>OX421897.1:7281457-8531457 GCA_949128065.1 Beris chalybata
CAAGATCGTTTGGAGGCTCGTAGCTGCCAAACGCTTTGAGATATTAATTGAAATTTTTTTAACGAATAGATGGGGTAGGCGCCTTGAAGTGACCAAATTTTTAGGGGTGGGGATGTGAGGGGGAAGGAGGGGGAAGTGTTTTAGACCGAAAATTTTGGTTTCCAGATCTCAGTAACCCCTTATGCTAGGAAGCTGAAACTTGGAATTTCTGTAGAGCTCTGATAGTAGACCCATTTGCAGAAAAATTGTCAATATTGATCAAGGGGTGTGGGAGTGGGGGGAAATGTAATGCGTCCCGAAGCCCAAAAAAGGCGAGATAGACACATTCTAAAATCCATATCTCCTAAACCGTTAATGGCACACCATTCAAATTTAAAACATATTTGTAGTTATACTAGGAGAACAGAATGAAGAAAAATTTTGGGTGGGGGAAGTTGTGTATGGGGGTGGGGGGTGAAAAACTTAAGATTACGATATCTCATGAACCAATTGCTCTAGAAAAATAAAATTTGGTTTAGGTGTAAAGGTTGACAAAAAAAGATTGATCAAAGTAAAATTTTTTAAGTGGGAGGTGGAGCATAGAAGTGGAGGGGATGAGAATTTTTCAAATCAAACACATTTTATATCTCAAGAACAGTTAAGATAGATGCTTAGAATTTTTACCAGAAGTAGCGCTAATTAAACTCTAGTAGGGAAAAAAGTTTTGGGGTTGGTGGTGAAGAGGGGGAGGGTGGGGGAGGTTGAAAAGGAAAAAGTTCCGATGCTTATATCTTGAGAACCTGTAATGATATAAGCCTTAAACTTGGTATTTAGATAGAGCTATAGTAGCGGAATGTTGGAAAAATAAATTTTTTTTTAGGGGTAGTATGCTACGGGGGTAGGGGGTGTTTTTCCTAACTATTAAACGGTTCATGCTAGAAAGTTGAAACTCGGTGTGTATATGTAAATCAACTAGAAAAGTAATTGTGATAAAAAAAAATTTGAATATTCATTGGCGTTTAGAAAGGGGGGCAAAAAAAATTATTTGTAAATATATTATACATAAAAAGCAAATATTTTCACGGTTTTCGTCATATCTACTAGGTCTTTCCAAATATTGAATTCATTTTTATTCTACGGATTCTTCGTATGAATACCTAGAAAGTGTTTTCAAGGTTTTTTGAAATTCGACCCCTAAGGGTTGTGTGGTACAAGTGGGGGGGTGTTTTTCTTATATATGGAACGGCTTAAGCTACAATGTTGAAACTCGGTGTGTATATGTAAATCAACTAGAAAAGTAATTGTGATAAAAAAAAAATTTGAATATTCATTGGCGTTCAGAAGGGGGGGGGGGCAAAAAAAAATATTTTTAAAAATAATAAATATAAAATGCATATATTTTCACGATTTTCGTCATATCTACTAGGTCTTTCCAAATATTGAATTCATTTTTATTCTACGGATTCTTCGTATGAATACCAAGAATGCATTTTCAAGGTTTCTTAAAATTCGACCCCTAAGGGTAGTATGGTACAAGTGGGGGTGTTTTTCCTATATATGGAACGGCTTAAGCTACAATGTTGAAACTCGGTGTGTATATGTAAATCAACTAGAAAAGTAATAGTGATAAAAAAAAATTTGAATATTCATTGGCGTTCAGAAGGGGGTGGGGCAAAAAAAAATATTTGGAAATATAATAAATATAAAATGCATATATTTTCACGATTTTCGTCATATCTACTAGGTCTTTCCAAATATTGAATTCATTTTTATTCTACGGATTCTTCGTATGAATACCTAGAAAGTGTTTTCAAGGTTTTTTGAAATTCGACCCCTAAGGGTAGTGTGGTACAAGTGGGGGTGTTTTTTCTATATGTAGAACGGCTTAAGCTACAATGTTGAAACTCGGTGTGTATATGTAAATCAACTAAAAATTCAAATATGTATTGGCGTTCAGAAGGGGGGCAAAAATCAGTTATCTGTGAAAATAGAATGCATATTTTCCCACGATTTTACCTCGTCCCAAATATTGAATTTAATTTTATTCTATGTATTCTCCATAATTGACCCCTAAGGGTAGTGATTGTGTACTTTTTCATAAATTATTCCATATCTCTTAGATCCAATCAGATTTTCACTTCCACGATCTTGTTCTTTTTGATAGGTTTTCAGTCACATAGTAGCCTACGCCGCATTTCAGAATTGAACGCGTTCCCTAACTTCTGCCGGAAAAATAATAAAGTTACGCCCAGATTGTTGGCAGATTTTTTTACACTATTTTCTTTGCTTTACACAAAGTCTAACGAAGAAAATTTGATAGAAGTTTTTGGCAAATTTGTTCAGTTAAATATTTGAAAGTATGTATGACATACTACCTTATAAAAGCGTGAACATATGCAATTCCAATGAAATATCAGCAAAATTAAAGTTCCAATTTACGAAATTTAAAATTTGGTCCGTTCGAGAGCAAATTGCACTAATTAATGCCCCCAATATAGTGTAATGTATGAATTTCAGGCAAAACTCCGATTATTCTACGTTGGGTATGTTTTTTGATTGCTTTGTTACGTTACGGCTTTGTAGGCACCATCAACTTTCAAACTTATCGAGATTTCCCTTCAATTGATTGGTTCTCGCAATGCGGAAACATTAATCGTATTTCATATCGGTTTTCGAAATTCGTTTCGAATTGGAACCTCTATGTGGAATCCAGGGTGAAATGATTGATTTCCATATGCGGAAACACCACAGCTTTCTTTTGTAGTTCCCCGGGGAAAATTATTAACACTATTCCATTTTGGCAATTTATTGCGTGCCTAAGGGCCATAAACTGATACCGAAAATAATAACTTTAATTAGACGCCTCCACAGCAGGGCAAATACGTCCAGTAGCGCCCCCGTTTTAAATCGGAATGTATATGATGTGCTGGAATTTCGCAGAACCAATAACTGCCAGCAGGCAACACTTCCAATTTTGAAAATATTAATTTCATGGCGAATTTTCCGGTTTCATCAAAGAGTCAGGAAAATAACAGCTTTTCGGAATTCATACAGTAGGAAAATATATTTTCCCATTAAATTGGTTTGCAGGAAACGGCTGTAGAGTTACACAGGACGTAGCTAGTGATGCGGCATGAAAATCTGTTTGTTTTCGGAATCAGTTCATCGCCAGGTAAAGCGGTTTCATGATTCATGGCAATTTTAAATTTTTCAATTAGATTTCACATCCCTGGCTTCAGGAGTCTTATCGACATTTCTGACCGATTAGGCGGCTGTTGAACTTTCGGTCGATATTTACGTGTGCGTAAAGTTATTCAGTTAAAGACTTACATCAGCTTTTGTAAATAGCTTTTGTAGATGGTATCAGGGAAATGCTTTTTGTTCTTTGGGATTTTCCATGCTCCAAAAAACTTTCGAATAGACTCAATAATAAAGTTTTCAGAACTATTGGCATAAATACGATTTTCTGAAAAGATAAATTTTGAATAATTGTACACATTTTTGTGATGTAGCCTCCCAAGGAATGAGTGAATGGGTGTTACATTGAAGGGTACGTTTGAGGGTATGTTGGTGACTAATGTGCCCTACCGTAAGCAAATCGAATGAGTACGTAGGGGGTGCCGCTGGTTACCGCCTCCCAAGGAATGGGTGAATGGGTATTACATTGAAGGGTACGTATGAGTTATGTTAGTGACTAATGTACCCTACCATGAGCAAATCGGATGAGTACGTAGGTGGTGACGCTGGCTACCACTGTAACCTACCAAAAACTGAACGAAATAAAACGCTTTTTGTAATCCATAATACGTTTCATCGGTGAAAGAAGTATCAATGTAATGTGGTGACGAAGCCAGCACTTGTACCCTGGGTATATACGCCAGCTATATAAGTTACTTAAATCACTGGTGGGTACAGCTTTTTGCTGGGGAGCCCTGCATGATCTCTAGTAGATTCAATGTGTATGTAGCTCGCATTGTCTAGTGTGCAGAACATGTGATAAGTGTGCAGAATATGCGAGAAGTATGTAGAGCTTTCAACGATATTCTAATTGGATATTGGAAAGTAGTAACTTCCTTCCTTCATTAATATTTCATTAAGAGTGTCCAGGGTTGCAAGTAAAAAATGCACTGTATTCCACTGGTCTTTGTCAGGAATCATCAAACGAGGAACCATTCAATTTCTATAGTATTGTTTTTCGGTGTTAGAGTAGAGGTAACTATATGAAGGAACACTGTATAGTTAACTCCTCATAGAGAAGGACGTTACTCGACTTAAATCATAAACAACTTTAATGTTCTTTTCATTATTATTACATATGATTATTTGAAACACATTCTATCATTTATTATATATACTACTACTAATGCATTGAAACATGAATCGATTCAATAACTTTCAATGAATACAACCAAAATGCCAATATATATCAACTAAAGCTTCTTATGTGTGACTGAAATATATTGTAGGTATTTAAACCATTCACTAAGAAAATCCAGAGCACAAATAGCCTTTCCTGAATGTCATTTGGAATTTGATGAATAGCATCTAGTAATGCGATAACTTGATGAAATTCTATAGGTACCCGAGGCAATTACAATGGGTGTTTCATGCTATGCATCCATCTAATATCAGAACCCAGACGAATTATGTCCTGCCCAACAAGAACTATCTTACTTTCGGCAATTCATTCCATTCATCGAGTCCGATCAATTTATGGACAGCAACATGGTAATTAATTGGCTCGTACGGAATCCCTTTTGTTCTGCATTAATTACCCAAATCTTATAGGGTTTAAGTCGATAGTTTCTGTTCTCTGAAGGATTTGTTGAAGCGTGATAGTAACAATTTTGCAATCAATCACGTGTCAGGTGATCGATTTAATACTCTTCGAGGAGTAGACGTGTGTCCTGAAGAGCTCACTTACCTGTCCTATGCTGAAAACTGCAAAGCCTGTAAAGATAGTACACTCGAAACGTCTCATCTCTGCATAAGCCTTAACTACCCCCTAACAAGCGAAACTATGCTAAAGGCCACTTGACACAAACTGAGGTGAAATTGCGCAAGAAAGCGAAACGGGCCCAGGACAAATGTGGAATACCTGCGAGGTGGTGGCGACACGAAGAAAAGTTGAATGACTTTAGTGCGCTACAAAGAACACAATCCGGACATTGTTATGGGAGTATCCTGGAAGTCCTTCTGGTCACTAGTACAGCCAACGGTCGTGCAATATCTTGGCTAGCACCATTTCAAAATGGGCCAAAGTTGCGTGACTCTTCTGCATCGGATTAACCTATTCTACATCCTATGTACCTACCCCCCTAGGTCGTTACCTCTCGATAGCTTTTGTTCTAGTTAATGTCCTTGTCTGACTTTTTCTTCTACTGCAGTTCGTACTATACACAGCGGTTTTTTGTTTTCTAACTATGTAGTTAGTAGTTTCTACCTTTGTCCACCTTTGCGCCCCCAAGGAGCTCGGTTTTCTTTCATTGATTTATTAAAGCCAGCATATCGTTAAGGTCATTCTGTTGCTTGTTTACTCGAAACTCGTGGGTTTTACTTACGTTTTACAGCATTAAAACTTTACAAGTCTTGTAAATTTTGCGCTTTATATGCTAGCGGACACCTTTAATTGTTGTTAGTGGACGCCAGGTATCGTAAATTTGCATCAGGTAAGTCGTATATTTTACGGGCTACATTATTTGAAAAAAAGAGTGAACCGAACGGTTATGTTGGCTCCCACTGGACGAACATGTAATATGCATTATGTTGCGTCGTTTTGAACTGCGAAATTGACGAACAGTGCGCAATGGTTTATGAGTTTCGGTCGGCCAGACAAACTCTTATTTCTGAAAGGTTTACTTTGTACTATGCGATCATTCTCCTACAGTTTAGTATTCAAATCGAAAATTCTGAAGACCATTTGTTCGTTTTGAAGGAGTGTTGTTTTCTACAATGTACTGCAATCTATCTATCTTTATATGGTATCAGATCCGTTACGTATCCGAGTCAGTCTGTAACTTTTTAAACGTTGCTACAAATGTTGGAATTCAGTAAATTTTTAAAAACTACCTTTTCGCTTAAAGCTATTTAATCATGTACCTACATAGACACTAGGCTTGTGTATAGTAGTTCGTGAACGAACTAGTTCGGATTAGAGATGGGCAAAGCAGTTCCTTTTAGTGAGTGAGTGAACTCCGAGTCACCCACTGAAAGGAACTTATTCGAGCTCCTTTTCAAGATCACTTGAACGGCGAAGGAACTAGTTCTTTTCAAGTTCGGAGTGAATGTGAGGACCTAAAAAAAAAGGTCCTCACTCACAAAGGAACTACTTCCTTCAAGTTCGGAGTGAATGTGACGACCTAAAAAAAAAAAATCTCACTTCCCACGACACCATTCCCTTTCAAGCTTCACATCGCAAAGGAACTACTTCCTTGCCAAGGTGTGTCACGTGGCGAAATGAACTACAGTTCACCAAAAGGAGTGAGTTAGTTCACTGACTCACGTCAATTAACTGCTCTTTTGGAACAGTTCACTCATGAGTGACCCATCTCTAGTTCGGAAGAGCGTTCCCATAATTGACATGAACGAACTAGTTCGCAGCTAGTCCTAGTTCGTTTGTAGGAAGTAGGTCGTCATCGTATTTGCGTACACCATGTATCATTCCAGATTCCACTCTCGCAAACTGGGAACTAAAAGAAGGAACTAGTTTAGTTCCTTGAGAGAACTTTTTTTTTGCAGGTCACCACACTTTCAAAAAAATGGAGTAGTGCGTTCGCGAGGAAAGTGAAGACCTTTATTTTAAGTCATCAGATTTCCCTACATCATTTATCATTTCTTACTCGCGAACTACAACAACGAACTAGTTCGCGAGGGCTCGGGAACTACTTCACTCGCGATCACTAAAGTGAACTAAATTGCGTAAGCCTAGAAGATACTGCTGCTCGTAATATAGTAAGTGTAAAATTTAGTTTAATGTGGAAAAAATTGGAGTCAGAAGTAGACCTGCGCATTTTAGTTCACCATAGTAAACGATCATTTCCGTTTCCTGATCTCTCGCAAACGAGTTCGTTCTATTAGTTCATAGTTCATTACTTTATGGGAGTTCAGCGATCAGTAGTCGTCGTTCGAGGACAGAAGATCTAGTAAAATATGATGAGCAAAAAAAAGGCCAGTATATCTAGTAGTAGACCGTGATAAATGACAATATAAAACGAACTAGGAGCGGCACTGACTGCGAACTAGGAGCGGCACTGACTGCGAACTAGGAGCGGCACGGACTGCGAACTAGTTCGTTCATTTCAGTTACGGTAACGCTCTACTGAACTAGTTCTTTACCAAGCTACAGAAGCCCAGTCAGAAGTTGAATCAAATAGAAAAACATTAAATAGAAATCAAGGGTATTTAAAGAGTAAAACAATATACTTTACTTGATTCATCGATCGAACAATGTTAGAATTTTATAGAATTAAATGATGAAAGTTCGCAAGTTTAGCAAGTTTAACGCTTTTCGGTACCCTAATCTCATTCAACATAAAAATTCAATATACAACATAACAACCGCGGGTATAAATCTAAAAGTAGCATTTCTAATTCCATTCCAAGGAGGTCTGAAAGATGAAAATGATTCACCATCCCATCTGAAAATTCTTTATAAGGCTTACATTCGTTTCCTTAAACTCACAACAAATTGCAAGGGAGGAGTGACTTCCATAGGCATAAGATGAAAGTCTTTCTCACATTGTACCTGAATGAAGCGCTATATAAAAGACCGGCCGACTTACGAACGAAGAAAATATATTCATAATAAAATTCGTTGAAATTTTATTCAAATCTTTTGCACAAATCAAATTTCTAGCCGTTCTCTTTCGGTCGTTATGAAAAGATGATTAAAATTGCTCCAAATTCCTTACAAAGATAAGCCTACATCGTATGTTTTTTTTTTCAAAAATCCTGAAAGGTCAAACTTTAGGGTTATGCTTCAAATTCGACCTTCAACGAGGAATTTTCATGGATATTTTTGGAATCACGTGCGGTACTTTACTTATGAAAAATTATATCTTACCTTTGAGAAATTACTTCAGTTCCTATGCGACCACCGGCTGAGATATACGGAGGCATCGGAACTAGTAAAAAAGCAGTGCAGTACTGTACGAGTACTTTCAATCCATTATTCAAACAGCCCTTGTAAAAGAGTGTAACTCGACTGTACACGTCGGTGTTAATTTAACGCCCTTAAATTTCAAATCAAGATTGTTTGTGACTTCCAATTTACATAATTTTGCATTACTTCTGCAATAGCAATATTTAATTCTGCTTAAACCCTTCAACTCTGTACTTGACAGCTTTGATCACATATTTATTAATTTCCAGGCTATCAGTTCCTGATGCAATTAGTGCCACTTACCTATGATTATAGATTTTAGTGGGAAGTCCACCAAGAGTCAGTCGACTGTTAATTTAGAGTTGTGGGGCTATGCTTCCCAGAATTAAAATAGTGGTACCTATTTCATGTCATTGTGTAACGGCAATAACCAATTAAGAAAATTGCGTTCCAAATACCTGAATCAGGTCCGTCGAGCCGGATCTTCCGATGATTTTCGATGGCTGAAGCAAAATTTATAAAATTCCTGACTTGAAAAAAGTTTAAGACTTTTATTAGATCTTTTAATGTCGAGGAAAACCATTTTATGTAAAAAATATAATAGTTTAAGTTGCAAGCTCCTGTAATTAAAAGTTTGATACTGCACAAACTCCTGACTAATTATCCTTTTAAAACTTTCGGGTTTTTTATTCATGAACAGTAGTTTAAACTTCAATATCTCAATTTCACTATCGATTAAAGTTTGAGTTCCTGAAGTTTGAAATCAATTTGTTCCAACCGAATCACGTAGGTTCTTCAAAACTGCAACTGAAGTAACACACCGATCAAGAAAATAATAATACGAAAAAAAATAACTGAGCAACTTTCCTAAAGAAATTCAATCAAATCTTTTGGAGAGTTTTGCCAGGTAGAAACTTCTAAATCCGGAACTTCTACTTCAGACAGGTTTATTCTATTTTTATTTTTTTAGATACATTTTACTTATACCGTGAAATTTTAGAGGAAAAAAAAATTGACAAACTTCTTAAGTATATAAGATTTCCGTTGAAATCCATTTATTACATTGTCGTCGAGAAAAGTTCACTTGAAAAGTCTTTAAGTAATGAAGTCACAACTCACGGTCGTTATAACATCGTACCGACAAACGCACCGACTATTTCTCGTCGTGACGCTTGGTTTTCGTCAATTTAGCAATTTGATTAAGAATGACTTGCGTACAGAGAAGTTTTCCGTTGGACTAGACGAAGGAAAAGTTGGGGAAAAGTTTCATTTTTTTTTTAGGGTGAAGGGTGGGTTTTTTTACTGTCACCGGTTGACTTATTACGAAGAAAAAGGAGGAGACGTGTCGAAAATGTTAAGCTGAATGGGGTAGTAATGCCGGTGATGGTGAAGAGTTATAAGAAAAAATTTATGAAAGTTGTTTTGGCTAATAAGTTGGGAAGTGGAAATGGAGTACGTTGGTGATTTTTTTGTGGGTTGCTTGTGAGAAGAAGTTCTGATATTTTTTATGGGAAAACGAGTACTTTGAAATTGATTGCAGAATTGTATATTGCAGTTTCTGATTTTTACTTTACTATTTAATATAATAAACTATTTAGTAAGAAAATATAGACTTGGCACATTAAAGAAAAATTTATTACATTGTTTTGAGGTTTTTAGATCACATAAAAAATATCTGTTTGTCCGACGTGATCAGTTCTTTGAAGTTTAAGTTAAGTTTATAGAGGGTTAAGATAGCGTACACCCCTTTAAGTAGTTTTGG
Source organism: Beris chalybata (assembly GCA_949128065.1). NCBI lineage: Eukaryota > Metazoa > Arthropoda > Insecta > Diptera > Stratiomyidae > Beris > Beris chalybata. The sequence goes on from OX421897.1 coordinate 7,291,300, forward strand.
TGATGAAGTTGAGCGGATAGAAGGATCCCAGGCAGAAAGGTTTTAAAAAAAAAAATTCAGTTTTAAATAAAAAATTTCGTTAATGCTATTAAATGGAACCTTTGAATTTTTTAAACCGAGATTTGAGTGAAACTTTTGATTAACGCGGACAGTCGGAAAAATGTTGAAAATAAATCTTTTGAAGTGACTTTTAAAAAAAAATAAAAAAAAACAGTTAATAAAAAAATTAATTTGGAACCACACATTTATTGTAAAATAGTAAAGTGTAGCATTAAAAAAAATTGCAATTATTAAGGTCATATTCGAATAATTTGCTTCGTCTACGACGACATCTATGTTTACGTCACACCATAGCATTGCTATTATAACAGTTTAAAAAAAAGCCTAGCTAAACCGTCAAAATATCTCAGATGATGCTTAACTCAATAGAGAAAAGTTGTCGTAAAAGTAGTCAAGACACGAACCTAAAAAGAATTGTGACACAGGTCTGCTATGTCTGACATCATAAGCTGTTAAAACTTGACTTACACTAATACATATCATCAATGTACAATTTCATATCAATAACAGGTTCTCCATTTTGAAGGATTTTTACATTGACCTTGCACCTCTCAAGAAGGACTTATTCAATAGATACATAGATGATAGATGTTTGAAGCTATTTTTCACTCAACACTAATTTTTACTAAGTTCCGGATTTGTTGCTGATTGATTGATTGATTGTTGCTGTTGGATTTCTTGAGATATAGTGAGTTCCGTAAGTTGAGCGAAAAATTTTGTACGGGATATTGATACTGCAGCTATACAAAGTACTAATTGGATTCCTTCATGATTATGTTTTTACAGGATTTTTGCATGGCAGCTACTCACAGAACTCGTGGGAACTTTTATGTGCATTCATTTAACTGCAATGTTTGAAAATTAAATGTTTACAAAATTTCGAAGTAGTAATTTGTCAAATATTTGACTGTAGACATTTGACCGAATTGTTTCATATATTTACGAAACACTTCCTATCGCTTTTCCACAAATCGAAAACGGTCAGATTGTTTGTCAAATAGTGTCTGACTGAAAAATTAAATATTTTTACCGACAGCATTTGACGATTATACTATCTGACAACAATTGAGAGGGAAAATGGTCAAATATTTGAAAGCCTGGCATTCAGTGCAATACTACCTTATGAAAGTGTAGGAGCTATACATAGGCAGCGCTAAAAATATGTTTTGTAGCTTTAAGTGATAAAGGAGGAAAATGTAACTGAGTTGTTGTAGGGGTACCTGTGTCGATATTTTCCGAACCAATAAATGGAACATATAAAATCTAGCTTTGCGTGGGTGAAAAATTTATGTATGAACAAAAATCATAACAAAGCTTACCAAACTTAGCAATTATAATAAACTATAGAATTCGTTTTTTATTTGATAAGCTTCAGGATTCAATTCGCTTGCCAACTTTCAGCATCACAAAATGCTGTCATAATTCATCATATCACCAAATACAGGTACATGAAACTCCTTTTTCATCAAATTCATAGCGAGCAAAAAAAATTGATTTCCTCACACATGAAATGGTCTCGAACGAAAAAGTAATAACACCGCAGGGTAATTTACGAGCAATAAGTTTCATTGGCAACAATGAGTCCTAAATTGATTTCTAATGATGTGTCTCTGTAGGCGCAAAGGATTTATCGAATTCTGGTCTTATGGCGCTCGGATATAGCGTCTTTTAGTTCGCTTTCAATACCCACTTGTTCTTCCTGTGCTGTGTGATCCAGATTCTTTTCCATTTGCCATTTTTATCCCAAAGGAATTCGAAATCGTTTACCACCGAAACGAAGAAAAAAAAATAATAATAATAATAATAAAACACAAATCCTATAAAACACTTATGAAATGTGATGGCTGGAAATGAAGACGATCTTTTCGTCTTATCTTCTTTTTTTCATAATATCTTTTATCTGAAGAAGATTTTTCATCCCTGGGTTTGGTCGTCGATGAGTTTTATTCCCTTCCATAAATTCTGGCTGATGGCGCTTCCAGGGGGCTAGGGGATTTATTGCTCATCGTTCTTTTGCCTTTTATAGAATGCTCATCTGCAATCTGTTACTTCGTCAGAAGATTTATGAAGCCCTCCCCGTTCCGAAAAGAAAGTCAAGAAGGAATCCCGGCCGGATTTTGCGAATATGGCGAAATTAAATTAAATGATTTTCGGTGCCATTTTGCCAAAAAGCGCGAAATTAATTACGTTTTAATTTTTCCCATGTTTGTTCGAGAATTTTCCGTAATCCTTTCGGAAAGGATTAGCTCTTGGATGAAGATGAGAGCATGATTAGACAATGGATTTAATTACAATTAGGCGTTTCGGATTAATTTGTTTTTAATTATGGATTCGTGGGTAGCGGGTACGTGAGGAGTTACCGAGGCAATATGCCCCGTGATTTATTACTTCTTCACTTTCAGTTTGCTTCGTAGTTATGGGCTCAATGCGCTGTAAAAGTTATGATGAATATCCCGTCGCGAATTGGAGTTAATGAGGCTTTTATCGGCAAGAATCGCACTCATTTTCAAAGCTGTTCGGGGGTTGGGGGTTGAATAGGGATCAACAAATCGTGATATGAGTTTGTAGGCTTATAAATAAAAAGAGCGTAAAAGTTAAAGCCGATCTGATATCTCAACGAACCTAAGAAATATGTCGGAAGCTGTAAAAAAGTATTCAACCCCCTTTCATATACTTTGGGTTGAATATCACAATATCCTAAAATTCACTTTTTGGAAATTATAAACGAAGCTTTGGAGGTAAAAATCCATTCGATATTTCATTAGATCTAAGAAATATGTAAATATGTATGCAGGCCCTTTACACGACCCTGGGGGTTGGATATAAAAGAATCGTGAAACTAATTATTAGGGGCAATTAGATGAAAAACTCTGTAGAAATTAAAGCCAAGTTGATATCTCATCAAAGCTTAGATATATGAGAATAATTGTGAAAATGGATTCAACCCCCTTATACCTACTTGGAGGTTGAAAATCCTGAAATTGGTTCTTAGATATTTTAAGAGAGCCCAAGGAAGTACAAATCAATTCAATGTCCTTAGCGATATGCCGAAGTTGGTGAAAACAGGTTCAACCCTTTTATACTCTCTTAGGGGTTGAAACAAAAAAATGTTGAAAAAGAGTTTTAGTCGATTATGAAACAAGCCCGTTGAAAAGAGAAGTTATTCAGTATATATTTAGATCTGAGGAATATGGCTGAATTCGTAAAAATGTATATAAACGATTTAAACCCCTTTAGGGGTCGAATTTCATAAAAACCTGGAAAAGTTTTCTAGAGATCAATGTGAGAAATGCGTGGCATGCAAATTATTTCATTACTTTAGAAAACCTAAAAGATGTTACGAAATTCGTGAAAATTAATTCATCCCATTCTTACTGATCACTTACGCTACTGAATATTTACAAGTTTTTTTGTTTAAAATTTTTTTTTCTAGTACTCATATATATACTAATTCAATTTCAACTTTCCAGCATAAACCGGTCTAAAGAAGGGAAAACACTACCCATCCCAGTACCATAAAGATTTTACGCCAGAAAATTTACCGCTCCTTGCAAAGTGTATCCGTTAAAAAGTGTATGCTAAAAGTACAAAAAGCGGACCGTATTCTTAGTTTACTCATAAAACTTAACCAACTTATTAGCTCAAAGAGTTTGGGAGCTAAGAGCCTCCAAACGATTTTTCATATGGCGTTCCGCGGACGAAAGAAATAAAGTTGAAATTAGTAGCGTGTTCAATTAATTGCCTAAATAGCCACAGCAGTACACACGCGAGTATCCAACCGACTGGGTTTCAAGTCCCTGTGCGAGTCCTGTTGTTATGTCACAGTGCACGCATCACGTTCGATATTCAATTAAGACATTTCTTGTTGAAAGTCAAGATCCTCGACTATCCGTCACCGTTCCAAGAACATAGGAATAAATATTTCAGAATGCTTACAGGCATATTGGATCTGAACGATTTATTAATAATGTAAGGAATACTTTCTGGGTATATGAACTGCTTTCGGTGGATACGCCGACGACATCTTAATAAAATATTTAAATCACGCGCGCCCGATACAACCCTTTCTGGTTTTATTATGATGTTATGTCGTAAATACGAAAATGGTGGCAATATTTGCGCTGTATTTCACCTTTCAACCACAACAGTAATTTTATTTCGGGAAGCAGAAACCGCGTGTTTCGATTGCCGAAAATAGAACAATCTGGCGCCAATGATGCCCGAATTTTTCATCGGCGAAATTTCTTATTTTTGGCACGTAACGTGTGAAACGTATTGCGAATTTTACATTAAAGTGCGCGACAGGAACTTTTTATTTCACGACTTTACACTTCATAGACTTTCTTGACGCCCACGCTAACATCCCCTAAACATCTCTTTTGACTGCCTATAATAAAAGCAAACACGATATGGTTCAATAGCTGATATCGTGTGTTTTACTTATTACGTCCATCAGCATATATTTGAAAATGGCCGGCAGGAAGAAGGAAGAAGGAATTTCTCTGCCCCGGGAGTCTGTTAAAGAATTCGGAACTAGCGAAGAAGAACTTTCTCGGATTGAACTTTCTTCTTGGGGTTGCGGGGTAGTTTTACTTTAGTTTAAGTTATTTGTGGCGTTTCTTGTGTGTAGAGAAGAGTTGCCTTGGGCCTGTCATATAAAGACAAATATCAAACGGAAGCTATCGAGACAAGTTGTGGTTAATGAGGTTGCAACTGATGCTCTCTCTCTGTATGGATTAAATTCGGAAAATTATAACTAGGAAATTTTAAGTTTCTTCCTAGTTCTTGCCAGTGGTAAGTTAAAGTTAACAAGTAGTTAATTAATGTTTATTTTTCAGGCAACAGTCACTTCCAATCAATCCGTTTCACATATGTACATACTTACCACTTTCAACTGCAAAAGATATAGCTCATTCCAAAATACTATTGTGTAATAAAAACCCTAAACCCTGTACTTTGTAATACTTAACTTCTGCATTTTCAACTATTTCCTGCACCTTCAAACACGCTCTGCATTCGGCTTAACTATTTGACAAGTAACAAACAAGCAAAGACCACCTCACCCAATACATCAACCAAACTGGAGCATGGATTGTTAATTGTGAAGGTAGCTTAACGCTTTTAATTTATTTTTTACATTATTATTTTTTAATAATAAAGTATTGTTATCGACCAGAAATTTCAAAAAAAATTGCCCTGAAATTGTGTACTTTCAGGTTTCTAGTAAACACCGAAAAATCAAAAAAATTAAAATGTCCGTCTGTCCGCCATGGACGCTGTACACCGTACGCCAGACGCCGCACGCAAAAGGGTGTGAAGCCCCTAGAAATATTACGTTGAAATCTTTATGTTATGTAGAATGCGTGAAACACTACGAGTGGTACCTTTGGGGGGATGGGGGTGTGAACTTTGTTTGACTCCTAGATCTCAATAACCGCTAATGCTAGGAGGATGAAAGTTGGAACTTATGTAGTACTATGATAGTGAACCCGTTTACAAAAGAATTGGTGAAATTAGTGGAGTGATATTTGGGGGGGGGGAGGGAGGGGTGGAACACAATTTATCTAGAACTATGAAAGAAGTGATTGAAACATTCTAAAATCTATATCTCTTGAACAGTTGATGGCAGATGGTTGAAACTTTTTAATTTCTCGAAAGCAGCAAGGAATATAATGCTAAAATTTAAAACTGTGTAGAGCTACTGTAGAGACATCCCAGAAAAATAAATTTTTGATAGGAGTAGCAAGGTACGGGGGTTGTTTTTGATATCTCAGAAACGGTTTATGCTAGAAAGTTGAAACTTATTACCTACATATATGTAGATATGCTTCTAGAGTAATTAAAACTAAAAAAAGGCCAACAGTTTGAGCGCAACTTTATTGTTTTATAGGTAGAAGTCCAAAACGTAATAATGCTGAGATGCGGTGCAGGGTACTATGCGACTGACAACCTAAGAAGTAATTAGGAGGCTTTTTGGAACGTCATCTTCTAGATAGTCTGTCGAACAGTAACCTACACCGAAGGGTTCACGTCGGAGTGCGACAGAAGTGCTTATGCCTTTGTCAGCCGTAAACATCAATTTCGTATTTGGGTCATAGTCATGGACATGAATCCAATACTCGTTAAATAGATGCAGTCACCCTTAAAAGTTAACCAGGAGGTTATTTGAAAATTTATTTGTCTGGGGTACCTGCATCCTCACAACGAACCACTAAAGATCTAAAATAATAACTCGGGAAACATACCATGAATCCGTTGACATGCTATTTCTCAATTATCCACCAATCCCCGAAAAACACACTTAAACCGCCATCACCATACGGCGAAAATTAACTAACTAAACTGGCATTACCTTATGCATCAAACGTGAACATCAACCGTAACAATTTCATGCATTTCACAAGGTACACTGCCTCCATGTACACAGGGTTGTTCGAATATCCTGTCCCATTATGATACCAACTACCGCGAAAATCATATGCTTTAAATGGTGGTATCCACCTGCATATGCCATCATATGTGCAAAGTGTAGAACACTAAAGCCTTGCTCCATTCCCGAAAACTGTTTATAAAACCGAAAGCTCTTTAATTACCACATGCACAAAGCACGTAACTGCATCCTGAAATGCCACAAATTTTGTTTTTGTTCGAAACTTTTCAAATGAGTGAACTGAAAGTATAGGAGCATGTTTGCATGAGTGTATGTTTGTTTGATGTTTATTTTCCTTCCCCGAACGAACAAGATGTACATCAAGTGCATCGACGAGAAGCAAATACATTTTCCGCGGTTTTGTTTTTAGAAGAACAACCGGAAAGTAGTTTTTCTTGAAGGCAGCTCAGGAACTAAAACTAAAGAAAACACCCACAAAAGTGTAATTTTAGAGGTTGTTGATTTTATATTTTTATTTAATTTTTTTTTACTAAAGAACGATTAACTACACTATGCAAAAACCCATTAAAAAAAACCGGGAGTACTATTACTTCTGGTTCTTAAAGCTTTTGTTTTTCGAGAACGAAGCATTAAAATTTCACTAAAACTTTAATTGTATAAAAGAGGGCAGCAGGGGTTGTAAGGTGAATTAAACAAGGCGATCAAGAAGTAATTTTAGTCTTTGTATATGAAGAGTTCTGACAAATATATAAAAAGCACGAAGTACCAAGGTATCTTCGCTGTCTTCGCCTTAGAGGTTAAGGATTTTTCAATGTAACTTAGCAGTTTCATCGTAAGTGTTTCCTTAAAACCCATTTTCACTGCTTTTCATAATCATTCATATCGGATCTGGGGATAGCGATAGTGTAGCAACTTATCCCGGGGAAGAACCACACTGTTACGAAGCTTTGAAACAAAAGCTCAATTGGGACAATGATGTGTTCAAAAAAATCCTTTTATTGTGAAAGCCTAAACCCAATCTTACTTTGCGAAGGTTTATTCATCTATTTTTGGAACTCAACTTGAAGAGTTAAGTACTTTTGGCAAGTTTGTAAAATTTTATTTTTATTTTTGCCAAATTTTTTAACATTTCTTCGAGTGTAGAACCTTAATCGATTTTAATGGGATAAATATAGAACGATTTCTTGAATACGGTATTTTCGATTTTTGGAATACGATTTTAGTTTGTTATGTTTATTACGGCGCCGTTTCAGTTATTTTTCGTAAGTTGAATTTTTTTCTGGATTTTCTTTAATTGAATTTTTTTTGAATTTTAGTGAATTTATTAGAGTTGACTTTTTTTAATATTAGGCGTGATTTTTTGCGACTTTATCTAAACCAGAGTAGAAACTTTGAGCTTTGATCTTTTCATAAGCCAGAAAAGTTGCACCGCTCAAACAGTAGTGTAATTGCTCTTCGCGCTTTGCGAGTTTTTATTGTTTTCGCGTTTCCCTAATCTGCTCTGCATTGGATAAAGGAGCAAAAAACAAGCCTATTGTTTCATAGAAAAAAGCATTTCAAAATACAAAAGCTCAAATGGATTAATTTTTCAAAAATTAATTTTCGTTCACTCAAAGAAAAAATATGATTGTGGCAACCATATTTTGGGAGAACCTTACTATGAATGAGGTTATAGTTGAAACAACTATAATACAACATGTAACATGTTTAGCTCAATCAAAATTATGGTTGTGGAAACCTACCACTTAAAAATAATTCACAAAGAAAACACTTTCGATCATAAATAAATGACTTGAACAACAATTAAACACTCTCGAACAAAGCACACATGAAATTGGAAGAAGCGAGCTTACACCGCAAACGACACTTTTCGCACTGTGAGAGGTATGGTTGTGGGAACTATCTTATCAAATTATATGGTTCCACTGATCATAGAATAAGTTTGTCGTGATTATAATACATAATTATTTATTATTATTACGAGAATGATTGGTACAACCATATTAAATTTCAGTAGGGATATATGATTAATGCAACCATACTATGTTTTTACGAATTATGTGCTATGGCTAGTACCATCATAGCCATGATCACTGGAAACATGTCAGTTTTACTATGGTTGGAAGAACCTTAGTATAGTCAATGCAACCTTGGAATAAACATAGTTTTTCTTTCAGTGTTGATTTTGGGAGTTTTTGCGTTTTTGAAAATATAGTTTTCTCCTAATTCCCGAAAGTCAGTTTGTTTCAAACATTTTAATGGCCGACTTACTTCATTTTGGCATAGTGCATGTGAAGAGTGAAATGAGTTGTAGTAAGTTATACTAATTTTTTTGTCGGAAATAGAGCTTTCTTCAAATTTTGAACTATTCCAGGTTTTGAAAGTAGAATGCAGTAGAGACATCTTCATATTATCAACGTATAATCCTATTTTTCCATGCAGTCGGTCGATGATAGACGTGCTTAGAACTATTTTAGCCTTCAAGATAATTTCGTTCTAAATTGGTTCCCTAAAATCATTAAGACAACCTTCAACATTCCATTTCTACCCTATGTACCTACTGCTCGCCTACCATCCAGCTGGCATCCGCAAATGGATATGTTTCAAGTATTTCGATTATGTTTGCTATTTTGCCACTCAAAGCCCACTTTTGCAGAAATTAGCGAATTATTAATTAACATCAATTACCCTATAATTAACAGTGAACAAATCGCACTACTCAAAATCTCTGCCATATTCGTACCCTTTAATTGGAGGAACTGCAAAGCTCTATCAAAATCATGAGTTTCCAGCAAATCTTATTAAATTTCAACATCCTCGAGAACGCCATCCCTGAAGGTTTGAAGCCGAAGTCTTCCTCCGGTCCTTCCTCGAAACTCCAAACAGCAATAAATTCCTGATCCCTCTATGCTCACCAACAATATGCACAGCATCATGGATGTAGGGTTGATTAGTGTACAATGCCGAAATTGAATTTCTGCAAACAGTAAATTCAACATCGTTTTCTACGAATCTGTAAACAGTGCGACGGCATGTAATCAAAAGCCATTTATGCCAACTAGCTGCTAGTTAGAAGTCTGTATGGCTTTGGCTTTGCCTCTTCTTATATCTCACCGTAGATTATCGACTGTAATTCGGAAGGCATAGCTGTAGCAATTTCAAAGAGCCTTCTCTTCGAAGCCCGTAAGCCCCATATTATGATTTCACATATGAGTAGCTAGATCCCATATTCAATCCTGAAACCGACGGATATGTTTGCTCGCTGTCTTCCCTATACACTCAATCACGTCGTCAGGGTGTGTACAAGGACCTAGCTATAGCTCTACAATCCGAAGTTAAATTGCATTCCCAACCAGTGTACTGGAGAAATAGAGTATAGTGTCGATGCAGAACGAACAAAAGTTAGCCTGGTTTGCCCTTAGGACTTTCCACGATGCATCGTTTTGCTGTTTTATTAACCAGCGCTGCAATGGGGAAATCAGTGCTTGAGGCAGACAATAAAAGTGGCTACTAGTCATAGACCGAAGGATTCGTCTCCCTAGACGGAATTGGTGAAGGAACACATTTCGTAATAAGAGGCTTCTAATTTCACTTTATTTGATTTCGTGTTCGGTAGTAAGGTGATCCGTTCGACTCGTACTATTGACTGTGCACTTGTAACCTATTTATGGCTATAGCCAATTTCTTTACTTTTATTATCCCATAAAATCGTAATTTATGGTTCTATTCATGAAGCAATGAATGACGTATTCAATCATCATAAAATTACTTGGAGGTTAAGTTTGCTATGCGCGTGTGTATTATGTTGTATGTACCATAAAAATAAAATGTATAATGTCCTCTCCTTCGATGTCGTAGGGTAGAAGTCATTTAGAGATTAAATGTTAAAAAACAATAAATTTATTGCAACTTAGTAATACATTTCAGAATTCGAAATAACAAACAGAGTTTATGGACAACAACAGCAAGTTGGTAGATACGGTTCAGCTTTAAGATGGGTCGTTCACGAGTGAACTGTTCGAAAAGAAAACTCCATTGCAGTCAGTGAGTGAAGTAACTCACTCCTTTGGTGAACTACAGTTCTAGTTCTTTGAGATCTCCTGACCCTTTTTTTTGGGCATCATCTTCTAGATGTTCTGACCTTTTTTGCTTCGCACCTTCTAACAGCTACTGACCTTTCTTTTTGTTCATCATCTTCTCAACTGAAGTTGAACTATGAATGAATGAAAACGGATAAACGGAAACGATGCAACGATGGAACGAAGAGTTCCGGAACTACTTCACTAAACTCAGTCCTTTAAGTGAGTGACTCGGAGTGAAGTACTTCACTGAAAGGAACTGCTTTGCCCATCTCTAGTTCAGCTATTATACAGCATTGGAAATTAAACAATATTTCGATAGACAAATGAACAGCGAATCCTGGAAGACTGTAGTGCCACAAAGGTCCACTTTTTAGACAACTGGAAGCAGTCCTAGAATAGTCTCATTGATTCAGGCGTCCGAAAAATTAGTTAACGCCTTTGAAAGAAAAGTCCTCAGAAGAATCCTCAGACCTGTCAGGTAAGACTCGATCAGGAGAATACGATACAATAGAGAATTGTAAGCCATCTTCGATAATCCAGAAGTATAGATCTTCATGAAATTCAAAAAGCTGAAATGGGCTGGTCATGTGGAGCGGATGGATGACGGAAGAATCCCCAAACGCACACTAAAGGGAAAAGTCTATGGACCAAGACCAGTTGGAAAACCACGAAAGCGCTAGGAGGACTCTATTGACGCAGACAGCAAATCACTTCTAAGATATAGAAACTGGAGGACGCGGTCACTGAACCGAGAAGGCTGGAGGTGGCACATCCAGGAGGCCAAGGTCCGATTTGGACTGTAGCGCCATCCTAAGTAAGTAAGTAAGAGTTAACTTGTTTTCAGTAGGCCTACTATCTCTTGTGTAAACAGATTCTCATTAAGGACAAAGTAGAGTACAAAGCAGTGATAACATTTTTAACAAAATAGGATCGAACACCTTCTGAAATTTACAATCGGTTGGTGGGCGTTTAGGGGATGCTGCTCCTCCCAGACCACTGTGAATAATTATTCCAGACGCGGAGTAGAAGACCAATTGAAGCCACTTTCCCAGATATGTTGATTAAGTTGTTGACTATGTGGATCAGACGGTGCTGAATAATTATCGGCAAAAAAAGTGTTCATAAATATTTGGGTAAATCAAAAGTGAGCGCAAGATGGTTCAAAACCTTTCAGCCATTCTAAAATGAGTGCTCTTGTCGAATATTGATTCCAGAAGGTCGACCATCAATCCTATAGTACCCAGTGACTACAACCTGTTCTCCCAATTTTAAGCGGGGTCTCAGAGTCAGGGTCAGGTCGTCGTTTTGAGAGTGACGAATCGTCTTGGATTCCGTGGAGCCACCATTTGAGGGCAAGAAGGATTATTACTTTAGACGCACGCAAGCGCTGGGAGGACTCTATTGACGCAGACAGCAAATCACTACTAAAATTCAGAAACTGGAAGACGCGGCCACTGAACCGAGAAGCCTGGAAGCGGCCCATTCAGGAGGCCAAGGTCCAATTTGGACTGTAGCGCCATCGTTAGTAAGTGATAAAAAATCATTTATATTTCGATTGATCTTAAACGACTTATGCTTTCCTTGAAATACCGGCTTTTACTTAGCCTTTCCTTCGGTTAATTTGACTTTATTAAGTTGAAATAACCTCTACAAGTCCTCTGTTCACAAAAAACTTACCAATTCTTTAAGCTTTTATTTACCACAGGATCGCTGTTATCATGGCTAGTCACTTTATCGTTATCCAGTAAAAACAGCTTGTTCACATCATCGTGTTACAGGATTACAACGCTAATGTACTGCATGTGTACGCTCCAAAGATTTCGTACACATTCAGTGGTGTGTCTAGAACATGCTGAGAATGAGTATAACATGTGCAGGAAGTGTGCAATAAGTGTGTAGAATATGCAAAAGCTGTGTAGAACATGCGAGAAGTGTATAGAGCTTTCTACGCTATTCTAGCTGGGTATAGAAATGTTCTCTGTGGAACTATCGACTGCATTGATAATTGATTTAATGTTACCAGAGTAGGCAAGTTACAATGAAATGGTATCGTAAGTTAAGAACTCTTTCCCTAAAACGTATCAAGGAAAAAATTTATCAGAATCGACTATACGAATTTTTAGATTTTAGCGCACAAGCATCCGAACAGACTTTAATTGTTCGGTATTTTCTCGTTCATTGGAGCGACTTCTTAATTAATTTAATAGCCCTTATTGTCACCTTATCACAATTCTTAAATTTTAATTGCTCTGCCATTTATTAAGCTCTCTCTGAAAAGTAAACGAGAAAATTTAGAAGAACATAAAATCACTGTAGGCAGATAAAATTTAATTCGAACTTCCCAAGAGCATACTGAAAATGTTAATTTACACCGACTCAATTAAAATCGAGACAGACAGTTAATGAGATAATTAAAAGGTATCGACTGGTTAATTAAAAAGAATCCGGTTGTACGTCGAAAAGCGGATCCATCGCTCTTATTAAGGTCGTGTAAATGCGCTAAAATGTAGCAAAAACGAAGAAAAATCATCGTAATCGGTGTGCGAGCTCGAACAATGCACCTGTGGATTTGCACTAATCTAAAAGCGGACTAAAGACGTGAAAGAAGCCAATATACCTTACCTTGCACTAACTCGATACAGAAGTAACGAATTCCTCAAGCACATGTTCCACTCGCCGCGCAAAAAAAAACGCGCTGCCTGCATAGTGCATAGTTGATGTCAAGCATGCGGTGATGCAGTTGCATTGCAACTTGCAGGCAGCCTTTTTTTTCATCCACTTTTCACTTCATCGACTAGAAAAATGTAAACGTAACAACAACGCCGCAAGGGAATAATTTGCTGCCACATTAGATGGGTGCAGGATGTGTACAATGAAAATGGAGGCATCAGTACGAGAGCGAGTTGCCGGGGAAGTCCCGTTTGCACTTGGGCGATGCTCGTTGCTTTTCTTTACGTTTTCCCGCAATCGTCCTGAGTGATAAATTGCACATATCGCCTAAGACAACTTGTTGGACGTGTTCCGAGGTTTGTTTTGCCGTTTAACTCGATCATTAGGTTCCGGCTTGTTGCTCGACGGATTGCACAACAAGGTGCTCTAATTAGCCGTCACTCGTACAATTCATGGCATTCACCTGCCTTTTCTATTTAATCCCAGGGCAGAGAAAAATCTTAGCCATGGCAACGTAAAATAAGTGAAATTCCGATTCCAAATAGTCGCATGAGGCTTCATTGTGCATATGTATAGTATGTTATCCTATTATCGAAGCTACGTAAAGACGGTTTGTTCCTAGACTGGAAAAACCATCTCGTTAGAGGATGGAACATGATGTCCTTAACGTAATGGCCGTAATCCGATTAAACCTGTTACTGTGTCCTAGTACTTGAGAACCGAGAGTCACAACAGACACACAAAAAAAACTAGTGAAATGAAGGACTGAACTGAAGGATACGCCGTAATATAGTCGGATCATAGACGTTCCCGAGGACCCTCCATCCGCTACTTGTTGGGTCGGCTGGCTGGACTATTACAGCAAGCTGGGATGGTCTTCTGGGCACGGGTCACTTCTGGCGGTTGCTCCACACTCCACCCAGACCCCAGCCGAGAATGTTCATTGAATCTCTCGAACGTGATTTATGTCGGTAGTTAAAGCCATCCGGAAAGCCTGATAGTATCAGATAAGTCTTTGGACATGGATAACACTCGTATTCAAAGATTTATAATACGGAAGTCGGTCGGCAATCTTTCAAGGGAAAACAGCCCCGTTCCAGGTGTCATTCGAAAAGAGTCCCTTAGCGAAGGGATCGAATGCCCTTTTAACTAATAATTAAATTTAAAGTTGAAAAAGGTTCTAGTAAGAATTTGATTTTTATTTAGTTTTTTCTATCGATTCTCTAAAAGTTTTAGTTCCAAGCTTTTTTCAACCTCAATTTTTGAAGTTACCACATCATACAGAAGTTATTTTTCCTACCACAAATCTTACGTGGGGAAGGCTGCGATTTTTGCAAGTGACCACTTTAATTAAATTTAAAATTAAATTCAAATACGCAAAACAGATTTAAAAAAAAAATGTGGGGCTAGGAAAGTGGTAGTTCAGTGGGTTGGTGCGTGGTGGGTACGTTCGTACTCTCCACGTACCCCCCAACTTATGAGCACATAGGCTGCGATTTTTGCAAGTGACCACTTAAATTTGAAATTCGTGGAGAGGACGAAAAAGTTCAGGTAGAGACTGGGGATTCGAGTATAATGGGACTGGTGGTCTGAATGCTCAAGACTCGCTTTTCAGTGTATCTTCCCCACACCAAACAACAATAACAACCACAACGACAACTTAAATTAAATTTAAAATTAAATTCAAATCCGCAAACAGATTTAAAACAAAAAATTTTAGGCCAGGAAAGCTGTAGTTCAATCTGTTGGTACGTGGTGAGTACGTTCGTACCCCCCAAATACATATACCATATAATACATTTTTTATTTTCATAAAAGGTTTGAAGATTTCGTTGAAGTTATTGTAGCTATTGATATTTTTATGATTTTATACGCAATTTCTAGGACAGTTCAATAAGTTTCCCATTGTTGAACTTTGCAGAGCTAGGATACGTTTTTATAGGAAACTCTTAAACCGACATACGTCAGGACACGTATGGTAGATGCATTTAAAAATAAATCAGGGTAGAGACACAGACTCGTTACCATACGCTTATTATTGTTATTGTCTAAAGCGCAGATAAGATTTATTTCGTTTTGGACTAGTAAAAGCGTTCGTTTCTGTCTCCTTTAAGTTCTCATTTGGACTAAACGACAAGCAACATAATATAAATACAGAGTCATAAGGTTCCAACAGTAGATCCATCGAATGACGTTTCGTTTTGAACGCGACATTGTTCCGTCTACCAAGTCGTCTAATCTGGGGTGTTGTACGATGATGTCGTAAAAACCGACATTTAATGAAAGACCTTTTAGTGATATATTAGTCGCCTTCATAAAACTAAACAACTATAAAAATTTCTTCGACATAATGGCTCGTGAGAGAACCAAGATTTTCGTATTATTTTGCTTTGATGAAGAGCTCCATAAAACACATCTTTAGTACGACGATCAGGTTGAAAACTTTTGAATCTACCTATTAAATTTTATTCATTTAGTTTGAAATGATTTTGTACTGTACAGTTATAACCAAGTTTAAGGTCTCGTTTAACATAGTTCTTTGTATAGAAAGTCCAGAAATAAATTATAAGACGTTCTTAATTCATAAAATTTTGCATCAAACCGTTTGATTAACATTCCTATTATGTTAAAATACCTGACTGATGTTCTTATATTCTCCTGAATTAAATTTTAGGTATGTTCCCTCTCCCGGAAGATGAAAGTTTTACTTTTAATAATGTAAATAGTTCGTATCTAGTAGGTGCCATGATGTTGTAGATTTTTCAAGGCAATATTCGATGTTTGAGAATGTTACGCGATGTCTTCACATTTTACACACTTATTACTAAATCACTAGCTCTGAAAACTAAATTAAATAAAAATAAACTTAATAATGGAGCTCAACTCGTATCAATTACTGCCTGTGGGCTATTTTCGGTTCCTTACATTAAAATCATATTTCAATCACGTGGCGATACCTTCAATTGATCAGCTTAAACCACTAGAAAATTGATCTTAACGTCATATTATTTTTATTAAGTTCCTATGATGTTCCAGCTATTACCTACATAATACAGAAAATACAACCTTTTCATATCAAATTACTTTGTGTAAAAAGTCTGTCCAAGACATTAAAAAGTAGTATCTGCGGTTGATAATTGAATCGAAATGAAAGAATATTATTGTTACTATTTATTATAATAATATAAAGTATCGTTATCGACTTATCTGGTTGTCGTAACACCAGGCAATCGGAAGATCTAACCCTGCGTCTACATTGACAATATCTCTGGCAATGGCAATGGCAACGGCATTATTGCCATGCACAAATTGACAGTGTAGACGCATCAAACGCGTGTGGCAATAATGCTCCCACCATAGCCGTGGCAATCATTTCCATGGCAATTTTGAAGATAATATTGCCAGAAAACGAATGGTTTGACAGAAGTTAGCGTCATTTGTCAACAGGTAAACTTAGGTTTTTTTGGCTTGATCGC
Source organism: Beris chalybata (assembly GCA_949128065.1). NCBI lineage: Eukaryota > Metazoa > Arthropoda > Insecta > Diptera > Stratiomyidae > Beris > Beris chalybata. The sequence goes on from OX421897.1 coordinate 7,307,979, forward strand.
AAAATGAGTAAAAATAATTGGACTTAAGAAAAAAATATTGAACTAATCAATTGTTTTCGAAGCTATGACACTTCGAATTCACTCGCTCAAATGAAAATTGCCTGGCAATGAAATGCCCACTCACTACTATTTGACATTTAATTCAATGGCAATATTGCCATTGCCATTGCCAGATAAATAGTCAGTGTAGACGCAGGGTAAGGATATTTAAGTAGGTGCGGTCAGTAATTTTGATCATTATGGGAATTGACTTTTCCTAATCTGTAAAAATGTCACATTCTGTAAAAAATTAATAAAAAAGTTTGACGTTTGATTGGAAAAATAGAAAACCATTTCAAGCTAAACACCCATGCCTTGGAAAAAACGGAATAACTGAAGAATTTAAAACTAAAAATCATCGACCTTTTTCTCACTTTTCACGCATTAAATGTGTGAAATGTATGGCGAGCTTGTAGAAAGCTCTCATGTACACAGCATACAGATAAAGCCCACGTGTCCGTGTGAATCCCGTACAGTAAAGAACGTAGTCGATGCTTGAGGTTTTGAACCCGACAAGCACATTCGACCGAACGTCCTGATTAGAGTTTCTTCCAGACGCTAAATGCTTTTGCAATAACAATCCAGTACTGAAAAAATAGACTGCTACATAGAAAATAGCTTAGAAATTTCGGTTATCTTCTGATGGTATTCAGTACTGAACATTCGTACTGACTGCTGTCACGTAAAAAAATACTTTGCTATATAAAAACGATAAGAAAAAATCTTCTGTTAGTATCCAGGATATCAAATTTGTATTTACTAGCTATAGTCGGAATTAAAGATGTTCAAAGCAGTTCTTTTCAGTGAATTTCTTCAATCCGAATCACTCACTTTAAAGAAGGAGTTCAGTGAAGTAGTTACTGAACTCTTCGTTCCATCGATTCTTTGCTTTCATTCCATCATTCGCTCGCGAACTAGTTCGTTCTTCTAATTCGTTCATAGTTCAACTTGTAGGGAGAAGATGATGAGAAAAAAAAGTCAGTAGATCTAAAGTAAAAAGAAAGGTCTGGAGATCTAGAAGACGATGACCAGAAAAAACCTCTATAAAGTTTTTTGTCAAGTGTTCAATGGAACCAAACCATACACTCACTTCAATAAAGTGTTCCTCTGGAACAGTTCACTCGTAAATGACCCATCTCTGGTTCAAATTCAGTGCACAGTTCAGTTTTCAACGGTATTTGTTCTGCCTTTTTTCAAAATTAAAATGCATATACTATACATACAATTTGCAGTACTGTATCCGTGTAGGGTCAGTATCGAAAAACGTTAATCGGGGAGTGGATTGATTCTATCAAGTGGTTTTCTATTTTGATAAGAGATGAGCCCACTAATTGTATTGAACAGACCTTTCTTCAAGCTTCAGTTTTGTATGCAAACCATTTTTAAGAACAGTAAATTCAAACCAGACTGTTTACGCCATGTGTGTAATAGGTGATACCCGATGCAAAATGTTTCACTAGAGTGAAAACAAAAGGCTTTACCTTAGCAACTGAAAAATAGGAACAAAATTAATAAGAAGTAGGTGAACACATAATGACTGCTAAAGGTGAAGAAGTGCTTGAATGTTAGGGGAGTGAATTCCATCTTATTATTAGTTTCGCGAGAGAAAATTAAATCGTAATGGTATAAGATAGGTAGTAGGTATCCTTGGTAGTCTGACTAATGGTATCCGACTAGAGGGAACTCGATTTATTTATCGAACTTGTAAAGGGAATGGTAGCAATCACTTCGTTAGTAGATACACAAGGTTACAGGATACAGATGAGCATTATACAAAAGAAGTTGAGCGGTCAAGAGGGATTTTATCGTAATTTAAGTTCTTAAGGGCTCTATTTTAAAGGGTTTGAATATTGTGATCTGGATCTCAGTTACCAGTACATCCACTCACTTTCGGCTAACTCAAAACCGCCCTAGAATTTCGGTAAAATCTGAAGTTTACTTCCTAGTACTAAGAGTTGACCAGTAAAAATAATTTGCGTAGATACAAAGTGTAATTAGAATCAATGGCACTACTTCGGGGCGTTTTCCTTTTTCTCAATTACCACTAATAGGATCCTCACGACGCAATATCCCTTAACGTACCTTGGGATTTCTCTCCAACAAGCCTCACACCTCAATGCCAATTTCCTAATAGCTTCAACTGTTCAATCGATACACCCCGCCTGACAGACTGGAATCGGATCCGGGTCGAATCCGGCCATTCATTTTTCATGTGAACTACGTGCGTTCTTGGCCGATCATCAATCAAATCCTTGTTATACACGGACAATTGTTTCGTAGCCATACGCAAAAATCACAACACATTCACGTGTTCGAATACACGGACTTTAGTCCTAGAGATTTACTTTTCCGGAAAAAAAAACTTGGCGATATTTTCACTCGAAACATGTTGCAGCATATTCATTTTCAAAGACAGAACATAATTTCCGACCGGGGGGAATGAGCGGGCCCTACTCCCTCCCCAATTCAAATTGTTTCTTCCGTTACGAAAATGATTTTTCCGGGCTCTTACGATCGAAACAATTTGCGTGACATTTTCATTTCGAATCGGAAAATTTTTTTCGCCGAATAGCATGGGAAATTTCATTTGGAGAAAAGCCAAGCGAAAAATCGAAATTGAACGGAAAATTCTTACATGCTTTTTTTTGTCAATTTTCTCGGGAGCAAAGGAAAAAAAACACACTTAAGTCGACATTTGGAATGTTTTTTGATGGCCGTTTTTGCGACATGTGCCGAGCGAAGCTAATTGAGTGAGTATATGGAAACGCAGAGAGTTCTTTGAAGTCCTAGAATGCCAAAACGATTTAAAAGAGCCTTTGAAGGAGACCGACTTATTTTCGAAGGATGTTTTTCGTGGAAAATTGCTAAGAGGGTTAATGAAAAAGGACGATTACAGCAGGCTCTTTACTTTGTTCTTAAACAGTCGACTAAGTACTGTCATTATCCTATCGAACCTCCTTTCGTAAAAAAATAATCCATCGTTTATCCTTGGAAAACCTCCCCGGGAAATTGACAATTACACGATGAATAATTGAATTATGTGTCGGATTTCCTACCGATTCGATTTAGATGTCCTGTCTTCTAGTTTTCCTTGTTTACCGTCCGCACGGGTCCGAAATGATAAAACAAACGAGCCAGTGGCTCGGTCGTCCTCGTTACGGACATGTATAGAAAATCCGATACTCGTGGCAATATTTAACCTCCTTCGTGTAACTCAATTACGTGACATCGAAAATCCTTTCTTTGCTCTTTTCGTCCTTTTCCGCTTTTCCTTATCCATCTATCGAGAACCGAGGAAAAAAATCCCCGAACAGTCTTCGCAGCAAATAGGAAAGCAGAAATCCGTTTCGAAATGGGAAAAAATACAAAACGGATCGAAAGAACGAAACGAAACTGGGAAAAAAATGGAAAAAAGGACGATATTTCCTTTTGTTTTCCACGTTTTAGTTCCACTGTATCTTTAATAGAGCACTCTAAAAGTTTTCGATATATGCGTCGGTATGTCGGATTATACAGGGTAGGGGTGTGTTTCCGAGATAAATGAAAGTTTTATTAAGCGATCAGGACCTTTTGCACTATTCCTGGGAAAGTTGATTACGAAGGCTTTAAACAGAAAATCGATGGATTAAAGGGCGTCGTAATGGATAACACGTGGAAAACTGTCTTTTAGGGGTTTTCATTTGTATCAGTTACGACGTTGTTGTACGTTTATGGGGGACCATTTTGTCACTCTGGTGTTCCATTAATATCCATAATAAATGTTGTAAGATGGCAGTTAATCAGAAACATTTCCGGAACAATATATAAGTGAGGTCCTTTATGAAATGCGAGTGCTAATGGACGAGTAAATATAGTAAACGTGTTTAAGGTTGTATGGTATTAAGTTCGAACTAATAATTAGTTGCAGTTTAGAAATTTTTAAGTAGTGTATTGTTACTACGAGTTCGCTGGGATTTCAAGTAAAATACAATTCGTTTAAAATCGATTGAAATATTATTCTCATTCAATAATCGCACTACTGGCAACGTTGCCCAATTTTGTACATAGTATGTACTCGATCAGTGCGCGATTGATATTACCAACCCAATTCACGTAGACACTGATCATCACCTAATTTTACTGTCGTAAAACTCGTCTTCAAGCTTTGCTGTGGATTCTGTGGGATACCATTAAGCGCAGCTGGAATGAACATCCGAACGTGGCAAAAATCGCAAAGTACCATTCACTGGGACTTGGCAACAGGCACTCAAAGCTTTTTATGCCAAAGCATTCGGAAAGAAGAACAACTGATTATCTAAAACTAAGCAGATATCAGACCCGAACCTTAGTGTGAGCTCTGACTGGGCATTGTCACATGAGGAAGCACCTCAATAGGATTGGTCTATCTAAAATTTGCAGAATATGCAATGACGAAGACAAAACACCATTGAAAGCGCAGGGATTGAAGAGGAATCAAAGTCAATCCGGGAGGGCGTCAAAATAGGACCAACTCTATCTGCAGTGGCACAGGTTAACCATATCAACCCCTATTTCCTATCTATAATCTCTACAAGCTTTGCTGTGCTTATATACTGCATGTGTTGAGTTGAGAGCTTTTTCGCACATTTGGCTGTGTATGTGGAATGTTCGTGAAATGTTAAGACCCAACCTTTAAGGGAAAAGTAATCGGGAAGAGTGATGGACCTTCCAAAGCTTTCCACGCCCTTTTCATTGGGTATTGCAATGTGCCCAATCCGACGCTTTTTTCACTATCCTCTTAGATAGGCCGGGTGTAGTCCAGTGGTAGCGTACTAGGCTTGTAAACGCGATGTCGTGGGTTCAATTCCCAATCTACGCATAAATTATTTATAAGAATTTTTCAGTTGCTATTAGTTTTGAAATTATTAATAAAAATAATGAACAGTGCGGAATGTTTAATAGGATCACTACTAAAGGATTTAACACTGAACAGAAGAGTTCTGTTTACAAAAAAAAAAATATGGGAAGGCTGCTGTTTTTCTCACTGCAAGCTCATCGAATTGTGCGGGTGGCCAAGGTATCATGTATCCCTTAAGTTACCCCACCAATTGGAATTAATTATACTCTATCCAAATAATGAGGCACGCAAATATGATTCACTTTAGTGAAGTATTCTGTCGTTTTTTTTCTATATCTTGAATTAACACCACGATCCAAATGTACATAAATTTTTTTATGTCGGTCAAAAATGTGTTTGATCTTAATTTAAGTCACTACTTATGAAATTTTACAACAATGACGAGATTCAGATTAATAAAATAACACACTTATTTCGTTTTAGCGTACAACAGGCTAATGATTTAGGAAGTTACCATCACTTCTTCTTTTAAATCTATAATACAAACATACTCTAAGCTTGAACGGGTTTACTTAACAATAACATCCAATTATTTGAGAAAACTATAACCTTTCAGTGTCTAATCAAAATAGAGTATTCAAATTTTTAGAGAAAACTATAACCTTCCAATGTCCAATTGAAATAGAGTATACACCATTCGCACGGTACCAAATGTGCTCAATCCCTAGAGTACACACATTCAGTATCTACATAAGTGCTGCAAGGCTTGTACACAGGACCAGTTTTACCGCAAAAGTGTATCGCTCTTACTGAAAGCCGACGACTGAAATTATTTCTTGAAGACTATACAACTAAGCCGATTTATTTTTTCAATTTTTCACTCCAACTACATTCAATTCTACTGAACAGTAATCCTTTTTAATTTAACTAAGTTCAAGAATTCTTTTGTGAACTTAAAAGTCACAAAGGTTAATTAAAAAAAATTAATAACAAAAGAGAGAAAGATATTTCACAAAATTAAGCTTGAATTCGAGAAACTTTTGACGAAAGATATTGTGCGAATTGTACAGTTTAAGATTTAGTACGAAAACTTTAAAATTTCCAACTCCATCCCGGTTCCATTGTGAAAGTTTTCTGTTTCGAGGAAAACCAAAAAGAAAGGGTTTCCTCCACAACCGCTCCGTTGAAACTTTTAATTGCAAATTATTCAGCAGTTTTTGGTTAAGTCTGTCAGCTCTGTTGTCATTGAATAGCTCCCCATAGAAGCGGCTGAGTCCTTTAGTAGTAACAAAATGAGGTTTGTGACTCGACTAAATAAAAGCCCACCCCCTCGAAAACCCCAAATAACACAACAGAAAAAATACAACGTTGTAACAATACGGGACTTTAGTTCATTGGCTAATTTCGTAATTAAGCATTTATGCGAGTTAGGAAGGACATTTATTCGATTGTTACGGAGGTAGGATGGGGTAGGCCAGGAAGAAATCATTCTCCAATTAAGCGGAACAATTGACAACAATTGGGGTGGGTATGGTGGATCCATTTGAGGCCTATACGAATATAGGATGTAAATTGAAGTTTGTTTTTGTATGGGGCCAACTTGGGATACACCACGCACAAATGACCACACCATGACCAGCTCTTAGCCGTTTCAGTAAATTGGATGATTTTGTGTCATTGATAAGCCGAAATGCCTTTTTGTTGATGTGGCCTAATAATGTCCGGTAATTTTTCGATACGCTTCTGCCTCTATCAGGAAAATTATTCGATGAATCGAAACTTTTGTGTGATTAACACAACATTTTCGGCTGGTCGGCGGTTTAGTTATTGCGGTCGTTGGTGACATTTACGACAAGCGAGTAAGCCTTCTGTTCTGGTATGTGATATGAACTACCTACCCTACCAGAGTCACTAATACCTTTACAGTAGAACCGAACTATTCATCCACTTCATTTATGAGACTTTAACTCTCAAAGAGTGAAGCGCTCATAATAAATACAATGTAAGATGTATAAATAAGGTAGTCTGGGTGCTGGGTCTTAGTGGCTAGGGCACTTGTCTTCGGTGCACCTGGTACCAGGTTCAAATCTGCTTGGTGGCTAGTAATATTCGAGAATGAAATTGGGTGCTGGAAAACCAGTTCACTCAGCTGTGAAATGAGTACCTGAGCTAAAATCGGGGTAATAATCACGGACGAGCGTGTGGCTGGCCACTTCACCTCCAAGTGTTCCGTTGGTCTCGTAATGAAGTAACTCTAACATAACTTCAAGGCCCTTGGCCCGATTTTGGCTGTTGCACCATTGATTATTATTATCAAGTAGTAAAATATGATGTTTCTTTCAACGAATAAAAGATCAACTGTTAAAGTACCTAGAAGCAGAACTATTACGAAACCTTAAACGAATAATTTTATGAATACGTTTCAACATACTCTGTTTAGAGTAAATAAAAAAATCCGTTCACAGATTTCCATCGCCCTGAATTTCTTCTATTCCCATTTTTTACAAAAACTTAAAATTATCGGAAGAAATAAAAAAGATTCGTCTAATTTATTCAAAAATTGTCAAAAACTGTCAAAAATTCATTTTAAATCTGATCAAAAAGAGTTTTAAAATGTGTATCAATGTCTGCACTCTTAGGGCCGGTTTCACAGTTGAAACTTGATCTGAATTTTAGTTAAACTTAAACTTAAAAATAAACTGCACTTTAAACTTGACTCGATTTCACGGTAAATAAATATCCTAGGATTAACTAATCTGAAATTCGTAATCATTGTGAGCTAATTCAAATGAATTAAACTTTTTTACATTGGTAATTGACATTCTGTCATTTTATTTCGTTTTAATATTAAAAATTTGAATTATTGACAATCACGGCTACTTCAATTAAGATAAAAATCACTTGAATGTCAAAAAAATTAATCCGAGCTACAAACGAAAGAAATTCTACCGTTTAACTTAATCCTATCATTAGAACAAACTTGAGTTTTACAACATCTGTGAAACGCATTATTCGTTTGATCCTAAGTTTAACAAAAATTTTTGGTTTAAACTTAGACTGTGAAACCGACCCTTAGTAATATTGTTCAATATTACATTATTCATTAATTTATTCATCCTTCTTAAATTTCTTGCAATAAAATATATAAAATAACATCGATTCGTTGTACGCGTCTACCAATGAACACTTGCAAATCTTCTGATTCTGCTGACAACTTTTCACTTTATGATACCCTAAAGGCCTGAATCTCACCTGGAGTAGCATTTCTTCAGCCAGAGATTGCCTGCAGTGGTCTGAAAGCCTGCTGATTATTTAATTAGCTAGAACCAATTTAATTTAAAAAAAAAACAAATCGATTTTCAATTCAAAATATTAATTCTACTAAATGATGTTTGCACATTAACAAGTACACATTGAACGCTTTATTTTTATTTCTTAATCAATTTCGTTTTTGATTATACCAGAATTAAATACAAACATGTCAAACAAGCTATCATTACTGGCAATCAATAAACATATCGAACATGAAGGGTAATATTCGTAGTATAACATCCTTTCACATTTGTACGATTAATCGATAAATAAAATCAAACCGAAAAACATAATGCATATGAACGAATGAAAATTGTTTCTCAGTATGTAATTATAATCAGATTTCAGTCTATTAAAATGATTTTAAATAAAAACTTTTGTAACTTAATTAGAATTTCTTTTTTGTGCTTTATTGATTAGGCCTCTCCGTACCGTCATGGACGAACTTTTTATTAGATCCCTTTTGTAATTAATTAATTGTCAGCACTCGTGTAATTACTATTTGCTCTAGATACGTTTCGGAAATTGATTTTTAATAAATAAATAATTTCGAGTACCTAGCAAGAACTTTACCAATTAGCTGCGTGGAAGCACCGGAGTTTCACAGTTAAAACAAATTCTTTTCGGGACAAAATCGACTTATATACATAGTTCATATCGATGTTCACACGTGTAATTCTCTACCTGTTTCTTTTAATATTGCCGCTTCTTCACGCCTCCTTGACGACATTTGGCTACTTAATTAAATCGATGAAGATACCCGATAATCATAGATGCTCGTATTTATTATAAATTATCTGGAATACTACCAGCTACACCATTCTTCTTTTGAAAAACGTAAAAGAGTAACAACCTGATTTCAAATTCAACTTTTTTTGTCTAATAAAATTTCAATCTCTATTTAATAGTGTATGCTTTCTCTTTTATTATCAAATTCAATTTTTTTCTTTAATGAACAAAATGACGTACGCAATCGCTCCATTTTCCTTTACAATGTATTTAAGTAGGACGATTCGTTAATTCTCTCCAAGGATCTAAAAGTGAATGCTCGGTTTGCCTAGAGTCACTGTATAAGAACTAACACAAACATCCATTATCATGAGTACGGACAATGACCACTTTTGGTACATATTTAGTAGTCTAAAAACCTGCGAATTTAAAAAATCGCAGGTTTCTTAAATGGCATAGTTTAGTGTGTATACGTGTAGCAGATGGATTTTGATTGACGTTTCACGGAATCGAGATATGTCAACTAAATACAGCGTTTATCCACTTTAGTGGAGATCCTTAAAATGAAAAATCGAGACAACTGCAAAAAAATTTTCAAATGTACGGGTTTCAAATGAAACACACATATTCCGTACTCAAGATAATGGATGTTTGTGTTAGTTCGTATGAAGTGACTCCAGGTTTGCCAAGTAGAGAATGCTGACACAGCTCGAGACTGGTCGATTTTTATAGTCGCTACCTCGCTCAGAGTAGTGTGTATATGTGAGTGATGCGCCATACGCGAATTGTTATTATACACTTATGCCATGTCGACATAAGCCCATCTATAATGCAATATTAAAACAAATCATATAAATCTGCAGGTTTTCGCGAACTTGCGTAAAAAACTATTTGACTATTTGCATTCTGATTTTTAAAATTCCTTTTTTCTTTAATTTTAAAATTTTGTTTCAAGTCCAGGTAACAATTTGCCCCTTTTTGGCACTTTCTAATATGAAATCTCAATCAAATTTGTGTTACTACGAATACAAATTTATGTTGAATTTTTCGTAATGCCTATACCATTTGCTGTATGTTTTAGATTATTCTCTATTTGTTTCTTGCAAACCACTAGATCTTGGAAGTAAATTAATTAAATTTATTCCAAGTAAAGAACAACACATCAATGTTATTCGCATTGCAATTTCTGAACTATTCAAACAACTGGCTACTTTCTAGCGATGGAATCCATTCCAGAAATTTAAGATAGTTTTGCAATGTTTGATCAAAACAGTCTTTTGCCCCTTTAACGTTCTACTCTGCAGAATTCGAAGCTACGTCTATTTTCCCATTTACATACCCTGAACTTTTCAATTCCAAGAGAATGCACACACAATGCATTGCGAGAAAGGACGAAAAAGACGATCCTTGCATCTTATCATAGAATCAGTCGGAACGCACAGTCTTGCAATATAACAGAGAATTTTTTGTACAGATATTACAGACTCTATCTTAAACAATCGCACAGGTGCTCTTATTACAATGAGTATGTTTGCATGTCTGCTTCTTTTCACAGCCAGAAGGAGCAAATATCTTCAGTATAAGGACCTTCGTGTATAGACTCGGCTGTATGTCTTTTCTATTATGTGACCTCTTAGGATATTTGGAAACAAAAAAAAAACACACATCGTGGGGGGTTCAGTTATGTTCCGAGTTTAATTTCGCCTCGTTTCATTTTCTTTTCTATTGATGTACAGAGCTTTTTGTCTCCATGGAGCGCCATTGTATCGTGAGAGAGGATCTGGAAAATTGAAAATGCATGGAAAAGTCAATGGGACAGGTAAGATATGGAGAACGTATTGTAAGGTGCATTGTACATTGTACGTCTTTTTTTTATTCAAGTAATACTGAAAAGCGTTTTTTTTTTCAAGATTAACCTCAGTACAAGGTGCTATCGAGTAAGAGTGCAATAAATCAGATTACTATCGAGTGTACAGTGTTTTAATTAACTTTTCCTTTCCAGCTTTTTTTCATAAGTCTAGTAAATTAAGAAAGAAAACCGTCTAAACGATTTTTTCTGTGTTGTTATAGAACGTAAGACAGACTTTACTAAAAATTCAATTTCAAAACATCATAACATCGTCACTGCAATTTTTTATTCATAAAAATTGATCTCAGGAAGACGTAGACGAAGCAAGGTATTGGGAAACAACCTTGTATATAATTCGCGATACTGAAATTTGTTTCAACATCGTCTGTTTAGAATATTCCTAAGCAATACCACCAGCAGTAAGGGTGTTTCAGATAGTGGACTCTGGCGAGTCTGTGCCAGCTGATGGCGAAACGCTCCTTCGGACCTAGTCCAATACAATCTTACGAACTGGACAAACCAGTGAAAGTTTTCCAACTGTCATGTCCTTAAGGACAGCAATTAATCAACAGTTGGGGAGAAGGTGTTTCCACTGACGCCGGAAAACAACAATAGTTTCTTCAAATTTGAAATTTTATTAAATTACGTCTCTGCTACATCTACATACTATATAGTTCCAAATTCGTAGCGTAAGACTTTGCAGAGATAAGAAAAAAATCCTTCACTTCCGTACGAAACAACCTCTTTTTATAATTTTAATTTTAGAAAGATATACATAGCTCCACCTAAATACTAAGTGCAATTCAAATTAGGGGTTCTGGAGATATGAAAATTTTAAATTTTTCTTTTCCACCCTCTTTGATCCTCACCCCCAACAAATTTTTAAACAAGAGGTTTATACGCATAAGTTCTGCAACTCTTAATCATTTCTTGTGATAGCAGACATGATTTTTTTTATCCCATTTTCTTTCACCGCCTCAGTCCACTCCTCGAAAGGTGAACTCTTCAAGGAGTCCATTCAGTCTATCTTTAAAAATTTCAACTTATTAGCTCAAAGCGTTGGGGAACTATACGCTTCCAAACAATAGTGTGTACCATGCGGCGGATAGACGGACTGAACGTTTTTTCTTTTTTACCAAAATTTTTTTAATCAAAAGTACTTTTCCTGTAGATTTGCAAATAAATTACAAATTTTAGTTTAGTTGCACACGGCGTTCCTGCGTTAAAGAAAGTACCCTTGCAGCAAGGTATATTCTTATTCAAATCCTTCCCCATTTTTCACATCTGCAACTACCAAAACTCGTGTATGAATAAATTCTTCAACGAAATGAAGAAAAGCAGCATCATCAGGAAAAATACAAAAATTACATAAGGGAGGTAAAAACAATATCCTTGTAATATTACAGACTCAGCAAATGTTTGTCAATAAGAATAATATCCATGCAGACTTCCAAAACCAAAAAAATTCGAAGAGAAAAAACTCGGCAAATAAGACTGGACTTTGAATCCTATCCACAGTCCTATATTGTAAGAACTGTTAAACATTTTGGGGCTAACCATAATCTCTAATGACCCTTCATCTTGTACAGAAGATATGCAAATGGATACTATATCCAAGTGGGACAGAAGCTTGGCCACAAAAAAAAAAAGAAATCTCTCCTCTATTAAAAAGGACTCGTGGTCAAAGACGAGCTACTTCGACAGGAAAACTTCCTTTCCTAGCCTTCCCATTAAAATGGAAATTTTATTCGAACACTCTGCAAAAAGGACGAGAAAAGGAAAATCCTTTTCTTACATATTTCTAACCTCGTTTCAGTATAGTCCACGAGAAAAACTTCTTAATGCCGGGCTTATCGCAAATTTCAACATTTTTTCCCCATACCTCGGTCTTACTTAAAGTTGGAACAAAACAAATGTAAGGGATGCAACTGGCAACTTGGTAATTTAATCATTACAGCATTAAAACGAACAGCCTGACGTGTATATTGAGTTGCTAACCTGGCCGGTAATTTGCATGAAATTGCTTTTTTTGCAAGCCAAATGTATCCTATCATGTAAAGTGGTTCTCTTACTCATGCAAGTATTAACCCTTAAGTGGAAATTTTACATAAGCTTCGGCCAAATATCGTTCACAAGAACAAGTCTACCTAGAGATAGAGGGATGGAAATTCAACCGGATTGGACAGGTAACATCGACCATCAGGTACATTAATTAATAATTCAGTCAGTCATCGAAAAAAGCTGAAATTGCTGAGCAAACCGAAATCTTATTATAACTAAAGTTCGATGCCGAACGCAACATTTTTCACAACTCGAAAGGAAAATAACTGAAGTTTTAATTAAAATGCAAGAAACTTTTAATTAGATCTAGTGAAGAAGTAGTGCACCTTGGTTTTGGTAGATTGGGTTCTTATTTTCAATTTTCTTTGCATTTTCTTCGCTATTGAAAATTGAAGTATGGCGTGGACAGATAGCCCTGCTAATTATTATCTTGCAAAGTTTTTTTTTTCATATTATTACGAAATAATTTGAATTCATATCGAAATTTGAACGACTTTGTTTAAAAAGTAGGCTGTAATTTTCTAGATGGATGATTTTATTATGTAGAAAAATGATGAAAACTGTCGAAGCAACCAAATATAAAAAAAAGTGTTGAAACAATTTCCACGAAACCCCATTTTTTGAGTAGAAACCAGAACAACGTAGAAAATTCTACAACCGCGTATATTCTACACACACCATCAAATGTACTTGAGATCTCGCGGCGCACCACATATGTAGCATAAAAGCTCTTTACGGACGAGTGTGGAATTCCAATAAAAGATTCAAAAAAGGTTCAAAGTGAGAAAAGTAAGATCCTTTAAAATAAAAACAGAATTTCAATGTATTTCTTTTCAACCTGCGATGTAAGAGAACTTAAGATTTAAAACTACACAGTAAAAAAGCCATTGAATTTTACATCTTTTTCATAATAAAGAAATATACCACAGCACACAGTAAATTTACATTGTGATGTAATAGTCAATTTGAATGTAATTTTCAATTTTCGGTCAATAAATTTCAATTTGAAATCAGCAAATTTCATATTCGAAAGAAATAAATTTAATTGTATATTAGGGTTATGCTACGAGTCGGAAATATTTAGAGATTTCTTCATAATAAAAGCATGACTTTGATGATCTTTCTCCATATTTTGTGAAGCTTCGATAATTTTGTTACGATTAATTTCACGACTAGTGTTACCAGATATGCAGGAAAAATCATATTCACTTGGCGTCAAAGTAGGACAGGACAGAATGAGGTTAAGAATACTTACAAAAAAATGTTGTTTTTCAAAAGAAATAAAATTGATCAACATTCATCAAATATTTCTTCAAATCTCTGGAATGGTCTTGAAAAATTCCATGCATAGTTAGTCGACAGCTCTAAAGTGCAATGCACATAAGAATTGACAATTACTTGTGTTACAAACTGGCACTAGTCCTTTATGCTCGGGAACTTGTTTGATATCTCGACGAAGGCCATTTCGAAATCGTCCAATTCAACTCTGTCCTTTTCATTATTGGCAATTTAAATGCAATGTGCTTGACACTTTACAGTAAATACTTTGAATACTTTTCGCAAAAGTTGAAAGGATAAGGCGTTTTCTATTTTCCCCCCTCTTTTTGTGACGAGTACTTTAAAGTATGCAATCCTAAGAAAAAAAATATGTGGCTCAGTCGATATGAAGAAAACTGTGGCACTTTGGAAACTTTAAAGTTTGAGTTGAAAGGATAGTTTAAAGATTTAATAGAATGCATTTCATCATGAAATTCCAGGAAAGTTTGTAACTAAAACAAACTATTTTATATTGAAGTCAGACCGCAGCTGATGGAATTTAATTAGGAAAAGTGAAATAGTATTTTTGTTTCAAGTTTGTATGCAGCTCTGTGAATATTAACATACATTGGAACTGTTTTCTGTTTTACATCAAATAAGAACTCCGTTTTGAACAACCCGTTTATAGCAATGAATTTTTGAACTCATGAATGTAAAGGAACTGATCCTTAGTCTTCTGATAAACTTTATTCAAGACTAATATATTGAAACGACTTAGTTGCTCATATGATTAAATTCGTCACACACTATGCGCCATAAATTTTAAGGGGTCTCACACTTAAATCTTAACTTTAAAGAAGTCTCCTGAAAATTTTTTAAGGACAGCTTAATAGAAACTTTGAAGTACTCCCTTGGTTCACGTCCTGGCTTATGTTGATCAAAAAAACTATTTAAAAAAAATTATCAACAACAATGAGCTGCATCTCACCACAGTGCAAGGAATATCTACTAAGTTCTGTGATTATTTTGAAAATAATTAATTTTACTTTATTATTTTAATAATAAAGTATTTTTTTTGCGAACAGTTAAGAGCACATTTCTCAGCACTGTCGGGAAAACCCCATTTTTCTTACAATTATTAATAGTTAATAGTTTCCTTTTAATTTTCTCGAGATTTGATGCAAAATGATGAATTGCAAAAATTACTTTTCGCAAAAAAGTAGTACTTGATTTTGCAACGTCTTCATGTAGCTTTAAATAGCTAACAATTATAATATTAGATTATAATTTTAAATATCATCGAGAACAAGCAAAGCATCAGCCCAGGCCAAAAGCCAGTTTCTTCTGAATTGAATTAAATTCTTCAGCTGGCGTTCTCCTTTCGTTCCTACCAGAATCGCATGCCAAACTTTTTACGCTATTATCTTAAGAAAATCGATAGATAAATCACTTCTAAGAATTTACGTAACTCCAGATGGTCTTATGCGTGGAAATATTCAAAAAAAAAGTTTGCTAGAAAATGAATGATGAAATCTAACTTTAATAGAAGCTCATGACCAACAACTTCTCCCACCCACCACCGCCTTATTCCGCCGATCCGGAAAAAACTATATTAAAAATTGGGAAAGACTATAATTTTTCAAACAAAGGTGGCTCAACTATTGTGCAATTCAACTTCACTTTGAGATCATTGCTCAATTATTCTAGCTTCAAATCTGGGTTCAAGTCGGGATCGACGGACCAACAAATTTAGTATTTAGTATTTTTTTTTTAAAAAAAAAGACCAACAAATTTAGTATTAAGTATTTTTTTTTAAAAAAAAAAGACTTAAATTCTTCACCTCAAAATTCAACTATCACATCGTTTGTGTGGTTCGACGGGCCAAAAAATATTCAATTCTTTTTTTTCTACTAATTTTTTCTAATTCTATCTTGCACAGGTTGGGTTCAAAACAAAGGTGGCTCAACTATTGTGTATTAATTCAACTTCACTATTAGATCATTACCTAATTCTTCTAGCTCCACAGGTTGGGTTCAAATCTGTTTCTTGTTTTTTTTTAAAAAAAAAACTTCAATTATTTTCACTAAAATTCAACTATCGCAAGGTCTGTGTGGTTAAAATCTCCATCGATGGCCCAAAAAATGTTCAATGCTTTTTTTTTCCTAATTTCTTCTAATTTCTTCAAATTCTAGATCCACTGTATAAGTTCAAATCTGGATCGACGAACCAATAAATTTAGGATTCTTTTTATTTAAAAAAATTAAAATTTTTTCCTCAATGGATCGACGGGGGAAAAAATTTTCGATATTTTTTTCTTACAATTCGATTTAATTCCATATTCTTCTTCGTTTATTTTTATGTATTTCACAAATATTCATTATAAGACTTCACTATCTTGTTACTACTTCAACACTCCCAACACAATGCTGTGTAGCCTCCGTTGCTCAGAGGCGTACGCAAAGAGAGTGGAGCTCTGTCAAATAAATAACTAAATTTTATCAATAGAAAATTTTCTCAGATAACATTATGAGTAAAGACCTAAAGGTCCAAAATTTAAGACTGAACTGAAATTATAGCACCCTCCCCCTCCTATGAAAAAAATCTGCAGGATCCATTGATAAATTTTTATTTTATTATTTCTTTAATAACTTTACTTTCCAATATTTCCGTACGTTATTCCCGTAATAATATTGCAAAAGTTCAAAGTTCCATTCTTATGTTGATGCTACTAAAAAAATATCCACATCACCTTTCATCGACCAAAGTACTATATGTCAAATAAAATAGCATCAAAAAACGGAAGCAGTCCTCTATTCCAACAAGTCATCAAATAAGATGAAAATAACATTAACCTTCCAACACTTGCCACATTCAGGACACTCGACTCTAATTTTGCAATAATGAAATCAAACCTAAATCTTCGGGAAACCCGATTGTCCTTTTCAACCGGGTTCACAATATACAATGAAAATGGGCAAAAAAAAAATTATTTATGAGACACTTGAAGACATTTTGATTGCAAAAAAATTCCATTTTATACCATCACCTCCGTCCATCCTTGATACGATAAAGTGGGCTATAAAGTGTCCAGTACCTTTTCGTTTACTGTTTGTACGACACAAAATACCAAGGATTTTCCAGCTTTCATACATTGCGGAAAGGAGAAGATTTTACGTAAGCCTTATATCGGATTAGTTCACAAGCTCTTCGTTATCCGAATATGTAGTTTAAGGATCGCATTGGAATCCGTCTGGACGAAGCTATTATCGGTGATTCTCCTTAATTTTATGACTTAAACTTAGAGTTGCGATGATGAAGTCCTTATAAAAGGAGATAGCTTAGAGTACTCAGTTTCTTTGGTAGCCAGGATAAAAATAATGAAAAGTGCATTCCAGAGTATCTATTATAACGCAGAATTCTTTTCGCAATTTCATGTTTTGTACTGTAATTTAAGGATGTTGCAAATAATTCTCGGATTGTTTTTTTTTTTCAGACAAGTTAAAAGATTTGATTTCTACAAGTCTCTACAATTGGTCTGTAAGGTCATAAAAACTTAAAAAATGTCGAACCTTACAATTATCTGATACTGACCAAAAGTATTAAGATCTTTTGCAGTCCATCGCCCAGCAGCATAATTATATTTGACCCTACGTTGGGCGCTGGTGTTACGCCAACAATATCTGTACATGCAATTAAACTGATATTGTTGCTACTTTCAAATTTTCACAAAATATTTTGCAGATAAACTTGGTAAGTGAAAAGAAGTTAAAGCATCAGTTTTTGAACCAAATTTGTATCCTTGTTTACTACTAAACCTATTTTGATGAAATTATGTATACATGGTGTGTACTTAAACAATGGGTTATCTTGCAGCGTTCGTGATTTGTTCGCACACAACCTGCATTAAGTGTCCGGGTGCACACCTGTATACGCATTTGACATGAAAGCGAGCTTCAGAATAGGGCAGTGGTTCTCAATTTTTTTTGGCCATGGCCCAATGTGTTTCACTCGGAGAATATAACAAGATACAGCTGAAACAAGCTTAGCAAAAAGGAAAAGCAGCCAGAGTAAATTGGTTTGATTGACTTGATTCAGATTAAATCAGGTCATCCAATTCAGATTGAGGAAGAGTAGTAGTTTACTTGTAGAGCTCATATTATATACGTTGTTGGGTCATATCATCTGCCTTCTTCCCGTCTTATCTGTGGAACCAGTCGGGTTGCTGAGCAGCGGCCAGCACTGACTACACCCCTTCAGCACAGAAAGAGAAACCAGGATTTTTTTTAATAACGATTGATACCACTTTCATGGCTCCTTGATCTAAGCGATCGTTCAATGTTGAGCCAGAAGATCTAAGCTGCTGATCTATCTATCATTTGCAGGATCATCTGTATCAAAAGAATATGGCTTACAAGAAGGCTACTGTATTACAAGATTTAATACGTTATAAATTTTCTGGCGAGGACTAAGGTTACAGCACTCTTAAAATTTCATAAAAAAAAATTATATTCCAAAAAAATGACATTAATCAAATAATGAATGAATATTTCCTAAACTTAATACCTCACTGCAATCATTTCGCCATTGTTAAAAGTTCGGTTGTTTGTAGCTCCAGTCTACCCTAATGGTCATTATAACGTCATTAAAACCCTCCGTTCAAAATCTTTTGAATTTCAAGCTAATGGGTAAGTCGAAACGTTTTATAAAGTTAACCACTCGATGTGGTTATTAAATTATCGATAGCAGAAGTTGAGCAAGATATTACCCGGAAATGAGCTTAAATCCGCTGCGAAAAGATTCGTTCTACTGATGGTGGAATTGGTGAGCTCCTCGAGCAAACTACCCAAAAAAAATATTTTAAGACGTAGTCAAAGTTGAAGTAGCTACATGGCTCCTTGTAGAATGATTGCCCAAGGATGAGTAAGTAAACAGCTTTCTTTTATTTTCCTTAGTTGAAGTTTTTCGCGTTCTGTATTCTTTCTCGATTTTTGCCATGTAAAATATTTTCCGGATTATATGCGGTACAAAAATGTTTTACAAGAGGGGAGTCATTAGGAAAGGAAACCTTGCCATATTTTTTTTCCGTAGATATCGATATGAAGAACTAGAAGGAAAAATTTAAGGATGAAGGACCCTTGTCCTCGTTAAGAGATACATTGAAGTGAAACGAAGACAGAATATTAAAATTCAAAGAGATCGGAAATGCGAATGACTATAAAATTAATTGGTTGATGTAAATGTATCGTTACATGCTCGAGAATGTTAGGCGAAACATTGGACGATGGTGTTTTAACGCCCTTAGAACAAGGACAACTCGTTTTAGAATAGACCGACATTTTGACTATCGACATCTTAACCTTAATCCTCTGCTAGCTTTAGGTGGAAAAAAATAGAGTCCTTGACTCTGGTTTTATAATAAAAAAGAATGAGAAAGGTGAGGATGAAAAATCGCATCCTATATAATACCAACTCTGATGAAGATCGGGTTCGGTTGGCATCTTCATTACGCTCATCCAGCTCACATAGCCAACTACCCGAAACCTCTTGATAAAAACTTCAGCTAGTTCAAGTTTAAGGACTCCAACTTGGTTAATGCATTCCAATTGATCCTTGACATCCTGTAATTTTTCTTCGAACAGCGTCAATCAATTACCGAAATGTCTCTGTATATCCAGTCAAAGTATAGTAACATTATCAGCAAGTCGAAAAAAAGGACTTTTTCTCGAACTCATTTCGTCCTGTGACTTTCTGCTTAAGACATTTGCATGTCGAATCTTTTGATGTCCTTTTACGGCGATAAAAAAAGAACCAACCACCCCCGATATTAAGAAAATAAAGCGAACCTTGGAATTGGAGTCAACTCATGTTGCGATATGCTCAGAACACTTTAAGGACGAACAGAATGCCACCGCTACGTCAAGTTGAAGTGCGAGTGAATGAAAAAAAAGGTCCTGGCTCCATTCTGAAAGGGTTTCCAGTACATTAAGGAAATTAAATTATACAATTTATACATGTCTCGTGTCCTGGGAGTTATAGGATGGCGCGATATCCTCAACAAAACCCAGCTTCTAAAAGTATAGTCAAATATCAGGACTATGGAGCGTGTACTTAATATGGTGGAGCAAGGAAGTGTAGAAGAAAAAAAACACACACTGAAAAGGATCACCGGGAAAGTTTACTTTAACGATGGAGTCGAAAATCAAATTTTCCTGTATTTTTTTCCTCCGAAAGGGACGAGAAAGACGATGTATCCTGAAAGGATATTTAGAGAGCTCTTTGTTTGGAAAATTGTGTTGCCATGTTGATACGAATAACATACTCTCACTGAAAGTATTTAACCTTACTTTCGGCCACAAGGCTCTGGTTGTTCAGTAAGCTTTTAAGTAATTTTCGATGTCTGCTAATCCTATTAATGTGGGAAGATATGTGAATTTAAACTTCCGAAATAAAACACGGATACAAAGGATCAACAGCAATTACGAACGAAATGCGAAATACTTTTAATACTAAGGCTTGGAATGAGTCAACACCCCTAGGTAGGTCTATTCTTTGAAACAAGGTGGTTGTTACGAGTAATGCTGACACCATTTTATACGCTTCTGTTTATGGTTTCGCATGGAATTATTGTTTTGGGTCTACATTGTTGATATTAACTATCTTTTTCATAATAAGCCTGGAACCTACAAGTAATGCCATACGTTGAATCTAGCTCCGACTGTGGTTGATACACAACTCCACTTCGAGCTCACAAAAAACTCTGGGCTTGGGCATAACCACAACCACCACGTTGCTCCCGTAGGAACCTCACCAGTGTCGGGGATCGAAGTAACCTTCCATGGGCTTCCCGACTTCCGTTGTACCGGAAATAGACCCTCCGGCCATGATTCGTAACTTAATAACACTACAACCATATGTTTGAGTTACTTGCATCTCGGGACTGATGACTCTCCTCTTCGGGTACGTGCCAGAAGCTACAGTGCAGACTTACTGAAAATGCGATTTGGAAGTCGCATACTTGATATCACTGTTAAGCTCGCTATGTTTTCTAATTCAGCTAAGCAGCTGAATATAATTTGAACCTGTTAGCTGTCTAACTGACAGTTTGCTTGTACCTGTTATTTATTTTTTCCTTTCTTGTTGATGAAAGAAAAGAAGCGCGGGCAATCGAAGCCGAAAAAAAAATCTGCCAACAGTCTGGGCGCATCTTTATTATTTTTTCACGGCGCACAGACGGACTAAAAATTTTTGGTGCTTCTTTGCAAATCAAATCAAATAGTCATAAAACGTGAAAAAAAATTTCAGGGTAGCAAAGTTATACTTAGACATTTAGCTATCAGAGACTATATTTCAAACGTCTATCAATCGCAGTATTGTGCTTATATTGTGATATTTTAATATTATTATGAATTCAACGCAACAACAAAATTTAATGGAACTTTTAATTAATATGGTACAGCAAAGTACATTCCGAAATTCTAGCAGTGAAGAAAGAAAGGCTTCGGCTACTAGCTCCTCGTGGCTCATTGCTAATGAAGAAATATACAAAGTGGACCATCATATTACACACAAAAATGAAAACTCGCTCAAACAATTTTAACTGACTGAAGAATATAAAAATCCGCAACTTTCATTCATTGAAATTTCAGTTGACTTCAGTAGGAGATGGATGGCAGTTAAAATAAGGCTATATCAGCTAAAATCATTGAATTTTTATAGAAGGAAACAAATCTTGGCCTAGGCCGGAATTTAACTAGACGAAGCTGCCTAGACAATAGATCGATGCCAAGCTCAAATCCTCATATCATTAATGTACAACGTGTATTTAAAAAGACTCAATAAAAAATTTTGAATCTGAATCTATACAAGGAAACAGGTTAGATATTACGTGTATATCAGCTCGTTGACGTACTATATGCAGATTATTGGGTGATACATTGGCGATATTGACAATATTAGGATTTGTATACGAGCTGTGTATACAAGGTATTAGTTCAACTTCCAACAAGCAACAGATAATTATTCATTTGACATTTCAAAATCCTTATCTGGAATAGTGTGAATAGAGTCGATTCAATGCATCGGAAACGCAATGTAGTTTTGTAACTCTCAAATAAAGCGAACTATAACTTTTTATCAATCTTCGATAGTGATATTATCGTAAAGTATTCTTTGAATGCATTAGATTCCTTATGCTTTTGAGTTCATCTACCTACCGCCAGGATCTTTTCACTTCTTAAGGATTCCTTCTTCTATAACTTATTAATATATTAAGTGATTCTTACGCGGATAGTCATCACATCTTTAAGCTATCTATCAATCGGTAAGAACCACAAGATTCAATTGATTGTCGAACGAGTACATTTATTATTAACACCGACGTTTTAAGTGCAGCTCATAAATTCGTAAATAAATGCCAATTCTCTCACTTAACATACCGCACCGGTGGATTAATATTTTAAGGCTAACACCTTTGTTACGCCAACGAAAATTGTGTGTGCTCTCACTTAGGGACAAATATCTAAAAGCCGATACGGGTTCTACTTCTGCCTGGAATTGAATAATAAATGGCATAAAAGTGAAAATAAATTGAAATTAGTGACAATGTGCCTGCCAATCTAAACCCACTTAATAACAGATAATACATTCCACCTGAGTTAATTATTAACAGGTACAGCAGTCTAGACTTTATTCTTGGCAAGTACTCGTATATCGTCACCGACAGCAAAGTACAAACTTTGAACAAAAACATTTAAACCTTTTCTCCGGTAAATGCAAAAAGTTTTAAACTTTCAACGAACAATTACGGAAGACTTATAAAACTATGATCTAAATTAGAAACGAAAAGTTTTTTAATCCGAATTAGATTTAGTAATTCACCTGGCTTTACTTGCCAATAATCTCAAAGTCCTGAAGAATATCATCAAGTTATGACGGAAAATTGTAGCATCCGCTCTAATAGAATAAAAGCTATGGAAATCGTTAAAAATAGTATTAGGTGACAATTTAATATTTAGCCTATCTTCCTTTTTTCTTCGAACATGCAAATCCTTTCCTCTCTTCTTTTTAAATTTTGTCCATGTATTAAAAAAATTCGAAATTCCATTTTCCTACACTCAATTCAGTGAATTTCGATCAACATGTACTTATGTACGGCTGTGGCTATTTATAGCTAGAACTATTTATACTACTAATGAATTTGGCTAAGCAGAGCTTTTCGCGGATAGCGAGTGAACCTACCTGTCGGAACGGCTGAATGATTAGAGTACCCGGAGAGAGGCCGTTAAGTGACCAGCTTTCTTTTAACTCAAACAAACTCCGAAAAGCTGTGTCGAAAGAAACTAACTGAAAACTACTCCAAGCCCTTTTTATTAATAGTTCTAAGTCAGTACATATGGCTTTGTATCGTTTTATTCTTAAAACGCCATTAGAAACGATGATACGAATTTTTTCACACGATACGCCAAAACATGTGCACTGCTGCAGCTATTTATTTTCATGTTATATCGTTACAAAAACGAAAGATTTTATTCTTAAGAACCAAAACTTAAATTAGGGACTATAAACATTATTAAAAGCTTATTCAATAGGTACATAACAATTTTGTATTTTAATACAAACTCACCCTTAAATCTTTTTGCTGATCTGTCAATGTCAAAACGTCAGTCAAGGCTTACATTTTTATCTATATATCATGGTGAAGTTAATGAACGAGCAACGTTTGGAAATTATCTAAATTATTCTGTGTTTATTCTATGTAAATCATCATCAATGGCGACAGCCCAAATCGGGCCAGGGCCTGCAGGCTGATGTAAATAGCTAATGGTTATTCAATCTGGACATAACATTTTTGTACTTAAATAAAATACAGACTAATTGAGATAATTTCCAAACGTTGCTCGTTCATGAAATTCACCATGATACAAATGTAGCCCTTGACTGACGTTTTGACATTGACAGTGTAGCAAAAAAGTTTAAGGGTGAGGGTGTTATGTACCTATTGAATAGCTCTTGATATAAAGAACAAATTAAATCTTCATTAGAATTATTGCTGAATTGAAATACTGAAAAAACCAGTTCATGGCTGGGAGTTAAAGCCATCGAGTTGCTAAAAACAAAATCAGAAACATAATAAACTTGATATCAAATTAACAAATTTTGATTTAACGGTTCCAACTAATTGACTACGTCCTCACTCTGTTCAAAACATCAAATTTCGCTAAAAAGTTTACATAAATTATTTAGCAAACCACATGCACCGGGCTACGATTTACATAATGAATTTTCGTGGTAGGTGTGGCATTCATTTTCGGCACAGGTAAGGGACACGTCATCGACCTGTAAAATAAAACCAACATATCCTATCCCCCTAGACCGGACCCCCAAAAAAACACCTCCCTTTTGCCTGTATCCGACCACAGGTTGAGCAGAAGCCACGCAACAAAAACAACTTCAATAATTGACTCTGCCCTGATTATGTATTCCATCGGAACTCGACTAGTGAACACACATGGGAATTTCAGGGGGTATTTTGGGTATTGCAGGTAACCGGTAATTTTCATGCAGGTTGTCCGAGTGACGAGTATAGGTGAATCGGCTCCGAATAATCGGTTGTATGCATTTGATTACAGGTTACGGAGGTGCAATGCAAATTGAGAGATGAACTGAACGAGAAGTTATGGATGGATGGATGTGGGCCGACAAAGACTTCCATGTAATTTCCATGACGCGGTAAGGTGATAAAATTAGCTTCAGGGTAAATTTAGTTGGAATCAGTTTTATGGTCCATGGGATGAACTCTTGGACGAAATATGAGACAGGGTTTTTTTTTATGACGACGGTAATTCTCTCAGGGATGAAGTACGATTTATTGTGCAAGCGATAGGGCGTTAGAGGCATTGAATGACTTTTTTAGGGTTTCTGTTCAAAAAACGTATCTAATGTAGAAAATCTACTTTCATGCTAAATGCGTTCAGTGAATACTTCTTCGGAAATAATTTTAGGAATATGTTTTCACCAACAACCAGAATCAAGCTATCATATGCCTTCTAATGAGTAGAATTTACATTAGCTCCGAAGTGGACCAAAGTGTCTAATATCTTATGACAACTTTGCAACCCCTTAAAACAACTAATAAATGAAACGCACTTATGTCTCATTGTTAATACTGTTTCCTTATTATTGTTAATATTTTTAATTTTGAAAAAAAAAAAATTATTTAGTACTCCGCCGAAACTTAATATTTGATGTTAAAGTATTCATAAAATCGTAAACCAAACCTTGAAGAACGCACAAAAAAATCTATCGTTCGAATGTAGCTTTTCAGAAACGAGGGAAATTCTCTAAAACTTTGCCCAATTGAAAATTTCGTTCTCAATTAACCAAGCTCTACCGATTCAAAAAAAAAACGGTTTCCAAAAATTAAAGAATATCCCATTGAAAATAACACTGAAACACCACAAACCGGCTACAATCCCGATTCCAAAAATCGAAACGACTTAACTGTAAAAAAATATTATTAATCTTATCACAACATAAAGTAGAGCCACTGGTGCAACCCCAAGTCCCCAACTCAATGTGTTAGTGTTGCACCTTGCACAGCTGTCGCGACTATGTATAAAAGCCGACCAGTAACAAGCAGCAGCAGCATTCACTTCTTGGTATCGGAGCAATAACCATCTGGAAGTACGGAACAAAAAGCAAGGCAGGTTTTTGGTCAGTCGAGCTTTTACTTGAACAAGTAGCGAATAGCCTGATCAATTGAGAAAAATCTAAAGTAAAGAGGTTGTAAAGAAATTTCTTCGAATGTGTATGATCATAACCAATCATAGGACCGTGCCTATTTTCAAAGAATTATTAACTAAATGTATGTAGGAGAGTAAAAAGAGTCGAACTTCGAAGTTATGATAGTATTGAGTATAGACTGGTTTTTGCTCTTAACTTTTCTTTGGCAAATTATAATAAATAATTCAATTATTTCTTTTCCTCATTGCCTAAGTGCTATAAATTTTACAACTTAGCTGTTAAGATGATAAGTCTAATCTCTAAAACATTATTGTTCTGTTAAGGCATTTTGAATTATTATAAATAAATATTGTTTGAGTTTGAGTATAGACTGGATTCTGTATCAGCTAGTAAATCCTTTCTTATTTTCAATGAGAGCTTTATTTAGAAAATGTATCGGTATATTGCCAAAAAATTTTAGAAGTGTGTAGAGCCATTAAAAATTGACAAACATCACAAAATATTACTTCAAAAAAATTAAGGAAGCTTTTGAGGGTCAAAAAATGGTAAAACTTGGCATAATTCAAAATTATCACCAAGTCAACTAAAATGATAATATATACACTAAACTTTTCAAACTCCATGCAAAGTCAATTTTTACTTCTCAAAACGACGAAATTGAGAAATCGATGAAAATGGCTAAATGGCTTGACAAAATTCCATGAATCAAATAATTCGATTATTTACTTTAAAGTTCAACTCCTCAAAAATCAAAGAAAATTGAACTCATACTTCGTGCCATACAATGAAAAAACTCAATTTCTCAAAATAAACAAAACTCCTTAAATCGCAAAAATAAATCAACGCAAAACATTTTTCTTCCATTTCAAGTTAATTTCGTCTTAATTACTAACAACTGGATAATTACCTACATTGAATCTTGTGTGGTTGGTGTAACGTGATCCCTGGTCCAATCTCGGCGATTACATTTTAAGTATGTTTTGTGCATATAAGCCGTGTATGTTGCATTGCGGTTAAAATCAACTGACCGCACAAATAATTCACTTAAAAACTTATCATCCTTCGTCTCTACCTCATTATAATGAAAGCCAAGTGCTTAAATGTACAGGTATGTAGCGACGATTGTACGAATATTTTATGCATTTCTGTTTCATCCGCAAATATGATACCTGGCTCCAGTGGCTACAGCACTTGTGGTTTTGATGTAATACCGATGATAATTAATAGCAACAAAATGGAGTTAAATTTTAGTCCAGGGAATGGAAAAACAGAAAACAAGAATTATTCACGTTGCTTTGCATTTAACTTGTAGTTCTGTGTGTTGCGAAACTGAACTGTAGTATGCTGCGGCTATTTATGCAAGCTGAATCGAAATTGCTGGTAAAATGCGGATAACTATTTTACTTAATATACGGAAAACAAAATCAAAATTTTATCACAATGGAAGAGATTTTTCCAAGAGTAGCTACGAGAAGTAGCAGTACTCAAGGTATGTAGTGAAACATGACATTTAATCAAATTAAAACTCTTTTATTAAAATTATTACACTTCATTTTTATTGAATAAAGCGTTTTTTTTATTAAAACTATTTAAATTTGAATTCGCAACCGCCGTAATAATTAAAAACATAGAGTATACGAATCTGTATAAGATTATCAAGCTAATCTAAGCTAATATACAAACCATGGTATTGAAATCGTAGTATTGAAACTACTTATCTGCATATAATACAATGCACATGTGGTATGATTTGGCAGTATCTGATATATGTAGGTAATAAACGACATTTAGTTGCGATACTCGCCACACAATTGAGGAATGGCACTACTAGCAGTAAATGCATAGTTTACTAGGTAAAATTATTGAATTTGTATACCATGAAACAGGTTCAACACTTAGATTTCATTTACAGTTCGTTTATCTCGTATATACTTAGTATTAGGTGATACACTGCTGGTGTCAACGATATTATGATATCAATACCAGCAGTGTATCCATGGTATAAGACTGAATCATTAAATGTACTCGTAGTATAATAAACAACAAGATCACATGTATTATCAACTTCGAACTGTGCGGAAGTAATTTTATTTCATTCGTCCGTCTCGCAGATAATTACGCTAGGTTGTGTTGTTTCATGAATTGGTGCCCCTCAATTATCGTGACCCAGCAACAGAGTATATTCTGCAATTTATTATCTCCGGATCACACGGATTGGAGTCCCTCAAACCATTGAGGCTCCAACAACTGGTGACCCCGACGTTTATCGACCGAAATTCGTTCTACCGCTAAACCGGTTACTTAATATCAATGTTTTATAAATGTTTCGTTGAATTTCTGATGGTGATATTTTGAGATTAATGGATATTTAGATGAAGTCGAGGATTTTTGAATTTTTAAATTGGATTTCAAACTTTCTGTTCAGAAATGAATCGTTTTAGGGACGATCTCTTGAGGAAAGTCGAAGATTTACAAAGTATGACCGATAAGACCAAAATCCTGACAAAAAATAGAAGATTGCTGAACCACGTCTCGCGTGAAACCGACATGAAAAATGGCTGTTAAAATTTTTGACATAGAATATCCTTCTTCGATGTACCGATCAAATTAACCTAACATACCCGGTACTAACTTTGTCCACCATTCGTTGTTATTTATTTGGACGTTGTTCTGTCGTGATGCAGTAAAGGCGTGTATCGTAAAGGTAAAAGCCAGCAGCAATAGCTAGCTACTAAGAAAATTGCCAATGCTGTTTGCCTACGTGATCGAAATTGGTACAGAATTCTCATCACGTAGATATTTCTTGTAAGATACGACCTTATCTCAGTTGCTATTCCAGCGCCATCATGCCACTTATTTTGGTCACTGATGTTTTGGGGATGGAGCGAACGGACGGGTTGAACTATTGAAACGTCTGGAAAACCAAAAGACATAAACTTCTTCCCTATCCCGAGACATGACCATTACACGCGTTTCTCAATTCCGGGCGATACGTTTGGATGCTGCATCTGGAAGATCTATACAAGAACGTACCCACGTAAACTATCCACGGAAAATTAAGTGCAATTGGCTAAAAACGGGTTGGAATTTATGCGAGACAGTCCCAGTAGCATGGATTTCTTCCAACTCCCTTTTGCCATATCGGAGAACGTATAGCGGACAGTAAGCGTATACGGCGGGCACTTCCATCATTTCCTTCTTGCGGATAATGTGGAACGGGCTTCCTAAAGGGATTTATTACACTAAATAGCAGCACGATGTCTGCAAGTGTAGCGTCCGCCGAGATTAGGTTTATAGTTTGTGTATGCAGTATGGCAGATTTTATGACTTTGCTCCAATTTTTCATCGCGGACGGACTTGTGGAAGTCTGAGTTTTTTCCCTTTTTTCCTTTTTCATAGTAAAACGGAGTTTTCAACTCGACAAAGGAGCTGTAAGATACGATCAAGGTTTAACATTTTTCAGTGTTTTTGTAGTACAGTGAGGTCTTTACTGTGGCGCTTTAGAAAGTTTAAATGCTTTTTGTTTATGGCTTTTAAGTTTTAATTTACGATAATTTCGTTTTATACATTTCAAGCCATAGTTGACCTCGAAACCTACAAAGCAAACATTTCAACACATTTGACAAAATTAATTACAAACAAATATTACTTAACTCCCCCTCACATATCAGCGATATGCACTAGGGTATAAAATATAGAAATAGCACTTTAGGGGTTGAATACTATTCTGAACCCGATTTTTAGACGATACATATATTATCAGACCTATAAGTGACAAACTTACACAATAATTTTACACCCTCTTAGGGACTCAAATAAACCTGAAAATATTTTTTAGATCATTATTAATAACACCCATAGAAGTTAAAGCAAATTTGATCTGATTAAACCCAAAAGATTTGTCGGAATTCGTGAAAATTTCAATAATGCCTCATACCTTCAAGGACTTATTGTCAAAAAATTCTTAAATCGGTTTTTTTCCTGATTATATATTTACAACCTTTAGAAGTGAAAGTGAATTCGATATTTCACTAGATCTAAGAAATATATCGGTATTCGTGAAACTACTACTACAACTTCTTTAGGGATTGGATATCGAAAAATTTGGAAAAAAGTTTCTTGGGGCTTATGTAAGGAATCCTCACACGTAATTCGGTAATTTATTATGATAGCTAGACATACCTAAAAGATATAACGAAATTCGTGATGGAAAAACCCTTTTCATAGAAATTTTTTTACTCCACTTTTGTATTTCAAAAAAAATTGGAACTAACCTTTTTTGTGGTTTAGTTTCTAGCGTGGTGCATCTACATATTATGTTACGTACGTAAGTTTCATTTTTCGAACGCAAGCTGGAGATATATAAAAGAATCAACCCTTCCTCTCAAACCTTTAATTTTTCTAGGATTCCTTTATAAAGTGTTAAATTTTTAGGTTTCTATTCTTTGCTGTTTTCGAGAAATAAAAATTAGAATCATCCTTTTTTTTCCTCTAGAGGTCTAGAGGTCTACATGTCTCTATTTTAGTGTTTAAGGTTTAGGAAGAGTCGACGCCACTGCCCACACTATACCCCAAAAGAGAGCTCATATCGGTCCCTTCAGAACCTCGTAGAAAACTAATCATCACAAAACACCACCCATGCCTTATGAATTGGACCAACTTGTCATGACCTATCAACCTCAGATCCTCTAACTTGTCGAAAAAGGCTGTCCAACCGCATCAATCACCTTGTTATAACCGCCCGAATCGTGCCAAATCCCTGTAAAAATTTTATGATCAGTTCTTGAAAAGTTAGTTCTTGAGACACTAACATTTAATTTTTTTTTAAAAAAAAAAGGAACGTCTCCTATTTCAGTGGTGCACGAAATTGTATCAACCATCACAAATTTTTCATTAAATAGAGACACCATTATTCATACGAGTACAGAAATCAAATTTTATCTCTCTTTTACAATTGGTTGGGAAGATATTGTAGTCCAATGGTGCCTATCCCAACCTCCACACCCCGCCCATACCCCATCCACACCCCTTTAAAATTTTAGTCCTTGTGTAGACTCCAAGTATTCCTTGAGACAACCACAAGGTTTCAACTTTCTGACGTAAGCCCTTCGGGCAATATCAATTTTTGAGATTTGCTAGTCCTAAGTCATGAAAGTACAAAATTGCCCAATAATTTATTACTTAAAAATATTAAAGTGAAATCAGTGAAGTTCTTTGTAAGAACAAAATCCTTCTTATAAGTTCATAGCTCATTGGGGTCTATAGAAACCAGCTTCAAAATGAGAAAAATCAATATTAAACATTATTAATTATTTTTTAACTCAACCACATTGTTCGAAAAGCTTAATAAAATTTATTAAATATCGAAAATAATCTTAACGACTTTCCTCTTTTTTTACTTTCAATTTACGATTGTAAAGTTTATAGCGTAAAGGGACTTTCACTACCCAAACATAATTTTCCATTTTCTCACCGCGCCGTAGAGCCCCATAAAATAGATATTCTGTTGTGCGGGGGAGAAGCAGCGAAAATTACGTGCCGTTCGTATAAATATGGGTCGTATCTCGTACCAACCCAAATAGAAAATAGTTTTCATCCTTTCTACATCGCGACGGGAAAATCCTATCCAATTAGTGCGATAATAAAAGTTGTTTTTTCTTCGCCATCCAAAGAGAAGCGCAAAGAAAAACATTTGCCAGCAAGCAGGACGTGCCATCCCGACAAAGGTAATTATCAATAACAAAGTTTTCATCACTTAATCACATCATCACGTATACTTCCGGAAGCCAAGCACGTAAGTATCATAAAGTATTAGTTTGGCGGAACGATATGAAGCGACCTATTCCCATTAATTTTTTTATTTCAGTAGCAATGGAAATTTCGTCCTGGCGAAACTAAAATTAATTTTTGTGTGGAAAAGCCAGTGTAAGAGGACTAGTATATTGTATGAGATAGAAAAATCAGAACCTAGTTTTTGTTTGTCGAGGCAAAGGGAAACGAATTTGGAGCCCAATGCGACTATTTTTATTTCGTATAGTAGTGTCACTAACAGTAAACATCCTGATTAAGAGTGTCATACTGAAAATACGTACCTATATCTGAAAATTAGCTGGCAAACATTTGCCAACTAGTGTGTCTTAGATAAACGATGGTTCAAAACATGAACGCTTTATTGTAGTTTCAAACCATTGCCTATCTAGGACTCACTAGCTTAAATGCTCACAAATGTTTTTAATAGAAATAGCACATTTCTATTTATATTGTAGTATGGCACTCGTCATTTGGATAAGTCTGTTTTTTATCCTTCACTAAATTTAATTTATTTATTTACTTATTTATTATAGCTGGAACCGGTTCAGAAGCCCGGCTCCATCAAAATTTCGGTCAGGTCCCCGACTAAATTTTTTTTTTTGTATAACGACTGCGTCTGTATGCTATTCTGTGAATTTAAGAGGGCAATTTGTCAAACAAAACTAAAATACTTTTAAAAATGCTGAAGTCTTTTTTTTTCAAAATCCCAGTTTAAAAATTATTTTACTTTTTTACTTTCATCAAACTGCATTTTTCAACCTTTGTACAGAAACCGTAATTTTTTTATCTAATGCAATTGGTTCGTTAGATATCGCAATCTAAAGGTTTTTATCCCACACCCACGTACGCCACTGCCAAAAATTTGTTTCCAATCGATTTTTCTAGTATAGGTACATGCATACATATATTCAATAAGTTTCAATTTTGTGACGTTAACCGTTTAGGATCTATAGATTTTAGAATGTATCAATCTCGGCTTTTTTCCGTTTCGAGCTCGTAATTTTTCCTCCCACACCCCTTCACCCATATTGAACATTTTTGGGCAAATGGGTCCACTAATAAAGTTCTATATAATCTCTAAGAGTCAGCCTTCTAGCGTAAGCGGTTGCTGAGATCTAGAAATCAAAATTTTCCGTCTAAATCGCCTCCCTACTTCCCCCTCACACCCACCCCTAAAAATAATGAAGGGGCCTACCCAGTTTATTCATAGATACATATAGCTCAAAGGGTTTGAGACGAACTTTCAGACGATTTTGTTTCTTCGTGTCTACTAGTCATGAAACGTGAAAGATCGATAACAATAAATGTATTATGTATTAGAAAATAATAATTAGTGAAATTAGTGTATCAGCTAATAATACATTTTTTTAGAGTTTAAATTTAAGGGAATATCTAGTAAACTAAGCTGCTTTCGAAGTAAAAATTTAATGTATTGAAATTTATTCACCGAAGATTAGAAATTACATTCAAATTGACTATTACATCCCAATGTAAATTTACTTGAAAAAGTGTTGCATAAGATGTAAAATTCAAAGTATTAATCTTGATGCTTGCTGACGATGTGATTTTTGACCGGTGAATTAAATTTTTTTCTCTAAACAGTAGAATAAAACTTTCTTTTTCACTTCAGGCTGTCACTTCGCAGACATCATGCATCGGTTGCATTAGGTTAACTGCAGCTAGATGTTGTGAGGAGATGGTGTAAGAATTTGAACAATCCTTACATTATACCTTCCAAATCAATAAATATTCTAAAAAGCCTTGTTCTAAATAATGTGCTTGTTTCTTAGTAATCAGTTTATCGATAAATGTGAATCAAATAAATAAATAAATCACAACTAACGCCTTAAATGACTGAAACCTAAATATACATCTTTCTTATCATTTTACCCGACATCGAAAAGTTCCATTTAAGGCTTTAAAATTGAATAGTCTTGGACGTAAACTCGAAAGGCAGATCTCTAGGCTTCCAGTCAATTATCGATAAAATCCTCGAATGTCACGTAAAAGCTATCAATCAAACAAGGGTATATTCAAAAATTATTCCGAAAGAAAATACTCTTCAAGACAATCGACTTTTCTTTTTAGAATTTCAGCTTTGAGTTAAGCTACATTCAGCGACCCTTGAAAAGATTTCCCTTTTGAATATATATACAATAAAAAAAATCGTCGTCCTTTCGAATAAAAAGTAAAGTAAACGGATGATATGAAAACTCGAGGACTTCCTATCAAAACAATCTGGGAAAAAAATAAAACGAAAAGGAGCCGTATGGTTTCCATTCTTCCTACTTTTTTTTATAAACATCCTTCATCCAGTGCGATTGTGACTTGGACATGTCCTTATTTCAGAGGATTCCCAAGTTATTCTATTTTATGAAAGTATCGTTTATACCTTGAATGTGTGTATGTTAGACTTTTCGAAGGCTTTTAGTCCAATGATGAATTTTCTCTTATCATAGACCCCTCGAAAAAAAAATTGCCGTACACTTTATATTTATTTCATTTATGTATTTCGTTTTTCGCCTCGAGAAAACTGGGAAATTCGCTTCTAGTTGACTGTCTGGCCTAACCTAAGTCGGAAAATATTTCCTTATTCGGTAAGGTTAGGATCCTTTATAGACGTTGCTATATAGTCTACATCCTTTTTCAGACGTTTGAACGTGGGAAAACATTTCTTTATAGGAACACCAGATGTTGAGAAGCTCGAAACCATAATGTTGGCCATCTCGAATGGAATTATTATGCTAAAGCCTAGCAAATGCCCTACCAAAGAAAAGGAAAATTTCTGCGAAAAAAAAACTAAGAAAATGTA
Organism: Beris chalybata; assembly: GCA_949128065.1. Classification (NCBI taxonomy): domain Eukaryota; kingdom Metazoa; phylum Arthropoda; class Insecta; order Diptera; family Stratiomyidae; genus Beris; species Beris chalybata. Next base: position 7,342,407 of record OX421897.1, read on the forward strand.
CCAGTGTGTGAATGTCCTTAATCATATCGAAACGAATTTCAGAGCAAACTAATGCCTACGTAGCATTTAGAGTGGAATTTTGGAAAAAATTAATTATTTTATTGCAAACTATGACCTTTATTTAAAGCAGAAAATATTTTATTATATGGCCTTTATACTAAACTTCAAAAGCTAGCGAAGTAAAAACATGCTAGAGTTCACTTTTCACGAAAAGTTTTACTACAAACCGTAAAGAAGAAGACATATCACACAAATAATTCAAATGTCAATTGTCTTAAGCACGGCTGTCGAACGATATGTGCAAAACAAATCGAATCTCCTGGACAACAAAGGATAAACTTATTCTGCTGGAAATATGGCAAGAAAACATTTCATAAATTTTCGATTTCGAACCTAAACGAACGTAGAAAATACTATTTGAGATTTATTTTTCAAATAATGATCAAAGCTTGCAAGAAAATTGAAAGAAGCTACTGGAGACATTGCAACACATTATTGTAACGAAACTTGTCCCAAAGATGCGGTTATGATATGAGGACAAAAAAAGACAATTTTATTTCTTTGAAATAGAATATTTCGAACTACAAAATGATCTTCAGTATATTATCGAAATAACTTTAGTGGCAAACAGTATATCCGAAAACTATTTGCACTCAACTCGTAAAAACCCACCGCGAATAACCTATAAATAGCCATCTTACCTGTTCGAAACTTTAAATGAAATTGAACAAAGTTAAAGTTGTCTGAAAAGTTTTCTCTGTCTTCCATTTTTTCTCCTTAAATTGCTTAAGGTACGTACACACCTTTCAAATTTTCCACCTCAAGACTGACGGACACAAAGTTTCATCCGAATACAATACCTTGATATTTTACAAGAGAATCCACACGCTTCTCAAGTATCAAAAAAGGGGAGCTATTAAGGTAGTTTTTATGGCGATTTTTTCACATTTAAGTTTCAGGTTTTCAAATTAAACTTTATTGGCGTGAGGAAAAGGAAAATAAAATACACCCGTCCCTAAACAACAGAAAAGCATTTTAAGAAAAGCTGCTGCAAAGTTTTAATTATTATTTGACTATTGTCTAGACGGTCGTCATTTATACAATTTGCCTGTTTTATTAAAATATACTTCGAATTAGAAGCTACTAAATTTTTGCCAAACTTTTTATTTTATTGTTTTAATAATAAAGTATTGTGACTGAATTTGGAAAAAAAACTAGCTACCCTTCAATTTTTCTTCGCGTTTCAGAGCTCTTAAAGAAAATTGTCCGTCTGACCGCCGTCCGCGAACCTAACGTGTTTAAATGCATATAACTCCCGAACCCTTTGAGCTATAAAGTTGAATTTTTTTTTGGTAAGTAGATTTAGTTGTCCGGTTGCTGAGACGTTTATCTTAGTTTCGTATCTTAACGAATTTCGTCAAATGTCTTAGGTATAGCAAAAATAAACGGTGAGTTAACTAAAGAGTTCTTCCAACTAACAAACTCAGCAGTCCATAAAACTTTCAAAATGATGTATTCTCAAACGACTCTGATAGAATCTTATGAAAACAGCGTTGGGCTCGTACATATCGCTCGAATTTCCATCTGCCGCTTAACCGGTTAGGTTTTTTTCTAAAGCCCAGTACTCTGTTCAAGTATGTACATGAGGTAACTGAATAATTGAGATTCTTCGGTAGTATTTTGTCTTAACTAACAACCAATATTCGATTGCTATTACATTTTTTAAAAGAGTGTTTCGTATAAGGGCCAGAAGCGATAAAAGGAAACTATAGAAGGACTCTAGAATTACGTTTTACTAAAAACGAACGTTTTCGAAGTGTCAACCCAAGAAGGCCTGAAAAAAGACATAACAAAAATATTCAATTAACGTTATCCTGTAGTACGTCGTTGAAATTCATTTGCGACTAATTTCGTGCAGCACGTCATATTATTGTTCTTTTATATTTTAGTAAAAGTCCAAAGTGTGTATAGTACCTACTAACGTCTATGCAAACATATGTATGTTGGCGATTAAATTACAGAACTTAATTTACTCCTTTTTATGGCATTAAAAAAATTTACGAGCCTCGTAATAGCATTCAAGAATAGGTACTTACGCTCGTAAAACGCCCCTAAATAGATTGGAACGAAGGCTTTTTATTCGCCATACGAGTACCTGTTATTATTTTGATTTTGATTTTTTATGGCAGTGAGAAGAAATGATGATGGAAAAATTTTAGAAAGGAGGATTCAAGGTCATCTAGATTTATAAAAAAAAATCTCAATTTGTAGCCCCGCATAAAGGGTGGCAAAGCCACAAACTTATCGAGCAGCATGATATTAATTCATAAATGGAAACGTAGCAAAGCAAGTGTGACACTGCCATGAAATATACAATTCTTCCCAATCGCAAATTTTTCCTGTGTGCGCCAATGCTCTTTAATACTTACGTTCTTTTGAAATTCGTCCTCAGTCGTAAAACCACCAACTGGAAATGGCTCAATTCCAGAAAACTAAAGGGAATGAATGAAACTAGAACATGGGTGAGAAATACAAAACCCGGAAAAGCCCCCTTAGAAGACACTTTTTTGTAAAACAATCATTTCACATGATTCAAAACAATGTTGACCCCAGGGAGCGCATTTGTGTCCCCTGTAATTTTGACTACTGATTGGAATTGGAACTTCCCCATTTTTTTCTAGAAAGGCTTCTTCTTCAAGGTAGTCATATGCACTCCTTGAATTTTACACATCCTACAAAGCACACTCAATTATATGCAGTAAAAAAAATTTGACCCCCTGGGCAAAAACTGAAATTACGTCAATAGGTTGGTTTGATCCCGAGTACAATAAAAACTCAATGGAGTCACGGTATTTTAAAAAATACTGTGTATGGTAAGTCTTTCTCCCAAGGCAAAAATTGGTTTCAAGAAAAAAATTACGAGGAAGATGAAAAGTTAAAATCCTTCAGACAATAAAATTCACCACTGAGACTCGAAAATGCATTAGCTACTACACGCCAAAAGGATAGAAACGGCTGAAGTGGTAGTTTCGAAAAACATCCCTTGTCTAATGGCATCGAAATAATTACATGGATGAATTTCTTTGTTTCAAAAGAACTCATTTTTTCAAAGATAATAAGTGCAGACTTTGAAACTGATGCTTTTAAAAACTAATTAAGTAGTCAAGAATACGTCTACCTGTAATACTTGAGACTGAAGACGATGATATGAAGCACTTAGACGGCTCTTATTTCAACCAGTTAAGGTAATTGTATTTGAGAAGTAGCGTAACTTGATGGTGGAAGATCTTATGAACGGCAAGTTTAAAAAAAAATGTATACTAAAATTTGAAAAAATTTAAAAAAAGACTTTCGAAAAATGTTTAAAATTTAATATTCTCAAATCCAAAATTTGACATAATTTTGATATTCAAAAATGGAAGAATATCGAGTTCCAAAAATGGGAAAATATCACTTCGGATAAATTACAACCCCATCGAACAACTTCAAAATTCAACGAACTCCGAAAATCATCTAAGAATTTAATTTCAAAAGGCATTGGAACGTTACAAACAATCGCTAAAGTCGCCCCACTTCCAGCCGAAGGTAAACCCGTCTAAAGTTCAAATTCCAAAAATTTAAACAAACCGAAAAATTATATAAATCTAATTTCAAAAAATTTATAAAATTCAAAACTTTCAAATCAAAAAAATTAACAATTTTTTTTCCAAGAATCGCAAAATATAACTCGCAAAGCAAAACTCCAACAATCATCAAAAATTTTGAACCCGTCTAAATTCCGAATAAAGGACCAAACATTTTTTTTATCAATCAATCAATATTTGAGCCGTTGTATTTGAAAGTGGAATAAGTCCATTTTGAAAAAAATATTTTTTGTGACATTGTAACATTATTCTATACAACACGAAGCAATTTTCGGAGAATCTATTGATGCAATTGTTTCATCACACTTTTAACAAATACAATTAAATTTTCCTGAAAAATGGCATAAATATTTTTAAACATGTTAAAACGTAAACCGTTAAGCATGTCGATTTAAAAACGAAATGGACTTATTCCACTTTCAAAATCAACGGCTCATTTATTAGTTTATCCACTTATGTCTAACATCTTATAATTTATAGTTTAGAGAACAGTTAATTCAAAATCTTAACAGCTAAATTAAACCTAGTTAGTTAGCACAGCAAAGCAAAACATTTATGACAATTTTAGTTATATAAATTCAAGGAAAAATGTTGGACCAAACATTGAAGACTCGCCAAATAATTAACAACTCATCTCCTCGATTCGATGCAGTTTATAAGTTGATGAACATTTGACTTACAAACTGTAGAGAAAACAAACATTTAAACATATTTTAAAATTTCGCCTAATTCAAAAATCAACTTGTTAAGTCAATAAATTCTACAAACCGACGAAAGTTTAAAACTCAAAAGCTCAAAATTTACGATTACAAGAAATTTTTAAAATCTAAGTAGCACAAAATTGAACTCTTGAAATTTCACAAATACACAAAAATTCGACTTTATCATATCGAAAAAAATTGAGATTCCAAAAAATCTTTAATTAACTAAAATTAAATTTGCAACAATCGGGAAATGCACGAAAATAAATGCCAAAACCACTAACTGTTAAAAATTTCACTCACCTAATTAACAAAATTTACAATTGAGCTAAAAAATATAGAAAAAATTTCTCTTAAAAAATATATTTAGCCCAACATAACTAAAAATTAAACTTCTCAAATTTAACAAAAAAAAAAATTGTTTTATTTTATTTTACTTTAATATTCAAATGTAATGTAGTAATAGTAAGATTAGACGAAAATATGACATCCAAAAATCAAAAATTCACGTTCAAAATAATTTTTCCAGAAAGAAACTCAGGTCTCTTAAACCGACTAAAATTAGACTTTCATAACAAAAGGACTCACCTTTTTTATTAATGAAATTTTTTCATAGTAAACTACCATAGAAGCAAATTTGGCAATTGCTTCTATGGTAGCAAATTTGACAATTGCTTCTATGGTAGCAAATTTGACAATTGCCTAAGAAAAAATTCCATTAATAAGAAATTGGGAAAAAAAGGAAAATTGCTGGCGGGATTCGATGTCGCGTCTTTAGAGTTGAGCTTCATATATCCTAGCGAACAACCAAAAATTTCACCAAATTGGTTGAAGTATTGGGTGATCTTCAGTGCCACTTACCTTTAGTATAAGGATGCGATAGCAAAAATTTCGCTTCTATATAATTCGCTGTAATGAAATTGTTTCAACATCGCCTACATAGAATATTACTAAGCAATACCACCAGCTCTAAGGGTAAAGATAGTAGGCATGATACACCCTTTCACGAGTGTATGCTATCCGATGACGAAACAGCTCCTTCGGACCTAGTCCAACACAGACTTATAGACTGACCTATCCAGTGAAGGTTTTCCAAATGTCATATCCTCAAGGGTAGTGATTAATCAATAGTCGGGGATTTTGTTTGGGGTTTCACTCCACTGATGCCGGAAAACAACAAACAATTCTTCACAAGGACTCAAATTTAAAATTCATAAGTCAAATAACTGAATCTATGCTGTATTCAAAAATTATAACAAATCTGAATCTATGCTGTTTTGAAAATTTGATCTTGAAGAAAAATCCAACTTTCAAAAATCAAAGAACTCAACAATTAAACGAAAATACGACATCTAAAAAAATTGCCATCCCAAAAATTTCAGTTTCACAAATCGACTAAAATCAAAATTTCGCAACACTACAACTAAAATTTTAAATTAATTAGTTGAACAAAATTCGATTTACAAAAAAGGGCTGAAATCTCCCTTAATTCCAAATCAAACTTTTGAAATCATAAAAAAAATCTAGTTCAAAAATTGCATCGAATCGAAAGTTCAAGTCTCAGAAATTTAACTTTGAACAAATTGAGCAACTCGAGTAAAAAACTCAAATTTCAAAAATCGGAAGATTTCAAACCCAAGAACCGTTGAAAGAATTTATACTTTTAAAATCGACGAAATCTTGAAATCGACCAAAATTTTTCTTCTACGATTTGAAAATTTTCATTATTATTTCATGCAGCACTGGCAACTCCGATCGTTTAAATTAATAGAACAAAATCGAAGCTTCGCGAAAGATTCTTTCAAATTATTTTCCTCAATTGAATTGACTATTTTATTGTGTTATTTTTCCTTGAATTCCAGAGTGCATTATGTTGGAGGCTGGTACAAATGTTGATGAAATCTTCAAACGTGTGATTTTTTATTATTTTTTTGAAAAGACGCTTAGATTAAAACGAGCTTCTAGACTGATGCCTCCTCCAGGCAAGTGGCTGCCATCATTCAAAGTAAAAAGTATAGTATGAAATCGTACTTAAATCAGTCCTCGAGAAATTGTGTCTGTACCATTCCAAAGGTTCCTTTCACATTCCAGAAAAATACGCTCTAAGGACTCGGCAAGTGATTGTTATCGTAGCTGTCATAGCATAAGTCTGTACCAGCAGGAAGCCTTATTCGTAGAGCAAGAATCGCACATTGCAAGAGAGCGAACCTTTTTTTCACTTGTACATCACATCCAGAACTGTATGCATTCTGTACGGATGGGAATGCCGAGTTCAAAGCAATGTTGTTCCTGGAAGTCTTTTTTGCACCTGTTCGTTATTTTACTAGTCCACAAGTCGAGTAGTTCCTTTTTTAACGGCCACGCTTTTTCGATGGATAGATGGATGCTATCCTAGTGGGAATCAATGGTGCAGAAAGTAATGCTACGTGCGTTGTGATATTGGATCATTTTTTCATGCGGACTTTCAGTTTGCCGAAGGATACAAAGAATTCCCACTATGCATACATTTTTGGTTTTATCACAAATCTGGTTGTAGTACAGTCTTTAAGCACGGTCTCTATGGCCGTAGGAGACAACATCTAAGCATTTTCCATTTTCTTTATTATTATTTTTTTTTATGTAAAACAGAAAAATAGCGAGATTGACTTTGAATGATGCTGAGATTGTCGAGCTTGTTTACATGCTGCTTCTCTGAATTGAAACCTTTATGTTGGACATAATTGGACCTTGTTGAATTCTTGGACGTGAATGCGTGAAAGTATGAAACGCACAATAAATAAAGTCTTTGGAAATTTCACGATGAATAAAATGCTGTTCGAGTGGAGCACATGCAAACATTCTGGTGCGTATAATTTTCACCACACCGGTGAATTAATAAGGAGGCCGAGGGAAGTTTTCCTCAAGCTTCTCCAAGCTATGGAATATTTTTTGAAAGAGCACTCTGCAAGTTACACAGCTCTAACGTCTGAGCAGAAGATGCAATTTAAATGTCTTAAAGAACCTTATCATAGGATAGACGAGAGAAGTCCAAAAGTCCTTATTCTTCTCAATAAAAGAAATTATTAAAAATTTGAAAAGACTTTTTTTCAATATATTCGCACTTATGTTGAATACAGTTAGTGGCTCTTTTATTGAGCAACATTATGATGCGTCTAAAGTAATAATCCTTCTTGCCCTCAAATGGTACCTCCACGGAATCCAAGACGATTCGTCACTCTCAAAACGACGACCTGACCCTGACTCTAAGACCCCGCTTAAAATTTGGAAAACAGGTTGTAGTCACTGGGTACTATAGGATTGATGGTCGATCTTCTGGAATCAATATTCGACAAGAGCACTCATTTTAGAATTGCTAAAAGGTTTCGAACCATCTTGCGCTCACTTTTGATTTACCCAAATATTTATGAACATCTTTTTTTGCCGGCAATTATTGAGCACCGTCTGCTCCACATAGTCAACAACTTAATCAACATCTGGGGGAAGTGGCTTCAATTGGTCTTCCACTCCGCGTCTGCAATAATTATTCACAGTGGTCTGGGAGGAGCAGCATCCCCTAAACGCCCACCAACCGATTGTAAATTCCAGAAGGTGTTCGATCCTATTTTGTTAAAAATGTAATCACTGCTTTGTCCATAATGAGAATCTGTTTACACAAGAGATAGTAGGCCTACTCAAAAATAGTTAACTCTTACTTACTTACTTACTTACTTACGATGGCGCTACAGTCCAAATCGGACCTTGGCCTCCTGGATGTGCCGCCTCCAGTCTTCTCGGTTCAGTGACCGCGTCCTCCAGTTTCTACATCTTAGAAGCGATTTGCTGTCTGCGTCAATAGAGTCCTCCCAGCGCTTTCGTAGTTTTCCAACTGGTCTTTGTCCATAGACTTTTCCCTTTAGTGTGCGTTTTGGGATTCTTCCGTCATCCATCCGCTCCACAGGGCTGGTCATGTAGCTTTTTAAATTTTATGAAGATCGATACTTCTGGATTGTCGAAGATGGCATACAATTCTCTATTGTATCGTATTCTGCAGATCGAGTCTTCCCTCACAGGTCCGAGGATTCTTCTGAGGACTTTTCTTTCAAAGGCGTTAACTCTTATCTTCCTCAATGTGTCCTTGCTATCAGAATGAGAACTTTTGGTCTCCCCTCGTGTGCTCCGAATTTATTTGGTTTGACCACGTATTTTAGGAATATTTGTGCTAAACCAAGGAGTAGACTATTATGAACTTTGAAAATTTATTACTTAACGCGTTATCCAGTAGTCTCTAGTTTGGACAAAAACAAGAACATTTGCATGACTACATATTTCCATAAAGATATAACCACTCAGATTAGATTATACATTTTTTCCGGGTTTAATACTGTTAAATTTATTTTGTGTAACGTTTCGGACTCGGCTGAGTCCTTTATCAAACTGATCGACAATATCTTTACAAGTATTATTTATATGAAAGCAGGCAGAAAAGGTTAGAATTTTTCAACATATGAGTGAATTATCATAAAAACTTTAAGAAGAGGCGGCTGTTCATTAAAAGGGGAATAATTGTAAAATTTTAAGTTAATTGGTTTTTGGAATCTATGGTTTTTGATAAACGATGTTTTTTTACAAAACGTAGAGCAGGTAGCCTGAGTGAAGAGAGGTTGTATCCAGCGATAGTCCGTCCTGTTTCTTCTATGTAGACTTTGTTGCAAATCCCGCAGGGCACTTTCTAAATGCCGTCCATTCCCAATAGCTTAGTATTTTACGAAGAGTACGGTGAGGAGTTACGATGATTCCATGAAACCTTGACCGAAGTTACGAAGTCTTTTGTGAGTAAGTCCTTCACATTTACAGAGGATGTGTTCTGGTGTTTCGCCTTCCAATCTTATTGAGATGCTTCCTCATGTAACTATGACCAGTCAAAGCTCCCACTAGGGAGCTGATTTACCCGTGATAAACATTTTTGCTACTTATTGCTTTCCGGGAGGTCAGTCATGTGATACCGAAAAGTGGGTATTTGTGCGCCTAAGCTATTTATCGTTGGCTGGATGTTAGGCAAAGCTTTGACAAGGAAAAAGGTTATTGAACGGCCGTTTACGTTTCCGGCACGGTTCATAGACCAACTGACAGTTAAAACAGCGAAAAAAACCTTTTTCGCGAAACTGCTGCCATCTCATGAGTTCTAGGTGAATGAAAGCAGAGTTATCACCGGCAAGGCGGTAAAATCCATCTGTCAACTTAATGTCACTTAAGCGTCTGCCCTTGAATATACTGAAACTCTAGACCACTTGTTTGGTGAAGGTACCGCATGTTAACCGGCCGCAGTAGCAACCTCCTTCTAGTTTTTATACGTCGAATTTCCCGTTCAAATTCCACGATGAGTTTAAACGAGGCGAAGAAAATTGCCGCGTACAAAGCCGTTGACGAGTGGGTTCGAAACGGAACGGCCATCGGAATCGGAAGTGGTTCGACCGTAGTATTCGCCGTTCAGCGACTTGTAGAACGTGTAGCCAGCGAAGGACTGAGTGTCGTCTGTGTTCCAACTAGCTTCCAAGCGCGCCAACTTATCGTCGAGGGTAACCTGCAGCTGGGCGACTTGGATCGAAATCCTCATCTGGACTGCGCAATCGACGGTGCCGACGAAGTAGACTCGCAGATGACCTTGATTAAAGGCGGCGGCGGATGCCTCCTGCAAGAGAAAATTGTCGCTTCGTGTGCGAAAAATCTAATCGTGATTGCAGACTATACGAAAAATTCGAAGCAACTTGGCGAACAATACAAGAAGGGGATTCCCATCGAGGTGGTGCCGATGGCGTACGTTCCGATTGCCGATAAAATCGCGAAACAGTTTGGCGGGAAGCTACAGTTGAGGATGGCCGTGGCTAAGGCGGGTCCTTGTGTAACGGACAACGGCAATTTTATTCTCGACTGGAACTTTGAAGTTGGAAAAACAGTCGATTGGGATGCTATCAATCGCGGACTGATGATGATCCCGGGAGTCGTGGAAACCGGACTATTTGTTGGGATGACGAAGAAGGCGTACTTTGGAATGGCAGACGGAACTGTGAAGGAACGCGACTCAGTTTGAGCCGGAGGAATTGGGGCTTTGGGTTAGGCTTAAGGGAAAAAGACTTTTGTTTTAATTGTAAACGGTTTATCGATTATATTGCATTTGTTCTACTGATTAAAGGCGGTTATTATTTGGTCTAAGGAGAACTTTGGTCTGGAATACGATGGCTGTAATGGGTCGAGATAGAGAAAAAAGGGAGCGAAAAGAAGGTTATACAATTGCTAGCAATTGAGCCCAACGACTTTATACGGGAGATGAGATGCGCAGCAGTTTGGAGTAAAATAAAACATTAAAACTCTTAACTTTTCTCCCTAATTGCAAACTATAAGTCCGTTTTCCAACAGCGACATTCAACTAAACACCAGCTTTTAAGAGTAACAAATTCGATCAAAAATTCCTTTAGAAGTCAAGAATCGGTGGGATCGATCACACTGGGCGTTGAAAAGGCTTTCGACTCGGTTTGGCATATGGTCTGTTGTACCTTGAACTCCTTCCTGAGTGGACATTACGTCGTCACGGTATATAAATCATTTAACATTCTAACCACATCACATTAACACACACAGTATTCTCCGCATTGTAAATAAACATACAAATACAAGTCTATGTTTATTTGCAATAAACATATTTAATTTATTATGAGTCGAATTCATTTTTTTAAGAATATAAAAGTGTTTCGCGACCGAGATACGGAGGCTAGTATTTTTTCTGAAGTAAAACGAGTAATTAAGAGCTAGTATGCTAACCTAAGTAAAAAGAAGTAATAATTTGTGGCGACGCATACTCAAAACAAAGTGTTCTTAATCATAAACAAATGTAATTTTAAAACAAAGAACTTCTCTTTCATGACTAACAGGCTTCCTTCGGGTCGCCTTGGTCTTCCCGCTAAAAAGCATCGAGAGATGCTAGGCACATCCTCTCCCCTTTTTATGTACCGCAGCTGGGCGACTTGGATCGAAATCCTCATCTGGACTGCGCAATCGACGGTGCTGACGAAGTAGACTCGCAGATGACCTTTAGGTACACCATTTTAGATGCAATATATTTAACATACAACAGGTCTAACTCAAGCATAGCTAGATCTTTCCAAACTCGAGTTTAATCAAGCCTTTCGAGCTAACGCAGCATTCTTAGGAGTTCATATAGAATGCAAATTTACGTTTTAATACTCCACCAGTAGTCCAATAGACATAAACCCCGTAACTCGTACGCAAGGAACCGTTAAAAGGGTTGACAAAAACCTTAAAGCAAACCGTTTCCCTGTAACGCAGTCAATAGAACAACTAATAAAGATATCGATTGCATTGATCCACGTTGGAGGAACCTATTGTGACGCACCTCCTCGATTGCTACTTTTTTTCTTTGGCGAAAGAGTTAGAAAATAATGATCCTAAACCTGACCTGGAAAAAACATTCAAAACACAATTGCTTACAATCGAATTAATCATTTTATTATTCTACATGTACCTTTTCTGTATCAAATGTATAATAAGTATCCTAATTATGTGTTAAAACGTGTCAGTGCACGTTAATCTCACGTTAATTAATATAAACAGTCTGATTCAAGGAGTGCAAACTATAAATTAAATAAAAAAAAAACCGGGAGTGAATATTAGAAAGCAAACCCGTACCCTCTTCTACCGTCGTCAATTCCGACCCAATTTCAATGCCCCTAGCTTAAAATGACTTTTTACTTCGCTGCGGCAGAATGCTTTCTTTTGCATAGTTAAATAGCGACAGGAGTCCTTGCTTCTTGCCCTTACGCGAGAAGTAATTCGAAACGACGTCACGATTATCTGGAAAGAAAGAAAAATGACGGACTGAGTTTAAACCGAGGCTTCTTCTGGAGCTTACCTAAGAGGGGACTCTGTTCTGATACGGTGGGCAGAACGTTATCATTGGCGCTTAATGAAACAAACAGCGCGAACGGAACGATCCAAATGCATAGTGTGAAGAATGCGAGTACCTGGAATGGAGAAAAGAACGTAATTAAATTTAAAACAATTCAGAAATTAAGTTGATTTCGATCCAAAAAACAAACCGATTTTAATTTCTTGTGTGGGCCAAAAGATGTGGCTTGAGGGTAACCCCCAGAACAATTAAACTCTTCAAAAACTGAGTTGGTTTTATTTACTAGGAAGCACAAGATCCCGGAATTTAGGCTGCCAATGCTTGAGAGAGTCGAGCTGCAACTATCGGAAAAAGAGAAATATCCAGGGCTGATCTTGGATAGGAAGCCAAGTTGCAAAGACAATGTTGGAGAGCGTGTTAAAAATGCTAACAACACGCTTTTTTCGTGTAGACAGGCCGTTGGAAAGAGCAGGGGTCTGAAACCGAATATGGTGAGTGCATTGACTGTATACGGCAGTTGCAAGACATATTCTGACGTACGGGGCACTTGTATGGTGGAAAGCCACAGACAAAAGGTATATTCAAAGGGAACTGGGTGGAGTGCGGCGAAGTGCTCGTGTAATGACCACAGGGGTCCTGCGCTCAACATCATCAGCAGCACTGGAAGTTTGCATGCACGTTGCGTCAAACACATGCGGTAAAACTATTAAGCTGTGGCGTCTTTAAGGAGAGATCCAGAGGACACGGCTCCATTCTTAGAGGTCCAGGCAATTTTCGCACGGATTATATGATCCCGGTGAATGATTTTAAATTATCGTTCAACCCAAGCGGAGCGGACTGGGAAAGCAACAGAGTAGTAAATGAGGGAGAACTCTCCGATCTAGGTTCTCCAGGGGTTGTTTGGTGACCAACGAGGCTCTGAAGAGATTCCTATGGGCCCTTTTGGTGCCTAAAGTGCGCGGTGGCTCAGCGATTCGCCGCTTCGTAAAATTAAACTAATTTCTTGTGTAGGTACATGCCTAAATGAAAGACCAATCACAACCAACACAATAGAGAGCACGGACTTAAAGCGACGCAGAAAACTTGGTCTAATTTCAGCTTCAGTCCGTTCAGTTCTCTAAGTGAAATCATCTTTGATTATATATTTTGTTAGAACTGAAAAGAAAATCAATGCAATCTTATTTCAAAAAACTTTCAAGCATTGATTCATTTCAGTTCACTGTGACTTTTCATGTTATAATGGTGATTGGCCTTTGCCCCCTGAAGTCGTCGCCTCCAATCGTCTCGATCCAAAGACCGCATCCTCCAGCTGCTAATTTTTAAGATGGCTTTGCTATCTTCATCAACCGAGTCTTCCATCGCTTGCGTAGTTTGCCTACTGGCCTGTTATCACTCGCTTTGCTTTTAAGATCACGTTTGGGGATTCGTCTGTCTTCCATCCTCTCTGCATGGCCAGCCCACTGCAGTTTACGTAGTTTGATGAACGTTCAAGCTTCTGGCTCCCTGAGGAGTTGATAAAACTCATGGTTGTATCTTATTCCTCAGTCCGTTTCTTCCTTTACGGGTCCAACAATTTTTCGGATGACCTTTCTTTTGAATGTGTTAACTGCTTTTTCAGAATTTCGCGTTAATGTCCACGTTCCGCTGCCGTAACAGAGCACAGATCGTATAATAGTTATATATGTATTATATATTTGCAGCTTATTGTTCCTGTACATTTTCTTAAATTTCATTATTAGACTATCGTCTTGTTTGCTGGCATGATCCGTCGTTTGGTTTCGTCCGTTTCATTGCCGTCTTTTGCTAGATTAACCCCAAGATATATTAAGTTGTTCAAACTCTACAAAATAATACTCCGCAATTGTTACATTCTGTCTGATTTGCGTTCTCTTTCTTGTTTGCGTCATGATTTTTGTTTTACTTTCGTTTATGCGTAACCCAGCTTCTTTTGCGGCGGAGTCAAGAATGGCAAATACCTCCTTAGCACTAGGGAAGGATCTTGCTAGGATGTTTATATCGTCAGCGTATGCTACTAGTTGCGTGGACTTCAATAATAGTGTCCCATTGGTGTCGACTGGTGTTTTTCGGATGATATATTGTAGCACCAGGTTGAAAAGAATGGGGGCTAGACGATCTCCCTGCTTTAAACCTTATTCCGTTCGAAAGCTGTTTGTGGAATCGGTTTGTATTCTTACTTGGGATTCAGTGTTCATCACTGTGAGTCTCGTTAGTCGAACTAATTTCAGTGGAACTCAAAACTCAAGCATGATTTGGTACAGTACTTGCCTGTCGAAACTATCATATTCTTGTTTAAAATCTACGAAGATTGGGTGCACATCTGAGTTATATTCCCAGCATTTTCTAAGACCCGGTTTCACCGAGAATATCTAGTCTGTTGTAGATCGTCCGGTTCTGAATCCACCTTGGTATTCGCCAATAGTTTCGGTAGTATAGGGAACGCACGTTCAACTATTTTTGTCAGTATTTTGTAGGACGTACACAACAATGATATTCCTCTGTAGTTCTCACAGCAGAGTTTGTCTGCTTTCCTATAAATTGGACATATAATGCTTTTTCGCCAATCGTCGGCCCATCGTGCTCTGTCCAAATTTTACATATCATTTTGTGTAGTATTTCCACGACAGTTTCCACCGTTTTTCACAAGTTCAACTGGTATTTCGTCAATTCCCGGCGCTTTGTTTAGTTTATGATCACAAAGGGCTGTTTTGATTTCGTCTAGTGTGGGTAGTGTTCATGATGGTTCTTCTTCGTCAGTTGAAACCTCAATTGAGATGTTATCGGTCGTAATCGGTGCTGATGGAGTGGGATTGAGAAGATGTTCGAAGTAGGAAGCCCATCTCCTTTTAATTTCTTGTGTGTCGCTGATGATGTTGCCCTCTACGTCTTTGCAGAGACTGGTTTTGGGTTTATACCCTCATTTTAGGTAGTCTACTATTGCGTATGTATCCCGGTTTTTATTTTGTCTCATATTGTCGTCTATTTTTTCTATCTTGTCATTATAGTACTTCCTTTGCTTTCGCCTGCATGTCTTTTTTGTAAATCGGCTAAGCTCGTTCAGTTTTTGTCCCCGCCCCCTTCCCCATGGTCATATTTTGTTTAGTTGGCACATTTCTTTTTGTTTGGATCATGAACTTGGTCTTACTCTCATTTACCCCTAACCCGACATCCTTTGCCGCTGAGTCTACACAGTGGAAGACTTCCTTTGCGGATCGCAATGCTCGATTGATTTGCTTGTTATGGCACGGTTAGTGCCTGTTGGTTGAGCTACCTTTTTACATCCAAAGATTCTACGATTGTGTCACTGTGGCGTTTGCCAACGAAGTATAAAAAAATTCAGCGACTGCAGCATCTTCTTTGTGATTTTCCGGCCCAAGCTAGAGCCAGCCTTCGCGCACTAAGCAAACCTTTCTTTAATAATCTTGACGAGATCTCGAAGAACAAGATTGGAGAACAAATTAGCTTCTTAAACAGCTCCGGATGGATATGATACTTCATTCAAGCCCCAGGTCTCTGTAAAACGATGTATCTACTTTATCAGCCCTCAACGACCAAGTTAAACGAGTTGTGGCATCAAAACAGCGCTTCCTGTGCTAATTGGGCCCTCTTTTCGGCAGACGGACCACGACATAAATCATCCAACCCACAGCAGACGGATATCAACCGAATCTTCACTTACCTCCGAAAACGGGTGATAGTTGTTTGTAAAGTACTGAAATGCCAGCACGTGATTAACAACGAGCATAACGACAGTCCCGAAGAATGGTATCGACACGAACTGTACGTACGGGAAACTGTTCATAATTAGCGCGTGAAATCCCTGGGCGGCCAGTCCGCAAAGAATCACCGACCACGGCAACTTGTCCATGAAAATAAAAAGCCCGTAAAATGCGGACGTTATCAGAATGATCCAGCTGATGATTCGCTTCGCCAGAACCGTGTACTCTTCAACTAATTCGGCCAGGTAGTAAAGTCCAGCGGCTGTAATCGAAATTTGATTAAATTCGGGTCGAAACCAAAACGCCAACTCTTCCTACCTACTGCCACCGTCACAAAAACGATGTGCACTACAATCGAAACGTAACTTAAAATAAATAACAACGACATGATGTACGCGAGAATTAGACGCCTCGCTTCGACCGACTTCTAAGCTAATTTTACGATTTTGAGACATGCATATCACAAGGAGGATTCGATTAAGAGTTTTTCTAAGGCAATTGCAAACGCACGACAAAGGTTATGTTTTGACGCGGCGACCGACAAATGTCAGCGGTTGTGAAACGTCACCCGTCGCAAAAATATCCCAAAATATTGCGCATTTCACGCTAAAGGTGTGTGTCGAGACACGGAGCTTTCGCAAAGTCTCGGAAACAATCGAATTGCACAAGCAACCCCCGGTCGAACGACCTGGCAGCCCCGAACCGCCGTCAATCGGAAAATATTTCACAAAACTGTCAAATGTCAAAGCGCGTGCGTTCTTCGTTCCCAGTGTGACGGAAATTTACCGAAAGAAAATTTGCGCGATTAGCAGAATTTTTTGGGTGGTCGTTAGTTGGCCACATCGAAACCGATTAGAAACAAAAAACGCGAAATTTCACAAACTGTAGAGCGACAAAACCGAACGGTACGCTTTTAAGTTTTTTTTTTCGTTCCCTGGCGCTTGTACGAGAAACGACTTCGGCAGTACACTTTTGAGGTTAGGGGAGCTGCACTCGTTCCGTCGAGCAACACCGGAGCTAGGAGACTTTTTCCGTTTCCCGACGACGGGTCCGTTCTTCGCGGCCGTTTTCCCGATCGTGACGGCAGCCGAAGACGATCAACGATATTGAAAAAACACAGTGAAAATGACTTCGGCGAAAACGGCTTCGACGTCGACCCCGGCCCCGGCCCCAGCCCCCGAAAGTCCGGATCAAGCGATTCTTCGCGGTCGCGAAATCTCGGCCATCTTTCGCCTGTGGGAGGAAAAATACTCGCAGCCACTCTACGATCCCGTTCCCGTCTTGCGAAGGTAAGGATTAAAAAAAATTAAATTTCGGGTCAGAAAATGTGCCGCGAAAAAAATCGATTGGGTTCAATAATTCGACGGGAGGGAGCGGATTTTTGAAGTTAGTCGAGCCGTGGTTTCGATTTGACAGCTGCAACTGTTTTTGTTGTTGTTTGCACGCGTTTGGCGCAATAAGTTCCGAACGTCTGTTGCTTGCACGCGGCGACCGTTTTGCAGGGTTGTTGATATCGAGAAAAAAATATCGATATCGTATGGGAGAAATCCGCTGTATCGATATTTTTCCTTCATCCCTACCGTTTGGGCTGCAGTTTTTTTGTTTACGTTTGCAGAAAACAAGTCGGTGCGATTGTGCCAATTCGGAAAATGTCTGGGAACAAATTGGAATATTTTGCAGTTCGTTGGGTCGGTTCATGTCGGACGGCCTTGAAATGTTTTTAATCGGAAAATGAATGCATTGTTTCATTATCAAGGCCGCAAGTCTTGTTATCATCCTACATACTTGCTGAATAGATGGGGACTCTAGCAGTCGTGATTAAAAAATGCTTTGCAAATTGTTGGCCTTGTCACGAAGGAAGCCGCTGTGTAGTGACCAGCGCGGCGTGGGGTCACTCTAAGGCCCGTTCCTACGACTGTCAGTTAAATTCTAACTGGAACTTTAACTGTTCATACGGAACTTACAGTTAAAGTTCCGGTTAGAGTTTAACTGAAGATTGTAATAACGGCCCTAAGTAGTCCTTTCTCTCTGAAGCAGTAAAGGAATTCTAATGGTTCCATGAAAGCCTGACCACAGTAAAGAAATTTTTTGTAAGCTAGACTTTCACACTGAAGGACCGACACGAGCCAAAAAAGGTAGATTTGACGAGCTTAGGCGATTTGCAAAAAAGACATGCAGGCGATTTGCAAAAAAGACATGCAGGCGAAAGCAAAGGAAGTACTATAATGACAAGATAGAAAAAATAGACGATAATAGGTTTGTTCTATTCGCCTGCACTATCTACACCGTTTACACCTTTTGCACTTTTTCCGTTCTTTTTGCCGGTGTAGCGTCAATGATCGTCATACACTAACCCGTTCTTTTTGCGCGACCTGCACTCTACACTTTGAGTGTATTTTGACGTACAATTAAGGTGCAAGGTACACTAAAGTGTAACTTACACCGGGCAAAAGGAACAAACCTAATGTCATATTTGACATTTTGATCCGATCACTTGCGATCATTCTAAAACATTGCGAACTTACTTGCGACTCTCTCCGACGCTTAGCGTTTATTCTGTTTAGCTACATGCAACCACATGCATTTGAAACTGATTTTTTTTCTCTCCGTTATTTTGACATTTCGATCCGACTCCGATTGCGTTCATTCTGTACGGCAATGGGATGGCTAGAATCTTTTCACTCCCGAAATAATATTCAGTTCCGAGCGCCTTGTGGTGAAGCAGCTAATGTTGACCATCAGGCCGCACTAGATTGGAGAAAACCCGACTGCCAAACATTTTGAAAATTACTCTCCTGAAAATCAATTTAAGGAGGAACATCCGAGTAGAAAGCAGAAGAAATTGGTAAAGTTTAGAAATGTTTATCTCAAAAAACTATAAACGGTGGAACTGTTCACAGGTGTAGATTTCCATCGAACCCGACAAAAAACCTGTTGTATTTTTATATATTCGATTATGCTCTGTATTTATTTTTGTCTTAAATTTTTTTTTATTCCTATTTATTTTTATTAGTGAATTACTTATATATATATTACTGCTTAGTTTTCATGTATGTATATAATACCACCTTGATCACAAAGTTTCCGGAATTTATTGAGAAAATGAATAATACAAGTTTATTCATCTTAATCTATATTGTCCCCTTCAAAGTAATCCCCATCGACTGCAACACACTTATGCCAGCGCCTGATCCAATCCTCGAAACATTTTTCATATTCGGTTTTCGGTATGACCATCAATTTTTCCATTACTTCCTCTCGGCTGCTGAAACGTGTTTCCCGCAGTGGTTTTTTTTTAACTCGATTGAACAGAAAGAAGCCACAGGGAGCCAAATCAGGTGAATTCGGTGGCGGTTGGATGGTATTTGTTGCTTTTTTTGTCAAAAAATTACGAATAATGATGGTACTGTGCGACGGTGCGTTATCATCGTGCAAAATCCATGAGTTTTCTGCCCACAATTCTGGTCTCTTTCGGCGAATTGCATCACGCAAACGTCTCATAATGCCCAAACAATACTCTTTTACTGTCTGGCCTTCTGGCAAAAATTCATGATGCAGTACACCGTTGTAATCCATGAAAACCGTGAGCATTGCCTTCTTTTTTTACTAAAAACTACGTGGTTTTTTTTTTTGAACCGCTCGTGCCACTAGTAAACGACCGTTTTCTTTAGAGAATCGTTGCCGAAACACTTTTCCAACATTTCCAACGTTCGCGCACCATTAAATCCGTTTTTTACGCAAAATTAAATACAAGTTCGTTGTTGCAAATTTAAATCCATTTCTAAAATTGTAAAAAATCGCCAACACACACAGAGATAGATGTACTCTTGGCTACGTAACTTTTGCAAATGTCAAGCTATGACGCTAAGATTTAGAGGGAATGTCAACAACAGGTGTACCAACTTAACAAAAAAAAAACAGAACTCAAATCAGAACAATAAAAGCGCCACACGATGGTTATTCCGGGAACTTTTTGATCAAGGTGGTATTACTGCTTAGTTTTTATGTATATATTTTTAATGTTACTATTTTAATACGTTTGATGTACATATGTAGTTAGTTTTCAGTTATTAATATTACCTTATTATTTATTTTTAGTTTTTATTATTTTATTATAAATTATTCTTTTTCTGTTTTATATTCAAGTGCCACGGCCCGTTAATAAATAAATAAATAAAAATTTTAAAAACTCTCAAAGCTTCGTCGCTGTTGTATACCAAGAATGAAAAATCCATAATTCTTCGTTTTTTATTTGATAAACTTTTGCTTCTATATTTAGGTCGTTTCTTGTTCGGGATAACTTCAACGATTTCTTGTGGCATCCTTTAATTCGGTTTTAACATTATTTTGTTTTTTTTTTAAATTCCAATATTAACTTTCTTCTGTGTGTGACCTTCTCTTCCATTAACTCGAATTATTTTCATGTTTTTTCAAAGTGTTTTTTCAAAGTGTTTTTTCAAACTTCACCAGCATTAAACAGAATAAAAAAAATTTTTGTTTTTTTTTCAGGTTATCCGAAATCTTCGAGGAAGAAACAGAAATTTACATGCGAAAAGATCGCGATCCATTCGACGAGCGACATCCATCCCGAACAGACCCCGAATGCGAGCTTGGTCGATCTCTAAAACTACTTTTTCGCAAGGATCACTTCATGACACGAGTAAGTCCGATTGATTGTACGCACCAAACATCCTTATGTAATCATGTTCAAATTCCTTTCAGCTTGTTAACGACTACCTCCGCGACAACTTCTTCTCACGGCAAAATATCCAGAAAAACTCGCTAGAACTGAACATCGCAGCCTGTCGCCTGATTCTTGTTATAATGCCCGGATTGGAAACGTCAGCAGTTTTTCAGGTAAGCGCCGATTGCTTGTGTTGACGATGAGCCGAAACTTAAAGCAACCATGATTTTATTTTTTTCCTTATAGGTCGAATACGATAATCTGATAAATCGCATGTTCAGTTGGGCGATGGGAAGCGTTGAGCCGCTACAAAGCTATGCAACTGGACTGCTAGCTGCCGCCATGGACGTACAAGATATGGCGGTCACGTTTCGCGAATTGAACTTTCGTTTGGTTCCAAAAATGCTAAAACGTCTTCACATGTTACAATCGATTTACAAAAATAATAAACTAAATATAGATACAGTTGAAATTTTGCCACATTCGATGGATTGTGCGTCCGGCTTTGAGAATACGCCCGAAAATACTGAAAGCAGTCCGGCCACGTCGGTAACCGACGCGAATACGACGCCATTGGAACGACCGTTTGCTCATTTGGGCGGTGGTTCGGCACCGAACAGTCCCGAACAGACGAACAGCAATAGTTTGAATGGTCTGGCCAAGTTCGGCAATACGACAAATTTAACAACGCTGCTGGAAAACGATGCGAGCCAAAGTCCAATGGATGGAAAGAATACGAAGAGTTTTTTCATTCCCGTTCATCCGGCAACGACAGCAACAAGCCAAATGTTGATATTGCGGTACTTAACTTCGATGGGAGAATATCAAGAGGTACAGTTGCTTTGGTTTTGCTTCTTTCCCCAGGCCTTATGATACATTTTGGTTTTTCCGACTTAGTTCCTTGGTCAAGTTTTCGAGAACGATGCGATGCAAATCATTTTCGGCTATATAGAAAACTTGGACGCGAAAGACACGTGCCTAGCGTTCGAAGCCCTCAAGTACTTAGCGTCGTTGTTGTGCCATAAGAAATTCGCTTTGGAATTTATCTCGCGTGGCGGCTTAGAGCGTCTGCTTAAGGTACCGCGTCCGAGCGTTGCCGCCACTGGCGTGTCGATAACTCTGTACTATTTGGCATACTGCGAAGATGCCATGGAACGCATTTGTTCAATGCCGCGCGCAACTGTCTCGGAAGTAATCAAATACGCGCTGTGGTTATTGGGATGCTCGCACGATTCGGGCCGGTGTCACGCTACAATGTTTTTCGGCTTTTGCTTTCAATTTAAAATCATATTGGACGAGTTCGATAAACAGGATGGTCTCCGACAACTTTACAATGTCGTAAGTAAAGCATCAAAATAAATTACGTCACGCTTACGATCTGTTTGAAACAATCGATTTGAAATGTTTGCAGATATCTGTTCTGTCAATACTAGCGGCTGAAGACTCGATCATCTTGAACGACGACGAGGAATGTGCTGCGCGTCAATTAGTCCGACACGTTTGTGTTGCATTGAAAAAATACATGGAAAGCCATTTGTACTACAAGTACACGCATTTCATGCGGCAACAATGTCCAACTGGAATACCCGAACAGTCCATCCACAAGGCCGTTCGTGGCTCGTTGGAGCAAATAAGCGAACAGGTTCGAAATTTGCAGGAAAATCTTCCAATGAAGGCACACTGGGGTCCGGTCGATGAACTGCTCCGACTCGGCGGAATTACTCTACTCCTGAGGATCATAGCATACTCGTACGAGTGGAACAACAGTGGGAGGTAAGTTTCGGGTGATCTAAATTGAAGTTTCGGTCGGTGGTTGACAGGAGTAATTTTCAGAGCCGAAACAGTACGATCAGCGCTAGACGTTCTGTCGATCTGCTGCGTAATTCCTCGAGTCTATCATGTCTTTTGCGATCGTTTAGAGCTGGTCGACAACAGTTCATCAGCTGGAATCAATGCTATTCTGGGTGCTGCAGTCGGTGAAATTGTAACCGATGCTGAGGTGCAAAAGGCTGCTCTTGCTGTCCTCGTACATTGCGTTTGTGCGCCAATTACCCGGGTAAATATTCTTCCAAGCGTCTTAATAATATTCTGTTTCGCTCGTGACATAATTCCAATCGATTTCATTGCAGCCAATTTCAATCAATCGCTACGCAACGTCCGCAAAGAAGAAGCTCTCGAACCGTTCGTCCGAAGAACTCATCGAAAAGGTGTGGGAGAGTGTTTGTTCGAACAACGGTATTATTGTTTTGTTGCAGCTAATGCAAGTAAAATCGCCCATAACCGATGCGGATTGTATACGCGGAATGGCGTGTCGGGCACTAGCCGGTCTGGCGCGATCCGAACGTGTCCGTCAAATAATCGGAAAATTGCCGCTTTTTGCCAACGGTCAACTGCAGCATTTGATGCGCGATCCAATCTTGCAGGAAAAACGTGCAGAACATGTGATCTTTCAAAAGTATGCGCTTGAATTACTGGAACGTGTTTCGGGTAAAGCGAAGCCGGTCAGCAATCAGCTAGATCCATCGTTGGCCAACATTCATAAGGCGAATGTTGTTGCACAAACGCGAATTCAGTACAACGATCAACAACTCTATCAGTTAATTCACGAGCATTTGTTGTCGCGCGGCCTTGCCTCGTCGGCTGCCTCGCTGCAGAAAGAAGCTGGCCTGAATGCCATCCCGCAGCATTCTAAGATGTCGGTGCATCACTCACCGTTTAGTTACAAGTACGTAGAGTTTTGGAAAGGGAAGTACTGAGATTTATTTTTGTTTTTTTTTTTCATTTACAGAACTGTTCCGCCCGTATCGCTATCACGAGCCCGTTTGCGGACTCGAACACAGGAACTAAACAATGCATTAAATGCAACATTAATATCGCCGGCCACTGATTCGTCGCCATTAAATCTGAACGGATCCATACAAAGAAGCTATTCGCCGCCAAGCGACGATCAACAATCCTCCGTTACGCCCATTAAACTAATCAAAAAGTCGAATCCAACACAATCGACATCGTCCACCTCGAACCAAAGTCACTGTTCCCTACAACGTTCGCTACAAAAACAGATCTCCTCCACCGATACATTCATTGTACCGCCACCGAGCCAGCGAACCAATTCGCTTACAATAAACGATCTTCCGAACGCTCCGAGCAACGTAACGCTAACAACAATCGTAACCGAATACCTAACAAATCAGCACGCTCTTTGCAACAATCCGATGTCCACATGTCCGCAATTCGATCTCTTCGTGCCGCACAAATGTCCCGATCCGAAACCGAACAAGGTTCAAGGTCTCAATGTTAATCTATCGGCGCGTTGGTTTAAAGCCCAATCGGGCTACGATACAATGCGACTCGATCGTCGATTTGTTCACACGCAATACTGTCCGACACGAACTATTCGACCGCAAGACTATGCCGAAATACAGTTTACATGTTGTGATCTATTGCCATGCAATAATCTAGTTCTAGCCGGAACGTATCACGGCGAAGCGAAAGTCTATAATATTAACGAAGGTACGGAAGAGTTTTCGGCACAATGTCACGATGCATTTATGGATAGTATAAAGTGCAATCGGTTGGGTAATTTAGCGTTAACGTCGTGCTTCTGGCGGCCACCGTTGTCGATATTGTGGTCGTTCGATAAGAAGGAATTCGTCAATAAGTTGCAGTTTGCCGATGATTTCTATTGTGAATTTAGTAACCTTTCGGAAGATAAGATTTTAGGAACGAAGCAATATGTAAGTTTGTTGTTTTTCAATCGATTGAACCGAGGAACGATTATATGATTTTTGTATCCTTTTCAGGCTGCAACTATTTACGACTTACATACCGGGCAGAAAGTATCAACATTTGTGCCGACCATTTCGAACCAGTATACGAAAAACAAGGCGACGTTTTGTCCGACCGATGAGCTGATATTATCAGGTGAGTTTTTCTATTCTATTGATATCTATATTAAGCAGATTGCGTCAATCATTGCTTAGCGGTTTCACTGATATATTCTACACGGACGGCTCAATGACTGAAGACGAGGCGGGAGCTGAAATGTAACGATCTTAGGTACTCCTTCGCCCTAGGAAAAAATTCTTCGGTATTTCAAGCTGAAGTATATGCGATCCTTAAGGTAGTAGAATGGATTATAGCTAGATGGTAGATGTATAGAGGCAGGATGATCTGCATTTGCAGCGGCAGACAGCCCGCTCTACAATCCCTAGATAACCCAACCGTCTTTTCGAACATAATACGTGAGGGTGAAGAACGATAGATTCAATAGCCTAAAGCTCATATGGGTTCCAGGCCACCAGGGAATAAATGGCAATAAAAAATGAGAAAGCACCGTAATTGACTACGCATTTGGCAATCTTTCATTTCTCATTTGGTGAGAATACAGAGAGAAAACTGCATTAATTCGTCCTCATTTTGACTTTTTAGTGAGAAATTTTTCACTCATAAGTTACAGAACTGAGCTACAGGACACCGACTGTGGTGCTGATATTCGCCCTTTTCAGTAAAGTTAGCTTTTAAGAGCGTTTCAGATCCGCCTGGAGGTGGCAGACTGAATAGCATGTATAGTGCTGCAGAGGGACTTGTTCTCAGAGCTCCACTAATGCATTTACTTGCTGATCTCTGTACCTTCCCTAGGGTGGTACCTACTGTTAACCGCTTTGTCTAAAACCGTCTACCAGACAAGGTGTCTGTCTGAACACAGACATGTAGAGCCAATGAACTATTCGGAGTTGCATACTCCATTTTTTCCCAATGGCATTTTTCCACGATTAAAGCGCAACTGTTGCTTTCCTTACCCGTACCTGAATGTTTGATTGTTTCCAGTGAAGTTTCCTGTCCAAAATAAGACCCAAATATTCTGCACTATCGGTGAAAACTATACTAGTTTCACTCAGAGAAGGAGGGTCTAAAGTGACGAATTTTGTATTTCGTGGTAAAGAGCACTAATTCTGTTTTGCGTGAATTCACGCTCAATCCACATTCTGCTGCCCATTTGGAGAGAATAGAGAGAGGAATATCGCACTCAGCGTGTTGAGGTGCTTTCCCGAGACAGCAATTGCAACATAATCTGCATAAGCAATCACTCTGCAGCCCACTCCTACCAGTCTCTATAGTAGGAGGCCCAACTAAAATTTTAGTATTTTATCAACAAAAAATCGCGGTTGCCGTATATTTTTATTGCATGTTTTAGTATCAAAGGCTTAACTGTAAGTGCGATCATACCCTCATCAGCTTCCCTTCGCACCATACATCATCGCTGCTATCACAATACAAAAAATATATTCAAATTTTTCATTTCAAAAAATTTCAGACGGTGTACTATGGGACGTACGGACCGAGAAAGAGATCCATAAGTTCGATAAATTAAATCAAACCTTGTCGGGAGTATTCCATCCGAACGGATTAGAAGTAAGTCCACCTTTTCGCCTAATCCGTTTCAAAAAATCCGCTAATAGTTCCTTGCTCTTTTAGATCGTGTCAAACACCGAAATTTGGGACTTACGAACGTTTCATTTGCTTCAAACCGTTCCAGTTTTAGATCAATCTCTTATTAAATTCTCACCGCTTAACGTCATCTACGGTATTAGTTTGGATTTAGATTCGCGAGTCGATTTCGATGCTACGAACAACTACGATTCGAGTTTAAAAGTGCTCGATGCCTACGACTATTCGAGCATCTCAACGATCGATGTTAAGCGAAATATTTACGATGTTAGCACGAATAAATACGGCAGTCATATAGCATTGGTCGAGAATCAAGGCGCTTACGAATCGCAAGAAACTTCCATTCGTGTTTATGCGGTCGGAGTGAGAAAAAACGATGAACAAGACGAGGTAATGAAGCGATGATTGCAAGCAAATTTGATGGATTCTTGAACTGTGCGTCCTTGTTTTACTTTCAGGACGACAACGAAGAGCCTGAAACTGATGAAAATTCCGGATCGGATAGTGATTCAACTCACAGTAAGTTTGTCTTTTTTGGTTTCGATAATTTTTACTTAATCAAT
This sequence comes from Beris chalybata, assembly GCA_949128065.1. NCBI lineage: Eukaryota > Metazoa > Arthropoda > Insecta > Diptera > Stratiomyidae > Beris > Beris chalybata. The sequence goes on from OX421897.1 coordinate 7,369,087, forward strand.
TACCGTGTTTACATGGAGAATCCAAAGATCGAAATATAAAATGGCATTAAAATGTACGACATAACCGGTTTCGATTCAATTTCGTTTCGATCCGATCTGCGTTTACATGCGATTTAAGAGGATTGAATCCTGATTCAATCCTCCATGTAAACGCGGTAAATATGCTTCAATCGAATCATTGCTTGTCACGTCGTGAACAATAATTGCATAAAAATATGTTTGGAAAAAAACATATCCTTCTATTCCAGTTTTTCGTATCGATAACGGCGATCGACGACGAAATCTTCGAAGACGAAACAATCGTCGAGTTCGGCCCGTAGGAAACGGCAGCGAGAACGAATGGGAAAATATGGAAACTTCGTCGAGTAGCGATAACGACGATGCCGAAAACGAAGAGGGCGAGAACGAAGAGGCCGAAAGTGATGCACAAAGTGATAGTGACGGTGAAAACAACGATAACGATTCGTGGACAACCGATTCGGATGTAATGGACGTTGAATTCGAACTCATATGATTTTCGGCTAGAATGAGTACGCTGTCGAACGATTTGAGAACCCTTTCGAATTTATTTTATAATTCACAAATAGAATAATAGTTTTTTCTTCTGCGTTTTAATTTAATTTGATTTGATTATAACCGAAAAGGATAAAAAAAAATGGTAAAAGAAAGGAGAAATACCAATTCAATTCGATTTTCACTAAATTACATTTTAGGTTTAAGTTTGAAATATTCAAAAAAACAAACACACGGCTGGAAAAAAATAACATTCTCTTCATATTTTTTATTATACATATTTGTTTTGTTTCTTAGTTTGATTTGTCGAAAACCGTGGATACGTGAGCATTAACTATCTCTCAAGGAAAGTAACTCACACAGTGTTCTTGTATTTGCGCATTATGTAATTTTGTTCCTTCGGTCTTCCAATCAGTCGAGAGAAAGAAATAAAACGTTAAATAGCGCGACAGTTTTGTACATAAAAAAAAAATAAAAGTAATTCTACTATAAAATAATATTCTGTTTAATTATACTCGTAAATAAAGTTAGCTTTTATCTATTTTGTATAGATTTAATTTGTTGTTTTTGGCGACATTGCTACAGTCCTCATTATTTTTTTTTCAGTCTCTTGAACAAACCGTTTAAATTCAAATACTAAAATCTTTACCGCTCTATTCAAGTATGTAATTGAAACATGAGTTAAAAAAAAAGATAAATTTTCAAGTGCATCAACTAGTAAACTTGGTAGTGTTCTTGATGTCTCGTTTGTTTAAACTGAAAGCGCTACGACTTGCATTATAGTCGCGCCGACATTAAAATCATTGGAAAATCGATCAAAACCGATGGTTAAAATTTAATAACTCGTCCAATCATGCATTTTATCTTGCTTATGAAAACAAGTTTTAAACATATTTGAAATATTCGCTTCCCCGTTGAATAAATCACTGCGATGAAATTAGAAAATATTCCAAGACTGTCACGTCGCGTAGAGATCAACCACTTCGGAACTACTTGCAAGGCTAACGATCTGATCCGAAAAAATGCTATTACGTTTCATAGTTATCCACTTGAATAAGTCCGGACAGCGAGAGCAAAAAAAAGTGAATGTACACGAAAAACCGGCGGCGTAAAGCGTTCAACTGCTTTCGGCGATTATTACCAAGCACTTACCAACTAGTCGGGCGACACGCCTGATCTCACCTGATTCCGATTGAAAAGAAATTTGAAATTGATCGTGTGGGCTTGTCTTTGATTTGTTAATGACCTTAACGATCGGTTTTCTGCATACCTAGTTCAAGGATCGACTTTTGGCTATAATATTGCGTGTGTTTAAATAGAACGTTTTTCAATTGGCGGCTGATAACGATCGATTGAACTGAACTCCGGTTTTGTGTAGAGATTCAGGTCAAGATTTTTGATTGGAAATAGTTTGCTATGTTACATATGAGTTGAAAGGGAAATAATTTGCGGTTGCGGCTTTAAGTTCCTGTGGAATTCACACGCTGCTTTATGATGATGTAACCACACACTCGTCGGCATGTAGTCGAGAGTTGCATTTCTATGGAACTATGCAAAAGTTTCACTAATCGTTTCCCTTGACTGATGAATGGAGGATAATAGGCGGTATAGAATTCAATAACCAAATCGTGGAACCTACACTGTCCAACGATTTAAAAATTTTATGTGTCTTTCTGACCCGAGATCAATTCTCTAGAAGAGTTTGACTGGCTGATCTCGGAGACCAAAGCAATGTGCGAGTTAAAATATGCTAATTATATTCAAGCCGAGGACGAATGTAAGCTTTGTAAATGGTAGTTACGACCTTCTGCACACGAAGCGACTGGTTTGCCATTAGAGTCGATGATCGGTTTCAGTCGACTCGTATGCGGACTCGCAATACGGTTCATATAGTTAAGGTTGCATACTCAACTAGAGTTGCAAACCATTTGAGTGTGCAACTCTTTGGTGACCTTAACTATGAACGGTAGTGCGAGTCCGCATACGAGTTGACTGAAATCTGACCGATTTCAAATCAGTTTGCAACCAGTTGCGTGCAATCGTGTTTGCCAGTAGCAAAACAGTTTAGTTACACATGCTACACTACAAATTCAAGGAAATAATTGTTGAAAGATAAGAACTTTGGTACGACTAATCCAAACCAGTCGCATCGTGTGCGGAGTGCGTTAGTCTTAATCCTTACTACCAAATCGATTTCAGTTGTCCTAGAGGGAGCCTGACCTTCCTTTCCGATTAGTTTTTAATTTTCGCTTAGCAATTTTCAGAATCGCCTTAACAGCTTTAGATGCCTTGGGAAACACACTGGGTCCCCTGTCCAGAATCAAGGTCCTTCCAGTGGCTGTCCATTCATTAAAACGAGACTGACAACTCTCCTCGCAATGAAGTCAATTATGAATGGCGAGCTATGAACCTTTATTTCCTTTATCCATTATTTCACCTTGTATCCTAAGGCAAATTAACAATTTCTTAACCATTCTACGCTACTGTGGGAGACCCCTTTGACCGATTTACAGGGTGACCCCTGATTTCTAGGTACGCCACTGGATCGCTTCTACGACAAGTAATACGAATTTTTAAAGTTCCAATTTTTTTTTTAAATTTTTAATCTTCATTTTGTTATTTAAAAAAAATACTAATAAAGTTGAACACTATTTGCAAGAGCAATAAAAATGTAAAAAGAAGTCCTCCCCGGCGGGGAATCGAACCCCGGTCTCCCGCGTGACAGGCGGGGATACTGACCACTATACTACCGAGGAATTCGAACGAATTTTTCTCAATGTCCCTGAAAAAGGTGTAAGGATTTTAAACCCCTTAAGTCCTACATACTCAAATCGGACGTACTTTCACATTAGAGACATATGGCACCAGATCCTTACAATCAAACACGTTATCCACATGTTATAGCTGCCACTTATTTTTTTATTATTTATAAAATGACTTATTTAAGGACGAGCCGCAATCAAGGCGTTCAATTCGACTAGAGCAGCTAGCCTACTTTGGACGTCGATTAGAATTACTCTGCTTTGGGTCACAGGAAGATAGAGGGTAATGAGCGGGCAGACGAATTAGCTAGACAAGGTTCTTCAGGACTCTCTCGTGCAACCCGTTCAAGTCTCGCAAGGATTCAAATTTTCAGATTGTGACTTTCCTTTGAGACTAGGTGGCCTAATTAGCTTCATCCTGAAGGATGAACTTGGATAAGTCTTTTCTTAAAGCCATTGTGACTGACGTGCCGCAGGGTTCGAGCATATCGCCTCTGTTGTTCTCTGTTCATATAGCAGATACATCCAGAACTGATAATGTAACTACTGTTTTTCATGCTGACGATACTACCTTCCTGTGTCTCTCATGGTGTCCTAAGAAGATCTCTGCAGAAGGCACCAACAACATGGAAAAGTGGTTTAAGCTTTGGCGTATTATAGGATAGCCAATACTAGCAAAATCATGGCCATCAATTTAATCAACGAACGGACCTTAATGTATTTCACGAATCCTTCTTTTTTTCTGCCTATGCATTCCCACTGGTTTTTCATGGTTTCTTTGTGGGTAAAGGAGGAATATCGTTGCGTTCTTCTATTCGGCCATGAACACAAATAGTTTTTATTTTTTTCGCTTTTCGTCCTGCACTTATTGTTCCGATTTCCTTCCCTGTGCTTGAATCAGGTGTTCTATAGGGATGAGCTGGAGGATTTTGTTTACGATTGACTCGATTTGTCGAGGCTTTTCTTGTGATTGTTCTCTCCTTTGCTATTGTGAACTAACTCAACGTCGTCCTCTATAAACCGTTCCTTATAGAGTTAATTTAAATTTTTTCTGCATCCCTACAGGTTTCGCATGCTGCCGTTAAGGATTTAATATCTTTGGTTTCCTAATATCGTCCATGAACCTCAGTTGTTCATTGATGTTTTGGCTTTCCTCCAGACATCAATCACCAATTCGTATATCAATTGATGCCAGCACACAACCATTTTCCATGAGCTTCCTTTGAGACGAAGGAGTCCGAGCTAAGAACGCGACCCACTGGTTGCCGAATGACCTCTTCTGGCTTTAGTACTAGGTCTGTTTTTTTTGCATGCACTTCCTACACTTTTTTGCACTAACAACATTCGATGTCACAGCAATGACTCAAACTCATACTCAAACAGTAGGCTTGTCCCCCTCTCCCATTCACCCTTTACACTTTTCTGCACTCGCTCGGTAGCTAGTGGAAAAAACTGTAAGAAAGTGTAAAAAGCGTATGCAAAAAGAACAGATCTAACGATTGTTGAGATATGGCACGGCCCTTCCATGTTCACCCACTCCTCTCCCAATAAAAATGTTAACCTATTTTGAGCAAACTACATTCTTGACACCCATATTACAGTCGTAATTGACTATATCGCAACCTTAAATTTAATACTCCCAACCCGCGCAAGTATACTATGCACTTTTAAACTCTTATTTCTGTATGTCTACAAACAGCAAAATTCAACATTGTGGCATGAACCGTTCAGAAAAAATGGGTTTTTAAAAGAGCTCTCTATTTTACACCCCAGTCCCTTCCCACCCATATCTTTTCCATGAGGGGTTCCCGATGTAAAGTAACCAACATTTTTAGTCTAAAATGCACCCCTTCAGTTCAGCCTAACAGCCCCACCCTTACAAAAGTCACCATCTAAGGAGGTTCACCAAATCTACACCCACAAAAAAATTTGAACTTAATAGCTCACAGGAATTAGGAGCTATAAGCCTTGTTTGTGTACGGTGGTCAGACGGACAAACATTTTTCTTAGTCCTGAAACGAGGAAAAACACTCACAAATTCATTTGAACTTAATAGCTCACAGGGCTTAGGAGCTATAAGCCTTGTTTGTGTACGGTGGTCAGACGGACAAACATTTTTCTTAGTCCTGAAACGAGGAAAAAAAAATTTCAAAGTAGGAAACTTTTTTTTTATTACATAGTAATTTATAGTACAGTATGAGTTTGACTAAATGATTTATGTGGTTTATCCAGTGCTGACTATCGCTATTATAGTGGACCCAAGTTTTTTTGGCAAGTACCTCAATTCTAAGTGAAATTTTCTTCTCAGTTCTCCGCATACCGAACATATTAGCCAAAAATTATTCTAATTGCTCGTTGAGCCGATATAAAAGATATGAGCATATTTTTAGATATAATTCAACAATAATCTTGCCTTGTGTACTGCACGAGAACATCACGTAATAACCGAGCAGAATACATACTTGGGCGGACTCAATCACAGAAATCAGCTGGGTTCTAGAATTCCTTTAATTAATAATATTCGTTTGTGCCTTTCCGGCAATGTGTTCTCATTGCCAATTCGCTAAGTACTTTATAAATTTTAAGTCAAGTTCATCGATGTTGCGTGTAAATTGTGTACGTACTCGTTTATCTGAAACACGAGCGAGTAGGTACGACGAGTACGTATCTAAAGTAAAGTGTTATAGTACTTTAGCTAGAGAGTCAAGATGTGTACCTACTTAGAATTCATATGTACATCAAAAGGTGGTCTATGATCTCGAAGCTTACACCTTTCGGAAAAGCACAGAAAGATAGAAGCAACTTCGCTGGATGTTGTTGGTGTTTTTTTTTGCTGTTGCTCGAACTGGAAATAAGAATGTTTTCTTAATTTCAGTTGATGTATGTTAAGGTACTCCAGCGTCGAGTAAAGATCCCGTCTCGTCTCGTCTACGAGCCTAGTGTCTAGTACATGTACACGACTCCTCTATGAATGACTTTCCCACCTTTTGATTTCGACGACGACTTCAGACAACGGCGTCGACGCATGTTTTGTTATTGTGCACGGAGCCCCAAGCCCCATTCTCAGTTTATTTTTGTAAAAGCGCGCATTCACTTCGCACAAGATAAAATTTATTTCATCTCGCGCTATTTTTGTTATAAACAATTTTTTTTTTGGTTTAAATAAAAATCAATTTTAACATTTTTTCCTTCAGTTACTACCGAATCGTTTTCATTTTATACTTTAAAGTAAAATTCAAATTTCTAAAGGGAGGTTCACCGCTTTTCACAGTTGATTTCACAAAAAGTGTTTTCGCGTGTAAATTTCCACACGGGTGAGTTTTTCGTCGTCGGTCCAACCGAGAGTTCTACGTTCGGGTAGTGCCGTGAAAAGTTCAAAGTTATACTTAAAAGTTGCTCAAATTTTAAGGTTTTTTTTTAAAGTGAATAAGAACTTTAGTGTCCTAATTAATTGAAAAGAAGAACTAACAAAAAATGAAGGAAGAGGATATGTTCTTGGCTCGTGCGATGGTCGCTGAATCCGAATCACCCGGGGGTTCCCCGGCACCGCTGCGACGAACTCGCATATCAGAACTTCGGGACAAGACACAACAATTTCGGTGAGTGCGACAAAAATTAAATTATACACAACCTTTGATCTCGGTTTAAAAGAATCCTTGAAATCACATTCTGGAAGCGAACAGAAGAAAATCACTAAAAATAACTGCAGACCAAAAATACCAGGTGTAACCAGGTGTGTGAACAGATTTATTGATCAATTTTCTCTGTTGAGTGGTAAATGGGAGGAAACCTGGGTATTTATTTTACTACCGTTTCATGTTACTGTTCTCTATCAATTTTCATTAGAAGATATATAAAAACCTGCCAAAAGCCTGGGTGTAGTTTTATTAATTTTGGGTAGAAGTCCGGAACGCGTTTGAGGCTGAGTTTCGGTGTAGGTTACTAGTAGCATAGTAGCCTAGGAAATAACGTTCTAAATAGCTACCCGAAGAAGTAAAAAAAAATTCCTTAAGGTTGTCATTCGCATAGTAATCTACAGCGCATTTTAGCATTAAACGAGTTCCGGACTTGTACCAAAAAATAGTAAAGATGCGCCCAGACTGTAGGCAGATCTTTTTTCATGGAACCATAGGAAAATTCAAATTATGCCAAATCTCAAATTTCAAATTCCTAGCTGAAAGCGTACCGAAGGTGGACTTTTGTATGGGAGCTACTTTTGTATGGGACTTTTGTATGGGTAAAAAAAAATCCTTTAGAATTTCATAAGATCAGTGGTGATTACCTTTCCACTTCCAAATCATCGCGTTCTTGAGTTATCTTGCAAATAAGCCAAAGGAAAGGACAGTAAAAGCATTTAAGAATTTTGATGTGAATCAAACCTGGCATAACCGCAAAGGATTTTAAGCTCCTTATGGTATCAAGAGAAGGGAAAGCCATGTAAAGCTCAAGCTGTTCTGAACTTTAAGGATTTTCCAGAATTTCAGTTCTTAGCTGGGTAGGAGTGGAAGGGAGGGGCGGAGGTTGCAATTTATTTCAAGCTGCGTTTCAGAATAAATTAGGGAAAATGTGAATTAGTTCTTATTATGTCCAAACTAAAAGCTTGACCGAAACTGAAGCGACGTCTCTGCTGGACCGTCTCATCTAGTGAATATTTCACTTAGCAATGCTTTACTTTCGCGGATCTAGTATACACGTTAGCTATTTTAGTATACACGTACACGTTCGGTCTCGAGTCGTACTCACTCCTATGCATGGTCGCTGTAATGTCGCTGGTTATCAAAGAAATTTACTCTCAGATGCAGCTTCATCAAAAATCGATCTAGTGTTGCGCTTGTGCGGTGCCTTTATACTGCATTATGTTGTCCGTCGCGAGATATTGAGAACATTCGATGGTGTGTGTAGAAGATACGTGAAAATTGTAGAACTTACTTACTACTTTGATCTTATTGGATATTGAATTGTTCGCAGAGATCTCCCCGAAAGTACTTATGCTATTGTTTAGAAGAAGAGACCAAGTCTTAGATAGATTTGATCATCAATTCATCATAGCTAAATAGCAAAAAAAATTAAATTATTTCGATTTCGATTTCGAGTTTGAATGCATTTCAGAGTACAAACAATTAAGTTAGTTAGTTGCAACAGAAAAACTAGTTCTATGTGAAGCCACTGAATGAAATTGTATTTACACAAACTTTTTAAGGTCTATTTGAAACAGTTTTTTTTTTAAATATTATAAATATAGACGCCTCATAACAATTTCAACGGAAACCATGAATGGAAATTCGTAAATTTTAAATATTACACGCCAATATAACTTCCACTATATTGTTAACTACTATTTTTGGAGTATTCGCAGCGCATAATTTTGGGATATTTTTAAAAATCTACAAACTCTTTGTTAGTGATGATATCACTTTCTTGTTTATTTCTAAAAAAGATTTGGTTAAGTTAAGCGAGAGAATCTGAACAAAAATACATTCGAAAATATTCTTTGAATTCGGAAAGGGCTCTTAGAATTTTAATTGAATAGTGCTTACTCGATACTGGATTTACTGTTTACCTAACAACGTCTAAATATTAGCTTAATTCATACCGCGTGTAATTATGATTGAAGATTTGCTTACATTACTTAGTGGGTGATTTATGGCCGTGTTATTTTTTTTTATCGTTTCCTAGTTCATCGCATTGCAATTTTTTATTGCTGAAATATTAGCGTGATCATAGGCTTTTATTATTGGTCAGGTAGTATGAATAAATTTCCGTAGCAATTTGAGTATTACATGGCACCCTGCTGGTGTAAGTGGTAGCACCTTGAAGAAAATATACCTAATCAAGATTCGTTCGAACTTATCGATTATAGTAGTTGATCGGGATACTGTAGACGCAATTGGCAATATTGCCTCACTGCTCCAGTTACTAGTAGACGGAACATCTAACTAGAGATGGGTCGTTCATGAGTGAACTGTTCCAAAAGAGCAGTTCATTGAAGTGAGTGAGTGAACTAACTCACTCCTTTTGGTGAACTGTAGTTCGTTTCGAAACGTGATACAGCTTGAAAAGAAGTAGTTCTTTCCCGGGTGAGGGAATTTTTTTTTTGGGTCCTAACATTCACGACGAACTTGAAAAGAAGTAGTTCTTTCGTGAGTGAGTAACTTTTTTTTTTAGGTACTCACATTGAATCGGAACTTGAAAAGAAGTACTCCCTTCGCCGGGTAAGTGGATCTTCGAAAGGAACTCGAACTAGTTTATTTCAGTGAGTGAGTCGGAGTTCACTCACTCACTAAGAGGAACTGCTTTGCCCATCTCTACATCTAACTAAAGAAGAGATTCCACAATCTGCAATCTACATTTGAATGGGAACTATCCGAAATAGCGAAGCGATTTAGATCGAAGATTTAGGTAAGTAGATTTGGAAACTACGGATTACTACTTAGACTCAAAACGCTGCTAAAAGATAAGTTTGAAAGTGATTAACATAGAATACATTTGATTCCAAATTTTGACTTTTTAAAAGTAATTTGAAGATGTTTTTTTATACGCAACAATTTGAATAATACTGTGGTGAATAACGTCCGGGATGCCCAAGCTCATTTAAAAAAAAATCGGTTTGATTCCCAGAAAATTCAAAAAAGAGATTTGTGCGTAGAAATTTGATCAAACATCCCGATTTAAGACTTTAGCTTAATGCGTTTTGGAGTTATCGTGCATTTGAACAAACTGACGAACGCATGAAGATAGAGCGATGGGATTCCGATTTTTTGGCCATGCAACAAACTTGCAGAGCTGTATTACCCACATAGAGAGATAAGACAGGGACTTGCTCCAAACCAATTATAAAAGTGTTGTATAATTTTTCAACCAAATGTATTCAACTATTTTGATACTCAGGCTTACTATAAAATTTGTGCTCTATTATTCTCTTTTACATAGTTTCAAATAAGGCTCGACGGACCAGAAATGTTCAGTTCTGTTCTAAAATAAAAGCTGTTGATTTTTCCTTGGAAATTTAGTAGTCAGAAGGACGTCTGTAACTCAAGTTCCATTTTTATATGTACAGTCATTCCAAAAAGTGAAGCTATTAGTAGAGGTAGCAAGATGGATGGGATTGCTCACGACGAGTCTTTGCGTCGACTAAACACTTTGTTCATTTTTGAGTGAGACCTAGAATAATTACACAAATATTAGTCACATGACTTCATCTTCGAAGCCATAGCTTTGCCTCTCCCTAAAAAAAGTTGTACGGGAGTCTTTGGGCACATTGATGCCACGTTTTGTATGCCTAATAATTCATGGCACCGAAATTGCTAATAAATAAATAAGTTTGTTTGTTGCAAAGAACAACAAGTTGTTCTCGAGCTTGTAGAGCTCGTACTCGTACAAATCGAGTTAATAAATGTATTCCTAGCCGCTGTTTATGTAAAATGATATTCTGGTGGATGTGGTATAATTTTGTTTAAATGTATAAATTTAAATTTTTCGGAGGAAAAGATGCGGAGCTATGATTTAACCAGACTTCTCAGAACTACACAACTTTAAGAAAATGTTGAAATTATTAACGGGATTCAGTATGGGGAAGGATTTTCCAGAATTTAATTTCATTGTTGTATAACAGTCCATTTCCATATACATACTTCGAATTCTGAAAAATAAAATTTGTACACACACAAATTTCAGGTAATCTCGTCTTTGTGTGCCAAAGTAATTTTCAATAGTAAAAACTTACCAGTCAACTATCGGGTATACTCATTGGTAGTATTCTAGGTACTTTAATAGTTAACTATCGGGTATATTTACTTGTAGTGTTATAGGTAACCAAGGAGGTAACTGGCAGAGTTCTGGAATTTCTTCCTCGGGATAGGTTGAACAGTTTTGTTCATAGCAAAATTGTTTCAGCTGTAATAGGAGAGAGATAAAAAGATGAAGTTAATGAATCCCAAGGTTTAAACCAACACCTTAAAATATATTAAAAATCTCCACTATGAACTCCATAACTATAATACCACAAAGGCTATAATTTCTGAAACTTGTACTGCCCTTAGGATAGGCACCGATTAAATGGCGAGCAGATTGTATTCACATTCTACCATAGACGTGAATATTACAATTAAAATTGAAAAAGGTCAAAGCAATAGGAAGTGTGCTATAAATTCGATTGCACGCACACAATAATTAATGCCATTAATCACACCCAGTTTTACAAATAATTGATCAATTTGTTGGTCTCGAGACTGCAGCCTCTGTAGTTGGCGGAAGATCTTGAATTTATGAATTTCAAAATAAAAAAATCTGCCAACAGTCTGGGCGCAACTTTATTATTTTTTTTCCGGTAGAAGTTTGGAACGTGTTCAATTCGGGGATGCGGTGTATGTTACAGGTCAAAATCAGAGTTGGGATAATGGGCGGAACCATACTTTAAAAAAAAAAATACTCCAATTCTCCAATAGTATCAAGTCTCAACTTTTTAACACAAGCCGTCCCAATGCTATCGATTTAAAGTTATATTTTTAAAGCGCAATGGGATCTCGGTTGTTAGCTTCGCACAGAAATAGTGCACTTTTTAAGGAAGACCTCCTGGGACTTTCGAAAAATAAAATTGACTAGAATTGTGCAGTTCTATTTTGGGTGGTAGTGTCCTAGGTCTTGTAAACATTGCTTCGGTAATGTCGCTTGTTCAATTCCCACTCTGCATAAATTATAAAAATTTGTCAGTTTCTATTTGTTTTGAAAATATTAATTTAAATAGTGAACGGTGCGGAATGTTTGGTATCATTAAAAAAAAGTATTAGTTATAATCGTAGGCAAGCGAGATATTTTGAAATGAGCGACGGATAAAATCTAATCAACATACTAGTTGTCAAAAAGATTTTTGTTGATGGAGCCTCAATTATTTCAGCTGGAAAATTGATTCACCACTCGGTTTGCAAGAAATTCCGAAAAGGGGTTGTGCTAGAACTGGACACGGTTTTGGATAATTTGTAAGGATGTCCGTGACGTCTGAGATTTTTTGCCTTCCTAAATACTTTAGTAACACCAAACCAATCGCAGTGAGGATTTATAAAATGTTTAAAGTTTCTATCAATTCTCCTTGAACTCTGCGTTGTTTCAGATAATCAATGGCGCGACAGCCTAAAACGTCGTGAAGTCGTCGCCTCCAATCGTCTCGTTCCAAAGACCGCGTACTCCAGCTGTTAAGTTTTAAGATGGTTTTGCTATCTTCATTAACCGAGTGTCCCACTCTCGACACCGAGTCCAGATGACTCTGGTCCTGGACTAAAGTATTTTCCTATCGGTTCGCAATTTTTCCATTCTTTGATTATTTTTTTCGAAGGCTAATAATAATAATAATATCTATTCATTGATAATTTCGATTATAAACTTGTGTTATAAATAGCTAGAGATCAGACAAATGTCTTTACATCTTTGCTTTGCGGGGTATTTTGATTACATACAAGTATTCTGAATTCTTATGAAATTGGTTTAACGGTGTGTTCTCGAAGGCTAGTCTCCATTTGTTGCTTAGAGCCTGTTTCGCTGTTTTGCTGCAGTATCCTCAATGTCACTGGTATTGTCTTCCTCCAACGATTTGTAATTAGAAGAAAAGACGAGTTGCAAAAATATCAGCAGAAATTGAGTCACTACAACAGGCAAGGTTTTTGCTCTTTACTTTTCCTTGGCAAATTATAATACATAATTCAATTCTTTCTTTTCCTCATTTACAACTTAGCTGTTAAGATGATAAGTCAAATCTCTAAAACATTATTGTTCTGTTAATGCATTTTGAATTATTATAAATAAATATTGTTTGAGTTTAATTCAAACGTCAAAGTTTATTTCTTTCCAATGATCAATTTCACTTCCGTTCTCGCGGCCACCTACCGGTTCAGCGAGTAACTGCGCAAGATAAAATTCCGTAACAGTTTTAGCACCGCTGTCCGCAGCAACTTGACGTTTCTGACGCGAATGTGTGTACAAAACACACACGCGGTCGCACCAAGAGCGCAAATCGTCTCGCTGTTTTTGCGTTTTGCCTAGTGTGCAGTGTCGGTGAATTTACGGAACGGCACGGGGTTGTTTCGCGCGACTGTCAAACGCTCAGGTGCTAGACATTTCCGCGTAAATCGTCCTGAAACGTGCGAATAGTCGCGTCAATTGAAAATCGCCCGTTCGGTGCTAATTTGTCGCGTTGAAATGCCAGCCGTGAGTTGATTAACACGCCGCCCCGCCGAAATACTGCAACGTGAATGTCATACAAAGTCAAGGCATCGTCTGAGCGCCTACAACAAGACGTCGACGAGACGGGGTCGACACTCGACAGTGGCAACTGGTCGTCGTTCGTTCGCCTTGCGGTTTCTATCGGGTCCTTGAGCGTTTTTTGTTGATCGTCGCAGGACCAGCAAGTGTCCCGATTTACGGCCCGTACGTTCTGTTCCGATTTCTTGCGATTTGTACGTCTCGCGTCGGGATGTTTTGCTAAGAGAAAGTTTCCGCGAATTTGATCTAGTTTCGTGCGGGGTTTGGGGGGTCAGTAGCAGTGGATTGGTACCAAAGTGCTTCGAGGGGGAAATTGTGTCAGACGTTGGGAAACCCGCTCGGACTAAGAAAAATGTCGAAGAAACAGGTGAACGGAGTGGCTACGGCTGGAGATGTGGGGACAGTGACCCACAAAGACGATCACGAAATCGAAGCTATGAAGGAATGGTGGTGAGTAAAAATTTAATTCTATTGTTCGCCGACTAAGCGAAGAGATGGAGCCGTTTAGTTCGGCTAGTTTTGTTGAAAAAAAAAAACGGGAAAAAGGGCTGTAGGGCTGCACTGCCCGGGAATCGAACCCGGGTCTCAAGAATGGGAATCTTGAATGATGCCACTACACCAGCAGTGCTCGCCCCGCCAATTCCGTAAAGCCCTAAAAGAAGCTAACGCGAAATTTGAAATTTTTCTTAACCCTTGGACGGACTCGTAGTATTCCAGAAGCCTAGATTTTCTCATAGAGGAGGAACATGTTTTTCATGATGTACATTTGTGAACTTAAGAATAACGTGTCGTAAACCAAGCACAGGGAATGGTAGCAAAAAAGAAATCGACCTGTAGTGAAGACAACGATAAAGACGTTGAGGATGCCTCTATGAATTCTCGAGTTTTGGACTCACGTGCTCAAGGCCGTCCTTCGGGGATAATCCAGGCAATACGGAAGAATTTATACAGCGAAACAGTGCCTGAAGAAGCTGGTACATTATCTTGTGAAACAGTATCTAGAGTAACGATTCCAACACACATCCCTCCGACTGGACGTCAAATAATGCGTTGTCGGTATTCCTGGGCGAAATGATCCTCCACCTGAACAGGAGCAGCAATCTAAACTCCCGCAGCCGATAAGATGTAGACTGTGCCCATCAAGACAAGATAGTAAATTGAAACAGCAGTTGCCAACGGCCAATGTGCGACTTACATCGTTTATATCTGTGCGTTGATTGCGGTTTACATGATGAAAACAAAATTTTATTTTTTATAAATAAACTAGACGCGTACCGCGACTACGCACACGGTGTTCCATCTCCCTTGTTACTCCCGTTGATCCATTAGTCCTGTTTCTCCATACTTTATCACCCATCCTCCATCCTCTATCCATCATCCACCATCTCTTATCCTCTATCTTCCATTTTCCATCCTATATCCACCATCCCCCATTCACCATCCTCTATTCACCAACCTCTATCTACCACCCTCTAACTTCCATCCTCTATCCATCAGCTAACATCCTCCATCTTCTATCCATCAGCTAACATCCTCTATCTACAAACCTCCATCTACAATCCTCCATCTTACATCCACCATCCTCTATTCACCAACCTCTATCCACCAACCTCCATCTTCCATCCTCTATCCATCAGCTAACATCCTCCATCTTACATCTACTATCCTCTATTCTCTATCCACCATACTCAATCTTTCATCCACAAACCTTAATCCACCATCCTCCACCTTCCATCCTCCACCATCCTCTATCCATCATCTAACATCCTCCATCTACAATCCCCATCCCCCGTCCTACATCCACCATCTTCCATTCTGTATTCACCATCCTCTATCCACCAACCTCCGTCGATCCAAAATTTGAGCCAGTGACCTACGTTCTACGTTGTGATGAAAAAAAGTTATGGTGAACCTGATTTGCAAATTAGTTGATCACTTGTAGTTGGAGGTTTTCGAATTTGTGGAATACCGGTGGCGGGAAGTACCCCTTCCCCTTCCAGGGTCCTCTTGTATACTTGTTTTTGTTTTTTGTCTTTTTTGTCAGCAGATGTTTTTTCTCTTTGTCTGAAAATACGCACGCCTTTGATCAGTCACTCCAGTCCCGGGTCCGGTGTAAGTTGAAAAAAAATCGCACAATGAAGGTTTCCGGAAGAATGTGATCACCTCTAATTACCAAAATAGTTGTTAACTTCTCGAACCAAGTTACATTGCCGATTTTTCATCATTCCAATCGTGTCCATGCTCCAATTTTTCAACGTACATTATTCACACCATATCCGAGCCGAAATCCAACTGAATTACCTTCAAATAATTTACTAACCCATGTCCATGAAATTATTCACGACGAAGTGTTTTTTTCCCCGATTTTCATTCTGACTTTTTTCATTATTTCCTATCATGATTAATTTAGTGATATTAATATCGATCACGTTGTGGGAAAATGATCAGATGTATGGTGTCAGCATTTCATGGGGAAAATAATTCATTTGACGGGTGGGTAATAGGTTTTTAATGACATCGGAAGTAATGAAAAAAAATTGTCTACGTTTCTCGGGAAAGCCCCATAAAGTATGTTGTTACGACAGAATGGGATGGGGAATGCTGGATAAAGACGATAAGTAAGAGGATAGTGTTTATGTATAAATTAATTCCTAATAGGTAAATTCACGTGTCGGAATTTCATGATTTAGATTTAGTTAGGCAGGTGGAATCACTTATGGGTCTATTGTTCTTATAGACTCGTTCATTTTCATTAATATGAAAACGTTTTTCAATCAGATGAGATCAGCTCGCAGTGTGAGTTGATCCGCTTTTTTCTCACCTTCTAGGCCAACATGACCTACGTGATTCAAATTTTAGTACGACTAAAGGTACTCTATTTTTGGTCTTAAAGACCCTGTCTTTCGTCCTGGAATTCGATCAGCAGCTCAAAAAAATTTCAAGCTCTCTGTATGTGAGATCAATTTATATTTTCCCGGGGCTGCGTATCTTTTCAAGTGTGTGGAAGGCTTTAAGGCGTAAGATCTGTATGTGGACAAAACGTTTGTATCCAATCCGAGGTATTTTTTTCCCTTTGTTCATTTTTTCTATAGCCAAACAAGAAGTTATGTCCTAGCAAAGCAGCATAAAGGGAAAACGCTGGAGAAACGTTTTTAACCGCTGGACTGCGGGCTGCAAGCTGCAAGGGTCACATGTCGTTGGACTGAACAGGCTTAGTTTATCATCACAATCGAGTTGCTTCCAACGCACAGCCTTTAACCTTTTTGGTATCAGTATCAGTTCCCGTAAGGTGCTAGCATTTGATTAATCCAATTATTGATTGTTGGGCCAACTGCTTTATGGATTTTTATTGGATCAGTGGTGCCATATCTTAGGCAGTAGTCTAGTTCCTTTCCCATCGTTTTTAGACAGATTGGTCTGTAAGATCGCGATCTTTTGTCTATTTTTGATATGAGAACCATCTTCAAGCACTTGTGACATAGTTGAGCACTAAGTTCCGTCTGTAAACTCGTATTAGGAGGGGAATAGGCTGGTTAGTGCTTAAGTTGTCTCTGGTAGTCGAAGGTGCTCTCCTGTCAGCTCAGAGGTCGTTGGTTCGATTATACTCATGACTTTGTCCTAGACTTTTCATTTTACCCAGTTTTCCTTACGTTTTAACAATATCCATTCTTAGTTCCTCTTCACACCCTAGGGTTAGACGATAGGCGGACAACCTATCTCCAAAAAAACTGCGTTAGCTTCGAGAAAAAAAATTCATAACAGACTAAAGGATCATGTCTCAAATCCAATCGAAGAATTAGCGGAAGACACCAAGGCACGATTTGGGCTGTTGCGCTATAAACGAACTAAAACAGTTCTCTCAAATCCTTGCATGGACTCGTCAATGGTGTGTTATTTGACGGAAGGGAATAACTGTATTGATTAGTAAAGAATGATGGAGACTTCTCTCAAATCCTTGCATGGACTCGTCAATGGTGTGTTATTTGACGGAAGGGAATAACTGTATTGATTAGTAAAGAATGATGGAGACTTCTCTCAAATCCTTGCATGGAGTCGTCAATGGTGTGTTATTTGACGGAAGGGAATAACTGTATTGATTAGTAAAGAAAACATGTTCGATCCATCAAGAATAAGTTTCTCACAAATGGAGTCTGCTCCCATGCTAGGAACTACTGCTCAAATTCATTTCACGGCCCCACGCTGGGCGCCGTGGGACTTTCATTAGTACTAGTGGGCGCCGCTTGTACTAATAAATACAAGTGGCGCCACTTGTAATAATCAATACAAGTGGGTACCATAAATAAATACAAGTGGGTGCCATTTGTACTAATAAATATATTAATCAAAAATAAATTTAAGGAGAATATACAGACAGCAGGAGACGCCAAAGAAACTGGGTTCAGAAGTTTAAGGTGTAAGTCCAAAGGTGCGCATGTAGTATTTTATAGTGAAGGTCAGCTGAAAAGTTTCAATTTGTTGTATGTATGTCTGTTTCAATATTATTATTAACTTAAATAGTAGTCAACTCTCTTGACAACGCCAAAATTTCACACAAATCAAATAAGGGGTGGTGCGATATCATGAAATCTGTTCAATATCCTTCGAAATATTTTCGCATCTGTGTCTACTGAAACTTCGCTTTTAATATGATTGGACAGAAATGTCATTTCAGCTTGAATAATTTTTGCAATGATTAGATTTTGGAAGAAAAATTGGTCGACTTTATTTTTATCAATTTTTTTGGTCCGTCGAGCCGGATTTTATAGAAAATTGTATAGTGAACCTGAGTTTAAAAATAGTTTGAAAATTGTTTGAGTTTCGATCGCAGAACAAATGATATTGTACAATAGAGTAGATATTAGTCAGTAACCGTGGAACAAAGGTCGGTCAAAAATTATTTTTATGGATTAGGCTATATACTGCTAAGTACTGCGAAAGTATTATTTATTTTTTTGCATGTCTTAATCAGCTTAATGCGAGTGCTATTCGTAAGAAACAGCATGAAGAATCTTTCTGCAAGATTTCAAGGATAAGCTTATAATAACCTTTTTTCTTGAACATCAAATTAACCCACTTCTTCAAAATATTTTCACCTAAAGACTATTCACCTTACACACAGACTGATCACAGATTGTTTAAAAGAACAGTTCTTTTAAAATTCTATCGCAAAACTCTATCCAAACGACCAGTTCCCATTAAGAGTCATTCGCTTTATGAATCGCCAAAAATGATTCAAATTTGGCACACGTCACAGTTTCAACTGAAACAGATGAACAGGTATATTTGCAATTTAGAACCGTTAAATAGCACCAGGAAAAATAGTTCTGACCAATTTTTTTTACGCCTTTATCTAACTACAAGCTAATCTAAAAACATATCTAGATGGATTCCGGCTCTATAAAAGTCTATTTGCTTATTTTTCGTTTGCTGCTTTCGACAGAAGCACTTTGCATAAAATTTTATTGACTCGTTTGTCGTGTTATTCACGAAATGGTGTGTAATGAATTTTTGATGATTATGATAATCGATAGATTGGAGGAAATCGATTTTTCAACCTGTTAATGTGTCTTCTCAATATCGACTAGAATCAAAATTGATTCATCGTGTGACGCACTATCCGGCTGAATCAAAAAACAGTCTGTATATGACGTGTTCAGGCTCTAGAACCAAGTTGGTTTTAACTAGTGGCCCAAACAAAACAAATTCAAATCCAAAATTAGATATATGATCGGTTTTATTAGGCTCGGCTTGGCTGTTATGATAAATCTTGAAGACGTTTTTTTTCGAAAAGATTGTTGTGGACAATTGTTGTGTTTCGGTGAGATATGGCCTTCGGAGTGTCTCGTCTTTGTAACTTGTTTACATGTCGAATTTCGTCGAAATGATAAAGGAGTTTCAGGATGTTCGCCATTGTATTGAATTTTACGTAGGTGACGGACGGTCAAAAGTATTGTTCAAAATTTTGACCAGTTTTGAAGAGGCAATTAAAGGCGAAAATCGCGATAATTTTAGTATCACATTCAAAACAAATAATGTTTTTCTTCTTCTGTTTACATTTCGATCACACCACACACGTTGATGATAATTTCAAAGTCAAAACAGAAAAGTGATAAGTCATTCCCAGTATGATCCATGTATGCACATAAAAAACGTATTCCCCACATGAAGTAATTTCTTGTTATCACAAGCTGAATTATCAATGGATGATTGTGTGTTTGCAATTTTCTAGAAGCCATTTATGGAAGAATTAAAAAAATGAAATTATTATATAAACTCTGTCCGATAGGAGCGCCAAAATATCAACTGTTGAGTGTGTTGTTCTATTTTTTTTTTTTTTAATTTTTGATAAGCCATAGCTTCATCATAATATGATTTGAAATTCGTTTACTTCTCCAGTAAAAGTTTTTCACCTGTCATACTCTCTATGCCTTGTTTCGCATGCTAGTCGGGGATTGCGTGTGCTGCAGAGTGCGCATATCTACCGAAAATCCTTGCAAAATTGTTCAAAACAGTTCATCCGACCCATAATGGGCTCCTACACAATTTCTAACAATAGTGTATAAAATTTAAGACAGCGTTTTTTTTAATTAATGGTTTTTTGAGACATGTTTACAAATTAAGTGTGAACTTACCCCTGAAAATTATCAAAACCAAAATTTCGGTATTCCACCGTGTTTTTGGCGTCCAGCTTTCGTTCGTTTCTCGTTCGATGCGTATTCTATGTATCAAAAAAACAAAACACTTTCCATTAGTAGAAACCAATTTTACGTCGACGAAATTCGATAAAATTTGCATTCAATGTCTCGGTTGTGATTTCTCTTTGGTTTTTGATATCACAACAAGTGCAGATTGTGTTTGTTGTGCGTGTGCTTAATAAATGTTTAAAAATTTTGAACTGTTTTTAACGTACGATTTTGCAAAGGGTGCTGGATTAGGAGTGCCAAGTTGGCTCCTTAATGCTGTTCCTTTAAGTATAGGCTTGCGCATTTTAGTTCACCATTCATTAGTGACTAGTCATACTACTAAATGGCTGTCTGTTCTCACCGTGTTCGTACAGTTCACTCTGTTAATCTTCGTTCTCCATTCATTTGAGTAAATTTTTTATGTTCACCTTTCGAATTGAAGTGCAGTTCACCAAAATAACTGAGTTACTTCACTTACTCACTTCAATGAAGTGTTCTTTTAGAGTAGTTCACTCGTGAACGACCCATCTCTACAACAATTTGAAGCTACTCTTGAAGTTCCACAACTCTTTAATGTTTTTAATTAGATTTATGTAGCCGCATCATGGTGAAAATTTTGAAATGCCATTTTGACTGCAGCGGTACATTTTCAAAAGCCTCTATAAAGAAATTAATTTCCTTCCTTATTATGGCTGTGTTCTCCACTCTGTATTACCCTGTACAAGAACCAAGTTTCAACTTTATCTCATTAACAGTTCTTGAAATATTAAAATCATACCTTTTCCTACTCTATACCTTATACTGAGATCACAAGTTTCTATAGGTATAGAGGCCGATTGAGATCACGCTATAATTTGTAAGCCAATTTTTTCCAAACTCCTTTGTCCTCAGAAAATATTTACTCATGCACACTCATTCACCTGTACATATACACCGAAGTTTCAACTTTCTAGCATTGCCCACTTGTGAGCTGTCGAAATCAAAATTTTCTTTAATCAAATTTCAATAGGTTTTCTTTGTCAGACATTTCGATTCCAGTGTTCGTGCTATGCACGCTACTAAAGCTGGCCCTCAAGGTTGTGTAGTCTCGCCTATCCTGTTTTTATTTTCATCAATGATCTCCTTTACTGATCTAGTTGATTGTTTCTTCGCTTGGTAGAAGATTGATTCCTCAATTTCATGTTCATCCTGTTCATCCTAAAACACCAAAACTTTCAATAAAAAAGATTTTCTTTTAGGATGATTGCAAAATTATCCTGAGCTTTAGTCGTTCTTGGTTATTTGTTTTTTTGGTCCGTCGAGCCGGATTTGAACTATCGACCTACGGAAGACAGAAGAAATTCGCGAAATTTTTATACTGAACCTGACTAGAACTTGAGTCGTTCTTGCGTTTATTTTTTTGGTCCGTCGAGCCGGATTTAAACTATCGGCCTATGAAAGGTAGAAGCTGAATAATGCCCCTCGAGCCAAACTTAAACCATCAACCTACGGAAGACAGAATAAGTTCGAAAAAATTTTATATTGAACCTGACTAGAACTTGAGTTGTTCTCGCGCTATTTTTTCTTTTTTGGTCCGTCGAGCCGGATTTGAAATATCGACCTATGAAAGCCAGAAGAAGAGAACCAAAATTATGTAATGAATCTTCTTTTTTGTTTTATAAGAAGCCCAAATTTCGGTTACAAGGATCTCTTCTTGCACCCTTTAAGTGCACCCTTGATCGAGAGGAGATAACTGCCAAACGATGTCTGGACTAGATTCCATGGAAGATGACGTGTTGGTCGACAGCTTGGTCTTTGGAAATGGCCAATCGCAGTGGAAGCCCTGGTGGTATAGGATCAGGACTTGTGATAGAACACAGATTCGATGTGTGTCCTAGCAGGAGCGCGTAATCTATGACATGACAGTACATTGATTTAAAAGTGAACACCAAGCGGCATCAATAGTCTTTTTATTTACAAATTTTATTTTATTTTCGTTCTACTATTAATAAATTTTGTTCGAAAAAAGAACACACACTAGAGTGTGGTGTGTGCTATTTTGTTTTTGTTGTTTATTTTTTTTTTTTTTTTTAAATAATTTCTTTAGCTGTGAAAGCTTTTCTCCTAGAATAGCCGACTGAGTATGAATGGGAGTGTGGCAAAATACCAACAACATGTACCCAGTCGGTATTCTCCATTTCACCAAACAATAGAGCTTATTGTTCGCTATCAGCTGGTACTCGATTCGATTGATTGATTTCAGTCAATCGGATTGTCTCGATTAATTTGCCTATATGACTTGCGGTTAGTTAAATCAATCGGGTGCCCCACGTCCAATACATCGCGCTACTATGTTACAGAGTCCGTCTAAGGTTTGATAGTGCCAACTGCACAAGTCACATTATTTTATATCTCGACATCATCGCGGTTGATACGTCTGAAGGTTTGAACTGTTCCGGCAGTAGTCGCAGGTTTTGTTGTTAATAAAAGTCAGTTTGTGTCGGTTGCTTAGCGCGAATAAACCTCTCGGAGCGGCGTAAAAAATCGCGTATGCTAGAAAATTAAAAAAAAAAAATTTTTTTGTTTAGAAATACGTTGAACGTGTGCGTTGTTTTCGGTTTTTAGTTCAATTTTTAGTGCATAGTCCTAGTTGAAGAAATACGGAAGATTTGTGATTTAACGAATTCCGTCATTTAATACAAGAATCAGGTAGAAATTCGTGAGAAAAAAAAACAAATTTGATGAAATTGTTGATTGGATAGTTCTCGGTGAAAAATTGCTTGGGAAATTAGAAATTATGTTTACATTCTGATGACATACTTTAAGCCGGATCGTTGTTAATTTAGCTGTTGGAAAATTGAGTGAACGACTTGTCTTGAGAATTTCGTCACTTTCCATTTTTATTGTGTCGAGTTGTCTGACCTGATCGTTTCGGTCATTGGTTCGATTGTGCCTTTGCGGTGCGGAAAAGATCGCGCCATCAACAAGCGGGTTAATGACCAATCAGACTCTTCTATTATGGATCGATCGTTTGATCGACCTTATTGAAATTTCGTAACAGATCATTTGATCTTGAACGGTACGATCATTTGGTGCGATCGATCAGCTCGATTGATCTTGCAATAAGTCTTCTGTCGGCTCGGACTGTGTTGCGATCGATCAGCATCCGGATATAAGACATACTCCAAGATCCCATGCGTCATAAGTCCGAGTGATATGTCGTAAGAAATATCGACATATAAGCGAAAATCCACCAAGTTCACTTTAATCTTTACTTTAATTATTAACTCAACCTGCCTTTGTTATTATTTCATAAAAATTTTCGTGTTCAAGGCAAGCAGTTTACCTTGCTAAATAGTGAAATTCCTTACCAAGAAGTGTACTTTGCTGGTGTATAGCTGATCTTGCGCAATTTTTATTTCGGTTATTATAAGTTTTTTTTTTTTTTTGTTGTTATTGTTGCTGCTTGCGGTGTATTGTTATATCAACTAGTTATTGCGGTGTAGACTAGTTGGGTCATAAATTTTTCTTTATTTAATAATTATTTCATAGTGTGGATTGGAAGGAAAAAAATCGCGCTGTACGTTGACCTACTTCATTTCGAGCTGAACTGAGTAGAGTGTGTTGTCTGCTGGCACACTTTGTATTCTACGGCACGTGTAATTAGTTTGTAATTACTGTGTATAATTACTGGTTATATTGACCATTTGCGTGGCGAAAAGTGCCACTTGTTGTAAGGTAGAGGACCGAAGCTATGGAAAAATGAAATAAAAACATTTCGAGGTAACTCGATAGCCTCCGAACGATCTTGTTCAGTAGCACTGATGATTTTTTTCATACTCGAGTGTTTATAAACCTTTCCAATTCAATGATACTGCTTATTACACGACCCGTAATGTTGCTTTACACTCCGAATAGAAGTTTTTCGATGGTCATACTAGTTTCAATGTGCCTTGATTAATCTAAATCTACTTGCTGTCCGTCTGTCCGAACGCACGGTAACTCCAGAATGTGATCCCAACTTAACCAAAAATCTGGGCACAACTTTATTATTTTTTTGAGTAGAAGTCCGGCATGCGTTACGTCTAATAGGTTACTATGCGACTTACCCTGTCTCTACACTGAGTGTAGACGCATGAAACGCGTATGGCAATATTGCTCTCAACATTGCCATGGCAATTTTGAGGATAATATTGTTACAAAATGAATTGTTTGACAGAAGTTAGCGTACGTTGTCAACAGGTAGACTTAGGTTTTTTTGGTTTGATCGCAAAATGAGTGAAAATAAATAAATAAAAAACTATTAAATTAATTAATAGTTTCGAAGTTATGATTGCTGTACTTCACAACTTGACCCTTCGAATTCAATCCCTCAAATGAAAATTGCCTGGCAATCAAATACGCCTACTCATTGCAATTTGACATTTAACTCAATGGAATTATTGCCATTGTTATTGCCAGATAAATTGTAAGAAAGAAGAGCAATATTTGAAATCAATAGTCTAAAACCCGGTTTATACAAGCGGAACACTATGGATCCTGAGTGATCTTTTGTGATGGGCTGTGGCGGCACAATTGCTTCAGTCTACCCGTCCTAACCTAACCTAACCTACTATGCGACTGACAATCTAAAAAACTAAAGTTACAAAAAGTCTCTTGATTACTCTTTAAGATTGGGCAACAATAACCTGTGCCAATCTCAGTATCAAACGTGGTATTGACATCTATCTACAAAATAAAGTTGCACCCAGAACTCAGTCAGATATATTTGATTTTATTCCGTCAAAACATCATCATCAATGGCGCAACTGGTCTCCTGATGCCGTTTAGACAATCCTAAAACTTCGGGGTGTAAACCAGAATTTTTTTAAATTTCCTGTTAGGTGTTTATATAAAAAGTCTAACAACTGAATCGATGCCCTATCAGACCCCAGAGAAATCAACTTAAGCGTTCCCTTTGCAACCACTTAGGTATTGAATATCTAATAATCCCAAAGCGGTTTCTAGAAGCTTTTCTCAAGAGCCCGTACAAAACAAACTAAGAATATATCTCATCAGATCTAAGAGATGTAAGAGAATTCGTAAAAATTTATTTAACCCCTTTGTTTCAATTTTCGTAGTATAAACCGTTCCTGAAATATAAAATACAGCCACGACCCTCGTACATTGCCACCCCAATCAAAAAATTTGGTTTTTTGAGCACGTTCCTACAATGATCTTTTCAGTTTTTTACTTTTAACGATTTTCGATGTATAAAAATCTAAGTGTTTTCTAACCTCACCACATACTCTTCCAACTGTTCTCGAGATATAAAAATCTAAGTGTTTTCTAACCTCACCACATACTCTTCCAACTGTTCTCGAGATATAAAAATCTAAGTGCTTTCTTACCTCACCCCTTTCTTTTCTAAGTTGGAAAAAAATTCTGCTAGGAGTTTATTGGCCCTAATTCTTTTATAAATTCCAAGATTTTATCTAAAAATGTTCTTGAGATATTCCCCTTATTCCAACTTCCGCCCCCTTAAAAATTTTGCACTCGCTTGTACACTTTTATTCCAAAACTAAGTTTCAACTTTCTGGCGTAATTCGTTCAGAAGATATCGTTAATTTCAAACGCAATTGAGTACGGTGGACAGACGGATTTTCGTTTTGGGGTTTTATGGTCTATTTTCCTTGTAACGTGAAAATATTAAACATCTATTAACTTAATATCTCAACGGGCTTATAAGATACAAGCCTCCCAACTCGTTTGCGTACGGCGGACAGACGGACTTTTTTCCGTTGGGGTTTCGTTAGCCATGATACGTGAAAATATAAAATTAATAGGAGTCTACCTACCAAAAAACAAATTTGAAGTTAATATCTCAATGCGTTTGAACGTTTGTGTACGGCGGACAGACGGACATTTTTTTTATTTTGGTGTCTAATAGCCCTGAAACGGAAAATGAAAAGACACTCCGAGTAAATAATACGTACATATGTGTGTGAAATATGTTGCAGAGGTCTAGAAAAATAATTCGATCGCATCTTAAATTGTGATCCATCCACAGTCCCCAAAATTTGTTGTCGCACATACAGCGTTCCAAAATCTCTTAGTGAAATTGTGCAAGACAATTTTATAAAAGACTTTGAAATTTTTTCTGGTTCTTTTGTCAAATCTTTTTATAAATTTTGATCGCTTAACACTTTGACTGTCAAACTTTTTTTGTCAAAAATTTTGAGGGGTCAAAATTTTTAAGGCGGTCAAAAGTTTGGACGTGTCGCTAGCACTAACCAAAAAAATAATAATTTAAAAAAGATTTGAGAATTGAATATCAAAAATCAAAATGTAGATTGAAATTTTTGATTATAGATTTTTATCAATTTTTTTGTACTAAACCTAAATGTAATTTTTGTGCCCGGTCTCCCCTACAATTAACATTGAATTGGCAATTGTATTGCATTATAAGCCTTGTCCTCGCTAGGTCTAAAATTTTTTTTTCTTTCGAAATTCGATTGCTTCCGGCTTAAGTAATCTTATTAACTTTCAGTAATTCTTATTAGGTGTTATGGAACGCGCTATGACTGTGCGTGCCACAATGAAAAGTGTGAATATTGTTTATCGGATTTTATTTTTTTACGTTGTATTTGTATTATTTTAATTTTACGGATTAGGTATGCGTTTATTAATCGATCTTAGAGCGCTTAGATGGTTTTCTAGTGTGCCGAGGCTTTGGCGGCTTAAAGAGTGTTTGCTTACCTTGTGCGAAGTTTGCGCGATTAAGAAATTTGGGGCGCCATATGTGTAAACACTTAGATTGTATTTAGTTGTTTATTTTATTTTTTTATTTCAAGCATCTAGTGAACAAAATCTATTTGATTTACCTTTTATAGATTTTGTATTGTTAGGCGATTTACTGCTTAAATTTGATCAGGTTTTTTTTTAAAAAAATTGACAAATTTGTTTAATGGTTAAAGGTAAACTGATTTAAATTAGGAACAGAAAAAATCTGGTGGTATTTCTTTAATTCATTGGAATGGTACCGTCAGTCGATAAAGTTCATTCAAAACAACACATTAATCAGTAATGTGTAGTCCTAATCACACAGGTGAGAAAAAAATTTGCTAACTGTCTTTAGCCCCTTATAATTTTCTGCAACTTATCCACTACGTATAACTTGAACTTGAACTCTCCAATTAGAACAGAGAATAACAATAACAAAATCATAGTGCAAATAATTTAATTAACTTCATATATGAGGATATGTGTCAGCAATAAAATTCTGGTCTTGAAATTTAAATTAAAACTTTATGTGTAGCGATATAATTTCTATGCATCATAACATGAACAAATAAGGGGATGTTGCACAATATTAAAATTTTGAATGATCGCGCCATAAACATTAATAGCAAACAATTCAAAGAGCAATGTCACTCACACCGAACATGGATCTTATTATGATTAAAAATAATTTGCTATTTCACCTTCGCTCTTTGTAAAAATAAATTTTTTGATCTCAATGTTTTAATATTTATCTTCATATAATATAAACAATTTAATGTGCATAATTAATATCTCGAACGTGACTGTTTAGCCTGTGTTGCACGTCATACAGACTTAAAAATTTCATTTTTATTAATATTGTTCATGACTGCTGCTTTTCGTATGAAATAATATTTGGATGTTAATTGAAATGTAATATGGCCAATATTAATTTCTCCACGTTAGTTTAGTTTGTTAATACAATGACCGTAACTTTTATTGGCTTTCCAAAGAATAATAAAAAAAACGTCAGCCCGAATGTTTAAATTTTGTATTAAGTGTTCACATTTTTTATTTGTGCACTCTATAAAGAAACAATGTTGTTTACTAATAGGGTTGTGAACGTTTTTTTTTCTTCTTGTTATTAACTAATAGAATATGTAGCATCCATACACAGCGAGTATTGCTCTAAACATTATAAGTAAAAAAAAACTAATACAAACTATTGACCATTTGTGTACCGTTTTCAAGATATGTCAATTTCTTACCGTTATTTTTAACAATAACTTTTAAATCATTAGTACTACTCAACAGATTTGTTCAACGTCGGAGCCAAAATACTTGGACCTTCAAAAAAGCTATTGCTTATTTTTTATGTAACGGTATAGTAGACATACCCGTTTTTAATACATTTTATTTAATTTTGGTTCGGTGTCTTAAATCTAAAACCTTTAGAAGGTTAACTAAAACATTTTTCTTCGTAATATTACTAAATCTTATTTTTACACAATATTAATTTTGAGCCAAGTAAATGACACTAGTATAATTAATTCAGAATTCAATTGAAAAAAAAATCAATTTGTTAATTACGTTTTAATAGAAATGCATAAAATAATATTTATTAACATTTTATGATATTAAACATAAAATTTTGCTAAACATAAGTGGTTTAAATTTTTTTTTTTAAAACATATTAGCAACGATTTTATCAAGAACGTTATATTTAAGGTTCAGTGCTTAAAATATCAGAACAATACCAGCTGTGTATGTAGCTATGGAAAATTTTTCGTGAAGTTGTTTCTTGTTCTTAGTTGCACTTTCAGAAAAAAAGAAAAATTGCTCAATTGGTTAAATGTTTGTTAACTTGTTGTTGATAACTTCGAGAGTGCTGAAGGTACAGCAATAAATGAACATTTGTATGAAAGTTGACAAAATAAGCTTTTATTATTCCACGAAAAAAAAAATGGTTACCGATCCACTTTTTGTTCTGTTTCCTTCTTTTTTATCTTCTTGCCTCTTCTATTTTTGTTTTTATTGCACCTTCTATTTTCTATTCTGTGTCCATTTTTGTCTTTTTTTGCATTTATTTAGAGCATTTGTTTGAATCCTCTTTTTATAGTTTTAACACTTTTTTTCTCTCTATTTTCGATTTTCTTGCTCTTCTATTTTTACTCACACTTTTGTTCTTACTTTTCTAATTTTACTCACACTTGTTTTTCTTGCTCTTCTATCTTTACTCACTCCTTTTTCTTTTTTTTTTAGCTCTTCTATTTTCTTTTTAATTTTATTTATTTTTTGTTATGCATTCTTTTTCTCCTTGTTTCTTCTTTATATTGAGAATTTACTGTCGGTACTCTGTTTGTATTCGATGCAAAGTAGTATAATGTCTCAAAGAAGTCTAATGTCTAAAATCTGTTCCTTTCTACTGCTTTTCCAATTCCTATTTTTATTTTTTCGTTTCCCTTTTTCTTACACTCTTCTGTCGTTTTCTTTCTTTCATATTCTTTTCCTCCTGTCCTTTTTTTTAATTTTAATTTCTTTGTCTATGTCTCAACAGCCCAAATCCGGCCTTTTTATTTCCAATTCGAATTTGAAACATTGCTTTCGTTCCTTGGTCCGATCTCAGTTTTTTCTTTCCAAGCTTCTTAATAGGTTTTAAGCCTGTCGTCCAACCCCGGCCTGATGAGGAGAATAGGCATTACAAAATAATTTGGAATTTATTTTTTGGGTGTTTTTGAAAAGCAATGGAAACTGAGTGTGTGAATTAGCGTATTACAATGTCCTGAGTGGGATTTGAACTCGCAACCTGTTGAAGACTAACGCGTTGTCCACTTCTTTTATTCTTCTTTCTATTTTCTTTTTTTATTTTCAATCTTCTTTCTGCCTTCTAATCGCTTATTGTTCTCGTGCTGCTTTTCGGATATTCTCTATATTCTTTATATTTCTTTTATATTTTTATTATTTCTATTGTTCTTATAATTCATCAACTTTTACTTTACTTTTATTAATTTCGTATAATTTTTTTTATTTATATTTTTCCTTTTTTTATTTTTACTTCTCCTTTTGTTAGTTTTATTTTTCCTTTTTTTTATTTTTTACTTTTCCTTTTTTTTATTTTTACTTTTCCTTTTTCTTTTTATTTTTCCTTTCTTTATTTTTATTTTTCCATTTTTTTTTTTTTTTTTTTTTATTTTTATTTTTTTATTTTTCCTCTTCTTTATTTTTCCTTTTCTTTATTTTTCCTTCTCTTATTATTTTTTTTAATATTCTTTATATTCTTTTCCATTTCTTCTTTCTTCTATTCACTTTTTTGTTGTTATAATCGGGGGTGAGGTGAAAACATGTAAATTAGAGAATTGATCCAAATTTTTTTTTATTTCTGTTGATTTCGTAGGCTTTTATGTTCACCAGTTTTCTATTAGCATCAAAACTTTTAAGTAAATTGTTATTTCTAGTGTTCATCTTTTCAAATGCTTCAAAACTGACAGGGTATTTCCACATTACTAATGTAGTTCACAGTTCATTACGTCTTAAACCTTGAGCAAATCCAACAAAAGACGTTAAAATATTTAGGCAATAAAAAGTTATGGTGCGAGTATGTGATCAATCACACAGCTAAAGTCTTTTTCAATTATCCAATTAAAAGGAAATTAGATAGCTGTACGGATAGTACCTTTTAAGTGGCCACAAATAATTGCTTATCCGTTTACACAACTCTTATTTCAAAACTAAGACGTCCATTGCACATGTCCATTGAGGCCTTTGTATAGTACAAAAATAAAATTGTCCACAATAGAAAGGTTAGTTCAATTGAATTTATGATAACACCTACACGCTATATCCGTAAAATGTCCATTAATCTTCAACGTTAATATCTTTTATGCTGTGCATGTTCAATTACCTTTCGGGGTGAAAGTTACCTTAGTTACAGCGGCCATATTATCGTCACCAAAAATCGTTAAAACTATTGCCACTTGTCGATGAGTCGTAAAATTGAAAACATACTGCAAATCTTAGCAGAACTATCGTCAGGGAGCAGATACACCTGATACTTTACACGGTGTAATTAGGGTCTTTCGATGGGCATCTTGATTAAAAGGCATTTGGAAAACTTTCACTATCATTTGGACACTATCATTTCCAGACGAAAATGTCCCATTCAGATGTAATCGGTGCAATTGTATGTCACACGAATTTATCCTGATTCGAATCATTTTTCATAACTAGACTGATCAGTGATATACTTAAATACCGTTCCAAGACTACAGGTTTTTACGATTCTGGTTAAACAGGCCTCGACAAAAACATGAACATGAATCTAGTACTATTATGTGAACTGCGCTCAAATTGGAATTGGAACTAGATGCATACTTTAATGCCATATGGACACCAATTAGCCGGAGGTAATCGTTATGCAATAAAACGATATAACGATCGCCAACACATGTAATTGATCTAATCAGGTAATTGGGGTAAATACTTTCTTCAGTCGATCGTTAAAATTTTTTATGTAACTTTAACTTATCAGTGATTCGGTTTTCAATAATCGATTTTCGGTCGTACATCGAAATTATATTGGAAATTCATAAGCTGAAGATGTTTTTACTTCCAAACTTTTGTAGCATGATAGTAGAATTATGGTCCTTAAGGGACCACAATGGATCCGCAGTGATCTCTCGTGATGGACTGTGGCAATGTGCTTCAGTCCACCCTTCTCAACCTATGGTCCTTAAGTATTCAAAAAAAAAAAGAGTTTTGGTTCTCAATCATTTATCAAAGAAATCGGTTCGATTAAAAATTTTTTTTTTTGTACTAAAAACGAATATGTACTTCCTTTTTCTGCAAAGGTAAATTTATTGCGCCTACTTAGTTCCTTTCGAAGTTAGTTACATTTAATTACAACTTTTTCGTAACTTTTGAGTGGCAAATTTTTCAAACATAAAAAGTGTGTTTTTTTCAACTGAATCAGATCAGCTGTTAGTTTAGCATGGTTAACAATCCTGTTGGTAAATGCCTTGGATAAACTGTATGGGCAAGGCTACGTGTAGTAACAATGAAACTCTGTAGAAAATGCAAAGAAACACAAAGGCCTTTTCAATAATTTTGAACATGCTGTCACCATATTACACATAGGCTTCAATTTCCGTACAAAATGTATTGATTCCCCACGACTATTCTAGACTATTGGTTCCAAATTCCTGCTACAAATTGAGCTGAATCGGAAGGCGCCATCTTTTAAAATGCTAATAGTAAACATTTAGATGAATTGAGAAACAGTTTTAATATCGTAAAACTGATCCAACTTTGATCCCTTTATGATTTTGGATCATTTCTTTGTTGTTGTTTTCAATGTAGATCGAATGATTTTGATCTTGATCCAGTTAAAAAAAACATGTCAAGTTATTGAGTTTTGCGATCTATCGTTTACAGAAAAAAAGCAATATTTTGAATCTGTTGCTTAAACTGAAGTTGAAATTTAAAGACGCTTGTTCTTCAGCAAATAGGCCGCCAAGGGCACTTTTTTCTAAAGCAATAAATTCTGTATTGAATCCACTTATCAAAAAAAAACTAATCTGCCAATTTAGATAAACTACTAACCATTATTGATAAAAGCGACTCATGAACTCGATAAATACGCTTTCAAGGTCAAACTGTCTTTATCGCACTTGCATACTACAGTGTAATACTACTTCACATCTTTCACATCAGATTTTACCTGAATTTTTTCCAAGAGTTGGATGTTTAACAATAGTAATCAAAACTTGTATCATTACATTGTCGAATATTTGATATAACCAGTTTCGTTGGTATGGTAAATTCAATCGAATATGATCATCGTCAAATTTTCGTTTGTCAAGAGTCAATTTTACCTAACAAACATTTGAGTATACTTTTTGTCAAAATTTTTTTGAGGGAGGGAGATCCATCAAAAAAATTTACGATCCGCGTTTGTTTGCTATGTGACTTCTTCAATGCGGCTCTATTGGTGATTCAAAATTTTTGTTTTATACTTTTGTCGCAAATAGGTAAACCTTAATTAGCTGCGCCTACAAAAATGTTGAATAAAAATTTAAAAAAAATCGGTCAAGTACGATATAATGTACACACAATCATCCCTTCCATCATTTACCTGTCAAATGGTGTGCACCTTTTGATATAGCTTATCAAAACGGTTTTTGGTTTCTTTGTCAAATATTGTTTGGTCAAAAATATTATTTGAATATTTTTAGACAAAAATATTGTTTTTATATATTTGACTAAAAGTATTTAACAGTAATGTTGGACTCGGCTGTGAGTATTACAGAGTAATATTATTGTTGTGTATGTCCTACAAAATACTGACAAAAATAATTGAACGTCTTAAGCCCTATACTAACGAAATAATTGGCGAATACCAAGGTGGATTCATAACCGGACGATCTACAACAGACCAGATATTATCGGTGAAACAGGTGCTTGGGAAATGCTGGGAATTTAACACAGATGTGCACCAAATCTTTGTACACTTGAAAGAAGCATACTACATTATCGAAAGTAGGGTACTGTACCAATTCATGCTTGATTTTGAACGATGAGGAGGCCAGCGCTCGATTTTGGGCGGTTTCGATTCATGTCCAAGGAGTAGCATCCGTATATCGAATTTCTTGTGTTCGACGAACCGATCAGTAATAACATGGTTGTCCCAGTACATGCAAATATTCTCACCATTGTTAAATTGGAAACAATGGGAATTTAGATTGCTAACTCACTATCGATGTACACATGTAATCATTTCAAAACCTTATTTTAATCACGTTTTGCTATACATCAATATTTTATTAGATAGGTTATCTTTAATAATCAGGTTTCTTTTGCAAAGTCACGATGATACGACAACGGCGATGACTAGAATTTGGTTTTAATAATTTCCTGTATCACGTCAAACCCATAAATACATTGTTATGTAGAATGTTGTTAAATAAATTTTGATTTAAGAATAATATGTCTAAGGGTCAACGTTGTTTCATTGATGTACCCCATAAATGAGTTTATTTTCTAAATCAAAACAAACAAATTCTTTTGCAATGTCGGCATGTCGTCAGAGCTCACAAAGTTAATGTGTAATCGTATGAAGCTTCAATTTGCTTAATAGACAACGATAATGTGTAAGAAAAGGTCATTATTATTCTTATCATCGAAAATTGTACTCAAAGTCAGTTTGAATAGTGTATTGATAGTTTCTGTAATCATATTTAAGTGGTGATAGAGCTTGACGGCAACAAAGTATTTGGGAGTTTGTGAAAAGAATTCATTATTAGGAGAGCTATTTCGGCTTCCATGGAAATGAATTTCAAATTTCAAAATTAATGAATGGAATCTTTCTCTAACGTTAGCTCCAGTGGTCCATGTCCATCTGATGCCCCAATGATCTCTCTGATTCATATCCGGCTGATGCCATAGTTTTCTATTTACATCTTAGTCTAAGTGGCTCATGTCCATGTCCACTTGATGCCTCAGTGATTCATTTCCACGAGATGCATTGGTGATTCATGTCCACATGATGCCTTTGTGTTACAGATCTTCCTGATGGCACAGTATTCCATTTCCACCTAATGCGTTCCTCGTCCATCTGATGCCTCAGTGACACATGTTCACCTGA
Organism: Beris chalybata; assembly: GCA_949128065.1. Taxonomy (NCBI): domain Eukaryota; kingdom Metazoa; phylum Arthropoda; class Insecta; order Diptera; family Stratiomyidae; genus Beris; species Beris chalybata. The sequence continues at coordinate 7,403,655 of OX421897.1, forward strand.
TATCTGAGAGTTCCATGTCCACCAGATGCCACAGTGTTCCGTGTCCATCTAATGCTTCAGTGATTCATGTTCATCTGATCAGTCATTGTTTCATGTGGTCCTATTGCCTCAGTGTTCCATGTTTATCTGATGAATGCCTCATTGTTCTATGTCCACCTGATGTCCCAGTGTGCCATGTCCAATGATGCATCAGTGTTCTATGTTCACTTTATGCCTCCAGTGGTTCATAGCCAGATGCTTTAGAAATTCACTTCCACTTCACTGATGCTTCAGAGATTCGTATCCATCTTCATGATATCACAGTACTTCATACCCACCTGCTGCCTCAGTGATTCATGTCCTCCTGATGCCTAAGTGTTCCACGTTAATCTGATGTCTCAGTGTTCCAAGTCCATCCTCAATGTGTCATGTCCACATGCAGCATCAGTTCTTCACTCCGATCTGATGCAGTAATCTGGGACCATATCAGAACCAATTTATCTAATTGTCCGGTAAAGAAATTCCAAATCGTTCAGATTGGAATCCCGGATGCGGTATTAAGAAGTGGGTTATAGTAAGGTATGATGGCCGAATTAATTGGAATTCAAATTATGCAATCTATCTGTCCTAAATTTTTTTTCAATTTTGATTAATTTCTTAAATTCACTAATCGCTGCTTCAAACTTCAATAAAAAATGAAACAGTTAATTTAAATTTTGACCGTATAGTTTTAGAATCATTTCGTCTTCAAATACCAGTGTGAATTATTTATGCAAATTAATTTTTTTAAGAAAGCTTTTTTTGCAGAAAAATAGTTTGATTTTATAAGATTCTGCTCATATAGTTAGCGAGCGTGACGATAGCATACTCTTAGGCAGATTGTAGTTGTCAGTGCCGTACGTCTTGATGGTTAAAATCACGACTTGATGCTTTTTGTTCCTCCTTACGCCAATGGTATGCAGGGGATTCAGTATCGATAGGAAGATCAAAGTATCGATAGGTAGATCACAGAAACTTATCGTTATGCCAATCGTATGATTTGGAGATGGGCAAAACAGTTTATTTGACAGAAGTACTTCATAACTAGTCATACAGTTTAAAGAGTTAGTTCAGTGAAGTACTTCAATTGAACTTCTTCCTAACTAGTCATACAGTTTAAAGAGTTAGTTCAGTGAAGTATTTCAATTGAACTGTTTATTTCATCTTTTCCCTTTTCGCCGTTCAGTAATCACTAGTCACTGCCCCTTCTCATTTTCAGTTCACTTCCTCTATTCTCTTTTCTAACCAGCCATTCAGTAGTCACTCACTAGTCAGTCAGTCATTGAGTCGTGCTGGTGTCTGTAGGTTTTCTTCTCTAAACAACCGTTCACTATAGTCAGTCAGTTCAATTGATCTTGTGAGTTGGCAAATGGAAAGAAGAGCGATGTAGACGGACGAAATGAGAAGATTGCTTGGTTTGCTGTCTCCGTTCTCAAAGTTTTCGAACAGTTCACTCTGTTAGCCTTCGTTCTTCCTCCCATTGCTTCATTTTTTTGCGATCGTGATTTTTTGTTTTATTGGGTAAATGTTTTTATTATAAAAAATTAACGGTTGGTATTTATGGATAAAATAATTTGTAGCTTGTCAATGCTTCAGAGAAATAGAACTATCCAACAAACAATTTTGAATCGGTCCACACAATTGAGTTTTATTAAATAATCCTTTTTTTAGGAGTGTATTCAATCGTAATGCAGTGACATCAGTAAAAAATTGCAGCAAAAAAAACTCAATAAATTAAAGAATAAACTAATCAAATCAATAAAAAAAAAAATTAAAAAAATGGCTTGCGTTTCGGACATCGATTTAGCAACATTACACAAACATCGTCTAGAAGAACGGGTCAATTACAAACTATCGTGGGGTACCGAACGCTACTATCGAAACCAACGACATTGTTACGGCTTAAATGACCTAGCGAAAAAGTGCCTACAATTAAACAATGCTAAAGTTAATAACAATAATAATTTATTAAAAAAACAAAATACGAATAATGTTCAAAATACAAATAACAATAACAACTATAATGGCTGTGATAGTATTAATAAAAATCTAGATAATTTATCATTGAACGAAGCTAATGCGCGGATTTCGGAAATTACCGAAATTATCAATTCGGAAAATGAAAATACCGATCATTATTTTACGGCGACAACACGTCGAATTCGATCTGGAACCTGGCCGTAAGTTTTTATTATTTTATTTACTTTTATTGTGGCTTACACCTGGAAGGGCGTTTGTGAATTTTCAATCAAAATCAATTCGGATGCCGGATACACTATATTCTATTGTCCGGAACTTTGTAGAAATGAAATATTTTTTTTATTAAAAATACGTTACAATCAAATATATGAAACAAATTTCAACTTTATAGCATAGCCCGTTTCCGAGTTTAATCAGTATGGGCCTAACCTGACTTAATTATTGTTGGATCAATTTACTGGCACAGACAATAAAATGCACAGATCATGAATGCATCCATTTTTAAAATCAGGTACCAAATGTTTGCACGCTAGTGATCGATCAATCAATCAATCAATGCCTTTCATACATAGTAGCGTGCACTTCATTCGGTTTAAATATAGGAAGTTAAGAGATGGGTCCGAGAACGGCTGATACACTGCAGGTGACTGTGACACAATCTACAAAAACACCATAGTTGCATATAGCAAATCAACTAGAGTCTGGTAGCTCAGACAACATTTGTGAACCTGAATTTAAAGTGTTCTCTAGTAGTAACTCTATTTAACATTTCGCGCTGTTTACAGTTTATATTAATATTCCGAAACAAATAGAAACGAAAAAATTCATGTAAATAAATTATACATTGGCCAGGAATTGAACCCACAACATCATCGGGACTATGTTTTCAAGAGCTATTCTATATCCCATGGAACTTATGCTGAGAAGTTGAAATTTGTTGAACGCGAAATAGAGGAGCCATTAGCAAAACGGGATGGCTCGTACCAAATCAACTTGTGCCGAATTTAGTGCAAAAATCATTGGCACATTTACCTAAATCTCTTATATCCCATATGGTCTAGTGGCTAGGATATCTGGCTTTCACCCAGAAGGCCCGGGTTCGATTCCCGGTATGGGAAATTTTTTATGCTATTTTGTTCGCGACCAATCCTCATTACAATACACGCTTCTGTAAAAATTTAAATTTTATCGTATCATGTGCGTCGTTTCGATTAGAAATTGTAATGAGATTATAATGCTGTTGTACGTTCGATTAAAACTCTACGAAATTGTATTAAATTGCCGATTTTAAAAACTGTTTTTCATTGATTATAAAATAGTTTCGAGAGCAGACTTATGAATAAACAGTGTATGCTAATAAAATTAATTAAGTAAAAAGTTTATTTACTTTGAACGTTTGTAGAGTACACGTAAAAAATCAGTTAGTTTAGTGTCTGTTGTCGATTCGTTTGTAACTGATGAAGAATTTTATTTTATGTGGGTTTGCTTTTGTTATTGGTATGTACTGCAATTAAAACTAATTTTTTTGTTTTTTTTTTTGTTAGACGTTAATTTATGAATATTGAAATTTGTGAAGCTCGACAGTTATTCAAGTTGCCTTTAAATAGTTGGCCAATTTCATTTAAATAGTTGGCTGAAAACGCCTAGCAAAGTGCAGTTCTAAAATATGTTTTTTGTAGAGTCTATCTCTAACTAATCGCGTGAAAAGTATAGTGATAGAGTCTGCCTAAAATAGTAAAAGATGTCTGGAACTTAATAATAATCAAGAATACGAACATACGCGTATCTGTGAATGGATTAGACGCATATCTTTTAATAAAAGGTAACAGTGTTGTAACCGTAGTTGACTTAAATCGATAAAAACTGTTTCAGGTTTCATATCCTTGGTTCAAATCCTGATTACATAAAACTTTAAGAAAATTGCGTGTGTCATTACATGGGTGAAATTCGAACCTATGACCCCTGAATTTGAAGTTTAGATCACTTTATTTTAAGTTACTGTTACAGTTCAGTTTGTTTCCCGTTGCGAAAATACCGGAGAGAGCGATACGCGCGATAATCGAACCGCGTGCGGTGTATCACTGCATCAGTTATAGTGAACACGCTAAATGGCAAACAAATTTTATCTGTTTCAAATTAGATTACTGTTCTTAACGCTATAATACGAAATTATCGTAGTTATTCTTTACGGCAGAAAATGAGGCAGGCAAATTAAATAATTTATTAAAAATAAGTGAGAGTGTGTGATTTAATTATATCAGGTCTTAATTGGCGTGAAAATGCAACATAAGAATGAGTTGCAATATTCTAGTTGAGGAATGTGAGTTTCCTTGATAGAAACGACATCAATGTGGAATTAAGCCTAATAAGGGTGTCCATACCACATTTTGTAGGGAGGAGCAAAGCTATGTCTTAGACTAACTCATGTAATAGTTATACTACATATTTTGTTGGTAAGGTCTTAAGCCTGCTACAGACTTAGCGCCATTCGCATCTCTTTTTTTGATCCGTCGAGTCGGATTCAAACCATCGATTTATGCAAGCCTGAAGAAGTGAGCAAAAATGTTTGGTAAACGTGAATTATGAAATAGTTGAACACCATTTGATTGGAAAATGGAAATATTGCGGCTTTTGGGAATCTGTCTTCAATCTAAGGGCCATCCGCCACTGAAGCCTTCAGCTCCTTTTTCCCAAAATTTCAAGGCTCCTTCGCTCTAACCAAATCGGTTCTATTAAGCCAGATCCAGGTCTATGGTCCTTCGCTTCTCGTGGAGTAAGTAAAAAACCATTTTAGGGAGAGATTTATCTTCGTTTCCACAAGCCAGTTGTTCTTACGACATTCTCGGTCCATAAACCGCAAGGAGTGAAAAGCTCGTGAAGCTTCATCAAGAAAATGAACCTCAAGCCGTTTTGAGGAAGAACTCCTTAAATGAAGAAGCGGTTTGAGGAAGAGGAAGCCAGTTTGTTAGCAACAACTATTCCTGCCTATTGGGAAGGTAGGCATTATAAGTGACTGCGTCTACTTCATAGCAGCTGTACACTTCGCCAAGAAGTCCAATGAGTTTGGAGAAAGGAAGGAACCTAATCTAGCTTAGTTCTCATACAGGATAAGCTCGTAAGTCAGGAACCATACAGAATGCTTCATGGTAAGGACTTCCCGAATCAAGCTCCATAAATTTTCCTTTCTAGTTCGAAGTAATCGAAAAAACTCACACCTCAGTTAGGTCCACATCAATGAGTCCTTCTTGTGGAAAGGGCTTAAAGCACAAGTCTTCCCGTAATGGATCAGATCCGGACAAAACTCCTAGTCATTATCGATTTCTGATACATAGACATTTGGAAGCAATAGAGTGCTTCTACCAAACTAGTTCAAACTTGGGTCGAGGCACCTATGTCGGTACAGCTCATTGTATTAGTTGCAAATAGAGATGGACAAAACAGTTCCTTTTAGTGAGTGAGTGAACTCCGACTCACTCACTGAAACTGAACTAGTTTGAGCTCTGAATGTGAGAACCTAAAAAAGAAATAAAAAAGGTCTTCACTCAGGAACTTAGTTCTTTTCAAGTTCGGAGTGAATGTGAGGACCTAAAAAAAGATGTCCTCTCTCACGAAAGAACTAGTTCTTTTCAAGCTGTGTCACGTGGCGAAACGTACTACAGTCCACCAAAAGAAGTGAGTTAGTTCACTCACTCACTTCAATGAACTGCTCTTTTAGAACAGTTCACTCATGAACAACCCATCTCTAGTTGCAAATCCATTGGTGATTAAGATTTGGAAGCTTCAGGGAGATTGTCCTGAAATCGTGCAAAAATTTGGACTGATAAGCCAAACCAATGGAGCTGAACCTAAATTCAGGAACTAGTCGAGGGTCAATAAAGGAAATCAAAAAAAAAAAACATCGCCATACAACCATTACAAACACCTGCCGTAAGCATTATTCACAACATAATCGATCTTGTAAGGCCAACCTTGTCAGCAAACCAACTATCAACCTTTCTAATAAAAACATCAATCCTCAATCGCACGATCAAATCGAAAAAATTAGTTTGCAAAATTATTCGCTAATTACTTTAACCCTAAGAATTAATTTTCATTTCTCTTCGCAACTTGAAGCTAAGGCTAAGGTCACCGGATTCTACTCGTCGCACAAACAAACTAGTTTCCCATTGTTTCGAAATACAAATGAAAACGAAAATCCATTCAGAACGTTTTCATTAGTCATAGCGCGACTAAAACACCGGTTCTACCATATTGGGAAGCAATACCTGTACAAATCCTATACGAAGATCGTCCGGCGATTGGCCACAGGCCATCAAAATAATCCCGGATACCCGGATTCATGTGTTATCCACTAATGCGCCGTCTTGTTCTTTTATAAGCGGTTATGGTTATGCGCTAGACAATCTTTAGACTAAGCGGAACCCCTGAAGGCTAGTATACAACCTAAAACCTGACATGATCACCTGGGTTTTTTTTTATCGCGAAGCTAGTAGACTTAATATCACCTGGTATTCAAGTTGCAGCACCTTATTACAACAACAACAACAACAAAAACACCCGATGGCATATTGTATACCAAACACCCCCGAAAAAAATCCGTAGAGGTGGACAAAAACGTATAGTGATCGTGTGCGCTTCTCGTCTATTTTTAAGCTTTTCGAGACAAAGTCTTTAACGTTTTTAGTTTTTCAATAGCCTTCAATCGAAATAGCTGTTCTGTGCGTTACCGTCGTTAATATTTCGCTCAATTAGACGCGATCGTGCCACTGTGATTTCACTTCCTTTCCGAGTTTTTTTTCTTCTGGTTTTTTCTTATCGAGACAATGACGATTTAATTTGTTCTGAAACGGATCAAGATCAAGAAAGAAGGACATCTTTGTTAAGTGATCGTGGCGACGGGTTTTGTTCTTGAGCTTGTTGTTTAGTGGGTCGAAATGCTTCATCGAAATGGAAATAGTGGTAGCAGTTTGTATAGCGGTGAAGATGACGATCTTCAGTTACCGCCACCGCGTCAATTGATCGTGGAAGGTGCAATTGATGATCTTGATCTTAGTAAAAAATTAGTTAAAGTTGATCCAGCGCTAAGAGTTCTAAGGTACCTACATTTAGTATAGTTAAAGTGATCGTGCGGATTTAAAATTCGATTGCCTATGATCGCAGCACTACGGCGGAGATGTTATGCTAATGCAAGTTTTTTCTCTCAGCTGTAGTTTTATTTGGGTTTAATAAATCTTTGAGATTATTATTCAAATTCAAGGACATTCTACAAAATACTAAACTTTCCACTCTTAAATCCCGTCTTTGAACTTGTTTAAAAGTGCAGTTTCTGATCTCTAACTGTGTGAAATAGCTTCTCCCCAGTAGGAAATGGGAGCATCTCATGATTAATCCCGGACTCCTTAGGGAGGTTTGGAGACCTCGGTTTCTCCTCCATTTGAGCTCTTTTTTGCAAGAGCATGTCCGCTAAAATCAGATCTTCAATATACCTCCAAAGGAAGCATTCAAAAATACTTGTAAGGGAGCTAAGAGGGAGATCTCTAATGGGACTAGTTCTGCAGTAAAACTCAAAAATGGTCTTCATAAAGTCCCATTTTCATCCATTCGGAGCAAAAAAAGAGAAGTGGCGGTTTTCTGTATAATTTTGTTATTAATCTCCTTTTTTCCTCCATTGTGAGAGATAGTAGATACCTCGTTATTTGCTCCCTCACGGAGTTCTCCTCAAATTTCCTAGTGGGTCAATTCGGGCGATAATCTCACAATTATCCCGTTGGATTTTACCTGTATATTTCTTTTTTCTGATGCGAAATATTATCACCTTGTTACATTTACAACGTTCGTTTCATACATAAAACTGAAGAAGAATTTATGGTATTTTTATTTCCGGTTTTATTCACAATATCTCATAATAATCACGTATTTCTGGTTTTTTTGAATAATAACGAGTCGATCGATCAACCATGATGATCAGATATAGAGGCCAACTTACGATTGTTTATAAAGCCACAATTGTATAGGTTATGTTATCTTCTACCAACACAGAAAAGACTAGATATGAACTTAAGGATCGATAACAAGAGACACTAAAAAAAAAAAAATTTCTTCGATATTGACGCAATATGGTCTTATCGTTGATCGGGCTTGCGATCGTTTTAAATTATCATATCAAATTAATCCATAAAAATACTTTTAACTGTTTGCATTAATTTCTAAAATACAATTTCCATTTGATTTACAGGCGAACGAGAAGCTTGAACGCCCCTTCGCCATTCCAACAATTTGGACCATGTGGACGGATAATGAAAAATTCGGCAATGGTTATGTAAGTATAAAACTTAATTTTTTTTTATTACGGCTTTTTAATCGGTAAAAGAATTATCGCTGCGGACAGGATTCGAACCTGTGCGGGTAGAACCCAATGGATTTCAAGTCCATCTCCTTAACCGCTCGGACACCGCAGCTGTTGTCATCTTCATGTTTATGATACGCTCGGTCATGAGCGTGTGAACCTGTGTGTTTGACGTTGACACTTGGCGTCGCTTGTGAGCTTGTAGGGAAGATAGACACAAAGCTCTGAAATTTTGATAACTTTTTCGTGATTTCGCTGCGGATCGAAGACAAATGTCGTTGCATTCACAAATTTCTGCCATGGACAATTAATTTATAACCGTATCACAAGCCTAAAGGCAATATATTAAGAAAAAAAATCTTCAAAGAAGTGGCTACTCTATGCAGGGCTGGTTTAGTGTCCAGTGCACTTAATGGACAATAAGACGATGGAAAGAATTTTTTTTAATATAAATAAGAAAATTTTTTAGACGATATCATAAGTCTAAATTAAATCTATTAATTATTATATGCCTTTTATTAAAATATAATAATAATAATAAACCTATTAGTTAAAATTATAATAACAAAGAAAACTGTAAATGCGACTTATTGTTAATGATTTAATTTGCATAATAGCTGATCAACTAATATATCTTGAATCATTGATGTTCGAAACAAAATTAACTTCTTTCCTTACTGAAATTGAACATTTTCAGAGCGGAAAATCAATAGCCATTTTCCAGAATTTTCATTATTCAATGCCGAACTTACTCAGATCAAGATTTTACTGAACTCTAGTGTGTAGTTACCTACTTATCTTGAAATCAGAGAAGAATCGCTGCTCGCCCGATTGAACCAGATCCTTTCTGTGGAATCTCAAACTGATCCATCAACAGGGACATATAAGATTAAGATAAAGATTGAATTTATTTCAGTATCCATGAGCGTAGCTCGTGCGGATAATATTAAATATATACAATGTCCACATGGGTTTTAATATCGAGTAAATAATTCAACAATAATTAATTATTAAAAGGAAAATACATTAAGAAAGAGAATGACGTGAAAGTGAATGATAATTAAAAGAAAAGTGAAAAAAAATAAAGGTAATCAAATGTCAAACAACAAAGAAAAATAGTACTATGATTATGGGAGGAACAAAAGCAGTAGTAACTGCCCGGCCTCCGACAGGACAAGAAGTTCATACAGAATCATTCAACTAAAGGAACCAGGAAGTTTCTACAGTTGGATCGAAACAAAGTACGCCTACTAACGGTCATACGTACAGGTCATTCGCTGTTGAATTTAAGCCTGAAACATAATGCTCACGTTCCGTTCCGTCACGTTCACCTGTCAAAGTAGACCTTATGGGCTGGCCATGTAAATGCACGCAATGGTCGTAACGGAACGGATCGGACGAGTTCACCTAAATTCAACTTTTACGGATCACATACATAACCTCACTTTTCGTGACGGAACGGAACGGAACGTGTGCATTGTGTTTCGGGCTTTAAAGAATAGAAGGCATAACTGATAACCTGTGAAGGTTTTTTGCTGAATGAAGTCAGAAACCTATGAACGTAATCCGCGGTGCATTACAGATATTTTGGAGAATATTTTTTGGACAAAGTGTACCATTTCAAAACCTACACCAACTGGAAAGATTCGTGAGAGCCCTATCGGTAGTCAAAAAGGAACTGAAGATACATTCATGAGACGAAGGACGCCAATACAACATTTTTTTGGAGGCTTGGAAAATGAAGTCCACACACAAGTAAAAGAGCTGGATATAATAGGACTCATATTGATTTCATCAAAGAGTTCAGATGACATTAAGGATCGTTCCTACGATCGTCAGTTACGTTCTATCTGGAACATTAACTGACATACCACCTTGATCAAAAAGTTCCGAGAATTTGAAAACGACGTGGTTTTTTTGAACCGCTCGTGCCACTGGTAAACGACCGTTTTCTTTAGAGAATCGTTGCCGAAACACTTTTCCAACATTTCCAACGTTCGCGCACCATTAAATCCGTTTTTTACGCAAAATTTAATACAAGTTCGTTATTGCAAATTTAAATCCATTTCTAAAATTGTAAGAAATCGCCAACACACACAGAGATAGATGTACTCTACACTACGTAACTTTTGCAAATGTCAAGCTATGACGCTTAGATTTAGAGGGAATGTCAACAACAGATGTACCAACTTAACACAAAAAAACAACTCAAATCGGAACAATAAAACCTCCACACGGTGGTTATTCCGGGAACTTTTTGATCAAGGTGGTATTTTCATACAAAACTAGCAGTTAAAGTTCCGGTTAGAATTTAACTGACGATCGTAGGAACGGGCCTAAAACGAAGAAATTGTACTGGCCGTATGCATCTTCACTCAACTAAGGGTCTTTATTTTAGTAAAACAAAAAAAAAAAAACCAATATTTTGGTCCGTCGAGCCGGATTTGAATTAGCACCTATGATGTGAACAAAAAAAATTTTAGTTAGCCTGAATTACAAAATCGTTGAGACACATTTGGTTTGGAAAACTATAGTATGTATAGTTTTTCGGATTGGAACATTACAAGTGGGGGTAGTTCTAAAGCCGTGCTTGCATAGACCACGAATTAACAGAAAGTAACTAAACATAACACAAACACTCTTTGCTATAGAATCAGAAATTGCAATGCCGGTGCCGTCCGTCACATTTCTAGAACGTATTTATGGAATCTAAACGAAGTCAGGGATGATCAGACCGACAAACAAAAACAATTGTATTCCACTTATAAAGCTTTAAATTGATCGATTTTAATTTTAATTCGAAGCACTAAAATAAATTTTATATAATCCATTTTTTTTTAGGCAAATTCAGGATCCTGCCAGTCAACGGCTAACGTGGTACAAACCGCCCTTAACCGTACTCGTCATAAAAAAAGTTCGTGATTCAACAGTTATGTCGCCATTTGTACAATTGGTTGAATGGCTTGTACAGGTAAATATATTTTTTTGATGGTTTTGTGTGTGTTTGTTTATACGGGATAGAGACAGGCAAAGCAGTTCCTTTCACTCCGAGTCACTCACTTGAAGGAACGAATTCACTGAACTAGTTCCGGAACTGTTCATTCGCTCGTTCCGTCGATACAAGTACCTAAAAAAAAGGAAAGGTCAGCAGAGTTCCGTGAAGTAGTTCCGGTGCTGACCATTTCTTCGTTTCGCCAGTAGATTTTTAGTCACGTGTCCAAAAGAACTGCAGCTCACCAAAAGGAGTGAGCTACTTCACTCACTCATTTCAATGAAGTGTTCTTTTGGAACAGTTCACTCCTGTAGTAGGATTTTGTACAAGGCGAGTCGCCCAAAATATCGTCCAAAAATCGAAATTGACAACTTTGGGATTTTGAGCACCTTAGGCGACAAATTAATAGGCAAGAGACCAGTGCTCAAAATCCCAAAGTTGTCGATTTCGGTTTTTGGACGATATTTTGGGCGACTCGCCTTGTACAAAATCCCACTACTGAACGAGCCACCTCTAGTACGGGATGATTCTTTCTTCGTTTTTTTTTTTGATTACATTTATGTTACTCCGTGCTGCTTCTTTCCATTCATTAATTGTCATACTCAATCGATTCGCATCATTCAATGGTTGCATAGAGGCATTATTTCCAGTTGGCGTAAAACATGTTATGTCCTTATTGCTGTTCTGAATGACTTTGAAAATATATTTTCGCCCCGGGGTTTTTCTATGAAAAATTCAATCAATATCCCTTACGGCTAAATAAGTAAACACTTGCCTATATTTCAATCGATTTCCCTTCTTACGAAGCTTTCGTATAATTATGAAACCTGTAGAGCCTCGAACACTACGACTTAATGAGTCCGTCTATTAAAGTTTAATGAAAAGGACTTTGTAGCTAAAAATCAATAATTCAGCTTGAAAATTGTTAACTGTAACGTACACGACATGGAATTGACCGAAATAATAAGGTCTTTGATTGCTTGACCTATGCTCTGATTTGATTCGAAACTGATTTCATTTGAATTTGGCTTGGATTAATTTTAGTCAAGGTGACTTTGAAGGCTGCATTATTGTCGGTGTTATAGCTGTTCCTCCATTCTTAACAGGAAAGACCAAGACCTAATTTCCTGTTGACTCAATCATCGGTTCATAATTTCCATTCTCAGCAAATTAAAGGGCGTTAATGAAATTAAGGATAGAATTATATTTCCCGCTTGTATGTTTTCTCTTTTGAAATTTGTTGTGTTTAGTTGTCCATGTTTTTCTTATTTCGTTCCTTTTCGAATTTGTCCTCAGGAAAAGCACATGGTCGTATGGGTGGAGGCAGCTGTTTTAGACGATCCACTACTTGAAGAAGATAAAAAATTTCAACAGATTAAAGACAAACTAGTGACATTCAAGTGAGTATCTCATCTTTCGTTTCGTCACACCCGGACCAAGCATTTAACCCTTTTCGATATTTCAGAGACGGCCGAGACGATCTCACCGACCGCATTGATTTTATTGTATGTCTAGGTGGCGACGGTACCCTGTTGTACGCATCGTTGCTATTCCAGCAATCCGTACCGCCTGTAATGGCCTTTCATTTAGGCTCATTGGGATTCTTAACGCCATTCCAGTTCCATAATTTCCAAGATCAAGTTACCAACGTCCTAGAAGGACATGCTGCGTTGACTTTGCGCAGTCGTCTTCGCTGTATTATTGTACGAAAAGGCGAACGATGTAAGGAAGGCGGTGGAAGCGGCAATCACTGCAGCACCAGTATTAATAGTCAGATGAACGATAAATCGAGTTCGAAGGCATCGACAAACATTTTGGTATGTTGTTGTTAACAGGATAGTATTGAGTCCAGTTGATAATTTTGTATTATTTGCAGGTACTTAACGAGGTCGTTATCGATCGCGGACCATCTCCGTATCTAAGCAATATCGACCTATTTCTGGACGGAAAGCATATAACGTCGGTACAAGGCGATGGATTAATTGTATCAACACCGACGGGTAGTACAGCATATGCGGTTGCAGCTGGTGCATCAATGATTCATCCGTCTGTACCGGCAATAATGGTGACACCAATTTGTCCGCATTCGTTAAGTTTTCGGCCGATTGTTGTTCCAGCCGGCGTTGAACTTAAGGTACAGTTCCGTGTTCTCAATCATCGCAAAAAACTTGATTACAAATTTTGTTTCATCTAGATTTCAGTTTCACCGGACAGTCGTAACACATCGTGGGTCTCGTTCGATGGTCGCAATCGTCAGGAACTCTTCCACGGTGATAGCTTACGCGTAACAACTTCAATATATCCAGTGCCGAGCATATGCGCTCAAGATCAAATTTCCGATTGGTTCGATTCGTTGGCCGAATGTCTACATTGGAATGTACGTAAACGGCAAAAGTGTCTCGATGAATTATCGGACCTGACCGGATCCGGATCCGAAGATACTCTCGACGAGTTGGACAGGAGCGATGCAATACTAGACAGTTAGAATTGTTCGATTAGTCTTCATGCGTATACGGTGTTTTATGCGTTTTTGTGTCTTTTTATATCTACTATACTTTATACAAACTGATTGAGCTCTTTGGACATAAGTAATTTTTTTATATATACATTATGTAACTAAGGCGTCTTATTTTTTTTGTAATCTTCGTAAAATATTTAAGGAATACGTGTAAGAATATATTTGCCAAAACGCACTTTTCTATGAAAGCAAAAAAACAAAATACGATACTGTTCCCCACTTGTTAACAAGAATTCAATCTTGTTTTTCTTTTTTTACGTAAATTTCTAGTTAAGCTTCTGTTCCCCAAAAATGATCTACTGGACATTCTGTTTCCGGTTTTTTGCACAATTTGGTTTTTTATTTCCGTCCCTGGTGTAGCATCTCTCAAGTCTTAATCGAAAAGATTGTGATTAAAAACTTTGCACGAGTTTTATTTTTTGTTTTATTTCTCGGAAAAGCTCATCTTTTCGGTTTATAGTTGAATCGAGTTTATAAAACTTTTAATTATTTATATTGTATGAAATGTTGATATTAAAAAAAAAATAAACAAATGGTTGTAGAGCAATTTTTTATAAAAAAAAAAAATACAAATAAATGATAATAAGGACATTGCAAGAGAAAATCTAAATAAATTATATATTCTTTGTTTTTCAAATATTTGTTTTATTTGGATGATTGCTTTTTTCCACGATATTGTAAATGATTTTTGAGTCCTTTTGGATATGAGAGTAAGTTTGTGCCGCGGTAACTGGAGCACCACATATTTAAATAAAGGCAGTAATAAAAATTTCTTTTTTTTAGGAAAGAAACTAATGTGAAACTTGAGAGGCGGATGAAGTTATGCGTACGGTAAGGTAAACACGTGTGCAGCAAACTGAGGGATGAGTGTGAATGCTAATAAAACTCAACTGATGCTCTTTACCACTAAAACCAAAATACCGGGCTTCGACCTCCTCCGACTAAATGGCCATCATCTAGTACAAAGTATCTTGGAGTTGTGCTCGATACAAGGTGTAGTTGATAAATAAATACAGTAATGATAGAGGAGCAAGAATTTTGAGAAGCTTTCGAATGTCTGGGTACATATCCTTGCCACAGCTACCATGAACTTGAACAACGGTTTCAGGTTTGCTTCCAAATGGTCATTTAGCTCTGTCATTCATTTCTGCACCTATTGGAGCAAATAAAAGCATTTCTTAACTGTAGCTAGGAAGAGAAAACCTATCTCTCGTGTGTCATGATGACGAAGCTTGGAGAAGTCTCTTTATGTTGCCCACCTAAGGCACAATGCCCCCACAATGGATGATTCATGATACGTGCCTATTTAAACACGATAAATAGATGAGTCTGGAAAAACGACAAAATTGTAAAATGTTCTCTACTCTTGGGCGACGCTTCTTTGTTTTTATTTAGTTGGGGGGGGGGGGAGGTAGGGGCTAAGTCTTTGGTACGCCCTTGACTGGTCCGGTAGGCGGTAGGACTTAGCAATATTATGTGTATCAGAGAATATTCCTGCCCCGAATTCACAGTCCATTTTTAACAATATCGTCGGAAAATATTATCGTGTCGAAGTCTGTTTCCACCTCACCGTTCTTCCGTTGCTCTCTAGTTGGGAAACCAACAGAGAAGCCTTTCGTGAAGCTCAGTTTTGGGGGTGATGTAGTCAGTCAGTGAAACAACCAATTCCTTTGGTAACTGTCCTAGAATGTTGCTATGCCCGTAACGTTTCGAAGTCCACCACCCATATTCTTTGAGTCTGACGGCATTGTTTGATGCGGTGTTTATACTCTAGATGAAATCATATAGAGTATTATAAGTTTGACCCAGCCGAAAAATGTGTAACGCATAGAACCACGCCTCAGACAAAAAAAGATATATAATATTTTTTGTTTACCATATTTGTGGCCCAAAACCTCAAATCCGCTTGACGTCCGTCCGTCTGTCTGTCCGTTAGCACGATAACTCAAGAACGCCTTCACCTTGGCTCTTAAAATTTTGAATCTGGGTGTTTGGTTGAATTTGTAAGGCTAAGTTTTTTAACGGGCAAAATCGTCCTACTCCTTCGGGTAGCTGCCATACAAAGTGTCCATAAAACACGTGTTCAAGAATATTGGCCGCTAACTTGTTGAGTCGCCGCTGGCTGGTAACACCAATCTCGTTAACATTTCTGTGGATCCACTCGATCCTCGAAAAATGTCATTCGAGTATCGTGTGGATCCACAGAAAGTGCCGACAACCCTGCCACAGAAGAAACGTAGAGGAGGAGACGGTGCAAATGGCGGACATCTAAGTGTAGCGAGATCGCTGTCGAGTTTTTCGGGTTAAGTGTCGTGGTGAAAATAAGTCGAACGGCGAAAAGCTTACCTAATTGAAAGCGGCTGGTTTAGAACCGTACCGGAATAGGCGTCATCTTCTGCATTTTCCTTTTCGTTTTAATTGCAGCAATCGATGGAAGAAAAAAAAACTTTAAAACAGGCTTAGTTAAAAACCACCGCCAAATTATTGAGGTTAGAAATCGGATTGTGTGTTTCGTTTTGATAACGATGGCAGTGGTATTCTAGTATTGCGTCAGACAAATTTGAATTTATTTCGTATTTAACTACCACAGCATCTTGAAAATTCATCAAATAAAACTAAAAGAAATTATAATAAAATTAATTATAACGAGAACCTGACCTCGGAGCGCTCTATGCATCGGACAATTCGTTTTGTTTACGGTTTTTCTCTTTGCCGTTTGCCCTTTTAAATTTTATTGAGCGACTCGAGAGTTGATCGTTGACTTTGCAGCTGTCAAGTAATACACGATTTAGTTTCGTATAGTTCGCGTTAACAAACTACCGTAAAACATTTCTCGTGGTTATATTTTTCAAAATGTTTGCTGAATCAAACGGAGTCGTGCTTGTAACGCTTTTCAGTAAAACACCGCCATAAGTTCGTACTCGTTGTGCAAAGTTAAACCAAAAACTAAATTGGTGAAATTTTTTTTGTTTCAATTTTTTTCTGGGCTGAACGGATTTTGCGTTTAATCCTCGTCTTTTCGGTGCAAATATTAACATAAGAATCGCTTAGTTGCGGGCTAATGAATTGTGGAAAAAGGTTCGAATAGGAAGAACACGGCAAACGGTAGACGTCTGGCGTGAAAGTTATTTTTTTGTAATTGACAACACCTTCCCTGCGACGATTGAGTGGTCATTTTGCCGTAAAATCCGAAGAACGTGGGTGGCCAGAGCCACCGAAGAATTTTGAAGGCATCGGATTGCAAACGCTGTTGGTTCGGGTTCAAAAGCTGCAACACTTCGCGTATCAATTAAATGTGACACGAGAAGCCATCTTCATACTTGTGACAGCCATGTGAAAGATCTGGAAGATAGGAAAAGGGGTTCCAATGAACCGAATGAAGGAACAAGTTTCAAAGTGAATGGAAATGTTTTGTGAATGTTTTCGCGAATCGAGCAATTAACTAAAATTTCGTTCTGAGTTAAATACACGCGTCGTGCCCGTTAATCGTCCCGGGTGTGACAAGAAACGTCGGCCGTACGAAAATTCAATCTTGTCCGAATGTCGCGAAGAAGAATATCTGCCGCCCGACGAATTTCTACAAGAAAAGAAGAGAAGTAGGAAATTAGAAGAAAAGAAGTAGGAAATTAGAAGAAAAAAGAGTAGGAAATTTGAAGATAGGAAATAGGGAATTTGAATAAAGGAAAGATGAAAATTTGAAGTAGAGAAGTAGGAATTAGAAGAAAAGAAGTAGGAAATTTGAAGATAGGAATAGGGAATTTGAAGAAAGGAAAGATGAAAATTTGAAGTAGAGAGATAGGAAATTTGAAGATAGGAGGTGTTAATTTATTGTGTACAAGAAGCGTTTTTCTTGCCACGGGTTTACTGTAATCCTTAACTTTGTTATGAACACAACGGAACCTTTTTAGAATGTTATAAACCCTTTTATTTCTCTTGATTTTCGGTTACAATCACACACTTCACACAATTGTTTCTGACTTTTATTAAACTTGAATTTAGACAACGGCACGGTAAGCAAAGGGGGGGGGGCTGAAGGCAATACTAATTGGATTGTTTCTTATTTTACCTTTTGATTTTGACAACGGCAAGAGTAACACAAAAAGGGGCTGAAGGCAATTCTAATTGGATTCGACCGGCTCCGATCAAGGGAAAAAACCGACAGACAGTAATAAATATTTTTTCCTAAGTTGCTACGTAGGTGCGATAATGTCTTGTGCATCGAGAAAATGCTGACTCCACCTGATCGTGGGAGTCAAGATTTTCTCGACCTCACAAGACCAATTAAGAAATAGGACACCAAGCATATCTCACTTGCACTTATGTGCATTGAAATATGCTTGGTTCCCGTGCTTAGCGTTAGTATCCGATGTCCGATACAGTTTGCCTTTTTTGCTCCATGCAGCCTGAAGCAAATTCGCTGATTAGCGAGAACCGTGGTATGTTAATTCGTTATCTCAGTATTCTAGACTTGACGTGCAGTTTTATGAGGTGTTACGTTGCATCCGTTATTAGGGTGGAATGCAATCAGCGATTTTACCCCAGGCTACATGGAATTAACAAAACGTTGAATCTAAACATCCTCCCCCTCCTTGAACTGTCCGAGTTCAAAGGAAAATGATTCTGGTGGGTTCATCACTTCTATCCTTCTTGGGGCAGGTGTTGGTTGAGTGGAGGTCAGATCGTGCTCCATTTCCTTTAATTGGTTCGATATTTGGCGGTATTGTCTTTGAATGTGTATCTCGTCCTTTTTGAATATATTTACCGTCGCTTCAATTATAGAGGTTTGATTTTTGATCAGGTTGTGCAGCGCATGATCGTTTCGCCTTAGATTTTCTATTTCTGCTTCTATGAAATTAGCGTAATCGTTGTCCAGGACGCCAAAAAGTTTATTTGCGACAGTTCCGACAAGGTCCAAGGGAAATCGTTTTTGTTTTGCGAGATGGTCAGATCCTCCCGTTCGTTCATGAAGAACTGCGTTCATCTCTTCGATTTGTTCTAGCTGCTTTTGAAAGTGTAGTTGAATCTGAGTACACATTTGCCCCCTTGTGCTCACCGTGCTGCAAACTCGCTCCATTTGTGCTATTCCCTCTCTGATTCCAAAGAGTTCCTGCCAGTAGTATTTCATGTCGTAAAATACAACGATATTCCACTCGCTGCTGACCAGTCCCACTTGTCCCATATTTTCGAAATAGACTCCAGAATGGTGCTCGAATGGGTTGACATCTATTGGGTTGCTCTGTCCAAGTACAGGAATGATGAGCAGTCCAATTATAACCATGACGAGTAGAGTGGTATGGCGACGTCGTTTGCTGGGACCGGCTTGAGTGTTTGAATTTTCTTCGCTAGATTGGGTCCAGCTCGCGTTGATTGGAAGAAACTTCCCTTTGTTGGGGTGTTTCGTGCTCGGTAGTTTTGTGCCTCCCTTCTGCATACTATCATTAGTTCTCGAGGCTGTTGACTCCCCCGGATCCATCCCCTCTTCTTCCATTGGTACTGGGCACAGATTATGTATTGCTCGACGAAATAGGCCTCCTGGCGTCCTTACGTCCGCTACTCTTATCATGTTGTCCTTCCCAGGGATGACGTTATCAATTCTGCCCAGTTGCCATTTGAGCGGACAGACGTTATTATCCTTGATTAGCACCAGCATGTCTGGCTGAATGCTTTTAGATCCGGTCCTCCATTTTGATCTCTGCTGTAGCTCATTGAGATACTCAAGGGACCAACGGCGCCAGAATTCGTTTCGAATGTATTCTACGAGCTTCCATCTGGTAGCGAGGTTTGGATTAGTCAACGTGGGGGTTCGATCGGCGACTTCTGTGAGTGGTGCTCCGATTAGAAAGTGGCCAGGCGTCAGTGCTGTGAGATCGTTTGGATCATTGGACATGGGTGCTATTGGACGCGAATTAAGTACGGCCTCGGCCTCAGTTGCGACGGTACATAGTTCCTCGTAAGTTAGTGACGCTGATGCCATACTTCTGTGGAGGAGATGTTTAGCTGATTTGACAGCAGCCTCCCATAGTCCACCAAAGTGTGGACTACGGGGTGGAATGAAATGGAATTGTATTCCTCTTCGGCTGCTGGCTTTAGTGATGACATCTTGCGATTGTTGCTGGTGAAGCAGCCGTTCAAGTTCTTCTAACTGGTTTCGTGCACCTACGAAGTTCGTGGCGTTGTCACAATAGATATTTTCGCAGCAGCCTCGTCTGGCCACGAAACGCTTCAGGGCGCCTATGAACCCATCCGTAGTTAAATCTGTCACAACCTCCAAGTGACATGCTTTCGTAGCGAAGCAGCAGAATACGCAGATATATGTTTTGGTTGGTCTTTTTCCTCGGATGCGATAGTGTGTGTAGATCGGTCCGCAAAAATCAATTCCAACGTTGATGAACGGCCTAGATGGCTGAACTCGTGCTGAGGGTAGGTTTCCCATCATCTGTGCAAATAACTGAGGTTTAAACCTAGCGCATCGCACACAATTGTGTACAGTCGATGTTGCCACTGATCTGCCGCGCAGGAT
Source organism: Beris chalybata (assembly GCA_949128065.1). Lineage (NCBI taxonomy): Eukaryota > Metazoa > Arthropoda > Insecta > Diptera > Stratiomyidae > Beris > Beris chalybata. The sequence continues at coordinate 7,424,029 of OX421897.1, forward strand.
CCAAAATCTTTGACGAGCAAGTGCGTGGATCGCCAGAGGACCTGCATGAAGATTCAGTTTATGAAGGTCAGCCATGAGAAGTTTCGTGAATGAGTGAGAATTCGGCAGTAGCATGGGGTGCTTGGCGTCCTCTGACAATGTTGACTCTTGTAATCTGCCACCAACTCGTATGATGCCGTACGTATCTAGATATGGTGCGAGGTTGTGTAACTTGCTTCGCCTGTCGACAGTCGCTCCATTGTGCAAGCTGGTGAGTTCCTTAGCAAATTCTTGGCGCTGCATCTGTCTGACTATTATGTTGAGAGCGTCCTCCAGCTCTGCCATCGTAAGCAAGGCAGATAAAGATTTATTCCGCTTGCCTTGAAATGCGTCAGCTGCTCTGATGACGTAAGCGATGATTCTCTTCAGTTGTTCGAAGGAATTTCGATGGTTGATCCTCTCACTAAAGTGATCATTGCGTTCGAAACTCAGTAATGCTGTCTTCATAATTTTGCCTTCGGGGAGGGTTGTTGGTTTCTCTGCGAGCACACAAGGCCAGTCGATTTTTTCCTTCGATAGAAATGGTGGACCATTGAACCAGAGAGCGGACCCTATAAGTTCATCTGGGTGGCATCCTCGGGAAACTAGATCTGCCGGATTTATTTTTGAGCTAATGTGCCTCCATTCACTGGGATTGGTCAAATCCTGAATTGCAGCAATCCGGTTGGCTACAAACGTGCGATAGGTGGTTGATAGTGACTGAATCCAGCCGAGTACTATCTGAGAGTCTGTCCAATAGTGGGTTTCGGCTATGTCCAACTTCAATATGGATTTTACCTTGCTGACCAGATGCACCATTAGATTGGCGGCGCATAGCTCTAATCTTGGCAAGGTTATGGCTCGAACCGGTGCTACTCTCGACTTGGAGCAAAGCAAGTTTGTCGTGGTCTCTCCCTCCTTGGTTGTGCTGCATACATATATCACTGCTCCGTAGGCTCGTTCGCTTGCGTCTGAGAACGCGTGAAGGCTGATAATTGCATTCTTCGTGTCCAGGTACCTTCGAACCCGAATGGTGTTTAGCTTGTTCAACTCTTGCCGGAACCTTACCCAACGCGTGTGTAACTCTGCCGGTATTGCTTCGTCCCAGTCCAGCTTTAGACACCATAGTTGCTGCATGAATATCTTCGCGGCGGTGATGACCGGATTAACGAAACCCAGTGGGTCAAACAAATGGGCGATATCGCTAAGAATCGCACGTTTGGTGATTTGTCGTGGCTCCTTCCATGATGTAGTCACCGCAAAGACATCGAGTTTGGGATGCCAGGTGAGACCTAGTGTCTTAATCTGACCTGTTGGTTCATCGGCAATGTCTAGTTGCAATTCCACGTCTTCCTTCGGTATTTCATTTAGTAGCGCCGTATGATTCGCGCACCACTTACGCAGGTGAAGTTTAGCTGATTTGAGTAGGGCTATCATCTGCCGTTGTATCTGTAAGGCCGTTCCCAGGTCGTTGTCTCCGGTCATTACGTCATCGACATAAAAATCATTTATTGCTTGAGCTCCTAGCGGGTAGGTTGATTGGCCGGCTTCTGCTAGTAGTTGAAGGCATTTTGTAGAGAGGTAGGAAGCCGCAGTAGTGCCGTACGTTATGGTTCGCAATCGATAGTAGCGCAGTTGTTCATCAGGGTGGTCTCTCCAGACGATCAGTTGGAGATTTCTGGCGGGAGGTGTGACGTCAATCTGCCTGTACATTTTCGTTATGTCGGCGGTGAAAACGTACTTGTGTGTTCTGAATCGCAAGCACACAGAAAACAAATCATCCTGAATCGTAGGTCCTGTATGCATGATGTCGTTCAGAGATTTGTTTGACGTCGTCTTCGCCGATGCGTCAAATACAACGCGAAGCTTTGTTGTGCTGCTGGTGGGCTTCAACACGCAATGATGCGGCAAGAAATAGTGAATTTTTGGAATTTCTGGTGCGTTTATTTCTTCCATGTGGTTCAGCATGAGGTATTCCTTTATGAACCTGGAGTACTCGTTCTTCAGCGTAACGTCCTTGGCCAATTTCCTTTCTAGTGCGAGAAATCGCCTAATCGCCGTGTTTCGTGATTCTCCCAAAGCGCTAGGATCCTCACGTAGGGGAACTTCGGCCATGAATCTCCCATTTGCTTGTCGAGTGATTGTTGTGACGAAGTTTGGTTCGGTTCTTGATGTACTTGAACCTGGTAGCCGTTCCTCCTGTGCCCAGAACTTCTCTAGCTGGTCGTTTAGTTCTGCACTGCTGATTCCACAAAATGTTGTGTTCGAGGAGGTTGTGGGTGCCTGCCCTGAGATTATCCAGCCAAGCAACGTGTTCTGCATCGATGGCAATCCGCTGCCGATCTTGATCTGCCCAATTGACATAAGATCGTAGAAGAATTCCGCTCCAATCAATAGGTCGATCTTCTGCGGTGTGTTGAAGTTAGGATCCGCAAGTTTGATGTTTGAGGGAATTATCCAGTCAGATATGTCGATGAATAATGGTGGCTGCTGGCCACAGATTTCCGGAATGATTACGGCTTCCAGTGTGGTTGTGAATCCCGTGTGTAGGGAGTTCACTCGGATGTTTGCCCTTCTCGATGTGGCCAGACTGGATTGCCCAATGCCTGAGATGGTGGCTTTGTGGTTGCTGCTAGAGATCTTCAATTTCTTAAGCAGCCGGTCTGTTATGAAGTTCAACTGCGATGCGGAGTCCAGGACTGCTCTGCAATTGTGCTGCCGACCATCATGACCGACAACTGATACTAATGCGGTGCCAAGTAACACTTGATGAGTTCCAGGTTTCTTGGCCGCTTGAGTGGTTAATGATGTGCCTGACTGGCCTGACTGTTGTGGTGGTTCACAAGACGATGGTACATTTTCTTGAAGAGAGCATTGGAGGCTCCCTTGGCTTGGTATTGGGTTGACACTTGACTGTCTCAGATGATTTTCGTTACTGATTGTGTCACGATGAAGCAGCGTGTTATGTTTCTCAGAACACTTTAGACAGCATCTGGCTGTGCATTGCTGAGCGTGATGGCCGTCCTTCAGGCAATTTCGGCAAAGCCTGAGAGTATGTATTTGCTGGAATCTGTCCGCTGGAGATAGTCCCAAGAACTGTGGGCAGCCAAAGATCTGATGATTCTGCTTGCACATCCTGCATGTTTGGCTCACAGAGTTGGTTATGAGTGACGTCGTCTTCTTATATTTGCTTCCTGGTTGCTTGTCGCCTAGCACTTCTAATGATTGAAAGCGCATCTCCAGAAAATTCAGGAAGTCTTCTAACGAAGGAAGCTCCCTCGGGTTGTCCAAAGATTGTTCGTATAACCCGTGAGTGTGCCTATCGATCTTTTTGAGTACGATGTGTAGAATAACTGGATCCCACGATTGCACATCGAGTCCGAGATTTTGAAGGCCTCGCATGCATTCTCTTGTTGTGTCATGCAGTCCCTTAATGAGCTCTGCTGATTCATTGCTGGTGGCGGACTGCGTTATGAGCTTCTCCAGTAGTGTATTAACGAGGATGCGCTTATTTTGGTATCGACTCCTAAGAGTATCCCAAGCTGTAACATATGTCGCATCCGACACTGGAAGATGACGAATGAGTCTCTCAGCGCTGCCAGTTAGGTTCGTCTTCAGGTAAAACATTTTTTGTGCGTTCCCAATGGGTTGTCTGTGCACCGTCTGCTCAAAAAGATCGTGAAACTGCTGCCATTTGAGGTAATCTCCGTCGAACACTGGGATGGTGATCTTTGGCAAGGAGATCGCTTTATCGGCCATGCGAATGGGTTGAATATCAGCTGTGTCGCCTGCAAGTGTTATCAATGTGTTTTGCACTCGATCCTCAAGCGCGTAGTAATTGGCCTCGTCGAACGCCATGTGATCATAGATATCCGGCATATCCCAGATCTCCTGGGTGATGAGCTGGATCTTGGCCCAATATTCGCTGATGGTTTTTGTTTTTACCATGGAATACTGCCTTGTCAGAAGTCCACTATTTGTTGCGACACCATCCATCAATCTCCTCAGTGCTTCAATGAGATGGTGCTGCACCCGTACTCGTCTCTGCAGCTCTAGTTGTTGAGGATGTTCTGCATTCTTCATCGAGTGCTTCTGTGTCTGCTCGTTGTCTTCCAGCCGTTGTTGCGAAGCCAATGATGATTGTTGAGAATGTTCTGCATTCTTCATCGAGTGCTTCTGTGTCTGCTCGTTGTCTTCCAGCTGTTGTTGCGAAGCCAATGATGATTTAGCTTGTGAATGCCCTGCCTCATCACAACCGCTGAAGGTGGTTTGCATTGAGCCAGCGAAGCCCTCAAGCCGCCGAGTAATATCACTTATGACCTGCTGGTATTCCTCCTGTACGTTGAGGAAGTAGTTCTTCTGGAAGTAAGGATGATCTGGTTGATCGTCCTCGAAGAGCTGCATTTCTTGATGATTGGTCGAAAACTGGGTCCATAGTTCTTCGAGCCTTGACTTCCTTGTCCTTAAATACTCCACGGTCTTCCGAGCTGAGCCATCCTTCTTGTAGTTGGACAGCAGCGGTTCCAGGTTCTTGCCGATGGTCGCCTGCTCCTTAGCTAAGTCCGCGAAGTTGTCCATACTTGGATGTTTCACAACACAAACACCGAAACAAAATCACGTCGGGGTCACCAAATGTTAATTTATTGTGTACAAGAAGCGTTTTTCTTGCCACGGGTTTACTGTAATCCTTAACTTTGTTATGAACACAACGGAACCTTTTTAGAATGTTATAAACCCTTTTATTTCTCTTGATTTTCGGTTACAATCACACACTTCACACAATTGTTTCTGACTTTTATTAAACTTGAATTTAGACAACGGCACGGTAAGCAAAGGGGGGGGGGCTGAAGGCAATACTAATTGGATTGTTTCTTATTTTACCTTTTGATTTTGACAACGGCAAGAGTAACACAAAAAGGGGCTGAAGGCAATTCTAATTGGATTCGACCGGCTCCGATCAAGGGAAAAAACCGACAGACAGTAATAAATATTTTTTCCTAAGTTGCTACGTAGGTGCGATAATGTCTTGTGCATCGAGAAAATGCTGACTCCACCTGATCGTGGGAGTCAAGATTTTCTCGACCTCACAAGACCAATTAAGAAATAGGACACCAAGCATATCTCACTTGCACTTATGTGCATTGAAATATGCTTGGTTCCCGTGCTTAGCGTTAGTATCCGATGTCCGATACAGTTTGCCTTTTTTGCTCCATGCAGCCTGAAGCAAATTCGCTGATTAGCGAGAACCGTGGTATGTTAATTCGTTATCTCAGTATTCTAGACTTGGCGTGCAGTTTTATGAGGTGTTACGTTGCATCCGTTATTAGGGTGGAATGCAATCAGCGATTTTACCCCAGGCTACATGGAATTAACAAAACGTTGAATCTAAACAGGAGGAATTAGGTCGAGAGAGAACCAAACGGATGAAATAAACAAATGGGGTGAGTTTTGATTTTGTTTCCTTTTTTTTTTATTATATTATATTATATTTTGCATGATTTCCTTTTTTCTTTTTTTTTTGGGTTTTCTTTTCCAGCAATTTTGTATGGTCGTTTTTTTTTTAGTGATAATAATCTCCTTAATGATGATTAACGGCTAGAAAGAGCCATTTATAGTGAACCCGAGCGTTTAGCTCCTTAGCCCCGAACCTCAATAAGGGGCCACGACGCGAAATGTTCTAGAGGACAGTCGTGGCTGAGGTAGGGTGGGCAGAGCAGGGCGCTACTTACACCTAAGCGCCCTGACAAATCGCGAAGTCGCGCAACTCCACCGCTTCTTGGTCTTTCACGACCTATTGGGAAGATAGTCCCAATTTTAATCACCCTGGAGTAAGCCGACACGAAATTTTGTTGTCTAGGCCTAGGGTTTATGGTCTGAAGTCAGAACAAGAACCACCCCACACTGCCGTAGCTAGTCCCGGCCGCCAGCAAGCGTGTCGCTTCCGTTCTACTTCAGCCACCAATTCGGACGTAGGCGGAATTGGCCCATTCTGTCCCGAACCATTCCTATCCTTCAATTATTTTGACTTTTCTAAGTCAAAATAATTCTTCCAAGGCCTCAAACACAACAAACTTCAGAAAGGCTTAACCTAGGTCTTTGAAATTTCGCATGTGTTATTTTTTCAAGAGTTGGAGCTAACTGTATGATTATGAAGAAAATCCTAATAGTTCTTCGAGAGGCTGCCATACAAATATCCTGTAAAAATGACTTCACTTAATTTACGAAACTCACTATAACTCAAGTAATCGTTTAGCTACGAATTCGGAATTTTATACAAATTAGTTTTGAGTGAAAACAAAGTTCGAGTTTACTTGTCAGCGAAATCCTTTTACTCCTTCTGGTACCTTCCATACAAAAAATCCTTAAGACACGTGTTCAACAGTATTTTTTTCAATAACTTTTGAACGCTTCAAACTACAAATTTGAAATTTTTGAATGGTTCCAAGGAAAAGGATGAATATGTAAGAAATCGAGTGAGTCCTTGCTCCGCCTCCCATATGACAGTCCTTCAAAAAGGATATTTTTTTTCCAGTTCAAGATATGAAATTAAACTGTGAATATTGTCTTTTAGTTTTGAGTAGCAATTTAATGGGACTCCTCAATGAAGGACATACAACATGCACACACGTAATACTACTTCATCCCCAACTTTAATATACATCGGAGTTCTGTATCATCTAGAGTATTACACGATTGGCTTGCAGGCGATCGTGACTGCAGTATGCTTTTTATATAAAAGGGGATTGGTAGGGGGTAGAGTACATAGCACGTTTAGAGCATCGGTCGGGCATGACCGCATAGCACCTGTTACACCTATTGCCGCACTTCGTTGAACTCTATTGAGCTTAGTTATGTTGTAAGCCTTACTCAAAACTGACACCAGACTAGCGACCCGGAGTTGAGAATTGAACGTTATTACAGCAGTGTACAGCCACAGGACCATACTTGCCTTGAGTCCCACTTCTTGCCGAAGGTTCTTTTGCAGGCGTAGACGAGCTTTCTCCACCCGGTTTTCTATGTTAAGTTTCCTTCTCAGTTTGAGTAGAGGATAACACTAAGATACACTAAGATAGGAAAGTTGGAGCGGTTGGCCGTTGCGGCGGGATTCTAGATACCGTACTGGCTCATATCTCGTCAGCTCATCCGCCATTTTGTTCGCTAGTACATTACTATGTCCCGGTACCCATCAAATCTGCACACTGTTCTGACTACAAAGTACCTTCAACACTACTTGACCAGCTTGGATTTAATGGAGACCGATTCCAGTGCCTTTATGGCCGTCAAGCACAAGTAGATAAGTTTTCCCTTCACATGAAATTCAAATGTTGAATTTTCGTTAAATAGCGCCATCTCTTGGCATTTTTTTGCCGTATTTTCTTCAAACTATTCCTTTTTGTTGATTCACAATAGTGATCGATTTCACATTGTATATTTTTCTCATGTGGTTTTTTGTAATTCTTCGGATATACATAATTATGACAATTTCTGTATTAAAAAACCCATATACAAGTTCAAATGACGTGTAAAAAAGTCAAAATTCAGTTTTTCTGTTTCACTCGTAGAAAAACTTGACGAAGAATAGAAACACTCAACGCAGAATATCGCAACTTTCAGAACGCACACAACGCAGAACGTCAAAGGTAGACGAACGCAGAAACGTCAAAGGTATAAGAACGCAGAAACGTAAGGAAGTATTTTAATTTACTACAGTAAAATGTTTGAAGAGAATAAAATGTTTGAAGAAAATTTAATCGAAGCTGTGAAACAGTATAAATGCTTGTATTCGAGAAGCGCCCGAGGAAAAAACACAAAATATAAACAATTAGCTTGGGAACAAATAAGCCAGGATCTTGGCGAAACGGGTAAGAGATAATATTCTTTTAAAGTATATAGCACTGAATGCAGCGTTTGATTTCCTTTTTTTTTAGTATCGTTTTGTGCGAGGCGATGGAGAAGTTTACGAGACCGTTTCGTACGCGAATGTCACGCCGGTGCGAAACGCAAGAATCTACAGACTTGGTCTCCGTCTGATACTGTCCGTTCATCGAAGGACTGGGAGTTTTTTGATAGCCTTATGTTTTTAAGAGATCACTTCGAGCCACGAAAGTAAGTTCCTGTTAATGTTAACGAAGGCACTTGAACTAATTTCCAATTTTACAGACCTCGCAAGAAATGTCCATCACGTCGCCCTAGTTTTAGCGACAATTTTTCGCTTGTAAAAACCGAAATCGAGATTGTCGATGTCCCGGGTGCTTTGGATAATTCTGAAAATTGGATAGGTATGAATCCGCTCGAAGAAACCCAATCAGAGTCTGAATCGGGTAGACAGAGTTCGACCAGAAACAGTATTCTTCCAGATGAAAGTGCGTCAATTAAAAGCGATTCAAGTTCCGTTCGTCTGCGCCATAAAATAGAAAATACGATGGATTACTTAAAGAATTATATAGACAAGCCGACGACGAAAGAAAATCCGTTCGTTCATCGGGTTGCCTTGATGCTGCAAGGGCTGAAACCCGATGAACAAGAAAAGGCCGAAAAACGAATTATAACTTATTTGTGTAAATGTCAGTTGGCTTCCTATGAAGACGAAGATATAAGCAATGTTGAAATGTAAATCGGGTTTAATTTAACTAGGATTAAGGACATTCCGCCTAAGAACTATTTTTCGGTCATGGAAAGCGGTTTCTTTGATCTCATTAAATAAGACGGTTATTTTACTAAACATATTTTTTTACTTCATTCATGAGTCGACGCCACAGTATTGAGCGGACATAGTTTGACCGACAATAAACATGTAAACGCCTTATTCCTACAAGACTGAAACTTTTTTCGGCGGCCAATGATACCTAAAAATGCAGTATAATAATCTACCGCGTCGGAGAGGGGACGACATGCTCATGGGTATGCGTTTTAGCATGCCAACTTACGGGAAAATTTACTTGTCTTTGTTAAAAGTGTGATGAAATAATTGCATCAAATCAGAAAGTTGCTTCGTGTTGTATAAAACATTGTTACAATGTCATAAGAATTTTTTTTTTTAAACTGAACCTATTCCGCTTTCACAATCAACGGTCCATATCTAGAAGATGCTAAGGCAGTGATCGATCCCTGCAGAGAAGTTCGTCTGGAGGTCTTCACAAACTCCTCTCACACCGAAAGACTTGACAAAAATTCATAAAGCTTTAATGTTAGGACGGAAGAATAATACTGTACTTGTTGTGATTTGGGGCCTGGGAAAGATTATTCTGACCTGAAAAAATCAAAATAATCGAAGGGAAAGTTAAGGTACGGAAACAGTAGGCCAATTCCACCTACGTCCGAATTGGTGGCTGAAATTTGAACGGAAGCGACACGCTTGCTGGCGGCCGGGACTAGCTACGGCAGTGTGGGGGGGGGGGGGGGTTCTTGTTCTTACTTCAGACCATAAACCCTAGGCATGTACAACAAAAGATTTCGTGTCGTCTTACTCCGGGTTAGGTGAAAATTGGGATTATTTTCCCAATAGGTCGTGAAAGACTAAGGCCCGTTCCTGCGATCGTCAGTAACGTTCTAACTGAAACTTTAACTGACAGATGCTCATACGAAACTTACAGTCAAAGTTCTGGTTAAATTTTAACTGAAGGTCGTAATAACGGCCGTAAGAAGCAGTGGAGTTGCGCGACTTCGCGATTTGTCAGGGCGCTTAGGTGTTTTTAGCGCCTTGTTCTGCCCACCCTACCTCAGTCACGACATACTCTTCTGTACTCTTTTTGCCTAATGAATTTTCTACTTTTCTCAAAAATATAGTTGGTCATCCTATGTAAGGGTGCAAATCTTTGATAGACGCAATGGAATGCAGGATCTCCCGAGCGCAGCCGCTACGCCGATCTGCTCTAGTAAGCCTAAACGTGTTCTACCTTCGATACAATGTGGCTAAAGTTTTTTACGCGGACTCTTAAATTATTGCACTTGAACTTGGCTGTTTGTTTCCAGACTGTCAGCATCTATGTCTCCTGTCCTTTGTCCAACTTTCTTTTCATCTATTCGATTGACTTAGTAACAGCCAATTTGCGACCAATTACTGCATCACAAAAATTTAAGTAAGTCCTTGAGCTCATGAGACGCTCATCATTGAAACTACCGACTTCGAATGGCTAGTTGATATTCCAATGTTCCTCATCCGTAAGATAAAACGTTTCGCTATCAAATTCAGACGACACTACATCGTTTTTTCATTATCATTTTCCATTTTTATACACACATCAGTTTTAACAACTTAAAAACGTATCACATAATTCCACTCTGTTGCGATATGGAACCTTCGTTTATGAAATATTGCTTCAGGGTTTCTCGCACCTGAGACGAAAGTATCGTATAATTGTTCGAACCGAAACGTCTCAAAATTGAAACTGTCTGAAGTGCAGGTGCTCGTCCGACAAATCGTCTCCATTCGCCTTCCAGCATATTTCCGTCGGCATCTTCACGATCAACAAATGACGGCGGGCAATAAATTTCCTTCGATCGACTGCTCATCATTGCGAAATTGTGAAGAGCGATTGTAGCCAGGATAACTTTAATAGAGGTTTCTGGATTGGATGTAAGTGCCGATTGAAGAACCATCCAGCGAGCGCATAGAACACCAAATGCATTTTCTATGCACTTTCGCGGTCTTGATAGACGATAGTTGTAAATTTGCACCGCTCTTTTAGCTTCCCCGGTAGGTCGGCGTATAGCACTGCGACTTGTTAATGAATATGGTCTCATGATGGGCAATTTTAAAGGAAAGGCTGAATCGCCAACGAAGAAATGTGGCAGTAGTTTTCCGGTTCCAGGCAATTTTTTGTAGTGAGGAAGAGGTAGCTTTCCTCCGAATAATTGCTTCCCGAATTCCGACTCGGCTAATACTCCTAAAACAATAATATTTTATAATTGATTCTTAGTGCGTCCGTTGTCTAAACCTACCCCCCTCCGTTTGGCTTTCGTAGGATCCAACATCAACCATGGTAAAAATGCCGCTGGCATCACACGCTGCTAAAATCATCACATTAAAATCATCCTTGCACTTGGAGAATGTTTTCGATGGGCATTTAATAACAACCTGTTTCGCATCTACAACTCCCACACAATTGGGAATATTCCAAATGTTCTGAAACTCTTCTGTTATTTCTTCGTACCTTGCAGTCGATGGTTTTGCTACATAGGTTGTATTTAGAGCGCTCCAAATTGCATCGCATGTTTCAATTACAATTCTACGAGCAGTTGAACGTCCGATTTTAAAGGACAATGCCAGATTCTGTAATTTAACGCCCGAAGCAAGATACCTAGAATAAAATTGACGAAGAATATTGCATTTCTATTGAATACTACGCATACTTACGACAAGGCCAATGCGAGTCGACAATCTGTTGGGATAGTGTATTTGGTGTTCCGTTTCTGAAGCTCTGGCTGAAGGAGATGAAAAAGCTGTTCGTAAGCATCTTGATTCAATTTTGTGTATCGAAAGAAGTCGTCGGGAACGCGCAATTTCACATCTGTGTAGATCTTTTCGGTGGAAACGACTTTTTCACGTTTCTTCTTTTTATCTGCTTTGTCCAACCACAAATATGCAGCCGCACACGCTTCTAATGCCACTACTAAAAATTCCTTCTTTGCTATATCCGTTCTGTTTGCCATTTCACTGCTACACTTTACACTTCGGTTTACTCAGCACAAGACGTTACCCACGTTGAAACAACAAATAATAAAGCAGTTGACGTTTGCTTGCGATGACACATGACATTTCAACCTACACGTTGAGTACGTTCAGTTTGACAAGTCACATTTTCCTACAGTCCTTAAACTCCACCTCCAGAAAGATAGATAGATGTTTATTTCTTAAATTTAGATACAGTCCGATTTTTCAGTTGATTTTCATTTAGAGGTTAGACCAAGTGCGATGCTACTAACCTCACAGGTTCCGCATGGTTTCCTCGTGAGTTGTGCGGTGAAAACTGTAAGCCACTACCAGTCACAGTTAGATGTTAGGTTAACTCCTGTAACCGATTTTTGGCTGGTTGACTAAGTGCGATGCTACAAACCTCCCAGGGTACTGCATGGTTTCCTCGTGAGCTGTGTTATGAAAATAGCAAGAAGCTTTGCAAAAAATTGAAATTAGTTTCCATAACAATTTGGGGAAAAAAAATAAGCAGCTGTATGTGTAGAACCTACTCAAATCACAGCTAGGCCCCGGCGAGATTCGAACTCACGATCTCCTGTTTACTAGACAGGCGCTTTAACCAACTAAGCCACGGCGCCCGTTATGAAATTATTTTACAAACTGAATAGCGAGTTTCGCTGCCTTTTTCCATAACTGGAATCGCTCAAATTATTCTTAGCACTCCTCCTCTTTATCACGTCAATTTCGAATTTAAGAGAGTAAATGAATGCGTTTTGATGCTATGCACATAGCGCATCATCGCGTGCCAGCTGCTAAGCCTGCAGACGGAACGGATTTAATTTATGTTTGGTTCGTGTAGCAATAGCATCATGCAGAGCTACTCTAATTATACCAGACCAGAGTAAGGGGGAGGTGCAGGACACAATAATTGCAGAATTACTCCAATTAAGAAGAATTTGTACAGGTAAAAAAACAGCAATAATGTGGCTACGACGACAAAAAGATTTTCCCGTACCGGGAATCGAACCCGGGCCTTCTGGGTGAGAGCCAGATATCCTAACCACTAGACAATACGGGAGATGAAATTTATTTGGAAGTAATTCTACTAGAAAAAAAGATGGAATAATTTTATTTACATTAATTTTCTCGCCGTTAATAAAGATTGTACGCAATTTCGTAAATAAACAAGAAAACTAGCGAAATAGGTACTTTTCCTCGTTCTAAACGTACTTCAGTGTAGTAATGCCACAGAGGAGAGTATGTACCATATACTGAAACCGGAGTCGGAGGACTTAAATCTGATTTATCGGAGTTGGGGCCGAAGATCTATATTTAAGTTTAAGAAATGCTTTTATTTGCGCCAATTTGAATACATAACAATTTCTTATAATCTAAAAGCTGGGTTATAAACTGTATCTTATCAAATAAGATACACATCTCAAAGCGAATCACACTTTAGGGATTGGTCCTTTCGGATAAGAGGAATGACCGCCTGAAGTGAACCAAACCAGATACCTGTGTATTGCCACCTCTAGGAAGGTTATAACCTCCAATTGAAAATTATGGCGCAAATAAAAGCATTTCTTAAACTTAAACTGTCACTGAACAAGCAAAGATCAAGTGATCAATAGGTGCGTTTTTTTCAACTGGATCAAGATCATAATTGAAAAAAACGCTGTGGGATGATCCAAAAAAATCAATTTAAACGGTTGGCATTCCTGCTAGAAATTATGTGCCAGCTGTTGTCTGTCAAATATTTATTGATATATTATTGGCAGATACTAGTGAAAATAATGGATATAAGCGAAATAGAAGCAGTAAGTACTTAAAACTACTAAGTATTGAACCAATACTGTGCAGATATTTGCAAATATTGTTTAATAAATACGGAAAATATTTATTGACGTTCGACAAATGTCAATTATCAGCTGCCATTGCAGTTGAGTTGCAGGGCGACAACTGTGAAAATGCGAAAATTTTGTTGAATTCAGAAGCAGCTTTACGATCCAACTGTGATCCCATTTTGTTTTTGGATCACCTCAATTGTTGTTGTTTTCAATGTAAAACAAATGATCTTGATCGTGAACCAGTTGAAAAAAACACACCTAATATTTTCCGAAGTATTGCACCGTCCACTGAGGTTATACTTCCATTACGTTACAATTACAAGACATTACTATTTATTACGAATATTATGTAAACATTACTTACTTAATTATACTTTTGCGAAATTTATTAATTTTAATTTTTGACAAGGTGGTTTCTTTCTGGCAGTCGCCTTCACTTTTGGCGAAATGAACGCAGCAGCTGCGGTGTCCGAGTGGTTAAGGAGATGGACTTGAAATCCATTGGGTTCTACCCGCACAGGTTCGAATCCTGTCCGCAGCGACAATTTTTTTTTTTTTTATAATAACGTAGACAATTGTTTGATAAATGTTTTGATAAGGAAAAAAATAAGTAAAGAAAGAAATTCGAAAATCTACAACTCAAAGGTATTCAGACGGTACCTAATAACAAACTTAGTTATTAATAATAACTTACAGTCGCTGGTAAAATTATTCAAATTCAAATTTATTATGTCGTGAACCATATGATTACATGTACATTAGTAGTAATAGTTTGAGATCAGGCTAGTGCCTCTACAACAATGGTTGGAAACTTAAAGCTAATAATGGCTGTATTGAAATAAAATTAATTAGATTGGCTTGAAGGAAAAGTGGTTAAGAAAAACCCAAACTGAACAAGGAATTAACAGCACAAAATAAAATAATAAAAATAATTAAACTAAAACCAAAATTAAAGATGATATTACATTATAAGTATGAGTAAATATTTAGGTTAGACAGAGATAATTAGAGGGTTATCTATAAATTGAAGTTTGTAAATAAAATTTCTACATAAGTTTTCGAAAAAATTAGCAGCTAAAGGTACATTAGACAATTCATGTAGTAAACTAGTGGAGAGGAGTTGTTCATAATGATTTTCAAACTTTAACCACTTAAAATCGTTTGTTTCACTAATTAAACAAATTCTAAATTTTTTATTACTCAATCTATTTCGCAAAATCACTGTTGATGCATTTAATCTATTAATTTTCTTTGGTTTACACTTTCTTCTCTTTTACTTTAATTCAAAAAAAAAATGCTTAATATTGTATGTATGTACCTATGTATGTAGGTATAATAACTACGATCCGCACGAGCTTAGCTCATGGATTAAATTAAATAAATTATTATTATTATTATTAAAAACATTTATTTTGAATTATTTGTAGCTTTCGAGTTGAGTTTTAGTGCAACTTTACCAGATAGGCGCACCATATGAAAATATGGGACGCATGACGGACTTATATATAAGAATTAATTAAATTAATTAATGATGCCAAGGGTGGAATCCAAAAGATTAGTTTGGATTCATTTGAAAAGTTTATACTTGAACTAGTGATAAAATAAATTTAAATCAAATTTTTTATTTCTATCAAATTTTTTTTGTTAGTTCTAGAAAGTTAATCTTTTCGAAAAATTGGTGTCCGAGTCCTCTTTGAAAACTCATATCTCTGGTCATTTTTACCCTATAGAATAATAAAATAGAGCTTTAAAATAAGGGGGAGGTTGTAGCAATATAAATAAAAATACGAATAAAAATTATCCTTGCAATTTTTTTTAAGGATAACGACTTTGTCTTTTATCCTTGAATATCTCAAAATACGTTTTTTTTTAATTTTAATTTTTTTTTATATTTTATAGGTTATACTGTTTAACAAAACATACCAAAAACTTAACCCGGGATCTCAATGGGATGGGGGTCAAAAAAATCGAAGACTGCTTCTCAATTATGTTACAATTGTAATTTTTTGAAGACATAATTGAGAAGCTCTAATGTTCTTTGATTTTGTTGACAACGGTCCCATCAAGATGCCAAGTTAAATTTTTTTCGATGTTTTGTAAAACATTAGGTATAACCTACAAAATAAAAAATAAAAAAAAAAATAATTTTGAGATATTCAAGGATAAAAACAAAATCGTTATCCTCGAAAAAAAAAAACTTTCAAGGATAATTATTATTTGTATTTTATATTATACAACAATTTTTAAACAAAAATCTTTAATACTTTAATACTTTATTATTCTAGGATTCAAATTACCAGAGATATGAATTTTCAAAGAAGACTTGGACACCATTATTAACATAATATAACTAACAAAAAAATTTAGATAGAAACAGAAAATTGAAATCATATTTACATATTTATTTTTTCTTAAATAAAAATAATTAATAATAAAATTATTATTTTTTTTTTTTTAATAAAAATAAAAAATTAATAATAAAATATTTTTAAATTTTTTTTTACATAAATATAAAAAATTTGATTGAAAATTAGAAAATTGAATCCATATTTTTTTTCACTAATACGTTAAGTACATAAACTTTCAAAAGAATCGGCGAAGGGAAGGTAAAAAATTTCGTCATTTTTGGTTATTTTTGATGGAATGACTCCACTTTGACAACAGAAACCTGCGAGAGCTGCGCTGCAAAAGTTTCAACCAATTGAATATTTTTTGTTGCGACCGCTACCTCGATAATAATAGGGTACTTTTGTACTGCGCGCAGCATTGAAAATGTTGCAAGCAGCCATACTGCACCAGCTACTTTGTACGTTGCGATACGCAAAACCAGCGCAGTTTTTATGCTGCCTTGCAGCAAAAGTAGCTATGTGTTACGAAGAAACTCCTTCACGACGGCGTGTCCATCAGAACAAGCCACAAAGAGAATATTCGTTGGCCATATAATCAAAAAAAATATATATATTATAACCCAGCTATTAGACTATAAGAAATTGTTCTATGTACTCGTATTTTCAAATTTTCGCAAATAAAAGCATTTCTTAAACAAAGAGACTATCCGACAATAGTGTGAGAACTTATGAATATTATTATTAATATATTAATATTCGTAGGATACATCCCAAGCCGTGCCTTGTTTTTCTACCGACGCTACTGTACACTTTCCGAGGATGGGGACCTATTGAATTATTTTACTTCTTTTTAAATTTTAAAACGAGAAGCTGTTCCGCACGATATGTTTCTGCTCCTGATCCAAACTCCTGAAATTAGCTTTGAATTTCGGAATAGGTTTCATCTCTTACATGTGGTAGTCATGTTATTCCTTTAAAGATTTTAGTACTGCATGATCAGAAAGTGGTATTCTCCATGAATTGCAAGAAAAGAAGCTAGAAATACGGCATACGCGCTTTGATGTGATATGAAGTGAAAAATCAAACTTGTAAGTTAGAAGCTATTCATCCATCATATCGCCGAAACTAGAAGCATGCATCAGAAGTCTGTTTTTGATAAGGAGGTATATTTTTTTACGGCGTCATATGAGCTCATTATTCACGTCACCTTCAATCGAAAGAGTTTCGACCATTAATTAGTTGACTAGTATAGTAGACATACAATGCGTCATCACAGAAATACTATAATACATTTGCCAGAGGGCTTCGAATTTCGTTGGACTCTATACATCCGCCCATAATTTCAGTTTATTTCGTTTCCTTTGCAATCCTTACACCTTTACCTACGGCTGTACCTCCAGCAATAATTAAACAAACAGACAAATCTTATAAAAGTTAATAAGGTGTCCACTACGGATTGCTTTTTTCCTATTACAACAGCGTCGACGTCATTAGGGTAGAATTTTCCTAGCCACCCCCTATCCATTCTTCTACGAACTTTCTTAATCATTTTTCTAGCCGTTTGCTGTAGGCGTAGTTTGGTTAATAGTGAGAAATAATTTTTCCCAGGAGTCAGGATTATTCGTTGTATATTCGCTGTACAAAGTGAGTGAAATGGATGAGAGAGAGGATTAGGAAAGGTGCGCCGAAATTACGAAGGTCAGGTGTGGTCGAGTCCCGGTCAGGTGGCGGAAGTAGTGCGTGTCCTTCTTGCCACGAACCATTGCGAAAGTTGAAGGAAAGTGACTAATTATTGTCGGGAAGTTATGGAAAGGGTCACTAAAATTAGACATTTACCCGTGAGATGAATGACTGACTCGCCGGGGATTGAAGGCTCAACCGTTTAATAATTGCGAGGACATTGAGCCCGGAATATTTCGACGAGGAGAATTTTGTCGTTCACTTTAATTAATTTTTTTCCTTAAGCTAACGAATCTGAGCTTAGGTTTTCTTACATAAATAAAAAGAGTTTAGTTGAAGACCCATTGCAATGTCCTTATCCATAGTATCTAACATATGTGTATAGTAATCCAACTTAATGCTTCAGAAGTTTCAATATTGTTTTATCTAGCGATTTAGAAGGAATAGGAGTAGGTACTAAAACAGTTGAATTTAAGAGTTTTTTCTTAAAAAATATTACACTGTAGTGTCAAAAAATCAGTCAAATTTTTCCTGACAACTAGACTTTGTGCAGAGCAAATAAAATGATATGACAAACAAAAATTTGACGGTTACACTGTGAAAAATAGTCAAATAACTTATAGCGCTGATGTACAGAGTAACACTAGCTTAAGTAAGACAGTAAAGGTTGCAACGATATTGCAGGCAGTTCAGACCCTTGGTCAATTAATTGATTGAAATATCCATGAGACATTCAACTAAATTGCTCAGCCTATGGGGATAGAAAACTGCAGCTACTATAATTATCCAGTTAGTGGTCATATTGCGAAAAGCCATCGAAACAGACTTCAGATATCAGATGCTTTGAATCAGGAATGGTCCATTCGTTTGGGTGGGGCGTCTCTCAAAAAGCAGGGGCGTAGTGTGCAAATAGTATTGGCACATTATAAGGTCTGAGTCAATTTTAGAGTTTAGTTAGTTTAGTTACCTCTGTCACTGAAACCTCAACTAGGCCTATTATGACGTCTCCTGGATTATCGATGATTCATCTTTGATCCCTGCGTTTTTAATGAAGCTTAGTATTTTTCGAAGAGTAATGAATAGTCTGGAATTCCGATGATTCTATGAAGTCCTGACCGAAGTGACGAAGTTTTTTGTGAGCAAGTTCCTCATTCACAGAGGACGTGCTCTGGTGTTTCGTCTTCGTCATCGCAAATTCTGTATATTTTGCTCCCAGAGAGACCAATCCAATGGAGATGCTTCGTCATGTAACAACGTCCAGTCAGAGTCCCCTCTAGGGTTCGAGTCAGACGTTCTTTTGTCCGAATGTTTCAGCTTTGAGTGTCTGTTGCGTGGTGTTAAGGTTCGAGTGATTTTTGCCACATCCGGATGTTCATTTAGGCTGTGCTTAATGGTAGCCCACAGAATAGATATGGTCCCATGAAGCAAGCTTCCGAAACTTTTCTAACCATTGAGTCGTCCTTTTCGTTACCTTCGTTGATGCTGTGTCCCGGAATCCAAATGGGGTTAACTCTGTTCTGGGTAGGAACTTCTAAACTATCATTCAACCTCAAATCCCATAGCGGAAAAAGATGCATACAGCGCCCCAATTCTTAACCTAACTTCAAAGAAAGGCTCGGCATAATTTTGGTAAGTATGTATTGGTAGGAATTTTGTTGGCTTTTAGTCCATCCTCAATGTATTCCTTTGTTGTTAGTGCTCGCCCCCCCCCCCAACGTATAATTTGCTGTCTACGCTTCGTACCATCTGTATTGCACGATGAGTGGAGCTCATCAATAAAATACGGTAACATGCGGTTTAATAACACAGGCTGGTCTTTCAAAAAACCCCCAACAATTTATTTTAATGGGTACACCACATACACACAACGATAACGATGCAACCTACCCCCAAAGTATTATTTTTTGGTTTATGGATTCAAATCCGCATATTTAGGGCAGTACTCCATAAAATACATAGTACCTCGTCGTTGCAAAATTTGCCATCGTGTGTGCGGTTACAATTATTCTTATCATCATCGTAAACCGATTGACGTCATACTACTAAGGGGGATGCCAAAACTATGCTGACGAGAGCAGAAAAAAAGCACAACAAATACGCGACCAACAACAGCAACGTCTTGTATTGAATACATTCCAGGATAACATACTCCAAGACTCCAGCAGCGAACATGCGCAAATCCTGGTTATCGATTCGAAATGACAAAATTATGTGCATGGCGATTATCCCCCAGACTGGCGAAAATAAATGAAGTACTAGAACAAGTACGTATCACTGCAAAAATTTTCAAAAATTTGTGGTTATAAAAAATCAAGTGGCGACCAAAATGGCGATTGGCTGTAAAAAAACAATATGGCGTTTTGAAAAGTTAATTGTACCTGACAGAAAGGTTTCTCGAAGGAAGACTTCTTAGCACTTTTGAGTTTCGGAAAAACCTACTTCTGCTACATTTCACCGCGAATCTAGTACGACTGAAGAGTTTTTCCGCAAATTCCAGTAGGGGCAACGTATCTGCTCCTTGCAGAAAAATAAAGGAATGAAAATCGTCTTCCCGCAAAGCGGCAGCACATCGGAAAACTTTTTCCAGTCAGCATCGAATGATTTGGCCGAGCGGTTGGTCGAAACCAACGGAAATTTCGCCGTGTCTGTAATTTCGTTCTTCCCCTACCCCTCGGTGTTTTCCTTTTGGTTCATCTCTTACTATACAACAAACAAAAAAAAAAAGAAAAATACTTCCTGTCTCGTTTCCCCCCGTCCCCAAAACCACCCGCGATAGTTTAGTTCCATAGTTGGGCACCACAGGACAAGGACTGTAGCAGCAACAGCGGAGCGGCGCGGCGGCCAATAGAAACCCAGCTAAAGTTTGGCGAACTGTGAAAACCGTAACGGGCTAAAAGGTGCTAATTGAAAATTATTACGGTCGAGAGGTGAATAAGATGTTAATTAGAAGTGCGTGTGTGTCGACGACAGGTGCGATTTCGATAATCCGATTTATTTATTACGGCGAAGACACGAACGGAGAAACCAACGTAGTGTAAACGGATCAGAAGAGGGGGGCGAGACGGACGACTACTTAAACGGTACTTGTCAGAAATCCTAGGCGCAAAACCACCACGAGGTGCGATACCGTTGGAAGTGTGTCATCCCGAAGCGGTTACTTGAGCACTGCACGGTGGTCCTGTGCAGGATGATGCAGATGGCGTTGCTGTTTCAAGTAGCGATATGTCACGTGGTTTGTTGTGCTGCGTGTCTTGCCGTAATCTTTGCGTTTTCGATTCGACGAATTTTCTTACAAATTTTTGTTATTATCCCAGAACTTAGCTTCCATTTCCTTTTGTTAGGATCTAAACTGCTTCGAAATTTTCCAGAAAAGCGTTCTTGTCCAAGTCTCAGAGATTTTGCGTGTGAACTTTTGTCCTGCGGATATTATTCTCCGGTCCAAGGACGAAGTTTCCACACGACTACGACGTCATAATTTTGTAATAGTGCGATGAACATAAGAGTGTTGTGCACACTTGGGGAAAAAATTTAATATTTCTTGTTGTTCAAACAAATGCGGGAAAGGGTTGAGAACTTTCTTTTTCCGTGAAAAAGTTTTGTGCTTTTGTTGTAAGAAGCCAAAAATTGCGACACTTTTCCAATGCATTATGTAAGGAGGGAGTTGAGTTGTAGAATATGAAAGTCTGGATTTTTACCATCCTCTCGAGTAATGTATTTATTTAAAGCTAGACAATGTCTAAATTCTTGCAGGTAGTCGCTTCCACTTACGCTTTAAAAACATCCAGTATTAACCACAATGGGGGGCAGTCCTAAGAGCTCGAAACCTTTTATAACACTTTCATTTTATTCTTCTTACCGGATGAGGATGTTCCGTAGTTTGTTATTAATACCCAATCGCAGCAATACCAGCTAAAAGCAAGCAAGCAAGTGGCAGGATTGCAACAATTGACCTGATATACATATGTACCTATACTTTCGCCCGTATCAAAAAGAAGAATAATAGAAACAGGATTATCGACACAATTAAAAGAGTCTATGAAATCCACTAGGTTGGATTCTGGCAAGGATCATGTTCAATCATCGAACGTTTTGATCTAAGCTTGAACTAATGTTTGTTCTGCAGGCCTTGGTATGCCAATTTTCGGCAAAGTAAGTCAGATAACAAAGGATTAGATTAGAAATAGGGGTTGATATGGTTAACCTCTGTCACTGTAGCCACAGTTGGGCCTTTTGTGACGTCCCCCTGGATTGACTTTGATTTCTTTTCAATCTCTGCGCTTTTAAGGAGGCCTAGTATTTTGCGAAGAGGAATGGCCAGGAATTGTGGTGGGTCCATCAAACCCTAACCGAAGTGACAAAGTCTTTTGTGAACTAAGCCCTCACATTCACAGAGGAAATATGTTCTAGTGTTTCGTCACATATTTGGATGCTACTCCGGGGACAAAATACAACATATAAAGGCTGGTTTACATGACGAATGCAAACATTTTTTACTGAGATTGGGAGGGACAAGGAAAATCTCTAATGAGAAATTGATCAGGAGTGAAACGAACAGATATTATAGCAAAAAGTATAGATGATATTTGTGCCAATATTTTTTGCAGTGGTTGCTGTCTACTTCATTGAAAATTTTATAAGCTAGCTCCCTCACAATCTCAACAAAAAATGTTTGCATTTGTCATGTAAGCCAGCCTTTAGGATCATTAAAGCCGTCAACGTTTGTATAAACCATAGAGCTAGTGGAGACGATAAGCTACTAGTTTTGTATAAAGTGCTTTGAAGCCAAAAACACGATGAGAATTGAGACAAAACATGGTCGTTATATTAAATTATTGTTGTCTTAGCGTGTGAGTGAGTGAGACAAGACAGGTACGTTATGTCAATTTGTTGTTGTTTTGCATGTAAGTGAATGCGACGACGTCCGCCTTCAACTCAACCGCTGCTTGTCATCTCCAGTATAAATCTCTATGGTATAAACCATCTCTTACTCTTACTCTTACTCAAAATATTATTATATACTAGTTCAGCCCGGTGGCTCCTCTAACTCGGAACACCTAGGACTATCCATGTTCGGGCAGAAGAGGACAGCAAAATGAAAAATTTAAAATATATCTGCTACCGTGCACATTAGAAAAAAAATCATAAAATATAAAAGGTTGGAAATGCCTTTTCTTACAACTTTTATTATATTTAACTTTTGGATAGGATTCAATCTAAAGAAGTTTTTTAAAAATCTTTTATTTTTCTATGTAAATCCTTTCGCCCTACCATGGGCGCCCATTCAACATTTTGTAAGGAGGAGCAGTGCTTTTATTGAAACTGTTATGTGTCGAATTGAATCCAATATATGGATTTTGTTCAATCAACAATCTTTATGTACTTTTTGTTGCACATATACAATACCAGCCCTTCGGAAGTTAAAGAAAATATAAAACTTTCAAAAAATAGTCCAACTCCTTTGGGTGCCCACCTTGCCAAAGTCTTTAAAACATGTATTTACTGTTAGTCTATTACTCAAGTGGTTCTCTATCACATTGCCAGGAATATAAAAATTTCGCCCAACGTTCTTGACACTGAACATCTGAACAATAACATATTATATTAATATTAATATTGATTTATTAATATATTAAAACATATAAGCTCCTTCGGTTAGTTACCATACGAAATCCTAAGGGGTACTTTTTTGAGCAGCAATAATACAGAACTGATTCTCAAATCATGAAAAAGTGATTGGTCAGGTCAGCAGAGGAATTTAAAATTTGCCACTCTTTCTCCAACAAACAATGTTTACTCTGTTGCTTTCGTCAGTTGCCGTAAATTTAGTCAATCTAAGCCTAGACAAGAACCAAAATTTTATTGGGATGGGAATATTCTGTACAAAACGTCATATACTGTTATAACTAGACTTTGACAATGTCTGACTATTGGAGGAGCTCTTCAAACTATGATCATTTGGCTATTGTGATGCTGTACTTTCAACTACAGTTACCTCTTGCTCTTTATTCTTAGCAAAACAATAATTTCCTTACTAAATTCATATAGCACCCCCTTCCCCTAATGTTGCGGCTAGGGGTTTGCCGAAATTTAAAGTTAAACACAAATCGATTAAAATCAATAGAAACAACAAGAATCACAAAAATTCGCTTTTCGATTTAATGCTCTACTCGATCACTTTTCATTTTAATGTTCTACTTGATCATTTCTCGATTTCATAGTCTACTCGAACTCTGTTGGAAAGCTGCTACCAGGCCCGTGCGCAGGATTGTATGAACGGGGGTGGGGGGATTCATAATAAATTATCAAGTTCCCACCATACTGAATGTGATGACCTAAAAAAAAGTTCTCGCTTCCCAATGAAAATGGGTCAATGGGGGGAGGGAGGGGAGTTGAACCCCCTCCCCCCGTGCTCTTGGGCCTGGCTGCTACCAATAAAAACCGCTTTAAAAACACCTCGCGTTTTTCTGACCGTCGTTTCACTTTCACCGTAGTAAAACTGATCTGTACGCAAGCTCTGCGGCACTTATATACTACATGTGTTAGTGATAGATGTCCCGCATATTCGGTGGTTTCTGTGGAAAAAATATCTGTTGTACCTAATAAAACTTTGGGACATATAATTTGGGTAAAACATATTTTAATTTGATTTTGCAGTCAATTAAATCCTGGAAAAACTCTCAACAAACCAACTAACTTCTAAATTGTATAAAAAAGAAGTTTTATAAAAAGAAACCAATGAGACAAAAATTTAGAGTGTATTAAAATTGGTTATTGGTGAAATAATGAGAAAAAAGAAAAGGCTAAAACAGTGTTAAAATTTGTAAAATCAAATAAAAAGTGATTTAGAAAAGAAAATAAAAAAAATGCCATTTGGACGTAAATCCCCATTGGAGGCGCTGGCCCTTCCCGGTGTCATTTTGGCCTACAAATACAGCCAGTTCCGTCAGCGAAGGCGTGAAGCGGCCAGCAGAAGGGTCACCGAACGTGAGCTATCAGCACTTCATCATAAAATCGTAAGTACCTCAAAATTGTTGTCTAAAAAAATTAGCGTATAAAAAATCGAACCTCTCACAGGACGAATAGTACGTAGCTTGTTGCACACCCTACATGCAGACAATAAAGATTCGATTTCAAGTGGTTCAACCCTCAAGCAGAATATTCGAATCTTGAAGTAACCGTTGCTTCGAGATCCTCCAAATTGAATGTTATGAAGCCTGAGAGTCGTCTATCTGAGTTCTCGGTACAGGTGTTTCGTATTGTGCTCGAGGCTTCATCGATTTACTCCAGTTTTGCGAAAAAGGTCCTTTTACGTTCCTTCTATCCACTAAGTACTTCGGATTTATCTCTCAGACAGGTACTCTAGTCGCGGCAAAGTAAAAGTGTGACCAGAGGGAATTGTTCAAGGATGTAACCAGTTGCTGTTTGCTATCCACTCGATTTAAGCGTCTCATCTGTAAAATTTTTTTCTTTTTTTGCATTATCCGAATTGGTTTTTATTGGTCATGAAATGAAGGAACATAAATCAATTTTTGTTTAAGTACAGATGACAGTCTCGGGGGGTTCTTCTCTTAGAAGATCTTTGTGATTTATTATTGGGGCATATTTTATGACGGAAAATGTTTGTTTAAAATTAATTGCATATTTTACGTATACACAGTACCAAAAATAATAATAATAGTAAACATTTTTAATATTCATGATGGAAACAAATTTCGCAATAAATTATTATATGATGTTATTATGGCGTCTTTTAACAAGTCCTTCAGCATGGCTGTCCCATTTCAAAATATAGTAAGTGCTTCTTAAAAAATTCGAAAGTGGTACTCAAAATCTTCATATTACTCAGCGCTCATGAACATCCCGATATGTTAGGAGTTCTCCCGGGTTACTGCGGAACCCTGTATATTTGACTGTAAATCTGACTGTTAATATTTGTTACTGAGTCCTCATTGAAAAAAGATTTTTAAATCTTAAAATTTTCTCAAGAGGCTCTTACTAGGTTTTGAAATGTGGTCCTGCAATATGCTAATCATAACTCCAACTTCATCAATCTATAGTTTATACTTAATTTAATGTTGAAATAGTTTCCTCTGTAACAATAGTTACGATATTGATACGAACACAAAGTTCCAATTTTCAACATAGTTTTCAAAATAGCCATTCCTGTTGTAGGTTTATCAACTGGCATGATTAAGGGCAGTAGCTACAGAAGCGACTGTTCCCGGTTGGAAGTTTTTGTGTGATGGTCTTCAAAATATTTCTTTAAAAAATTTGACAAACTTTTTTTAGCACGTTGAGCTTCATATATCCTAGCGAACAACCAAAAATTTCACCAAATTGGTTTAAATATTGGATGATCTTCAGTGCCACCTACCTTTAGTATAAGGATGTGATGGTAAAAATTTAACTTCGGAATAATTCCCGATAATGAAATTTGTTTCAACATCGTCTATATAGAATATAGTATTCCTTAGCAATACCAGGTGCAAGGGAGGTTAGTAGGCATGATACACCCTCTGAAGAGTCTATGACATCCGATGACGAAACAGCTCCTTAGGACCTAGTCCAACATATTTTTATAAACTGGCCTTTTCGGAAAACGGAGAGTGTTAAGTTTCTCCATCCGACACATATTTAAAAGGAATTCATTTCCATTATGAAAAAAATCACGAATTATTGTGAATGCTCATTTCAGCATAAGATTATAAGCTATGTATATTCAACACATTTTTGACAGTTTGTTTTTCACTTGTCGGTTATTTTGAAAGAGAACGTAGACGTGAAATATATGTATATATTACTTACGGTATCCAGATAGCAGCGATTGCGGTGGAACGACGCTTCAGCTTTAATTTTCGCTACTAATTTTTTTATAAAAAAAATATAGAATTATAACTACCTATCAAATGAAATCTTCAAAATGAAAAGTATTTTTCACCCAGTCATGCACCATTAAAAAATATATTAAGACTGGAAGTGCTTCACAGTGTATTAGAAAAATAAAAAAAAAGATGACAACCATCTCCCCGACGGGGAATTGAACCCCGGTCTCCCGCGTGACAGGCGGGGATACTGACCACTATACTATCGAGGATTGTTATAAATACGACTTTGAGTTCTCATCATAGCTTCATTTTGCTTATAAATTTGATCTTCTAATCAGTTGGCTTGTTCTATACTAGATCTTGTTGCCAAAATGTTTGATCTGTCAAGAAAAAAAAAAACACTCAGTAGGTTGTGTTAAAGCAAATCATTAAAGTTTAATGTTGGGATCTGTGATGGACGAAACGGGCTGGTGAATAAGATATGTAAATACATCTATGAGTTGTATAAACTCTTTTCGTCAAACTACTTAAACTATCGCCATGTTGAGCGAATGGAAGATAGAAGAATCCCAAAAGGTGCTCTTAAGGCAAGGTATCAGTTGAAAGGCCCGAAAAATGCCTTAACTTCAGGATTTTTTTGGATATAAAATAAATATATATGAATAAAACTATTAATGGTTTATATAAAAATACAAGTGAAGAATAACTGTGAACCTTTTTAAAAAAATATATTACAAAATGGCGGCTCCAGCTCCTCTGACGTAAGACCGCGATCGGCATGAGTTGATGCACGCGGTACTTTCTACAGTCTTGGCAATTGATCTAAAACCAAAAATCCAAAAAGTTTATGAAACTAGATCAAATTTGCGGGACCCCAACGTTTTCCGATTTTGAAAAAACGCCCTGAGACTAAAATGGCAGCTATTTGAAAAAAAAAAAATCACTTTTATCACTCTGTTTTTGGCTTTAGAACTCAAATAAAAAAAAAGTGGAATAAAAAAATAAAAAAAACTCGACGTTGTGGTCCCCCAAATTTAGTTTACTTTCTTTTAAGTTTTTATTCATTAAAATCGGTTCATTCGTTGAAGCTGTAGAACGTTCCGCGCTCCGGAAGAAGTGGTTTCGAGAAAAACGCATTTAAAGTTTGACGTTATAGAAAAATCGTATTAAATATCGGCCGATCGTTCCACAAATCGGTCTGTAACTCGTGAAATACATTTGATATCGAAATATCCTTTTGTCCACGTAATCTCAATATGTTAATTACGAAAATTAAAAAGAAAAAGAAAAAAGCATTTTTTTTTCGTCGAGAACTGATACCTTGCCTTAAGGAGTTCCATACACCTGTAACCACTAAAACTATGGCTATCTTTAAGAATTTTGTTCGTGCACAAAACTGAATTTTATTAAACAAACATTATATATATTTGAAAGTATAACATTTTGTCTATATTATATAAAATTTTCGTTGGAAAATTTCAAACGGTAAAAAAGTTACAGTCGTTTTGCTGGGACGTGTTATTTTTTGAGAGCTATTTCGGTACCAGATTTCCTCCGCCATTTTTTATTGAATTTTTTTTTTCTTCAGAAAGTAAATACATTAGCTCTAAAGTTTACCGAGCCGGAGTTTCAAAATTCAATTTTATCGAATCATAGCAGCGTCTGGAATTAAAAATGCAATTTTTAGCCTCAAAATTGTTCAGTAATTATGATAAAGAAAACTAGGCAACATATCGAAAAAAATTGCTCGGTAAACGTAACAGTGTTCTATTAAACATAATTGTGCAAAAGTATGTCCCGATCGGTTCAGTAGTCCTGGTACCGTTTTTGAAAACGATGTTTCGAGATAAACACGTTTAAAGTTTAGGGTACAGCTTAGAATGGAATAACGTTCTGTGAATTTTAACAGTGGAACAAGTTCATCTAAACCTCACTATATTTTCAAAACATGTCCCTGCTACATAGATGGTCATTAATACCCGGAATTAAAAAAAAAATCGCATAGTCAAACAGATGACAAAGTCGACCGCCAACCGTTAGTTGTTGCTCACCAGGTCGGTTACAAAACGCTGTAACTTCATCATTACAGCGAATTTCTTTATGAAATTTTCAAACTAAACAGTTAAAGGATGGTACACTTGAATAAGGATCTTATGAAAATTTAATTTTTTTTAACTAGATGATTTTTCGAATTATTAATGATTAAAAATAAGTTTACAGTCTACAAATTTTAAAACTTATAAGCTAATTAAAGATTTGAGTAGTTCATGCTAAAGGCAAAGCTATAGCGTTGAGGCTGGTTTACATGACGAATGCAAATATTTTTTACTGATATTGTGAGGGAGAAGGAAAATCTCTTATGAGAAACTGATCAGGAGTGAAACGAACAGATATCATGATTAGCAAAAAATATTAACAATATTTATGTGAATTTTGTTTTTTGCAGTGGTTTCTTTCTACTCCATTGAACATTTTATTTGCTAGCTCTCTCACAATTTTAATAAAAAATGTTTGCATTTGTCATGTAAACCAGCCTTTAAGAAATCATTGAAATAAAATCTGCTAGTTTGTTTCTCTCTGTTGCAAGAAAATGTACCGAAAATGCGGACGTAAGAAATTGCAAAGATTCAGTGAATCGGAAATCCTTCCAAAACAGTCACATCTATAATAGTTCTTCATGTCGCCGTCAATTAAAAATCACGCAATATACCATACACTACTACTAAACTGAAAGGCTTCTGATTAAAATAACTGTGACTGAAGTCTGGAGGGAATGCATTACAGGAATCAGGACTAAATTCTCGTACAATAGGTTCCATTACCGGTTCACACACCACCCATTTAAGTAATTCACCATGCAACCACGTTACTACATAGAGCCAATGGTAAACGTTTCAGGATTTGCGGTTGTTTATGGGAAACTCAGCAAGGATCACACTCTCTAGACGACACAAGGAAACAAGGATGGGTGCTATAGGGAAATAACACCGTCGGAGAACTAAAGTTAGAACGACCGCATAATAATGTGAACGGAACTTTGACAAGGTGCTGAAGACAATGTCATTTTCATCGTGTGCTGAACATGTGGAAGCTGTTAAATGAGCCAAGATGATTTTATTATACAATTAGAAGAGGTCCCTTTGTGGAGATTCAAATTTGATTAGTAGCTTCGGAAAATTGAGTCTAATGAATTTATTGTGTGTGCGTCGAATGGAACCGTGAAAGGACAATCAAATCGAATCAAGATGGCAAATGAATTATTAATTTCAAGTGTATTTCGATTGTAAGGATAGAGAGAAGGTAAAGAAGACTAGCTTTGTTTGAAATAAGAAGTTGATAGCGATTGATGTCAGAGCAATCCTCAAAAATTATGACCCTACTGTAATGAAACGTTTCTAACTTTTTATGATCAATGGGGAAACTTCGCATTCAAAATTGTCAACTGAAAGAGACTTGGTCCTTTAACGGTTTTCAGAATCAGTTTGACAAGAACTAAAGACTTAATACGCCCTTTTGGCTTAAGGTCCCAATTTCAGAACCATTACTTAATCCTTCAAATGATGATATGATATACCCCTTATCGTTGCCAACGACAATTATGTCAGAATTTTATCTCCTCCATATAATTTGAATTAGAGTTGCGTCCTTCACGAGTGAACTGTTTTAGGAGAACACTTCTTTGAACTCATTAAGGGAAGTAACTCACTCATTTTGGTGAACAGAACTGAAAATCAAAAAGGGGGATGCAAATAAAGGAAGAACTAAACGTTGTATTACACTGCATGCCACTATTTGAAATATTTTACTGTTCCGGCTGGCAAATGCAGTCAGATATGGTAAGCATCAAATTTTGTTGCCACATCATTTTTCTTTCGACAAACAAAATTTGACAGAACTTTTTGTCAAATATTTGATAGTCTTAACGAAGTAAATAAGTCGTTACGTAAGTAATAAGCGATTGAGGATCTAAAAGTTCGTTGTAGAGTAGAGTAGAGAAGCTGAATAGGGATGAATACAAACCTAAATCTCCTTGAATATGGTAAATGCGTGTCTCATGAAAAACCAGTAAATTTAAATTTCGTTTACATCTGTTTACATTTATCGTATTTTTTTTGCTAGAAAAGGAAGTTTTTGTTAAGTATTAACAGGTAAGTGATCAAAGAGCTACTGGAGACAACAAAACACCGGTTTTAAAAAAAGCTCTTTGAAGCCAGAGAAGTAAAACAAAACATGGTCGTAGTTGTTGTTTTAGCGTGTGAGCGAGTGAGATATAACAGGGCCATTATGTCAAATTATTGTTGGTTTGCGTGCAAGTGAATAGTACGACGTCATCCTTTAACTCAATCACTGATATATACTTACATCTCTGTGTAAGTGATGCATTCTAGATGCATTGAAAACCTACGTTTAAAACAATTAATTTGGTCAAATTAAAGACCTGCGAATTCTGTGTTAAACTCTACAAATGTTCCAAAATTATGGTCTCCTTTAAATATAGCCTTATCATTTATTCCAACCAAACCCCATCACATAAAGCTAAAATAATTACACCTAACCTTAAAATCGCCTTTCTTCATACAACCAAGGTTGATGCACTTAAAATGAACCTTGCAAAAAACACTGTAGCAATTGGTTTAATATAAAAATAAGTGTAATAAGGGTAGTTCATGTGTTCCACAATAAGGACTACTATAAGGACTTTTAAATATATGTTGTTTTTTTTTGGTTTGTTAAAAGAACGAGAATGTTTATTGGGTATAAACATGCAACAGTAATTATGTTCATAAAACATGGAAAGGTGTTCGAGTGGGAACATTACAGTCTGTAGTAGATTTGCTAACCTGAGAAAGTTAATTGGTCTATTGATTCAGAGGTCGTACGTCTAGATCTCACTTACAACATATAGAATTTTTCCAACTCGCTTTGCTCCCCTCCCACTAATACCGTTGCTCCAGGATATATATTTATTTGGGCATCCAATGACTACAATAATAACATTATTAATTAATCATTCTTGTTTTTACGCCATAATTCTTCTAGGAAAAACCTTTTAAAGACTTCAACACGTTTAGTTTAGTTAATTTGAATAGTTTCATTTGAGACGACATCAACTCTTAAGCACGCAACAGAATGACAGACCTGGCATGGGTTACGTACTTGTTGTAGAAGCATATCAAAAGTGACAGTTCTGAAATGCCATATTTACTTTTATGTAGCAGTAAGAAAACTAATCGATGTATGCACATCGTTGCAGAAAATCAATTCACAGCATGAGCATTTAAAAAAAAGTCTATCCTTATTTCAGCATATTACAACTAATGTGACATCTGGAGAAGTGTCAGTTGACATGTTATGACAGTTAAGTTAACAAGTGAACTGCTTTTAACCTTTTTCTGCAACTCACTCAAAACGGCACACTTGTCAACTATCATCGCTAATCTTCATGCATGTCAGTCATGTTTTTGTCGAGCATCGGTTAAAATATGTCATCCCTGTATGTTGTGTGTGGCATTAGGGTGTATGCATTCTAGTTGAAATATGCAGAGTGCTATTAGTCATTTTTGGTTAGCTTGCTTCAAGTGCGCTTCTATCGATCCTTCCACCACTCATTAAAGAATTACAGGAAAGACCTGCTCTTTTGTGTTCGCTTCGAAAAGCCGCTTCAGTCGGTAATTTTTGCTTAAGCCTGCCCCGAATCGAATAGCTGAATGGGGGTGGTAAGGTAAGCAAGTTGACCTGATCTTAACCTTGCCACGCTAAGACGGTGGCATAATATAACAATGGTCGCGTACAAAAATAATTGATGAAAAGAAAAGTACTTAGGGGAGCCAAGAGGATTACCTACCTTATGTACATTATTATAATGTCATGTATAGCCTCTACTCTGACTAGTGCCTACTTTTGCAAGAACAAAGACTTGTTGCCGTTTGGGGAACGGAGAACGGAGGGGGCCTTTAGTTGTCTTTGAAATATTTTATGAAGTCTTCGAGACAAAAGGCGTTGTGTTTTCTGTGTGTCCTGAATTAGGATGAAATTTCGGACTAAAAATGTCTCGCAGGTCTGATTATTTATGAAGCGAAAAAAAAATTGTTATTATTATTATTATTTCAGAAAAGGTGTGAAAGGATTTCGTGCTCATTTCGTATTGGTTCGACCCTTTTCATTGGGGCTTTTTTTTCCGTGACTTTCCTTAACGTGATTTTAATCATCGACACCGACAATGCCATTTTTCTTTCGCACCTTGAACTGATTTTTTTGTTGTTCTACTATCGGTGATTGTATGTTGCGAGTCAATCTAGGCGTGGAACTATGATTTGGAACGCGGTAAGGACATTTGTGTTTGGCAAATAACCTTTTCTTTTCTACTTCACCTAGTTTCGGCAATACATTAAACAAACGATGAATTCATCGCGATAGACCCATGTCACAGGGGTAGGTGCCACAGGAAATTAAACTTCTTGTTTTGTGAATATGATGTGAATACTGCTTTTGTGAAAATGTGAACGATTGATTAAAGCCTCAGTTACAATGGCTCCCATCCGATTCGGCACCCTCGAAGGAGAAAATTTTCTGATTGCTTTTCGACATCCGCCAAAGTAGCACTAACGAGGTGTAATTTTGATGAAGCGGTGAAATTCAATAATTCACCTCTTCGTAATTCACCACGAACTGGACAAGCAACTGGCGAGAATGTGATCGGTGTCATCCGAATTGGTGGAGGAGGGGGTTAGTTCACCGCTAAATGGCATCAAAGCGCTTATCAGTGAGCGGGCCACGGACGCATCGAACTCAAGGTGGGAACAGCTAACAGGCTGTAGGATCTCTAGGGCATTCTGGCCAAGGCTGGACAGACTAAGACTAGGGAAATATTAACATGGAATTGGGAAAAATTGCAGATACTCAATGGAATACTGACAGGGCACTGCTTGCTAGGGAATCATGCCATAGCTGACTCAGACGTGTGAAGGTACTGCCTTGACCTACATGCTGAGGAGGACTGTGGCAACCCCGATTCAAAACATAAAATTTATTGTGAATTGATCATAAATAAAACCATAGCCAACTTCAAGGCAAAGCTAATGTAACCTAGCCTGGTGACCCCACATTTTGTGGCAATGTCAGGCGGTTGCAAGAAGATGCTTGAAGTGTTTGGGCAGTCTCTTCTTTGACATTTTGGAAGATCTAATGTTGATAGGGCATAACAAGTTGGACAAATTTATTAGGGACAAGCCACGTACCGAGGCTATGCTCGCGATTGTTTGGTGCTATACTATTGCTCCCGTTCCGCCATCCTCTATTCATGCATCTTCTATCCGTCATCCACCATCCCCCATCCACCATCATCCATCCTCAATCCTCCGTCCTCCATTCACTAACCAACATTCATTGTCCAACAGTACCAACTAATTTTGTTAACGTAGAAACCTTTGCGGGCGTGTCCTCAATATATCAGCGAAGTTTCATCGTAATCGGATGAATGGTATAGGAAAGCATACGGGACAAGAAACAAAGAATTAGATCACCAGGGTACTAAAATCGCGAAGAAATTTGAAAAATGTAAAAACAACAATTGTTTTTCATTCGATCAGAACCAAACTTTACAGGAACCATTCCGGGACTATTCTACATGTTTCCTGAAAATTTTATCAAAATCGGTTGAGCGGCTTAGGAGTTCATAGGGAACAAAAGCACATACCTATAAACATACATTCTCTTTTATATATATAGATTTGGGATGTTTTGGGGGTGGTTCCTAAAACTAAAACTAGGGTCGGATCGGATAGAAGTTGAAAGTTGGTCAACTACTCCGTGATTAGCCGAGCCAATCAACGGAAGTTCTTTTTAAATGTCGGATGGAGAAACTCAACACTGTTCGCTTTCACAGACCGGTGCTTCATGCATCTCCTACAAATTACATCTTAAAGAAAATTACATTCGAGCGGAGTTAAATCAAAATAGTAATTTTTCCGACAGATTCAATCAAACCAACTAAGTACCGACATTCATTGCAGGCTAATAAATTCCACGACTCATTTCCATATGCCCAATGGCTTTATATGACGTGCCCCTTCCGTAATCCGTTTAAGTTTTCCTCCATTCGAAATATATGCACCTATTCCGGAGAGTGGTTCGTCGGCTGAAGGCATATGCAATTCACGTCCATATTTATAAATGTACTCCCAATAGGAAAGTGTCTACAGTGTACTATAGGAAGGACTCGAAGTTGGCTAGTGTGCCACTCAATTGGCAAACACTCCGTTGGAGCTAAATAAACGCAACATTTATAATAACAACAAAGTTCTAAGCGCGTCGAGGTTCTCCGGAATGGAAGGCCTAGAGCCCTTCTGATTCCCATGTTGGTCGTTCGTTGTTATCTCAACATGGCACATTTGAAGGCAAAACAACTTTTGTTGATTCACAACGAAAATACAATAACATCCCCCCAACACACATATACTCACAATCATATCACTGACTAGGACTCGCGAAGAGCTTTCTCATGTAATTTGATATAGTGCTATCCGAGCTAGAAAAAAAAACTTTTCTAGCTTTTTTTTTCCGTTCTATTCAAGGATCCGCGACTATAGCAATTCCAAATCAAAACGAGGCCAGAAAATGTATAGCTGAGCTGACTAACACCAGTCGGTATTAACATAAAATCGGAACAACTATAGCTTAGGAAAAAAAATTGCTGAATAAGTTCAGTGTTTACCGACTAGTCCGTGTCCTTTCGGCATATAACGTTCTAACGTCTTCAATAGGAAATGGATGTCGGAGGAGATGATAAGGATGTGAAACACTTTCTCGAGTGTATGATGGAGCATATTAGGGGTCTTATGCACGTGAGTTGAATTTTAAAAGGTTGATTCTGTTTGCAAGTGGGCATCTAGTCCCAATGTCGTGTCACCACCCCATTCCATTTTCCAAGGAACACACAGGAATTCAGGAACATTTGAAAGAAACGACTTTGATTTGCTAGTCGGTTTGTTTGTTTGTCCGCAATTTTAAGAGTCATATACATGAAAGGTTATATGGGTGAATTGAATTGTAAAGTAGATTCAATAAGTACGCAATGTCCACATAGAGGTCTAGTTGGAGTGAGAGAAGGCATTTTAAAAGTTTCAATGTGACCTTATGCTGCATCAAAAAGTGAGGACTATCTGCAAGTTTACAAACTATTTGATTCTTTAAAACGTTGTTAGTAATTCCTGTAGTGTAATTCTTGAACTTTACCACGAAAAGATAAACATGTATTTTATCATTGAAATTTATGTAAGCAACTCAAATTTATGTACAGTAACTAATCCTCCTAATATCAAACAATAATTCGTCCATAACGCTCGAAAGCCGAGGTCGAGACATTCTAAAATCCATATCTCCTAGAACCTAAACGGTTGATGCCACAAAATTAAACCTTAATGATTATCTATGTAGATATATTAGCAAAATAGATCGGAATCAAAATTATGTAAATCTACTTAAAAAGTATTTTACGTAAAAAAATTTTCAAATATCCATTGGCATACGAAAGTGAAAAAATGATTAGTGAGATTTGATGCATATATTTTTACGAATTTTTTCATACCTCTTAGGTCTTCCGCAATATTGAATTAATTTTCATTGTACGGTTTTTTTTTACATAAATGCCTAGAAAATGCTTATAGGATTTTTTGAAAAGTGAAAAAATTGTGAAAAGAGGTTGTATTCACTTTCACGAATTCTGCCATGAATCTTAGGTCTGATTAGATATCATATAACTTTTCATTTCCTCGGGCTTGATATATTCGATTAAAAACCGTTTTCAAAACATTTTCCCTTTGAACCCCTAATGATATGTTCAGATACGAGATTAACGTGTTTAAATCGAGTTAAACCCGTTGAAAACAATTCCTGAATGTGTTTACGAAAATACGTAGCAACGATGCGTTTTATCGAAAACATGTACTGCGACCCTCGCGGAAATCGAGGGAAACTTCAAAGGAAACTATTTAATTCTGCAGAAACTGAATTGTGTTCTTGTACAAGGAATGTATTAGCTGCTATACAAACATATTAGTCCCAAATAATTTATAAACCATAAATTTGCTAAATATAACACAGCTGAATATCTACTTGTCAAAGCAAATCACATCAAGTTACCATGTATCAAAATAAGACAAGTTGCCTAGTGTGAGCAATACTTTTTTAACACTTCTATTTTGCCTACTTAAATGCGGTAAAAACGCATAGTATCTGCACAGAGTATAGAAGTGTATTAAAGGGTTGAATATGTTTTCACAATTTTCGTCACATCGAATTGGTTTTTACTTCTTCGCGCTTCTTTGTTATACAACCCTTAAGTGGGTGTTCGAGGATTACATACGTTTTTACAATTTTCGCCGAATCTCTTGAGTTTGATGAGCTATCAAATTAGCTTTAACTTCTATAGAGTTTTTCTATAATTTTTAATATTTTATCTAACTTCTACAGGGTTTTTATATAATTAACCAATTACGTTTTTTTTCTGTTTTATGTGGCAGGGACGTAGGCATTCTATCGCGACCCAATTTTAAGTGCTTCCCAAACTTTCACTAAAAAAAAAAATAAAGTTTCGCCCAGACTGTTTTTTAAATATGTGTATGTTAATATCTACTTTGTTTCTCCATTGCCAAAATAGATTATGAACGTCGAAATCGGATCAGTTTATTTTATTTTCCACACTATTTTGTTACACCCATATTTTACACGTAAACTAACGTAATGTAGCAAACCAGACTCATCTACAGACAAGAGTTTTATTAAGAGTAAGTATGTAAGTAAGAAATAATATTAATAGTAGAAATAAGTGTATCTTAAAGAGTGCTAATTTCACACTTTCTTAGATAGGAAATTCAAGAGAATATCCAGTAAATATGCTGCTTTCGAAGTTGAAAAATATTGATTGCAAATTAAAATTAACTGACCGGAAATTGACTATTGCATTCAAATTGAAGAAATTACATGAAAAAGTGTGACATATTTGTGTACTATCCAAACGATGTTAAATTCAATGGATTTTGTTTACTGTGTACCAGAATGTTAGCTGATTTTTAATTAATAATAATAATAATAATATTTATTCATTGATAATTTCGATTATAAATTTGTGTTATATTTAAATAGCCCGAGATCAGACAATAGTTTTTACATCTTTGTTTTGCGGAGTTGATTTTTAATTAATTTACATTTTATTTCAATATATTGACTTTGCTCGGATGATAGCAAAAAAAATCTGAAACCGTCTTTTAGGTGACTATTTAGAAAGCCCGTTAAGGTATCTAAGACCTATGTGATATGCCGGAATTCGTAAGAGCATACACAATCATTTTTTACCCCCTTTTAGGTGTGGCAAAGCGCTTAATCTCGAAAATAATTTTTAGATAATTGTATCAAGGCTTGAGAAGTAAAAGCGAATTTTCTCTCATTAAACCTAAAAGATTTGTGGGAATTCATGGAGACAATACTTCTTTCTGTCTCTTCGTATAATGAAGCTGACAGCACTTTTTATTGGAATAAATGCTCCGAGTATGGTTTTTGTTTTAAAATTATCGAAAACTAAAGTTATTTTGGAGTAGAATTGAATATTTTTTGATCCGTCGAGCCGGATTTGAACTAACAATCTATAGAAGCCGAAATCAAGTTTAACCAAATTTGATTGGATATTTTTCAAAGTGAAATACTGGTAAGGAAATCGTCTTTGCACGCCGCTCTCTGTAGGTGTTCTTGAACTCAGTTATCGTGCGTCCAGGTGGACCATGAACATTGTCGGGATGGTCGACCA
Source organism: Beris chalybata (assembly GCA_949128065.1). Lineage (NCBI taxonomy): Eukaryota > Metazoa > Arthropoda > Insecta > Diptera > Stratiomyidae > Beris > Beris chalybata. Next base: position 7,462,182 of record OX421897.1, read on the forward strand.
ACCTCTAGGTGTGAGTAGACATTTTAGATAGGGATGTCGTTTGCGTGGATAAGAACAAAATGGATATTCGTGATTTAAATATAAAAAGACATATTGCAGTGGATTTGTAGAATAAAAATACATTTGAAGCTCGCTGCGAAACTTCTTAATCGAGAAACTTTTGACGATAGCAATTCATTTGCTTGAAAGTGTTATCGCCATGGATCTGAAGTGGACTATGTTAGGCTAAGGTCACCAGTATAAGCTAGTCTAACCTTCAAAAACAATTCATGCCAGTCTAGATAATTTCTTATCGCACCATCGAGCTCCCAGGCCACTCGAATTTAAGTGCAAAAAGGACTCAACGTTTCAAATAGATAGCCATCTCCAAAGTTGTATATCGTCCATATACCAATCCAATATCCTATCGTTACGACAACAACACGAAAATATCTCAAAATGTTTTGAACCGATTTCCGATGACGTCGTCCTGTTTAAATCGAACCTATACCGGAAATACATAATCGATTTGTCTGACGATTTTTACACAATCCTTTATTTTTTTTTTTCATGTGTGTTATTCGCCAAACCGGCAACCAATACGGCCAAAAGTTCATTAAATACAGACGTGAATCGGAACGAGGGTAGGTCCTGTAAGGAACGTAAAGGAAAAATAAAAATGAAATTCCGCTCGAGCGTGGGAACATGAAAACATGGAAGTAAATCAGTTGATGGTGTAGATTTGCCGGAAACACCACAAACAAAATTGTAACCCAGCCAAATGACAAAATCAATAGATAAATGGTCCACCGCGTGAATATCCTTTTTTTCAAATCGGGCCTGGATGAGATGTGACTATGTTTCCGCGTATAGTAGCTCGGGGTCGAATAGGAGCACTTCCATTATTGCCACATTTTAAACCGTATAGAACCTCGTATTAGTGGAATCGATTCGGAAAAAAAATCGTGTGTTCACGATTACTATGATTGCCCCTTTTCCGACAAGGACACGGGTAGGATTGTGTTAACCGAGCGCTAGAAATGTATGACTATACCAACAAGGAGTCGTCATTGCTTTCTTGTGATTTATGAATTTCAACAGTCTTTTGATAATGTTCAAGGCTTTACAACACACCCTACAGTATACAATGAATTGTGACAAAAAAAGGCTTTCGTCCTTTTTTCGCAGCCTGGCTCATTTTACAGCCACACCTGATAAAGGCTGTTCCAACGATTTTTTTTGCCACGCTCCCAAACAAAATTTTCACCTTGTAAATTTATGCCAGACTATTGAGGCCTTTTGCGAGGACGGCGTAATGAGTTTTGTTGCCGTGTATTTTTCCCTTCAAACTGCTGACAGGGCTGCTTTACGACAATTGATTTTTGTGCAAAGGTGTGTAACTTTATAATTCTTTTTTTTTTGCCCTTAGAAAATTATGTCATTTTTCATCAGTGAGAACCAGGGAGCTATTTCGACTATGATTCCCTAGTGATGCATTTATTTGGCAATTTATTGCGTAATAGGAAAATGGAATTTTCTTTTGCTAAACTTAATTAACCCCTAATTCGAAAATACTGGAATTTGACCAGTTCTGGATCATAGGCATTTCTTTATCTTGAAAAGTTCCCGTTCAGTTTTTGTTGAATTCAACATTAAATTTGGCTTCGTTCCAATTTTTCACTTCACTTGCATCAAAGAGAAAATACACTTTAGGAGAAATTGCTTAGTTGGGGAAAATACTATCAGTGCCTTGCTCTCTAATTTACCATAAATAAAATTTTATCCACCGATCTGTGAACTGGATAGAGTTACGCTTAACCACTGTGAAAATAAACCGTACTTTGCAACTATTTAAATTAACCCGACGTGGCAAACATGACTACAGGGTACTTAAATTAAAAAGGAAATTGTGCAGACAGTTTTGTGTTGAACGACGAACGAGTTGTGGATTTCAGATATTTAGTTGTAGTTATAGTAGATAACTTTCCTTTTAAAAAATTCTCTACACCAGCATAAAAAATCTGCCAACAGTCTGGGTGAAAATCTATTATTTTTCCGGCAGAAGTTTGGAACGCGTACAATTCTGAGATGCGGTGTAGGTTACTATGCGACTGAAAACCTATCAAAAAGCTCGGGAAGCGGTTAGAATAAGGTCACGCTAGAATATTCACGCCGTTGCCACAAATAACATATGAATTACATAATTGGGTCAAATTCTCGGATGCGGTCTAGGGATTGAAAAAGGAAAAAACTTAAAAATAGATGAATTAAAAAAAAAGTATACAACCACTTTACACCCCCTTAGAGGTTGAATTTCAAAAAATCTTGAAAACACTTTCTAGGTATTTATATGAAGAATCCGTAGAATAAAAACGAATTCAATATTTGAGAAGACCTAGAAGATATGACAAAAAACGTGAACATAAATGCATTCTATTTTCACTGATCATTTTTTGTTTTTCACCCCCACCCCCGTACGCCACTACCTCCACTCAAAAATTTGCCCCTCCCACACCCCTTCACCCATATCAACATATTTTTGCAAATGGGTCCACTATCGAAGCTCTATAGAAATTCCAAGTTTCAGCCTCCTAACGTAAGTGGTTGCTGAGATCTGGAAACCAAAATTTTCCGTCTAAAGCGCTTCCCCCACCCTCCCCCTCACACCCTCACCCCTCAAAAAAAGATCACTTCATGGGGACTTCCCGGTCTATTCAGAAAAAAAATCAGTTTAATAGCTCATAGGGTTTTGGAACTATAAGTCGTCAAACGAGTTTGGCGGACGGCGCACAGATGGACTGAAATTTTTTTTGCTTTTTTGTTGCTTATTAGTCATAAAACGTGTAAAAAAAATTTTCAGGGTAGCAAATTTTTTTTTAAAAAATCGATAACAATACTTTATTATTAAAATAATAAAGTAAAAATCAGCCAACAGTCTGGGTGAAAATTTATTACTTTTTGGGTAGAAGTCCGAAACTAGTTTAATGCTCTTGGGGTTCCCAATGATTCTTGTAACTTTGATTCCTTGAATGGTAAGCGTGTTATAATATCGCCCGTCTGACTCCCGTGATGTATTTATTGTCCAAATAAAAATGTTCAATTCTGGTTCTGGTTGCCGCCGTAGGTGTTTTGTTTTTATTTCAGTAGAAAGCAAAAGCGAATAAAGCGTCCAACTTTGTGTTTTCATATGTTACATATTTTTCGTCGTAAAATTCAAATATATAAGTAAAATTACACAAAAAAGAACGTGATTTTCAATTCATATAAATATAGTTAATGTTACACGAAATTGTGCGTAATTTTGTGATACGTTTCATGTAAATTGTACGCTTCAGTTGAAAAGTACATAAAGAATTTACTAATCCCAGTAATTTCGTGTAAAAGTGACTTAAATGTGTACTTTTACTTGAAAAAATGACATTGGAAGTTTCAAGTAAAAATTGGATTGAAAATTAAATTTTTGAAAAACAGTGTAGGAGTTCGGAACGCGTTTAATGCTGTGATGCGGTGTAGGTTAATATGCGACTGACAACATAAAAAAAACGTTCCAATTAGATTCCTGGTTATTCTTTAGGAAAAAGCCCCCCACGCCTTCAAGGAATAATCACTGAATCTTCTTGGTAAACCACGGTTAAGTGGAGAAGGAATGGGGAAAAGATGGTTTTTACTTATAACATAACCACACCTACAACTTCTTAACCCACAACATCATTAAAGCCGAAAATCTTCTTGAAGTTTTTTTTCTCGCTTCTTTTGAAGATAGTCCCAATTACGCTCAAACATGGCTATGAATATAAGGCCCACAACCACATCCTGATCTTAAAACCTACAATTAAATGCGATTTAAAAAAATGGAAACCACATTGCAAAAAGCCCATTTAAAAAAAATTAACCACAAACAGGATGACAGGCAATTTCAAACCTAAATTATTAACGTTAAGCACCATCGGTGCATCGGTGCCATGAACCTTTGCATTATTCATTTTACATGACATTATAAATCACTCAATTTCCAGGATGTTACATCAGTCGCGCGGTTAAAATCAATTTCCAGCGAAAGCAACGACAAAAACTGCAAAACAACTGCAACTAATCTTGCACTTAAAATTGATAGGGCACTTGGAATAACAAAAACAATTAGACTATAGTATTTCCTGCTAAAGTATCCTGTAAAGGACATGCCGGACACGATGCCCAGATTAGCCCCCGACTTGAAAAGTGTACTCCTTCCCAATGCAATCAATTCTCCGGCTACTGGACGTAGTCGTAAATTTGACTTGAAGGAAAATAAATAAAAAAAAGGACGACAAAATAAAGAATGTAGGACGACTATACGAAGACGACGACGAATAAAAAAAATTTATGAAAATTTCCATACTTTGGAAATAAATGGAGACATGTGTTTAGCCACCATTTCTGGAATTACATCATAAAAACGATGGAAAAATGATTCCATCTCGGGGAATATCCTCGAAGATTTTCACTTAGTCTTGAATCTATCCATTCGAAACTTGTGGGTTTTTTTTTTGGGAGGATGAAAAATGTCCTAACGGAAATAAATGCGCCTACATGAGTCTCTTGAAAGGGATTTCGAGGGAAAAGTTGGTTTCAATTTATGCCGCCAAGAGGTTTATGTAATTTGCATAAAGCATTAAGTAGAGTCCCAGATTGGATACCACGTAGAATCCTGTGAAATCAGTCATCACCCGCACTCCCGTTTCCAATAGCTTTTCATTCCATTCCCTTGTTAATTCGGCTATTGTGTGGTTTGAACTCCTTGCGGGACAGATACTCCACTCGGCTCCACACATACGATGTTTCAGTCCGCGTGCTTTACCGCCCTTAACGAGGCAGGACTCTGCATGATTCGCTATAAATAAGCTCCCGGATAATGTTAGCGAGACTCTACTGCTACCGGTGCTGCCATCTGACTATTCTCCTGATTAAAATTCCCTTAACTGTGAAACTGAATAATGGCGAGCAAACAAAAGTTTTTATTACCGACGCTTTGTGCGCGGCAAGAATCTAATACCGCACTAGCTAAGGTTTATGAGATTCCATCTAGTGGCTAGGGTAGTCAGCCCCACACATATCCTACATGTGCTATCCTGAATTCTGATACGTACGAATGAAGGGTTGGTTGCTTGATTTTAATTTGTCTTTTATGTTTCGAAGTGAGAAAGATGTTTGCGGAGTGTTGCGAGCATCCTTTGCTTCCTTATTGCGTTCGAATAATGTTTTGTGTTCTAAAACTGCGGCTGATTGGAAGCGTCAAGCATCTACAAATGTAGCAGTGAAGTTTGTCAAATTGAGTACAAAGAACCATAATATAAAGCGAGGGGACTTAGGGGTGTAGGAAGAAAAGATACTACATGTTCCCTACTACCCCCATCAAAAATGTTTGACTTATATAATGTCACTAGAACAGCTTCTTATTAGAATAAATTTTCACCATTATATTAATGTTTTTCAAATATCAGAATTGAATTAAAAAAGACGTAAAACGAAACAGAATTTAAAATTCGGTATCCTATTGGAACTAAGAGATATGGCGGAATTCGTGAAAATCATAGAAATATGTTGGTACCACAGGCTAAATACTGGATAATTCCCAAACAATTTGTTTTGCAGTGTATTGAAAAAAAAAACCTTAAAGTAAAGACTCACAAGTCCTAAGTTTCATGACTGGACTCATAAAAAATTTTCACCCCATTGTTGTGTGGTTGAAAAGTCACGAAATTATTTTTATATCGTGAAAGCCGTAAGAACGTATTCAACCTTATTTTATCCATATGTTTCTGTGCGCCACCACTGCACCACCTTCACTGCACATGAGAAGTTTCAACTTTCTAGCACAATTTGTTCCTCAAATTTATATATGTTCACGGTTATTCCCTAAATGGCAAAGTTTTTATTCCCTCGAACTATGCGGTTCACATTCGATTCCCATTCAAGGCACATGCGATAATTACAATCGTTCGGAAACAGTTTTGTCAATATATGTACATACTTTAAGAAGGGGTTTTCTGGGTATTTGAAACCATATTTTTGGGCAGAATAATGTCCAAAATTGTAGCACTGTAAGCCATTTCAAATTTCTCATTATTTAATGCCAATTGCCCTGGGAAAAGTTTTTAGCCTACCCGAACAACCAAGTTTCGTCTGTCCCTTACTACATTCTACATCTTGTATTGGTTCTAAGCAAGCGAGAGTGCAGGGAGGAGGAGGGTAACTTTATATTACAATATCTCACGATCCAATTGCACTAGTAAAATAAACTTCGGTTTCTGTATAAGGGTTGACAAATAAAGAATTTTTCTAAAAAAATAACGTCTCATATCTCAAGAACAATATAAGATAGATGCTAAGAATATTTACCAGAAGTAGGCCTTACAGACTCCTTGCAGAAAAAGATGAGATGATGGTGAATCGGAAAAAATTCAGATTTTTATAACTCGAGAACCTATAATCATGGAAAACTTAAACTTTGTAGATAGAACTATAGTAGTAACATGTTGAAAAAAACAGCGTGTTCAGCACCGTGCACATGATAGAAGTGAAACTTCTTGAAAAATAAAGAAAAAGAATAAGAGAGATTTAATGTGAGAGACAGAGAGAGAAAGAGCATTTCAAAATAAATACAATAATACAAAATTTGCATTTTCTGAGTTTTTCAATGTGTTGTAGGAGGAGGTAGGGGGTAGAGAGGAGGGTGCGGGATAAAGGGATAGAAAAAATAGATGAGGGGAAACAATATGTAGGGTGAGGGGTAGAATGATAAGGGTACACAGAGGGGGGTATACAGTGGGAGGGTGAAGGGTTAAAGTTAGGAGAAAGGGGTGTAAGAAGACAAGTAAAGGGTGAGGGAAATCAGTTGTTTAAAATGAGATAGGTGAAGAGGTGGATTAGATAGGAGTAGTATTTAAAATTCTATGGGTGTAGTCAGAAGGGAATACCACTCTCTCGCAGTGTCACTTTTTCGTACCATCGTTTCATCGAGTTTCGTTTCATCGTTTTGTCTTTTCATAATATCTTTCTTCTCTATCGTGGAACGAAATGTGCTTAAGCGTGACGCGACCTTGAAATTTCACTCGCCGCTAAAGAAGTTTACTATTTTACGGGAGTGGAGGGGGTTCTTTTCCTATCTATAGAACGGCTTATGCTAGAAAGTTGAAACTATCTATATATAAATAAACTAACTAGAAAAGCAAATTTCGACAAAAAAAATTCAAATATTGATTGGTGTTCGAAATAGGGTAAAAATAAATTATTAGTAAAAATGAGGCAGTGCGCAGCAAAACTCGCTTCTTCCATTTGCAAAAAAAAATTAGTTAAGATTTTCTCTTGATAGTATTTTGCCTGCTCTATTCAGAAATGATCTCAGTTGTTACCAAAATGCGTTGGAAACAGGGTAAGGATTTTGATAAAAACTGAGATCATTTCTGAATAGAGCAGGCAAAATACTATCAAGAGAAACCATAACCCATTTTTTTGGAAAATGAAAGAAGCGAGTTTCACTGCGCACAGCCTCATTTTTACTAATAATTTATTTTTACCCTATTTCGAACTGCATATATTTTTCACGATTTTCGTCATATCTATTAGGTCTTTCCAAATATTGAATTCACTATGATTCTACCGTTTCTTCTCATAAATCCCTGGAATGCCTTTCAGGATTTTTTGAAATTCGGTCTCTAAGGCGGTGTGAAGCGGTTGTATACATTTTCACGAATTCCGTTACATCTCTTAGGACTGATAAGACATCGGATTGGTTTCCACTTCCTCGGGCTTTCTTTATATAGGTACCTACATATATATCTTAAAACTCATCTCAGGGTACTTAAATATTCAACCCCAAAGTTGGTACAAGGAGGTTGCATATGTTTTCACAAATTCCTTCATATTTTTTAGTTCTAATGAGATCTCGAAACCATTTATACTTCCTAAGTTGGAAATTTGATGGAGAAATATCATATAACTCTTCTAATCCTATGTAGCAGTCGAAATTGTTGTGATTTTAAATTAAATTTAAAAGACGACCATCTTTATAAGCGCGCTTAGCTCTACCGACAGTTCAAACAGCTTGTTATCTTAAAATTAAATTTTCATTTTAATTTCTGATTTCCTTAAACTAATTAAAAAATAAATAACAGCCAAGATTAAGACTATTTACAATTGTAATCTTTTTATAAACTCCACCATGATCCAAGCACTACACAGTAGTCTCCAAGATCCTTTCGTTTTCCATCTCACGTCCCCTCAGTTTACAATATCAGATTCGTGTTCAGAAATTCCGTCCAAACGGTGACTCTTCATTAGTTTCTAAGTAGAATTTGCCACGCAATCTAAAAAAAAATAATTATATAAATAAAATGGCTACAAGAAGGACTCGGACGTATAAATTTGAAATTACTTCTTGCTGGCTCCAATTCCCATGAACGCTTCAACATTTGCGTGACAACAGTCCTTCGCTTCGAAATTCTCGGAACGTTCACAACGTCTAGCGTGGAAGGCCTTGGGCCATTTCAAGGATTCGATAAAATACTGCCAGGATCTTTGATGACTGCAACCGACTATCGTGAGATGATAATACAGTTAGGGCTTCTCCCTCAAGATTACGTTCACGAGATTAAGGATACTTACGTATGATTCCCAACCAGCGATTGTTGGCTATTTCCTGTCCAACACATCCGGGCTGAAGTGGTGTTCCTCCGTTCGGATAGAAGTCGGCATGCCCTATGGCATTCGGGTTGCCCAATAGTCCGCCATCTGTATGGATAATGTCGACGAATTTAGCATCGGATGGCCCCAATCGTCGATGCGGGCTTCCTTGGTCGAATAATGGAAATGCCGGATCCAGACCTGAAAATACGCCAAGTATACTATATGAAAAAACCGGGGTAGTGAATTCATCAAAAAGCATTTCGTTTCGATTCGTTGTCGGCTTTCCCATGTTCTCCAGCGAACTTTGAGGATTTCCGAATTCGTGACTTTGTGCCATTTCCCTTGCGGCTGACATGGCAAAAACATACTCCGACTCTCATTTTAATGATAGCGATATTCGTCCTGATTGGTGTAATTCTCGGTAGATGTTTCTGCATAGGAGACAGCAACACAAGTATGGTAACGAGGCGAGACTACTAAATTTATAGTGTCTGGGCGAATTTTTTCGGCGTTACGTTGTAATTGAAGGTTTTTTCGACAGGACGTATAGTGCAGGATATATTAAGGATTTGAATAATTCAAGGGCAAGGTACTGCGGTTGTATTTATGTAGTGGGGTGTTCCGTTCGACTTTGATTTATTACCCTTTTGAGGCGATTGTTTGACCCTAAAAAACCTTCCTAACTTGGACTATAAAAAGCTGGTGTTTGGTTGCCTTCCGTTTTGGAATGTCTAGTAATTCCAAATTAATTGGCATGCAGATTTTTCAGGACTTCATAAAATACTGAAAGACTAAATTTGACTTCGCTATTTCGCTATATACTTAGCGAGGATTTGTAGCTGCCATGAAATACACAACTTGCACGTTCTGGCTACTGCGTCTGCAACCTACAGCTATGGTATTCGCGGTACTCATCAATATCACCAGTGTACCACACCAACCGATAATGTGCATATAGTATGTCATCGAGCTGATATCAACGTAATATCCAACTTGTTTCCTTGTATATAAATTCGATAATTTTAGCTGATATAGCCTTCTTTTAACTGCCATCAGCGCCATCTGTTACTAAAATCAATTGAAATTTAAATGAATGACAGTTGCGGATTTTTATATTCTTCCAAAATTAATTTTTTTTTAAGGTTTTTTTAACTTTTTTGATGGTCCACTTTGTATATTTCTTTATTAGCAATGAAAGTGCTTTTCGTCGGAACATCATAGGCACGAAGAGCTAGCAGTCGAAGCTACGATTGGTAGACACTTGAAATTTTGTCTTTGCTAGATGTCAAAGTATAACATGTATGAACTGTGTATCATGCTATCATGTATCGCATATCATGATTTCAATAAAGTAATTTGTATACAATCAGTGTATCCATGGTATTAAATATATCGGTTATATGGTATTAAATATATCGCTTACTACTAATAAACTAAAAATAAAACCATTAATAATTTACTAAATCAATACTTCCCATACATACGAGTAGTCGTACCTTTTCTTACGTGCAGAATTTCCACTCTATTCTTGGCGTGTTACTTTCATCTTTCATCCATTTTTCAAGTACTTAATTACCAACTTTTGTTCTACGAAAATGTTTTCATTCACAGAAAACCTGCATGAGTCCATGGAGGGCAATAGTGTGCTCGTTAAACAACGAGTGGGTGATTATATCATCGATACCCACCCTTATACAAAACATCGACAAAAAAAAAATTGAAAAAAAAGAAAATTACCACGAAATGATTGACAACATTTCGCCTCTGTAGTTTATTGCCATATTCTTGACATAGCGACCCCATGCTTTTGTTGGGGGTGGCTGGCTGCCTTGTGTTTCTCGCTAACAGCCCTTAAAATGTAAGTGGCTGCATATAAAAACATGGAGACTTCTTATACATTCTTGTAGTTTTCGCGGTGAAATTTTTATGATCGATAGTTAGTCGCTTAAGACATTTTTTAATGGATCAAATAATTCGTTTATTGGCGAGGCTGTTTTAACAGCGAGTAAGGGATGGTAATTACCAAATTTTTATTGTAGTCGAGGATGGCATAAAATTGTAAATTGGGCAGGAAGTTTGAAAATGCTAATTTAATTTAAATTACTTTGAAAGTCCTCTTGCCTCAACCACAGTTTAAATTATAGTTCAGTGTTTTAAGTCTCTTGTTTAAACTGTTCACTTCGAATAAAAAGCAATAGCCTAGAAGTTTATGTTTAATTGTCTGTTTACCAATTCGATTTCCATACTTCAATGCGGTAAGTGTCTCAGAGGAAATTCAACGGAATGTAGTGTGTCTTGAAAAGATTAAATAAAACTAGGGACTATTTATGTTTTTTTTTGACTCAGCTGTTTCACTGATTTAACTTCAATCCTATTTTTGCTGACCTATCTTCTTCTGAGTGGCAGCTGAAAGAACTCTCAAGATAGGACATAAGACTTCAAAAATAAATTAATGAAGCCAAATCGATTTCTGACCTCCCATCCCTATAAGCTGACTGGACTATACACTACAGTGTATTAAAGTCTAACCCCCTAAAGGTGCTTTTACACAAGCAATTAAAATTGCTCAATTTACAGCAATTTCAGACAAAATTGACGTCACGAAAACATACAGCAACATTCAGTAACATCGGCAATAAACGATATGGATCAATTAGTTGTCAACTCGTTGATTAACAGTGACTAGCAATATGAAGCAATTCTCAGCAGTTTAGTAATAACATCATACACGGACAATTCAGTCTATGAACAATACAAAAGTAAATTTGAAAAACAAATCTAAAACTTAAAATTAAACTTCAAATATTTGAATTCCAAGCCGTTATCACACGAAACTTGACAACTGAATCGAGGACAATTGTTCGAAATTTTCTAAGCTAGTGGAAATACAACTATAGGGCGAGCAATACCAGCAATCTATGAAAGCAGTGCCAAATTGCCGAAATATTGCCACAACTAGCATAATATTGCTCCATTAATTGCTCCACTGTTTTGGCAATAGTCGCTGGCAATTAATTGCTTGAAAAATTGCTCGTGTACAAGTTCCTTAAGTCCAGTTCAGTATCCTTAAAAAAAAAGAAACAACCTTTGAACTGGATTCCACAAGAAGTCGTCGAAAGTAGATTTTTTTCGTAATACATACTATACTAGTACCACGGATATTTAATTATGAAAAACCGGAGGTTCATCCAGACTTTTTTCACCTTACAAGATTTCTTGAAATGCGAGTACTGCTTTGTGTCTACTTTTACAGGTCTCAGTCTCTCTCTGATTAGTGGGATCTAACTATTTCTTCTCAGTTCAGTCACCATCTTACCATTTTACCTACAACCGTTCTTTAGGTCAGTCAGGTGACGAACTGCTCGGAACAATACAATTAATCTTATTGAACAATTCTCTAAACATACCTGTTATTCTTGGTAACTTAATTCCCCACTCCTGCAACTGCTGCCCGGCGAATCCGACCACTTCGGCTCCTAAACTGAATCCAATCACGTGCATCTTCTTGACTTGTGCACCTGAATTAATCAGAAATCGCAAGAATCGAGCAATATACCTGGCCACACGTGGCATATTCTCGACGGAGCTCATGTACCACGGAAGCGCTGTAAGTGGACTCCAGTCGACCAGGACCACATTGTACTCGCCGCTCGACAGGAATGCTGAAAATGATCACAAAACCGATACTGACCAATAACATCGATATAATCGTAATGGATGCAAATAACTATTGAAACAGGTGAAAACGAAAGGAAGTCGACTTGGACGACCGACCGTTCATCCATAGTGGAATCGAATCACGTTCCTCTGAACTTGATGCGGGGGGCAAACTAATTTTCATCTTACCATCACGTATTTCTTGACTGCTTTGACCCTTGCCGCCCGGCACATGTTCTGAGAAACCGTGCATGTACAGAACTGTCGGATTCGAAGTATTAAAACTGCTTCGTCTCAAGGTTTCCGAATCGGTTACGTATAGCTTTTCGGCTGCACTAGGATTCGATCTGTAAAATGAATTGGTGTCTGAGATGTTTAAGAAAAGAAAACCGGAAAAACTAGTGGTAGCATTAGTTCGGGATGGATGTAACGTACTTACCGTGTGTAGAGCAGAAATTGAATGTCACGGGCTTCTCGAATTGGACAGCAGTTCGTACAGGTTCCGCGCGGTGCAGGACTATAGACCAATGGCGATCCAGCTAGAAAGGAATCAGATTAAGATTATTTTCAATTATCCCATTCATTTATGAATCTTTGACATGACTGAGAAATGATTCGTTTAAGGTTCACCGAAGTGAGTATTCAAAAGTACATACATGAGACCGCAGAAGAAAAGAAGTATCGGAAAGAACGCTTTGATATGAGAATTAAAGTGAGCGCAGGCCCGTGCAAATGGGGCGGCCTTAGGGGGTTCCAACCCCCCCCCCCCCCCCTCCCCCCATTGGCCTATTTTCATTGGGAAGTGAGGACCTTTTTTTTAGGTCATCACATCCAATATGGTGGGAACTTGCTACCCCCCCCCCCCCCCCTTCATACCATCCTGGGCACCTGCCTGACTGAGCGTCTTGTGCTGTCACGCCCCTTGGTAATGATGGTGTTTAATTTTAAAAATTTGGACGCTTTATGAATGTTTCGTCAAAACTGCTCACTTATATGAAGAGATTCTTAGCGTCAGTGCAATAACAAGAAAACCTCCTTAATTCAGGCAAATTTATGAATTTCTCAATTTAATGAAACAAGTACAAAGGTAAGAGAAAGGAGATCCTTCACACACCTACAAAATTTCCTTAGATTGTCTTTTCAGCAACATTTGTTGTAACATTCACCAAAGGTGAAGAAAAATCGAATGTTGTGAAAAAAAAACATTGAATGATCTTTAGTTTGGACTCACTAAAGGTAAAGAAAAATCAAGTAAGAAAATTAAAAACAACCTATATTATGAAATTCAGAAAAGTGAGTGAAATAATTTAAATTCGTCACACTGAAAATGCAAGTGAATTTTAAGCACTGCCTCATTCAAATCGATACACTAATAATTCATCTAATTCTTCGCAATCGAATTCATTTGGGACTCAAAGTCTTTTCTCTTCTACGTGATGCCCATTCATTTATGAATCTTTGCCATGAGTTAAAAACGATTCATTTAACGTTCACCAAAGTGTATACAAAGGTACATACATGAGGTCACAGAAAATATGAAGTATCTGAATGAACGCTTTGTTGTGGGAATTAGACTGGTTGTGTTTAACTTTAAAAAATTCGACGCTTGAGGAATGTTTCCTCAAAACTACTCACTTATACGAAGAGGGAGGTAGTGAATCAATGTGAAATGGTCGGTAGGTTTTCCGGATAAAATTGAGTTCTTAAGTCCACCAGAATGCAATGTAGTGAATCAGTGAATCAATTGGGTCGGCTATTTTTTAAAGTTTGTTGTGATAAACCAATACATACTGTGTTTTCTCCGATGGATATATTTATTTGGTTAAATTGTTAAAGCCTACTGTGTACTTTAAAATAACAGCAAAAGATTTCGAACATAGTGCCAACTTACACCTTGACTTCATCTCAAAAGTTTATCAGTAGGTGCCTAAGTCAAGCCTTGACAAAATCATAAAATTTCAACTATTCAAACAACATAAAATAAACTTGATGTTCTAACCATCAAAATCATAAAAGTCGACGCTTTACTTACCTACAAATCCTTTAATTGCCATTACAACCTTTGTCATTGATTACGACATACGACTTCATTATTGTTACTTACATTATCTAGTTATTTTCATTGTGGAAAAAAACACAATTTTCTTGACTATCTGCTTAATTGCTGTCGGCAGAAAGACCCAAGATCTTATGAAAATACAAAAAAAGAAACATAATAAAACGGAAGAAGGTGAATTAAAAATCAGTTAGAAGAGAAAACCATGAGCATATTATTTGGAAATTGAATTATTAAGTCACCGGTACAGTGACCAGAGTAACCGCCAAGCACTTTCAATTCGGTCCAGTGACTCGACGCATAGGTTTGGCCTTCTTATTCTCGAGTAGGTATGTTTATTGACGCACTGACCAATCTTCAGAGTTAACCATAATTAGTCAAAACGACAGCTCTTATTTTGATTATTCAATTTGTGATGATTTTTGCGTACAAATCAACCTTCAAAACTATAACTAACTGCTTTCTCCTCAGGTTCAAATTTAAATTTCGCGCCAAATCTAATCATTGAAAGTGATATTTTTCGCGCTTACGTTACTCGAGTAATAATAAGAGTTAGATAATATCAGTTGATCGAACTAAGAAACGATCGACTTAAAAAATTAGTTTTGCCGGTTTTTCTCTTTTTCACCTTCGATCAACTGTTTTTTTTTTTATTTTCTTTTTTTTATTCCACTATAAAATGCAGGTTACCGACATTGATATTGAGAGTTTGCAAAAAATATAAAAAAATTGTCAAGTTCAAGACAAATTGCATATTTTTAGCGATCGTGTGATTATCATAAAACTTAATGAACAATGTCTTACACGATACACATATGTGGATTAAAAGTTAATAATGATTCGATCGTAGATTTATGTAAACGCCTTGATGTTGCACCAATGTCTTTCGGGTCTAAACTTGACATATACATTATTCATATAATAAAAGTATTTATTTAATTATTATGCAAAATTATACTTTGTTGTAGAGAACATAATTTAGTTCAGGGTCTTAAATACTTGAGATTGTTATTGATATTTGTGCTTATTTATCCGGAAATAAAAGTTCTAAAAACGCGAGTCTGTTAGTAGCCAATAAACGCAACTGAGATGTGAATTCTTCGATAGATGCTGACACGATCTTCTGTTCTACCTTATCGCTAAACATTCTCGAGTATTGAAGATTTCACTGATCATATGTACAGCTCGTCTGCATCATGTGGCACTGCACTGCACTGTACACTGCACTGTACTTATCACAAAGAACTTTTCTCTTCTTCTATGGCTCAGGACCAAATCGGAGTTTGGTGATTTTTAGCTTATCGCTCAATCCTTGCCGTTAAATGGGTGGTAGATGGGGTGGAATTTTGAGAGATATATGAAACACCCTCTTAGGGGTTTTAAAAAATAAAAAAACCCATGAAAAAAAGCAGAACTCAAGTTAATTAAAAACTTCAGAAGATCTAAGGAATACGACCTAATTCATATTTTCACCAATTTCGTCATATCTCTTAGGTCTTCTGAAATTTTGAACCAATTTTCTCTGAACATTTTTCGCTTCACCTTCGCACGCTAATAGATATAACCTATAGGCTATAGAGAGAGTACTGCGTACGGTAAACAGACAGACTGAAATTTTAAATTTAAATGTGAATGAATGAATGAACTTAAAAACATATCTAACCCATTGGGTGCAAAAAGTATTTCATCAATTCGAAAACTATTAAACATTGCTAAATGATAAGAACTTTAATTTTCCAATCAAATGTGGCTAAACTATTTCATGGGTAAAATTTGGCTCGACGGACCAAAAAGGTTTCCGTTCTTTCCCAAACAATGCCCTTTTTAATTTTCTTTAAGGAATTTAATTATCACAAAGACGGCTTAAGCGCAAGTGGTATTTTTATGTAATCAGCCAACTTTACATTATGAAGAAGGACTTTTAATTTACATGCATACTTTATTGATTAAAATTTGTTACATGTGTCATACATGGGTAGGAGATCAGAAATCAAAACCTTTACAGCCTTACTAGCCAACTAATGTTGACATTGGGCGGATATTTTGGTAGTTACTTCAATTAGTTTTCCATTTAATTAAAGGAAAAATTATCAGAAAAAACCATGTTTGATAATTATAACTAAAAGTGTAAAAAAAATTGTATATAAAAAAAATAAGATAAGTAAGTGCTAACAATAAAGCCTAACTTTAGATTAAACTAAATTAATAATTAGCAAGCAATACTAAAAAAATCTGGCAATGGTCTGGGCGCAACTTTATTATTTTTCCGGCAGAAGTTCGGAACGCGTTCAATTCTAAGATGCCGTTTAGGTTACTATGTGACTGAAAAACTAACAAAAAGTTTGGAAGTGGTTAGAGTAGGACGTAATATATGAATACCATGATTGGGTCATACTCCGGGGTGCGGTCTAGGGGTTGAAAAAGGAAAAAACTTAAAAATAGGTGATTATTAAACCAGCCCGTGGAAGTAAAATGATATTCGATATCTGATCAGACCTGAGAGATATGGAAGAATTTATGAAAAAGTATACAATCACTTTACACCCCCTTAGGGATCAATTTTCAAAAAATCTTGAAAAATTTTTCTAGGTATTCATATGGAGAATCCGTAGAATAAAAGTGAATTCAATATTTTGGAAGACCTTGTACATAGATATGACGAAAATCGTAAAAATATATGCATTCTTTTTTGACTGAACATTGTTTTTGACTCCACTTCCGAAAGCCAATGAATATTCGAAGTTTTTTTTAATTAAAATTACTTTTCTAGTTGATTTACACACCGAGTTTCAACTTTCTAGCATAAGCCGTTCCATAGTTAGGAAAAACTATTTTTGCGTACGGCGTACAGACGGACATTTTTTTTTATTGCTTTTTTGGGGTCTACTAGTCCTAAAACGTGAAAATGCAAAATTTCAGGGTAGCAATTTTTTTTTTTAAATCTCAGGTCGATTACAATACTTTATTATTAAAATAATAAAGTAAAATGCTGTTTTCTTATGTAATTTCTCCCATGTAAATTGTAAAAATTGCTTAAGTTAGACTTCATATATTATTAACAAAAATGAAAATTTTTTAAAAAGAAGATATTCTTTGGCATTTTTTCTATCATTATATTAATGAAAATAAAATGTTAACCGTTCAAGGCATAGGTAATAAATGCACATAAAGAACTTGGATTTACAAATTTCAAAAAATGTTTAAGGGTTGTTCATCCAATAGCTATTTTTTCAAATACAATTTTGAATTTCTTCTTCACGGACGACCTAGTTTACATACCAGCTAATAAAGTAATGTTATTTTATTTTGTTTTTTTATTAAGCTGGAAAATTCACATGAAAACAGTCATAAATCATCAAAATCGCATTTAACGTGCATATAAAGACAGTAGATTTGACTCGATTCTAGTTGTAGTGGCATCGACCAGGTTATTTGTTAAAGAATGGAATGACTGAAAATTGTTTGCTAGCACTTCAATTTTTTCTTGGTTTGTTTTAAATTTGGAATTATTGACAGTAAGTGGAGAGAGACTTTTAATTTAGTGGAGAGAGACTTTTAATTTAGTAAACAAATGTGAGGATGTTTATCAGAATTGCAACCGGATAGTAAAACAGCTACTTAGAACCTAGTTCACCTCAGTTTCCAATCTGGCATTTTAGCTGAAACATAATGTCCTTTCAATGTCAATACCCATCATTGGAGCAAGTCTAGAATTATATGATGGTCTCCGAATATGACTCTCCTGACGAAAAAAAACTATCATATGCACATTTTTACGAATTTCGTCATATCTCTTAGGTTTCTGAATTTTTGATACGATTTCCACTGATCATAGAAGCATAGAAACTAAATTCCACTGAAGAGATATTGATGAATTCATCATGAAAAGATAATTAACTCTTTTCGCACCCTTCCTTGATAGTTAAATATTAAAGTCGTTGCAAACACTTTTAAGTTCTTTGGCTGAAGTGAAAACTAATTTGGTATCTTATATAAAAATCCATATTTAAAGCCATTTTCATGGAACCTTCTGGAATTCGTGAACAAACTTTTAACCATCTTAACGTTGGAATTTAAAAAAAAAACGTTGGGCTTTAGAATTTTCGTTTTCCGTTTTCCGTTTTTGACCCAGTATTACTGAATTTGAATATTTACTCCATGCATACGTTTCTTCTTCAAATCAACTTTTATTCATTTATGAGTACATAAAATATCCGGCAAAAACCTCTAAAACTGACCAGCGGCTACGGTTAGCAATACACTACATTCAGATGAAGGTCGTTTCCGAAAGGATTGACCGTCATTATTTCATCTGAGCACCTACTCGTATCTGTCGGATATTTTTCCCCTAATATAAAATCTTGAGGAAATCTATAAGATCGTTTCGACACGAAGCAATGAAATTGTTAGTAACCTGTGTTTATATGCACCTACTCGTTAACACATACGGTGAAAGTACCGACCTGTACACTGTGTAAAAATTCAGTCAGTTATTTTTACCTTCGACGATGTCTTAAGTCAAACACCTGACAAAGGCCAAGTTCTTCGGAACTGCAAGAGCAGAAAACTCTAAATTAACCGAACGGAATTAATTGGTCTTTAGCAAAATGTTTACGTATACCAGCAGCAGTTAACGCATGCTACTTAAACTTGGAAAGGTCGCACTGACTAACAATTCATTTGTTAGCTAGTAGCTACTAACTCTTTTACTGGTCGGATATCATAGATACTTTTGACTATGGTCAAGGTCGTCAAGATGGTACGTGGTAAGCACATAAAAATCTCGAGATTTTTACCGGCCAAATTTAGGAAAAGATACTTCATTAAATCGTAGCCATGGCCAACGATATTGTTGTGGTTTGTTGCTGTTTTTACGGAATTTTGCTCTTCAGAAAATTTATTAGATTTTGACTTAATAGGTAAGTGATAGACACTACATACTCTAATTATTTTTTAGAGCGAAACAATAGCAAGAAATACTCGACATGATACAGATGTGGTTCACTTAAAAATATAAAAAAGATGTTTTGGGCGTTACCATAGAAAAGAGAAACATTTTTAAAATGCATTAAGATAAGAGTGTTTCTCGCCAACATCATTGTTTATTTTCAAATAAAATTATGTTTGCACGAGCATTGGGAAATCTTTGAATTGCATGAAACACTGCTTCTAAGATTGGCTAAGATTTTCATGGAATATCGTGATCAAATACAGCCGCACAGTGTTCTCGTCATAAAGTTTCATCTTGTTAATTTATCGGATCTTCAGTAACATACTGCTTCAACTTGAAGAAGTACCCACATTATAATACAATACGATACTGCGACCTTTAACTTCTTCGAGAAATCGCTGCATTTGAAGTACGTATACAAACCAATTTAAAGTTCGTCTCTAAGAATGATATAGTAAAACATCGTACGTTTTACCATTGAACCACTCTGGTCATCCTACCAAGGACACAATCACACAATTATCTTATTTTCGAACGATTAACTCTTGTCTTCTTCAATAAAATTGGTGAGAATTTTGATGAAGTGCATTCGGAACTTATAGTATGTTAAGATAATTTGCTGTCATGGTCACAATATGCAACACTAATAGGTTACAGTATTAACTCTTGACTGGTATTTTCAGCTGGTTACCTGCTTAGTGTTATTTTTTTCTTAAGAAATTCTACTTAAATTTTAACTAACTGTTAGTTTCAGAGAGACCAATCCTATTGATATGCGTCCTAATGGGACAATGTCCAGTCGGAGCTCTCACTTTATTATTATTATTATTACATGTTCTTTTTCCCGAATGATTTGTCATAAAAAGCTTTGCGTGCATGTTGCCCGGTGCTAATTTGCAGTGAATGGAGCTTTGCGATTTTTGCCACATTTGGATGTTCATGCTGGCTGTGCTTAATGGTATCCATCCTTCTTTTGTTCTCTGCTAGTGAATTTAAAGATACTGCTGCTCTGTTAACAAATACAGAGTAACTGGAAAATCGACATAACAAAATTTGATATTCGAAATATTGTCGATCGATCGTGAGGTTCAACCCTCAACCTACTAACCGATTAAAGAGCTGCATGGGAATTTCAGTAGGTGTGTACGCGTGTACTTCTGTGGTAATTTGTATGATTTTATTGAATATGGGGCATAGAAATTATTGTAAATTGACGTGCAATATTCATTGAATTTGAATATTGGGAGATATGCTAGAATTTTCGTGTTGCGTACATATGATAGATCTACGAGGCAATGGAGGTGATAAAGTTTAATCTAATTCACACCTTGCTGACTGCGAAAAATGAGCTCTGATGATAGTGGCAATACTCTCTAATAGGACAGGGATAGTGCAAGTCGTAGAACAGTAATGTATGACTAGTCTACCGACTTATTCGTTCCATACTAAATACGAGAATATCAAGTGAGCAGAGCCTTCAAGGAAAATTAAAAATCATCTATTCACCAGTGTTCCATTATTAGAAGCACGAATACAGTGCTCTAAAATGCTTTTACAATTAGCGAAAAAATTAGAGCACTACGTAGAGAATATTTCAAATTTTCTCCCTGGTGGTTAACTACAAAATGTGTCCTCGATACATGCATACTACGAGTATCTTGGTACGAAGAGAACAGAAACGAGGTCATGAATATTTCGCAACAAAAAACCTGTTCCCATTTTAGTACTATTCTCCATTTACTACAACAATTTACAAAGGAATAAATTTAATTTTTTTTCGTACTTACTCTACACTGAACAACAACAGAACAAAGTGTATACGAACATTTACACTTTATCGTCCTATTTTTATCCTTAATTTATAATAAAGTACAGCTGAGCAGAAAGTAGCAAAGTACGGCTCCGATTCTGATTATATGATGGTCCTATTCCTTAATTGAAGATTATGTTTGAAAATAATTTACATGGGAATTAGCTACGCTTTAGGTATGTAATTAACGTAGGCCATACGATACTCGTATATTAAATTGTGGGCTATTTAATGGGGTGCTATACTAGGTCCTTAGATGGACTATGATTAAGATAATCGATGAATGAACACTATATTTAATTGTCTTGTTGATTGCATCGATTAAGAGTAGCTTTGATATAACAGTGAGCAGTTTTACTCTATTTTTTGTTTAAATTGTTCTTGTAGCGCCATCTGTTGTGCATTAAGTCTGTTCTATTTGTCAACCGTTACAAGCGCTAGAGTGGCGTTTGTTTTAATCTTCAGTATCATAGATGGCGCGACCAAACGTTACTGAATTCGAAAAAATAATGCTTATGTAAAAGAGATCCAAAAGGAGCATAACATTTATTCGGTAGCGAAGGCAAAAAAGATTGCTTAAAATTTAGCGGCCAATTAAATTAATTATCCAGTGAAAAAAAAAGTTTGGCTAGGACAGTAGAGTCCTTATTTTTTAAAGACATTTTGATTTGATTTTATTTTATTTTTCAAATTATGAACATGTGTTTAGCTTATAATCTAGTTTAAATTCAACAGTGATCAAACTACTTTATGGTCTTTACAACTTCAATATTAATATTCCGCGTCTAGCTTTAAAGACATTTGTGGAGAAGCTACTGGAACTTCTGCAAATGGGGATTAGATGAAGCTAAGAAGTAAATCATCAAAAATTCATCCAATGTGATTTCCAATGTACAGAACTTGTTTTATTTATTGGACACATGAATGAAAAATTACAGAATGTCATATTTCTGCATTTCTAGAACTTGGTCTAAAGAATTTAGCGGCTGCAAATTTTAAGATTCCCATACCCAACGTGCCTAAAAGTTATCTTCCGTGCAAAGTAATTTACAATTATTTTAAAGAGTTTTGCCATGGTTTTGATTATTAGTACATCAAGTGTAACTGCTTAGCTTTAAGTCCTTAAGGCAATCATAAAAAATTTATGGAACTAAATTGTGTTTTTGTGTTATCACGAGTTCTGAAAATCTTATGCATTATTTTTATATGGTAGGTGCTTAAAAGAGGTTCTTACTTTTATCTTTTTGGCTGTGATATTTTCAAGTAGTAAACAATTTTAACATTTTTTGTACTCGAGATAACCGCCAGAATGGATGAATTTTGCTCATTAAAAACTTGAAGAAAAAATTACTTCCGTTGTAGATAGTTTGAATAATTTCTTGACTTTATATCTGAATGCTTTCTTGAGTTATTGTGCGTTCTAACTCAATTTTCCAGCATTAACAACTCACCAAAATATAGAGTAAAAATGCTGCAAAGAGCAGAATTAGCTGCCAGCGTCATATTTCCTTATTGCATAAATAATTTCTTTAATGTTCGATATATTCCAATGGGTGCACTTTCATATAAAAATATCGTTGATTTTTTGAACTGAACCTGATAATAATTTTTTTGCCTTTTTCACTTTATTTCCACATTTCGAATTTTCTTAAACACACTTTACGGAGCACAAACTCACGACTAAGAAACTGTTCTAATTGGCGGTCTGATCACAATATCTTGGGGCTAAAACTTTCAATCGTATCCACGTTTAGATCGTCGCAAAACTTTACACTAAAGCACGTCAGCGCCGAAAAACGTTTCGCATTAAACTGTTAGCCAGTTACTACTAGTGGATAATCGGAAATGAACGGGCATATAAGTAACTTGGCGGGAAAGTCGTTATGCTTGCATATCACATACTGGCGATAACCAAAATTCATTAAGTGTTAAAACCGCGACGCTCCGTATGATCTGCAAAAGCTTCCCCCGAGCACCTAACTCTTTATTATTATGATACCGCGGAACAGTGGATTCAAACCATTCAAGATGTTGTGTAGTTGGATCGGTGTGTAATTAAATATGCACCTTTCAATAGAGGCATCGATAGACGAGAATTCACAATCTTCTAATCCATAAGTCTTGAGCTTCTGTTCCTGTATGCCCCTATGACATACTGTTCATTTTCTAACATATTTCTTTAAGGCTGCAGGTGAGATTCGAACCCACGGCTTCAGTAGGTACTAGTTTTTGAACGCGCTTAGCCACGGTTTCGAAAATCCATGGGTCCTTGGTTCGAACCTCACTGAAATACGTGGTCCCAATTGATTTAGAGCGCTCTGTCTGAATCAGAAATTAAAAGTGTCTCATCCGGAAAACAAAATATTAGATCAGCTTACCTCACAAAGTCTAAAGCAATGTTGTTGATATTTTGTATATACCTACATTTTCTAACCTGCTCTGATCTGGATAAGTGCGTAAAAAAACTCACTTATTATATATGAATATTTTTTATTTTTAATAACACAGATGAATATTAGTTCTATTTCGTGCGTTTATTTTGGAAACGTACTAAGCCTTGGGACGTCACAATGGACAGGGGATGACATTTTGCGACAAAGTATGAGGGGGGTTCAAAAATAGTCAAAATTCGAGTTAAGTAGTATGTATACGGCGCCTTAGGTCAGTTTCACTTACCTACTTTATTAATTAAATAAGTTAAAGTATGATTTTATTTCCATTTATTTGTTTTTTACTTTATATTAGGAACGGATTGTGCTAGAAAATTTGAACTTGGTAAATTTTGAAAATACAAGGTTTTCCGGTAAATACTGTTAAATTTATTTTGTGTGACGTTTCGGACTCGACTGAGTCCTTTATCAAAATTTTTGGTAAATTTTGTTGGTGAAAAAGTAGTTTATGCACGAGTTTCGACAAATCTTTCAGGACTTTGGAGATATATAACAAATTTTACTTCAGCGGTCTCTTACCATAAGTTCCGAAAAACAACTTATCCGAATTTATCGATATTCAACGCCTAAGGAGGTGTAAAGTTGTTTACGTACATTTTCACGCCACATTTTTTAGGTTTGATGAGATATCGAAATCGCTTTTACTTCTTGAGGCCTTTAATACCCGTCGCATAAAATTGAAAATACGCACTTTTAGGTATTCAACTACTAAGAAGTAAGTGTAAGGTAGATGTGTAAATTTTCAAAATGATTTTGACCATTTTTACGAATTCCGGCGTATCTCTTAAGTCTGATAAGATATCGAATTGCTTTGTACTATACCAGGCTTTCTACATAACCGCCTAAAGATTTGTTTCATTATTTTTTGATATTTAACGCTCAAGTGGTTATGCTGATATTAAATCCCCCTCTTTTTATTAAAATTGAAGAAAATATTACAGTGAATAGTAAATCTATCAGCAGTTTGGTAGAAACTTCATTATTTATCGAGCAGAAGTCTAGAATGCATTTAATGCTAAGATGCAGCGCAGATAACTTAACGAATATCTTGCGAAATAAGTAAACAATATTTTTCAAAATGTCAATCGCATAGTAACCAACACTAAATTTCCGTATCAAAAGCATTCCGGACTTCCACCAAAAAAGTTGTAAAGCCGCGCCCGGACTATTGGTAGATTTTGTACCAAGGTGAACGGTAATTGTAGTATTTACTGTTTTTAATTTTACAATTTTACAATTTTTTTCAGTGGAGTAGCCAAGACATTGTGTGTCCTCAAACCGTTACTAGCTATAAATAATAAAAAATACTTACTCGAAATATTGCGCGCTCAAAATCCTAAGATAATTTTCATTCTTTTCCGCGAAGAACAGAAGACAAATACATGCACTGTATCAAAGTATCAGCTGATGTGAAGTTTTTTTTATCCATTTGTAGTTGTTTGGTGCATTTCCTAGCATCGATCTTTTCAATAAGCTGAGCTTTACGCGAAATGCCTATCATTATTGGCCTATAGGCGAAATGCCTGTCGAAATGCCTGTCAAAATGCCAGTCGAAATGTCTGTCGAAATACTTATATTAGCCACGTTTTGAAGGAAAAGATATATGTACATACATTAAAAATATGGATATGTTTTGATCCTACTATATCACAAGATATTGTTATATGCTAGTGCTAACCTGGCTACCCGAACTCATTATCAATGACACCAGAGAAAAAAAACAATCTCACAATTTCCAATAAGAATAGTTCGGAAAACTCTGCATAACTCTTCATACTACTCGATCACTTTTTTCCCTTCTCGGTTGTTCTTCACACTTGCCGATTATTCCACATACCACTCCGAATATGTTGAAAATCTCTTCAATACATGCAGTATATAAGCGCCGCAGAGCTTCTACATAGAGCAGTTTGGCTTATGTGAAAGCGAAACGACGGTTAGATCTACACCAAAGTGTTTGTAAAGCGATTTTGATTGGTAAGAGCGATCAAGTTGTAAATGGAATCCGAGAGCGTTGCCAATAGATTATTGAATGCGATAAAATAAAGCTTTGTTATAGTTACTTCGTTTAATCGAATTGTGTGTACTTGAATTTTCGGGGAACCACCAGCTCGCAACTATGTAAATATATGCATTTGATCGTTTGCCAATCTACTGATACAGAGAACGAGTTTTCATTCCCTTTTATATCAGCTGATTACTGGTCTGACAAAATAATACTAGCAGCAATAGAGGAAGCAATCTCAGAATTAATCAGTCATGCAAAAAATATTTGAAACAATTAGAAATTGTTGCAAGCCCCTGCTGTAGCCCAACCTTGATTCGTGCTCTCTGTTTCGCGAAAAAATCACAACAATCGAAACAAAACCGTTGAAAATTTGAAGAGAGGACAACTTACTTACCAATTAGACAAACACTCAAAACTACGCACTTCCTGGTCACACACTATCAGGCGAAGTTAAGAAGAACTCAGAGTTTAATCACTTGCGCGTTTTATTTCAACTTTAAGAATTAATTTCTTTAACAAATAACCGCATTAAACACCTGAAGTGGCGGTCATCGTTAAATTGTGCTGCGCGCGAAATTCGAATTCCGGAAGTTGAGTGATTTTTACCCGCCCAGCAACGATCTGATAACCTTGGAAATTAAATGTTTATTTATTTAAAAAAAAATTCCGACGATTTTATTACGTGGTATGAACTGGGAATGTTCGAATAAGCCGTAGTAAGAAGTAAAATTTCAATTAACTCTGGCGACGACGAGATGAAATTAATTCGGTGCATTGTCCAGGAAATAAAATGCTTTCGAGAATCAGAAATTTCCAATTTCATATCAAGGGGTTTTTTCCCCAATAAATTTACACGGACAACTTTTTACCTTATTTAAAAATAATAAATTATAAAAAACGATCTCGAGGACCGTTTTGGTTGCAGACTCATGCAGGGTCGCTCGAAGTTGCATTGATGCACCTTGGCTTTACGCTGTACCGACCCGAAATTGATTTGATCCGATTAATTTATATTCGAATCGTTTCCGGTTAATTTATGATTAACGATTCCTGATGAGATGATTTCAGCTGCAAAGAAAATAACGAGATTCTTGAAATTAAAATTAATGTCCTTCAGGTTTTTATCTGCAGAGAGATTTTAATTTTTGGACGTGCATTGCAATTATTCTTTCTAATGCAAGGGCATCATTTCGGGCTTTAATCGAAGTCGGAAGTCTTATTCTTATACCTTGAAGATGTTTCGGTAAGTCTTTCACTATGAACACCCATGAGAATTCGGAAATATGTGGTTCGGTAATTACGTATAATAGAGTTCCTCGCTTAAGTCTTTTGTTTTCTGTGATTTATTTAAGACTGTTGAAGGCTGATGGACTAATCAGAATTAGGAGTGGGCTATTAATTTGGAAAATCAGATAGTAGCTTCTATTAAAATAACACAGAAAGGATAGTTAAATATAATTGGGATTTTTAACTTTTTTTTTTGTAATTTCCAGGGACGAGTTATGACGAATCAAAGTTTAATTCTTGCACTTTTAAATATTAATTTCTTGTACTAATAAAATTAAAAAAATTTAATGAAAAAATTTGCAAAATTTTGATGCAATCTCCCCAGATTTTTGTTTCCAGTTTTTTTTTGTCATTTTATTTAATTTAATTTAATTCCAACTCGTCCTAAGTAATTCGGTGCTACCATTTAACGTGACTCAAAATTTACAATGTACAATAAAAAATTGATCAAATAATTTAAATTACAAATTCTAACAAAATAAAATGTGCTACGTAAAGTATGTAAATTTAAAACGAAGTGTAAATTTAGACGAAAAGTTATGAAAAATTTACTATTACTTTTAAGTTATTGTAAATTTACTTTAACTGTATGAAATATACATACCTCTAAATTGTAATGTTACTATTAAGAAATCTAAAAATATATTGCAAGTCGCACTTTTACAATTTTTAATTGCAAAATAAGCCGAGCAATATGCAGACAAATTAAGCTTCTAAAAAAAATCTATACTCGAAATGTATCGAAGGGCTTGAGTGCGTGTGTGTAATTGGTGGAGGTCTTTTTTCGTTGGAGTGCTTGAAGAGTGAACTAAATTTGAAACAGTGGACAAATATAGCCAGCATTTGTATAATCACAAGTTTGATTCGACCTTTACACTTTACTGTACAAAGTATCATTTTGGAATTAAATATACGAAGAATTTTGAATTGTGTAGTTTAAATTCTAATTCGAACCATTGAATTCAATTGATTATCGTGTTAATTTTTTTGAATTTACTTATCACATTTTTTAAAGTTACTCAATTTATCTAATAGTAAAAAAACCCTACATATTAAACTGGAATAAATAAATGTTCTTACGACATCCTTTGGGATAACTAAGTTTCAGATTTTAAATTAATAGCAAAATTGGATTTTTAAATCTAATAAATGGAAAATATTTCGTTACAAGCATTTATTTTCAAACATTTTGATTGAAGATATTACAACCTCAATTTGCTTTCACATTTTACATCGAAAACATATTTACAATACGTACTAGTCGAAATTAATTGGGTTTAATTTAATGTGTATATGAAAAAACAAAGTGATTAGTTCGTGAAATTTTTGTCTCCGACAAATCTCAGTATTAGATTATAGTTACTAGATATCTATTTCAATTAAGTATTATGTATTTTAATTTACTAATTGTAATGTAGTTTTAAATAGTAGTTTTTACGACAAGACAATTTTTTCTGGCCAATGCAAATTTGATTTTTTCTACATACGTACATACCAAGTTTCAACTTTCTAGCATACCGTTTTCAAAATTTTCGGTTTCAATATTTTTCTTCTTTTCTGGTATTTCATTAAAAAACTTCCGAACAATTGACAATACTCAAACATTTTGTACCTGCGCACGCCACTGGTTCCAGCTTCGAAACTTTATTTTCAATAGATTCTCCTAAAATAATTACAAACAATTAACAAGTTTCAATCTTGTGACATTAACCATTTAGGAGATATGGATTATAAAATGTCTCGATATCATTTTTCAAGCGTTCCGGACGCCTTGTTCTTCCCTTCACACCTACATCTCTTCACCATTGCAAATGACTCCACTATCAATGCGCTATATAAATTCCAAGTTTCAGCTTCGCAGCATAAGCCGTTCCTGATATCTAAAAATCCAATATTTTTCGTCTAAAACGCTCCCCTCTCCTCAGCTCACACCCTATCATCCAAAATTTACCACTCTTAGGGGTTCACCTAATCTACCTAACAAAAAAAAATTTTGGTAAGGTTGGTGGTCGCGGTAAGGTTGGTGGTCGAGAATAGGCACATAGACCGTCAATGGGTCCGTTAATATACCTCTAAATTCAAAACGTGTAAAATGAATAAAGACATAGAGTCACCAGTCACCATAAAGAACTTAAAAAAAAATTTCAATCGCTTTTCATATTCGTACATTAAAAAATCTATTTTTAAAGTTCCACCAAAAGAATGAGTCTAACATTTCGCGCACGCGGTTATAAATAATTGAAATCTGAGAAGGCGGAAGATTTGGTTTTACCTTCGGCTTTTTGACACATTCGCAACAAAGATCGCTTTAAGAAACATCCCACAGTCCGCACAAAGGCCTAGCACCGCATACTAATGACTATAGTACCTACTCTATGCGGGCTAGCGATAAACGATAAATTCTATTAGTTCTTACTCTTAGCTAATTATTATGGGAAGTAGCAAACCAATGTCAATGCTACCTTTTGTTTATGTTTTCGCTTTTTAATCTTCGTGGTGTTTTATCGCGCGTTCTTCCTGCATTTTAATGGTGCGATGTTAGAACTCATTAAGAAGAACGAATTTTGAATTTTCAAATATCATATTGGATTCAAATGAGAAAAAAAAGATATTAATAACTAATAGTCTTTTGCAATAAAATTTTTTCACCAGTCATACTTTCAAACAGCTTTGGCACTGTCAGTAGTAGTAGCGTCTTCTCAAGTCGGGTAGGCTCACCCATCCTTTTAGCTCTTATCTGATTCAAAAAAGATACTTTTTTCCAATACAACTCAATAAATCGAAATGCCTAAACTTACTAACCACCCACTCTCTCTTCATTCTTGCAGGATAAACTACTAAACAAATTAGAAGAAAGCGAACCGGAGCCGCCAACTTCGCAAGAAGACGAGTGTGTGATTTGTATAAATGCTCGCGCAACTATGCAAACATCACCCTGTGGACATAGGGTGGTATGTCGACGGTGCTTCGTCAAGACAATTCAAAGTGCCGTCGCCCAACGTCTTTTACCTCTTCGCTGTGTGATATGCCGGGCACGTGTAAATCGACTGACCTCAAGTTCTGGTACTTGGCGAATCCAGGAGTCAGCCAGTAGCTATTCCGTCGGTGGAAAAAGCTGGTCTTCGGCTGGTGTTCCACAATCGGCTAGCTCCTATTCCGTCGGCGACAATAATCATCATCATACACATCTTCTACAACATAATCATCATCATCGAGTAGCACAATCGACCAGCTTGTATTCGATGAGTTCCGGTTCTTCTTCACTGTCCGGAACATCGAATGCAACCAGCTGTTCGGCAACGTCTTCCATTTCGAACGGAGCTGTATCGACGTCGACGGGATCATCGGCGACCAGTAGTTCGGTACATCATCCACATCATTTGTTAAGTAATAGAACGCATCATCATCATCCGAGCTGTGCGAATGGCTGTTTAGGGGCGATACCACGAAAGCCTAGCATAATCGGAAACACCATGACAAATACTTATCCGGGAAGGCGTTACGGAAAAGGACGAATAGCTGACCTACAAAATCGACTACCACCAATCAAGGAATTCAAGAGTCCGGCTAAAGTTCCACCGACATCTCCCGTTCATATCAGCAATCCCAGACTTCTTCGGTAAGTAGTTCAAGGATTAATCTTGTATCCTATTGTCCATTAAATTCCTTTGGTCACAAAAGAAAAGCTTAGCAGGAAACACTCACCTAGTGACTTCGATGTAAGGCCATCTTGAAGAACGACCAAGAGTCTATGGTTCTTAGGAGTTCCGAAAATATTTGCTCTCATAAATCAAGTAGGTTAATCCCTAGTTCTTTAACTAGGGGTTAACCCGATGGAGCCATCTTACAGATTTTCATTGAAAAATCCTTAGAGGTATCTATATCTAATCCTTCGGTTTTTTAAACTAAATTCAAACCTGGGACTAAATCCTATAGTCATATCTTCAGAAAATTATATTTGGCTCCAAGTAAATTTCATGTTACAGCTCCTGGACATAGCACCAGCTCCTCGACTCTAAATATCTGGAGTATTCCTTTAACTCCAATCCTAACTGGCTGGTACCCTATAAAAATTAATCCTTACTTTTAACCGAGGTGTAAAAGCATTCTTATGGCTCGGGAAAGGTAGAACTACTACATCCATCCCTTGTGCATAATTTTCAGTAGATCAATGCTGGTAAGGATGGTGTGGTGCTAGTAAAAACTTCGTCTATTTCGCGATAAAAGACCTATCTCAGATCCGGAAGTATAAGCTCGATATCTCGACATATGCACAAGTTTCATCACCTTAACCCCATCTAATGTTTCTCTTCTTTCCACCAGCTATGCATCGTATACGAAAACACCTCAAGAAGCCGCCCTACTTTGCAAAGATCCATCCCCATCACGGCCAATACAATCAGCAACACCTGTACCAATTAAACAGGCGTTATCGAAGTCCGGCATGACGTCGAAAGTCGGTCCGATCGGATCAAAGATGCCAATACAAAAAAACGGTCTAACCGCTACCGAGCAATTACTGACCAGTGTTAAGTCCGAAACGAATCGTCATCACCATCCGAGTTCTTCCAAAACGTTTCCGTTAATTCGTAGTAAGCTTAATGGTAGCTTAACTAATGGTAGCTTAAGTAATGGTAGCTGTTCGACATCGCGTAATCTTCACCAGGACGAGAAGGCTGACAATAAGAAGAACGAGACCATGGAGAAGCGTAAAAAGGACGAAAAATTGAAAATTAAGGCTGAAAAGGAAGCGCGCAAGGTAAGTGAAAATGGTCGACCATTTTTTCTAGTGATTCTTTAACATCAGAACGTTTTTCCAGTACAAGGAAGAATCGAAAATAATTTCATTGGATTGGTTAAGCGTGGATCTAGGTAAATAGGTGTTGGTATTTTTCTACGAGTGTGCGTATTTTGGTTTGTTTTTGATTCCACCGCATATGAAATTAGCACCCCATAGAAGATCATCATCATTGTGGCTGACTACTTCACCTCCTAGTGTTACGTTGGTCTAGTAATGAAGTGTCTTTTTCATTACTTCTAGTTCTAGGCCCAATTTGGTCGGTTGCGCCATTGATTGTTAGAAGTTCATAATGTATAATTATACTGACCCATCAAGCAATCGGGCTTAATTCTACAATTCTAAGTTCATTTTTATATGTACCATAAATCCAAAATTGTACTTACGATCTTGTCCAATAGTCAGATTCGGCTAGGAAAATCATATCCTATGTAATTCAATTTTGGTTTGTGTCTTGTCTTCGTTTCTCAACTTTTACGAGCGACGCGTTGCTACGATAGCTAATTTTATAACTTAAGGCTGGTTTACATGCCGAATGCAAACATTTTTTACTGAGATTTTGAGGAAGAAGGAAGATCTCTTATGAGAAACTGATCAGGAGTGAAACGAACAGATATTATGTTCAGAAAAAAATATTGGCGATATTTGGGTGAATGTGTTTGTGCCAATATTTTTTTGGAGTGGTAGCCTTCTAGTTCATAGAAAATTAGATAAGCTAGCTCCGTCACAGTCTCAGTAAAAAATGTTTGGATTCATCATGTAAACCAGCCTTTAGTCGCGCGCGTTACTTGATACTAACACTTGAATCACGCAACGCTCTCCGCCTGGTTCAGGTTTGCTTGGGGTGCTACTGAATGGGAATCTCCACTGTCTTGCCTCCCCACCTCCTGCATTAGTGTCAGACGCTATGGATATAATTACTTAATTATGGCGGATTTTATGTATATTACTCCTTCTTACCCAACGTATTAGTCCACTAAAACCGAGTGTCCATTTTTCCCGAAGTTTCCATTCTGAAATCCTAAAGTGGGGATTATGCACATTGGTCCACTATAAACAAGTGTCTATTAAAATCAAGTGATTTCACCTGTATTAGCAATTGCATTCTACGTAGTGCCAACATAAACGAAGCTGACTATTGAAACAGATCATAAAGACATGAGTTCCGTTTCTACTTTTTGAGTGCAGTCTCAGAAGCCCAATTGCCCGTTATCTCCCACTAGAGAAGACACTGCTATCTTGTATTCGAAATCCATGCTTAGTCTACCTTACTTTTGAAATCACTGCACCATTTCAAAAGTAAAAAATCACAACGGACCCATATTGTGGTCTATACGTGCTAGCTATCTCTGCCAATAAATAGCAACCCAGCTAACCTAACCAAACCTTTCCTTACTTTTCCCAATCATCCTTTCAATCTTCTTCCACTGTAAGCTATGCAAAATACCGACATTCGAACAGATTTTGCCTGATTTAAGATATCGCACCGTAGGCCATAGGACACCTTAGGTTCGACTTAACATTAGACGAGTTTCGTCTTCTCCAGTCAGACATTACATGCGCTGGTCTGCAAAGACTGCTTCGACGCCAAAAATATATGTATACCTTTAAGTTAGCTTCTAGGCGAGCTCTTCACAGTAAGATTTCTTCACAGTGTAGTAGTACAGTTTAATTCGAGCTTTAATTCACAATAAGTCCACAACGAGCACCACTTTATTTGTTATTATCCCTTCGTTCATGTTGTCATTTCCCCGTTAAAAATACACCAGAAATATGCGCATATTGCAGGTCATCAGTGTTTTTTTGGTAAATTTTTTGATGCCATTTAAGTCGAGGTATAAAGAATTTATTAGTACATATCAAAATAAAAAAAATTAAGAAAACAATTAAAATACTTCCCCTATTTTACTTTATTATTTATAATACAGTATGGAAAAATAATTTTATTTTTAGTGGTAGTATGGTACGGGGGTAGGGGTGTTTTTCCTAACTTTAGAACGGCTTATGCTAGGAAGTTGAAACTCGGTACGTATGTGTAAATCAACTGGAAAAGTAATTCTGATAAAAAAAATTCGAATATTCATTGGCGTTCAGAAGGGGGGGGGGGAGGGGGGGGGAAATATCAGTTAATACAAAATGCATATATTTTCACGATTTTCGTCATATCTACTAGGTCTTTCAAAATATTGAATTCATTTTTATTCTACGGATTCTTCATATGAATACCTAGAATGTGTTTTCAAGATTTTTTGAAATTCGATCCCGAAGAGGGTGTAAAGTGGTTGTATACTTTTTCATGAATTCCACCATATTTCTCAGATCTGATCAGATATCGAATATCTTTTTACTTCCCAAGGCTTATTTAATAATCACCTATTTTTAAATTTTGTTTTTTTTTTCAACCTTTAGACCGCATCCCGGAATAAGACCCTATTATATATATAATTCATATGTTACACCCTTTTCTAACCGCTTCCCGAACTTTTTGTTAGGTTTTCAGTCAGATAGTAACATACACCGCATCCCCTTCTGCGGAAAAAATAATAAAGTTGCGCCCAGACAGTTGGCAGATTTTTTTTAATTTAGTTTTAACAAATTCTCTTTATTTACTTTGAAATAAAAAATTGTAACTCAAGAAATTTGAAATTAAAAAAAAATTGTTTACGTAATTATTATTCAGGCCCCCTATTAGTTCTTAGTATCTTAGCTAGCAACTAAAAACAACTATGCAAATGAAACATGATGCAAATTTAATATTTTTTGATTTTGTAATCTACAGACTACTATATGTTTCAGCATCTAAATAAACTTCTGTTAAGAAAATTCAACACCAAAATTATTGCCAAAAAATTTGATAGTGGTCAAGAGGCGAGAACTTTTTTTTTAATTCTGGCGCAATTTTGGCAGAGTTTTAAATTTTTAATTGTTGATTCTTGGCTTGAGCTCAGGAAGGGGAAAAGTTTGTAAGCAAGATTGGGCAGAAAGCTGCTTACGTCCTTTAAAAAAAAGTCTAAGAACATTCAAAAAAAGTATGCTTTCTTATTATTTGCAAACGGTGCCACATTTAAATCTTTGTTATATCTGGCTATACAAATTTTGATGTCCTTTTACGTTTAAGGATTAAAGCATAATTTTGACATTTTAGGAATACAAAAATAAATTTATTTTAGAAAGTAGTAGCTTACCAAATATGTCTGTTTTTTTTTTCAAATGGAATTGGAGTTGTGAATTCTGTTTAATGGCGGTTAGAACACTCTTTATGTCTGCACTGGATAGGTAACCAATACTTAACTAAATTTTACAGTATTCCAAAATTTTAAATCGAAATTTTGTTATTAAAAAACTTAACTTAACTTCAAAATAGAGTCATTTCTGTACTACTAATCCAATGGATGCCTTCAAAATCAAGGCTTTCAGGTCTTTAAAATTATTTCCGCCACGAGCATTTAATCAGGTATTTTTAGCTCTTAGCTCTACTTGTTACGAATTGGGATTTTATTTTCATATACAATTTTTCCTTAAAAACGGTCGTGACTTTTGTAGCTTAACGGTTTTATCACAAACACATAATTTTTTCTCATGTATCCATTAATTTGTTTAACAAATTTATATCCTAACGTTTTGTTAATTTTCTCTAAAAAAAAAAAAATTTCAGGAAGAAAAACGCATTGCCAAAGAAGAGGAACGTCTTGCGAAACAGCTTGCTAAGGAAGAAAAAAAGAAAGGAAAGCGAGAAGCTAAGGAACTTCTTCTGGCCAACGATGGTAATCGCAAGTAACAGCTACTAAGCCAGAAGGCATTCTGGTCTAAATATTAAATCCCTCAAATGCCAAAAATTACAAAAAATCATGCAACTAAATTGTGTAGTTAATTCAGTTTTTTTTTTTAATTTTAAGTTTAGAAGTGCAGTGCAGTGGTAAAGTGGATTTTCTATTACTTCACAAATACACCATCATTTTGTTTTTAACTTTGTATTTTCAAAAATAAATATTTCGTTGTAACTTTAACCTTTTGGCCACCTATTTTTTTGCGGTTTTGATGGCATGGATAGTCAGGTGATCCTTTTCAAATTGTTTAACACTTTAATGGAATACCCTTGGACGTGATTTCTTTAAAGTTTTATTCAATTCTTGTGTGGCGACTGAGATTTAGGTTTAAATCTCTTACTTGATTGCTATGAATACATTTTTTCATCTTCTTAATTTACTTTATTATTTTTTAATGATAAAGTATTTCTTTTTAATTTTCCTGCAGATATACATAATTTTATAAGTGGAGTAATAAGTAAGTTTTCCTTCAAAGCGCTTATACAAAAAAAAATTAAATTGAATTGAATTAATAAAAAATACATGTAAACATTTTATTTTCGTTTGATTTTAAATGTGTCGTTAGGACGGGCATATTTTAAATTTATCCACACATTTCAATATCATGAGCAATATTCAGTTTATATCGACTACTGTAAGGCCATGTTATACCAACAACACAATAATATAAGAGAGATTTTAAAACTTAATATTAATATTATATTAATTAATAATAAGCGGTTATTATTTGCTTACTTCAAATTCATATTTATATGTACAAATTCAATTTTATGATATAAAGAAACATATTAAACAAAAATTTCGTCAATTACGATTTGAAATTCATTATGATCTAACGAATAGTTTATCATTTAATAAAGTTGGGTCATAGTTTATAGATTACAAGAATTTTTTCAATTTTCGTTTTTTTACTTTAAAAACATA
Source organism: Beris chalybata (assembly GCA_949128065.1). Classification (NCBI taxonomy): domain Eukaryota; kingdom Metazoa; phylum Arthropoda; class Insecta; order Diptera; family Stratiomyidae; genus Beris; species Beris chalybata. The sequence continues at coordinate 7,498,593 of OX421897.1, forward strand.
TTTTAATATGTTTTTGTACTGCAATTACAGATGCAATCCAATCTGAAAATATAATACTCAGATGACGAATGCCATACTAGAAATTTAAATCGATATTTAAAATTAGCTGGCAAACGTTTGCAAGCTAGCAAGCCTCGCATTTTTTTTTAAGGATACCAAACTGGGCTTAGATGGTTAGCCTATAATACACTATAGTACAGTCCAGTCAGCTTAGGGAGGGAGGTCAGAGATCGGGCCGGGTATGGTAGTGTACTGGTAGGTGTTAATAATTTGTAAGTGATATTCGTGGTTTTGATATGATCTACAGGAACAGCAATCTTGCCTAAAACAAATCAACTACTGTCTGGTATCTCTGATGGTGTTTGTGAATCTGATAAGAATGTAAACAGAACTCATCTGCTCAGTGTTAAATCCTTTAGTAATGATCCTATTAAACATTCCGCACTGTTTACTATTTATATTAATAATTTCAAATCAAAGCCAATCGCGACTGAAAAATTCTTATAAAGAATTTGTGCGTTGAGTGAGAATTGAACCCACGACATCGTCGAAGCAATGTTTACAGTACCACTGGACTATGCCCGGGCTACCCATCGGATAAGCGATGGTTCGAAACTACAATAAAGCGTTCGTGCTTTAAAGGAAAGATTGGATCGAAATTAAAAAAAAAAAATCATCGTCGTATTGATTTCTTTCCACAAAATCTTACGCTATTGTACAATTTTCTACGTTGCACAGTTCTCTCATTGGATACAATTGAATTGAAAATCCATACTTCATTAAGTTGATTATAGTGAAACGAAGTGTTATGGTCGTTTGTTATATGGGTATTACAATATCTGCGCACTTGCTTTCCAAATTTTTGATTTGAAAACACAATAATTTTTGTTTGATTTTATTTTCAAAACTAAGACCCACTACCGAAGTTAATACATTTATCGAAACAAAAATTATTCTTCCAATATATTTTCTCATATTTTATGGCAATTGTTAATATAAACATCACTAAAAACTAAATTTAAGAACTCGATATAAATAATTATAATTATTAAAGTAAACGTTTTTATCAATTTTGTTCAGAATAATGTGTAGAAACTTTCGTTATTTGTTCAAAAAAAGTAGGGAAAATAACAGAGAAAATAGTCAATGTATATAAATAAAATTAATATGGAAAACAAAAACGCAATTACTCAGTCAAATCGAAAAATCAACTAGCAGTCCTAATATCTATAAAAGTACACAAATTACATAATAACTGGAAAATGAATACATACGTTTTTTTTTAAATGATGGTTGGAGTTATAATTAAGTTGACTCAAGGTTAGGTTCAATAATTTTCAAGATAAAAATCTTCACATTTCATTCCTTTGGAAAAATTCTAATATTAAATTGATTCAATTTGAAAAGCTAAGCAAAAAGTTATAAAAAGCACGGAACTTATAAACTTTGTAGCTGAATTAATTTCAAATGTGACTCTTCACATAGTTTCAATAAGTAGCAAGTTACTCAGCTTGAAGCTTTTATTGTTTTCGAATTTAATTTGCCTGGTAAGGTGGCTAAATTGAATTTAAAGCTAAACGGCATTAGAGCAGTGGCGGCAAATATTCTTATTTTTTTTTTAAAATAATATACTGGACTTTTCGGTACAAATCAATGGTCATCTTTGCAGCCCTTATATAATTGATTTTAAAAAAAAAATTCTACATTTGAGTATGGTAAGTAGTATTAGCCCTATATCTAAAAAGAAAGAGTATTTCACGTTCCAAAGAAAATAATTTGAAATCGTCAAATGGCTATGAAACGTGTTACATTTCCCCTTATAGGGTTCCCATTACTCAATTGAAGATTGATTTGTTAATTAAGGTGCAATTGTTCAAATAAGTTCAATTTGTCCTGAAGAAAGTCTAGTTTAAGTAGTTTAATCCTGAAAGGTTTCAATAATTTCTAACTAACTTGTAGAGCTGAATCTCAAAAGAGGGTTATTCAAATTTGAAAATATACTACTATAACAAACTTTCAATAAATGAAACTGTGCAAATTTCCATCGAACCATGTCCAGTTTTCACAGTTTGTTGTTGCTATGTCCTTGATTTCTCCAATCATCAAAAACATATTCAATTATTTAAACTATGGAACACAACATCCATCCTTTTTGCGAAAAAAATCGCAATAATATAAACAAACAAAAAATCGAAAATTTCTTTAGAGAGATAACTTATTATTATTACATAATAACATTAATTAAAATGATATATGAAAGAAAATAATAAAAAGAAACGTTTCAATACCATTCATACACGTACATATTAAAATTTAGAGACTGGTCATTAATGTTAAAATTTAATAAATAATTAAAGAAAAAAAAACTGTAGATTTAGCATTATTATTGCATACTATGTATAGTTAATCTTGTTACATGTTTGAAATTATTTATTTAAACCAAAACAAATGATTCATAGTGTTAGAAAAAAATATAATATTAAAAAAAAAAAAAAATATATTACGAATTATATTTATTGAATAAAAATTATTTGAAAAAAAAGAAGTGGTTTTGACTAACAATAAAACGTTGTTTCAGAGTTTCTCAGCAAATCAGTAGATCTGAAGAGGAATTAGACGAAATATTAAACAAAAATTAGGGGAAGATGAAATTGGTTAAATCAATTGGTAGATGTTCCCAGTGGTGTTCCTACGACTTTATGGGCAGGAACTTAAGTTTATTTGGGAATGCAAAATAAGTTCTCACGTCGTTTATATCTCCAAACGCTATAATATTTACAATTTAAAATGCCATTTTAAAAATAGTTTATTTTACTGATATTGGCTCAAACTTAGAAAATTTTGAAGATTGTTCAGGATATATAAATATTTGTATTTTTTAAGTCTTCTTGTTGCTATTTTAAATTGTTTTTAATGTACCAATTTTTTTTACACTCTTAAAAGAAAGGCGTACCCATGTAGAACCAATAGTCGTATAAGAGTAAAATTAAATTAAAACTAATTTCATGGGAAAAATAAAATCTAAAACTAATTTTATGGGAAACATAATTTTTACTGTAAACATATGTAATGTTTCTATGCATAAAACTTACGCCCCTCCATAAGCAACTATATTGTAGTGTTTTATAACTTCTCAAGTAAAATTGAATTTTTAAATGGAAGTACTTTTCTTTACTAAAACGGAATAAAAAATATTTAAACCAAAATTTTAAAGTAGGAATATAAGAATTTTGATTCAAAATATTTCAGTTATCTGGAAGCCATGTTACATATATAAAACATGGCGTCCTATTAAGTAGCAATACACTAGTAGCAATACACTTCTATTTAGTAGTAGTAGGCTGGTTCCCAGGCTGTACTGCGTACCACGCCAAAACCAAAAAAAATTTTAGTCGCTATCTACCAGAAGTTAAGAATTTAAGAAGTTGTCAGGGTGTTGTGACTTAGAAGTAAGGAGTATTGTTATGGTTATCCGCATTAGTTCACAAAATCATATAAACAAATACATACTTTTTTTCTACATCACAAATAATATTTTAAAATATGAACCTTAGGGTTATATATTTTCCAATTTAAAAGGACTCTGTTAATTTGCCTTAAAAACTACATCTCTCTGTACAGTCCAACTTTGGTTCCATTCAATCGTATAAATAAAAACAGGAAATCATTCTTTTTTAAATTATCTAATCCAATTTTTTTCTATTTTCACCAAACAATCAGATATCCTACTAAACTTTTCGCCTTCCCAATCGGCGTTACTGCAACTATTTTCGGTCAATTCATGAATAGCAGCGTAATCGTAACAATCGATTTGACCGTCATCATTACAGTCCAGTCCATTTTTCGTCATATACGATACAACCGTACGCTTCGAGCAATTCAAATTCGATACACAATTTGAATAAGATGCTGAAAAGGGAATAAACATTACAAAAAAAAATTTAAATTTAAAAAATAAAAATTAACAAAAAAAACCAAATGTCTCTTTTAATAGTTTTAGGTTTTTTTTTTTTTTTAAACGGATTTTTAACAATTATTTTTGGCAGTTAATTTTTGTGTCAACTCCAATATTACCCATTTCCGATTTGGTATCTTCATCCTGTGATCTCGTTATCTTTCCAGCTTCCCTCCAATATTGCTGCGTGATACCAAATAAACCGCAGCCCTGTTGATCACATTTTGATGTTTTGCATCCGGTTGCAGCTTCACAGATACAATGCAAACAAAGTTCATCTACTGGTGTTCTTTCTGTAAAAGTGATACTAGTAATTAGAAATTTGAAAATTATCTCCAGTTTCATTTTTCAAATGCCCGTGTTACACTGTATGCCACTATGTCAAATATTTGACTATTCAGGCTGGCAAATGCAGCAACATAGTGTAGTAGTTAGTCAAATTTTATCGAATAGATTTTTTTCGTGATTATGCTTTTCGTCAAATTTGTGTAGTCAAATATTTGACGGCATGTCATACAGTATATTTGAAGCTTATCACAAATTTATTGTTTTTTAAACCTAAATACGGCCCTGAAACAAATAGTTTATTTTCGAGTTTAGTAAAATACAAGTCATCGGTAGTACAAAAAAAAAAGTATCTTGTATTCTAATCCAATGTCGTCAGGGGCTTATCACTACTCGTTGTATGAAAAATATGAAAAAACACCGTCGAAATGCTTTTAATCCAGATACTAAGCAAATAGGAGTTCCGAGAAACTCCAGATTAAAACTGACATCGTTTTCATTATTATTGTATATATTAATTTTTTTTTTTAACTAATACTACTGTTAAGACAAAAAATAGGGTTTTATACTTCAATTTTTTATATTTGGCCAGGAATCAGTCAGTAGTTAGGTGAACTGTATTTGTGGCATTACAAAAGCTACACTAAATTCTAAGTTCTTATAATTCTTCTTCTTTGTGCTTTCTTAAAATGAAATATCTTATAGTATTTTTTTTTATACATACTTAGACCTTGCGAATTAACAAACAGAATAGTGAAAATTGTCCAAATTAGAGTAGTTATAATTAGACGATTCATAACTAGAAAGTAACTCTGTTTCGTAATAACAATAACAATAACAACACAATCGCACTGATTATAAAGAAAATATTATCGTCGCTAAAACTTAAACTGAGAAGAATTCCGCTCGACTTGCTCTGGATTAAACTGCAAACTAGTAAGAGCATCAGCTTTTAACTATCATAAGAACGTTATAAGAACCTGGAATTGATCGTGCTCAGGCCATGAGATGTGGCTTGGGCACGATCGAATATGTGATGCTGGCTTGAGATTGGAATCGACTTAGAGAATCATATCTTGAAGCTTAGTATACACATGGCAGAACCATAGATATGTAAGTCTCTTATGTAAGTCTCTCTATACTTTTATTAAGCTTATCAATATGTTGCTGTATGGCAGACTGGATTTTATAAATGCATTTCATTATATAGCAGAGATACAGATGCAGCCGGCAAAATGTTAAGCTTTATTAGCGTTAGGGGTCATGTATAATTTGACATCATATCAGATAGCTTAAGACCAGCAAACTATGTGTGTATAATCATAGTTATGAAACATCCCAGTGGAAAATGTAATGTTCGATTAAAGCTTTCACAGTTCATAATTTTTTTTTCTCACTTTTTTCATCATGGAGAACCTGTTAACTCTCTTTGCTTAACACTTCATTACCAGTAAGGCTTACGGAAGTATTACAAGCTACTATTTTCCAGATTAAAATGTGATGATAACAAGGATCCTAAACATTGTTGACCAATCTCATTGATATCAACCATTTTTCAATGACATCGAAGTTTCCACAGAAACTACAACTTTTCGATATCCCATTAGAAGATCGTAGAAAGGTCTATGCATTTGTGACATATTCTATAAACATCCTGCATGTTCCTCAACGCACAACAGCTAGAAATATATCTCGACTCAATGCATACAATATGCAAGCGCAGTCGGTATTATACACTGGATCAGTTTTCTACTGCGATAACAAGGCGATGATCAGTTCTATGTGCAAAGTGATTCTCATCTATAACATCGGTCCTCGGTACATGGAAGGTGTACTTTAAAATCCACTACCAATACGTTTCTAGTGAGGTTTCTGAAAGACAAACTCCTCGTATTCCCGCTGGGATACAAGATATGTCTACAGCATGCAGGGAAAACCCTTGATGTCATCAACGTGACTCAGATCGAAAATTCCAACTTCAGACGATATTCCGTCCCAATCTCAAAATTCTCCCAATTGATATCTGATTTGTTTTTGGTTTTACCATATAGAGGGTGGAGCGCAGTCTAGAATCAAGATGCAAACTCAGTGGTTTACTGTGATTGAGCATGGTTTTTTTACAGCTGTATTTAAGACGCTCAGGAAGATAAGTATCTCGAACAGTTTGGTTAAGCTTTCGGTATAGGATTGCTGACTTGAAAATTGGATAACCGGTTGACAGCGAAACGTGTAAGGTTACTACAAAAAATCATAGGCGCAAAGTCGAGTAAACGCAACTGATTGATCGAATTACGCTTTCTCATGGTAATAAGAATTTCATCGTGTTTCTCCTTCATCCTTCCCAGAACTTCAATTCAAAGCTTTTAATTTTTAGTGTCTTTTTCTCTACAGTATTTTATTAAATTATTTTGCTGCTGTAGCTTTGATAGCGATTTAGGTCGGCTAGTCGAATATGGTATAACCTTTGAATTTAATATATCTAATCCATTGCTACTAGTCATGGTATAGAGAACAGATTGGTATGTTCTTTTTTAAGAATTTTTTGGTTCATTTCGGTGTTAGAGGAGTTTCCAGTGTGAAACACCGACAACACGAAAGCCCAACTGGGATCGATCGCTGTCGTGGTTAAGGCCATTTTCTTCAGTATCAATGAGCAGAGAATAAATTTTTTAAATTTGTTTGTTCCTTCTAGCAGTAGTTTCCATACAAATCATCTTAAACAATTTACGCATCCATCCAACCAATCGATCACACAATTTAAAAGTTTAAGTCTCTATGTTGCAAGGCGAGATAAGTTTTTATGTTACTCCATGCTGCTTCCTGTCCTGCGAATCAAACAAATTAGAGGTATGGCTTTAATTTTTTAAAACTTTACAGAGAACGTTCGCAAAATAACGAATAATTAATATAGTATTTATTTGTTCCTACGCATTAAAAATAAACTTGTAAACAATTAAATTCTTTGCATCGCACTTTACATACAGGTACATACGAGTATACTTCCTTGTCTCGTTTCTGGGTAACGTTTTCATTTAATTTAACAATTTTCTAGAATTTGCATTTGCATGACTATCTAATCCATTCTTTTTCAACTTGCTGTAAGCATTCAACAAAACTCCTAATATCGGCCGTGTCCGTGCTAGGGGTAGTGCATCCGATTGGTCCAAATTTGTGAAGGGTAGCGAAATCGTAACAATCGACTTGTCCATCGGCGTTACAGTCCTGCTGATGTTTTGACATAAACGATTTGATGGTACGAGCAGAACACTCTGAACTGAACACACAGTTTGAATATGCTGAAATCAAATTGATTTATTAGAAAAATCAAATTAAGTTTATAAATTGTATTGTAATTTTTGTATGGCTCCTAAAAGGCTTCGGTTTTGCTATTCTTATTTTATTATTGTATGCCCTGAATGTGAACTCTGGATTGGTACACTAAAACACATATCAGTAGTCTACAGAGGACCTAACAATTCATAATACCTGTTTTCGAATTCGGATCCTCATCTTTTGACTTAGTATGGTTTCCCCCTTCAATCCAGTACGACTGTGTGATACGATATAGTCCACATCCGTCTTCAACACATTCCGCACTCCTACAACCGCTTGCAGCTTCACATATGCATCTCAAGCAAACGCTATTCACCATAGTATTATCTAAGAGCATTAAAAAAAAATACATTTTAATATCAAAGAACAAATTGTTCAACCTACTCGAATCTTTATTAAGGGCGGGGTAAGGTGTATTGGGTGAAAATAAGGCATATTTTCAAGATTTTTTTTAGGCAATACCGGTAGTGCTGTATTGTTTAAAATCATTTTTATATAATAATACAACATCTAAACTACATTTTCCAAAATTTTCATTTCAAAATATTTATAAATAAGGCGTTCGCAGCAAATCTCCGCAGGTGTATCGAGGTTGTTTTGCGGTGTACGCTACAACTCATGACTAGATCCTGCAAAACAAAAAAAATCTATTTGCGTTTATTAGGTGAGATGTTTCTCGAGGTAATGACGTCGAGCTTTTTTTTTAACCGATTTTTTCATTTTTGGTTGCACTTGGAAGTCGAAAACCCAATTTTTGTCAAAAAAATAAGTTTTTTGTTGTAAAATAAAAATTAATTGTTAAATTAAAAAAAACTCGACATCACTACCTGGTGATTTATGTGTAGAAATAGTAAAAAAAAATTCAAAAGAATCGGTGCAATACATTTTGAGTTACAACGTACACCGACTTCAAAAATGACAAGTTTCAAAAAAGCGCTTTAATGTTTTGCACACTAAGCGTCACATACGACTGCGTACACCTCTAAACTGCTCATAACTCCGTTAATTTTGCTCCGATCGACTTGAAATTTTGACACAACATTCTTGATGTGTTATACATTCATTTAAAAAAAAAAATACCCAAAAAAAAAGGTTTAAAAACCTTGCCCCGCCCTTAAGCTTTCTGAGTGACTTGCGGTATTTTCAAACGTATTCCAGGTGTTCAAATTGAAGAAAGACAAATTGGGAAAGAAAAAATTTCATAATAAAAACAAGGGAAAAATTTTGAGAATGCTATATGAAATAGGGAAAAAATCTTTGAATGGAGTTAGCTGTTAAAAAGTTATTGATCAAAATATATAAACAGACGGACAGACGGACGGACGGACAGATGGACAGACGGACGGACGGACAGCAAGCGGATTTTCAGTTTTGAGTCATAATTATTCAAAAATTAATATATTACTATTTTTCGTCCGAGGATCGGTCTTGTGCGTTACAAACTTTTGGCCAAGATAGGCTTATAACACTCTTAAATTTTATCTACTAAAATAATTGTCCGTCTGTCCGCCGTATGTTGTCTGTATAACTCAAAAACTCGCTGAAACATCAGCATGTAATTTTTGCAGATTTTTTTATTAGTCTAGGTAGACCTTCTTTATTAGAGGTAGATATTTTAGGAGTGGAACTATGCATGTAAGGACAAAAAACATTAAAATTTTAAACGGAACTCATAAACAGCTCACACTGGAAAGTTGAAACTTTGTATTTGCTTATCTACAAAATTTGTATTACCATGACCATAAAAAATTTTCACAAGTAAAATCCTTAAAATTAAAAAAAATCGGAAAAAATTGCAACAATTTAAATTGCTTGATCTTCGTCGATAACTTGCTGCAGACATCCGTGCAGTTTGCTGAAGAAGAACACGCTGAAATCACCGCCACAGCCGTTTGGTCCGTACTTGTGAATAGCTGCGTAATCGTAACAATTAATAATTCCGTCAAGGTTGCAATCTGTTCGATACTTCTTCATGTACAATTGAAGTGCGTGTTCGGAGCAGGCTTTATCAAATGCACAATTTCTGAATGCTGTAGAAAATAAAAACAAAAATTATTTGAACTTTATAATGTCGTTTGTAGGGTTGAATCGGTCCTTGTAACAAAGATGTCCTGGCAGGCTACCGTTTCGACACCAGACTTTAAAAATCCAACATCTTACCGTCATCCGCGTATCCGTCCTCGCCAGGTAAAGTTGGCCTATCAACGTCAAGCCAAGGTGGTTCGGTTAGGCGATACATTCCACAACCGTCTTTGTAACAAGCTTTAGTCTTATTGCATTGACTAGTCGCTTCGCAAATACATTTCATGCAGTCCTCACTTACGGGACTTGTACCTAAAAATTTAAAGAAATATTAAAAAATATGCAAAGATAGTAACCTCATGGGTATATGTACGTTTTAAAACTGCACTTCTCAATGCATCAACCCGTGAACATGGGAAAATTGATTTTCTGCAGACCTATGCATCACCGGTGAACACTACAATTATTTTTTTGCCCCATTTCAGTATGCCAATGAAAACCTGCACTTTACTTTGCTTTAATTACTTCTATAATACATTAATATATATAGGTACATACTAAGTTTCAACCTTCTAACATAAGCCCTTCCTAAGATTCAAAAAACCTCGTACATTGTTACCCCTATCTAAAATTAAATAATATCTCAACTGGGTTCTGAGGTTCGCGCCTTCAACTCCTTTTACTTTTAAGTAGTAAGTTAAGGATGCGTTTTTAGGTTTATGTTAAATTCCTTTTCCTTTTTAACAAATGGCGCTCAACGTGTGGCAGTTCTTACCTAACAAAGTAATGATTTAATTTCGGTATCAATGCACTTAGCTCGGTTAGATAATTTTAGCTCATGTTATAAGCTAAATAAGATAGAAAATGGGGGAGGTAAAATTTAAAACAAGTTAACAAAGTTTAAAACATTAAAACAAAACATACTAAAATACGAATATACTCACATCAGTATGTGAAAAAGAAGGAGAAAGGTTTATGATTGCAGGATATATGACACCGAATTTTACGTTGCTATGAAGCTCTCTCACCAATTGGGTAAATTTATTCGTGGGAAATAAAACAGTTGTATTAATAACGACATAAGCGCAAAAAGACGGAAATACATAAGATATTAATAATATTAATATTAAAATTAATTTAATTAAATATTTATTTGTTTCAATAATATTTATTAACATGTATGGTGTATGTATGCCAACCACATTGCTTACATGACAAATACCCGTAATACCAAATCACAATTATAATAAGAATATCTCACAAAAAAAAGATATAATTCCTTTAAAGGTGAAGCATATAATTTAAAAAAAAAAAAAAATGGCCAAATTTAAATGGCTTGATCTTCATCGACATTTTGCTGCAAACAACCGTGGAATTTGCTGTAGAAGGAAACACTGAAATCAGCGCCACAGCCAGTTAGTCCGTACCTGTGAATAGCTGCGTAATCGAAACAATTAATAACTCCGTCAAGGTTGCAATCACTACGGTATATTTCCATGTATCTTTGGATGGCTCGTTTGGAGCAGTCTTCATCAAGTGCGCAATTTCTGAATGCTGAAAAAATTACAAGCTTTTATTTTAACGTTATAAGGTCGTTTGTACTATAGGGTCGAATCGGTTACTATACTCCGTAGCGCTATGTAACGAAGATGTCCTCGTATGTCACCGTTTCGACACCAGATACGAACATTAGGCGTATTTTTTGCGACTTTATCTAGAGCAGAGCAGAGTAGAGAAGCTTTAAGCCTTGAACTTCTCATGAGCCAGAATAGGTGCACCACTGTTTGAGGTGGTGTAGTTGCTCTTTTCGCTTTTAGTTTTGTTGTTCTTTTCGTATTTCGCTAACCTGCTCTGTCCTGGATAAAGGAGCGAAAAAAACCTATTATAAAATCCGTTATCTTACCGTCTGCTGCGTATCTGTCCCCGCCAGGGAACGTTGGCATATCAACGTCAAGCCAAAATGGTTCGGTCATGCGGAACATTCCACAACCATTTCTGTAACAAGCCTTAGTATTATCGCATTGGCTAGTCGCTTCGCAAATACACTTCAAGCAATTGTCGCTTACGGGACTTGTACCTAAAAATTTAAAAAAATATTAAAAAATATGCACAGACAATAACTACATAGGTATATCTACATTTTAACACTGCGCTCATCAATGCATCACCCGTGAACACGGGAAAATTGATTTTCTGCTTGTTACCCGGACACCAAATAAATTTTTTTGGCGTTCTATCCTTTGCGGTGATTGGAAGACGACAAGTGGGCACCACAGATATTTCGATTATTCGGACCCGTCTATTGATATCGTTTTCTGGTGATACATTGGCTACAAGATTGTTTTTGACTTCCATTAACCACATCGGCTGAGTTGTACTTGGTTTAACATTGGACAGACGCAATTCCGAGGTCTACACTCAATTTAAAATACTAACACTATCGACGTGGTTCATGAAAGACTAACAACGCGCTTCCAGTTGTTAGTGATCTTCTGATTAGAGATGGGCAAAGCAGTTCCTTTTACTGAGTGAGTGAACTCCGACACACTCACTGAACGGAACTAGTTCAGTGAACTAGTTCGAATTCCTTTTGAAGATCACCTGCTCGGCGAAGGAACCAGTTCTTTTGAAGTTCGGAGTGAATGTGAGGACCTAAAAAAAAACTCCTCACTTCCCACGAAAGGCACTTATTCCTTTTCAACCTTCACATCACAAAGGAACTACTTCCTTTCCAAGATATGTCACGTGGCGAAACGAACTACAGTTCACTGAAAGGATTGAGTTAGTTCACTCACTTCAATTAACTCTTTTAGAAGAGTTCACTCATGAACGACCCATCTCTACTTCTGATAAGCCTTCGTTATATCAAAAGAACAATTAGGTTAAATTTGAATATTATTTCTTTTGTTGCAATTCCTGGCAAGACCAATAATCGTTAATTATGACCGACAAAGGGAAATGTTGACTGGTGATGCAATGGCTTGAAAACCATTAATTTTCATGGATGTTGCTTTGACAGAGAAGTGTTAGAAAACCTTTTTGTAATATTTAAATACAAATAACGCAATCTTACTTATTTAAGGAGCCATAAATTCATAGTCGGACGTGGTGACTAAAGAATGTCTTTAAGATTCAGGTTCAGTATTCTCGGATCGCCCAGACCTTATTAAATTTCAACAGTTTCGCCACCAAAATTTGTTACTTCAAGCGCTCGTGTGTCCTTAATAAATAAATTAAATATTTATCTGTTTCAAATAATTTTTATTAGCACATGCTGGAATACACACATGAAAAATACGCTTAATATCAAATCACAAAAAAATATTATAAAATTCCTTTAAAAATTAAAAACATTTTTTTTAAAAATAATAGCCAATTTAAATGGCTTGATCTTCATCAACACCTTGCTGCAAACAGCCGTGCAATTTACTAAAAAACGAAATGCTAAAATCCTTAAAGCAACCGTTTGGTCCGAATTTGTGAATTGCCGCATAATCGTAACAATTAATAACTCCGTCACTGTTACAGTCTTGTCGGTATATTCTCATGTATCTTTGGAGGACTAAGTTGGCACAATCGTCATCGAAAGCACAAGTTTTGAATGCTGCAAGAAATATGGATTTATTTTGGTCAAAAGTATATTTACAATATATCAATCTCGAATCAAACTGATCGTATGAAATAAATAGAATCGAAATAGATGTCGGTACCGCGAAGATATCAATCTAATTTCTGAATATAGTCACTACCGGATATTTCACCGGTATAGAACCAGACCAATTCGTTTCGATCAAAAACATACACTAACTAGCAAATATTGTCCATCTTACCATCGGGAGCGAATTCGTCCTCTCCAATTTTAGTTGGCATATCAACATCAATCCACTGTGGCTCCGTTAAAAGGTACTTTCCGCATGCATCTCCATTCTCATAGCACTGTTTACTCCGATCGCATTGACTTATGGCTTCGCAAATACACTTCAAGCAATCCTCACTTACTGGACTGGTACCTAAGTATTAAAATAAAAAAATGTGAGAAAAGTGTGCCAAACCAAGAATAGGTTTTAATTCCATTTTTTACGTACAAACGAATTGAAATAATATTGATTATATTGAAGTGGAACGGACCGTATTGAAAGGGAACGGACCGTATTGAAATGGAACGAACCATATTGAAATCAAACGAACCGTATTGGAAAGGAATGGACCGTATTGAAAGGAAACGAACCGTATTGAAGAGAAATAGAGTAGCCCATAATTTTTAATTTTCCACGTAAAAGGAATTAAATTTAAATTGACCGTAAAGTGAAACGGGATGTATTGGAATAGAACGACCTTATTGAAATTAGTTGAACCATATTGAAAATAACGGAAGTACCTTAAATTACCTTATTGAAAAGAAATAGAGTAGTTAATAGTGTTGCTCAAACGAAATTTAACGTATTGAATGGGGACACACCGTACTTAAATGGAACGGACCGTATTGATATGAAACGGACCACAGTGAAAAGAAGAGAGATTAGGTAATATATAGTTTCAGTGAAATTAAATTTTCAGTATTGAAATGTGACGGACTGTACTGAAATCAAGCGGACTGTATTGATATGAAACCGTATTGAAATGAAAACTCATGCTCTGTTTGTGGTGAGACCAGCTGGGTGTAGTGTGTTAAGAGCTCCTCAAACCCAACGAAACCATCACGGAAGATCGATTCACTAACAAGTTATGCGTTTAAGCCGAGCATTGAAGGCCGCTACGGGTAGAGACGTGACAAAGCACGAAAAAATGGCTGGAACTTATATGCAAGCCCCCAATCAGGCCCGTGCGCACGGGGAGGTTGGGGGTTCAAACCCTCTCCCCCCCCCCCCATTGGCCCATTTTCATTGGGAAGTGAGGACCCTTTTTTTTAGGTCATCACATTCAGTATAGTGGGAAGTTGATAATTTATCTGCGCAAGGGCCTGCCCCCAATACATACCTGTTTTACAGGCGCCACTGAAACTTACCTATCAAAAGCGCCAATAAAACTACAGCCAAAAGAAAGTTAATTGTTATACGAAATAAATAGTTTACTAAATTGCGGATAAATAATGACTTACCTACGTATTTTGTATTTTGTAATTCATCACCACTGATTAACAATTTTTGAAATAGTTGGAAGATGTTTCAACACTTGAACAAGAGCAAGCCCCACACTACTTAACGATTAAACTTATATCTTCCGAAAACGTGTTCAGTAATAATTGAAAGGTTTTTTTTCAAAAAACGCTAGGGATATTTAGAAACAAACTAACCTAAGCCGAATTCTAAGGACAATAAAAGGTTTACTGGACCTAAAAAGGACAATTTACCAATAAAAATGAGGTACGAACTTTGATATTGTCGAAATAGTTTTGAATAACAATTTTCAATTTAGTATCAGTACTGAATGAATGATTAAATTAATTTGTGTACATACTTAGCCTGATCGGCACTCCGGCGGTATTGCTGATTACTTTAGTTCCATTAATTGGCTGAAACATGACTGGGGTGGTCTTCTTCTCCTCCTGGATGGTAGTTGAGGTGGCTGGGCTGATAGTGGTGACTGGTGCGCTACTTGTGGTAACCGGTGGTCTGGTTGTGGTGACCGCGGGAGCAGTAGTTGTTACGGGTGCACTAACGGTGGTGACAATCGGACTGCTGGTGGTGAAAGCTGGACTGCTTGGGGCTAGATTTTGGCTGCTGGGGACTGGCCCATCATCAATGATACTAGGGACGACAACAGGGCTATCTTCATCGGCATTAGCGTTTTCTTGACTATCACCGCGTGAATCAAAATCATTTGTATTGCCTCCACCTGCACTATTCGTTGGTCTTTTCGGCCCGAATACATTGAAACCGGGCATGTTGATATTGCCTCCTTGGAAGAAATTCGGATTTCCGTTATTTCCTGGATTGTAACCACCATTTTCGGAAAAGAAATCGCCATTACTACCCGAAGAGTATCCATCAGAACCTTGGTTGCCTCGATCGAACCCTCCATTGCTTGGATAGTAATCATTGCTACTCGGATAGTATTGTGCCTTTCTATCTATTCCGCCTGAATAATAGTCACTGCCCCCCGTATAGTAGTTGTTTCCTGGAAAGTTACCACTCCCGTCTGGATTAAAGTTTCTTCTGGAACTGTCTCTGAATGGGTCACTTCGCTGATAGTTATTATTGTCGTTGAAGTTGTTCCTGCCCCGTACATTGCCGGAATCGCCTGGATAGTATTGTCTACTCTCGGGATAATTATTATTGTTGCCGGTCCTTTGGTCGTATTGTGGACCATCATTATCCCTTTGTCTCCACCATTGTGGCGATCTCTTAAATCCTGTAACCGAAAATTATTCAAGAGAATGTTTAAATACTGTACTATTAGAAAATAATAATGGAAAAAAATCGGTTAACTACAATTAAAGGAAATGCAAATTAATTAGGTATTTATGAAAAACAAATGTAGCCTTGTAGATAGTGTAAATGAATTTATCGTTAATCATACGTGATCAATTTCTTTTGATATTTTTTTTTTTTAATTTAATTAGCTCTGAACTAAAACTAAATTTTATACACTTGAAATAAACCACAAAGAATATATGGTCCGAGATATTGTACAACACAAGGATTATCTACTCACACATTTATTAATAAAATCACCTGTAAAATATTAGTTTATGGTAAGTTAAGTTTAGCATTTAGTTGACCCAATTCTATAAATAAAACTAATTTTTATAGCTAATAATACAGCTTAAATTAAACTTAATATTTCAAAAGAAAATTAATTCTAAATTTAAGGATATCAAATAGTTTTTGGATCGATCACATTATTGTGTTATTAATAACGTCTTTATTAAAATAAACAGATATAAAATATTCATAATAACATCGTTCAAGCAATAAGCAAAATTGGTGTTTTTAATTTGTATTCTGCGATTATTATTATTATACACCGATCAATCATAAGATTTCAATCCGATGATTTCATTCGGTAAAAAAACGTTCAAAAGCAAAGCGTTGTTTTCGCAGAATATTTTTTTTTTTACAAAAATTATTATGCACTTATTATTTTGCAATCTTTCATATCGTTCCAATTTCAATAAAAAAAATTATACATTTGATTCTAAACATTATTAGGATAAAATGTGTTTCTTTTTTGCGGGACTTCACATAATCAAGTAATAAATACATTCGTGAATAAATTTTAATTTAAATTTAATCCAGTTTCTTAGCACCGGGAAAAATTCTTTGGCATATTATTATTATGTTAATGTTAGATAAACTAGTCGAACTTGTACGACGAAATTAAGCAGCTTAGAACCATATTCACATATGTACATATCCGGTTTGGCAAAGCAATTCATAATATAAAAATAGAAGCTCGATCTAAATGCCAATTTTTAAACTACTATATGCTGTTATGCAGTTATGACACTGGCTATTTTTGCGGCTTTAAAGCGGCTAGTAAATCCAAATGAAGAGTGATAGAAGATGTAACATACAATTTAGACTTTGGTGTGAGAGAGACAGTCCGAGTAGTATAAATCCAGTACAGTCAAAAATTAGCCGCAACATAGTCGGCAACATAGCCACAAAATAGCGCATTCGAGCAGTGTTTCGCAACATTCGAGCAGTGTTTTGCAACATTCTAGCACTTAATCCTAGGAAAATCTTTCTACCAGTGGATATTTGACCTGCTTCAGACTTGTTTTTAATAGTTCAGTACGTATAAATTGTGGAAAGTGCCAAGTTATGTTATAAAACGCGCTAAACCGGTATTTTTCTTAACAATTCAGTTGTTAATTTCGTTTACTAGATGCCGCTAGCGTCGGAAAGAGTGGTATCTCATTCTCTTAATGTTGTTCGCCTTGTCGCACGATCGGGCAGTTATTGTACTTTTATTGCACTTAAGAAATTGCCAAAAAATAGCCAGTGTCATAGCAGCATTATTAAAAATTATGGATGGATGGACATTTTTTTTTTTTTTTACTTTATCGGGGTTAGGTAGGTACTAGTCCTGGGAATTCAGGGAAGCATTAATTCGCATTATTCGTTATTCTTTTTCTGTCCCATTTAATCATTACGAGATTAAAGTACAAAATACAACGCGGACCTCGACTGCAACTGCGATTTGCCTATCTTTCGGCGTGATGTTCGACTGCGCAGTTGGTGTTAAACACGAAGCGAATCCAATTCAATGCATTTTGAAGGGAACATATGGTATATATGGTGCTCGTACAAGCTATAATATATAAATATATACAGCAACCGACGACATTGTTACCGAAAAGTCTGATGGCTTATTCGACTTGAATACAGTTTCGTTTCGACGTATCTATAGTATACGAAACCTTTCCTGCTGGGAAATAATTGAAATCCGAGATTACAATTGGCAGCCCTGTTCGAGCAACCGCAGTGTCATAGTAGAAACAATGGTGAATGTAAATTCACTTGCTCGAGGCGAGCCTTTAGGCGGAAACTTTGTTTTTTAGTCTGTTCTTTAACCAGAATCTATCTATCTAGGTATAGGTATTAGGTAATCCTTTTTATGTAGTAGATGTCCAGTGGAGTAGTTACACAGATTGTACCATAGTAGGAATCGGAACGGACCCTTACAAAATGAGTAATACGTTTTAATTGTTCTAAATTATATAATATTATAATTATATATTTGTAGTAGGTATATATAGTACTTTGAGTTTTACTGCAGAACTAGTCCCATTAGAGATCTCGTTTTAAGCACCCTTACAAGTATTTTTGAATGCTTTCTTTGGATGTATATTGGAGATCTGATTTTAGCGGACATGCTCTTGCAAAAAGGAGGTCAAATGGAGGAGAAAACGAGGTCTCCAAACCTCCCTAAGAAGCAGTCCGGGATTAATCATGGGATGCTCCCATTTCCTACTGGGTTAATATAACTCAATACACATGCACGACTTTGATGAGAGTGGAAAATTGAAATTGAATTAATAGCCATCTATGTAAATAATTAACTTAAAACATTTTAAAATAAAATATAATTAAACAGATTTCGTGCAAAGATAACGAAATAATAACTAACAAGAAATTCAAGAATAAAAAAGTAATAATTTAAAAATAAAACCAATTCATGGTGAAACTGGATAATAAATCATACGTTAAAAATCTTGTACATTAATAGTTAATTGAGCTGTTAAATGTATGTGTCAAGTTAATCGATTTTCTCTATGTTTTCTACAATTTAATCTGGTCACATCTGATACCTTTACGCCATAGCTAAGAAATGACAAGACCTTTACTCAAACTGATCATTTAATTGCGGCACTTAATGTCCGTATAAATAAATTTTAAGCGACTATAGAATCGGATAGTTTAAGCATAGTTTGATCTGAACCAACTGAAATATTAAGATATTTTTAATTACGTACTTAATTGAAGATGTGAAACATCGGCGTTGACAAACAGCAAGCATCCTCCAATGGCCAAAATTGCCGATGATATGATAATGCTGACTGCGAAACTCATCTTCACTTCATTTACTTAATTTATAAATTTTTTTTTTCGAAAAAAAAACCAAGAACAAAATCTACCACCAAGAACAAAAATTGTTTTTATCAGAAATTAACAAATTTTTTTATTATTAATAATCCAAATAATTTCTATACAGCACTGATCACAGACTTAAATCTCCGCTCGATACGAACTGACTGAAGCTGAAGAGCGTTTTAAGCGATTTGCCGAATGGTGGGATGCAGGTGAATTTGGTGGTGAGATAGTGGTTTTACCGACTGATTTAGTAGTGTCACAAGAAATTTCTAGGTGATCTGGTTTTGAGTTGATTGGGATTTTGCGTCTTGGTGCTAAGATTTCATGTTTTCCGATGTTTCGTCTGTGTATCTACGTACAAATAAATGTGATGATATTTCCGAAGCGCTAATAGAATCTTCTATGACTTAATCGGGTCTAAGCTAGGTTTGAAGTTGTTATTCATAGGTAAAACCGAGATGAAATCATTTTGGGGGTAGTCTAAGAAATCATTTGGAGATAGATTCAAGAAAGTATTTTATAAAATTTGATAAAAGTATAGTAGTCGACTGGAGTGAATACGATCCGCGCAAGATTAATCACTTGGGTCAGTAGCCTGTTTTTTTTTTGGGACTTTCTTCTGGAAGGAACACGAAAAGTAATTTCGATAGTTACCAGGGTTTCTTTATTAACACATTAAATAAATATAAATATAAAAAAATTAATTTATTATTTCAATAATACAAATTTGTGATCAGTTTCTTAAAATAAGGAGTGAGGGAAAAAACAATACACTCGAAAGGCTCCAGAAGCTGAGACCAAGACATTCTAAAATACATTGCCTTATTTACCCCCAGCAGAGAAGAAATGTTGGTTGTGGTGTAAGGCGAGAGAGCTAAGGTGAACAGGCAAATATTCCGATTTTCATATCTCGAGAACTGCTAATGATGAAAAGTGGACAACATAGAATATAACTAGAGCCATGGCAAAACTTACTAAAAATATTTTTTTTTTAATAAAGCTACCTCTAGTATGGTACAATCCTATCCCTAGAACGGCTTATGCTAGAAACTTTAAACTTGATGGAGGTAGGGAAAAAATCCGTGGTAATGGTGTGCATATCTTTTGAACTCCATCATTTCTCTTTGGTTTTCAAAAATATTGTATAAGTTTTACTTCAACTAGTTCTTTAGATAAATTCCTAGAAAGCGTTTTCATGATTTTCCCCCTAAATTCAACCCCTCGGAGTGTAAATAGCAATCTAACATAACCTTACGACTGATATAAGCTATCGAATTGACGGAAGACTTCGTAAGGCTTTTCATATAATCACCAAAAAATTTATATCAGGATTTTTGAATATTCGATCGTATGGAGGTTGGATAAGTCTTATACGATTTTCGCCATATTGCTTGCTATTGTCTGATTAGATAACAATTTTTTTTTACTTCCGCGGACTTTACTGTATAATCGCCTATAAGCCCATTTTAGATTTTTTTAACATTCAACCTCCAAGGACGTGTTATAGGGTTGCATACATTTTCAGAAACTCCAACATACCTCTTATACTTCATGAGATATCGATTTTGTTTGCACTTCCTCGGACTTTCTATATAATCGCCAAAAAATTAAGAATTTTTAGATACTCAGTCTCATGGGAGTGTAAGGGGGTTGTGTCACTGGCGTCTGATGAAATATAAAATCGGTTTTGCTTCTATGAGCATTTTATGTAATTTTTTAGAAACCAATTTTACGATTTTCAGGACTAGATCATCATATTCATTCGGTACTGGTTCAGTAATCTTTTTTTTTTCAAGAATGAATCCTGCTAGTTCCTTTGTAAAACTAGTAAAAGGCTATTCCTTCACTCCCTCCGGTTACATTCCTAGAAGCATCTTTAAAATAAAGGATTTTTCAATAAGAGCGCGATTATTTAGATAGAAAATTTGGTTAATTTGAAAACGCTGTTCAAGTGTGTATCGGTCCATGATGAAATTTATACTAATGAAGTTTATAAATGTCAAGAGAATGAAAAAAAATATGGCGCACCTATTGAAAAACTCTGTAAATGGCAACTTCTATTTCTTTAAAAATGTAAACTATGAATCTAAAATTTTGATTTTTTTCCATCAGTTGTATAACTCAAAAACCAGCTGAAACATCGGATTGTAATTTTTGCAGATTTTTTTCATTAGACTAAGTAAAAGTAAATCTGCTTCTTTAGAGATAGATATTAGGGTGGTGACTATGCAAGTGTAAGGGCGAAAACTTTAAATGTTACAAATAACGCATGACTCACACTGGAAAGTTGAAACTTGCAAGTTGTTTATATACATATATTCTAGAGGGATCGGTGATAAAAGAACTATGTATATTTGATGACTGCATGATGCAAATAAACTCAAACTTGCTTCCAAAATTATTTTTTGATACATAATTTTTATTAAAGCATAATATGCATAAACAATTCATTGATTATCTCAATATTATCCATTTCCCTAAAGCGATAACAATACAGTACTAATTTTTCATTTCTGAAATCTACAACAATATTCCCTTAAGATTAAAATTTATTCTGAAAAAATGGCAAGGTCTTAAATGGCTTGATCTTCATCAATAGTTTGCTGCAAACATCCGTGGAGTTTGCTGTAGAAGGAAACACTGAAATCCGCGTGGCAGCCGTATCCTCCGAATTTATGAATGGCTGCATAATCGTAACAATTAATAATTCCGTCACTGTTGCAATCTTGTCGGTACTTTTTCATGTACAATTGAATGGCTCGTGTGGCGCAGTCTTCATCAAGGGCGCAATTTTTGAATGCTGGAAAAAAAATACAAGTTTTTATTTGGACGTAATAAGGTCGTTTGTAGTATATTTATTAGGGTCGAATCGGTCCTCATACTAAGCTGGACTGTATAACAAAGATATCTCCTTAGCTTTACTGTTTCGACACTAAATACATATATTATAAGATGCTAAATCTTACCATCTTCTGCCTCTTCGTCAGCACCAGGTAAAACTGGCCGGTCAACATCAAGCCAAAATATTTCTGTAATACGGAACATTCCACAACCATTACTGTAACAAGCTTTAGACTTATCGCATTGGCTAGACGCTTCGCAAAGACACTTCAAGCAGTTATCGTTTACTGGACTTGTACCTAAAAATTTAAAGAAATATTAGAAAATATGCAAAAACAATAGTCACAATCTCTTATCAATGCGTCACCGTTAAACACGGAAAATCGATTCTCTGCAGTCCAATGTATCACCGGTGAACAATTTTATAAAACAGATACGATATAAGCTTTTTGAATTCAATTTGAAGACGGCAAAGAGCCACTACAGATATTTCGATTATTTGGACCCGTCTATTGATAGTGTTTTCTGGTGATACATTGGCCACATGATAATTGTTGACTTCCATTAACCAGATATGTTTGATTTAACATGGGACAGGCGGAATCGCGGAATGCAAAAAAAATATCTTAACAAAATCGACGTGGTTCACGAAAGGTTTACATAAGCGCTTCCAGTTGTGGGTGATGTTCTGATAAGCCTTCATTATTATCAAAAGTCCAATTAGGTTACGAAAATTTGAACATTATTTTTCTTGTTTCAATTCCTGGCAGGACCAAAAATAGTAAATTAAGCAGTGTATCACCGGTGATATACACTTTTGAAAATTTGAGACCAACAAGCGAAATGGTGACTGGCGATGCATTTAGAATCAAATTAACGAATTCGTTCAGAACAGTCGTGAAAGTCGTTAGAATGCAAAAATATTGAAAAACATTTTATTTTAATTAAAATTAAATTAATTGATTAATTAATTATTTGCTTCATATAATACTTATTAACGCATGCTGGCATATACCACGCTGCTTACATGACCAATACCCGTAATGCAAAATCACAATTATAGTAGACTAGGTAATTTAAAAATGTTTCTGGAAAAAAATTATTAATAAAATTCACTTAAAAATCGGTTTTTAAAAATATAGAGCCAAACTTAAATGGCTTGATCTTCATCAACAATTTGCTGCAAACATCCGTGGAGTTTGCTGTAGAAGGACACGCTAAAACTCTTATGACAACCGAATCCTCCGAACCTGTGAACAGCTGCATAATCGTAACAATTAATAATTCCGTCCTTATTGCAATCTTGTCGGTATTTTTTCATGTAGAGTTGGATGGCTCGTGTGGCACAATCGTCATCAAGAGCGCATTTTTTGAATGCTGCAAGGAATATGAATTTATTTTGGACAAAAGTATATTTACAATATATCAATTTCGAATCGAATTGATCTTGTGTAATACAAAGTCAAATGGAAAGTGTCGGTACCGTGAAGATATCTTCCTAATTTCTGAATATAGTCACTACCGGATATTTCACCAGTATAGAACCAGACCAATTCGTTTCGATCGTAAACATACACTAACTAGCAAATGATGTCCATCTTACCATCGTCCGCGTATTCGTCCTCTCCAAATTTAGTTGGCCTATCAACGTCAAGCCAAAACAGTTCCGTTATACGGTACTTTCCGCATACCATCCCAAAGCATTCTCTTCTCTGGTCACATTGACTTGCCGCTTCGCAAATGCACTTCAAGCAGTCCTCACTTACGGGACTTGTACCTGGAGTATTAATATATAAAAATAAGATAAGTGTCCCGGTTAGTAGTTCATTATTTACGCACGCGAACGAATTGAAATGAAATTGACTGTATTGAAATAGAACGGACTGTATTAAAACAAAACGGACTGTATTGAAATGAAACAGAGTATATGGTAAAATGGAACAGACCAAAATGTAAAATATTGACAAGAAACACAGTAATAAGACTTGAAATAAAAAAAGGTAGTTACTACTCTAAAATGAACCGCATTGAAGTAAAACGGACAGTATTTAAATTAAATTAACGTATTGAGATTAGATGGACCATACTCACAGGAAAGATAGTGGGTTCAAATGAAATGGGCCGTATTAAAAACAAACAGGATACTTTATAACTCAACTGAAATTAAAGTGATCCTTTTCAGGTGGTACCTGATATCAAATGGAACGTATTGAAATAAAACGGACCGTATTGATATAAAATGGAACGTGTTGAAATAAAACGGACCAAATTGAAATGAAACAAGCAAATTAAAAACAATTAAGAAACGTATAACTAAATACGAGCGAATGGAAAAAAGCAGTCTTCCATTTTCATCAAATTTAATACAATAAATTTAAAAATTCAAATATTAGATTCCCGAGTTGCATCAAATCATAAAATATGTTTGCAACTTACACGGAAAACCTCTATTCATTTCGAAAATGTAAGATTTGTTAATCGAACAAAAGAGTAAATTGACTTTGCCATCTTCTGTGTAATTTCAAGAAACAATAATTCAATTTCATTTAATTTTCTTATTCGCTAGGTTAAAAAAATTATACAATATTATTCAACGTGATGATACGCTCAGTTAGTATTTGTTAAAAAGTTATAAACACTAATATACTCATACAAAAATGTTGTTAGATAGACAAATATTAAGGGAGGTTGGCCTTCATTATACACAAATATTAATATGAGAGGAGAGGACAAACAGCATGCAGGATAAAACAAATACATAAACAGTGAATAAAGAGCTCTATTACTGCTTCATTTTCCTCTATTTCGAATCTTCACAGCTATTATATTTTTCGAGAAACCCTCAAACCATTTGACGCCATTTTTATTTTAATGTTACTCCGTGCTGACGAGATATGTTTCCGATTGCAAGTCTTGACCGGGAGGACGGAATGATTGAATTAACTGAAAATTGGTTGGGTCGAAGCTCTGCACAAATTTATTGGCTCACCATCTTTTCGTTGATGGACTATAGTTTTTTATATACTTAAATCTACACTAAGATATCGATGTTGTTATGCGAGAAAACTCTTTCTCTTGCCTTGTGCGAGATTTTTCATATATCTGGAGTTTGTTTTCACATATAAAAATTTTATTTCATTGTTTTTATTTTTTTTATTTTTTACATATAAAAGCATCAGTTAGTATATGTGCTCATGTATTCATCCAGCATTTTGTTGTTCTTTGGTATTGTACTCGTAAATTTCGAGTGGCCACAACATACAACTAGTGCATTTCTATCGGTTGCTGAAAAAAAATCTCGTGATTTTAATAAGACTATATAATTTTGATATATAATTTTGATTGTCTAAGCCCTTGCCTGATAACATTAGTCAGTTATGGTCAGACTTCTTAGGTCTCATTAGTTTTGTGAAGATACAAAGCATAACTCTGTTAAAAACTGTAGGTATTCCTTTTAAAATCAATGAAACGCTTGAACATTTGGTGCACGTCTACTTAAAATCCCAAATGATAGTCAAAAATTTAACTGGGAATGAGTTGGTTGGTTATGAACTTTTTTCTCTTGTTTCCAACTACTCATTCAATGGCTTTGATTTGTTGCTCGGAATCCTTTTTAAAATTTTTAAATTTTTCTTGAAATTTTTGTTTAGTTATTTCCTGTTAGTGTATTTACATGGCTAGATCATGATATTTCTACGATGTTTCGATTTTTCCCTCCGTTTTAGACAATTTAGAGTGTATTGGCACCGGTTGACTTTTTTTGCCTGGTTGTAACTTCTTCAAGTGTTTTTCGAAGAAGGCGGTACGTTACTCTCAGAGAGTAGGAACTTTTGAAATTTGGTAGCTGACACCTAAACTATTACCATCCGCATTTTTTCATAAAGCTGTTTGTGGTATTTGATTTTGCGTTTTTCAATGTCAAAACAGTCTTCAAACCCAACTGCACGTAATTTCGAAATGGAGAACACGCCACTCAACTATTTTGCTTCTTCACTTCTTCACTTAGTGTAGCATCTGTAATTTTGTCCCTATATAACTACTCTTTTAAGTATCATCCTTCTTTGAGTCATAAATTTTAACCTCATAGTTGTAGAATTCAA
Organism: Beris chalybata; assembly: GCA_949128065.1. Lineage (NCBI taxonomy): Eukaryota > Metazoa > Arthropoda > Insecta > Diptera > Stratiomyidae > Beris > Beris chalybata. The sequence goes on from OX421897.1 coordinate 7,524,668, forward strand.
AACCACAATCACCTCATTGGTGGGTTAGTGGTTGGACCTCCGGAATACACACCATCGTCACTTAATTCGTCTTTGCAGAACTTCCCATTTTTGTTGTATTTTCAAATAACCTAAAATCGTTCTTTCTGTTTTTCTTGAAATTTTTTATGTGGTCCATAGATGCACCATTTTTATAAAACCATGCTGCCACATTCTTTGAATATTTGTGTGTTCTTGGATACTCTAGAAATAATTGAATTGAATTTACACATTTTTAATGGAAGGACCCAATTCTCATGCAATATGCAAATCCATGCTATGGACGTACTAACTAACTACCACAAAAAAAATAGTTACTACTACCAAATTAACTACTTTTTTAGTAATATCCTTTGCCCTTTCAGTTATATTATTTACGAGCTGACACTGAAACTTACCTATCAAAGGTGCGGCGCCGCTCAATTACACGAGCTTAGCAAATACTACAGCCAAAAGAAAATTTATAGTTACGAAATAAAAAGTTTACTAAACTGAGGATAATTATTGACTTACCTACGTATTTTGTAAATTTTGTAATTCATCGACACTGACAAACAATTTTTGAAATGGTTGGAACAAGTTTCAAAAATTGAACAGCCTCAAAAAGGGCAAATCCCACACTATTTTACGATAAAACTTATATTTTCCGGTAAGGTGTCGATTAATAATTGGAAGGTTTTTTTCAAAAAACGCTAGAGATATAATAAACTAATCTAAGCGGAATTCTAAGGACACTATAAGATTTACTGGACCTTAACAGGAAAATTTACCAATAAAAATGAGGTACAAAGTTTGACATTGTCGAAATAGTTTTGAATAACAATTTTCAATTTAGGATCAGTACTGAATGAATGATAAAATGAATTTATGTACATACTTAGCCTGATCGGCACTCCGGCGGTATTGCTGATAACTTTGGTTCCATTAATTGGCTGAAACATGACTGGGGTGGTCTTCTTCTCTTCCTGGATGGTAGTCGAGGTGACTGGGCTGATGGTGGTGACTGGTGCGCTACTTGTGGTAACCGGTGGACTGGTAGTGGTGACTGCAGGAGCACTAGTTGTTGCGGGTGCAGTAACGGTGGTGACAACCGGAATGCTGGTGGTGAAAGCTGGACTGCTTGGGGCTGGATCGTGGCTGCTGGAGTCTGATGGGCTGTCTTGATTGTCATTATCGCTGATGGGGCTGTTTTGCGTGGTACTAGGGACGACAATGCGATCATCTTTATCATCAGTTTGGAAGGTTTGTGGGGTGGTAGTGATTTCTGGAATTTCAGGAGCCCTTCTAGTAGTGCTACTAACTTGATCAGGTATGACAGTGTATTGCGTTGTAGTGCTGACTGGAATACTAGTTGTGCCATCTTGATTGGCAGGAGCATTACTTTCACTATCAACGCGTGTATCAATTCCATTTACATTGTCTGCACCTGCACTACTCGTTGGTCTTTCCGGTCCGAAAGCATTGAAGCCTGGTCTGTTGGTGCTGCTTCCTTGGAAGAAATTCGGGTTTCCGTTGTTACCTGGATTGTAACCGCCATTTCCGGGAAAATAACCGCCCGAATAGTATCCATTACCTTGATCGAACCCTCCATTGCTTGGATAGTAATCGCTGCTACTGGGATAGTTTTGGTTATTTCCCTGGAAATCTGAAGCGCCTGAATAGTAGTCGCTGCCGCCCGTATAGTAGTTGTTTCCTGGAAAGTAACCACCCCTGTTTGGAACAAAGTTTCTGCCACTGCTTCTGGGCGGGTCACTTGGTTGATAATTATTATTGTCGTTAAAGTTGTTCCTGCCCCGTACATTGCCCGAATCGCTCGGATAGTATTGCCTAGTCTGGGGAAAGTTATTATTGTTGCTAGTCCCTTGATCGTATTGCGAGTATTGTGGACCGTCATTATCCCTTTGTCTCCACCATTGCGGTGATCTCTTTATTCCTGTAACCGAAAATTGTTCAAGGCAATGTTTAAAAAAGATTCGGTAACAACAATTAAAGCAAAGCAAACCATGAAGCTAGTAGTTTCGAAGATATTAGCTTGCAGAAAATTATAAAGCATTAAAATATAGTTTTAATTTTACGTTAGCTTCCACATGCATATTTCCATTGAATTTGTCTTACTGAACGGGCAGGTCCTTTATATTTTATTGAACGTGGTCACTGGTGCCTGGAAAGTCGATTCTCCAAACAATTTCACTCCTTTCTTAAGCTATCAAAAAATATGTCTTACTTCATAAGTGCAACGTAGATAGATGTACAACTTTAAATTTCAAACGAATTTTAAAAAATGAATTAATCTTAAACAGTAGTTAATGTTAGATCTCTCGAAACCAAAGCATACAGATTCAACTTCGACCAACTTGTAGAATATAAAGTTAGAGGAAGAATTATTTATTTTTTACTGATATACAAAATTAGTAAAATCAATAGAAAATATTAAAAGTAGGCATAAAATTAATTAAAAAATAATTATTAATTGTAAAAAAATAATAGTTAAATTAAAATTAAAATAATGTTTATATAATTAAATTAAAATAATGCTTATTTAAAAAAAAATACTTAAAATTCTTAAGATAAGAAATTGTTTCAAATGTTGCGGAATTAACAAATATTGGATAAAATCGCAGAATCTGATTGTTTTCAAATCCGTTATCCGAATTTTTCCAGCTTTGAACCAATCAATTTTAAATAAATATGCAGCTAATAATAATTGGAGTACAGCTTAAGTGTAAAAATTCAGATGGGAAGAAACAAACAAAACGACAATTAAGAAAAGTACAATTGATAACGTTCTGGTACAAAATTAAAATATTCCCTTCTAAAAGTAGAATCTGTCCAGTACTGGTACAGAACTGAATTTATAATTTCGTGTCAATAGACCTCCTAAAGGTGAACTTTAAAAATCTGAGCTATAACTTAGATATTTCAAGATTTGGAGTTCATGTTAAGTTCTTATTGTCAGAACTGATTAGCTGCACTTTATCTGAGAGCAGTGAGGCTTCCAATTCTGAATATGCACCGGGTTCCAATACTGTCTTTCTGGGTTCAAGTAGGTACTGTACTTCAATTTCTGTTGTTATTGCAAAGAACTAGTTTTCAAGGACTTTTCGATGAGAGCTATCAAACTTAGACTCAAAAATTCTATTTAACAAATGGAATTTTAATTTTTTAATATACACCATTCATTTACGGCAAACAAGTTAATATCTGACTAAGTTAAGTTAATATCTGAAGATGATAAGTCTTTCTAGTGGCCGAGATCGGGAGATGAAATTCATTTTTTTGGGCTCTTTGTTGAACATGTATTAAATTATATGCTACCAAAAAAGGTAAAGGGAAGCTAAGCTTTCGAGTAAAGGGCAGTTACGTATCAGTCGAAATAGTTACGTTCATTTCAATAATATTAAAATATAACCAAAATTCCAGGCTCAATTTACTGAAAACTATAAAATCGTTATCTTGCTCTGCTGTAAACCGACGAATCATTTCTCTACTTTAGGTGTAGTAAAATACCTAAGATAATACGGGTTTAATGTATTAACATTAATGGGCATTATTGTTGATTTTATGTTATTGTTGTTTGCATAACAAAGACAGTAAGAAGTTATGTATTTAGTTAGAAAATTATATGTTTAATTGATAATTAACTAATAATTTGTCTATTCATCTTTTTCCAATCACGGATACTTACCCACATGGAGCATGGTAATGAATTTACTCTATTACATTATTTTGTAATGATGCAAATGTAAAAATTCATATTTCCTCCTTTTCTCCAGCAAACTTATTTTAAAAAAAATTAGGCAGCAACATTTTTACCGCAAGTAATACATTGAAGATATTCGTTATACGTGTTATTTATTCGTTACAATAATAAAGACACAGTTGGCTTATAATGAAAAATAAAGTTAAATTTCTAGCGAAAAAAAAAATGTAGTTTCCGTACGAAAATTAATTTGTGATTTTCATCAAAAACATCTTCGAATAAACTCAACTCCACCTAGCACGATGCAACTTAGCCCTGATATTCCTTCAAACAACTGTCCAACTTGGTGTAATAGCCAATGGTTAGGTCACCACTGCAACCATAACCTCCCAATTTATGAATGGCAGCGTGGTCGTAGCAGTTGATGACGCCATCAGCGTTGCAATCTTGTCCGAATTTAGCCATGTACGCCTGAACGGCACGAGCGGCACAGTACGGTTCGTTGACACAATTTGGATAAGCTAAAAGTGAAAAAAATCCAATTAAATACATAATAAGAACAAATTTCCACAAAATCTTCAACAGCAATTGAACCCTGGATCTCACGCTCGGTGTGAGAAACAAAACTAGTTAGCCACAAATCGTTTTGCAACTCACCAGTTTGCGACGCAGGGTCCTCTCCTTGTTGCGTTGGTTTGCCAGCATCAGACCAATAGGCCCACGTGATGCGGAATAGGCCGCAAGTATCACCAGTACACAATTGCGTTGTATTACATCCGCTTATAGCTTCACAAATACAACCCAAGCAAACTTCAGTTACAGGCGGCTGACCTAAAAGGAAAAATTAAAATAATTTAAGTATTAGTAATTTTCGGTATAATGTGGCAAAAAATCGTGCTTCCCGTACCGGGAATCGAACCCGGGCCTTCTGGGTGAGAGCCAGATATCCTAACCACTAGACAATACGGGATATAAAAATCTAGTGGCTATGTTTCTACCGCGTAACATAAAATTTAAATAATATTATTTTTATTTTAAATTAGATTAGAGTGCGCTTTAAATAGAAGGTCACAGTGTGTTGTGTGCGGTTGCTAAAAAAAAGATTAATAAGAGGCAAACTAATATGTAGCAGTTCTGTGGGTGATAAGGAAAATGTATCAATACAATAACATCGTGGTTTTTGCGATAGGAGTTCAAGACGTGTTTTTGTTCTGATATTTGCAAAATTAAGAAGCTTCTTTTTAGCTATAAGTTGCATTTCAATTACGATTTCACCCTCAGACCAATGATTAGCTTCGTATAACTATTTCAGGGCCTCCTACATAGCTCCTTAACAAAATAAAGCTTTTTCTGTGAATATTGAAGCGCCTTCCTAAGAAACCCGAGAAGCGACCTGGTATATGCTACGCTAAGTGGTAACCAATAACATCCAGGATAAATTAGCAGTTCGGAGTAACACATTAGAGACGCCAACCAAATCGGAGCATGCAACTGATAGGCGGTTGGAGTATATGCTAAGCAAGCTCTGAGGAAAAAAAATTTGTGATACACAATTATGGTTTGGGGGTTTCTAAAAATATTTAATATCGATATATCAGCGACTGTATCACACCAATTCCATTCATTATCATTTATAAATATTGAGGAAATCTTTGTACTATGTCCCTTCAAAATTCATTCAAAGCATATACAAAAAAATTATGATAGAGTTGTTCATGATATAATGAAATAACAACAGCATGAAAGTAGCAAAACAGTCGAGTTGGCAACATTTGTTACTATATAAAATGTTCGGACTACTGTGAACTTAAATTCGCTAAAAAAAATCACAGTTTATAGTACAAATGGGTCGTTCACGAGTGAAGTGTTCCAAAAGAAAACTTCATTGAAGTCAGTGTGTGAAGTAACTCACTCCTTTTGATGAACTGCAGTTCCATTAGACACGTGACAAAAAACTTTACCAACCTTTTCTTTCTGGTCATCATATTCTCGATCTACTGACTTTTTTTTGCTCATCATCTTCTCCCTTCAAGTTGAACCACGAATTAACTAAAAGAACGAACTAGTTCTCGAGCGAACGAAAAAATGGAAACGAAGGAACGATGGAACGAAAACCTAGGAACGATGGAACGAAAGCGAAGGAACGAAGAGTTTCAGAACTACATCACTAAATGCATTCCCTAAAGTGAGTGACTCGGAGTGAAGTACTTCACTCAAAGGAACTGCTTTGCCCATCTCTAGTTTATAGTGTCGTGAATTTTTGCACTGTCTCATTCCTTCGAGTGTGATGAACAACGGGTGCGAATCGAGTAATAGTACACCTTGAAAAAATTTGAGATCATGAATTCTGGAAAACTATCGGAAATTAATCAGATGCAGATGCACATACCAGTATGTATATAGAAAACTTGGACCAGAAAAGTGATAAAGCTTACCGAAAAAGGATTAAAAGTATTTGAAAAATTGGTAAAAAAAAATACAATTAAACATCAAAAAAGGAAAATAGCGGCTATCCTTCGCACACAAAAACATTAATGTTTTTACTCCATTTTTTTGTATTCTTTAAACGTTTTTTCGAGTTTTTTCTTTCTCTTTTAACCCATTTTTTTTTGTTTATTTTTTCTTTCTCTGTTTTCATTTTTCGTTTGCAAAAACAAAGCTACTTTAAAGTCTTTTCCTCGGGGAGCCTCTTTTATAATATTTTATTTTATCTGGTAATTAGCACCGCGGTGAAATATAATTAGAGAATTTATATAGATAAATTTGTGCGCAACCAAAAATTTTACTGTACGGCTGAAAGTGGTTTCACGAATTCCGTCATATGTGTATACTGCTGTAGGAAAAAATGTCGTTGTGTTCTTTGACGTCAAAATTTTGTAAATTAATAATATCTAATAATTTCGATGTAGTTCATAGAATAAAATTGTAATAAGAATAATCGAGTAAAATCTGTAGACTAAATAAACGAAGCTTTCAAAAATACTGTAAGAGAGTAGATACCAAAAAGCGTGATAGGGCTGAAGACCAATACAATAGAGAACACATAAACCTTAAAAACTGGAAAGCAGAAAAATCATACTTTTACTACCAGTATTTAAACAATAGATAATAATAATAATAGACTTAAATACTAGTTTAAAGCAAATAATCATAGATAATTGTATAGCTTTGCATTGTAATCAAAGTAATTATAATTTTTTGTAAAAAATATCGATTTATGTTTGTATATGTGAAAATGTTTATAATAAAGTGATAAAGTTGATAGCAACGAGGGAAATGGGAAATGGAAAAATACATAGAAACAATGAGTAGAGAAAGAATATCACTTTTAATTACGTACGCCAATTTAAAATATAATTTTATAATAATATAAAAAAAATTATTTTGATACTTCTTCCCCTTGAATTGTGATGAATCTGAACAGCACTTAATGAAATGTGATGCGAATTTACATGATTCATTTTATGAAGTTTACCTTTTAACCAATTTTCTAGTGAAAGTTGCATTGTATTGCAAATTTTTACGGGGTCGTCCACATTTTAAGAAATCCGTAATTCTCTTCTCTAGAAATGATGAAATGATTATTATTAATTTATTAAAAAATACAAAGGTCCTTCTAGATAGATATATAGATACCTGATAATGTGGATGAATTTATCGTTTACCATAAGTGATAAATTACTTTTTTTTTTTTGATTTGATGAGCACTGAACTAGGTACGTGATTTATTCATAAGTTTTATGAAATAAATTGTGTACACTTGAAATAAACCACAAAGTGTATATGGTCCGAAAAGGTGGCACGTAACATGAATTAACCACAGACACCCCGGTCCGCAATCAATAAAAATGACGTGTACGTATTCAAATTAATGCAAACTATTATTATAATAATTTATGATGAGTTGAGTTTAGTTTTTAGTTGACTCAATTCTATGAATAAAACTGTTTGTTATAAGTGATAGATTTATAACATGGCTTAATTTAAGCTTAATATTTAATTTTCTATTATTTAAAATGTATAGGTACCTATTTACTTTCTTTGCTCTTTCGGTTAATTTACATCGAATACGGACAAAACTATTAACTAACAAAAATTTAATGTTATTAAATACAATGTATCTATGTAAAGGGTTTGCCAATAAGGACTTGACAACTTTTTTTCAAAATAATATAATTTAATTTGCAGACGTTGTTCCTTCGTGTACTTTACTATGATAAAAATGTTAAGTTTACTGAATAAATTGACAGTGACAGTTCGATGATTAGTGAAAGGGTGCGTTCACAAATTGAATTCAAAGTTGTCAAGTCCTTATTGGAAAACCCTTTATATGGTATTTAAAAGAAACGTTGACGGAATGTTCTGAATTTTTTTTTGTATATTATAAACCTATATTATAAGCTAACCATATTTAAAGTAGGTATGTACTCTATTACAACGTATCGCAAGGAAGTTTCCAATATCTTCAATGCTAGATTAAAAATCTAATCAAATTTTTTGAATTTTTTAACCATTACTCGGTTTAGGTATGCCAAACGTCTATCAGTGTACGCAACATTGTTTGAAGGCTCATAGCACCCAAACCCTTTGAGCTATTTAGTTGAATTTTTTTTCGTGGGTAGACTGAGCTGACCCCTTACACATTTCTTACGATTCATAAGATATCAGATCGCTTTTCATTTCCCCAGAAATTAAAATAAATAAACAATAAACAATAAACAATAATCGCCTACAAACCCATTTCTCAATTTTTCGATATTCAACTTCCAAGGGTTTTCACAATTTTTGCCATCCCTTATTTCGATGAAATATGAAATTGGTTATTTCTATTTTAAATATTTTTATTTAAAGAACAAGTTATAATCTAGAAACAACTGATTAGATCGACTTTGACTGCTCTTCGAACTTCGACCCGAAAAATAATAAAGTTTCAACCAGACCATTGGCAGATTTGTTGACATGGTTTTGAAATCATACTCCACATCACTCAGCTGTCTAAAGTGATATGATTTCAGCACAGTTCGAATGTACTATAATTCCTAAGCAGCACTTGTAATGCTGCTCATATCAACTGGTTCGCACTATAGCTGATCAACAACTATGTTTCAGACTTAGCTACCAAAACCACTGTAATACTGTCAATCAACTTATTTTATTTTATCTTCATATTTGTATTGAGTTTGAATAAAAAAATATAAAAAATTGTTTGCATATTTTCAATGAAATAAGAACAACAAAATCAACGCGCTAATCTCATGGCTGTTTGTCGCAAAAAAAATTCAGCAATTTTATTTAAATTGACTAGTGAACTGATCCACTATTGACCAAATAAATAGTTAATAAACTCAGGTCATGGTCTTTGTCACACGTAGTAAACGAGAGATGATACCTACAACTTGGTGGCTGCTGAACAATGTACCAGGCTAGCCTAGAGTTGTGAATGAAATTTTAGGAATAATAGGCAGACACCCAATATACCTAACTTTTGTCTACGATATAAACCAAATTGTTTATAGGTACTTGGTATAATTTCTTGTTACTATTCACAATAGCAACATTACACCAAAGCATGCAGAGCGAAGAAAATGTGGACTTGGTTCAAGAAATCAAAAAATTTTGACGTCAATTCGGCCCGATTTCATTGTTATCACTACACTTTCATTTACGGCGAATCCACCTATAAGCGACGTGAGAAGTCTACTACTTCAACAAATTGGTATAGTGTTAACCCCTTTCTTAACGCCTTTCCTTTATTTCATTTGTTAGTGGTACAACTAGTATTAGTATTTCAATTAAAATTATTTGATAAACTTTTGAACCCTCAAGTCTTCAATACCAATTAGAGATGGGCAAAGCAGTTCCTTTTAGTGAGTGAGTTAACTCCGACTCACTCACTGAAAGGAACTAGTTCGAGTTCCTTTTCAAGTTCACTTCCCCGGCGAAGAGAAAGAAGTTGCGAAGTTCAGAATGAATGTGAGAACCTAAAAAAAAAAGCTCCTCAATCAGGAAGGAACTAGTTCTTTTCAAGTTTGGAGTGAATGTGAGAATATGAAAAAAACGGTCCTCACTCAGGAAGGAACTAGTTCTTTTCAAGTTCGGAATGAATGTGAGGACCTAAAAAAAATACTAAAGGTCCTCACTCACGAAGTAACTACTTCTTTTCAAGTTCAGAGTGGATGTCAGGACCTAAAAAAAAAAGTTCTTCACCCCACTTCCCACGAAAGGCACTCATTCCTTTTCAAGCTGCACATCGTGGCGAAACGAACTACAGTTCACCAAAACAAGTGAGTTAATTCACTCACTCACTTCAATGAACTGCTCTTTTAAAACAGTTTACTCATGAACGACCCATCTCAGTTTCTCACCCGTTTCTTCAACAATATTAATACAGAAAATGCAAATCCCTAATGTACCTACATATTGTCCTCAAAATTTTGACAATAGTCGCAATAATTTCTTCCAGTCAAGGAAAATCACAAGAACAATGGCACAATAATTCATCAACAATAAACTCATGGAAGTTCATTGGCATATCCATAAACGATCAACTATGAAAATTCCATAAGGACTCTACACAAAACAATAAATTATTATCGAGTTTTAATAGCTTATTCAAATTTGAATATTCACTTGAATTGAAGGGTGTGCAAAACGTAATCTTATAGCCACAAATCACACATGATAATCCGCAATATTCATATTGTGCATTTAATCTTGGATTCAAGTTTAAAAATAACCAATGATTTTTTTTATCAAGGCAACATAACTGGTATGATGACGCCAATACGAGCACTATGAAGAATGGAGTTGATTTTTTTCTCGTGAATTTTGCAATCTCAGAATGAAAATGACTCAAACGTTTTGCGCCCACCTTCTACAAGTAGATTTTAGTCTACTAATCCAGAGGTTGTGGGCTTAATCCCATCCAGCATTCAGGCCACGTATTTAGCTAGCCTTTGAGAATTGTATAAGAAACAGATGCAGCCCTGTGCCTCTCCTACTTGTATATTAGATAAAATTCACAGGAAAAAACCTAGCGATTCTATTATCAAAGTTAGATTTTAAGAATGCATTTCCATATTTAAAAGTATAATTCCGAAAATTGTTTAACTGGTTTTTAAATAATAGATTTCATTGAATCATTGAATGACTCAATAGATCTGAGAGTGTTCGCTGCTGATGTACCTTCCTACTCGCTATGATAAACAAATAATAACTTTCCGGATTAAATACCGAATGTCACTGCCAATAAACCGGTATTTTATTTGTTTGAATCGTATTATTCTAATTGGTTTGTAGTCAGTACGATGTATTGCGTATAAATGCAGAGATTAATGGCAAGCAAGTAATAGCTGAGCTTCTTACATACTTTAAAGATGTTATTCAAAATATACCAATTTCTTGAAAATTTAACGCAATTTCGAACCTATCGCGCGAATCATCAACTACAGGTAAACTCAATTAAAATTATGCCCACGATCCAGGCATCTCGCACCAACTACAACCTGCATTCTACCGCGCCAGGTAGAGGAACGATCTCGTGCTGAGACTACCTTCAGTACGTGAAGATCATAATTATTAAGCACATGAACTCTGTGATCACCTGCAACATGGCCATCTAACTACTCGTACACCACAACCCACGATAATTTTATAATATTAAATCCATTGAAAGGTTTTCAAGATTCAACTGAATCTTAATTGTGATACCGTGTCCGGTTCATTGCTGAATAACGCCTTCGCTGTTCATGGTGTAATTATCATTCCATTTAACAGATGCGATAATAAAAATAAGAAGTTATACCTATTCTGGATAGACGAGTACTAAACAAGTTCAATGCCAGCCTGATAAGTTCATTACACTGTAAGGCGAATGTTAACGATCTTAGTGCAACAGCAAGGTAAGAAGTAAGCATACCAGTCGAAGAGTAACGACTAATAGTCCTAAGCCTTGTACTTAGTTGTGCTGCTATTAAAACTTGATTGCCAGCCCCATCGACTCATCTTCAAAGGAGAAAGAAATAAAAAGAGTTCCAAGATTATACAGGAATGTGAAGATTCAAATGCAAATGGTCAATGGACTATGCTGCAAGATCACTGGACTTAAAGAGGTACTTAGACTCGAAGCTAGGACTGCAAAGATTCTCAGCCGCAACCCTAGACTTGGAGACTAGCAAACTAGTCTACCTATTAGAGTCTAGCATACCCAGCAAAGAAAGACCACTTAAGTGAAACCTTACCAGTCCTAGACCAGAACCAAAGACAATTGCAAAGTAATGGCCCTAAGAAAACAGTCTCAATTCGTGCCACCATATTTCAATATCAACAACAAGTTTCAGAAAAATCAACAAAACTTTAATTTGGAGTTGCTAATCATATTGTTGATCGTTTTAATTTTAAAAAAATTTTATACAAATAAAAAACTCGGTCGTTTAGCACTTCTTATAAAATCCGAACGTCTAGTATACTTCTAGTCTTCTGAAACAAATGATTTAACGGAATAATATTTCTTAAAAACAGATGGTGCAGATTAATTAACGAAATTCTAATCTATAGAATTAACCCACGGTATGTCCATCTTCATAAGCACCTTAAAACCGCTTAAGAAGTGTTGAACCAGAAAAAACTACTTCTGTTGCCAATCGAAAAGAAGAACATTTCGAAGAAAATTGAGCAGCAGAACTCTTCAAAACTGGACAACTGAAAGACATACTAAATATGAAATCTTCAAGGTGATGGATAAAAAAAAAATTCTGCAAGAATGATTAATATCAACTGTATAAAGTTTGGGGGTGGTTCTTTTATGGTTTGATGGAGATTCGCAGATAGTTTAGCCATTTGCAGAATTCGATGAAATCATCTGCAATCATCAAGTCGAATTCAAAGTTGTTTTGTACTGCTATGGTAAATTTCTATGGGGTGTTCCAAACGATTTATTGCCATAATCACATCAATGTTTCTATGCACGCTATCAAGTTCAAGACCAAGACTAAAAGTGTGCAGGAATAGTAGTGCGAAGAAATACTGACGATGTTTGGAAGCCATAACTCAATTACTCAAACTCAAACAATATTATTGAATTTATAATAATTCAAAATGCATTAACAGAACAAAAATGTTTTAGAGATTAGACTTATCATCTTAACAGCTAAGTTGTAAAATTTTTAGCACCTAGGCAATGAGGAAAGAAATGATTGAGTTATGTACATATTATAATTTATAACTCAATTAATTTACAAGCTGGATTTGGACTAACTCTTATTATGTAAGACTATAAGAGCAAGACTTTACTGTGCAAGACCGAAACTAAGTCAGATCAAAGTTATATCTTCTTCATTGACGATTGCAATATATCATTTGAATGAGTTTGTATTGTACGCTATTCAATACAGACTAATTTTTCGCTATAAATCTTAGCCTTACTTCTAATAATCTCGATATCCGTTGACCATTACTTCCACAAACTATTTCTACTTCAACGTCCGAGGTCTTAACTATTTTTTTAATACGTTCTCTAGAATTCATTCAAACTTTCACAGATTGGGCGAGGTCCAAATGAGTATGATATAATAATTTTGTTATTATCAACGCTGAATATAACCTGACGAGTCACTAGATCGAAAAATCTGAGTCTCGAGTAGATATGGGTCGTTTATGAGTGAACTGTTCCAAAAGAGCAGTTCATTGAAGTGAGTGAGTGAACGAACTCGCTCCTTTTGGTGAACTGTAGTTGTTACTTGTAACTGTTAGTTTCACTACGTGTCAGACCTTGGAAAGGAAGTAGTTCCTTTGCGATGGGAAGCTTGAAAAAGAATGAGTGCCTTTCGTAGGAAGTAAGGACCTTTGTTTTTAGGTCGTCACATTCACCCCGAACTTGAAAAGAACTAGTTCCTTCGTGAGTGAGGACCTATTTTTTTTAGGTCATCACATTCACTCCGACCTTAAAAAAAACTACTTCCTTCACCGGGGAAGTGATCTTCAAAAGGAACTAGTCCCTTTCAGTGAGTGAGTCGAAGTTCATTCACTCACTAAAAGGAATTGTTTTGCCCATCTCTAGTCTCGAGCTTCTGCGTATATCCAGTTTACCTTGATATCAATATTATCTATTTTTAAAGATCCATTCCCAATTACAACCATGCCGTTCAGCGGTTTGGAGATCTGTTCCCGAAACAAAATGTATATTCTAAAATTTCGTGAAAATTTTTTAATCGGACAACGAGACGGCTGTAGTGTCCCAAATATCATCGAAATGGTTTTCTTTGTTTCTTCTTCGAATTTACATCGAAAATATGGCCCTTTATATCGAAAGACCTGAACTTTTTTAAATACTTTTTAACACCTTTTGACTAACTCTTTTATTTTAGTTTTTTAATTTAAAAAAGATGAGCGCTTTCAAGTACAATACATTGATTATAATTATTGCTATAAATTGCAATAAATCACAATAACGTATTTTGACAATATTGATTTAGTATAAAATTCGTAAGAAACTTTCACTTCAGCAGTTCTGCTACAGTGCTGTAAAACAGAGTTCGATCATGCATAACCTGTAAATACTGGTAGAACTACGACCCAGTATTGATAAAAAAAATTACCGTATAATAATCGATACAAACACTTAATTTCTAAGTAGTAGATACTTAAAATTTAAATTGATCTAATTCTGTTCAATAGTAGATATTCATTCTGGAATTTTTCAAAACAATATTTTACAAACGGGATCACTGTTTTCAGGAATAGCTCGTTTCTGGTCTTTAATAATTTCACCCTCATTACAACCCCAACTGGATAAAATATCGACTCAAACTCACACTGTACATTCATTCTTGAGCTATGACGTGTCAAACAAAATATACGGTGGACAAACAGACATTTATTTGATTCTGCCGCCTTTACGATCTATTCTCAAAATGTGAAATTCAAAATTTCAAAGTATTAAGCAGAATTATTTTTGAGATTTTTAGGTTAATAACATTAACAACTTTTTTATTATAAAAAACCTTTTTATAAGAAAAAAAATATATACGATGATAAAACCTTGCTTATTGCAAGGTAAGAATGGCTCAGACTGAAATACGTAGTTTCAATATTTGATCAGAGTTGCTGTAAGCGATTCATGACCTTCAAATTTTATTAATACTCAGATTTATATTTATTTCCTTTTAATGGTATTCTTCAACATCTTGGCAACTATTAGCATTTTATTACGAGGAAAATTATCGATAATTATAAATGGAATCAAAAATTTTTTATGATTTCTGTTTTCTTATGTTGGTACATAATGTATTCGTGTAAATTATTTACATTTAAAAAAAAATTATAGTTCAAGTTCATCGCTGATCCGGGTGGACATTATTTTAACGCCAAAGTTACTTCGAAGAAATATAAAATCTAAACGTTCAAGGATGATCGATGTAAATGCGGCGTGTGCGTTTCTAATTTGTACATCGATCAATCATAAGATTTAAATCTGATGATTTCATTCGTTAAAAAAACGCGCAAAAGTAAAGTTTAGTCTTTCGCGGAATATTCTGTTTTACATTTCTTATTTTGGAATCTTTTATTGTAGACTTGTCCGCGTTTCTGATCATTAAGCTATAATTACAACAAAAGTTTTATACAGTCGATTATAGATAAATCACAGAAAAGGTGTTTATTTTAACAGGACTTGACATAATCAAGTGATAAATATATTCACGAACAAATTTAGCTTTAATCTAATTTCTTGGCACATATTATCAAAGTATAACCAGTTTTGTGTCTTAATATTATGTTAATCTTAGAACAACTATATTCAAATTTATAGTATCAAATTATGCAACTTAGATTTACATACGTATCCGGTTTACCGGAAGAATTCTTCTAATACAATGGGAAAAAATCAAAGTTCGACCAAAATATCAATATTTTGAAATATCGTTGAATCGTTCACACTGTTTATTATGTAGATTTCATTTGGCAGGTGTTTAGTTTAACAGTGAAAATTTGTAGTAGAGAAAAGGTTAAGTAAAGTATCTGCGTTTTTGGAGATTGCTAGTCCTAAAAAGTGAAAATACAAAATTTCAGGGTAACAAATTTTTTTAAATTTCAGGTCGATCACAATACTTTATTATTAAAAAATAATAAAATAAGTAGTATAACACTTTATCGTGAAAGTAATCTTATCGCAAATATTTGGGTACGCCACTGAAGTCGTATTCCGTACATAATCTGCGACTAGAGAAGATACTACTTGACTATAGATGAAGCAAACCTTGTTTTTTGAGAGCATAACAAGATGCAAAACTATGCATACTTGAAACTGCAGAGTTACTTTTATGTAAATTATAATAAAGACTTTATTTATAACAGGAAACAAAGGAAACAAACAATAATAGGAATAGGATAAAAATAGGAAACAAAGCACACATCACCGATTATATTAGGCAATAGTTTCCCGAGCTTAGAATTCAATAAAATAGAATATAATATATATTTTCAAATTCCAAAGACACAGTAGAAATCAAAGAAAAACTTGACTATTAAATAATATATTTCCTGAATTTAGCTGTATCACTGTCTGATTGAGATTATTAATGAATTATTGGATGTTTTCTTTTGTTTATTTTATTTTTATAAAAGACAACAAAATAATTCTATGAACTATTCGAAATATTATTGAAATTTGATGCCAAGAATATGATAATTGATTACCCGCCAGTTTTCTGTTTTTATTAATCTTTTCTAAAAGCCTGTTTAGAATAACCCACTTTGGTAAATATTTTTATTATTTTCGTTGGCAGCGTAATCGTCATATGTTGTTTTTTTTTCCTTTGACTACTTTACTACATGAAAACTTTGACTGAATTTCTTGCCAAATTTGAGTTTTCAAATATTTGACAACATGTCATATAAATGAGGAAATAACTGGCTTTTCTTTGTCCGTAGTTATTAAGCGCATGGCTAAGAAAAATATTGTTTGGAAATAGAAATTATGAGTCTCGAGCCCCGTCTACTAATGTTATTCTGATTTTTAACTGTGGAAAATAAATAGCAACTACCCTGTAGGAAAAATAGGCAAGATTCAGATCTGATTCATAATGTTATTGTGGAATTCACAATTAAAACAAACAGCGAATAACTCTATTCTCGTCATGGTAAAACCCTCATCATTATCACTCTAATCTCGTATATATTTATTACAACACGATTATAGGGAAATAAGAAGATGAAAACAGTATTTCAAAATGAAAAAATCGTGTACACAGAACGTGCTGATACATTTCTAATCCGTATAATTTGTTTTTCAAAGATTCTAATATTTTTGCAGTTTATAG
Organism: Beris chalybata; assembly: GCA_949128065.1. Lineage (NCBI taxonomy): Eukaryota > Metazoa > Arthropoda > Insecta > Diptera > Stratiomyidae > Beris > Beris chalybata. Next base: position 7,541,702 of record OX421897.1, read on the forward strand.
ATTAGAAATAGGTCAGTAATAGTTGCCCTGAGATTTGAAAAAGTAAACTATTTCTTTAGATAGTTTGAGAAGTTTCATGTCATTTCATTGGCCTAGGAACTTCCAAAAGGCCATGTAGCAACATCTGTGGCATTATGGTAAGAACACTATGTAATCTGTCAACCAATTCAGAAAACATGAGTTCAAACCTCAACCAGTTTTTAGTAGTCACCCCTGTTGTATATAAAAATTATAGCGCTGGAAGACCAAAAGGGGTCACTGAAGAGTCCAAAGAAGTCTATTATACCACTAATATAGAGGTCAAAGGGGCACAGAAGAGTCCAAAAAAAGTCTATTTTAACACCAATCTAGAGGTCAAAGGTTCAAATCCCAGCCAGAACAAATCGGAAGAGCTAAAACATGAAGATATATGGTACATTGTACTGCAGCAGTACCTCACCAAGAGTTCTTTTGCGAAGCTATGCTGGAGTCAAACAGGTATCTGACTATAAATTCACGCATGTATTATAGATTCGATTTCCTGAAAACTGTATGCAATTCGATCAGCGATAATCAGCGAAAGCACACAATTAGCTGGGAAAATTTGAACAAGATCCATGAACCAGTACCGAAATGCAGCGGAAATTTTTACACTCGGAAACCCCATACACGATTTGTGACGCAGTGCATATCTCTTGTCTGAGTCGCTCGAAAATGCCCCAGCGGTTGGCAGACAAAACTTAGACTTGGGAAATCCAAAAATTGTCTGAAGACGATTCAGATGAGAAATGTGGTCTTTCCGACAAGATGGTGAGCTAAAGAGAACGTATAAGAGCGCGTAAGGGAATTTCCAGACTCGCAAATAACGAAATGAGATATGAGAACGAACTAAGATCAATCAATTTGTTTTTTGTATGGTAACGTGTTGATCATCACCAACAAGAGTACACTGGGCGTAATGCTAGTTTCGGAGTGGTCACTGGTCACAACGCAATGAAGACTTGATGCCAGGACTACGATAAGCATTTCGCGTAAGTAATATTATAATCCATAGTACGACCAATAAATGGTTAGCCGGAAGCATCAGAACTGACGGTCGACCTTGTTTTTGAACTAATATTATAAGAAGTTTGAGAATGGAATTTGTTCATGGTGAAGCTACTATAGAAGCAACATTTTTTTGCCGAATGCTACCAAGGACCGGCTAAAAGCAGATATTAGTCTAAAGGGACTTTTCAGATTTATTTAAACCTTTATTTAAGTAAGAAGTACGATTTGTGGTTTCAACGCATTGAATTAGAATTTTATTTTTTTAACACAGTGAAAAGAATTTCAACGATTCTGGTAGAATTGGTCCTTTATAGTTTGTTTTTTCATATGTTTTTTTATTTCAAGTGGCCCAATTTTTAAAATCGTTTTTATCTGCCGAATACCATATTTTGATTTCTATTGAACTTCAACAAAAATATGTAGATACATATTACACTGTATGCTACTATGTCAAATATTTGACTATTCTGGCTGGCAAATGCAGTCTGATAGCGTAATCGTCAAATAGTTGTTTGAAATTTAACTGAACTTTTCGTCAAATTTTTGTTTCAAATTTGACTGAGCTTTTCGTCAAATTTTTTGAGTCAAATTATTGACAGTATGACATACAGTGTAATACTAGGAGTTCAAAATTAATTGGATATATTTATTTTCCTAGTTCTAATCAAAAATATGGACTTAATTGGGCTGGTATTAAGTCCACATTTTTAACTTTCATATACAGAAATTAAATCAATAATAGTAAATACAAGCTGTAGGAAATAAATTCATAGCAATTATAAAATTTCTGCGTTATTAATAATCTTTTATCATTTGACCTATAACTTTATTCAATGTGTGAATCAATTTTCAGAAGTGTAGCTTACAGCGTTTTAATAGAGACATTTACCAATCTGAATTCTTTTGTAGAGCATACAGAATATTCATTACGTTGGAACTTTGTTATTTATTCTGTTCTTTATCCAGAATAGTTTTTATAAGGTCACTCTTTTCATGTAGTAGATGTAAAGTGGAGTAATTACACAGATTGTACCATAGTCGGAGTCGGATCTGACTCTTATAAAAAATGTCATTTGTTTCTTATTGTAACTCTAAATTAAATTATACACAATTGCTATTTTACTGCATGCAATCGATTATCGTAGTAGACTATCAATAGTTGAGAATATCCAAACAGTTTGCTCATTTTTAAAGTAAGTTACAAAAAAAACTTAGCTTCTAGCTTAAAACTTCTTAGCAAATAAAAACTAAATTGAACTTTACTTCGATGTAGTATAAAAAAAAGCGTAAAAACCCGGTATAAATTTCCTGGTGCATTGAAGGAAGGAAAATAGCTAAGAAATCACATGACCTTGACTCAAACTGATCAGTTAATTCCGCACTTAACGTCTGTATATAAATAAATTTAACGCGACTATAGGAAAATAATCGCATAGCTTAAAACCTAAGCATAGTTTGCATTAGACCTGAACCAACTTATTTCCAATTCATAAATTGTTAATTACGTACTTAATTGAAGATGTGAAACATCGGCGTGAACAAACAGCAAGCATCCAATGGCCAAGATCGCCGATGCTGAGATAATGGTGACTTTGAAACTCATCTTCACTTTGTTTACTCGATTATTTATTTTATTTGTTTTTAGAGAAATCAACAACAAAATCAACCACCAAGAACAAAAATTGTTTTTATCAGAAATAAACAAAATCTCTATATTATTAATAAACCAAATAATTATTATACAGCACTGATCACAGACTTAAATCTCCGCTCGATACGAACTAAATGAAGCTGGCGTTCTCGAAACCGTTTTAATACCTTTGGGAGCGTTTTAAGCGTTTCGCGGAATGGTGGGATCCAGGTGGATGGGTGGGAGACGATGGTTTTACCGACTGACTCCCACTTTCTTAACGACCCCACAATTTATTAGCGTCATCGATAATTTCTTGGTGATCTGGTCTTGATAGTCGGGTTTTGGCTTTATCGAGTTGATTGGAATATTGCGTCTTCGTGCGTTAAGGCCTCTGGTTTTTGGATGCATCGTGTGCGTACCAACGTACAAAGAAGTATGATTCTATTTACGAAGCGTTAATAGAATCTTCTATAACCTGATCGAATTTAAGTTTTATAGGTAAAACCTGGAGTAAAATATCACTTGAAGATAAATTCAAGAAAATATTTCCTAAGGCTGGCCGCAGACTGAAAGAGCAAAAACAGTTTTAGTCAAAAACGTTTTTGAATGGGATGGTTTTATTAGACAAGCAAAACTTTTAGAATTTTGATAGAATATTTGAATAATTTCCAAACGCTGGGGCAACGTGAAACGATTCATGAAGAAATGGCAAACCTTACCGACAACTGTAAGCTGCAATTGACGCAGATCACAAATATTGAAATTTAAATATGGCCGCCATTACCTATAAAAATCCTATCATCCCTATTGGTAGACCTTACACTTGGGTTATTCCATCAAAAATTGTGACCTTACCATCGCCCATTCTTTTGAAAAAATTTTTGCTTGAAGAACTAGTGAAAAAAAAAACATGATTTCTTTTTTTTTTTGTTAGTTATACCTAGTATAGGTATTAAGGAATTCACAAAAATGGTGTCCACGTCCTCTTTGAAAATTCATATCTCTGTTAGTTTTTATCATAGAATAATAAAATAGGACTTATTTTTAAGGGGAAGGTTGTCGCAAAATAAGAAAAATACAAATCAAATTTATCCCTAAAATTTTTTTAAAGAATAACGATTTTGTCCTTTATCCTTGAATATCTCAAAATACCGTTTTTTCTATTTTTACATTTTTTTTGTATTTTGTGTATTATACTGTTCTTCAAAACATATCAAAAATCAACTTCGGATCGCAATGGGATCGGGGTAAAAAAATAGAAGAACATCAGTGCTTCTCAATTTACTTTATAGAAAAAGGGTAATTCCATCAAGAATCGCCAAAAGTGTAACCTTTCCATCGCAGATTCTTTTGAAAATTTATCTACTCGAAGAATTAGTGAAAAAAAAAATGTAATTTAAATTTTTTGTTTCTATATCATTTTTTTTAGTAGGTATAGTATGTTAAAGATTTCGCATAAAAAGTGGTCAAGTCTTCTTTGAAAATTCATATCTCTAGTAATTTTAATCCTAAAATAATAAAGTATGGCTTATTTTAAAGATTTTTATTTAAAAATTTCTGTAATATGAAAAAAATATGAATAAAAATTATCCATGAAAGTTTTTTTTTTCAAGAAAAAGGGTTTTGCCCTTTATCCTTGAATATCTCAAAATACCGTTTTTTCTATTTTTTTATTTTCTTATAATTTATAGGTTATACTATTTTACACAACATACCAAAAACATAACTTGGGATCTCAAGGGGATCGGAGAAAAAAAAAACCAAGGACATTAGTACTTCTCAATTATGTTATAACTGTAATTTTTCTATACCATAATTTAAAAGCACTGATGTTCTTCGATTTTTTTTCTCCGAAGCCCTTGAGATCTCAAGTTATGTTTTTGATATGTTGTGTAAAATAGTCGTAACTTATAAATTATAAAAAAAATAAAAAAATAGAAAAAACGGTATTTTGAGATATTCAAGGATAAAGGGCAAAATTGTTATCCTTGAAAAAAATTTTAAGGATAAATTTGATTTGTATTTTTCTTAATTTGCGACAACCTTCCCCTTTAAAATAAGTCCTATTTTATTATTCTATGATAAAAACTAACAGAGATATGAATTTTCAAAGAGGACTTGGACACCATTTTTGTGAAATCTTTAACATATGTACCTATTATATCTAACAAAAAAAATAAGATTGAAAAAAAAATAGAAATCATTTTTTTTTTTTTTCACTAGTTCATCAAGCAAAAAATTTTTCGAAAGAATCGGCGATGGTAAAGTCACAAAATTGGTCTTTTTTGCGATTTTTGATGGAATGACCCACATGGATGTTCCCCCTTAAAGACAAAGAAACCAACAGTGACAAATTCGAGTCCTAAGAAACACCGGACCGTTCTGTTAATTGTTTGTTGTGTTCTTTTAATTTAATAAAGTAAATTGATAAAGCAATTGCAAAAGGAAATTATTCGTGATTTCATTTACACATATGCAGACGCTAAAAATTCGAACTGTAATTTGTAACGTTTTTGAAGTGAAAACTTCTTTAGCCACGTTGTGATTTGAAACTCGATGAAACGAAAAAGCAACAGTGAAAAGCGACAGTATAAACACCCAAACAATTTGAAATACTACTCCTATCTCTTCCCCCTCTTCACTTATCCCTTTAAAAACAACTGATTTCCCTCACTCCTCTCTCACCCCTTACTTTTCTTCTTACACCCCATTCTCCAAAATTCAACCCTTCACCGCCCCCCACTGTATCCCCGTGCTCTGTGTACCCTTATCATTCTACCCTTCACCCTACATATTGTTCCCCCTCATCTACTTTCCCTATCCTCCCACCCCCACCCTCCTCTCTACTCCTTACCCTCTCCTACGACACATTGAAAAAACTCATGCCTCCCTACTCTTGTCTACCAAGCGTTGTTCATATGGGGGCTTGAGTGTGTCATTTATTAAAATCGAAAACATGGAGACTGAATAATAAAATGTGCAATAATTTTTAAACTTGGTACCAATATTATAATAAATAAACCCTATAGCTATCCCACTCCTGATACTGCATCCCTCTCATTCTCTCACTGTTTAGTTCTACGAAGGTTTCACTTCTACCGCGTGTGCACTGCACACATGTTTTTTTTTATTTATCGATTCAATTCACAACTTTCGTTCTCGCCTACTCCCGTGTAAATATTTGAATGTTTCAAAAAATTTAAAAAAAAAATTGTATATACATATGTTAATCGGAACTGCTTGTAAAAACAAAAAACTTCCCATACCGGGAATCGAACCCGGGCCTTCTGGGTGAAAGCCAGATATCCTAGCCACTAGACCATATGGGATATAACGAAACCACAGACAAATATTGTATTTAAAATTCAGAAAACTTCAACACTAATCACATACTTTTCATAATCACTAGTTGAGTAGCAATAAACAATGCTTTATTATCGAAATAATAAAGTAAAATCCCAGTGGCACGCGAAGAACAAGAATTTAGTTTACTGAATCCTATAAAAGTCAGTTTAAATGCACCTCGGCAACGTGAGATCGTGATTTGAAGGATAAAAGGAGGATTAGTCGTAGGGTAAAGCGGCATCAGCTTAATTCCTCAGATTGAATAAAATGTCCCACTTATTCTCCACGTGAAAAACATCAACCACGATCTTTATAATTTTGTCCATCTTGGAGCAAATCCTAAGGAATATTTGACCGTTGTCTTAAACCAACCAATTCTGTATCCTCTCTGTCCGAGTGATTCCTCAATTAGCAGGCGGGTTGATTAATTTGCCTCATACTCACAGGTCTTCAAATGGAGGGAACAAAGCTGCAAGGTGTACTTAACACAGATGCGATTTCGAAAGATAAATGACGTCCAACTTCTTCCGTAATTGCGTGTAAATAAAACTCCCGAAGATAATCAGTAATGAGGCACCAACTGGGCAAAATTAAGTAGAACCTTAGTTACTCAAATACGTGATAGGAAGCTAGAAGTGTCCTCGATACAATCAGTCGTTCAAAAACCTTCAACAACCTAAGCCAAACCCGAGAGAATGGAGAGCATTATCAGTCAAGAATAATGATTTATTACAAGAGCAATCAGCAAATAATTAAGATAATCTCTGTAGAATGTGCCCATAATCAACGAATTTACGGTAAAAGCCTTCACCACTTGCTACCCTGACCCTGAGATCTTAACAAGAATCCAGTAGTTAAGAGCGAGCACCTAAACATACGCCATCAAGAGATTGGATAACCAAAAAGAATTTCCCATAAAGCAGGACTCGATTAAAGCTGAGGTACCATTGAGATACTATCTTCAAGTCCGCAAGATACGTCGCAGTGTTGTAACGGAAACCTGAAACGCGTTACCGTTCGAAACGTAACAAATAACACAATTAAAAAATTGTTCCATTTAAGAAATTCAAAATTGTATTCTAAAATAGAAATAAAGAAGAAATGAGTAGACAATATTGAAAAATTAATAAACAAGGACATGGAGGAGGCGCGAAGCACCCTGTAGTTTTTTCTTCTTAGATTTTATTGAAGGCGGCAATATCGACCGACTGTACGTGATCTTCGTCTTCCTGGATGGTTTCGCACAGTAAATCTATCGATACTTTCTCGTCTTCAATGACACAACAGATTTGCAATTTGTTGATGCCATAGCCGACCGGTACGAATTTCGAAGCGCCCCACAGGAGACCGTCCATCTCGATGGTACGTACTTTCGCTTCCAATTCTTTCATGTCGGTCTCATCGTCCCACGGCTTGACGTCGAGCAGGATCGATGACTTGGCAATGAGGACAGGTTTCTTTGACTTTTTGGCATTGTAGGCGGCTAAGCGTTCTTCACGAATGCGAGCAGCTTCGGCGCTTTCCTCTTCGTCATCGGAACCGAATAGATCGACATCGTCGTCTGAAATATTAAGGAAAATATTGTTTTAGTTACGACGATTTCGAACTGAAGACAAATGACTACATACCGTCGTCCTTGGCGGCCGGTTTTGGTGCCTCGGCAGCCGGTTTTGCTGCCGCAGCTACTCCACCCCAAGCAGATTTTTCCTGATCACTGTATGATGAGATGTGACGGTACCATCTCTGAACACTGGGAAATTTCGGTGCTGGGGCTTTACCAAGCTCCGTGAAGACATTCAAATCAGCTTTTGATGGTGCGAAACTAGAAGAGAAATCTGGTTATTAAAATTAGAACATACCTACGTGTTGGATGAAAAAAAAAATTGCTTCGAACATAACCACAAAAGTACGCAATTTTCATTCGACTTATTCAACACGATTTTCCACTTACCCATCAATGTAGCTGTTTTCTAACAAGAATTTGTTCAAGTCTTGAATAGCCTTGTCGGTTTTAAGGTCGCCGAATTGCATTTTGTTGTTGAATTTTAATCAATTTACTACGACCGCTTGGCAAAATGTGACAAATCGTCAAAAAGTTGACAACCGGAAAGAACTCCTCTAGTCCAGGTGTGGAGAGATTTTGAAAGATTTCGTTTAACTGTTGTGCTTATGGCAGCACCGTTTTATTTATCAAATTGGAGTTTAACGGTTTAAATACGGAATTTGATAAAATTTTCTCTTAGTACTAGTTAAGTAGATTTAAGTTAGTTTAGTTAAACGCAGGAAGGGTTTGCTCCATTTTTTTTTTCAGAAATACACAATCATTATTAGAGACATCAGACTCCGTGCCATAATGTAATAACATTTGATGTAGAGACAAAAGTCTGATCACTGATTAATTATAAGTTAGCTTATTTAAAAGTAATTTAAAGTAATTTAAAGTAATTCTTAATATGTACAAGTATTTTGTAGTTATTCTGAATCTTCTTTCCACTGAAGTTCCAACTACTCGTTAAAAATTTAAAAGTTTAACAAAAACTTATTAAGAAAAGGCTTTATGTGATAAAACTAGATAAATTCTTCATAAAGAAATTGAAGATATAAATCATAAAATTATTAAAAAAAGAAATGTTGTGAACAAGGGCCTTGGAGTGATTTTTTTGGCTTGAAAATCAATCAGCTAAAATATACAAAAGAAATGAGAGGAATGATATGAGGAAACAGAGGGCCATTTCTGCCTACGTCCGGATGGGAGGCTGAATTTTGAGCTTGAGCGATGCATTTCCTGACGTTCTGGCTGGTTTGGCATTATCAATCGTGAGCGTTAATACCATGGAAGTATATGGAATGGCTAGTAACGAGATTTTCCGTAAAGAAATCTGATTGTGTTTGTGATGGAAGATTAAAGTGTAGTAGCCTTTAACCAATCAGCAACATGAAACTTGACACTTTAATCCCAAGATGTTGTTTACATCATGCTTGCATCTCACTTTCTCTACAAACTGTTGTTCTTCAGTCTCTTTCTTTTGACACTGGAGGCATCTCTTTCTAATACAAACCAATTTTCAACCTTTCTCCTCCTCATGAAAAATAACGCTCATGCACACGAATTTTACGCGTATCACCACCGCTTGGTTAATACTTGTATGATCCAGATCTGATCAGTGCAAAATACGGCTAAAAATCGACAAAATAGAAAATTCAAAATTTCGAGCACACGCCATATCAAATGTTGGTCTAAAACTGTAATTCCCTATTCTACTTCATCATTGGAACCTAACTACGTCAAAAAATTGCGAGTTCTATGTTTTTTTTATTTATTTAGTGAAAATGTGTCTCTGATTACTGGACTAATTGTAGCTTTTTAAATTTTATGAAGATCTATACTTCTGGATTCTCGAAGTTGGCATACAATTCTCAGGTCCGAGGATTTTTCTGAGGGCTTTTCTTTCAAAGGCGTTAACTATTTTTTCGGACGCCTGAGTCAATGCCCACGTTTCGCTGCCATAGCATAGCACAGGTCTTATACAGTTTAAGCTTTGTTTTTCTGTGCACATTTTTGATTTTAAATTTTGGAAATCCCGAATACTACTTCTTATTTGCCATCGGTGAGTTCGCTTCAATCCTTTGATATATTTGCCCCGAGATATACAAAGTTGTCTACGTTTTCTAGGTTGAAGTCTCCTTTTGTAATATTTTGTCTGATTGGCATGTTTTTCCTAGTTTGGGTCATAGCTTTGGTTTTGTTTTCGTTAATACGTAGTCCAACTTCCCTTGCTACCGAATCAAGGCTTACAAATATTTCTTTGGCACTCTCCAGGGATCTTGCAAGTATATTTAGGGCTTGATTCTTTTTTCTGGAATTTTCGTCAAGGTCTTATAAGACGTACACAACAGAGATATTCCTCGGTAGTTTTCACGCAGAGTTTGTCACCTTTTTTATAAATTGAGTGCTCGAAGTTTTTCGAAGAGTGACACTTATAGCATCGTAGTAAATTGAAGTCCTCTTTAAAATAATAACTCTACAAAAGCCCACTATTTTGTTTGTGTTTTTGTTTATTGTAGTGTGGCCTACTCTCAAATTAGAATCCTTATCAGTGTCACGATTAAGCGACTTGATTTGAACATAATTGTGGACCCTTAAATTATGTATCACTAAGGTCCACGGCTCATCTCTGGATTGGCAAAACAAGGATAAGTTCGTTCCTTTGGTGTGACGAGCATTTTGCTGTCTTTATCGGGGGATTTGATTTATCTGTTTGTAGACCATATGAAACAGTAATAAGGCTTTAAATTGAAGTACACACTGAAACGGTTTTCCGTTAATTTCATTCCAACAAGCTTCCAGAATGGCCAACATAAAACTCTCCACACCAAAAGTCCCGCAAATTGCCGTTGCAGCCAACACGACAAAATCTAAACGGCACAAATCTACACACACGCACACTATTGCGCGCATTCCACCAGCAACAACACAACGCTTTTCTTCTGTTCAGTGCTCACTATATTCCGGACCCGCTGCGAAAGAGCGAGAACAAAACTTTGTTTTCCCCGCTCTTCACCCCGTCCCGTTGACAAGAACCCAACAATTTACTGTAAACTTTTGCGAGACACCGAAAGACCGAAATCCGTTCCGCGGAACGTGTAAAGCGAAAATCTCCGTAGATTTAAAAACGAATAATTTTCGCGTTGTTTTGCATCATTTTTTCCGGGCTTGTACCTACGCGACGAACTGTTCGAAGCTCACAGCTGGCATTCGGAGGACGAAAAAGAGTGCGAAAATCTGCCCAATTGAATGGGACCCGTTCAGAAGAAGTCGCGCGACAAATCGACGACGGCGACGGCAAGTGTGAACACGAAAATCCAACAAGGAAAATCGCAACAATTCCATTTGTTTTGTTTTGTTAGTAAATAAATAATAAGCCGAACGAATAGTGCGAAATCGGTGGACAAACGAGCGGAATTTCGCGCCTAGTAATCGCGTGGAAAAACCGCGACGGGACAATAAGACGGGCAATTTTTGACAGGCATCGGCCACGGCTCCCGATCAAGGGGTACATTTTGTTGTTGCATACTGTTTCCTTCGGGACGGCAGCAGCTGTCACCCCCCACGATACACGGGCCATCTTCATTTTTCCGAATTTTCCAATCGGACGATGAAATTTCCGTGCGAATTTTGCAGCAAGTAAAGAGTTTTCGTCGTGCGAAAAATTTTGCCATAGGACGGGAAAAAGTGTTGTGTGCTGCGTGTGCGCGTAATTTTTCCTTTTCTTTTTTTTTTGACACAAGAGGAGACGTGCAAAGGACCCACAAAAAAAAAGAAGTCATCCAATCGCTGGAATAAAACCCACTTGAAACTCCGTAGCAATATCTACCAAGATTTAAAAATTTATTTTCAAAAAATTACTCAAATATGAAGAGACGAAATGCCGACTGTGGCAAAATACGGCGACCGATAAAACGTAACAAAATCACAGAAGGAATGTACGGCAGGTAAGATTTTTGTCCAATTTCAACATCGTTTCATTCATCAAAAACGAAAATTCGATACAGATTTTCCACAGTTGTAAAAGTTCCGAAAGAAAATTCGCTCATTTCCCAGTCCAAATCGTATGCAAATTTGAAAATTTTGTTACAACCGGAGCGAGATGAAAGGTGCCGGAATTGCGTGCGAGAAAACGGGACGCGTAGTTTGTTCTCCAGTTAACAGAAAAACACAAGTCGTCTCGACCCCGCGCACTTTCCCACGTCCCACGGTTGAAGCATTTCGCATCTCTGCCTCCTTGTTCGCTTCCTGACGGAAGTAAACACAAAATGGCGACCGGCTCGAAAAGGATACAAGTGGTGCGCGCTGGGGGAGGCATTTGGCTCCCCGTCGTTGCCATCCGCGCCTCTCCACCTCCCGCGATCCCATACCCATGCAACGAATGGACGTGACATGTCGAAACGTGAACGTTTCGAGGAACATCTGTTCGTTTCGGCGGTTCGAAAGGTCTCAAGATTGTTGGGCAGCAGCTGGCTGGCGCGACCTCCACTGTCCCGTGGCATTGAAAACTCGCGTTCGCTTCATTCGGCCAGTCAGGTCTTGTGCCGTTTTGTGTTACCGATTGTTTGCTACCATTTTCGGTCATAACATTGCATAAATACAATCCCGTAACGGACCAGCACCATGCACCACTATTGTCGCCGGCTATTGTGTTTTGGCGCCCAATTAACTGCTCCGATTCGGGCAATAGGTGCTCGATTTGTCCGTAGTCGTTAATCGAATTGCCTCCAGGCTTGTGCAGAGAATTTAATCAGTCGATAACGAAAGCACTTCAGGTTCAAATGCAGAAAAGATTTGGTTGTTATCTTTCCCCTTTGGAGTTTTGCGATTAACATGATGTGGACGTGGACGAGGTGGCTATAATCTACAAAATTCTAATTGCTATTGCTACCACTGGGAGCGCCTGAACACAGTTAATCACAGTTTTTTTGCCGGCAACATTATTTGTCGACATGCTCCCAACGTTGGCCGAACGTTTCACCAGGTACTCAATCCGTTTCCTGAAGTGGTTTACTTCAACGTCGTCGAAATAGTTGACGGCCTGTGGACGACTTCTTTATTGCACCCAAATTTTTGTTCATTTAAGCAAGATTTTCGCTACGGAAACAAATAGAAGTCTGAAGAAGCAAAATCGAGTCAGAATGTGGAAACAGTTGCGCAAATCGAGTTCGGTCTGCGAGAAAATGGGTCCACCACCGTGAGACAAAACCTCATCAACGAAACAATACAAAGCCTCGCAAGTGCGGTAAAGGTTCCACGTGGATGTGTTTCAATTTTTTACTCGGAGACTCGTCAGTAAGAGTTGCCCACAAACAAAGTTGCTCACCTGTGGGTGATGTGTGCCGTGTGATTTTACTTTGATATGGTTTTTAATCAAAACTGTTAATGTTATGTTCACGTGAATGAACTTTATTCAATTCTGCAAACTGATTGTTTAATTTGTCTTCTTTATCTTTTACTAGATAAAAGGTAATCTTAAGGCCCGTTCCTACGATCGTTAGTTACGTTCTAACTGGAACTTTAGCTGATATATTTTCATGCAAAAGTGGCAGTTATAGTTCCAGTTAGAATTTAACTGATGATCGTAGGAACGGGGCCTCAACCCCCTGGCCTTATTACTGAATACGATACGATCAAAATCAATCGTTAATTCCTAAATTCGGCATTCTGAAATATAAAACTTACGATTAATTTTGATGGCTCGTAACTAGAACTCGAGGGGCTTAGGGTTGGGATGAAAGAAATGTTAACATGTCATAAAAATTTCTTCCTTCCTAAATTTAGGCAAGAGCTTCGAACTTACTCCAATAACCAATTCGAACGAAAAAGGAATTAGTCAATTATTTGAATGCTCTGAAAATGTAATATTTATTCCACAGCTCAAATTCACACAAAACATGTTGCAAATTCATATTTTTTTATTAAAGATCTTCTACCCACTCTCAATTGTGAACATGATGTCCACCTACAGCTTCCATTCGATTGCAGAGGCGCATCAGTCTTCGGTGTCCTATAAAAGTAGTATGTTATTTGCTTCTTTAAACTCCAATCTAACCTCAATTCTGGAGTGGTGCAGGTTAAATCGTTTAATGTCAACAGAATAGTCTCAAAAGCCAACAAGCTTCTAGGTTTCATTAAAAAAAGGGCTAAAGAGTTCAAAAATGTATGTCACTAAATCATTATTCTGTTCCCTTGTTCGTCCTCTCTTGGAATATGCATGCCCCATTTGGAATCCCTTTTTTTTCCAGATATACCACCTTGATCAAAAAGTTCCCGGAATTTATTGAGAAAATTAAAAATACAAGTTTATTCATCTAAATCTATATTGTCCCCTTCAAAGTGATCCCCATCGACTACAATACACTTATGCCAGCGCCTGATCCAATCCTCGAAACATTTCTTATATTCGGTTTTCGGTATGACCATCAGTGCTCCCTGCGATTTTTCCATTACTTCCTCTCGGCTGCTGAAACGCGTTCCCCGTAGTGGTTTTTTTTTAACTCGATTGAACAGAAAGAAGTCACAGGGAGCTAAATCAGATGAATTCGGTGACTGTTGGATGGTTTTTGTTGCTTTTTTCGTCAAAAAAGTACGGTGCGACGGTGCGTTATTATGGTGCAAAATCCACAAGTTTTCTGCCCAAAATTCTGGTCTCTTTCGGCGAATTGCTTCACGGAAACGTCTCATAACGCCCAAATAATACTCTTTTACTGTCTGGCCTTCTGGCAAAAATCCATGATGCACTACACCGTTGTAATCCATGAAAACCATGAGCATTGCCTTCTTTTTTGACTGAAAACGACGTGGTTTTTTTGAACCGCTCGAGCCACTGGTAAACGACCGTTCTTTAGAGAATCGTTGTTTTCCAACATTTCCAACTTTCGCGCACCATTAAATCGGTTTTTTGCGCAAAATTTAATACAAGTTTGTTGTTGCAAACTTAAATCCATTTCTAAAACTGTAAAAAATCGCCAACACACACAGAGATAGATGTACTCTTGGCTACGTAACTTTTGTAAATGTCAATCTATGACGCTAAGATTTAGAGGGAATGTCAACAACAGATGTACCAACTTAACAAAAAAAAAACAACTCAAATCGAAACAATAAAAGCGCCACACGGTGGTTATTCCGGGAACTTTTTGATCAAGGTGGTACAGTAACATAATAGAGACAATCCAGAAGGTCTCAGGGACTTGTATGACCCTTGAGACTTTGATGACCTTCGACACTACACAGTTAGGCTACAATTGTTAAATCTTTTACCGCTCAGCTATAGAAGAACTATGCTCACATCCTGCTTTACCTTAGATGTCTTGAATGGTGATATTGAGATTGACCACCTTACAAATAAAATTAGATTTGACGGCACTCCCAGGCTGACGAGACATTCAAAACCTCTTAAGGAATATCCCCAAAAATGTATTGTTGGAACCACCACATTTATGATGTTGGCATTGATGCCTCCAAGCGCCTAGGTTTCCTCTGAAGGTGTATAAAGTCTTGGAAAAATCTACAAGTTGCATATCACGACTCTGCTTGAATACAATTATCATATTTCGGCTGGAGCACCAAACATCTCTCATTGCTCGACCGTGATTTGCGTTCTACTTTTCGGAGACGATGCCATTCTGGCTCTTATTGACTCCTTTGAACGTCGTCGAAATGTCATTCAGCTGAACGACAGAATTTCGTGCAGTAAAAATTAGACAGACGTTTCTCTCGTGCAACTGTTTCCTAGCGGGTATAACTTAAAATCCTTTAAGGCCCGTTCCTACAATGTTCAGTTCCGTTCTAACTAGAATTTTAACTGAAAGATTATCATACAAAACTTCCAGTTAAAGTTCTTATTAGAGTTTAACTGAAGATCGTAATAATAGTCCTGAATGTAACTTCCTCCGATCCCTTCTACGTTTATTAAATTTTTTCTCTTTAATCTGATTGAACTGTGCATGCCTCTATTAAAGATTAACTCCGAAATTTATATAAAAAGGAAAAATAAATAGGCTCGACCTTGGAGATATTATTCCTTAAAGATAAAGACTCTATACTAAATTGAAAATGTTGAATGATTTATGAGAAAGCAATGCAAAACGAATAACAATTTGTAATATTTTCTGTGAATTTTTCCACATAGGACACACGCTTCTGCCCACGTCCTAGAGACTTTTCGGCATAATGTCCAGACTTATTTTTTTGTGAAGAAAGTGAGTGACTCAGATTGGGGAGTGAGTCGAAGACTTACTTTCAAAAAGACATCGTGATGAAGCGTCTACTTTTATCTTTCGAGACGTCATAAAATAAAACCTGTTGCTCTCCTGGAAAAGGCATCAGAACTTAAAATCTTTTAACAACTTTTTGCTATTTAAGCAATCTTGAATTCTGCTTTCATCTAACAAAAAAAAAAAACAACCAAATGTGTTTCCCCAAATCAGAATAAAATTTCCTAAAATTTTTGTGTCTGTATTACAGAAATAATTACTTCCGTAAAAGTGCTCTTACACGAGCGATTAAAATTGCTCAATTTGCAGCAATATTCCGCAATTTGGCGTCACAAAAATATAAATCAATACATTGCAACAATAGCAAGATGATGTGATGAGATGTGGATAAACTTTTCATCAACTCGTTCCTGAATTGTGATGACGAATATCTAGCAATTCGGCAATAAGGGCTTACACGAGCAATTCAGTCTATGGACAACACGAAAGCTGTCAAGTTTTCAACAAATCAAAAACTTAAAATAAAACATGGAAATATTTGAATTCCAGGCCACTACAGAGCGCAACAGAGCGAGCAATACCAGCAGTCTGTAAAAACATTGCTACATTGCCGAAATATTGCCCCAACTAGCATGATATTGCCCTGAATTGCTCCAATAGTTTTGGCAATAGTCAGTTGCTTGAAATATTGCTCGTGTAAGAGCATCTTAAGGTACAGGGACAAGTTAGCCAAACAAATAAAAATGCAACCGTCCACTAAAATTTTAATAATACTTTAAATTATAATAAATAAGTCCTACTATTAGAATAAATTGGGATACGCGCGCAGCAACTCCAAAGAACTATGAGAAAAATAAACCAGTCCTCTGACTGCAAATGTACAAAGTCCCTGTCCAAAGTTCAGCAAGCCACTAAAACCTAGCTCTTAGGAACAGGAGCTGGCAGGGACCATCTATAAAAGACCTAAAATTTACACGAAAGGGATGCAGCCTGTGCCGCCAACTAGAAGAGCTAGAAATGAAGGAAATAAAAGTGGTGTCTTGAATAAAAATGTAAATTATTGTCACTTCGCATTCTCTTCATCTTGATTGTTGAAAGGGCAACCAGATGAACAAGGATCTTGTTGGGACTGTTACACACTTTTCGGTTCGAGAACCATAAAGGCTGGTTTATATGACGAATTCAAACATTTTTTTACTGAGATTGTGATGGAGCTAGCTTATCGAATTTTCAATGGAGTAGAAAGTAACCACTGCAAAAAATTACATTCACACAATTATCGTCAATATTTTTTGCTGATAATAATAACTGTTCGTTTCACTCCTGATCAATTTCTTGTAAGAGATTTTCTTTCTCCCTCACAATCTCAGCAAAAATTGTTTGCATTCGTCATGTAAGCCAGCCTTAACGCCTCAAAAGCAGATTTGATCCCATAAAAATTCTATTAGTTCCTGTCGGATTTCCGCAAAATATTCAAGATTCAATTTAATCCTATCAACAGATCCTTTCCATCATTTCCCAAAATTATTTCATTTATTTATTCAATTAATGCGATATTTTTGACGCTTGAAAACATTTCGAATCGCTTTACAGGTCACTAAAAAACACTAAATCGCATCTGCACGTAATGTGATATAAACAAAACTTCCGGTGCCGTTTACGATAAAAATTTCAATGTGGTTTTCGCTTTTTAGATTATTTCTTTGCGGCTTCCGTAGACAGCACATAACTTTCTAGATAGTCACCTTATAGTATATAGAAAAAGAGGACAGCCAAAACTTAATTCCACGACACTTGTCTTTTACATTAGTCTGGGGGGATTTTCGGCAATTCTCACCTGAAACCCAACTCCCATTTATGATTCTTGCACGAAAGAAACCAATTTGATTTCTCTTGTTTTTTCTTCAAAACGATAAAATATGCAACATTTTCGCCAGCACCTACTCACCGAAATTGCGCCATGCAATTACTCCAAATCACGCTATAGAAAAATTCGCGTTGAATGTCCAATTAAATCATACTTCCAAAAATACACCGAATGAACATAATGCGGTCATTTAGTTCAGGAAATTTAATAAGAAAATTATAGCATCGATCCAGATGCCTTCTTTCCCTCGACACATCAAATGAGAATTTATGAGACATTTACTTTATTGTTTTTTTTTTATTTTTGCATTTCTTTCAATGAAATTATCGTTTTTGTTTGCAATGGAAACATTTTTCTTATTTTTTCCTGTCTTCATTAATGCGACTCTTTTTTTTCGTTTTTAAGAAATTAACTTAATTTGTGCCATTTGCAGTCATACATGGATCAATTTGAGAAATCCTGGGTTACGATGCCACTATTCAATGCAGGCACAACATCATACCATTTTATAGAGGGACGGTGACGACAACAAACCCGGTTATTTAACCGATAGTTGTAATCGATTTGGTTAACCAGTAAATAACCGATGTTTTTTTTTTGCGGCAAGGTACAAGAAGACTTAATCTTGGTCTGGGGACGCTTTGCGGCAAGGTCTAACAAAATTCCGAGAGTTTATGGAACTGCAGTAAGGTGCAAAGACCGTAGATCTTGTTTTATTCCTTTGATAAATTCAAGATTCTGTTATGGAATATTTAAAAAAAGGGGTCATCATCAAAAAAGTTAAATCAACTGAATATGAATCTCTTCACTCCAAAGTACAGATTGGCAAAGCAGTTCCTTTCAGAGAAGTACTTCACTCGAAGTCACTCACTTAAAGAATGAGTTCAGTAAAGTAGTTGCGGAACTTTTCGTTCCATCGTTCGATTGCGAACTAGTTCGTTCTTTTAGTTCAACTTGAGGGGAGAAGATGATGTCCAAAAAAAAGGTCAGGAGATCTCAAAGATGATACCCGTGTAAAAAAGGTCAGTCGATCCAGAAGATGACCAAAAAAACCGTGTGTTTTATCACGTGTCCAATGGAACTGCAGTTCACTAAAGAAAGTAAGTTACTTCACTTATTCACTTCAATGAAGTGTTCTTTTGGAACAGTTCACTCGTGAACCGCCCATCTCTATTCCGAAGACAAACCCATAATGCGGTTGATACCAGACTTCAGTCAGATCCTGGAGTAAGCTGGCATTCAAAAATCTCGCCAGACTCCTTAAGTCTCAGAGGACTTAGTGGATTAGTGGATTTGTATTTGAGCAATCACATTGCCATCGGCATTTCTGGTTACAGGACAAAAGGCGAATTTTTAATCAGTTTTGTAAGACCAAGCACCGTTCGAACCGATCAATGATCTTCTACGATCTTGACGACCCGTTCAAGATCAATGTTGTGTGCGAAGAGCCCATAGTTCTTTTTTGTTACGCGCGAACTGGACTAATATTATTTTCGCATTTTGTTTTTCTCGCAATATTTTGATCGCAGCGAACGTGTAAAATGCTATCAATGTCGCACATAGTCGAGATGTTTATTTTTAGATGCCATCTTACAAAACCCAACCGTGTAGTAGTAGTATCTTGGATCGGCTCGATACGAATATTCGACGCAATCGTAATGTTGTATAGTAACCTGGCCTAAATTTGACTGTTTTCCTCGGGTTTTTGAAACGATGTTTGCTTATCGCCACCATAAAGTCATGTATCTCTAATCACGTTGAATTCGCATTCGTTCCGGTATATTTGATATTGCGAACGACTTAATAGAATTTATGATTTGATTTCAATTATTAGATTCAATGGAACTCGATAAGAAGGGAGTTTTGAGTTCGAGGGAAAATCGGGTGGGAGGGCGTCTTGTGGGGCAACGCTGTTGTTGTCCCAGCAGGGGTTAAAATAGTATCGTAGTACCCTTAATGTTAGTAAGTAGGACATCGTTCTAATAAATGAGTTTTTCTTGCAGGATCGTTACATGTCTCGAAAAAAATTCATTACTTTAATTAATAGATACCCGCGGACGTAATTTTGTATGCGCTATGAAAAGTAACTAAGCTAATTAAACGTACACATGAAATTATGGAACTACTCATGGCCTAGGACCGTATAAGAAAATAACGAGAACGACGGCAAATGCCTACGGAAGGAGGGTGCTAATCGTAACTGTTGTCTCACTAGGGCGCTCATATACGTGGAAAATAAGGATACTTGTTGCTGCCTTGATATCGCTCATTCCCACTGGATAGTCGAAGATGGGTTCAGAGATGAAGGTGCAATAATTCAGTGGTACCTTTATAAAACCCGAGTAAAATTCTTTCATACAAACTCCGGATTGAGCTTAGATTAGATTAGATTTCATCGGAGGCGGAGGGATTCATCCAAGCACCGCGACCAGTGATCTATTGTGCTATACCTCATAGTTTTTTCTCCAATTTCAATCTAGAGGTTCACTCAGCTTTATTTCTCTTAGGAATTTATCTAGTTGGTGTAGGTCTATTTTTGCAATGGTACACTTCAAACGCTGAGTTGCGAATGCCTAACAGCACCACATAATGAGTTTAGAATTTTTGCCTGTAGTTGGCAATACCTACAATGATATCCGGTCCGAACTTCGGTTGGTCCGGAGTCAGTGGAGCGGAGTCAGATCTAAAAGTACCTCCATATCTGCGGTAAGGCAGGTTCTCATTGCTCCTGTCGTGTTGATACATGCCAACCTTTGGACCTTGTCCAGTTTAGTTCCTGGCGAATACCGCGTTGAGCTTAGGAAAGACCTCAGTTAATCCGATCGTTTGGAACAAGTCAAGCTACTGTGTATCTTTGATATCAACCGACTGGCAAATTGTGAACAATATACCACCTTGATCAAAAAGTTCCCGGAATTTATTGAGAAAATTAAAAATACAAGTTTATTCATCTTAATCTATATCGTCCCCTTCAAAGTAGTCCCCATCGACTGCAACACACTTATGCCAGCGCCTGATCCAATCCTCGAAACATTTCTTATATTCGGTTTTCTGTATGACCATCAGTGCTCCCTGCGATTTTTCCATTACTTTCTCTCGGCTGCTGAAACGCGTTCCCCGTAGTTGTTTTTTTTTTAACTCGGTTAAGAAGTCACAGGGAGCCATATCAAGTGAATTCGGTGGCTGTTGGATGGTATTTGTTGCTTTTTTCGTCAAAAAATTACGAATAATGATGGCACTGTGCGACGGTGCGTTATTATGGTGCAAAATCCACGAGTTTTTTGCCCACAATTCTGGTCTCTTTCGGCGAATTGCTTCACGCAAACGTCTCATAACGCCCAAATAATACTCTTTGTTTACTGTCTGGCCTTCTGGCAAAATTCATGATGCACTACACCGTTGTAATCCATGAAAACCGTGAGCATTGCCTTCTTTTTAGACTGAAAACGACGTGGTTTTTTTGAACCGCTCGTGCCACTGGTAAACGACCGTTTTCTTTAGAGAATCGTTGCCGAAACACTTTTCCAACATTTCCAACGTTCGCGCACCATTAAATCCGTTTTTTACGCCAAATTTAATACAAGTTCGTTGTTGCAAATTTAAATCCATTTCTAAAATTGTAAAAAATCGCCAACACACACAGAGATAAATGTACTCTTGGCTACGTAACTTTTGCAAATGTCAAGCTATGACGCTAAGATTTAGAGGGAATGTCAACAACAGATGTACCAACTTAACAAAATAAAACAGAACACAAATCGGAACAATAAAAGCGCCACACGGTGGTTATTCAAGGTGGACTCCAGATCAAGATTGGAGTTGGGTCACTATCCTTTTTAAATTCAGGATTACTTCAGTTCTCCTTAGGTACTCAATGAAGGAGTCATTCGGTACATTTTTACTGCTGTTTAGAAGTCAAGCATCATTTTAAAATTTTGCAAAGACTTAGTACGCTAGATATAAATTCAAAAAAATGAGGTGCACGTCCATTTTAAATGCTCAAAAATTTCGTACGTGGTACTCCTGCAATCGAAAATATGGCCTTTACTTTGAATGTCCTTACCTCATCCTAAAAACATCCCATGCCTGTACTATTGATCATATTTTTAGAAGACATTCGGGCCAGTAATTACGCTACATGAGACCGAAATGTAAGGGTTGTCGAAGTAGTGGGTAGTCGCCAGAGATTTATGTAATGATACTGGAACCGATCAATTCATGTTTTCTTTATTAGTCACATGTCCGCAATAAAATAATTCAATGAAAATGTATACATCTTTATGTGAACACCACGAGGGAGAATTTTTAAAATTTATACCATCGACTCGCGCTTTGTTTATTTCTCGTCTTGTGGCTCTTAATAAATTGTAAAGCGTATGAAAGATTCTAAATACGTAATAAACAGATTTTTGATGGAAATTGCGTAAGATACGAGTAAGTAAACACTTGATTGGATGTTTCCAATTTTAGGTGAATGTATGGCAACGTGAATAGCGGCGATGTAGAAGATGGAATGACGCTTGTCATCTGTAATTTTGGTACTCGGACTTGTCGTTACGAGGATTGGACGTTTTGATCTCCGAGTTCGACCCATAGCTGTCCCATTTTGATTTTGATTGTCCCATTTTAATTTTAATTGTGATTTTTGATGAGAATTGATGGTGCTGGTTATGCACGTATACGGCGTTGATGTTATGAGGATGGAAGAACTCCGTTCTCGCTCCCTAACTGAGTTCTTGAAATTCGTTAGGAGGTTAAAAAAGTTCGGGTGGAAACTGGGGTCTCGAGTATAATAGGCCATGAGGCCTGAATGCTCAAGATGCGCTGCTTTTCTGCGTATCTTGCCCACACCAAACAACAAGCGCCCACGAGTATGCCCTGAAACCAATTTTGGGCCATATTTACCTTCCTTTCCGTTCATTTGCAGTCAAACAATTCGTCGAATTGTGCGTCTAAATAATGTAGATTGAAGCTACCTTTTAGTTGGCTAACACTCACCAGCTCGTTGAAAATCGCTTTGAAAACCTAGCACCTCCTCCCTTTAGGTCGAATTACCAGTGGATGGTTTTCTTATCGAAACACTGTTAAAAGCTATGAAAATTAAAGGGTCGAAAGGGTCTAGAAATAAAAACAAATCTGTAGACTAAAGTCTGAAGCTGTGGTAATAACAGCGGTAAATATGGAGACCTAGGACCCAAGAGCGTGGATGCGATCGTTATAAACATTTCCAAATTTTCCGCAACTTCAATAGGGCGCGTGCCTTTTGATTCCTCAATTTTTGGGACGGTGTTACCGCGACTTCCAACTTTCGATTGAAGTAGATACACCTATGTTCTGGCTGTTGAAAATTGATCGTACTTAATTCAGTCTCTCTTTGCTCAATTTAAACAGTCGCATTTCGAAAACAAAACTAATAAAAAATTTTCTACTCTCATTCCAGTACGACAATTCTGTACATGAAATTTTTGATTCTCTGGGCAATTGTGATAACAGCCGACTTCATGTTCATGTTTCGTTTTGAATTTTTATGGCCTTTTTGGCTACTTCTACGTTCAGTTCATGATTCATTTAAATATAAGGGATTGGTAAGTTCATTCGAGCAGTAAATCGGGCAAAATTTACTTTAAAGAAAACTCGAAAAAAACAACACTTATGATTTTTGTATAATTTCAATCCAGGCATTTTCCGTGCTATTTGTATGCATAGCCATCACATCAGACTTAGTCTGCTTGTTCTTTATACCAGTACATTGGCTACTATTTGCCGCTAGCACATATGTCTGGGTACAATATGTTTGGCATACAGGTAAGTTTTTTTTTCCGAAACGAAGTTGCACAGAAGATTTACCGAGACTTTTTTTTATTATCGGACTACAGACAAAGGTATATGCCTGCCAACGATAATTCTGTGGATGCTATTCGTGTATTTAGAAGCTGGCATTCGATGGAAGGACAGCAGACATATGCCACATTTAGATTTATGTCGACCGTTTGCTGCGCATTGGTTAGTAAAACAATTTTCTTATTTTTCGCCTGTGCATATAACAAAATTTGACTTATTTCAGTATTGGGTATCCAGTCGTAACGTTAGGTTTTGGATTCAAAAGTTACGTTGGATATAGAATGCGACAGCGTAAGCAACGCGAAGTTGCCAAAGAGAATGAATTCTACATGCAACTTCTTCAACAAGCACTACCACAAGACGAGACGTTAGATGATTTTCAAAATCTTTCGAACAGCGGCAGTGCGGTGGTGTCGGCTGTATCATCGACGACATTACCAGTAGCACAAACAGTTCAAAACAACACTGTAACAGTTGATCACGGCGATGAGAAAAATAATCACATACCGTTGATAGGCAACTTGATTGCATGCCAAACTACTCAAACAACAACAGCAATACAGCATCAGTCGAACAATCATCATCATCATAATTTAAATAATAGTAATAGTAGTAGCTCTAATAGAAACGCTCAAACAAATAGCAAATTAAATAACGTAAGTAATTCGACAACGGCCACAGCTAATGGTCACGTCACCAACACTTTGAATGGCTTGACATCCAATAATACAAGCAAGAGTCAGCGACGAAGTGTTGACAAAGAGAAAAACGACTCAAGTCATATAAACAATAGCTTGACGAACTCAAGCTCAAATAGTAATAGTAATCGATCAGCAAGTAATAACAATGTTGTAACAACAAATTCCCCGACCGGAGATGTTTTTACTACAAATAACTTGAACGGTTCGTCAAAAATATCGGTCACAGCATATCTTAATCAATTGTCGAATCACCTTCAGAAGGGCAATAAAGATAAGGACAATTGGGACAGTTGTGCATCGTCCACTTCGTCCTCGTCGTCATCAAATAATTCAGTTAACTCGACAAAAGAGAGTAAACAACAATATTCGAATAGTTACGAACTGACTAACGGAAATCACAGTATAACTGTCGAGAAGAAGAGTCAGCCCAACGGGAATATTGTTCACTACGATGTTGAGGATGTTGTCGCTGAGCCGGTTGAAAAGGTCAAAGGTAAGTGATTGGTCTGTCTTTTTTTCTGTTGCTGTTGGATGGTCTGCGGTCCAGGAAAAATCCAGTCTCTTTGCTGCAACTGCTATAAACACAGTACAATCGAGTTACTTAGGCTGACCGTGGATTAGAGTGCAATATCCGAACGTGATTATACGCATTCGAATCCTTGAGAAGATTAAGTCACTAGATTGAATTGTTTTTATCACAGTTGCAACCGACAAGATGGATTTTTCGTTACGGTACTTCTACGCTCGCTTGCTTATTGCCAACTTCCCAATTCCAACGAATGAACGTCATGTGTGTGAATTGAATCTTATCAAAAAAATTTCAATTTCTACAGGTCGGCGCAATCGAAGTAAAAAGGAAACGGCAATAACTTCCAAGGACAATCATTCAAATTACAATAGTCTTGCATCACAGCAAAACAACATCAGCAATCATCATAATCATCACAACAATCACCAGCAACAACAGAGTCAACAACAACACAAAGACTCAACCACAAGTCTTGACTCGGCATGTACTTCCTCGTCATCGTCGTCATCGACGACATCATCCACATCAGCCGCGACCACGATCTCAAATGTTGCCTCGCAAATCGTAACAAAAATCTGTGAAACGTGTCTTCGTCTCGAAGCCGAAATAAAAAAATACCGTACCGAAATCAGTCACATGAAACAAATCGAGAACGAGCTCCGTCAAAAGATGGAATCGAATGCGATAACGAAATCCTGTTTGCAGGCCAAACAGCGTGAAAACGACGAGATAGAAAAACGCCTACAAGAGCTGAGCAATGTGCGACAGGTGGACTTAATGAATTTACAAAATGCTGAACGTCGATTGGGCGAGGAGAGACGGCAACGACAATCGCTCGAATCGTTACTGAGCAACGAGAAGAAAGCACGAAAAATTGCCGAAGAGAAAGCAACACGGCCCGAATGTAGCGAACAATGTAAGCAACGGAAATTGCAAATCGAAGCGGAAATTAAACAATTACGGCGCGAACTGAAAGCAAACGAAGATGCTAAGCAGGTTGTCGAACAACAAGGACGAAAAGTTGAACAAGAAGTAGGTTCCGTATTCGGTAGATTTTTTTTTAAGATTTTTTAATCGGTTTTTTTTCTCTTTCAACAGCTGAGAATGTTTGAACAGGAAGTCCGGAATCGCGAAGCACAACAAGGTACTGAAGTCCTTATGTCGGCATTGGCCGCAATGCAAGATAAGAACAGTACATTGGAAAAGAATCTTTCGGCAGAGACGAGAGTCAAGCTGGACTTGTTCTCGGCTTTGGGTGAAGCGAAACGACAATTGGAAATTAAAGACAGTGAGTTCGATTCGGTCCGGAATAAGGTAACGAAATTACTATTTAATTTTTCTCTTCGTCAATTTTCAGGTATGATACGAAACAAAGACGAAGAAGTTCTCGATTTGAAAGCAAAAATCGCTCAACTATTGGCCGTTATGCCAACGGATTCGTTATGTTTGCCGCAATGTTCGACAGCCGGTTCGTCAATGCTTCGAATGAACGATACACCGCCGCTACAGGGTCAATCCAGTCCAATGATGAGCTTAGGTGGTCCGACACATCAGCAAATGATGGCAGCCCATCACCAGCAGCAGCACAACTCACGTAACGGTATTGTCGGTTCGAATATAGTGACCGGTGTGACATCGGCCAACGGTGTTTCCAATGTTGTAACAACATCGGGAAACGGTGGCGTCAGTAATGTCCTAACGCAAACATCGTCCAATTTAGATCCGAACGCGACAGCATATACACCGAAAAATTCGTCACTTGTTGGCGGTGCAGAAGCCTGACATAAACGAAGACATGTTTGAAATTATCATCATCATCATCGTCAACACAACCACCAACACAACCACAATCAACATTATCCTAATCAGCAGCAACAGCAGCTGCATTCAACTATCAGCAGTAATAAATCGGGACGATATTTTCAACAGCAGCACAACCAACAACAACAAGAACAACAGCAGCAGCAACCACAAGAACAACAACAACCGCATTCATACTGTCGTTTGCCACTCCAACAGCAACAACAACCGTTTCAATTTTAATTCTACTATTATTTTAATAATTTATTGTAATTAATTAATTTTCTAACATTTTCTTTTACACGTATGAAAACTGAGATGGTAACAAACTAATTTTTTAATTTGTCTGGCCAACGGAGGGACACTCTCTGCTTACAATCTCTCTCTATGAATTTCTTTTTTTTTATTTTTTTTTATATATATATATTTAAATATTTTTGGTCTAATTACTTTATTAATTTAATTGTTGAAGAAGATGATCTGTAAAAATAATTTATTAAATTTAAAAAAGAAAAAAGGCAAAAGTATAGCAACAAAAAGAAAATAATTGAAAACGATCTCCCTCAGTTCTCCAGTGATATATATATATATATTTTTTTTGCAACAAATTAAATGAGAAAAGTTATTAACAAAAAGAAGAAAAAAAAACTTAATAAGAGAAAAAAGAAGGAAATAAAATTGTACGCTGCGTGCAAATCATAAGCACACACACACACACAAATAATTTGACAAGTTAACAGAGACGATGCAGAAAGAATGTACTAAGAAAAGTAGCAATTGACTGATTTTTTATTAAATACTATTATTATATATTTTTGTGTTATTTTTCAAAGTATAAAAAATTTCGGCATTGTTTTTTTTTTTCTTTCTTTTTTCATTAATTAATATATTGTACAATTTACGTTTCTATGAATTTGAAATTTAATTTTTTATTCATTAGTTCTGATGATGCAGAATAATGTTTGGCTGTTGTGCATGCTCGAGCATTATTTATGCTACTTTCTTAATTATATATATATATTTTTTTTTACATATTCTTTTCGTGCTTTGAAATGTTTATTAGTTTTTTTTTTTGTTAAACGAGAAAAGATGTTCTTTATTTTCTGTTTAAAATTAAAGAAAGGAAATGATTTTTTTTTTAATTGATTTTGTTTCTATCCTGGTCCTTGATTTTTTAATTTTGTTGGAAATTCGTAAAAATATGGAGAACTACTTTGTTTACAAAATCAGAAATGAACAAAAATGAATCTATGACAAATACTCAGAAATAAAACAAAAAGATAGTATTTAAAGCATAGGGTATGGTTTTTTAAAGATTCTTTGTGATTTTTTTAGGTTATGAGAAAGGACAATCTGCTTTGAGCAGGTAGAAGATGGCTTCCATATTAGGCAACTACATTTCTTATACCAATCCCGAAAGGAGCTACAATGTGACATTCTATCGTTCCTTCCCACTAAAATCTATAGAAAAGGAGCTGAACAAAATATGAGGAGCTTTACTGTATTTAGCAAGGGAAACAAATACCGGTTTGCTTACCAAGCATGTATGGCGACCGTCGTGTTGTTCACAGTGAAGTACACAAGATTAAGAATGTGTAGATTTTACAGACAACATATCCTCTGTTCTCGACACAAGTCATACGGGCCTATTACGAAACTCGAGTCCAGTGAGTAACTCACATTTGAACTCGACTCGGGCAAAAGTTGGTATGATGAAACTCGACAATTGGAAAGTCAGTTCATTTCCAGTAGTCGAGTGAGTTTGACACTTCTTACAAGTAAATACTCACTCGATCGGCTCTCATAATACGCAGTTCTCTTTACTCACGCTTTTTTCTCGACTAAAAGACGAGTAAAACTCGACAAGTAGGCCGTCGGCGAGTTTCATAGTCGCAGAATGTGCGTTTTTTGATCAAGCGAGTTCCGTAATAGGCCCGAGAGTGTAAATTTACTACTGTTTTTTTTTTTTTTTAAATATGAACACCGCGTGGAAAGAGATTTGTATTGTGAACGAAAAAGTATTATAGGCTTGTGGAAAGGCAAAAATATTTTTAGAAGTATAGCCAAAACTGTAAATAGAAGCTACTCATCCGTCTAAACAGTAAATAATTTTAAAGCTACCGGACTTTTAACCTTAAAACCTCGTTCAGGTCGTCCGCCAAAACTATCATTAGGGTAAAGACGCAGTGTAATCTCCGACGCAAAGCAAAACTCCCGACTTACGGAACACAAAATAGCAGTAGGTATCAAGGTTAAGTACAATAAATTGATTTGTCCTGATACCGTAAGGAAAATCGTAAAAAAGGCTGGCTATCATGGCCGAGTGGCTCGTAGAAAACCAACGAATAAATCGACTGAAGCGCATAACTTGGCACACTTAATAAAACAAGACCCCGGAATTCTGGAAATGTATAATTTTTTCTGATAAGAAAAAATTGTTCTTTTTTGGGATAAAAGGTAAAAAGATAATGTGGAGTAAAAACAGAATAGCCCTCGATAAAGAAAATCTTGTGCCGACTGCGAAACGTGGTGATGGCGGAGGCGGAGTTATGGTTTGGGGGTGTATGTCGATAAGCAGTGGTGAACTAGAATTCATAGAATCTACAATGAACAGATTTGAATAACTGGTTAATTTAAAAAAAAAGAAATTAACACAGAGCGCAGCTAAGCTTGGCCTTCAACCAGGCTTTAAATTCCAGCAATGTCGGGACCCAAAACACATCTGAAATTGTGATACTTTGGCTGCTATACAATATTCCAAAACAACTATGTACATAACCCTCCACAATCACCCCACTTGAACCCAATTGAACATCTTTGGCATTTATTGGAGAGGATGATTAGGTTACATATCTACTATTATCAGCAAGGATATGCTGAAATGCGTTTTAAAAGAAGAATGGGACAGTGTCGAAGACACGTGAAAGCTAGTTAATTCAATGCAGAAACGATTGTAGGAGGTATTATACATACATCGACGAGTAAAGTGAACGTAAGCTTTTTCTGCTGGGTGTATATCCAAGGATGGAAGCGAACCCATCGAAATGACGAGAAGAATAATGATGACAAATAAGATTCGGTACTTCCAATAGATAAAAACAAAAATGTGCACAGAAAAACAAAGCTTAAGCTATACAAAACAATAATACAATAATATAGGCTATGGGAGCGAAACGTGGATATTGACTCAGGCGTGTAAAAAATTAGTTAACGCCTTTGAAAGAAAAGTTCTCAGAAGAATCCTCGGGCCTGTGAAGGAAGACTCGATCTGGAAAATACGATACAATAGAGAGTCATATGCCATCTTCGATAATCCAGAAGTATCGATCCGTATAAAAATCAAGAAGCTACAAGGGGCTAGTCAGATGGAGTGGATGGATGACGGAAGAATTCTCTAAAGCGCACTAAAGGGAAAAGTAATAGACAATGAACAGTTGAAAAACCGCGAAAGCGCTGGGAGGACTCTATTGACGCAGACAGTAAATCACTGCTTAGATTCAGAAACTGGAGGACGCGGTTACTGAACCGAGAAGGCTAGAGGCGGTACATTCAGGAGGCCAAGGTCCGATTTAGGTTGTAGCACTGTCGTAAGTAAGTAACTTCTTGACATTGAAGATGATTTGGCAGCACCTAATGGAACGATGCCTTGAGCCATCACCACGCATACAAAACTGTTCTTGCATATCTTCCGTCTCGATGTCGGACGACAGTAGTTTCAGCTATTAATTCTGGTTACGCGCAAAGATATCTTCGAAAAGGATCGTAGCACATGTATTCGGAGCTTGTAACCTTTTCGCCACGCAGCCTTCGGTTCATGCTGTTACATTGTACGAGTATTTTGACTCTAGGTAAGAAGCTCATGATGCAAGCGGCTCAGAGCGATACCTACTGATACCTCAACAGAGAGTAAAGTATTTTTTGATAAAAAAAAAAACACATTTAAACTATTTTAACATTTCTCCTTTAATAAACTCTTTAAAAAACTACAAAACTTTACAATATAAACACAAATTTACTTGACCCATTCGACAACAAATTTCCTTAAACTGAAAAGCGCTAAAATCGACATATCGTCGAGTTGCTGATCTCTTAAATTCTTACAAAACGCTCGATCACTTTCAATGCAACTCGAACCAAACTCCTTAATATTATTAAAATACCAAATGTGACTTTCAAAATGCCGCTGTGCGCAGCTAATAATTCGATCCAGGAGCGTAGCTGTTACGACCTTATGATTGCCATCGGCAGTTTTTGCTAAAATATTTAAAAACTTTGTAAAACTATTCAAAGAAATCCGACCGGAAACGTGCGGCACCAACTTAACAAGAAGATAAAAAAGTCGCTGTTCGAGTTGTGTAAAATTTCTAAAAGTTTCCTGTTTTGCTTTCATCGCGTACCATAGATTACTGATTATACTAATGATTCCTTCGATTGTATCGAAATGAAAGTATTCGACGCGATCAATCACGGAATTAAGCCATGTAATAACGCCGACATACTCCACCATTAACTTAACGGAGCCCGGGATCTTAACACAAGTATTAATCACGGACAGGATTCGTAGGTTTACGTCTAGCGTGGACATTGTGCTGTTGTAGAATCCCATCAGCGCCTTGAATGTACTGTTTGTGACCAGCAGGAATAAGTCCGAGCTGCATTTGATTCCATCGCGAATAACTTGTACGATAAATTGCCGAAAATTGTTATGTTCGATTTCGGGACTTTGAAATAAGACATTGAATTCGGGAACGCAAAGAAAATTGAAAGTGTTCTTCACACGAAGGTACATACTAAGAACCTTGTACAATGGGCTCAACGGGTCTATCAGCGTTGTCATCGCTTTGGCGAGAAATAGTCCCGATATGTATGGCACGCGTGGTACTCCAGTCTTTTTGTGTTTATGCCAATGATCTTGTAGCGAGTCCAAACCGTTCTGTACGTTATCGTACGCTTGTATCCAAAGCGGTTTGTCCAAGAATTTATTGTTTTCGAAATGATGACGATAGCGAAGATGTACGCAACCAGCTGCCATTCGCATTTCTTTATCCTGGCTGGACAATGCTGCGAAAACGATTCCAAGCAAACCGTTTTGTACGGGACGTACTGGATGCGAATATACTTCGGGCGCAAACGACATAGACATCAGCGGTAAAATGAAGGCCGGATCGTAGCATTCTTCGTAGATGTCGGGATTTGTGGGACATAGCTTCAGAAATGCTTCGTCGAAATTCGTTTCACCCGATTCGATTTTCTTCTCCAGTTCGGTATTTCCGAACAGTATCTCCGTTGAGCTGGGATTTTCGAATTTAACTTCGGGCAATTGCGTCAAAGTGTTCAATCGACGCCATATCGGATAATTCTGCACGGTATTGTCACTGATTTGTCGATCCACCAATGACATCACCTGCAGAATGGACGGCTCTTGTTGTAACGTTGGCTTGTCTTCTTCGCTCTTCAACGAATAATGCTCGATGGCCGACTCGCCCCAAATGAACGGACGAAACTTGTGAAAATTAACTTCGTTCTGTTCGTAGAATTGCAACAAGGCCAGGATGTAGCGATCGCATCGGGTTAGCTTCGCCTGATACGCGCCCAGAAAGATCGGAACATGTTTCTCGTCGAGAACTTGTTTGTTTATCCGAACCAGCGTAAGCAGAAGGTGCATTAGCTCACTCTTCACATAGCTGCCATTTTCCGCTAGGACGATATCAAAGAAACGCGAGTGAGTTGTTGCCATTTCGAAAAGTTGTGCGGGATCAGGATGATCGGATCCCGCTTCGTAGAACTTATCGCAGAGATATGCAAGCAGTTTAATGAAGTGTGCATTTGATGTATCGTCACATCCGATTATTGTTTGGCCATCCACTTCTACGGAACGCATTCCAAACTTTAGACAACTTTTGCAGAAATTCTGCCACATCGAAGAGCCGGTGATCTTGTCGAAATTGTACTCGGTCTCAGCGGTTTGGTAGGTTTTTATCCAATTGTAAATTGAGTAGGACAAGGCGGCGATTTTCGCGTTTTCTAAGGGTTCACGTTTCACAACCACCGAGAATAGTACCAGGGCAATGTTTATATAATTGACGAAAATTGTTTTCTGCATCTCTACATTCTCGCTGTTGAATTCGATGGCTTTTTTGTAAATAGCTTCGATAACTTGAATCTGGAACACTTCAACGGCATCTGCTTTCAGAGTTTTCTTACAGAAATCGGTACATTCGCTGGCCGGCATACATTTTTCGATCAGGTAGACCGAAGTGTTGGCATTCTCTTTATAAATTACCGCCGACTTTTGAGGCTTCTCAATTGTTTTGATGAAACCATTTTTGTACTCTTGATAGATGTTATTCAAAACTTTCGTTTCAAGTTCAATGTTTCGAGCGAAAATAACATCCAGGAGCGGATAGATCAGCTCCTTTTTGCTCATATGAGTTGAAAGGTTCGACAAAAATACTTCGGTTAGATCTTCGCGACGCTCCAGCAGTACGACTGCAAATTTGACTGTGCTTTTAGTAATTTTGCGGCTCTGGAAGGCGGCCAGGAAAACTTCCTTCGACACAAACTCGATACAATGATGTGAGACTGTCAGGAAGTTGTAGAAAGCGTCTTCAAATTTCTCCAAATTGATTTCGGTTTTAAGTTCGGAAATCATGTCGACATAGATCTGCCCAACCTTGGCCACAACTTGCTTATCGGGTGAAGACCTTCGCAAGCTAGCCAATTGATTAAGGGCATAGACCAGAATATCGAAGTAAATCGATCGCGTACTAGCGTCCACAACGAAACTTTTAACCGAAAGTCGCGACAAATTCACAAGAATATCCATGCAATTCTGATCGGACATCTCAAATACTTTCAAGACTTTTATGATATTATCGGAATTAGGGGCCACACCATTTCGAATCGTTTCGTTGGTCACGGCTATAATTTGATTTACAATTTTCGTCCGATAATGGACTGTAAAGGCGGCAAATTGACTTGATTCGAACTTATTTACGGCCGCTGTAACTTTACACATGAATTTAATGAAGTTTTGATCGGAATCTTCTTCACTAAAGACATTGAAGCTTTGAAGCAATGGCAAGTGATTGCAGTAGATGTACTTCAAGGCATGCTCCACGGAGGTTAATACCTGCTCCTCGTCTGACGATACATCCGTTGGGATACTCTCGTCCTTGGTATTTTTCAAAATGTTCAGAATTTGCAACAAATTGACAAGATAATGGGACGATGAGTTGCATCGATTCACCTCGAAATTCAGGTGTTGTGATAGTTGCGAGACAATAAAACAGATCTGGTAGATCATTAGCAAAATGTATCGGTCACTTCTTAAGTTCCGGTCCAGTAGAATATTGTTGCCATCGATTGTAAATGTTTTCGTACCTTTGAAAGTTTCTTCGAATTTTATTTCGCCGCCTAGAATCGATGCGTACATTTCGTTGAAATTAGGAATGGTTGTATTATGCCCGAGACTGCCAGGCTTTTGTTTATCCAGCCAAGTTAACATGTACTTGTTAAAGGTTGGAATATGTTTGCTGTAACTTTTCGCAATTGAACGAGGCGCCGGAAGATAGTGAAACAGAAGCAGAGCAACAACTTCAAAATAGTTCTTGACTTCGGGTGTCATTTCGTCGATGTCGTTAAAAATCATAAAAACCTTACTCAGCTCTGGCATTTCCACGTAACCTTGGACGCTAACATTGTTCTCGATGTCATGGAAAAGTGCTTTTAAATTTCGACCACAAACAAGATCATCGCCACGATAGTTACCGTTCGAACCGGAATCGGTCGTATGCGACTTCTTGAAAATTTCCGAAAACAGCGTCTTCAGCTGATCGGTAGCAGCCGGCCCCGTATGTTTCAATGCCTCCAACCAAATATCGACTTCTAAAATTCCATTATCAAACATTTTCGTGTTCAGAAAGAGATCGCGTAAGAGATTGCCAGCCTCCAATTGAATCGCCCGCGAACCAAGAACGAATGCGTTTATGAAACTTTCAACAACATTTGAAAAGGTTTGATTGTTCGGCAGAAGGGCTCTCGGCTCCAATAGCAGAATTAACTTGATCGCCTTCAGCTCAACACGAACTCTAGTCTCGGGATTTTCGGTTTCGCTATCGTAGAGTGGCTTCAACATTTTCAAATAGTCGATAACAGTTGAGGTTTTGTCCACAAACGAACGATTCGCTTTACAAATCAAAATGATCAGATCGATTGTAATTTCCAAGTGTTCCAAGAGATTTGTGGACTTATCCTTGATCGACATGTAAACGGACACCAGAATATTGTCCACAGTTGGGAAATTCACGAACAAATGATCGAGCATGTCGAAACGGAATTTCCGTAAATCGTTTCCCTTGAACTTTTCCCGATCGATAATTGCATTCATGTAATTGCAGTACTGCCGAAACATGGCAAACAGAAGTTGAGTGGTTGCAAGTCGCGACGAACTGTCCTCGAGCTTAAGGAGCTTTTTGCGATTAACCGACAATAGGACCTCAGGCGATAGACAAATGTCTTTGATCCAATACGTGAAATCGGTCAATGTGATATTACGAAGCCCGGATCGCATTATACTTGGACTCATTTCGGCAATCACTTTACTAAGAAACGATAAAATACCACTTACTTTTATCCTGTCCGCCTGACTACCGATCAGTGATATTCCAGTGCTCTTTATCATTCCCTTAGCCAGTTCGGGACATGCACGCAATACACTAATAACCAATTCGGTTTTATAATGACTATTCCACGGAGTGGTCAGTATCGTAAGTGTTTTGTGCTGTATCGAATTTTTTTTCTGCTTCAAATTACTCATTGTATCGAAAGCCACGCCATACTTTCGATTCGACAATAACAAGATTAGAAATTCATTTACGCATTCGACGACAGCATTCTTCTCCGGACTGTCCGGACTCTCGATTAATTTCGTGCCCTTTCGAAACGATGCCGCGTATTGAGTTGGCCCTTTCCAATTATAAAGTCGTAACAGCTGCTTGACAACATCTAAATCGAATACATGAACTTTTTTCGTTTTCGATATTAGCAAAAATTCCAAAACATATTTCTTCAATGTGCTTAAAACTACCAAAACCGTAACATGATTATCGAAAGGAAGTCCCGAAATCAATGCCAAAATCAGTTCGTATTTATCTAATAAATTTCGAATGAGCAAGACATTTCCGTCTATTAAATATGATAAAATAAAATCAACATAACACTTGCGTACGGTCTCCTCTTGATTCAAGTCGGCTTCGCTATGAGACATGAGTTGCTTCATGTGTCCAACGTTCGAAATTATGTTGAAAACCGTTAGTATTTGTCGGCCTAGTTGCGGTTCTAAACAGACAATAGCGGTGGAGAGTTTAAGAGCAATCTTACGGTGAGTTCTATTCGATGACTTGACGAGACGTTCCAGAAGTTGGCTGTGATTTTTCATAAAGTAACGACACGATGGAATCGATGATTCGATTAGAGTTTTCTCATTGGTCAGAACTTCCATTATAACCAATTGTAGGGCGTGACAAAGGTGTGCGATGTGCTGAAGATTTGATTTGTCCACACGTTCGAGTGCTTCGACCAATTCAAGCGGCTTGCCTCTCTTTTCGATGTATTTCGAGACGATTCGTGGTTTCTCGTTGGCCAAGTAGAGGAAGTGACGAAGTTCTAGAACGGAAAGAAGCGTAATTGAATATAATTTTTTCTTTGTGTCATGTGCAATGTGATGTGGAATAGAAAATGGTTGGGTTTAAATTCTACAACCCTCTGCTGGGTGCCAGGCCACTGTAGAATCCAGGAGAATGACCATGCTGATGAACTCGCTCGAGCAGGCCCCACCCTAAGCTCACTAGTGGTGGACCAGCACATTGCTATTCCCAATGGATCCATAAATCAGTCTATTGACTCACTATGCTGGCAAGCAATAGATGGTCAAACCTAACAACATGCTCAATATCAAGAACTCTTCAGCCTGAATATGATCAGGGGGGAAGCAAGTATTTCCTGAGCCTGAACAGAAAGGATGCTAGCACTCTAATCGGAGTACTCACAGAGTACTGCCTGATCAGTAGACACGCAGTCCGGGCCTTCAAATTGCCTAGCTTTTCTGTACGTTCATATCTCTTTTGATAATTTTATGTTAAGGATCCCCTAGTTCATTCCTGCTGTAGGCCTTTCCTGAAAGACTAATCAGACGTCGCTTTAAACACCATCAAAGAAACCCATTTTTTAAGGTTTGTAACTTAAGTGCATTTTGTCCACTAAAGCTATATGCAGGGCTTGCTCCTTACAAAAAGAAATTCAAGGGTTTGTGAACACTACATTCAGGTTAGGTCGTATAAAGAAAGCAAAGTATGGGGAAAAATAAACGTAAGGCACGGTCAACACACCTGTAATAAAATTATTTCCTCTCAACTTTTGGCGGAATTCGGACATTTTAAAATCCCTGGAGAACTTGAGCTCCCGCTCGACCGGTACGGCTTCCAACTCCAACTCCTTGACGTTATCCTCGACCGGTACAACGTTTTCCTCGACCGGTACATCGTTTTCATCGGCCTTCTCCGGATCGTCTTGAAATTCTTGCAGACTATTCACGTTTTCATCGTCAACTTGCTTCGTAACCTTTGCCGGCACTTCGCTATTTCCCGAAGATAGTTTTCTCTTGCGATTTTTCACACTTACTACCATTTTACGAATTTATTTCGGGACAGCATTAAACAAATTGCACAGCTAAGTTGAATATCGAGCGGAACATGTGCTACAGTTGCGAATAGCGAAATTGTGACGTTCCGCCACACACGGTAGATTGTGAGGTTATGGAACTTGTTTATAACTTTTCGCGCAGAAAACAGCAGGAATTTTGTGATTGTACTAGAATATTGGCGGTTTTTGTAGTAGATTAATATGGGAATTCCCCGATGGAAATGGCGGATTGGAATTTTCGTTGAGATTAACATTAATCTTATTTACTATACGCTTATTAATTATTATTGTAAAGCGCATTTTATTTAATTTTTTAATGGTTTAAGAGATAAAACCGTGATTAATTTATTGGTATAATATAAATAAAAAATTTTCGAATTGTTTACATTAAAAATCAATTAATTTTAAGTCATTTGCTTAATATCGCAAAAATAAAAAAGTTTTAGAATATAATAAAAAAAAAACAATTCTTTGATGGTTCTGAGAAAAATTGATAATAAACTAAAAGAAATAATAATTCCTGCTTTTTTAAATAATAATTTTAAATACATATTTCAAGTTTATCATACACACATCTATTTTTCGGTTTATGCATACTTCTTTTAAACATTTCCCAATTTTGGAAATATTTTTTTTAAATTTGTACAACTGTAGTTATTTTAAAAAATCTTATATTGTTCAATAATTGTAATATTAAATAAAAACAATTTTTTACATTTTATTTTCTTAGTATGTATTTCATTTTTATAAATCTTAATTTCTACTCGGTCATGTTTTATTTAGTTTTTACGCTTAAAATTTATTCTTAGATTCATCATTTAATTTATTTAAATTCTTCCTGGCTTAAGTTTTCTTTATTTTGTAATTAATATTTGTATTTATTATTGAATGACTATTTTATTATACTTCATTATTTTAATAATAAAGTAGATATAATTATCGATTTAAAAAAAATCTACTCTGAACATTTTTTTTTACGTTTCTTGACTAATAGACATAAAAAAAACAGAAAGAAAATTTCAGTACCTACACTCAGAAAAATAAATAGTAGAAATAGACAATTTATTGAATTTTTCTTAATCATTTTTCCTTTAAGCCAATCTAATTAATTTTATTTCAATACAGCCATTGTTAGCTTTAAGTTTCCAACCATTGTTGTAGAGGCACAAGCTATTTCTTTGCTGTTTAACTATTTTTTAGGTATATTTTAGTTATTTGTACTTTTATGAAAGATAACTACGAAAAAATTTATTACCAAAATATTTTTCTGGGTGTCTGTACGCCTCACAGTGGGGCGTTTGCACGATCTTGCTGGCCAAAATTATTTATATTATCAATTCATCTTAAAATAAGTTATTATTAAGTTATTATTCAGTAGTAATAATATTGGAAAATATTTTCTGGAAAAAAAAAATTTGGTGAAAAATGATTATATAATTTTTTTGGTGAATGTTTTCACATCACATCTTTAACTGAAAATACTATTATATAATAGTTTTCCGGGTATTTATTTTTTTTATAACGTTTCGGACTCGAGTGACACCTGTTCAAGGCCCTTTATCAAGAATTGAGTCCTTTATCCTTGCTAAAGGAATATTTAAAATTCCAATATTTTGAATTTCCGTTATCAACATAAACTGTTATAAAATCTCGCTGGGCAGATATATGCAGAAAATTTTTGTGGCTACTTAAGAATGAATATTTGACCTTTATATTGTCACATAAATTTTGACGGAGTTTACGAATGGCTTTTTTGAGCTGAGCCCACGGCTTTTATAGTAAATTCAGGTAAAAAAAAACCCTTCCTCAAACTCCCTAATTGGCTAAGACAATTATGACATAAAATGCTGGCTAACATTTGCATGTTTGGAAAAGCGAATTTTGGCCAGCTATAGATCGGACAAACGCTCCACCTGTGCGCCGTACACCGTCCGCCGTACGCTCGTAACTTCCAAACTTTTGAAACTATTAATTGCATTTGATTTGTGGGTAGACTGAGTTGAACCCTTTAAGGGGGAACATCTGAGTAGAAATTTTTTTTTTTTTATAATTTTTTAAATCATCTTAAAGTTTATAGTCTTAAAAATGTTGTAAGTAAATTTCATATTGAAATTCCAATAATTGTGGAAGTGACCGGAATGGTCACTTTGTGAATTCTCTATATAGAGCGTCATTCAAACGCGTTTATCTTGAAACATATGCAGTTTTCAAAGACGGTTCCCAAAAACTTTGGGAAAACTTTGGAGGCTGAGTTGTTTGCTTCCAAAATTGCACACACTATTTTTGGATAGGTCTTCTACTTCGCTACGTAGGATTTTTTTCTTCACTTTTTTACTTTTTCTTATCAAGCCAGAAAGGTCGATAATACGGTTCAATCGTTTAATGAAAAAATCGAGCAAATAGTTTTGAAGATAATAATTTCTAAGATCCAAATAATATGTGATATGTCCGATACGTACTTAAGCTGAGATCAAGACATGCTAGGATTGGTACATACCTTCTGAACGGTTTGTGTCACGAAATTGAAACTTAGTGATTATATGTAGGTATACTAGGAAAATAGATTCGGAACAAAATTATGATGGGATCAGTGGCGTTCAAGAGTGGGGGTGAAAAACTTTAGATTAAGATCTCTCACGAACCAATTGCACTAGAAAAATTAAATACAGACTTTGTATACAAGTTGACAAAAGGAGTTTACTGAAAATAAAATTTTTTAAGAGGTTGCATAGAGCATAGAGGTGGAGCGGTGAAAAGTTTTTCTAAAACATCACGGCTCATAATGGTTTTTTTTAAGAGTACTGAACTGGACTTAGGTGGTTAGCCTTTGTACACTGTAAAAGCAATTTTCAAATATCCATTGGAGTGTTAAAAAATTATCTATGAAAATGGGATGTACAAAATCAAGAATTTCGTCAGATCTCTTAGGTATTCATTATTGAATTAATTTTTCCTGTACGTACTTCCGATGAATACCTAAAATGATTTTCAGATTTTTTGAAATTCGATCTCTAATAGGGTGTAAGGGAATTGTAAGCATTTTCTCGAATTCAGCCATATCCTTTAGGTCTGGTTAGATTTCGAATACCCGTTTTCAAGCTTATTATTATTAAACCTAAAGTTAATTTCAGGATTTTTAGATATTTAACATCAAAGGGTTGTAAGTGGGTTGCATACTTTTCCACAGTTTTCGAGATATTTCTCAGGTTTGATGAGATATCTGATTGGTTTTTAGTTCTATGGATTTTAATATAATAGCCTGCAAGCTCCTTTTGAATATTTTTTTTATATTTATTTTATATTCAACCCTCAAAGGTGCAATGGAGTTATATCTTTTTACGAACTTCAACATACCTTTAAGATCTGTTGAGATATCGAATTGTTATTTTATTTTCAAGGGGTTTCTACTTAGTCGCCTAAAAAAATAGTCTCTTTCATAACTTTTACCATCATTTAGGACTGTTGAGATATAAAGTTAGTTAATACTTCGGCAGCTCTAACCACAAATTCAAAATTTTTCGAAATTTAACCCCCAAGTGGGTGTAATTGATTTTTATACGTTTTCACAATTCGTCACATCTCTTCGGTCTGAGGAGGCAAAAAAAAACATTTCACTCTTTTTAAGAGCGGTTTATATTCTTAAATTTATGCGATTCTAGTAGAAGACTTGCCACTTCAAAAACGTTTGTACTGCATGTAATTGTCCAAATTAATTAGAAAAGAATCTTTTGTATTTTTAATCTTCCAATAATTAAAATAGGTAGGTAGTCAGTATCATTGATTTTTGACTCATAGATCAAAAATAATCGTTAATTACTGAAATGTTATTCTATTGATTTCGATAAAATTCTAAAAGGGTGGAAAAATCCCCATTAAGAACAGACCACCTCACAAAAAAATTTTAAACACACATTTTAATATCCATCGCTTCTCCATCTATTCGGGGAACAGGTAAAATCAATTGTATCACCTGCATTTCATTTCTATACGAAAGCTACAAATTTACTTTCAGCCAGGTGAAGATTACTGCGGAGACTACAAGCGATCGTGAGAGCTCTCCAAAACGGTGGGGATTGTAGCAAAGTCGATAGTGCGGTGGTGGTCTCTCACCTGTAGAATTGGATATAATTTCCTCCCAAACTCCCATGCATATGTTCAGGTAAACACAATGTTACCTGACCGATCGATCGTGTTCTCAGTTGAGTTTGAAACGTTGTCCGGTACATGGCATGTTCGTGTCCGTTCAAATCGAAAATGTGAGAAAACATTGAAAAGAAGTTTAGCAGAAGTCAAGAAGTTATAAAGCCGTACAAGATTCGTCGGTTACCTGTGTGTGTAACGCGCGTAAAAAAACAGAGTTTTATATTCGAAATATATATTTTTTTTAATATCCTCCACACCGATCCACATACGCATACAAACGATGCGATCGTAAAGGTGAAATCGAATAAACATGGCCGCATTGATGTAGAGTGTCCCGCGCCTGGTTACCTGGATAACACTTTTTCATCAAACCAGCCAAGCATTCACCGATCGCGCGTTTGTATTAAATATTTTTTGATTAAAATTTTATTTGATGTGTTTATTCGAATGGAAATTAGAATTTTTATAGTGATCGTGTCGTAGGATCGACTGGAGGATCGTTTCGTTATTGTGTCCCCGTGAAAGTGATACGTACCTGTCCGATCAGCGATTTAAGTGATCTTCTGGTGATCTTCGATTCATGGTTTTAGTTGAGTTGAAGTAGTGTGATTTGACGATCGCAGCGTTGTTTTGTATTTTGGCGATCGGTCGCGATTAGTTGTTGAGTGCTTCTATGATTTGTGGCCGTTCTTCGAAGGCAAGGAGTTTGTGAAGAGCTCTTAAGTGGATTTATGTGTTACCGTGGCTCATAATTTCTTTTGTTGTTCGATTAGATTCGGTTCTGAGTTACTTCGTCTTCGCCTTCATCTCGAATATATTCAGGAGTGATCGGTTTTGGAATGCACTTGATTGGATTACAAAAAGGTTTTCGAGCAACCAAAGCTTAGTGGGTTTTTTTCTGGATGGCAATGTATGGATATGTAACAGACAGGTAATTTGTTTAGTAATGGATTGAGAATGTTTTGGTGGAGTTTTATTTTGGATAGTCATTGAAACGGGGGAGATAAACTATATGTGATGCTGAGTAGCACATATGTACGAGTACGTACACCTACGACTCTTGGCGTTTAGCTTCAAGCATTCAGGGTTCTAATTTCCATAATTAATGAACAAAGCTACAATCCTTTTGTATCTGACTTCTTAAGATGTTTGGATAAAGCCTTAAGGTTTCATATTATCACGCAAATCAGCGTTTTGCTTGGTAAAATCAAGGTTACTGTTCTGTTGCAGTCTTTTGATTTTACTGAAATTGTACAGTGCCTACGCGGTCGACATTTTGGCGTCTATATCTTAAGGAATGAAATATCATGCTACAAATAGGTCTGTTCTTTTTGCCTCCACTTTTTACACTAACTTTTCTAAAAAAAACATTTGATATCACAGCAATGACACAAACTCTACTGAAACAGTATTCTTGTCCTCCCCCCATTCACCCTTTACACTTTCTGCACTCGCTCGCTAATATTGCTTACCATTTAGGAATCATCTGTATCAAAATTTTACCTACACCAGGAAGCCAAGTACTGTATTCTGACTAAAATGCCTGTATGTTATTCCACACACTTAGAATTAAGAGTTTACCCAACTAATAAGTTCAGTGCAAAACTCTTACAAATTCTGTTCATAATACTAATCTCATTATACACTCCGACGATCTCGGAAAACATATTTTGTAATAGGACTTACAGTATAATAGGCCACATAGCTGATAGTCTCTGTAACTCATGCTGTAAAATAACTACGTATATTTATGTATATATGTATACTTTTTATAAATAAATAATAATAATAATAATAGGCCTATCAGAGTTATCTAAGCTTCCACTCTCATAATGAGATAATCTTCATACTGATATTTAATGTGTGCTACAAAATGCGGAATCCCTTTCATGAGACTCTAAGGGCCGGTTTCACAGGATCTTACTAACAAATTCGTAAGTTTAAACCAAATTTTTGGCTTAAGCCTCGTTTGTGAAACCGGCCGTAAGTCTGAAAGAGTTAAGCTCTCAAAATATTCCTATATGATCACGAAATTGTTATGATGCTTACAACAAAAAAACTCTTATGAGAGGTAAACTGTTAACTTGTTTTCAACTATTTTAATGAAATAGAAACAACTCTCAGAAACTATAATGCAATATAATACTAATAACGCCTCTGCAACACACTTATAGTAATCTAGAAGAGTGAAATTATAAAAGCGTTGTTTTCATAAACACTCACAAGACTCTAGTAGGGTGTTTTGAAACCAAAATTGTTAGTTGAACATTGGGCTACCTCAGAAATTTTTATTCTGAGGAAGCTGTATTGAAAAAGTGTTGATGCTTATTTTTCCTCATTAGCAGCATAGGATAATATCCATTAATTCAAATATGCCGTCATAATAATTGAAATTGTATTAAATTGTAATCAGTGTCCTTGCTACACATTCTGAACTCTTCTGTGGGGTTTATAAGAGCAACCAGGTTCTAAAAATATATTAAATCCATTACGGATTTTATCTACTTTTCAAATTGCTTCCATTTGAAAAGATCTTATATTTTAGATAAAGCCAATGGAGTGTAAATAAAGA
This sequence comes from Beris chalybata, assembly GCA_949128065.1. Classification (NCBI taxonomy): domain Eukaryota; kingdom Metazoa; phylum Arthropoda; class Insecta; order Diptera; family Stratiomyidae; genus Beris; species Beris chalybata. The sequence goes on from OX421897.1 coordinate 7,585,631, forward strand.
TGATCGTTAATGCAAAATTATTTATCGCTATCAGGAAAATTGTTCGAAATTTATGTAATGCCTTTGGCTAGTCATGCCAAGAACTTGAATACCGCGGCAGAACGGAGAGATATTATTTGAATTTACTTATCAACATTTTTAAATAGTTTAGTTTAATATGTTCTATGCATATTCATGCATATCTCTATTAATTAAAAATTCGACTTTTATTATAAATTATTTCATTAGTTTCTGTAAACTATGTAGAGAAAGGTTTGAATCTTTAGAATTATAAAAATATGAGGTAAAAAATGTGAAGTTAATTTTAATATTCTTGACGCTTATTCTGAATAGCTTTCAGTTCTTAAACAAGTATAGAATTACGAGAAAGAAATATAAAACGTAACGAAGATGACCTGTATCTTTTATAACCTATAAACACAATAATAATTCACATCATTTTTTAATGTTTTGCCACAAATTTGCATTATTGTGTTCATTCCAAAATTATTATTTTTTTTTATTATATGCAAAGTGTATGTTTTTACTGTTATAGATAGATGATGATGAATATCAGCAACTATTCAGCTTGAAATGAATGAATAATAGATTGGCATCTGGAATAAATAAAAATTCATCAGACAAAATCTCCATAAGAATTTGACGGTCTAGATCTGCACTTTTTGCTCGGATATATTACTTACAAAACTGAACCGTAGAATTTAGGGGATTTCCCTATAGTGTCAGTTGTTTAACACAATACATCTGATAGTCGAAAAAGAATATATTAATAAATAAAAATTATGAATAGGTCGTAAGACACTGTGAATATTATATCTATCGAGGGAACACAGTATTTTTTTTAAATATTTACACTATTATTGATTTTCAAATATGCTGCGTGCAATAGGTAAATTGTAATTTTACTATTAAAAAAACGTGAAAAACATTTTGCTATTTGTATGTACTTTTAAAGTGTGTAAAATCAAAATGCAATCCACCATATAGTACGATTCGCCAGCACATTAACTGCGAATCGCTACGTTGAAAAGTTTTTACTCCAGCGAGTCTGACGATTTTCAAGAAAAATATTGACATTATCGAATCGTAACAAAAACAAATCGTAAACGATTCGATAATGAATCAAACGGTTCATCGTTATACACCGCATACAAGTCGCCAATATACATCGCAACCGAATCGTAGCAATTAATCTAGGACGACTTTATATTCCTTTTTCACTTAACAGTTGGCTTTAAACTGCTTGACTTAATTCCCAACCTATCCATTTCCATTTACGAGTTTTAAGGAAATGGTTTATTTGTTTTAGTTTCTATCATTTCCTTATAATTAGCACAGGTTTTGCTTACGTCTTAAGAGAAGAGAATTTATAAATTATCGATAAAAATTAATTAAAGGTATGTAGTAAATAAATGAATTTTTACTTTATTAATTTTTAATAATAAAGTATGTACTTTGATTAACCTGAAATTTAAAACAAAATTACAGTACTTTCACGTTATGGGACTAGCAGACTTAAAATGCAAAAAAAAACAATTGTCCATCTGTCCGCCGTATACGCCGTGAGCAAACGGGTTTGAAATGTTCGCAGCTCACGAACCTGTTGAGATATCAAGTTCCAATTTGTTTTGATGCGTATATTGAGAGTATCTTTTTAAGTTGTGAATTAAGGATTGAAGGTGATGTGGCGGAGAGTATGGGGAGCGGAGTGGAGCATTTTAAACAGAAAGTGTTGGTTTAAGCTGGGTAACTGAAACTTGGAAAAACAAGGGTCCGCTACATATAGACTTTTGAGTGAGCAGTGAAGTACAGAAGTGGGGATTACAATCTTTTCAAAAATGGTTTTTTTTATATCTCAGAAGCTTTACTAAATATGGTTGAAGTTTTTATAGGAGTGGTTCTAGTAGATCTGTAGTACAGAAAAAAAAATTGGGGTTGAACTTGAGTTACGGTAGGAGCTAGGAGAGGGTGGAAAACAAAAGATTTTTATTTTTATTTCACGAGAGCGAGCGCTAAGTATAGAAAGCTTAAAGTTGATGTCTGAATAGACCGACCATGGGAGCATCCTAAAAAATAAAAGATAAACAATTAACTTTCGAAAGACTCATTAATTTTCAGGAGTGCACCGAGCGATACATTTCGACTTTGACCAGGTCCCTTTAGTATGCCCCAAAAAAGAAATTCGTGTTTTATAGTTGGCAGTTTCGGCAGCACGTCTGTGGTATCTCGACTTCAAACACATCCCGTACTTTGCCCGAAAAAATAGTAAAATTGCACCGGAACTGTTGGTAAATTTTTTAATTTATTCGTCTAGTGAATTTTTAGCTGGTTCCCTTGATGACTGCGACTTCATTTCGAAAATTCCTAGTGGCGGAACTTTTTATTACGTAGAGTGATACAAAAGTGAACAGAAAGCGAATCAGTATAGCGAACCCGATACTTTGCAATATCGGTTCGCTTGCGTTTTACTTGATGAATTCGATGTGAACTCGTTTAGCGAATTTGCAGCGACATTTTTTCGTGAATTCATAGTTGCGGAACTTTTTGATAATTCGCAAGTGCACAGAAAGCGAATTCGTAGCGATTCGGATAGTTTGTGGGCTTCGTTTGCTTAAATCGCTAGAAGATGAATGGTCTGGTTACCTCTTCTAATTGTATTGATGCTCAATTATTTCTCAATTTAAACTTCTAGTCATCTAAAGCTTATCCAAAATTGACTTTTATACAAGCCTGTACCGTGTACTAGCTTAAAGTATCTTGGAAACGAATTTTTTTTCCCTTAGCACCATACATTTAAGATCAAATTTCCAACCGTATTTTGACTGTGAAATTGATCCATGCTCTACTCCAAATGCGGTTTTGTCTCAGAACGAACCCGAGTGGCTTTAAACTTAACTCACACGACTTTGGTGGTCCAACATGTCGAAGTTTCTTTTTCTTATGGTCTGAGACCCCTTCAGAGTGTCCCACAACATACTTTACCTAATGTCACCTGTATTATAACGGAAGGCTGTCCATTGCTTTGCCTCCACACGAGATGACGGACATTCTGGCGGCTAATAGGCGCTTGTTCCCGATCTAAATTGATGGGATATGCGATATCCATAACCGATATAAAGTCGTTAAATACCCGTAACTGCTATATCGCATTATTTGTACTACCGCAGAGGGTAATTTTCGAAAGAAAAAAATTGATATTAAGGCCGTTAGCAATACAGTGAACCAGAAACGATGGTGAAATGGAGGTGATCGGTAATCCGGAAAAAAATTACTCCGTTCAACTGTTTCTCACAACCGAAGCAAACTGTTATTTTGGTAAATTGCGACAGTTAAACGCGCAATGTGAGGTACATTATCCGGAAAATTACAAGCAATTGCTCTCACTGATGTGCACTTATCTCAAGTTTCTGCCGTACTCTCGGTACTTGTTTCTTGTTACCTAGGCGTGAACGAACGTCGAAGATGGAAGCTGTAAACTGAACCAGAGGGGGAGGGTAAAACCGAGCATATTCTCTAGATTGGGAAAAGTTGCTCCAGAAAATCTTTGAAATTACCTGTGAATGACATTTGATTGCATGATTACGTGCTTCTTATTTACGCATTTCGGTCGAACGATGAACAACTTACATATTGCCCTCGTCTTGTATAGTTGCTCCCATTTCAGCTCAGGGCACTTATTTTTAGTCAGGTAGCGGTTTTTTGTCTTTGAAATGTACAACATACTTACAGCAGGTGGGAAATGTTTTCTTCTGTACGTACAGTATGCTAAAATCTAAATAATTTGATCAAAGGTAATCGAAACGATAAGATAACAAACGAATGGTTTGTGGAAGAACATGTTCATGAGACTCAGCAGAATTTGGGAAACGGTTGAAGGTTTTATAAATATCATAGCTAATTTAAGTACTATGTATAAAGATGCATGTAAACAGAAAACCAATTAAAACTTGAATAACATCCCGGTATTTAGATAAAATCAACAAATAAGATTTCTACTAATTAGCATGTATTGGCTTGGAGCTACTGCGTCCTGCGTCCAAATTAGTTGTTTTGTTACTCAACAACACATTGCATGTTGTCTCCCCGATTCTATGCCCCATCCCACCCCACAAGATACTTACTTATTGATTCTGGGTATTTCCCTAGCATTCTATAATATATATAAGTTTCAAGTTTCAACTTTGTAATGTGAGCTGTACACCTACCTGGGACATACAATCTTAAAGTTATCACCTTAAACCTTCTTTCGATGCAATGTAATGTGTCTAAAGAGCTTGATGCTGAAGATGCTTCAAGTAGAATACTCTGAAAAATATATTTCTAAGATTGGGGATGCATGAGAAAAAAACAAAAATTGTGGGGTAGTGAGGCCGGTCAAAAATATTAGGATTACACATGTCTCAAGAACCGCCCATGATAAAAAAAATAATATTTGTTTTTTTTTTAATAGACCAAGGGGTGAGCGGTATACATTCCGAATATAGTTTAATTTTTGAAGGTTTCAGTCTTCTCTCCCCTTGTGCATGGTTCTTCGAGAAGCAGACTTCTTGATATCTTGATATATGTAAATCAACTTCGAATTTCCACTATACACTGTGTGAAGGTAGGATTATGGAGTAGGAGCTGGAAACTGAGCTCGGTAGGGTTTTTTCTATCTCTTTCTATGCTAGAAAGTTGAAACTTAGCATTTCTTTTCTAGCTTTACTAGGAAAATATTATTAGGCAAAAAAAAAACCGTTTTGGTATTCGAAAACGGAGCGATCAAGAAGGGTCAACATATTTTCACGAATTTCGTTACATCTCTTAGGTCTTCTGAGTTAATTTTAATTTGGTTTAATTTAATTCCCACGATATTCTGAGATGAAGGCATTTAAATTTATTTTCGATATTGTTCGCTATTTTTATGACACCGATTTCACGAATTCTGACCCTCTTTGGGGTGTAAAACTATTGCAAATGTTTCCACGAACTTTTGACATATCTCTTTTGTTTGGAGAGATATCGAATTGATTTTTACTTCCATGGGTTTTTTATGTAATAGGCTAAACATCAATTTCTGAATTTTTTAATATTCATCCCCTAAGAGAAGGAGTAACGGGGTTGTAAACGTTTTCACAAATTTTGTCATATTTGTTAAGGCCCGATTAGATATTGAATAGGTTCTAACTTCCATGGGCTTTTAGTTGGTTCCAGCTTTTTGTATGAAGAACTACTAATAAATGATGAAAGTTGTATATATCTCAATACATACTGATATTTATATATATATATATATATATATATATATATATATATATATATATTTATATACTGTATTATAATAGAAAATTCTGTTCGGCTGGTTTTCCACAGTTTTCAAATGGTATAATTTTATTTTTATTTTTATTTGTATAAATAAATAGTTTGACCACAAAATTGTCTTAACTTTTTCGTGAATTTTTTTTAGTTGAATATTTGAATACAGCTTAACGCTATAATAATAATAATATTCAATGGCGCAACAGCCAAAATCGGGCCTAGGCCTTGAAGTAATGCTAGAGTTACTTCATTGCGAGACCAACGGAACACTAGGAGGTGAAGTGGTCAGCTACACGCTCGTCCGTGATTATTACCCCGATTTTTAATTCAGGTACTCATTTTCAGCTGAGTGAACTGGTAGTCCGGCACCCAATCCCATTTTCGGAAATTACTTGTCGCCAAGCAGATTCGTACCTGGAACCCGATGCACCGAAGGCAAGTGCTCTAGCCACTAAGCCACCCAGACTACTAGCTAAACGCTATGATAATAGTTAAATAATAAAATAATTTAACTATTATCATAATTTAGGAATTAAAAAAAAAAAAATTATCTTGAAATTTTTACAAACTTTACATTAGATATTTTTGATAGAATCTGTCTACAAATATTTTTAGTTTTCTTGTACACATCATATCCAGAATACAAATGGGAATCGTGACACCGATCAGCATTTTACAATAAAAAAAAAATGCGGGATATTAGTTAATTCGAAGTAATCGTGATAAAACCATACACGGCTTAAATATAATTTCCTCTTCAGAAGCACGAATACACGAATACGAAACATCTTTAAGTCGTATTTTTCGTACTTAATACGATACTATTGGAAACACGAAGCCATTGAACTATCGAAACGGTTACCGGGGACTGGTAAAGACTACTTTTTGCAGAAATATTACACGTTAAAATTCATATCGACTTTTTTTTGTTTTGTTTTAAAATAATGTAGGAAGCAGCAACAAAAGACCCGAACCTTTTAATTAAGGTCGAAAGAGATCATATGCTCGAACCACACCAAAGGCGGAATTAAACCGCAACATTCGAAATATTGGGCGTAATCAAGTTTTTCTAGCTCCTCTAGATGAACATCAATATCGGAATCTACCTGAAGATCACAGAACTAAGCTTAAGGTAGTCATAACTCAAGAACACTAACGCAAATTGGACAGAAATTATTGTGTTTAGTCGAAAAAATGGCCCCTCTGAATTTCTTACGGTTCGCACCCAATCGCCCCGTAAAATTAATTGAACCAAATTAGAAGATTTTCCCTAATGGAATAATGTAAATTGGCGATATTTTTCAGAGATAAATTGACTTGTAATCAGTTATTCCGATATGAGGGCGATCGTGGCTAGAAGGCGTTAACATCCTTCATAAAATACGTCCAAGTGCCGATCACCCAGTACCAAGTTTGCGAATCAACAACTTTATGATAAATCGTCACAAACTGAACTACAGATCGCTTTTGAACGAAATATACGATCATTAATATGTTCGAATCCGTCCTTCATTCGGACCATTAAATTAATGCCTTCAATTTTAATTGGAACTAACCCGCTTTGGAGCGGATCGAATTGATTTTTCGGCAATATCGGTGCTGAATTGTATCGAGAACTGTGCTACAGCAGTGATAGACGGAATCGATTATTTTGATCGTATTGTAATAAATTGCATACTATTTAAAAAAAATTAATTTAAAAAAATTGATTTTAAAACTTAATTGAACTTGGATTCAATTCAACGTTGAAATTAATTTATTCGATATGTATTACTTATTGGATTGTTATTAATTAATTGATTAAATTAATGCAGCACAGTTAACACATTTTTAGGGAAAGTATTGTTTTGCTTCGATCCACTGTTTTGCATCGGATTAGAAAATTATGATTAAAATTAGTCCACGTTGCGTTGAGAACGCGACATACTTTTGATGGCTGAAACCAGCCATTTTTTTTCTCAAGTCTTAACTTCCCAGCGTAAACTGTTCTTGAAACGGAAATAAAAAATTTACTTGTCTAAGACTCATGGTAGGACTCCAGACTCCAGAAATATAAGCGGAAAGTTCTTGGTAAGATGACCTCTTTCGCAGTAAAATTTTCTTACTGGTGGAATGATTCTTTAACAGCTTGCACTAGAAAGTTGAAATATTAAAGACAATATAAACAGCAGTTTTTTTCTGGAACAAAGAATTTTACCTCCTTACAACTTATAAATAATGAAAAAGTATCGACCAAACTTTCTTTTCCAACTTCTGGGTTTTTAAAAAAAGTGAACCCAACTTCTCTACATTATTATGCACATTCTGCGAAAGCATGACTAAAAGGTAAAAGATAATGAAAGAATAAAAAAGAAATACGGCACCTTTTACTTATTTCCAGATTATTTTCGATTATATCCTAGTAAGTTTATTGCCACAAAATATTGATAAGAATATTGACTTCTTTTAAATCCATAAGTTAAATTTCTTGAAATCTGATCAACGAAATGAGGCAATAAAAATTAAGTCAAATTGACAGAAAATATTTTCGCCTTTCAACCGAAAATTATTAAAATGCATTTAACGTTCGCATAAAATTTCTGAAAGATTTTATCAGACCGTTTTTATGACAAAACATAAGAAGAAAAAGCGGTATGAGATTGCCAATCCCTAGTTCGATCCAGCGGCAAATGAAGAGATTAAGTTTAGTACTTATACGAAAATTAATAAAACTAATAATAACAAAAAACCATCCGATTATCTCATATATTATCTGATGAGTTTTTACCCAAATCGGAATTTTTATTGATTGTGTAAAATGTTAAGTCGGTGAACAAGTCATTCCACACTATCCGATAGTTAAGTCAGGTTTATTGCGAACTAATGAACGTACAATAATCGTTCAGTGCGGTTCGATTCAAGGTATTTGATCAAAACTCTGTATACGATTATTATTTACATAATTCCCATGGTAATGCGTATTGACTATAATTTATGTTAATGGTAAATGTAATCCGCTCTGTGGTTGTCCGGGGCTTAGCAATTCCGGAAGAAGATGTATTAATCGGCCTTTTGGTAGTTTTCTGTAGGAAAAATGCTAATTTACCTATCGTTCGAATTTGTTTAGAGGAGTTACCAATAAATTAGCCAAACCATGACTCGGGGTTTTAAAATTGGCAACTTTCTATCGCTGTGCTGCACAGTTGGATAGTGCGTCCTTCTTTCAATGGAAATTGAAAGGAACAAAGTCTTTTAAATTTTAGTCGGAATTGAATTTTTACTCAAGAGTCCAACTCCTGATCGGCTTATATTAAAAAGATGAAACTTGGTAACTATATATTTCCATGTGATGCATACTGAATATTTACATTCGGGGGTGGTGGTTAAATTACACTATCTCATGAAAAAATGACGAATAGAAAGTTTAAACTTGGTATATATGAGCAGGGTATGTCAAATTAGGGGGAGGAGGTGCATTTCAAAATAATAATTTATATCGAAAAACCCTTTGAGATAGGACTCTGGATTTTACACTGTCCATAGTCCAGTTAGTACGCAGCTTGCAATATTATTTTTGGTAATTTTGAGTAGGAAGTAAGTGGGGAGTAGGCAAATCTTAAAATTGGAATATTTTCAGAACCATAGATGATGTAAAGTTTGTAAATAGTTGAACTCTTACAGGTTTTGAAAATTATTTGCATTCAATGGAGTTAGAGTGCCTAAGTGGTGGAATGTGTTTGCGCTGTCTCATGCACCGTTTACGGACATAACATGAAATTTTTTAGAAATTTAAAAAAAAATTAATTTTGAAAATTTTGATAAATTTTTGAAAATTTTGAAAATTTTTGTAAAGCTTGGATATTTTTGAAAATAGTGAAAATTTTTGATATTTTTTTTAGTAGCAGTAGTGTATGAGGTTAACTAACCCGTTATTTCGAAAATCTTACCTTTCAATTTCTTAGTTAGTGCCTTCAGTATTAATAATGGTTTTTTTTTTGGATGCTAGGTGAGAGTAGAAATGAAAGGAAACTATCTAATTTCACTTTATTATTTCTTATTTTAGTTGCATAGTAAACTATACCGAGCTCTCAGCTTAAAACACATTCCGGATCTCTACTCAAAAAAATAATAAAAATTGCGCCCTGACTGTTGGTAGATTTTTATTATGTTAATTACTTAAATCGAACTAATCGTATGAGTTTGACCGTTCTTTATGTAAAGCGTAGAATATAGTACTGCTATTATTTTTATGGCGACTATTAAAACGTAATCCAATGTACTATTTGACCATGTTATTTCGTTATGATGAGCGCGCCAGTAATTACAGGAATTAAGAGATTGGAAAGAGTCTTAGCAAATGATTAAACGATTAGAGGGTACGGCTTGAGTGTGGAGCCCATTGGTGAAGATGTTAAACTTTGAAGAATTCATAATTATAATGTGAGGTTAATTTCTTCATTTTACTCCGATAAATAAGAATTTAATTCTTTGAAATACCTCCCTCTTGAAATTAAGAAAAACAAGCCACTTTTCTTTTACATAATTTTAGCATCATTTCGCAGACTAGTTTCGAGGTATTGGTAGAGTGCTGTAATTAGTTGTTCATATTACTGAATCCAAATGGCACTTTAATCTGTAGTTATCCCGGTTCTTTGAATGAATCTACCAATAATATGGTTATCTTCTTTTGTATATGATGTGATATCTTGACTCTTTCCTTGCCACCTTCGACGTTATGGTTTTACGTTTCAATCGGTCTGAGTTGTTCACTCGAAGCTCCTAAACATAGTTATTTTTCCGGGGATAGGTTGAGGAAATAAACAGATATTGTTGGCACTCTAAACATATAAAGAAAAGGGCGTATCAACGATCCCGGATGATAAAAAACACCCTCACGCTAGACTATAGGCTACGGAGTAGGCTTGCGCATTTTAGTTCACTGTAGTGAGCAATCCTTTCCGCTCCCTGATCCGTCGTGAACTAGTTCGTTCTTTTAGTTCACCAGTTCGCGGGAGTTCTGTGATGAGAAAGAATATCATCAATGTGATAAGCTAAAAAAAAAAAATTCGTGTACAATGTGATGACCTCAAAAAAACAACTGGTAAAAAAATTAGTCTACCTACAAGTATATTGCACCACTGGCTTCTAAACAGCAATGAATGAATGAATAGCTAGGAGCGGCACTGAATGCGAACTAGTTCGTTAGTTATGGGAACGCTCTTCCGAACTAGTTCTTTCGCGAACTACACAAGCCTGCTACGGAGTAATTCAGATCCATATAACCACTGAACCACTCTAAAACTCCTTGCTCTACCGTAACTCATTAGATTGTAATGCTCCTATCATACGAGTACCTACCACGTACATAGTTTATTACAAATTACATACCAGTATACATTCAACAATTGACACTATACAACGCTACAAACATTGTAGCTTTTAAAACGATCACCAATCTTTCCGAATCAATTAATTGAACATGAGGTGGACATATAATACTCGTATATGTGATCGCGATTTACGCCTCTCATTGCATTGTATAGGTAAGAGGTACGATATCAGGTAAAGTTAACTGCATATGCAGTATATGTTACTTGTCGTTCGCGTATATTGCAAATCAATTGACAATGTGTCGTGCAAGCCGATTGGCAAATAACGATCCCATTGGCTATAATTCAAACCTAAAGTGGACATAGAGACGCGAGTTTCACTGACAATACGCGCGCGCTATACAATATAGAAACTGTGTCTGAAATTACACTTAAATAAAGTTAATCACCATTCGAAGGCATTTCACTCTCGTAAATCTTTTCACATGTCCACCGAACCATGTAAAGGCATTACATTCATATGATATCGGGTTAAACGCGGTGTTTAAGTGGTCAATCCGCTGTATGAAATATGTATACTAAAAATATATTTAATTTTTTTTTAAATTTTAATCCTGCTTAAAACGGCTGGCATTCTGTGTCAATTGAAAATCGATTGAAAATATATTGCTAGACTAATCTGATTTTTATTTAGATTTTTTCATGTATTTTCTGACGACTAGTACGTACCAGTGCCCTATTTCCAATCCGATTACCTTAACGAATTTTCCAGAATTTGCCGTTTCTTTCAGGCATCCGGTTTTAAATTTCTACAAAGCTTGAGGGTCTAAGCTAGGGCTGTAGCTTACGTAATTTGCAGAACTCTTAGAGGATAATCATGAGATCAGTTTGCTGTAGTAGGTACTTACAGGGGATCTGAAAAGGCTGGAAGTGTCTGTAAAAAATACAAAAAGCGACTTGTTCATAAAAGGGTCTTATTTTGAATCAAAAATGTCGATGCCTACACTACAAACTTGAAACTTCGATATATTTTTATGGTATTTTTCGGCTTCAGTCTCTTGTAATACCACCACATGAGACTGACTGGGATTGATCGCTGACCTGGCTATTTCCATTAAGGATACTTCATACTCCGTGCTCCTCAATACTCCAATATATCCATTCTATCGCTGTTTCCTGTATAAGTAGCGATAGTATTAATTATTGGTGACCCCGACGTGATATCGTTAATAAGCAGTAAATTTATCCAACTAGTAGCCAACTATTAGCCAACTTTACGTTTTACTGGATTCGATCACAAACAAGGTGATCACACTACCTCCTACTTCAAACGACTACATTTCGACGAATTTAGACAGATTTAATGAATTACCTATACATTTATCAATAATTATCTACCCACACCCATTTTATCCACCTACCTAAACTACCCACTAAAAACCGTCAAAGGATGAAATATTCGCTTTTAATTATTGTAACCAGCGAAATGTACAATTAAAAGCAAATATTTCATACAGTCACTAGTAGCGAGTAACTGTGTCGATAAATTTCAATTAAAATTCGATATACTTCTAAATCGGAAAATCCAATCAAAAATTAAAATAATTAATTTAGATGAAGTGCAGGAAACTGCATGAAACAATCACAGACCGACCATAGGACGCGAACTAAGCTGTAATTCTAGCACTCTATATACTCGTACGAGTATCGTATCTATGGACGTATTTCGAAAAGTGTATCTAATTTAAAATAAACGTTTGCTATTTGTATCTTCCAATTAACCGATCGCGATGCAATTAACTTCAACACCTGACTTCAAAGTAGAAGGTATATCGAAGGTGCTCGATAAGCACACCTTGCACACTTGAGGGAAATTGGTAAATCTCAAGTTGCGAGCGGTTCACTTAACGCTGATTTTCACAATTTTCCGTAAGTGAGTACCATAGATTGGAAACCGCTTTGAAAATCGCCGAGCTACGCGGCATTCGAAAGGTTTTTTGATAAATAAAGGCGCTCAAGCCGATCGATTTCTATAGTGAATTTAATTCGATGTCGCTAAACGCTAACTAAGCATGAATTATAGCGGCTAATCGGCAAACATGGAGTAATGAACTTGAAGCAATGTTTTCAGCTATTTGACAAAGTCGAACAACTTCCTCAATGGACTGGGAATCGTTTCAGTGACTTGTTTAATCAATTTATTTGCGGTTAATGGGGTAGTTAATCATTGGCAGTGTTGAATGTGTTGTATGAACTTAGAATGCCTTAAACAGCTACATATACCTAGTATATGTCCAACAAAAAACCTACTTAACTTCTACAAGATTTATACGTAGGTAATCACCTAAAAAGTGATTTCAGATTTTTTCAATATTCAACTCTTTAGGAAATGTAAGAAGGTTGATATAACTGCTCAATTTGCAGCAATATTATATGTTATATAATATAATAATAATAGCAACAGACGATGTTGATAAACTTTTCTCCAACTCGTTCCCGGCTTGTGATGAGCGATATTGACCAATATCAAGCAATTCGGCAATAAATGCTTACTAGCAATGCAGTCTATGAATAACACCAAAACAAATCAAAACCTTGAAATAGAACATGGAAATATTTTGAATTACAGCACGAAACTTGTCAAATAAATGCAAAATTTAAAACAAAACTTGACAATTGAATCACGAACGAGAATAATTGCTCGGAATTTTCCAAGTCAGTTGAAATACAGTAACTATAGGATGAGCGATACCAGCAATCTGTGAAAACATTGCCTCATTGGCGAAATATTGCCGCAACTAGTATGATATTGTCCAGTATTGCTCCATTAATCGCTTCACTGGTTTGGGCAATATTCATCGGGTTATTAGTTGCTTGAAAAATTGGTCAAGTACGAGCACGTATTAATTTTCACTTCCACGTGATTTGAATATAAATGCCTAAAAATTTTACAATCAGTTTAAAATCGATAGAAATAATAACGTTTTATTATTCGCATTAAATAGTCGCTCTAACAATATACTGTGAACACTATCCGATTTTATATACTACTTGATCACTGCTCGATTACTGCTACCAATCTAAATTGCTTTAACCCTTATAGGGCCAAAGAGGTACCCGGGTACCTATTAGTTTACTTTTACTATAAACAATAGAAGCTAAAACTTAACTTATGATATTTTGCCTGTAAGAGTATTTCGTATGTAGGTAATTTTAAACAACATGCATAATAATAAGAAATAGAGTGATTTTAATAGGAGGTAACCAAGTAACTTTTCGGCGTGATCAAGATTTCTTTTCTTTGGCCCGATAAGGGTTAAATATTCTTTCGTGTAGAAACTGGTCCATGTTTCGCTTCAACGTAGTAAAAATGTTGTTTGGCTCCAAACTTTGCCGTGCTTAAATAATGTATGTGTTGAGTCGGGATCTTTCTTGAATATTCTATAGTGTTTCTGGAATTTTCGGGAAATATTAAGTAGGTACAACCAAAAACTTTGCAGATTTTCCACGTCTTTCTTATGAAAATAAGAAGGCCGATCGGATATTTTTCTTCTAGCTATTTTGGGGTTGTTGTTTTTCTCACTGCAAGTTAGTCGAACTGTCCGTGTTGCCAGGGTAGCATGTAACAGTATATTAGCGATTAACCCTTTAATGTTTTCCGATCAGAAGAATATGCTTCAACTGCATGAAACTCCGACTTCTAGAACAAATATGTCTAACAAAAGTAGAATAGGATTAAGTATCTATGCATATACTATATAATATATAGGTACTTAAGTATTATTAATTTTGTCAAATTAATACTGGCTACTACAACGGACCAAAACATCCCACGAAATGAATTTATACCTGCATAAAATAAATGGAGACACATATCACGTTTCAGTGATTTATTGACACCATTTGAATCTTTCCAATTAAGTTATATTGCATCCTATAAAACAAAGTATTCTTCAACCAACACAAGACAATCTTACAAATTGATGTTGAATATTTAAAACATTGTTTATTGCTTCGAATTGATCTTTCTTATTATTTCTTATAAAAAAAACTTAATGAACTAAGCTTTTTCGCGCTATCGATCAACTTGAAATCGAAATCGAAAAATGTATCGTTAATGGTGCTACCAATCGATAATAATTCCAAACGCATCGTATTACATTTATCCGAAGGTATTTGTGGTTTCTTTTTGTTATCGAATTTCAAAACACTTACCACCATTCTTAAATTAAAACTTTATTTGAAATTTATTCAAAATTAAGAACGACTCGTGACACACACAATACTCTAAATTGTGTCGGTAGTAATTAAATTAATTGGAAACTTGTTACGACTCTATTTTGTATATAAACTAAAGAAATTTGCATATGTAAGGAGTTAGGACAGAAGCTTCTTGCGGGAGAAACCATAGCTTAATAAAACTAAATTAGGAATTTGTGTTACAAAAGCGGTTTGTTCATCAGGGCAAACAGTGTACAGATTGGTTCAACCCCTATTTTTGTGGAAAGTAGTTAACTAAGTTCGGATCTTGTCATTTTCTTTCTAAAATTGTTGATATCATTCCTGAATGGAGCAGGGCTTAATTCGACCAAATGAAGTAAAACGGAGCCGTTAAATGTATGACAGGTGAAAAACTTTTACTGGAGCTAGTTGAAACTGTGGGTTCATCGGGTTATGAATTCATCGGAGGGCGTACCATAGATAAACTACCAAAATGCCTTGATAGTTGGCTGTTGTTTCTCAAAATTATATTAGAGTGAAAAATTCCTTAGTAAGTTTTAATCTATAAAACATTTTAATTTTTCTATAGAACTTGATCTGAAGTTGATTGGGTTTTTCTGTCCGAAAACTTGTTCTCCCGCTTGTCCAAATGATTTTATTAGTTCTTATTACGAATTGTGATAGATTGGTAATCCACTTGTTTGACAGTAGCTTGTCCTCTGGATTTATATTGCATATTGACCGCATGCTTATCAATTAAGGCACCTTAATCTTTTGGTGGAATTTAAGATGAAAATCAAGTCGTTATATCATTTCGTTGCCTTTATTCGTTTTATTGTTCGGTTTGTTGCAGTAAACGTAATTTCCGACCACTTAGTAGTTGTGGACCTTAATAATGCTTATTAAATTACTGGTTAGACCATACCGTTGACCACTTTATCGGTCAGTCGGTAGTTGCGTGTTTTGTTTAGCTACTTGTAAAAGAGTTTGAAGTACAGTGTCACGGTATATGGTTAATGTTCATTACCTACCTGTATGCTAACTTTTCTGATTGAGTTGTTCAATTATTGTACTACTCTATTAGACGGGTTTCAGTGATCATAGGACCGAATAAGAGCGAATAACTGTGTAGCATTCAGTTTAATAACTGAAATATTCTACTATAACGTTTGTCTTACAAGACGTTTTCGAAATATTTACTAAGTTATAAAGAGCTAGGTCATAGGTGACTTACTAAAACTGGTAAGGTTTTTCATAATTTTTACTCCACGCAAAAAACTGTTGAGACCCTGGTTCTTTTAGCTTGGAGCCCCGTAAAAAATAGGGTCTTCGGTATGTTTGCCGTGTATTTCGGTTATTGTTAGTAAGTTGTCAACCGTTAAAACGAGGTTGGTGGATTAGCTCTATGCCGCTTTTGTCCAATTCTAAAGACTATCCCCATCGAAACTCACAATTGACATGACAATCTATCGAAATTGGCACCTAAAGTATCTGATCTTCAGCAAAAGATAAATTATAGACCCATAAGAGTTTAAGGTACCGTACACCTGTTTGATCGTGGATAGTTTCGAAATTGATCAATGGCCACTAACAGTACCTCAATGTACGAACCTTTCATTTTTCTCGAAAATTTATTACCTTCAGGTTTATGATCGGATTAACGAAGAAATTTTACCGATCGTTCGTCGATACTTCAGACGATTTCTTAAAGATAGATGCTTTCTTTTAATTCGTAAAATTCATTCCTATCCCCGACCTTCTCGCACTCGAAGTAATCTTGAGTACAAGTACAGGTATGAAATATGCGAAGAATACAAATTCTATATGAGTTTCTTCGTCGAGAACATCTCAATCCGCACAATTATTTAATCTGATTTCGAAGATAATTTAATGCTCGAATGATTGATTAATCACATCATTGAAATTATGATTTAAGTTTGAAAGCGTGTCTCCTTATAATGGGAAACTTATCGAAAGGCTCGTGCGCAAGTTTTTTTTTGGGTGTATTCTTGTACATTGTACTTGCAATTGTTATTGTTATCCACCTGAAATGTAGCCAGGTACCTTGGTAAGCTCGTTACCTATGTTAAAGAATTTCGATATTTGTGTTAAGAATTGATGAATTTTTTTTACCGTTCGATTTGTGGTCTTGATGACGCCGATTCTCTAGCATTAAATCAATAAAATAATCGAAATTATGCAGCAATCAATCAAGTCGCGCTATCGCAGATAGAAATTTTTCAAAAACCAATTAAATTTAACGTAGGTGGACATATAATTTACTTTTAATCAGACGGACATGCATGCGCGCTCATATACGTAATATTCAGGACGGGCTTTGACGGACTTTATAAAATGGATTAAGTCCAAGAGAATTACTTTCGTAGAGGTAATTAATTATTAAAAGTATTATTCGTGGATATACGACTTTGTAGCTTGTGCGTTCCTGGGACGATATTATACCGGGATTATCTTGCGAAAAGATGAATTATAGGCGCTTTCACTGGGCGCTTCAAGTTTTCATTGGATTAGCAGATCGTAAAAGAGTAAATGGCATTCGGATAATTACCATCGGAAGATGTTTACGTCTTAATCGACCTATAAAGAAGTTGTTAATTTCCCAGCTATTTCTCTATGCATGCTGCATACTGATGATGATGTTGTTTAGTTCGGAAAATGAAAGCTGAGTATAATTTGCATCCAACTCGATGTAATGGATTTTGTTTCCATTTCAACTTCAATTTTAATTCAAAATTTATTTCATTTGAATTACTTGTGTGAACATGGGTAATTGGGAATATACAGGAATGATTTCTGCAATGTAACGGATAAAACTGTTCATGAGTACCATGAGTGTGCTTAATACCCTGTATGATGCATCATAAAAACTGAAATTAGTTTCCATAAAGTTTAAGTAAACCGAAACTTAGTACGTAGACCAGACAGTCACTTTATAACATAGATAATTAGGTAATTATATCTCCTTCAGGAATATCAGGACTCCTTCAGGAATATCAGTAAAAATCAAATATAGATACAATTTTTTTTAGGAATACGGTAATTTTAATTTTTGAAGCCGTTCGATTCTTCGCAAAGGACCGAAAACAAAGACTACGCTACTATTAGCATCTTACTCACATTTATATTATACTCCGGTCTTGAACACAAAAAACGCCAACAATTTGAATACTAGGCTACTATTTGCATTTGTCTGCCATCTGGCGTCAAACGCACCGTAGAAAAACGTATAATTTTGCTTCAAAATGCTTCATAAAAAAACGTTGTCTTGTCCTCTGCAGTATTTTATACCTATCTCTATGACCCAACTTTACTATTTCTTGTACTGTAATGCGATTACTTCTAAGATGCAGTGTATAGGCTGCTATGCGACTAACAACAAATAAAAGAGTTCCTAATAGCCTCGTGGTTATTCTTTTGTAGCAAATGACTCCACTATCAAAATTTGATGAAAGATCTGTTTGTTTGAAATAAAAACTACCAACTAAAAGTCCCTAATGCCATTTAGAGTGAGGCAGACTGAAGATGAAATTCGAGAATCGTAAATAAGATCTATATAATTTAAAAGAGAGCTCCTTAATCCATAAATCCTTGAATAAATCGCATCATTCTCATTGTCCAGCATAAACTAGAAAGATTCATGGCATCTTAAGCCGTATCTAAACGATTGCAACCGCCCGCCCGTTGCCTTTCTAAGCCCAATATCGAGCTCGATTTGACTTACGACAATTTTCAGCCCACACCTTTTGTTAAGCCGTACTCGAATGCAACTGAAAGATTCAAGAAGCCGTTCATAAAACTCTTTGAGATTATTGGTAATCTTCGATGTCGAGCCTTGGCACAGCCCAGGTTCAAATCGTGAACCCTTACAGCTGTTTGGAGTTGTTGTCCAAGACGTGACGGAGGTGTACCCTCTATACCCTCAACTTTAGCATGGCCTGCAACCATTTAGGGCGTATGTGAAAATCAGGGGCTGTCGGGTGCCCGGATTCTGCGATGAAAAGACTTCAGTAAGCGGGAAACCCCCATTTAATTATTGGTTGCGATTTGTTCGATAAGTACACGTTACGATACAGAGACTTATGTGACCACCCATTCATGTCCTGTGAACTGAGCCCGTTAAAGCACTAATCTTCTCCAATCTTTATTATAGTCATCACTACGGGGCGCATTGCATCTCGTTCAAAATCCTCGACTATGATAGAAAGATGTATCTTCGTTGGAAGAGCTAATTGAAAACTCGATAAGATATGGAAATTGAATTAAATCGGTTTCGTTTATTGCTGAAGCTTCGACAGTTGGATCGATAGTTGGCCTGGTAAGCGCATGTTTGCTAAATTCACAAGTAGATGGAACTGAAAAATGTCGGTGTGTAGCGACCATCATAGCGACAACAACACATCTGGTGGTCAACTATGACACTAATACGCCATCCATAGTGACCTCAGTTCGATGAGACTGAGAACGTTCTACGCATTTTCAATGAGCCATTATGTTTTTCCGAGTGTCCTGCTGTGCGGATCAATTTACATAGTTAAAATAAAGTATATATATTAAAACGCGTGTTTCAATAAAGTTATATAGGACAAGACCTATAAGTGGTGACCCCGACGTGATCCGCCGCGTAATTACCGACCGTTTAGTTTGGCGTTCTAATATTATTATTAGTCAAGTGACAATTTTCGCGCTTGTGAAGTTCTTCGAAAAAAATTAATTACAATGTCGGAAAACGACGAAAGCAATCCGGTTCAAGCAGAAAATTCGGATACGCCGAAATCGACGCCGGTCGAACTAACTCTTCCGCGTCGTTTGCTTGATCTGGGAACACGCGTCGACGCGGTGCAAAATATTAAACTTCCGCCATTTTGGGCACGACGCCCGTCTTTATGGTTCGCGCAGGTAGAGGCGCAGTTTGCCACAAATAGAGTGTTTGTGGATTCGGCGAAATTCAACACTCTCATCGGATCGATTGACGTCAGTGTCCTCGAGCAAGTTGCGGACATCGTGGAACATCCACCGGCAACCAACAAATATGAAGAGCTCAAACGTCAACTTATAGCGCGTTTTTCAGAAACTCCCGGAAGTCAACTCACGAAAGTGCTAACGGAAATGGAGCTCGGCGACAAGAAGCCATCGCAACTATTCAGGGAGATGAAGTCCACGGCCGGAGATCAATTACCTCTCGATGCAGTACGGTCTTTATGGCTACGACGGCTTCCTGCTCGCGTAAGAGCCATCTTATCGGTCACTTCACAAATTGAAATATCGGCCCTAACGGAGGTGGCCGATAAGATATTGGAAGAAAGCCGCGAATTTCCGTCCGTTTCGACTGTTGCAATCGCACCAACTATGGCATCTCAAGACGCGGTGATAGCATCGCTAACAAAAAGACTCGCAGAGCTGGAGGCGAGAGACAAAACAGGATTTACGGCACGGCGATCTCGTTCCCGCTCACGGTCGAAATCATTCGTTAAGAAAACCGGCATTTGTTTCTACCATCAACGCTTCGGTGCAGCTGCACGTAAGTGTACCAAACCGTGCACTTACCAGACGCCGTCGGAAAACTAATCACGCCGTCGTCAGCTTTAGCGGTCAGCGATGGTGTTTGCAAACAGAACCGCTTACTACTGCGAGATCATCTAAACGGTAACACGTTCCTCGTCGATACCGGTGCTGATGTTTCAGTAATTCCCCGGAATAAAAGAGAACAACTGATTTCATCAAACAAACTCTACGCAGCAAACGGTTCCACTATCAACACTTACGGCGAACGTCTTTTAGTCTTGGATTTCGGACTTCGTCGCCGTTTCAAATGGTTGTTCTGTGTGGCAGACGTCGCGTATCCAATTTTGGGTGCAGACTTTTTAAAACATTTCGGGTTACTGGTCGACGTCAAACATAAGAAACTCATCGACGAGACGACAAAATTGTTTACGATTGCAAGTAATTTCAGCAACGAAGAAATGCGGATTTCTACAATCAATCCCAGCAACGAATTCCATCGTATTCTTGTCGATTTCCCGGAATTGACCACATCTTTGCAATCACAAAACATGCAAAATCACACCGTAACGCACCACATTCTCACTAAGGGTCCGCCGGTATCCGAACGTCCGAGAAGACTTGATCCGGTAAAGTTTAAAGCTGCCAAAGCCGAGTTCGAATTTATGATTGAACAAGGCATTTGTCAGCCATCCAGCAGCCCGTGGGCCAGCCCGCTACTTATGAAGCGAAAGAAGAATGCCGAATGGAGACCGTGTGGGGACTATCGCCGGCTGAATGCAGTCACCGTGCCCGATAGCTACCCTATACCCCACATACACGACATCACGCAACATCTAGCCGGAAAAAACATTTTCTCGAAGATAGACTTAACACGGGCTTACCACCAAGTCCCAGTTGCTAACGAGGATATACCGAAAACGGCAGTAATAACGCCGTTCGGTTTGTTCGAATTCCGCGTGATGACATTTGGTCTGAGAAATGCGGCTCAGTCTTTCCAAAGATTACTCGATACAGCGCTACGCGGGATTAATTTCGCCTATGTTTACTTAGACGATATTCTCATTGCATCTTCATCTATTGAGGAGCATGAAAATCATCTAAAAACAGTTTTTTGCCGACTACGAGACTATGGTCTGCGAATCAACCCAGCAAAGTGCACTTTTGGAGTGAAGGAAATCGAGTATCTTTCGCACAAAATCACTTCTGAAGGTATCGAACCCATCTCCAGCAAAGTGGAAGCGATCAACAATTACAAAAAACCAACGACAATTGCTGAACTTCGACGATACTTGGGTATCATTAATTTTTACAGGCGTTTTTTAAAAAATGCTGCGTCAGTCCTTGCACCTTTAAACATGTACTTGCATGATAGCCGCAAAAACGACAAAAGGTTGATTATTTGGACAGATGAAACCTCGCAAGCTTTTGAAGCAAGCAAAGCCATGATTTCCAAAACGACTCTTCTGTCGCATCCAATGGATGGAGCGCCCTTGGCTATTTCAACAGATGCTTCAGACACGGCTGCAGGAGCGGTCTTAGAACAATACCAGGATGGTGACTGGCAACCACTGGCATTTTTTTCAACGAAATTTAGTCCAACGCAGACGCGATATAGTACCTACGACCGCGAATTGCTAGCTGTTTATATGGCTATTAAAGCTTTCCGGTTTATGGTCGAAGGACGCAGTTTTACTATTCGAACGGATCACAAGCCGCTTACATATGCTTTTCAGCAAAAATCGGAAAAAGCATCAGCGCGACAATGCAGACAATTGCAATATATTTCGCAATACACCACCCAGATCGTTCACGTTGCTGGCAATGACAATGTGGTTGCAGATGCTCTGTCGCGGGTAGACGTCATTACGATGCCATCAGCGGTGGAAGATAAAGAAATTGCTGATGGTCAAGAAAACGATCCGGAACTACGAGTACTCTTGACAACAAACTCAGCGTTAAATTTCAAGAAGTTTTTCGTAAAGGATACAAAAAAACCTTTATTTTGCGACACATCCACTCCAGTGATCCGACCATACATTCCTGACAAATTAAGACGCAGAATATTCGACGTGTTCCATCGTTCCTCTCACCCTGGAGGGCGAGCCACCAGCAAATCAATTCGTCGAAAATATATATGGCCGAGTTTGGATAGAGACGTCACGGAGTGGGTGAAAACTTGCCTACAATGTCAACGGGCAAAGATTCATCGGCATGTGAAGAATCAACCGCAACAATTTAGCCAGAGAAGCACCCGTTTTGAGCATATACACATCGATATCGTGGGTCCACTTCCTCCATCGAATGGCCAACGATATTTACTTACTATGATCGATCGCTGTACGAGATGGCCCGAAGCTGTACCAATCGCTGACATCACCGCGGACACAGTCGCTACCGCTCTATATACGTCCTGGATTTCACGTTTCGGATCACCTCATACTGTGACAACGGATCAGGGTTCACAATTTGAATCCGCATTGTTTCAGGCACTAATTCAGTTAACCGGATGTAAAAGAACGCGATCTTCACCATACCATCCGGCTGCAAACGGGATGATCGAGCGATGGCATAGATCGCTCAAAACTGCAATCATGTGCCACGAAACGAATCGCTGGGTAGAAGTTCTTCCGACCGTATTACTCGGATTACGAACAGCTGTTAAGCTGGACCTAAACTGTTCCCCAGCGGAGTTAGTTTATGGTGTAACGCTTCGCCTCCCTGGCGAGTTTTTTATCAACGAAGACATGCCAGCTGATCCGCAAGTTTTCGTCGAAAAGTTTCGAACTGATATGCAACATTTACGAGCCACACCGGTTGCACATCATAGAAGTGACAGCATGTTCATATTCAAAGATTTACAAACATGTTCTCATGTATTTCTACGCGAAGACGGCAAGAAGAAATCGCTTCAACCACCGTATTCAGGACCACATGAAGTCATCGAACGGATAAACGACAGAGTTTTCACCATTCGCGTCAACAATAAGGACAGTAAAATTTCGACAGAACGATTGAAGCCTGCATACACTGTACGCGAAGACGACGTCGATTTCGCAACGACAAACACAACCAGTCAGGCAGAGCCTACGGATGTCCATCGATCATCTTCACGCACTGTGAAAACTTATCCCGGTCCAAAAACTAAAAAAGTACAATTTAAAAATTAACGGCAATCGCAACATATTAATCAGCTGTCTTGGTGACAGTAAATCAATAGGTTGCTTGGAGGGGGATACTGTAGCGACCATCATAGCGACAACAACACATCTGGTGGTCAACTATGACACTAATACGCCATCCATAGTGACCTCAGTTCGATGAGACTGAGAACGTTCTACGCATTTTCAATGAGCCATTATGTTTTTCCGAGTGTCCTGCTGTGCGGATCAATTTACATAGTTAAAATAAAGTATATATATTAAAACGCGTGTTTCAATAAAGTTATATAGGACAAGACCTATAGGTGCAAAAGTTGCGAGTCCTCCACCAAATCAGTTAAAGTCTCGTCTACTTCAGATATGTATATTTTGAAATTCTATACACTAAAGTGCATCTTACTAGATTCAGCTGCGTCCAACGTCTTAAGATTGCTGTTTTGCTTTAGAATTCTTGTATAGGCGTCGGTCCATAGAGACGCTTCACTAACCACGGAATCCACTAACTTGTGAAGCAAGGAACGATGCCGGCCGTTAATGTTTATTAATGTTCGACTTTGGTATTTGTTTACTGCGAGATAAAATGGCTAGAATGGTGGCCATTGGCAATTTATCACTATATGGATGTATGGAACGGAGTAAAACGCATTATTGCGAATGCTGTGCAACATAATTTGTTTGTAATCGATTAGGCCTGGTTAATTAATGATCGTATGGTTTCGATCGCGCTTATCTCAGATTCCCTCAGGTTATCGACTAGGTCTGATTCGCACATAAATGAAGAATTTTGTGATATTTTCTTTAATGGAACTACTGGATTTTATTGAGTGCGCAGACATCCAGCCGATATTGAACTTGTAATCGATGGCCACTACGGAAAGTAATATTTTAAACGGTAATTCGAAAAATTGCTAGATAAATCTTATTCGTCACATGGTACAAGATATTTTATGATATCTGGTTTTTGCAGAACTATTTGACGTGCATATCCATAAAAACAAATCGTAGCTAAGATGAAGGGCAGCAACCTTTTGATATAATCTTTTATTCGTGGCATTCCAAATAAGGTGAATATAATTTTATTCAGGAATAGTTTGATTGGTTAAAGTCCCATCCTAGGGAGAGTATAAAAGTATATATAGAAAAATAATTTTTGGGAATGGGCATAGCAGGTCTGAATATAAGAAAAATAGAACCATGCTATGAACAGGATTTGAACCCAAAACCTTCCGGAATGCAAGTTTCGCTTGCTCGAACTTTTCTCTATCGGAGCCATCTCTATGTGAAATACTGAACTTTTATTTATATTTGAAATAAAAAAGGACATCAAGTATGATCCTATTTATAAGAGGTAAAGAGAACATATTACAAATTTTTAGCAATGGAAATTTGCATTTGACTTTTTAGAGTTAAAAGACCATTCCGACGGTATAAATATGCCTTTGGGTAACATATCTGCTTGTTATTACACTTTTTAAACCGGATTAACTTCACTCTTTATGATTTAGTGATCATGTGTTTATCCATAGGTATGTAATATTATCTGCAAATTTATAGTCGTCCACTTTGGATGAAGATCTAAAAGAAGAGCGTTTAAATTTCGTATTAACACAAAAATTCAGAATTTCCTTCTGAAGACGAAAGTACAAAAAAAAATCCAAAAATTTCACTTCCATTTTTTATAGATTTTTTAAACGCAGCAGCACGCAAACTCTTCGCTTCTTAAGCAATTTTTTTTATTGATAATCGTCCAGACATCAATCTTATTACAATAAAATGACACCGACATGCATAAATATAGCAAGGAAAGACAGCAATATCTATTAAATGGCTCAGGCCGTTAAGACTTAAACAGCTCTAAGAAAATGTTTTCTCGTGCAAATTTGCTAAAGATGTGATTCAAAGATACGATTACCAGGCGTCTATAGCCGTACGTAAAATAATTACCAGCACTCTTGTATTGAAATTAACATGAATGGGATCTTAATGACTACACATCCTTTCAAAAATGCGCTGCCAGAGATCCATTCTGATAACTAATAGATCTAGCTCTTTATACTAAGTACATTATGAAATTTATCAATGTTATATCATAAAAAAAAAACTAATTGAAAATGTCCCTATCACTGGATAGATAAGAAATAAGCTGTTTAATGCTATATTATGTGTTAGAAATAAATTTTATTTAAAATTTTTCTTATACCATTATAACCTAGGTTAAGTACAATGCGATCAATATTTAATTAAGCAGATCTAACAATATACAATAACAACAGAAAACTATCTGTAATGATTCTGTGTTTTAATGAGAACACGAAAAATATAGGAGAGCAAATAAAATAGTTTATTATTAAAAAAATAAAATAAAATAATAATAGCAACAAAAAGCCCAAGTAGCACTAATTATAAAAATTGCGATTTAAACATTTTCAGTCGCTAAATAAAAAAAAGACCCCTAAAAGCTTCAAAGGTTTTTGAAAAAGCATTCGACACAGTTTGGCATGATTCCTTAAACTGAAAGCTGATTGAAAGGGAATTATCTAGAAAATTTTCTTTCTTGGCCATATATCTTTCCAAGTTATATATGTATATTTATATATGTATATAAAATAAAATGAAAACGTTGAGCTATCAAGTGAATGAGACATACCTACTGCTCTACTGGAGGGTAGGTTCTCAAGTCCAATCATCTTCAACATATTTTCTACCGATCTACCTCAAGTTACTGACTACAGATTGGTGCACTTCATAGATTTTTCAGATATTATTTATAATTTAAAAACTCAGCTCAATTCACTTAATTTTTTTTTTATCAAATGGAAGATCAAAATAAATGCCGCCAAGTCTCAAACCAACTTCTGAACGAAAAGACGTTCATTTAAGTCTTTACCAAATCAGCTCATTAACATCTATGGCACCGAAATTATATGGAATGATCACATTAAGTATCTGGGTTAATTGCTTGATAGTTTTTTTTATTTTTTATTTTTAATTACGTTCTCCTTATCAACAGAAATGTTATATTCTCACAGCACCATAATCTGGTTTTATACAAGGCCGTAATGTTACCATTATTATTACATGAATCCTCAGTTTGGAATTTTTTTTTAAAAAAAAAAAAACACAATAAAAGGTTAAATTCTTAGGACATATACAAGTAGTCTGCCTTGTCTATGTCTACCTCGACGTCTTATTTATACAAGTTAAGGACATTGAGCACAGAAGATTCCTGTCTCAATTAAAATTTAGTTGGTGTCTTGGCTTAGCTTGAATTGTTTTAAAACAGCTGATGAAGTTAAGGATGCAGTGCTTGGATGAATCTATCCGCCTCCGATGAAATCTATGTCTACCTAAGGATAAAATGTACTTAACATTTTTTGGTGAACAAAGAAATTTTGCAAAATTGACATTTTTCTGCTGTATGCATGACAAAATATTTTTTTCTATGATTATTTCTATGCAAGCTTCGATGAAATCTGACAAAATTTAGCCTAAATTTGCATTGTACCACCCCCACCTTTCACTTTGATGTCTGAATCATGGAGTAAAATGTTATGTTTGTGTTTGTGGTGTTTTTCTTTTAATATTTCGTGTGATTTTAATTCGAAGGGACTTGTTTTGATGCAAAATTTTACAAACCCCAAAAATGCAACAATGTCATATTCAATTCTTACACTTTTCGAAAAAATGTCCTCCTATCCATATTAACTCGGAAAAACAATAGCTAAATATAAATATTTTTAAACTGACATTGTTTAAGTAAACACTACTCCTAACTTCGGTTAAAATAAATTTTCCTAATCATTGTTCTTCAAGTTCAGCATCAATTTTCTGAAATCTGTCATTGTGCTATGTTTTTTGAGCCGTCGAGCCGGATTTGAATACCACCGAACGAAGTAGAGGGAATTGAAAAAAAATTTGATCCATAGCCGATTCATATTTGATCGAAAATTGGAAATTTTTGGGATAGGTGGAATACAGATGAAGGCAAGCGACCACTCTTTGCTGCCTACATTGGTATTTATTAGCTCTTAGAGAGTAGGTTACCGAGACTGCAAATACAAAAATACGGGAGAGGACAATTCTTCAAGTTTTATAAGTTACGATCAAGTGTATCTCTGTGGAATTCATCCTCTTACGAGGCATTATACCTCAGTATTACACCATAGGTGAATCAGCTCATCACCTTGTCGTACCTTTCGAATAAAACTACTGTGAGAAGATTTTAGCCTTATTCCATAGAATGGGCTACTATCGAAAATTCCAGATCAATGACATAAAGAAAAGGAACATTTTTGCTCTTCACGAGTAGAAACATGTGCAGCTTTCAATTTTTTTTTTTGTTCTAAAAATTAACCTTTAAATCCAATTTATTTTGCATCTTGATAAGTATAAGGAATTTTCGAATATTTTGTCTGTCCGTCATCATAGTCTGTCCACAATAAACCATTTTAATTATTAGAATTTTTTATCGATTGGCAGGGTAAAATTTTGACTAGATTTACATTAAATTTGCATAATTTAGTTATTTCGTTGGGAGGTCAATTTTTTTTAGTGATAGTTTCAATAGATTCACAAAATTTAAAAAAGAAATTATGACACAAAATTCTTACTATCTTAATATTCTATTTTAACATATATATAAAAAAAAGGTGTATAGGTATACTATACTAGTGTAAAAGGAATGAATAAAAAATTAAAATCGCATTCGTTAAGCGACTTAATGAACGATTAATGATATAGGCATTGTTTAATAACAATTCTTACAATGGATATAAAATGCGAGATTCTTTACAGTATTATGAAAAGCTTTACCGACGCGTCTACCAATTTAATACCTAATCGCAACTGCAATTACTTATATCTCACTACGTCTGTACTTAAGTTCTTAAATGAAATTGTTAATAGCCGTTGGGTTCGAAACTTTTTTTTCTGTTTCAAGAATGGCAAGTTAAAAATGAATTTCGAACAAAATTTGATTCAATATTCCGCAGTAATATAAACCAATATACTACAGAAATATTGATCGAATTAAATCTCGTTTCGAATCATGTCCACCTGTCCTATAAATAAATGTAAAATAGCGTCCTCACTTTGACAAGCGAAATGACAAAGATTTCAAAGTTTCGATGATTTAAAGTTTGTTGTTTTACATACTCCCACCGTCTGACCCAATAAGAATCTTAGAAAAAATGTTAGAGAAAGGTTTTTTGAATCAAATGAAATACGGTATTTAACTGTAATATTGAAAAAAAAATTATATCTCTGATTTTACCAGCAAGAAATTTTTTCAAACATTTTTTCTTACTGCACAGTAGGCTTGCACATTCTAGTTCATCTTAGTGATTGCGAACGAACTAGTTCCCTAGATCTCGCGAAATAGTTCCCTAGATCTCGTAAAATAGTTCCCTAGATCTCGCGTACTAGTTCGTTCTTGCAGTTCGCAGTTCGCGAGAAAGAAATGGTAAATGGTGTAGGGAAATGTGATGACTTAAAACAAAAAAGGTTCTCACTTCCCTCGCGAACAAACTAGTTCCTTTTTTTTAAGTTCGAAACTCGCGAGACTGAATGTGGTTACCTAAAAAATCAGGTCGTCACTTCCCTCGCGAACGAACTAGTTCCTTTTCTTAAGTTCGTAATTCGCAAGACTGAATGTGATGACCTAAAAAAAGTCCTCACTTCCCTCTCGAACTGAACTAGTTCCTTCTTTTAGTTCACACTTAGCGAGAGTGGAATG
This sequence comes from Beris chalybata, assembly GCA_949128065.1. Taxonomy (NCBI): domain Eukaryota; kingdom Metazoa; phylum Arthropoda; class Insecta; order Diptera; family Stratiomyidae; genus Beris; species Beris chalybata. Next base: position 7,614,874 of record OX421897.1, read on the forward strand.
GTAAATGGTGTACGCAAATGTGATGACGAACTACTTCCTACAAACGAACTAGGGCCGGAATTCACTGCGAACTAGTTCGTTCGTTCACGAACTACATAATTCTGGGCTAGATGCGTCTGTGTGGAGGTACGTACGTAGTTCAAAGTTCAGACCATAGAGCCTTGGCTTGTACAACAAAAATTTTACGCCGCCTTACCTGGGTGTCACAATTTTAATAAGATTCGCAGCCGGTCATGAGAGCGAGAGAACTACCTACTAACTGGCGCTGCAGTAATGCATCGATGAATTGTACTCGGGTGTAGGCTTTAGGTTTTAAAAAGTGCTTTATTTGCCGTAATGTACTCGGGTGTAGTCCAGTGGTAGAAGGTCTTGAAAACATTGCTTCCGCGATGTCGTCAGTTCAAGTCCCACTTAACGCATAAAATTATTAATAAGAATTTTTCAGTTGCTAAGGGCTTCGAAATATTAATATAAATAGTGAACTGTTTAATATTACTACAGGATGTAACACTGAGCAGATTAGTGCTACAATACATTAGATTATTATCAGATTCACAAACACCATCAGAGCTCCTAAGTCCAGTTCGGTATCCTTAAAAAGGCAGTTTTCTCGGTCTCCCCGGTCCTACTGTTTCCTGATCCCCAAAATTCTTCTTTTTTTACTTTCCTAAGTCAAAACAACCGCTCCAAGGACTCCGTTCACAAAAATCTTTTTTACTTTTATTCTAGAATAATTCCCCACTATTCTATAAATTTCTTGAACCAGCATGAAAGTAAGAGAGCTGGAATTTTTTAAGTGTCCTGAATCTAAGACCAATTCTATTTATTTTATGTCTTCTGCAGTCTCGATAATTGGCTTCAACCGAACAGCGGCTAGCATTTCTTCTACTCTATTATTTTCTCGCATAAAAGAGATACATCCAAGTATTAAAAAAAAGAGAGGAGATATTGAAGATATTTTGCATTATATGCAAATGAATGTATTGATCATGGCGGTACAATGTCATGGATACATGGCGAAATATGATGAGAGATATATGCGCGCTTTTGTGTGTTACATAAAAGACAGAAAAAAAATCTTCTAAGATCTCATAGCCATCTACCTACATAACACTGGTAGGTACTCGTATAGTAGTTTAGCATATTATCTGGTATGGCAGTTACCTGTATCTCCAGTCGAAGACAATTTCTTCGATGGCATCTCGTTGTACCCTATCTTTTGTGTTCGGTAAGACTTTCGCAAGATTGACTCGAGACACATTGTGTGTACCTACCTATAGCCAACGAAAAAAAAAACAACAAACCGAAATTATAAAAATAAAATATAAAAAGAAGCCGAACATGTAGAGCTATAAGACGGTATAAAGCCTACATATGAGATACCTGAAGAATGTGCACGAACCGTATGGCTACGTAGTTTGCATATGGAAGCGCACAAGACTTGAAGCATACCGTCTAGAGCGCGGCTTCATACTTCAAGTCAATGAACCACAGGTGACAATAAACCGAAAGTGTTATACCTACACGCGTTACGAACATTTCACACAAACTTCATAATTTCGAATCAGTCTTTTTTTTTCATTAATAATTTTGAAGTTTTGTACTATAAGTGGCGCCCGAGCTCTTCAGATCTTCGCGAGATTTCTGTTAAGACAGACAACTTGAAGTAGGTTATGATGGTCGCAACCTGATCCAGACGCAGCCGTTAGAACCACGTAGAAAGTTTAGACCTGGACTTCAGGTAACTTACCTATCGCTGGCTATTTGCATAACATCTTCCTACCTGAGTAATGGTCGCTTAATAGTGGAGAGTTTCTTGAAGATTTTTGCTAATCTGTTTATCATATTTTGAAATGACATAGGATTAAAGTGCAGCGTTAAGATCTTGTGTGGTAATTCCGTTGATTTGTGTTTGATTCGAATCTACTTCCATTGGATTGGTAGACAAGGAGTTTGAGGTGAGAGGTCCTTAAATTTGAACTCAGGTTAAGCGATCAACGATTTTCATTTTAAAAGTTTATCAAGAAAAATAAAGCTTAATACAACCAGTCTATCGTCGGATGTATGACAGCTCCACAAACTACAAAATTTTAATTGGATATTTTGAAGACGCCAAAAAATTCCCATCTCTTTGATAGTCAACAAAGCCCAAAACACATAAATTACAATTACAGAGGTGCAAGATGCTGTAAATGACGACGGTCACGGTATCGTTTACGAAGAAGAGACATGTGTCAGTTCGAAGTCAAACACACTTTTAGATCACTTTTTGAACTGAATCCAAAACAACTCGGGCTGAAAGATTTTCACCTTGGTCGAGCTCAATGTCTTAGGGCCGTTATTACGACCTTCAGTTAAAATTTAACCAGAACTTTGACTGTAAGTTTCGTATGAATATCTGTCAGTTAAAGTTCCAGTTAGAACGTTACTGACGATCGTAGGAACGGGCCTAAGTGGAGTAACTTCGTTTTTCTGTTAATATTGCAGGAGTTTTTTAGCAGACTGGTATAATTTCGAAAAACATAACCATTTAAAAAGTTAGTTAGACAACATCTTCTCTGGTCTCTTGTCAGGCCCGTGCGCAGGAATGTATGATGGGGGGGGGGGGGGTTATCATGTTCCCCCATACTAAATGTGTTGACCTAAAAAAAAAAAAAGTTCCTCACTTCCCTATGAAAATAGGCCAATGGGGGGGTTTGAACCCCCAAAACCCCCCGTGCGCACCGGCCTGTCTCTTGTAAATAAATCTGTTAGCGACAAACTGTACTTAATTCCAGCTTGGTTTCCTATGGTATCATAGCATTTCAATACTGGATTTCGAGAAACACGATTTTAACACGAAACACTAAGAAACATGGGTGTCTCCGACAACCCATATTTAAGTGTGTTTCGAGAAACACTAACTTATATTGGTTCTTCAAGAAACACCCATGGTATTACACCCATGGTATTACACCCATATTATTGAGGGTTTCGATAAACACCCATGGTTGTATTAAGAACAGCTATGGGTGGTTGTCGTAAGCAGACCCAAGGGTGTTGTGTGAAAGATCCATGGTTCTTAACGCCGCTCCCATTAGTGTTAACGTTGTACCTACGGTTTACTTCAAAATGTAATTTTTTAGGGGTTGTTTTCTTCATGTATCGCAAAAAATGTATCTCGAAAAACGGGACGGGACTTGGGGAAACTGAAAGAATTCTTTAAATGAAAAACAAGCTTGGGGAAGGAGAAGCAGCCCCATAGCAATTCTGCATGACACTAAGACCCTAACCCTGACAACCATTAAATTTCGAATCGAAACAGAGTGGTACAATGTCTTTTTTATTGGCCTAGTGCTTAATGTATTATATAATTATATTTGGTAAGTAAAAAACATTTTTTAAATATAAAGAATGAACTTTAATCAATGATATATTTTCCCTTTTGTTCAATAGCCTTTTGCCAATCTTTCTGGCAACTTCATAATTCAACGTTCGTAGTCCTTCTGACCTTTACCAGCAAAAAAGTAAATCAAGTTCGATTTCACAGCGTTATCATCATTGAAAGTTTTACCATTCAAGAAGTTTTACGAAGATCGAAATAAATGGTTGTCTGATGGAGCAAGGTACCAAAGATGTATGTGGCCTAGTGGTGTCCTGAAGAAAAATGATACCTTTTCGATGGACCAATTCTGGCCGTTTTTCATTGATCGCTGTATTTAAATTGTTCAGTTGTTTGTTGACAGTACACATCCGAATTGATCGTTTGATCCTTGGAAGCAGTTCAAAATACACTATACCTTTCCAATCCTACCAAATTAAAAGCGAAATCTTCTTTTGGTGGATTTCAGCTTTCGAAGGGGATTGTGCTGTCTTATCAAAACTGTACCATGGTCATTTTTTATTGAGGCTATTGTAAACAATCCATTTTGCATCACCAGTTATGATTCGTTTCAAAAAAGGTTCGGATTGATAGAAACCACTAAAAAATATGGCCAAGGACATCTATGTATGTGTAAAATCGGCAATTACTTATAGTTGCTAACCAATATTTAGATATAAATTTTAGATTCTGTGTTGGTCAAAAAAACGCAGGGGGGTGCTTCTAACAGTGAAATTATTATTTCACTGCGGTAGCTAAAAACAAGCTAATCAAATAAAATTGATATTCGGTAAAAGAAAGTCGAAACGTGTGGAAATTGTGATTTTACGCCGCAAATTTCAAAAGATGAAGAGCCGGAAAATTCGACCTCGGGAATGCTTCTTTGTAGTTTAAAAAGCATGAAAAATGTATGTATGTGTACATGTACCGACGAAATGTGAACCGTTCAAAATGCTTTCGTACAGATAATTCGTACCTTTCATACGGCGCAACAAAGTAATTTCCATTATAAGTTCTTCGTGACGGAACCAATCCTTCAATTAGTTTCGTTCATACGAGTCCCATTTCATTAAAAGAGTTCAGTAACTTAAAAAGTAAGGGCCCGAGTGAAGTAAAATCGCTATATGTGTGTATCCCGCAGTACGTAGATGAAAGAAAATAGCACGTTAGTGGTTAGTACCAACTAAACTTTAAAGTCAGTATGCGGCTGGTTCTTTTTTCTTCCAGGAAAGATAAATACAAACCGCAAAAGATCGCTTTAAACTGCTCCAAACCCCGATATATACGAGAACCTTTACCACAAAATCCTGTAAAATACAAACGAGAAAGACGACATCAAAATGAGAAACGAGTTTGCTTACCTCGATCATGTACCTCTACAGCCTACACTATAGACTCTGTAGCGCTAAGATGTTGCAAGATCGAGTCAAGAGAAGCCTCCTCTGTCTCATGGCGATGTAGATCATACCATAGCGAAGATCAGTATAAAGGTGAAAATAACGTGAAAAAAAAGAACCGAACCAAAGAAAAGATTCATGAAATTTATACATAACACGCAGACAATACCTCACCAATCTTCAGGGTTCGACTCTCCGCAGCAAGACTCAATCCTACCTTGAAGGTAACAGTTGTACGATTAGGTGGTAGCTTGGGGTCAGAAATTTCTTAAGATTTCACAGTATAAACGACGACTCCTCCAAGCCTACCAAGGTAGACACTAAACTCTATTCTCATCTAAGGTACCTACCTCCTCGCATGCATATGGGGACAAGATCTTGTAATTTGATAGCTTCCGCATTAGCGCTAGACAAAAGGAAAAGGCAAAACTCACGAAGATCACAAGACCGACCACGAGATTCATCTTATAGGAGCGAAGATCTTCCTTATGGACGTATCCGAACGCTTCGAGAGGTGTGTATGCAATTACAGACCGCGATCGTACAAGCAATTGATATCCATAATTTCTTAATGTGTTCACCTGAAGTTGGTCATTTCACGGTGACGGAGGGTAAGGCTCCTCTTTTCAATACGCGTATACCTACAGAATTTCAAATGGAAATAACCTCCGTAGTTGGAGGAAATATCGGAATTAGTGACGTGCGTAAGTTTAGTAGCAAATTCTTTCAGGTATTTTCTAGCGTTTGTTGCTCTAAGGTGTTGACCTGTAAAAGCCTACGTGGTGCGAACACGATCGTGAAATAGGAGTAAGTGCCGTGAAATTGATTATCAAAACAAACCGGTAGGTTCCTCGCACCAACTTACCTGTACAATAGTACGGAAAATCTTTATGTTGCGAACACGCGGCGAATAACGCAGGTAAGACGATCTTGTTTGCGGAAAACATCTATCAGATTTTACATTATTATTCTAATTAGGGGAGAGGTTTACATAAAGTTGAAGATTTCATATTTTAAGATTATATCAAATGCTCGAAGAACCGTGGGACTTGGTTTTACAAGCCTCAGATAATTTTTTTCAAGAAGATATGGTATCTACATGTCAAGAACAACTGTTGCTAGAAAGTTGAGAATTGAAACACTAAGTAGCTTATACTCGCTAAGGATCAACAAGGAATGTTTATCGACAAAGCTCCCGGCAAGGACTATGACTTAATTTCACCCATAATTTACTTTACAGCGGAAATATCGATTGTAATGATGCTTCCTCCAAGGGACTGGAAGGAAATCAGTTGAAAACGTTCGTGATAGGGAGGAAGGCGTAGACGATCCAACTACGAAAAGCCACTATTCTTTGTACCAACTCAATCCAGATTTTGTAAATATCATAGCTTGGTGTCCAGACTGGACGAATAGAGCGTCTAAAGACACAATGCATTGTCTTCCAAATATGCGAATTGTTGAAATCTTACAAAAAACCCTAGACAGAGTTAACATTGCTTACAATGTAGTCTACATCTTGATCACGCACCTTGTGTGTAATGGTCTTCAGTCTACAGCATTGAATTGGATTGGATTGAAAGAAACATACTGACACACGCTGCCAAACGTATTGTCGTCTGAATTTTGGAGTCGGATATTACCATACTTGCGGTCTTAATAAATAAAATAAATAACAAGGGTCCTATATGGCTACCTTTAGGTACCTACTCCTCAAATGTTTGGAATAATCGTGGAAAGGGATCCACGAAATTGTATCTGTTGTGTATATTGATTGATTGCAGCGGTGCAATACAAATGTCTTGAAGATTACAACCTATCTTGGAGTGGATATCGAAACTTATACCCAAGAAACTCTTAACTGTATAGGGTTTTTTGCTGGGAATATGAAGAGTGTGAGGTATTGTTATTATTTGTGTGAACCTCACAGCTTCTAGGACCACGACCTAAGAGGGCTTTTGTTCCTGGCTCTTAACCGCTCCTAGGTCATATCAATTCCTTTAAGAAAGGAGTCCTCGACAGGTTTTCATAGGGGAGTGTAAATCCACCGAAAATCTGCCTTCTTGATCTGGCCACTGCATCACAATCACACAGAATCGACATGTATCTAGTGAAACCTTACCGATGATCTTTAAGTTGATAATTAAGGAAATAATGTCCGGACAAATGTCCCATTATAACCCTATAACCCGTGCGTTATACCTGCTTAAGGAAAGGAACGCCGACGCTCTCCTACTTGAGAAAATCAGGAATTTCTTTGACTTTTTAAGTCCTGAAAGTGAGCTCCAATAAACTTCCAACTTAAGATTTACCCACTTTAAAACGCTATCCTTAATGAAGCCTTTACCTACTCTACAGAATGGTTCCGGACCAATCATTGGTGAATTGAGTCCCCGCTTAGCTAGCTGGTCAGCCGATTCATTACCCGGACAATGTTACTCGTGTGGAAATATTGTTACGATGTAAGTTCCAAGTCAGACACTTGTCCAAGATAATTCCCAAGTATTTGACATCGGCAGAGAATTCAATTCTAGTGAATGTTTTACGTACCAGTGATCTACTATCTCTATGACCTCTTACATGAAGTCCGAGATGACATAGTCATATTTACCTCTTACAATGATCACCAGGTCATCAGCGTAGGCTAGAGTCTCAAAACCCTTGATGCTCCGGTCCTTAAGAAGATCATCTACAACAATGCACCACGGTAGTGAAAAGAGTATGCCTCCCTGAGGGCATCCACTCACCGCTCGTACAGTGAGACTCCGATCTGAGCCGAAATTCTGCGAGAGTGAGAGGAAGAGGAGTGTCGATTGGTACAGTTTATACTAAAAAGGTTAAACTTGCTGAAGAAGTCAGATTACTATTGGTGTACGAAGGTGTAGAAAAAAAGGAAGTGAAAGTATGTTGCATATATTTTCACGATTTAAAATCCCGATTTTTCTAATCTCGCGTTTTCTACAATATATACTTTAAAAACTTGCTCTTAAAAAAATTTTAAGTTTAAGAAAATCAGGTTTAACTAAATCATGCAAAAATTGCGAAAATCTCATGAAATTCAAACCTTTTTGGAACAAAACTGCCTTTATTTAAATGAATTATGAATAAATTTTTCGCAGTCATCTTAGGGCATATTTTGGACATAATACAATATTACTTAAGTACAAAGAAATCAGGAATATAAGTGAACTGAGAGGTAAATTTTTGTACCTAGATAGGTACGTCTTTCAGAATGATTAATTACCTATAAATCAACGTGATTTATAACTTTTCGATCAAAATATAAAACAAAAAATGACACAAAAATGTCAACTATAAAAAAATCGGATTAATACCCCATGAAAAGTTTATGATGGTACGACTAAAAAGTAGGTACTCGTCATTTTTCTATCCCTTGACCGATAAACGGTAAACTAGCGACATCTTGTACATACTAGGATATTTTATAATAATCTGAACTCATTACGATTAAACGTGGTTGTCGACTTATAAAAAACACCACAATGACATAAACACAATTATAGATTATCGAGTCATAGGTGTTAAGTGTTAAGCACGTGGGTCTTTCTTATTTATGTTGTACTTTGTACGTGCAGTTTATTATCGTCTGATGTATTCTAAAGATACTGAACTCGACATACTGAAAAACCAACCTTCCCACTTAGTCCTATTTGTCATCCCACTTAAAGTATTCATGGAAGGAAGGTTTTGGTAGGCCTTTTTTAAGGTGATGAATTTAATAAATTTTCATCTTCGTTTCCACTGATATAAAAAATCATTACTTTGTAGCGGTGCAGCAAACAGGTATACAGGTAAATTGCGGATATTCTTGCAGCTTGCATATCATTTATTTCCGTTTGATCAATACAGTACAAGTTTTCTGCGTCTGTAAGTCTAATACTCGCTGTAAACAATTTTAACGATCTCGTTGCTCTGCGAAAGATGATCTTTTCATAGAATTTTTTTTACTATCTGTATCTAACCAGGTGTATAATAGATTCAATGTATATTTTATATGGAAACTATCTTGGCAATTCTTGGTGATAAGAACAAGTTTTCGACGGTGTAATAGGTCACTGACTTTCTTTTATATACCTGAATCTACTCGAGAGTAATTAGAAAACTCATTGAATTGAAGCCGACGTTGCTCAACTACCAATAAATTGCCTTATTTCGTCTTAAGATCTTGAAAAGAAAATTAAAGAAAAAAAAAAGAACCAGCAGGGCTTCATTATCCCATTACCGGTGCTGTAATTAAACAAAATTTTCTTGAATGGTGAGTGTTTTAGGCTTTTAGAGATGACTTACGGTTTTTTTTCGTGCCTGAAATTATAGAGAACTTAAAAGTTTTACCGGACAAAAGTTGGTAAAATAAAATCGAATACCGAGTACAAAACTTTAGCACACGAAGATCTAGCTAGTTTTGCTTAAAATCTAGAAAATATTTTAGAAAATCCAGAAGAAACCGTGGAATTCTTCTTATTAATTCAGTTTTAAAAGACTCTACAATAGAACAAAACCAACCAAATGTTTTAAGTTTGGATATCAAGAACAGTTCACACTAGAAAGTTGAAATTTGAAACTCATATATATATATATATATATATATGTTCTAGGCAAATATACAGAGAATTTTAGAAGCATGCAGTTATTACAGTGGCCCAATAAAAAAAATTGGAATCTTGGATCGAACTAAAAAAGTATTAGAAAGAATTTAAGATTTATAGAGCCGGATGGAGCACTACGTTACTAATTTGTATCTCGATAAGATATTTTTTAAAAAAGCGGAATTTGAAATAAGCGCTCCCAATATATAATTAAAATGTGCAAGCCAAGTAGGCTCCTGGTTCGTCGTTCTTTTACTTGACTAGTTCGTGGTATTAACTAAAAGGTCGTGTACTCTTCATTGTCTAGTGCTTCAATTATTACAACTTAGCTGTTAAGATGAAAAGTCTAATCTCTAAAATATGTTTGCTCTGTTAAAGCATATTGAGTTATTATAAATAAATATTGTTTGAGTTGGAGTTTAAAAAGTCGTGAAGAAAAAAGTGATCACCTGAAAAGGAAAATTCTGTACAAAGTATGTTTTTTGAAACCGGAATTCGGTGTGTTTAAAGTCCGACACCCGTTCGGAATACCAGATACAGTTTGATTAAAGTTTGCCCATATATTACACATTATATAGTTGATTGTGATATCTAATTGGTATCTTATTTTATCAGAACTGAAATCGCGATATTAACATATCAGTCGCCATGTCATAAACCGGCTTCATTTTGACCCGACTTTTTCACCTAATATTAGTCTTAAAAAATAGTCATTATCAATTAGCAATCATTTATCAGGAACTCCTACGATCTTACCAATTCAAATATGTTAGAAAAATTTATCAAAAAAAAGCCAATATATGCAGATAAGAACTTAATTTACATGAAACATCTTTAATTGTCATGTGTTGAATTTTTTTTTCTTTTCTAGAATTTTCTTCGGTTTAAAAATACACCAAGAAAGATGTAAAAGAAACCGCCAAGTTGAACCGAAAATCTTTCAGAGTCTAATGAAAAAAAATCGCACGGCCTTTTAATGAAAATAAGCTGGTCTAACTCCGAAGAATGAGACTGCAATGATTTGTAAGTGGGAACCAGTTTTTTAATTACTTCTTTTTTGTAGTGGCCGGGCAATTCACCAGCAACATTTATAAGTTTTTCGCCACATCCGTAAGGTGTACGTATCGTAGACGTATCTTACACAGGTAGTCCATCCATTTTCTTCGCGAAATTCCTCTTCATGGTAATCAACGGCCTTTTTTTCGTCTTATTCAATTGACAACGATTTACTATCTCTGAATCTAATTTACACTTGTTTAGGAGATAGGTAAAAAATCAGTATAAATAAATGAACGCGGAATTAAACTAGTTGACAAAATGTAGACACGGAAAAACGGAGAAAAAAATGAAATGAAAGAGAAACTTGTTACGAAGCACATTTTAATTGAGTCTTTCAATTGCGCACCTATTATTTTAATTCTAAATGCATTTTAATAATACTGTAGAGCACGGCCAGAAATCAAGAAGAGTTAGTTTCGAAGCTTATTTCTTACATGGCGCTAGAATTTCCTACTTTGAGTCAGTAAGGTACACCATAATTCACAATTCACATCCAAAAATTTTTTTTCCATTTCCACCCAAAGAGTAAAAAAATTCATTAAATTTTACATCTTTTGGATAGTAGGCAAATGTGCCACACCTTTTCAAGTAAATTTACATTTTGATGTAATAGTCAATTTGAATGTAATTTTCAATTTTCCGTCAGTAAATTTCAATTTGCAATCAATAACTTACAGCTTCGAAAGCAACCAATTCACTAGATATTCTCTTGAATGTACACTCTAAAAAACGTGTATCAGTACTTTTTAATATACACTTACTTCTACTTATAATATTATTTTTTACTTACTTCCCCTTAATAAAACCCTTGGCGTATGTACGAATCGAACCAGCAATTAATTTTAGTATTGCTACCATTTCGTGTAAAAATGATTGAAACGTGTATTTTTACATAACAAAAAAATGAAATATAGTTACTGGAAATTTCAAGTAAAAATTGGGTTGAAAATTCAGTTTTTACTTTATTAGTTTTTAATAATAAAGTATTTTAAAACAGTGTAGCTATAATTCAAAGTAGGGAGTAGGGACTAACTATCAGAAATCAAATTTTTGCTAGAACGCGGTCTATCAAGGAAGGTTCTGGCGATATCTCAAAGGAGGTTATGGATACAATTTTTCATAGCCGTGTACCAATTGCTCTTATTTCCTTAAAGACTTTCTCACAAAAGCTACCCGAAGAACGACTTTAAAATTGCAAGTTCCTACATTGAGTTTTTATTGTATTCTCCTAAGGGCTGCAAAACAATTCATCAACATTTAAAATGCGCGTTCTATGCATTAAACTCAAACTCCAAAGATTTTATCTAGAGTAAAATTACATACGCGCTCCTGGCATTAAATCACACTGAATTAAAATACTCCTCAGTCCATCGCAACAACGTCTCAACCTACTAAAATCAATTTATAATTTGTCGATTGCATGCTACAAAACAATAAAATCACCTTTTGAATTTTTCAATTTCCGGTATATCGTAAAAGAAATTTACAAGAACGTGCAACTTGTATAAGCGAAAAAAGAACACAGAAAAGAAAATTGTCTTTATTGTGCGCACAAGAACTATGAGAAATGATCGTGCAATTGTAAAATTTTCTTGCGATCTTCATCAGAAAATTAGGACCATAACATACATATGGTAGGCAAGATCACGTACGTGTTATATGGTGCGTGCAATTTCTTATGCGATGCCATCTTTATGGCATCTACATAATCCGTAAAAACATAATTGATCGTAACGATCACGTTTTATGCTGTTTTTATTCTGATCGTTGTGAAAAAGAAATCTGATCAAAATTAATGCTGGTTAGTTTGAATACAAGTAGTTCCATTGACCTACACTTAATATTTTAAAAAATTCGTTTTTCTTAACTAAATCCCATTTCTTTTTTTTTTTTCAGAAATGCAGAATGGGCCTTTACGAGGGCCGCGGGATTATTCACTTCCTAATACAATTATGGTAAGTATCTAACATTTTTTTTTTAAATTTTTTAATCAAAAAACTAATCTAGTTTTTCTATCGAATGCCATCAAAAATTCTGAGCGTCATTGGGATCTTAATTTTTGGTAGTGCAAGAAAACAGCAGGTGATCGTAGTGCGATCGAATTGAAAAACTTGTCCGAAGTGTGTACCGATTTTAGAGATAAAGTCATCAATTAATATTTCTTGAGACTTTCTCAATAAGACGTCTCACAGATATTTCGATGAGAACTATATATCATCGATTGGTTCGTCAGTGGTTTGAACTTTCCAGTGCTTTTAATAATATCAATAATTTTTGATCGCTATGTTGGGTTACATATTGCTCGGTATGGTCCCAGTCGTTATGAAGTCTGTTCCGATGTTTTCAATCATCGTCTCAGGTGCTATCGAATAAGACTTAATGTCATCTCTTAGACGACTTTGAGTAATAAATGGAAAATTTATTAACAAGCAATATATACGATTTGAATCTCGAGGGTCCCTATAAGCTGTAGCTGCACGCTCTGTTTATGGTCATTGAGGTCAATTCATTAGATCTCATATCTACTTTCTACAGGGGGCCCAGTACTCTACCTTAGCTACAATGTTGCACGTTGTTGTTGATGTTTATAGGTTTTGACATTGAGCAGATACGAGTAGGTACAATTTGTCTTAATAGCAAATTCAATAAAGCTCCGTATAAACAAGCGACCCGCATATATTTATCTGAAAAAATCTGTTTGTTGTTTCGGATTTCGAAATCACTTTGAATATCTGAGAATGATAATTTAAAAGTTGTCTTTTAATAGAAATTTTACACCTTTTTTATGCGTTAAACCAGAACCACTATCCAAATTCGGAAGCCCAATTTACGGAAAACCGTTTTATAGCAATGAACATACGGTTTATATCATAAAATTGTCATCCTTGAAATATAATTCATGTTTATTTTAACATTTTCAAATCAGCTTTTATGTTCCAACGGAAATTTGGTTTGGTTGTAAAAATTTCGTATTTTATAATGATTTCTAGTTTATTGTCAAGAGTTTCATTTCGATACAATGACTAAGAATTGGTTGGTCAAAGCTATCCATTGTTGAGTCTGTTGAACTAACGAACGATTGATTATTTACCTAAGAGATAAAATAAAAAATTTTTATCGTCAAAAGTGCCAAAATTGAGGTTTGACTTAAAAAAATTGATATCAAATTTCAAATGAACTAGAAAGCAATATTCATTAGGTATATTCTCGACCTCAATAACTTGAAAAAATATTTTGATGGTTTGTGACCGTATATAAAGGTGCTAAGAGGTATGTTACTAAAGATGATAATGGAATGTGGCTCGTTTTAGTAAATATTTGCAGGAAAAACACAAAAGATTTGAATAATTGATAAAACTCAACTGAGCTTGACTATACTGTTTTCAATCCCAATCCATTGCGTGATGGAATTATGCCAACTTTTTTATACTAAAGAGAAATATTTGGTTTATTCAATTTAGTAAGGCAACTCAGAACAGTTGAGGTCCTCGCAGATTTGTCTTCTACCAAGCAATTCTAAATAGTATTGCTAGCAATACCAACAGAAAATTAAATTATTTACTTGTAAACTGTCCAACTATGGTGCTTACGCAAATAACAGAATCATCGCTTACGCAATGCTACGAACTAGCACTATCTAAAAATACTAATAATACAGAGGTATTTTGCCTACCCATTGTACCCTACCAGCGTAACCTATACTTGTACAAGCATACGCAGAAAACATACCTAACCAAGTAGGGGGGTACGTAGAATGACTTCGTTCGTGTGATAGGTTTGTCTGTTAAGAACGAATGCATGCATACCTAGAGTAGAGCGTAGTGTGGGTACGAAGGATATACATACATACATATATGTAGAGTGCAAGTTGGGTTAGGACTTCATTTGTGGACTCTATTGATAGGTGTGATATTGATAAGGGTTTGTAAGTTTACGAGCTTGATAAAGTATATGCTATTTCAGTCACTTTTTGCACTCAAATGGATTAGGTATTATAAGGTTTTGATGCAAGCATAACGCGGCCACTTCAAGCATTGTTAATTATAAAAAGTAGAAACCTAGTAGTTATACATATATCACTCTATAATCGGCGGTTACTCAAAAAATATTTTTTTTTGCATCATTCTGGAAGTTATCAACACTGTTTTATGTAATTGCCTGTTCTCAATAATAATGGTCTTACAAAGTCTTATGGTATAAAGATAATATAGATTTATTTGTTTTTTCCTTTCAAACTGCTTACCAGTATATCCCCATTGGAATGTGATTTTATCGAAAAATTTCCATCAGTGGATATCTTCATTCTCATTACTCTAGCCATAGACTAGATAAGAAAATTCAATCGGGTAATTGGTTTTATATGATTTCTACGACAGAGAGGTTCGACTACGTTACTCTATAATTCTGCTACTGATACTCTATATTCTAGTCGCTGTATCAAGATCTATGCAAAGAATTTGATAAAAAAATATAAAGGAAAAATAATGAAAGGTAAAAAGGTAAATAAAAGCAAAATGAAAAGGACGTGTTCCACGATTGCAATCAGTCAGTGAACGTGGTTGAGCAACACAAATCACTTTTCTTTTTGTACATTTATAAGAAAAAAAAAACTTGTATCTCCACTATCTATTCGAACACAGACTTAAAGATAAACTGTGCGAACAATCTATAGAACAAGAGTTTACAGTAAAAAGAAGAAAGAACCCGATAAAATTATGGAAAATTCCTTATTCTTGCAAAATAGTGCAATGTGTTTTCCTCTTCGATCCACCATCTATCTTCGTCTAGAAGATTGTTACTCTGTATAAATTTGTAAGTAATTTGTTTTCGTCCAGTAGAGCGTTACACTAGCAACTGTTAATTGAGCATACGTAATACTAAGGGGGGTATCTTAAATTTGATATTTTGTGGAAACATTTGGACCTTGGTTGTTGCTTCAGCAACGGACGCCTTTACATCTGATCGCGAATTACGAAAATACCGAAGATTTGAAGATTGTTTACAATTCTTTATGAAATTATGTAAGCCTTAAGTTATGCAGAAACTGAAGAAGAATGTTGAATAGACTTACCGGCAATTTCGATCCACTTAAAACGGACGGATCCGGCCATGGTTCACATCATTCAATTAGAAATTTCGTAGTTTTGTGGAGTTTCCAACAGATTGATTTTTGCAAAATATGGGTACTGAATTTCATCAATAGATATTTATGCAATCGTTCTTTTTCTTCTTTTTTCTTTGATATTGAAAAATACCATATTCTTCAAAATGCAGAAAAATGGCGATTATTTACATACTGAACTGGCCGGAGAAATTTTTTTTAATATCAAATACACTACACTTTTCGATAAGATAATTGTATAAATTTTTTTACCAGCAAATTGTTCCCTAATTATAGGTCCATTACGTCTACTCCAAGTCCATATCTTAATTTTTCCTGAGATTTGACAGGATTTTCTTCAAAAATTAGAAACAACCCATTTCCGTGAAAAAAAATTATTTTCCTTGCGCAGTTGATTCATGAAACATCGCAATATAAGGTTTTCCCCACCCATCCCTGATAACCAACGCCTTTACTATCATAGCTCTATATAAATTTCAACTTCCTAGCTTAAGCGGTTCACGAGAAAAACATTTGTTTCGTCTAAAATGCTCCAAACCATCACCCTCAAACCCCCACGTTCCTAAAAGTTCATCACTTAATCACTCATTAGTATCTGAAAGTTGAAATCGTTTTGAAGTTATCCTGAACTATGTTTTTTGAATCTACATATTTTTCAAGAAAGGAGGTCCGAACTTAATTTCTCTTATATACAATTCTACAGCAATTTAAAAAAAAAAAATTTAATTGGCTTACTGACATATTTCTTGAACAATAGCGGAACATTTTTAATAAAGAAACCCGTAAACAATAGCCAAAACATTGTTTATATTTGCGCCATCAATATTTGTTAAACTTATAATATGATTAAGTTTGTTTTTGTGCAAATAACACACCTCTAAATTTAGCCAATATGTTAATTAAGTTAACAAACAATGAAATTTATTTATATATGAAATTAAAATGAAGTGAAACCATCAATCAATTTGGAATGGCAATTTTGCAACTGAAACAAAAGGAACTTATTCTTATATTCAATCTTTTCTTTTGGTGCTGTAATTAAATTAATTTATACAATAAAATTATCTTAATTAAAGCTTACAATAAAAGGGTACAAAATTCTTTGCAGTTTTGTGAGACTAGATTGATTACAATAAAAAAGGGGTATTTATTTAAATTTAAATAGCTTGAGAGTTCAGATACGTAATTAATAATAATTAATAATAAATATTAAAATAATAAAGAATTTCTGAATTTATTAACAAACAAGGAGAACTAATGATCATAACCGGCACAGCGTTTTGTCAGTCTACAGTCTAGTATTCCGGAGCTATTTTTCCCTTCCAGTATTGAAACATTATCTTTAGTGGAACATTTGTTGTACTGACTAAATACTGATAGACTTAATCCATTCAGTACTGAACAGAGAAATATCATCAATATTTCAAAACGTATTAATAGTGAATTTTTTTATTTCCAAAAATATCTCATTTCTTTTTTTCACGATCCACAAATATATAATATGACCTAATAAATAAATTGACCTCGATTTCAAACCTTCTGAAGACAATAAGGCCCGTTCCTACGATCGACAATAACGTTCTAACTGAAACTTTAACTGACAGATGCTCATACGAAACTTACAGTCAAAGTTGTGGTTAAATTTTAACTGAAGGTCGTAATAATGACCCTAAGAGTATTTTGGAGACCACTGACACTAATCAGTATTATACATATTAATACTGGAATAAACATTAATACAGTATTGAAATTGTACAAATTTTAAAAATTCTGAAAAGACATTGACAAACAAAAATAAAATAAAAGCCTAAAGAAAAATTCAGGGAAGTCATTAATAAAGAGAAAGAGACTAAGTAAAAGCCAGGAATTTTTTTATTTTTTATTTATGTTTCTATTAAATACTATAATATTTGCCTATAGCATAAAATTGTGATGAGCTTAAAAACGTCATTAGTTCCAAGACTCATTCAGTCCTGTTGCAGTATCTACTAATTTCTCAAATTTGTATCATATTTTACTGTTCTGCTTTGGTACTGCAAAACAGAATTGATTCCGAACTAGCTGATAAAAGCGAATGCTTTTCGAACCATAGTACTAATAAAACAAATTGCCGTAGAAAAAGATATAAAAATTAATTTGGAAATTCAGTACTGAAAATTTATATTAACTCCACCAAGTCGGAACTCAGTTTCACAATATTCATTCTGGCGTCAGTATTGATTCTGGCATTTTCAAAGCTTAATGTATATAACTGCTATTAAAAGAGTTCGTATTGTGCGGTCGGTACAGTAAAATGCTAATACTTAATGATTTCTTGAGGAAAAATTTTCAATAAACTTTTTTTTACGAGTAGGTATGCCATTTTCTGAACGATTGCTTGAATTTCATAAGGTTCTCCGTTACTAACTGCTTATTCTAGAACATGTAATTTTGTAATTATCTCATCTTCAGAGATAAGAATCAGTTCACCTCACAATCATATTACCAAACAAATTAATTACTGAAATAGGTCATACATCAGTGTATTCTTCTTTAGCTATTGAGGGAATTTAACGATGGCATCTTAAAAGGTTGTTATTTCTGAAAAATGTCAGAAGTATTCTACTTATGCAAATGTTACTGTGTTTTCAATTTATGGCAAGATCAGATAAGTACCTATGTGAAATGAAGTTACTCCATAAAGATGCTGCCATACAAATATAGAGATAGTATAGATATTATATAATTAATAGATGGAGTTTTTCCGGTGAAAGAGGTGGTGTTTTCAGTTTTTTTTTCTTTGCTAAATTTAATTTTCCAATATTTAACTTTTCGAACCGTTTCCTTCGTTTCACGGCTGTCCTGCTCCTAACAAGTATTTTTCCATTTCTGAATAACTGAATCTGGCCAAAACAATAATTACTACGAGTACCGCCTCACTTGCCGATGAAGCGCGACAGTCCGACAGATAGAATCATAGAATTGCAACCAATAGGTGCATGTATACCGCTGTAGCTATTTATGCAATAAGTTGGGTTGTGTATGGCGTGTTGCTTGACTTTCAGCCTCAATTCATATTGGCCGATTAAAATAAATTTTATTTTTAGTTTTATTAAAAACGTGCACAATACCGCGCATACAACATGTTTTATTTAATTTTTTTTTATATTCTTTCGTTAATCTTTAATACACTCAATCGCGAATAAATTTAAAATTGATTGCCTCTTAATACCTTTAGATGCACGAAAGTCTCTTTTTATCAAATTTGAAATCTATGAAACCACGTTTGGTCCGACCTAATATTAGTTTTTATTTGCAATCAAAATCAAAGCCATAAATGGAATAAATACATCTCATGACATCATGACCAATATTTTTTTTATTGAACAAAATAAAAAAAATGGTATTTTGCGACTGGCGTTGAAAACGTTTTTATCTTAAGTCGTGACTTGAGAAGGTTTTTTTTCAAGAAGGCCACTTTACCACCAAATACGATTCGGTATAAATGAACCATACGAAAGGTGATGTAAATCGTTTAATTGAAACCATGAAAATACCTGTACAATAGTACAATGCGTGAAATCTTTTTTCTTTTTATTTCATCAAACCTTATATTTTATTTAGTTTCTTTGGTATTTTTCTGTTTACATTCCATCATGACAAGAAATCTTCGTATTGTTCAAAGGAAACGACCTCATTCCTTTTCTGTGAAGAAAAACATCAAACGTAAATTAATTTCGAATTTAGAAAATAAAACTCATTAGATGGGTCCGAAGAAACTGTGTTCGAAGTGTTGAATCTTAAAAATGTCTTCTGTATACACCTGACCCTGCTTTTTTTTTGTAAAGGTATCTATCGAAGATTGGGCTTATTGTTAAGCAATAGTCTGACCAACAACGTCTTAGCACAACACTCCAAATGGACCCTTTGATTTTTTTTGTACAGTAGGTACACGCGCATTGCATAAAAAAAGGTGAGTAATTACACGTTGCGGTAGATCAATTTCTCATCATGACATTGTTGGACAATGGAGTGAGATAAAGTTATTAAAAACACATCTAACTGGAATTATAGCGCAGACTCTACAGGTAATCAACAGGAATATCTAGAACTTCTATAAGTATCTCAGGTGCGTGTCTTTCGCTTTCTAACTACCCAAGTCAACTAATGATGTGGCTTCTGTAGGATTAACCTTTTTCTACAAGATTAATGTAATCGGATGTCAACATGTGTAATTAAGACATTTTTTATCCATGAGTACGTCATAAATAAATATCTGAGGTGTAAGAAAGAAAACGGACAAAACAATATGTTGACTGATCGGAGCCCTGTGGGACTCCACAGAATTTCAAGATTTCCATTTATTGGAACCTTTGCTTCACGGGAGCTGATTAATAGAAAATGAACCAGTCTATAGAAAAAATAGATAAAGAAGTTCACTATCTAATTAACGTAGCTCTTCGGTGGATGAGAATTTAAAACGGGTCGAGTAAGGAGGATTTGATTTGCCTATCAGTCGATAACTCTTCCAATGCGTACGTTTCTCATTATACGAGTACTTCTAAAGATACTATCGCATTGTTCTATCATTCGTTGATTTAATGACCAAATCAATACTTCTGACAACTCAATATACCGCCAATCAACGCAAAAAAAAAACAAAATATTCGAAAAAAAAAATTAGAAAATCACAAAATGTACGCGAGTTGATTGAGAAAAGTAACAACTCTTCAGGCCTAAACAACTTCTTTGGTTGATTGCTGAAACCTCTAATTAACAATTTGATGATCACAGCAACAAACATACACTGGTGAGGTCTTAGGTTCAGTTTGCTACATAACAAGAAGCTCCATCAACAATGGCGCATTAATTGTGCGCAAACAGGTATCTGTCACATACAATTGCCAGCTCAGGCATTGAAATATTTAAACATTTCGATATTATTGTATAATGTATGTAGGTTGTAAGGTATACGAGGTACCTATGTTACTTCTTTATTTTTCTTTCAGTAGGTATTTCAATCAACCGTGCGGGGATGGATGCCTGTAAGCGATGTAACCATCTCAATATTCTCATTATCATTAAAAAAAATTTCAATCTAGAAAAAATAATGCGAAAGTACCTACTTGAAAACGACGCGATGGAAGACACTAAACGAATGTGTCTTCGATTAACTTAAAGCAGCGGGAGCGTTTTCTTTTGCGTTCATCTTAAACGATTTTCTGCTCCTGTTTCGAGTTAGCAGGTCAGAAATGAAAAGCCGACGGTTTTTTCCGGTCAAAATCAAAATTCAAATAATTTTCGCGCAATTGAATTAAAAGCAATTTAACGGAGCCCAACATTATTTCGGTGTTAGGAACTAGCACTAAATATTTAAAAAATATTTGAATCGTGAGAAAAATTGGGATTTTCAATCCGTTGTTTTGTTGAAGTTGGCTGCAATTTATCCTATAACCGGTATTATACCAGTTAGTTAATGTGCACTAATGATTGTACGGTAGTACAGTGCTTTTAACTAAATATGCACAGCAGGATCTAAAGAAATGTTCGATTTATTTTTAAGAGATTGCTTTTTGATAATTTGCTTCTTCGATCGATTTAAGGCTTCAGCTATCGATGGTGTAATTGCACGCATAGATTCATGTTAAAATGCAGCTTGAAAAGGTAATGGCAGAGATTGTAGAAACGATGGGGGCCTTATTATATTTGTAGAGTCTTCGGTTTCAAAATGGCTCAAGAAGCGGTTTAAATGAAAGTTTTGCTTGCGTATTATTGTTCAAAAAGACCCACATTTTTTAAATATGGATTTTATTGTGGACTATTGTTTAATATACCGTGTGCTCTGGTGGTAGATTTTGGGACCTTCCAAGTTAGATAGAAACTGGCAGTTAAAAATAATTTGTATACAAAATTTTAATAGCAAACGATTAATTTAGGAATTTAGCTTTAAAACATTTTGAAAATTATTTATGCCGCTCATTCATAGAGAAAAGTTATCCATTTTCAAACTTAGTTGTGCCTGCTTATGGCTAACATTTTCGGAATGTTGAACCGGTAATAAATACGTTATGACTTTTTGTTGTTTTTCTAAAATAATTTATTATTTTGAAAAGATTCAGACTCAGTTGTGGGAGTTTGGCCTCAATATTTTCGGAATGTAGAGCTTGGAATAAATACGTTATTTATTATGAATCGCAGCGGTTTTTTTAAATTTGCAAAATAATAAAATTTAGAATGAATCGAAATCTTGCCAAGCCCTGGATCTTAGAACTACATACAAACTGTCATATACATTTTTTTTTTAAATTTGTCTATCTTAGAGGTTTGATTTTTTTCAAACCAGGTTCCATTCCCAACTTTATCCAGTTGGTTATGTTTTCTAATTTTGGAATGTGTATGAGCGGAGGTCATAAAATTTGTACTTTATATAATATAATAGATGGCGCTGTACCTTAAAGTTTATTTTACTATCGCAACAACCACTAACATCCGCGTTGAACACGAGTTTGTGGTTCCAAAACGGTCTTTGAGCTACTTGAGCTCTGTCTGGAGGACAGGACTGCCACTTAAACCAACCAACCAATCGCGACATTTGCTGATTTCTCTTCGAGATTCGGGGCGCACTAGCCTCGATACGTTTATTTATTCAATTGACGAATGGTAAAGTTGGAAATTTCCACCTGGTGGCAAAAAAAACTACCAGATATGGTAGACACATTTTCGTTGTAGGGCGGGTGAAAATAACATGCAACTGCCACTTTCTGTCTACCATATATTATAGTTCCGAAATTTGCCACCAGAGCACATGGTATATTTGTCAATAAGGCATCTAACTCTCGCATACATGTCGACATATCTTCAACACAGCTGCGAAATTCCCACATGGTTACTTTCTCAATTGACAAATAAACCGTGTGCTCTAGTGGGTAATTTCTGAATGTTGCAAAGCATATAGAAACTGTCAAATGAACTTGAGAACAATTTAAGGCAAAGAACATCGTTTAAAGTTTATTTAAAAAAATCTTACATTTTAATACTCGTATTTAATTACTTTTTCAAATCAAAATAATAGAAAAGTTTTAAATAACGTGTTTTTATTAAAAAAAAAATTATTAAATTTGCCACATTTTTTATAATACTAATTTTTTTTGAGTGTTTTCAAAAATTATCAATTTTTTTGACAATTAGAGTAGTTTGAACTCAAAAATTGTTACTTGTTTGAAAATTGTGATAGTTTGGACCCATCGGAAGAAAATAGCCTGTACAGACTATGCGTTTTAAACGTAAGTAGGTAAAATAAACGTGTTGAAAAATAGTGTTCAGACCAGGCAACTCATTTTATTTTGATACTTATTATATTATTTTGATACTTATTATATTAGCTTGATGCGATTTGTTTTGGCAAGCTGTGTATATTATTTGAAACAATAATGTATTTTATTGTATAGCAGTAATAAAAAGTGAATTAATTAGCTAATGCAGTCATTCCACAAGCACAAAATTGAGCTTCTACAGCATTAAATTAATAAATACAGCATTAAATTAATCTATTTTAAGTTTACTTCGATTTTTGCTAGGGTCGCAGTACATGTTTTCGGTTAAACTCGTTGTAGCTACGTGCTGTCGTAAACGCGTTCGGGAATTGTCTCCAACACGTTTAACTCGATTTAAACGTGTTAATTTCGTAGTCTGAACATGGTATAATATGTTGGAACTATTGCCGATTTTTTTTCTATAAGAGTTTATCATTATTTTCGATTAAAGCAATTTCGATTTCCCTCCTCCACCCACCATAAAAAAAATCTAATTCTTCACAAAAACAGCCGGTTATTTGATAAATCTTGCCTGTGATTATTAGATAAACTACTGGCTAAAATTGTTTATTCTCGCTATTTTTCTACTTATACAAAAGTAAGCACATACCTGTACTTATTCATCGATTTACAATCTTTTTGTTCTAAAATTGAGAAAAAATATCCAAATTTCTTCTAATGAAGATCCATCGGTGCAAAAGTCTACCTTCTTCTTATTCTTCTTTTTCGTAAATCTCATCTCTTCACTAATTTCTTTAAAAGCACACACGTGTGTCTGTAAATAATCTAAACTTGTGCCAAACTAAAGGCAATTACTGATTCGTTCTGACTTCAGATTCGGTTTAATCTTTGTTTAAAACAAATTTGACACACATGTGAAGTTAAATCTCATTTTTTTTCCGTAATGAATAGAAAATTTAACCATTAAGTGAACAAGGTATGACCTTTACGTGCGCACTTTACCAATACAATAAAAACTAGAACGGTAATTTAGAGGGTACCTGGCTATGTAATCAAAGTGAGTGCAGATAAAAGATGTAGAAGATAAACAAAGCACCTTTAATTTGTTTATAACAACAAGAGAAGAAGGAAGGTATTAGGCGAACATCAAACCGATTACTCCTTAACCTTTGTATTACTAAGAAATCTGAATTAGTAGATCTAAATTCCATTAACATACCTATGGCATACTATACTTATCCTTAATTAACTTATACCTCCTCAATTGAGTAACTGTATACACACTACGCAACTATGCATTACCTTGAGTGAAACCATCACCATCATATTTTACAACATTGGTAGGGTTTAACTCTAAACGTTTAAATTTGCAGTTGTTGGCCAAATTAAGCGTTTTACACGTATAGAATTGTTGCATCAAAATGCATCACGGATTTTTAATTACTCAAGAAAACCACTTCTGTGAAGCTTTTCCTTGCAAAGATCATCGCAATAGATCGAAATTTACTGGTTTTTCATGAAACACGCTCTCACAATGTTTACAAGGGCACCCTAAGGGCATCTTATCTTAAGTGAAACTTGTTCATGGAATTTGGCATTAACTCGGCTTGATCACTGCTATTGTTATTTCTGAGTCTTTTAATCTGTTTTTATATCATCTTCTTAAATAGGTCATAGTTTTGACTACCTCTCCGTCACCCCTAAAGTAAGGGAGCAAGAGTTTGTTATGTTTGGGCTGTTCAAAATTTTTTGAAAAAATGTACATGTGTAGTTCTTCTTCAGTTCCCTTATATCTCTTGAGGTCTTCTGAGCCACTGCTACAGACGACAAGTGATAAGTCCATGGCTAGATGGAATGGGAACAGGCGACCTTAGTGTTAATAGACTAGCGCCCGGGGTTAAGTTTGTTAGTATTGCAAAATGCATTTACTCGTGAGAAATATTTCAATTTCCATAACAGAGATAATTAGGACAAAACTAAAAACAATTTAAAAAAAAACCCATGAACGTGAATGCCATAATATATTTGATCAATCTGAAATCAACTCCCATTTTGAAAAGCGCCACTGATCTTCCCAGAACTCTTTGCGCAGATCACAGTAAAAAAAAATTAGTTCTTCAGTTACCGACCTCTTCATCGAGATCAACCATAATTCCAAGGTGTATTCTCTTTATGCGCCATATGCACCTGCCCATGAATGACCACCGCCAGCATAGACCGATCGGATGAAAAACCACCGACTTAAGAAAGTGAGTTGATCGTATACGTACTATTCGTATACTCGTATGTACCATACGTCTACTTCGAAGACATGTGCGATCGTCTGGTTTGCGGTTCAAGATCAACAGGGGGAAAAAAAACTGTATAGGATCTTGCTGAAAGTGGCAACTGATTTTCAACATTTCATGTTTGTTGATTGACAACTGAAAACAAATGATCGACGGACGAGATGAATTCCAATCGTACGGTCTGTACTAAAACGCCGCTGGATATACGGCGAGAAAATTCCTAAGAAATTCATTTTTCACTTTTTCACAAGCAATTAGATTAAGTCCATCCATAAAACTACGTTTCGCAGGATGGCAGTTAAATTTTTTTAGAGCCTCTTCAACATTCAACACGAAGAATAGTATAGTAAATTGAATTACAATTAAATCGCTTTCAGTACGGCTTTGGAATCACAGTGGCTTTGTGGATAGTGTGAATTCTACTACCCAGAGATGATAAGTTGCATTCATGTGGCTTATTATACACCTATCGCCAACAGTCTCACTCAAAGACTATATAATACAGTACACCAATGCCAATAAAAACAGCAATGTCATTATGAGTTTACGCCATCCTCTAATCTATAGAAATTCTCCTTAGGTAACTGAAAATTATCTCAACTGTTTTTAAACCTAAGTTATTTATGACATGGAGTTACAGGTACTAATTATGTAGATTTTAAGGGTATATTAAAAATGGGTCTTATTATAACCCGTATAACACTTCGATACTCCTTCGAAATTCGAACTTCGAGTTTTTTTCCCCATTTCCAACACTGAACCATGCAAAGCTGTAGTAGAATTTTTCGAGTTCTGTCTGAATTCAGTTTTCCAGAATTGATTTATCATCGAACGTTAGTACCGACTGAATTTTAATAACGTACAGCATAAATTTTGGAACCTATGGAGTACTGAGATTTTTTGATACTACAGTAAAAATAAATGCTTTTCCTACATTTTAATTTTTAATCTGTTAATTCTGTGAAAACCTAACTAATTGTTATTTTATTTATTTATTCAATCTTAAGACTCTCTTGGGATAAGGACATTTATCCTTCACTCGTTTTGTGTTCGTCAGTTGATGGACTTAAGTCCTAATCTACTAAATAAAACGCAAACAAAAACAACCCTAAAAAATCAAATTAGAACCAAAAAATTAAATGAAACCCACTTTCCAAGAAGAATATTTCAGACAAAAATCATTTTCTTACTACCACCCTATCCATGTATAGAACCGACTATGGAAGTATTTTTTTTTTTTTAATAATTGCCCAGCTTGCGACCATCTCGGCCATCTTGAAACGATATTAACCTGCCCGGGCACTTGAAACAAAATGGCAACTGATTGAAATTTCAAAGTTATGAAGTGCTTTTAAAGACATCACAAGTAGCCGTAAACCACTTATAATTTTTCTTCTATAAAAATCACCTTATCAAAAATAGTCATCTTGAAAGTAAAACATTGAACCAAAGGTATACGAAAAACACCTACAATAGCGTCTCAAGAAAAGAAAAAATGGAGCACTATGCAATGCAGCTCGGTATAAACTAAATTCTGTATGTGGGCGTTTAAATTGGCAGCTACTTAATCATTCAGTCTTAAACAGTATTCGGTTCGTTTTTTTTTTTAAATTCCATCATTCATAATGCTAATTTGTTAGTTAGTACGTGATCTGTTCAATTGATGGCTCTAAAGAGTATCATGCCAAAACTTTTTAATAAAACCGTTCACGGGGAATTTGGAGAGATAATAAACAATTTTAATTAAACTTTATTCTTTTCTTGGATAATCAGTTCAATGTTATACAGAGGTGGACGATTTTGCTTTATTTTTTCAACAATAAGGCATTGTTATGGACTCATAAGTGTCAACCTTGCCCGAGCCTAATTAGCACTAGATGTTTTCCACTTGCCATTTGTAGACCACTTTTCAAATGACCTGGTTGTATTTATGTCCACTCGCATTTAACATGACTTCGTCTCATATGAGAAATAGGAATGGATCGTTCACGAGTGAACTGTTTCAAAAAAATATTCCATTGAAGTGTAGTAACTTACTCCTTTTGGCGAACTGTATAGTTCCATTAGATGTGACAAAAAAATTTACCGACCTTTTTCTTTGGTCACCATCTTATAGATCATCTTCTAGATCTACTTACCTTTTTTTTGCTCATCATCATCTCCCCTCAAGTTGATCTTTGAACTAAAAGAACGAACTAGTTCGCGAGTGAACGATGGAACGAAGAGTTCTGGAACTGCTTCACTGAACTCGGTTCTTGAAGTGAATGACTCGGAGTGAAGTACTTTACTGAAAGGAACTGTTTTGCCCATCTCTAATGAGAAATGAATTCTTTCTATCCCCATGCCTCTGAGGCAAGTAAACACGTATCATTCTCTGCCTCGTCAGTCCGAAGTTCGATTCCGAAAAATTATAAAACAAAATGCGGTGTCTTTATGTTTGGCATCAATAATGCGTTTTCAAAGAAGTTAGCGCTAAATAAAATTTAAAGATCTCCACACAGACCTTGTCCATAATTTTTTTCTATTTCTAGGTTCTTAAAAATATATTTGACTTAATGATTTACTCGAAATAAAATTAATGTATTTTTTTTCAATATGTAGTAGGTAAATATATGAAATTCGTTCGAAATGCGATCTAATTTATGGTAAATTTATGGCTATGCGTAGTCGTTTATTGGACGATTTCGACGACATTACAGTCTATTTTCAACTCCACAATAACTCCATAAGTGAAAGAAAGTCTTGTGTGGCCTTTTGATTTTACAGTGATAAATTTCAGAAACATTGAAAACACGTTTATGGCCGTCTTGTTTGCTTGTCGCAAAAATTTAATCCCAATTTATGTATGGACGAGTTTCAGGCGTCGTGTAATGTTTTGATGTCGAACTGAGTCTTCGGGTAATTCTCCCGTGTTGAGTGTATGTATTTTATATTTTTTTCAAAAAAATATTCATGACCGGTTTTTCACAGGCAACAACTCTGTATGATGCGGAACTCCAGTAGCTAAAACTGGATCTTAAATTGTTTAGTTCTAAAATAAAGATACAAAGCAATTATTAACATCATGGCCATCATACGAGCTATTTTATGGCACAAAACTTTATATGGACTTGAGATCACTTGCCAAAAATAGTCATCGTTTCAATTGCTAAGTAGTCAAAAAAAATTAAATTTTTGGAGACAACTTGACTTATAATCTTTGCTGGAAAAATAGATTTTTATTCGGACTCAAATCGAACATATGAAGGATAATTTCACACGTTTGTAGGAGAACTTTTAGAGATGCAAGGCCCTACATAGTAATGAACATACATATCTAGTACTTAATCTACTCTTGTTTCATGAAAAAAATTATTATATTCGGGAAAGCTCTTGACTTAACACATGCAGTATATAAGCACGACAGAGTTCGCAGTTTGAAGCGACAGTTAGTTCTACGCGAAAGTATTTGTAAGACGATTTTGGACTGGTAGCAGCGATCAGGCAGTGAAAAAATATATGAAATTGGACAGCATTGTCAGTAGTGCTATTATTGAATGCGAATACAAGAACGTTATTATTTCTATTAATTATTATCGAATTGTAAAATTGTTTTACTTGAAATCCCGTCGAAACACTAGCTCCGAACAATACCTACTTAATGTTACTCCCAGATCCGTTACACTTCCATCGTGAGTACTTGTTCATCCCTGAACTGTGTCTTGATTGACAGCAGGAAGTACACAGTAAACAATTTTGTGGAAATTACTGTTCTCAAAGCAGTAAAATATTGATGTAGTAAATTTAAAAATTTATTATCATTATATCATTATATTTAAAAAAAAATGATGAGTAATTTTTAAAAGTTTGTATTTTTACTCATTTTCGTCTTGAACTTACTGGCTGGAAAGTAAAATTACAACAAACAATGAAATTTTACACTATGAATGTGTAAAATACAATGCCAAGTATATATCTAATACTGTGTGAAGTTTATGGCGTTAAATAAAATAAATTATATATATATAATAAACATGTGTTTACTGTTTTATACTTTATACCATATTTGACCTATAACCTCATTTGTTCCCAATTATCATGTGTTGATTGATCTCATTGAATTTTTCCAATTGTCGATTACCTACTATATCTTTTGCTCTTCAAAATATATTGGGGAATTCATCTACCGATCTCACTCGCTCGAAGTTTTTTTTATTTATATTTAATAATAAGCAAACATAAAGATGTCGCATTAGTTTTTTACAACGTTTGTAAGTTTACATATTGCAAAATTTGGCTTTCACACTATCAGTAAATTTACACGTTTTAAGCGATTGATTTCCACATTTATGTATATGCGAACTTACGTATTAATTGGAAAAATCACAAGAGTGCGTAAGCAAATTTGACAATGGTTTTTTTTTACTGCTTTCAGGCACTAAATTTCCTACTCTAAGAGTAGGTAAACAATTTTGACTATGTAGTTTAATTAGGAAAATTTTGAGGTTTTGAAATTTTGAGGTGCCGGAGTACCTATAACATATGCTGAATTCGAAAACACAACATCTACAATGGTAACCCAGGGAACTTAACCTAGACTACCAATACCTAGTACTACTTTCATACCTTTCTCTTCCCATTGAAAACATCTTCCGATTGTTTTTAAGAAAACATCAAAACTATAAAATTTTAAATGCTTTTTTCCAACTGGAGAAAATGGAACAAATAAAAATTCCGTAACAATAAATTACGAGTCCAAGCTCATTCTGAATTCTTTCATAAGGAGCGAAAGTGAAAACCCACTATCTTCGTGACAATCTCCCAGCACATCCGTGCATCAATCACCCAATACGAGACTGTTAAATAGGAAGAAAGAGATGTCGGTGTAATTAACACATTTGGCCTTACGTAGATCATGAAAATTCAGCGCATAGTCATAAAACGCCATAACAGAATGATAGAAAGACTGTTGGAATTAGATACCCATCTTTTTTTTCTCCTGTCTTCAATACGGCGGAAGATACCGCGGCCTTATCTTCTTTCTTCCACATTCGATCTTAACAGCTTTATGGCATAAACGGCCTGGACATTTTCGAATTCTTTACGGTAAAATCCGATAGTACGTATATCGTGTAGGATTTTGTCACATTCTCATAATCGCCATATACTGCGGCGAGTAGCGGCTTTCTGTCGCCATTTATCTCATGAATAATCATCTCACACATGCTGTTTTTTATCTCGACACATTACTAACCCAGTTTTTCGCGCCCATTTTTAAAAAAACAGGAAACCACTGATTACATGGAGGACTTATGATTTCATAACATTTCCTGCATAATTACCGCAAGCAAAGTAGCAAGTTATGACCAAAAGAAATCGAATCGATTAAGTATACAGACTTGAAGGCGAAAAAAAACGAAAGACTTAAGCCAGAAACTCTAATTATGATGGCTTCGGATAGTTTGATATTCGCCGCCTGCAATATGATGGGAATTAATGACTGGTAATTGTTTGTGGTAGTTAGCTAGCTATGGTTTTTATTATTGTCCGAATTGTTGTTTTAAAACATTAAGCTCTAATCGATAGTGGCAATAAATGGAGAACAGGTAAGAGACGGTGGTAAGCTTAAAAGACATCGACTGGTGGAATGGGCATGGAATGTAATTCCGTTGTGGTCAAAAAGGTTTTTTATCTTAAAGATTAAGTAATTTATATTTTTGCTTATTTACTTCACGAATAGCTTTCAACGTTTAATTAATAACATATTAGATCTTAACTGACGTGGTTCCGATAATTTATTTCTAGTTAGATATATGAAAAAATATTCTGAACTTTAAATTTTTTCTTTCTTCTGTTGGTACACTCGCCCTAGTGATTCCCAGGTTTACCAGGTATGCCAGTCTTTGTAATTTCGCCAGCTTGAGATGGACAGTTTTCTGCGTTGTTGTTGCAAAGGTTTTGAAGTCAGTCCCCAGTCCGTGCTGTGAAGGGTCCTACAGATCCAGATAGAGATTCTAGGTCTTTCAAGAACTTTGTCCAAATAAGTTTTGCATCCAAGATGATTCCCAGAAATTTCACCTTGCTAGCATACTCTAGAGATTTGCCAAGAAGAGTAGGCCAATTAGCTTGGCTTTGGACAGGGTCGTCATTTCAGTTTTTTCCAGGGGGGGGGGGGGCAAGATGTTATGAATGTATGTATTTTTATATATAAATCTCCATACGTTATATATAATATATGAAAATACCAAATTCAGGGGGGGGGGGCAAATGCCCCCCTCAAATGACGTCCCTGGCTTTGGACCTCTGACATCAATAGTGCTGTTCTTCAGGTTGATACTCAAACCTGCTTTAGGATTAGTACCCCGATTGCCACCTGGCTTAGAACACTTTGAGCTATCTTTAAACTTTCCACTAATGAGGATGGAATGGTTCGCAGCGTATCCCAGAACAGTAACTTCAGATTTCGTTAGATCCTCAAGAAGGTCTTCCACTACTAAGGAGGGCTAAGTCTTAAGAAGTTCTTGGCTGTAGCATTTCTGATTTGAATGTCTATGTCCAGCAGAAAAAAGATGATTCCTTTCAAGAATACTATTGTCAAATTTTCCAGTAATTATAGCATGCTCTTTTTTACCTATTGCAGGAAGACACAGGCCGTACAGCTCTACATGAAGCTGCAACAATTGGCGATGAGAAGACACTTAACATACTTTTATCTGGAGGATCAGACAGGAACATCAAAGACCTTAAGGTAATAACTTCATTATTATATGCGAGACCTCTCGTATAATTGTATTCCTCAATTAGCACGGAAATACTCCACTGCATGAAGCTGCATGGCGAGGATTCAGTCGATGCGTTAAATCATTATGTGCCTTACCGCAACCAAAGAACGGAAAAGATATTAAGGAAGGAAAAATTAAAGGAGTTCTTCAAGACACACGAGGTGCCTTACATAGTGCCTTGCTGGGTACTAGAAATGGTGGTGGTTTCTCAGCACTTCATTTGGCTGCGCAGAACGGACATAACCAGAGCTGTCGCGAAATTCTCCTAGCTGGTGCTGATCCCGATGTCCAAAACAATGTAAGTTGGGGATAAGATAGCAACGCATGATAATTCTTTTATGTTCTCTTTGATTTTTCAGTACGGCGATTCTCCACTTCACACTGCTTGTCGTTATGGTCATGCTGGAGCGACTCGAATCCTAATATCAGCGAAAGGTGATCCGAACCGAAACAACTTAAACGGAGACACACCCTTGCATATAGCATGCGCAATGGGTCGGAGAAAGCTGACTCGAATTCTTCTAGAGGCCGGCAGTAATATCGAAATGAAAAATGCGCAAAGTGAATCGCCCCGAGACATTGCGGTACGCAAGAATCTTCGAGAGATTCTGGAAATTCTCAGTAAACCTGTGCCTGTTCCGAAGCCGAGCAAAGAACGAGATCGAAGCAGTAGCAATAGTAAGAGTGCTGATAAAGTTGACGGAAGTAAATCGATGGGTGCCAAAAAGAAACCCACCGAAGAAGGTGGAGGGAATCCGGCCAATTGGTCACCATATGGATGCCACTACTTTCCAGATCCGCGATCATTTCCATCGCCGAAACTTGAAACGCTACCAAAAGAGCCGCTGGGCAAAGGAGAGCAATACTTCCTTGATCTGGCCGGTAATATAAGAAAAGGGCCAATCGGAGTTGGAAACACATGCTATTGCGGTCCCTTCTTCCGACACATCGAGGATCGGATTAGTCGAAATCGAAAAAGTATTAGGAAATATGTACATAAAGCAACTGAGCGATTAGATAATAAGGTCCAAGCGTTGGCTCTTCGAACTGATGACCAAATAGAGCAATTGACGCGATCGATGATAGCTGATCGGATTCGATGCGAGGGTAGGCGATTGCATTTGGAGGAGTGGTTGCGGCGAGGTGAACCGGGTCGTCTCACAACTGGCCATCATTCGAAATCGAAGAAAAATATTGAAAATGTGAATACCCTGACGAGGTGCCGGAGTCTGGAACTGTTGGACGATGTGGACAATATAGAGGATAGAAAGATGCAAAATTCTAGAAGTTTTGATATGCTGGATGAACCTGATATTGCTGTGCCTAAAGGTGCAGAAGCAGCATCTTCGGTGCCTAGTTCTGGCCGAAGGACCTCAAAGGCTTCTGAAAAGAGCAAGGAAAGTAGTTCGGCGGTGCAACGAGAAGAATATTCTGTTTCGGAGCGTCTCGAGGAGCTTCTTGCAAAAACCAATGAGATTCTAGAAATGGAACGAATAGTGCGAAGAAGAAGAAAAGATAATCCATTAGCATCGTCCTCTAAGAAGTCGAAAGATAAAACTAAAGACTCGTCAAATAGGCATTTAAAATACACCGACGAAATAATTGATCAACTCCAAACAACCAAGATCGGCAATGATCCAGGCCCATCATCCAAGGACGGATCAAAATTCATTGCCGAAGAAATGGAGAAGATCACGTCGTCCCTTCTACCAAAAGAATCCACCAATGTTATAATAGCTGACAGTCGCCCACCGCTATCACCAGAAATCTCAAAAGACTTTGCCAGCCAGAAAGAATACGAACGAAAAAGCGATCAAGAGCAGGAACGTTCCAGTATTCTAAGCGAGAGTTCCCATCGAAATCCAAGTTCAGCTGGAAGTGGATATGTACCTGATTTTTCGCGACAAGTTCACACACAGCTCTATCAGACATCCGCTAGTCCGCAATACAATCGAGACTATCAGAATATTATGGAGGCGCACGAAGAAGACACCGAAATCAAGTTCAAAAATCTTATCACAGCGTTACGAAAAGACTACCATTCAACCAAGATGGTTATAGAAACGGAGCTTGCCAAGGACTCGTCAATCGGCGACGGAACTGAAAACAACTCACCGTATTCGAACTATGAACAGTCGACTTCTTTCGATGACGATCAAGAAGAACTGCCACGATTGCATGAAATGTTGAACGGGTTCTATCAGAATTCAAGTTTCGATGAAGCGCCCAGCTCCTCTAGCAACACCTTGAAGTCCGAGAAGCGACATATTATCGATCAGGACGAAAGTTTGGAACTATCAGAACTGGCCAATGTAAATGAAATTAACGAACTGAAGAGTAGGATACTGAATGGATCGAATTGGCGAAGTCAAGTCCTGAAGAAGAGTCAGCAAATGGTATACGGTCCGGATGAATCACCTGAAGTCAATGGAATGATACAAAAAGTTGAAATAAAAAATAGCGAGATCAAAACTTTAAAATCACCCACATCCGGCATACTGAAGAGGAGTAAAGTTCAAGAATTGGTTGCCAAAATTCAAGGAGTATCACCCAGTCACAAGGACAGTAGTAATCAGTCGGAAAGTAGCGAAGACGAACAAGACGAACAACAGCAACACATTCTAAATGGGACGGCTTACTACTACAATCGTCCACAGCCCCAAGTGCCGTATCAAAATACGCCCAGCCTAAGTTCACCTGCAATCAACAACGTACAAAATAAAGCTCAAATCATCGATACGCACACTCTTATTCCAAAAGATGCCTACTTTCACGAGCTACCCAACAAGAATCGAATGCGTCCAATTGCCGACAAGCTTCCGGAAAAACAACTACTCGATTTTACCGATCATTTTCAAACGGCTCGGACACGAAATCCACTTCCGTACGTTCATGAATACGAGATTGGTATGACCGAACCGAATCCGATCCAATACATTCCGCATCGCGAAAAGCTTCTAACCAATCGGAAGTTTACATTTTCCAGTGCCGTAGACTATGAATTGTCCCGAATTCATATCAAACAACAACAGCAACAACAGCAGCAACAACATGTGCAACAGACCATATTCATTTCGCCGGAACAGGCTCAAATTGAGCGCGATATGAACAACGATTCCGGTTATAGTACAAAGATTTGCGGTAGTTCGCACGGACCAAGCCCGAGCCTTTCCGGACATACCGACTATGGGATAGGATTGAGCGGAAGTAGCGGCGGATGTGAATTGTCCACGACTTCAACGGAACCTATTGATCCAACCGCAGTTCCGTATTTTTTAAGTAATCTAGGAGCGTCCAGCTTGGTTTAAGTCTGTATTTATATTAGAAGGACTGGAGATCCGAATTTAGATTTAGGACTAGGCTAAGTTGTTTCTTTAATTTGAAATTTAAAATTTCTGCTCTCTTTTATTATTTTTATTTAATATCTTTTTAGAACGTATAATACAACCTGATGTAAATTATAATTATTTTGTTTATACTGTACTTTTGTGTACAAAAATAAATTTCGTTTATACAAAATAAAGTGGATACTTTTATTGGGATCGTCACAGCCTTGTGGCCAACAAGTGTGGCAAAAAAGTAACCGATTTTTGGAGAAGGATGGCATTAGACTTCTAATTTTACTTTATTATTTTTAAATAATATCGTATTGTGGTGATCGATTTAAAAAAAATTGATGTTCATAGACATAGACTGAAACAAGCAAGCAAAAAAAAAAATTTGAGTCCGTCTGTCCGCCGTAAACAAAATCATTTGAACTCTCGTAGCTCCCAAACGTTGAGATATTAAATAGGATTTTTTTTTTGCGAATAGACTGGGTAGGCCTCTTGAAGTGACCAAATTCTAAGGGGTGGGGGTGTGAAGGAGGAGGAAGGGGGGGGGGGGGCGTTTTAGACTGAAATTTTAGTTTCTAGATCTCAAAAATCGCTTATGCTAGGAGGCTGAAATTTGGAATTTATGTAGAGACAGTGGCATACGGGGGTTGGGGCTGAAAAACTTTTGATAACAATATCTCACGAACCAATTGCACTAGACAAATAAAATTCGGTTTGTGTATAAAGGTTGACAAATAAAAAAATCTGAAAGCAAAATTTTTAAAGGAGGGGGAGGGGAGAGTTTTTTCAAAAAATCACGTCTCATATCTCAAAAACAGTTCAAGCTAGATGATTAAAATGTTTACCAGCAGGCCTAAAAAACCCCTAGCACAGAAAAAAAATTTGGGCTGTGGGTGTAGAGGTGAGAAAATATTTCGATTCTTATATCTCGAGAACCTATAATTATATAAAACTGAAACTTGGTACTTAGATAGACCTGTAGTAGTACCCTGATGGAAAAATATAATTTTTTATATGGGTAATCTGACACGGGGGTTTAGGATGTTTTTTCTATCTATAGAACGGCTTATGCTACAAAGTTGAAACTCATTATGTGTATGTAAATCAGCTAGAAAAGTTATTTGGATTTAAAAAGGTGATATATCCATTGGAGTTTGGAAGGGGGTCGAAAAAAATTATCAGTGAAAA
Source organism: Beris chalybata (assembly GCA_949128065.1). Lineage (NCBI taxonomy): Eukaryota > Metazoa > Arthropoda > Insecta > Diptera > Stratiomyidae > Beris > Beris chalybata. The sequence continues at coordinate 7,651,245 of OX421897.1, forward strand.
TGGAATGCATATATTTTCACGGTTTTTGTCATATCTATTAGGTCTTCCCAAATATTTAATTTATTTTTATTCTACTGCTAGGTATTTATGTGGAGAAGCTTTAGAAAGTGTTTTCAGGAGTTTTTGAAATTAGACCCCTGGGGGGTATAAAGGGGTTATATACTATTAATTGATTTTGTCATGGTAAGCTATCGTAGAAGAAATTATTTTAGTGCTGCCCACCATATTTCTCCGCTTCTGGTCATCAGGAAAAAAAAAATATTTTGTTTTAATTATTTTTTGGTGGCTTGTAGTTCTGGCCCGAACAAGAATTAAACAATTTGATTGAAAAATAAAAAAATGGCGGATTTCGAAAAAAATTGCCCTTTGAATTTATTATTTTTTTAATATGTAATAAAGTATTGTGATCGACTTGAAATTTAAAAAAAATTTGCTACCCTGAAATTTTGTAGTTTCACGTTTTAAAAAAAAAAGCAAAAAAAAAATAATGTCCGTCTGTACGCCGCGCCGTACGCAAAATAGTTTGAAGGCACGTAGCTCCCAAACCAGTTGAGGTATTATCATGAAATTTTTATGGTGGGTAGATTGGGCGAACCTCTACGACTAGAATCTTTAAGAGTGTGGGTATGAGGGGGAGGAGAGGGGAGCATTTAGACGAAAAATTTTGGTTTCTAGATCTCAGCAATCGCTTACGCTAGGAGGCTTAAAACTTGGAATTTCTATAGTCCTTCGATAGTGGACCCATTTGCAAAATTGTTGATGTGGGAGTGGGGGAAAAAAAATGCGTCCGAGACGCAACAATGCCGAGATCGACACATTCTAAAATCCATATCTCCGAAAACCTTGACGGCACGAAATTAAAACTTATCAAATATCTGTACCTATACTAGAATAAAAGATTGAAAAGAAATTTTTGAGTAGGGGTAGTGGCGTACGGGGGGGGGGGGATGAAAAACTTTAGATTACGAGATCTCAAGAACCAATTGCTTTAGAAAGATGAAATTCGGTTTGAGTATTAAGGTTGACAAATAAAGATTGCTGAAAGTCAATTTTTTTAAGAGGACGGTGAAACATGGAAGTGGGTGGGATAAGAAGTTTTCAAAAAAATTACGTTTTATATCTCAAGAACAGTATAAGATAGATGCTCAAATTTTTTACCAGAAGTAGGCCCAATAGAAACCTAGCAGAGAAAGAATTTGGGATGTGGCTGTAGAGCGTGAGGGTGGGAGAGGGTGAAAAGGAAAAGGTTCCGATGCTTATATCTTAAGAACCTATAATGATAAAAAGCTGAAACTTGGTATTTAAATAGAGCTATAGTAGTGACATGTTGGAAAAATATAATTTTTTTATAGGGGTAGTATGGTACGGCGGTGGGGGTGATTTTCCTAACTATAGAACGGCTTATGCTAGAAAGATGAAACTCGGTGTGTATATTTAAATCAACTAGAAAAGTAATTTTGAATAAAAAAAAATTCGAATTCGAAAATTGGCGTTCGGAAGAGGGGCAAAAAAAAATTATCAGTGGAAATAGAATGCATATATATTTTCACGATTTTCGTCATATCTACAAGGTCTTCCCAAATATCGAACTCATTTTTATTCTACGGATTCTTCATATGAATATCTAGAATGTGTTTTCAAGATTTTTTGAAATTCGACCCCTAAGGGGGTGTAAAGTGGTTGTATACTTTTTCATGAACTTTGCCATATCTCTTAGATCTGATCAGATTTTCACTTCTACGGGCTTGTTTAATTATCACCTAAGTAAGTGTTTTCCTTCTGCAACCCCTATACCGCAAATGACACAATTATGTAATGGAATATGACCCAATTATGTAATGCATATATTATTCTAACCGCTTCCCGTACTTTTTTTTTCAAACCAAGTTACCAGAGTACTACCTTAAGTCTGATAAGGTAACAAATTCGTTTTTACTTCTATGGGCTTTTAGTGTAAATAATATTCCAAAATTAGAATAGTCTAAACGGACGTTTTCAATGTCTAATCTACTAAAAATCTCTACTTTAAATATTGTTATTTTAAGAACAAAATTAACTTTCCACAAAATCTAATAATTTCGAAACAACTGATGATATACTCCGACTTCGGTCGCTCCTGAACTTTGACCCGAAATATAATAAAGTTTCGACCAGAGATTGGCAGATTTTTTTCATTAATAAAATATTCATCTCAAATTCGGGAAATTAAGAAACACATCTACTATACGTGCTACCATTTAATGAAAACACTGAATCTAGAAAGGTTTATTTCGGTTGATATAAACTCACAGAAAACAATCCGTCCGAATTGGTATCTTAATATCATCAGGCTGTCAAAGCTGGTAGTAGGAAACCTTCATTATCCGTGTACTCGTGCGGCAAGTTGAAATCGCCAATAATTAGCAGGACGTTTTGCGACTGCACCATGAATAACCGCCTGAAGCATTCGAACGAAAAAGGTATAAAAGATAAAAAAGAAATGATCACTTCATTCTTTGTGATTTGTTCATATTTTATTTGCCTTATGCAATTCATTACAAAAAATACAAATATTACATTAATTTCATAACTAACTCTAGGCCAAAATAAAAAAATTATTTTTTTTTTTCATTATTTTGATTTTTCTAACGAATACTTTTGGTTTATTGCTTTTGTGTTCTTGCGCAAGTTGAATAAAAAATAAATTAGAGGTGAATAACAATATAGATTTAAAATGTTATAAAACAAATTCATTTTAAAAAGAAATGCAAGGGATGATCATAGAAGTTTTGCAATCACTTTACATAAACCGTGAAAATAGTTTTACAACTAAAATCGGATGCCTTAAATTCTGTAAATATTGGATGAGCGATGAAAAAATTGAATTCAAGTGAGCATTTCGATGAGTATAGAACAAAATAACGTATGCATCTCAACTTTAAGTCTTAAGTCTAAATTTCAAAGATTTCACAAAACGAAAGTAATTGCAAAAAAAAAAAATTGGATCGACATAAGAACTATAACATAGCTGCAGCTCTAAAATCTAATTTTATCCGCATTCCTTGAGGAACTCTGAGAAAATCCGGACGAGATTATCAATACCAAATAAATAGTTTGTATCGATCGAATCGTCATCGGTGGGAAATGCATGAGCAAAGTCGATCATCTTTACATATGACCACGAATCGTTCTCATCGTAACCGTTGATACTGTCAATCAATTTATTGGCACAATTGTCGCTATTTAATTGTTTAACAGTCTGTTGACCATAAAAAAAACATTCCTAAAAAAACGACGATTCAAACAAAAAGAGTTCACACCAACCTGTTCGTAGTCGTCATCGTTTTCTTTTTCATGCGTTTCTACTTGCGGACGATACTTTGGGATCCTTCGCTCACTGGACCAAACATTTTCTAATGTCTCGCGGTTTTCGTCGGACGGAGCTAGGCGAGGAGACTGTTGTGATGAAGTAATGGCGCCGTTTGATCTAAACAAAAAAATAGACCAAATTCGAATAAAGGAAAAATGCTTTCGACTAGAAAAAGTATCGTCCCCCTACTTACACATTATTGCAATTCAATTTATTATCGTTGCGTATTAACTCCATTCTTTTTGCATCGTATACGATCAGAATCGAACTCGAATAGAGTTTGTAATAGGTTTGTGTTCGTACCCATTTTTGAATTGATCGCAATTCGGTTAAGATTTGTGCGATCAGTTTCCGACAGAAGCCGGACTTTGTTGCATTTAGGAACATGCGGAGAGTATCTTTGAAGGTCGTTTCGTTCAATTGTTTGCCATAGTCTTTGCCGAAACGACAAAGCTTTCCGGTTTCGTTGTTGTACACTTGAAAACCCGGTATACAAAGACCGATCGATTTCTTACACGCTGCATATTTTTCTTCTTCGGCAATGATTTTTTCTTGTGTTGCAAGCGGATCCCATGTGCGTTTTCCGACCTTTATGTCCATGATACAAGGTTCGTGCATGTTGTGTGTTAGGTCGGATAGTTTGATGAAGTCGAGCTGTGAATGGGTAAGGTAAAATTGGGGAAAAAATTAGTCGTGAATGAAGCATCTATTAAATGTCTACTAATTGAATGTCTACTAATCTAGAGCTTTGCCAAGGATTTTTCGTATATAAAAGGAAATCGATGTGATGTTCGAAAACATAGATATATATATATAATGGAGATGACAAGCAGCGATTAAGTTGAAGGCAGACGTCATCGCATTCACTTGCACGCAAAACAACAATAATTGACATAACGACACTGTTTTATCTCATTCACTCACACGCTAAAACAACCACAATTTAATATAACGACTCGGTTTTGTCTCACTTCCCTGGCTTCAAAGAGCTTAACACAAAACCGCTAGCTTGTCGTCTCCAGTAGCTCTATTTTCGAAAACAACACAAAAATATGACAATATTGTAAAAAAAGCCTTACCTGTCTCCCATTTATGTCGACCGTAGTCGATCCTCTGTATTCCGGTACGAGCCGCTTCAAACTCAGCAAACATGGATGCGTCGTAGTCTGAAGCAATTCATAGAAACGTTTTTCCCGTTCACCACATATTGGTTTACCGAGTGGTTTCAACACGACATCGCCGTGCTGATCTTTCAGCATTCCAACGGCATCGGTACCATCCTGAAATGTGTGGCCGGCAACTTGATTGGCTAGTGGTATTGTTCCAACCGGAAAACTATTAACGGACACTTGTGATGATACTTTAGTTGTCATGTTTACGGTGTTCTTCTGCCAATTCAAAAATTGTTCTTTTCTTGATGAAGAAGACGTTGGTTAACATAATCTTTAACTGGAATAGATGAAAAATCGGATTGTTGCTTAAATACTTTTCGAAGGATAAACACAAACTTATTAAGTAAATTTTGTTAACCAACCCGTGAAAATAATAACGACACTAAAGAAGTTAAATTAACATCCAACGAATTTAAAACAAAAAATGTTGTCTACTTGCTAACGACGCGTCTCACAAATCAAACAGAACAAGATTATAGGCCGCCCAAAAAAAACCATGGGAGCGTCAAATTCTTATCGCTATTTACCCATTTAAGATTAAACCGTGAATAAACACTTTAGAACGATGAAGTTCATATCGATTAATAGAAAAATATTTTAGTAAGACAAAATGACACAGTCGATCAGCACAAAGCACACCATAGTAGTTTTCATGGTATCGTTACATGCTCATCCACTTCTAATGAGTGATGAATTAGTCATTTGTTAAATCACGAATAAAGTGGCGATGTACAAACAGCAGTAAAAGTTGTCAAGAATTTTATCTTTAAGCGTGAGCAACGATTAATAGAGTTCTGCAATTACAAATGGTCGTGTTTGTGTAATTTTAAAGTATTTACGAGCTAGTGACACTTTCGAAATAACAAAAAAACTTGTTTTTCTCAACAATTTTATTTTAAAATCGGAAAGTGGGAAAAAGTAGTAAATTACAAAAATATATGAAAATTCTAAAGGCACGATGATCATCTAATTAAATGCAGCAACAATCTAAGTCTATTCTCAGTGCGTTTGATTTTACTTGTTGTACTTGTAAAAACCTTCGCCGGACTTAATACCGAATTTCTTCTCCTCATTCAGTTTATTCAACATTTTGATTGGCTTAAACAGTGGATTCTCCGGATATTTCTCATTCCATCCGTGTAAAATGTGATGGTTAGTGTCCAGTCCGACATAATCGGCCAGTTCTAGCGGTCCCATCGGGTGACCAGCACCCAATTTCATAGCGGTATCAATATCGCGTGCCGATGCATCGCCACGTTCAAGCATACGAATAGCTTCGGCCAAGTACGGTACAAGTAATCGATTCACAACAAAGCCGGGTGTATCCTTGCACGTGATGCATGTTTTTCCCAGTGTTTCACCGAATGCCATCATTTTCTTGTACGTTTCGTTCGAAGTATCATCGGTTCGGATTACTTCCAACAGTCGCATTATCGGTACGGGATTGAAGAAATGCAAGCCACCGAAACGATCCTTTCGTTTTGTAATCGAAGCGATTTCTGTGATTGGCAACGACGAAGTGTTACTCGCGAAAATTGTATGCGATGGTGCAATCTGGAATTTGAAAATAAAAGTAGAAATCAATCGGGTGGTAAATGAAAGAAATAAACGCGACAAAACTTACTGCATCAATTTTCGAAAAAAGTTCATGTTTGACTTTCATATTTTCAACGATGGCCTCAATCACAAGATCGGTACCCTTGACGGACTTATTCAAATCGGAGGTTCCGTCAATGCGTGCGATTGTTGTATCGATGAAGTTCTGTTGTGCTGCTTCGTTCTCCTTGAATTGTTTTCGGGCGACACGCACTAGACTCTTTTTAATATTGTCCTTGGATTTTGATGCCAATTGTTCGTTGACTTCGACCAATGCGACATCGAATCCGGATGCTGCAGCCACCTAAAATTTGATGAATTGAATAAACAGGAAAATTTAACGATTTATTTAATGCTTAAACTACCGTCAGGTTAACGAGTTCCTAAATTTGACGGCAGATTTCAGGAAGTAAGCAAAAATATTGGCCGCTATTCACAGTCGTCATAAAGTTGGCTTTAAGATAAAGCTGACTTTAGTGTCATATTATTAATAAGACACTAAAGTCAGTTTTAGCTTAAAGCCAACTTTATGACGACTGTGAATAGCGGTCATTGTTTTTAAGTTGTTGGTAACAATTGGCAGCAAATTTAAAAAATCTGCCAACAATCTGGGCGTAACTTTATTATTTTTCCGGCAGAAGTTAGGAACGCGTTCAATTCTGAGATGCGGTGTAGGTTACTATGTGACTGAAAACCTATCGAAAAGAACAAGCCCGTGGAAGTGAAAATCTGATCGGATCTGAGAGATATGGAATAATTTATGAAAAAGTACAATCACTTTACACCACTTTAGGGATCAATTTTCAAAAAATCTTGAAAACACTTTCTAGGTATTCATATGAAGAATCCGTAGAATAAAAGTGAATTCAATATTTTGGAAGACCTGGTAGATATGACGAAAATCGTGAAAATATATGCATTCTATTTTGACTGAACATTTTTTTTGCCCCCACTTCCGAACTCCGACGGATATTCGAAATTTTTTTTAGTCCAAATTACTTTCCTAGTTCATTTACATATACATACCGAGTTTCAACTTTCTAGCATAAGCCGTTTCATAGTTAGGAAAAACACCCCCCACCAAAATGTGCACAGAAAAACAAAGTATATGTACAAAACAATAATAAGACCTGTGCTATGCTATGGCAGCGAAACGTTGACATTGACGCAGGCGTTCGAAAAATTAGTTAACGCCTTTGAAAGAAAAGTCCTCAGAAGAATTCTCGGACCTGTGAGGGAAGACTCGATCTGGAGAATACGGTACAATAGAAAATGTTATGCCATCTTCGACAATCCAGAAGTATCGATCCTCGAAAAATGTAAAAAGCTACAATGGGCTGGTCGTGTGGAGCGTATGGATGACGGAAGAATCCCCAAACGCACACTAAAGAGAAAAGTCTATGGACAAAGACCAGTTGGAAAACCACGAAAGCGCTGGGAGGACTCTATTGACGCAGACAGCAAATCACTTCTAAGATGCAGAAATTGGAGGACGCGGTCACTGAACCGAGAAGGCTGGAGGAGGCGGCACATTCAGGAGGCTAAGGTCCGATTTGGACTGTATTGAAAATTGGAAATGGATGATAGAATCGCAAATCCTATCTTTAATAGGAAATCTTTGCAAACTATCTACATTATACATAAACTATACATGCCACTTATGAAGCATCCGCGAAGAATAGGAAAGTATCCTCAAAGAACATCGTAATGGAAAGTTGCTTTATTGCTCTATGCGTTGGTAATTATAAAATATTGGGATCTATCCTCTAGCCGGTGATCTAATACCAGTTGCTATATTTTTACATGTGAAATCGAGTCGACTGCTTCTGCCGAGTCTAAGAAAAGGGTGCGGGATTTGTTACCTTTATCAAACGAAGAGTTAATAAATTTATTGAACGGAGCTACTTTGTCATATTTGCTGCATGCTGCACGAAAACAGGAAAATGATTTTCGTAGAATTTTTCACGTGTTTAAAAGAAAATCATTAATTTCTACTTTGCAATTATTTTTCCAACGAATACAGTCAAAAGTTTGCGAACTCGGGAAGCTGCAGAAAAAAGTCGATAAAGGTCATCATTCAGTTTCAGCGATGGTTTAGTGTGCTGAACTGCATTTTTATGTAACGGCTTTTCTATAAAGGGCCGCCGAGTTTTTTCCCGATAGACAATCCGACCCGTAGCCAATCAGTAAAAGTTCCCTCATTTTGTAGCAAGATGCCCGCATACAAATGAGACTAAATAAGCTGCACAGTACTTCAGACTTTGACCTCGATTGATCACTTAACTTGTTTCGAAATTTCAAACGGGACTTTCTATCCATTGGCCCGCAATCGTACAGAGCCGGTGTAATTATAGACCTGTCCTCCCCGGGTCGCTACTCGGCCAAGTTCATGGGATTGTACCGTTCCGTTTTTTTTACTCGGCAAACAAATCAAGGCGATTTTCTCCCCCGCAATCAGTTCCAACTAAAAATAGACCTTGTACCGATGCACTGCTGATAGCAGACCTGTCCGCAGCCATAAAACACGAACCTGATAAGAATGTTTTTCAAGTGTATTTTTAAAATTTTAAATCACGTCACGGCCCACGATCGACCGGTTGGTTCGTCAATTGGGCCGTGACGGCGCACGTCTACGAGATGCACTTTGGACCCCACAACCAGCTGAGTTCCGACAAATCTACCGAAATTCCGTTAAGTAAACTTCTTTCCGGATAATTGGCGTGCCTTTTGTTTGCCCGGTGTAAATATTAAAGCAGCTGAAATTGAAATAAAGAAAAGCAAAAAATTTCAATATTTACCTGAGCGATTCCGGAGCCCATTAAACCGCCTCCGATAATTGTAACGTGTTTGATTTCATTCGACGCTGCCGACGACATTTTCCTCACGAACTGTTGCATAGCCGATGCCATTTTTGCACTTTGCTTTTAATAATGTACAAAACAAACGGAATTACACTTTGATTCTGTTACACTTTATGACTAATCGTTAACAAGAAATAAAAAAAAAGAAACTTTAACTCTGACCGGCTTCGAAAAACACACTGGACACTGCCACTGTTGCACGTACAGTGAAAATCACGGTGGTGGAATATCCAAAGTCCGGGTGACAGAAATAGCCAAAGGCACTCGCGACCATTGTGAATTAGAAGTGCGCTGTGTTTACAGCGGCTACTTACTTTAATTAGTCGCGTTAAATAAATTCAGTGATATCGTACAGTATGTATATACAATATAAATTTAGTCAATATGATTTACCAGTTTCTGTGCTCAGTTCGAAAAATACATATCGAATACAATACAAAGTAAAAAGCATAAATAAATTAACACTTTGTATACCACACTTGTGCTATTTATTATGCTATTTAAAGGGTCAAAATTTCTGTGCCGGCCATCGGTGATCCCCTTGGCATTCAACGTTTTAATGATGTTTTTTTATGATTACGTTGTTCACTTATTTCAAGAATAGCATTTACAAATTTAAATTGAAAAAAACCGTACTCTAATCCTTTAACCTAAAATACCTTGGTGTTCTATTAGATAAGAAACTCTCCTTCTCCTGTCACATAGACAACATATGTTTCAAAGTCAGCAAGGCTACGTACGCACTGTATCCTCTTATCAATAGAAAATCTAAACTTTCGCAGGAAAACAAGATTTTATTATTTAAAATGGTAATCCAACCCATTATCGCATACAGCTCTCCTGTTTGGGGTTATTGTGCTAAACTACATTTAAAAAAGCTTCAGGTTTCACAAAATAAATGCCTTAAAATGTAATGAAGAAGTCATTTTTCTTCTCCACTAGAAGTCTTCATGCAGAAGCAAAAGCGCAAACCGTTCACGAATTAGTTGCAAACAGACATTTATCCTTCCTTACAAGGCTGGAACTAGTTGATAATCCATTATTGTTAGCACTCCTATAATGTCCCTCTACTGGCCATGTTCTGGAGTCAAATATCGATATTAAGTTTTAATTTTCCTTTTTACTATTTTCTTTTGATTTCTCTTTAATTTAAGTTAGTTAGGAAGTTAGGTTTAAGGTCACAACACAAGGTTTTTTTAAAACATTTTTCCTTGAATTTATGTAACTAAAATTGTCATAAATGTTTTGCTTTGCTGTGCTAACTAGGTTTAATTTAGCTGTTAAGATTTTGAATTATCTGTTCGATGTTAGACATAAGTGGATAAACTAATAAATATTGATTGATTGATAATCCTTTAACCTTTTGATCTCTACCGACAATAAAAATCGGAAGTACTCTCCAAATCAAATATCAAACTGCAACCCTACGAGCGAAAGTCAAAAGGTTCTTGGGTTCGGGCTGAAGGAAGCCACGATATTAAATCAAATCGCAAACTTCACTACTCCGTCGTGCCAACACTTTTTTTCTGGTCCTTTTTCAAGTTTAACTTCATTATTTTTAAGAATAAAGTATTGTTGTCGATCTGAAGTTTAAAAAAAAATTTGCTACACCGAAATTTTATATTTTCACCGTTTTAGAACTAATAGACTCCAAAAAAGCAAAACAAAAAGAAGTCCGTCTGCCCACCGTCCGCAAAACCGTTTGAATGTGCGTAGCTGACAAACTTTCTTGAGATATTACGTTGCAATTTTTATGATAGGTATGTAACTATTGTTCGGACGATTGAATACATCCAACGAGCGTTTCCCAGTTTCGCAATAAAAGTTTTACAGGTGCAAATAGTCAGGCTGACCTGGGGTCTGTCCAATGGGCAAGCTATAGCTGCTCGTGCTTTTGTACCGGAATGATTGTTAGCCGAGACACAAAAGCAGCTAAATATCAGCTATAGCTTGCACATTGGACAGACCTCTGGCAGTGCGATCAAGGAGCGCATTTCAGCTCATTCTCGCATCCAAGGCTACCCCCACACACTTGACCTTATTCGAAAACTCGATCATTTCACCAGAAAATTCTGTACTTTCGAGTTTGGGCCCATCTTGTTCTTTTCATGAAAATAACTAGTCGTCTTTTTTGGGTTCATGGTTAATTTATAAAGTTTTACAATTGTTTCTATGTACAGTTGGTTCTTATTGTTAATCAGTTTGGATAAAGAACTCAGCTGAGGCCGAAACAAATAATTATAATAGAAAAGCAGTATTTTACCCGGAAAAATTGTCTGTTTTTTTCAATTTGATAATTAACCAACCCAAAAGAAAATTCCTTAGTTGGATACGAAAAAATTATCAATTTTTTTTTATATTTTATTATTTTTCTCCATTCAATTCTACACAAAATAAAAAAACTGCAGATTTTTCCGATCGGTAAAAGTGGTGAAAAAGGTACTTTAAAAAGGGAAATTTCGGTAATATTTAGGTATACATTTTCATATGTATTTTTTATTATACCACCTTGATCAAAAAGTTCCCGGAATAACCACCGTGTGGCGATGTTCCATGTTCCGATTTGAGTTCTGTTTTTTTTAAGTTGGTACATTTATTGTTGACATTTACTCTAAATCTTAGCGTCATAGCTTGACATTTGCAAAAGTTACGTACGTTTTAAACTTGCAAGTCAATTAGTTTTTAATATTTTTGAAATTCCTTCGTTCAGTAGCATTGATTTACTAACATAATAAGTGTAAAAAGTTTAATCCAAATTGGTTGAGCGGTTCTTGAGGAAAAGGTACATGCATTTGTATAAAAACTCGCCCTTAAAATTTGCGAACAAAAACATTCAACCGCTGTAATTGAAAAACTACAAAACACTTGTCAAAGTCAAATTCGTTGTTTGGCAGCTACAATGCATCTCAGCGGGGTGGGACGAAGCACGATGTTGTCTACCTTCTCGATGCGAGCGGCATATTTGCGGTCACTTTATGACTCAATCAAAATGTTTGCTAACCTTGCGCGCTCCCATTTAAGCAATTCCAACTCCCCGAAGACAAAAAATTCCAGTCGCACAATTCGTTGACAAAACGACCTTACAACAGTTTCACTACGCCGTCTGGCTCACACACGCCCATCGGCAACAGTTTCTCCAAAACACAGCCGGACGGCACTAAATTCACTAGACAAAACTGTAGACTACTTACCGCACGTTTTCCATAGGAACTTGCAGTAATTCGCGCGAAACTAAACCGAAAACCGTGTTAAATCAACACAACGGGCACAACAAGAGTAACTGCGTTTATGTGACAGCGACAACTTCGAATTCGCAAAATCGCGACCTTTTCGCAACGCACACAAACGAAGAAACGAGGTGCATTCATATATGCAGCGAAATGCGCAGGTGAAATGCAGTACTAGAGTTGTGTCAACTTTTTACAGTGTACTACGCTTCTGTGTGATTTTTGAACTTCAATCATTTTTCATTCGCAGCTTTAAAGTCGACTCCGATTGCGTTTATTCTGTATGACTCTTAAGAGTTCGAAATTTGACGAGAAGGTCAAAGCTGCTGCAAAATCCATACTGACCTTTTCCGTATCCGAAGCTTAAAATTGATTAGTGTCCCGGCGATAAAAATACCATTTAAAGGCAGAAAGAGAAATTTTTCAGCTGCTCCCAATGAATTTATTTTTTACTTTTTAAATTTCCTCTCCACCCCAACATCCTAGTTGCACGAAAACATTTTATTTACCGTATTAAACTTCCGTTTCATTTCCGAATTAATTCCACTGTTCCATTGCCAACTTCACTTTGATACCAACCAAGAAAAAAAAATTGCCAACCCTGACAATGTTCGAACTTCCGTTCTTTTCTGTGGAATAAGTCAATCCAAATGGTACGTGTGTCTCGTTTTTCAGTGATTTGTCCGAAATTATTCGTTTTAACGTTGCGAAAATTATTGAAAACTCGCTTAACTTTGTAGCGGCAAGTGTAGGGCATAAATTCCAGTTATAAAAGTTCAATTAAATCGCGAAAAAAGTGATTTCTTGGTTTGCCTCATGTTCGCCTTGTATGTTGACGTTTCGGTTGTTCCTGCACGAATTTATCTACGCGTGCCGGGCTGGTTTATTGAATTAAAAACTTTGCCAAAACTACGCTTAATAATCGAATAACTGAATAATTTCGTGACGAATCCGAAAATATGAAATCGTGGAAAATTCTAACCTAAAAATTCTCCATTTGACAGACGAAAAAACGCCGTAACGGAGGACGCTGCAAGCACAACCGCGGACATGTGAAGCCCGTTCGGTGCACGAACTGTGCCCGTTGTGTCCCCAAGGACAAGGCAATCAAGAAGTTCGTTATCCGGAATATTGTTGAAGCTGCCGCTGTTCGTGATATCACCGAAGCCTCAGTGTACACATGTAAGTCGACCGGATGAGCCCACCCACCCTTGCTTGTTTTCCAGAAGCTAATCGAGTTTCTCTTTCTTGTATTTTACAGCTTACATTCTTCCCAAGTTGTACGCCAAGCTCCACTACTGTGTGTCTTGCGCCATCCACTCGAAGGTCGTGCGTAACAGGTCCAAGGAAGCCAGACGTATCCGTACGCCACCAGTAAGGACCTTCCCCAAGGACATGGCTCGCCAGAACAATGCGGCCCGCAAGTAGTTTTTATTAAAATCACAAGAAAACAAATAAAACGGAAAAAATCATACGAGAGGCTTTTTTATTCGATGTGGTGGTGGCTTTCAAAGTTCGGCAAAGTTTTCTACATGGGAAACCGAGCCGAAAGATGATCAACGACCTTTTGGAGGTGACGGTGGTATATATCATTCTGTCGTGGCTTAAACGCCGCTTGAAGTCCTTGTCTAGAAACACCCTTTCAGATGGTGTTCTATTCTAATTTTCTTCAAGCCTGAAGTTTCTTTTAGCAGAGGAAATTTTGTCGTTTGCTTGGTGTAGGCAACAGGCACTCAAAGCTTTTTATAACAAACCATTCGGAAAAATAGAACATCTGATTATCTAAAACTAAGCAGATATCAGACCCGAACCCTAAAACATTGTAACAGCAGCATCTCAATAGGATTGGTCTCTGAAACTAAAATTTGCAGAATGTTTGAAGACGAAACACCAGAGCATATCCTCTGAATGGGAGGCTTTAGCTCATAAAAGACTTCCATCATAATTCCTGACCATTCCTCTTCACAAAATAGCAGGCTTCATTGAAAGCGCGGGGATTTAAGAGTAATAGTCAATCCAGGGGACGTCGCAATGTAGCTGCAGTGACAGAAATTAACCATTGTACCCCTATTTCCAATCTATAGTCAATTCCCGATGACCGTCGTAGAAAAGCAATGGATCAGCACTTCACAAATTTTGTATGAACTTCATAAAGAGTTTTTGAAGCTTTTCTGCACTGGCTCGAGAGCCAGTGGAAAAAGTGTAGTCAGTGTACACTAAACCCGACAAAAAGAACAGACCAGATGATCGAAGGAATTCGATGACTTTCACATTACGAAGACACTGTACTGTGCTTTTGTTCGGTCTGTTCTTGAGTATGCGTGCCCAGTTTTGGCACCTTACTACAGGACTGACATCAATAGGATCGAGTCAGTACAGAGAAGATTTCTGAGATTTGCGCTAAACGGTCTTTCATGGGTAGACACTATACGCCGTCCTTTCTACTTTGAGCGCCTTCAGTTATTGTCACTGGAGTCACTTGAGAATAGATGCCTTCTTACTGCTGGTTTTGCTGTTAAGGTTCTTTTTGGCGATATAAATTAACCTCATCTGCTAGGCAAGCTAACTTTCAACGTTCCGAGTCGATCATTGGGAGGCTATAAACATCTTTATATTGTTATGGTTGAGGCAAAGGAATGAATATGTTGACTTGAAAAAGTCAGTGTGCCAAATCCGCATACGTCCGAATTGATGACTGATGTCAAGCTGGAGTGACGCGCTTGCTGGCGGCCGGGACTAGCTACGGCAGTGTGAGGGGGTTTCTTTGCTCTGACATCAGACCATACACCCTAAGCCTGTACAACAACCTGTACAATAATCACGTCGACTTATCCAGGGTATTAAAATTTGGGATATCTTTCCCAATAGGTCATGAGAGATCAAGAAGGGTTGGATTGCGCGACTTCGTGACTTGTCTGGGCGCCCTGTCTGCCCACCCTGCCTCAGCCGCATTATTTAAGAAATCGTAAATTTATTGCTGATGCTAGTGTTTTATTATTATGTATGTATATACTTTATTATGTTATCTGTTATTCTTTATTTATGATCCTATTTTTATTTCCATTATTATTGTTATTCCCTTCTTCTTTTTTAATATTTCTTGGAACACAGTCGTTTCCTTCCCTAGAGGAACGGTTTTCCAGCAAATGAGCCTTCGACACTGGCCCCGATTGATTCTCTTCCAGCGGCCGGCTGTACAAAATATTGTACTTGCCGGCTTTTATCCTAGCCTCCACAAAATTGTTTCGTTCTGGTCTATGTAAGGAGTTCAGCCCACCACAGAAACCTATTCTAATTTTGAAAGTTTAAATCTTATCGCTTTTTTAGTTATTGAGCCAAGATGCTAGGTCCAAGACTTTTCGGGTGTTCTTCCATCCGATGTGTTCGGAATGGGGGCTTCAAACCCATAACACTGAGTTATTCCAGTAGAAGAACGCGCCGAAGAATAAATAATAAATGTGAAGAAACTGGTCCGAGAAACGTTTTCCGAATTGTACGAACAGGGGAGAAACACGCCAGGATGCAATGCTTTAAAAATACACTACAAATTTCGTTCTGTAATGTAATTGAAGATTTTTGTTTTTAACCACCTTTGGGTATTGGATTCTTTTTTTTTAATTTCGGTTTCAAGGAGGGACTAAAAATTTAGAACTACCGCACTCTTATCCATAACCCCAGCACAAGGAACTCATCAGCATTTAAGACGTCATTACAGGTTTTATAAAGCCTCCTTCCAATCGATGGCTCACTGTTTAAACAACAATCTCACGGTAAACCCGAGTGCCTTCACCACTCTCAATAATTTCAAAAAATATTCCAAAGATTATTTTTAGACTTTTGTAGTATTTATTATTTAAATAATATGTTTTACAATAAGTTGGGAGTTGAGTTCTAAAAATTAACAAAACTTTTGTTCTGATTGTGTCTCCATCGGATTTCCCACCGTTTGTCCCTCGATATTCGGCAATATGAAGCTAAACGAAATTTTAGCAAGAGTAAAGTAAGCAAAAAATTATTACGCAACTAGGAATAATTTTTTTATATGTACAACTTCCGGATCCGATTCACTCCATTGCTGCTTCGCGCAGGCTCTTCTCGAACAATTTCTTCGAATCGATAAAACCCTGTTTGGTTTTACCGAACGAATTCGGTCCGGACGATGTGGGTGTATCGCGTCCGATATTTCGCATACGCATCTTACATTCGGCTGGCATCTCTTCGACTTCGTCGTCACTGTCGTTATTGAAAGCGCTAGCCACTGTAATCTTTTTCGGTTGTTCCGGTTGCGGTTTTGTTTGCGACAACTTCATATGAATGCCCGGCTAAAAAAGATACCACGAGAAAAGAAAATACTGAGTAAAGTGGACACGAGTTTGAGTAAAGTGGATACAAGACCCGAGTCAAGTTAGAAAATATTACCCTGGCCACAGTTCCGGGCTTGCCGAACTGGATAGCTGTTTTTGAAATTCTTGGCGCGGGCTTCGGGACCTTGATCGTTGTTGTTTCGGCTGCTGTTGTCGCGACCGCTGCTGTTGCAGAAGATGGAACGGTATCACGTTGAGATTCTGCTGTTTCACCAGATCGGCCATTCGATGACGATGATTTACTAGATTTGTCTTGAACGCAAAATTGGATAATGGCATTCAGTTAAAATATAACATCTTCAAGTATAAATCCCACCACTCCTAATACTATCATCGATAAGGTGATCGGATGAGGAGTCCTCCTCGTGTTGCGGCTCCAGCTGCTGCTTACTTCTGCTGGCTATGCGTGCATCGGAACGGTCTGTTTCCTCGTTGCGGTCATCTCGATTTGTCTGTCGTTTGTGATATCGTTCGCGCGAACGTGTCCGAGATCGCGATCTTGAACTGGCACTGGACGATCGGGAACGGGATCGATCGGCGCGACGATTCCGTCGGGACGACGATGAAGACGACGATGTTGTAGAGGAAGATGACGATGAAGAAGACGACGATCGTGTTAAGCCTGGCAATTTTAATTACTGGCAAAATTAAAAATTTGTTTTACAATTAAATTTTGTGTAGAAAAGATAATTTGTGACGCAAGAGTACGATAACGAGGTGATGATCAAACGCTGGTTTGCATCAAAGTTAAATGAATTATTGAAGTAAGCACCTTATCATTAATATATAAGAGCGGTTCAAGGTAGCTACCCGGGCAAGAAGCTGCACGATTTGCGTAAAAAAGTTATTAAGACAATTTTTTACGTGAGTCGAAATAACTTCGGGCTCATTGTGCTCAAGGGACTTGCCAGCTCTTCCGACATCAAAGATGTGCTTGCTCCAATTCAGGTGGTTCTTGACTTTTATGCCCCATTTTCACGGTGATAGTTTTTTGCGATAGTCGATGTCATGATCATTACTATCATCTTAACTCTCAAAATATAAGCTTTTCGATAGTTACTGTCGCGCTATCATGATATCACATTTCACGATTATTTTTTAGTGCGAAATTTTCAAATATAAGGCTGTTTCAGACGAGCGCATCGAAGGATACGAACAACGAATTTTCTATATCCTTTCACAAAACAAATCACATCGAAACTAGGTAGCGTTCCAGCAACTTTTGATGTCGATCAGAGTGCGGCTGATTGAATGATCGAAAAGACAGAAATGTTCAGAAAAACGTGGCTAAGAAAGCTTCAGAAGATGGAAAAGAAACTCTCGTTAAAAACTATCACTATCAACTTGAAGTTGAACTGAACGAGAAGTTTGTACGCCACCTGAAGATGTATTTGCGACCAATTCTGCAACATCTCATTTAAAGAACATATGACAGAAGGCATCGATCTCAACTCTGATTTTCTTGCCTCATTCCAAGACAAAATTGAGAACTGGTTTCAATGCACCTAGTGACTTAGTGCGGCAAAAGGCTACCAAAGTTGGACGTGCCTCTGAAGCAGCGTTGATATTATCCAATGATCTGGGGCATCGACCGAAAAGGTTGAAGAAATAATTCTGTTTAATTCAACTCGTATAGAACGTTTGCATAGAAAATTGTCAATCCATTTAAGGCAGTCATCCCGTGTGACGGTTTCCAAAAATAGATTTTTTTTTTTGTTGCATAAATTACATCCAAATATAGTGTAGAATATGTGGGCGGAGTGATATTCCGATATTCGAAGCCGTTCGGAAGTTACAGGCCGTTATATTCTCTAAGCTCCTTTGTTGCTTCGAATATAATGAAAAGTTTAGTCACGATTTTCTCAAAACGGTAGTTTTAAATGAAATCGGTTGACACGATATCTCGAAATCTATCGAACGGATTTCTTTGAAATTTGGTAAACTTATTCAGTACTAATATATATAGTCTCCAAAATAGGATAATTGTGATTCATCAAGCGGTTTTTTTTGGCGACCTAAAGAAGTCGAAAAACACACCAAAACTGTCGATCAAAAGTTCAACAAGCTGCCAAAAATTAACGGTTCAATATTTTTTTATAATCCTAGTTCCAAGACTAGTTCAAACTTCACAGATTAAAACGTCGTTTGATTTTTTCATTTGAAATAAGCAGAACGCCTGCAATCGTGTCTACGGAAAACAAGGTTTTTAGAAAATGGGTGGCTAAGTGGGCGTATACCTCAGCAATGACCGACAATTTGGGGCTGAAAAAAATCTAAAGTGTGCTCAACATGTTTATAAATATGTGGTAAAAATTTCACAGTTGTATCATTATTAAGTTCGCCAAAACGTATCCCCAAAAATGGTGTAAAAAAGAGCCTGCACACGGGATGACCCCCTTAAGAAATGGTGAATTAAAGCCATGGGTATACAAGGTATACTAGGAGAAATTGATTCCAAATTCGTTCAGCAGCTTTAGCGGTATCAAGGGAAGCACTACCTTCACCTTTGCGATCTCCTGCGTTCCGTCAAGTAAACCAAAAGGTCTCCTGTAGAATGGAGTCAATATAGGCGATGCGATAATGGGTCAGAGCTTTTTCCATCAGATAGATTACTATTTTGCGATTGACAGCAGTTTCCATAGCTTTAGCGAGCTCGGATGTAATGCTGATATTGGGCAAGAATTAGCGAGATTCGCTTTGTTTTTTTTCTTGGGAATTGACTGAACATTCGCAACTTTCCGCATCTGTGGAAGTTATAGCGATATAAATACTGGAGACGACGTTTTTGTATGAAGCACTTTAAAGCCAAATTGAACGTTTTTGTAGGAAGCATTTCATGCCAGGTTGTATGCAAATAGTAGCCTAGTATTCAAAGGTTTGGCTTTTTGTTTTCAGGACCGGAGTATAACATACATGTCAGTAAGATGCTGTTAGTAGCATAGTGTTTAATTTCGGTCCTTTGCGAGGAATCGTTCGGCTTTAAAACAATTGCTGCTCGACATGTCCAGTACACACACTGTGCGACAAATAAGTTTCGAAAATCGAGATGGACCATGGAAAACATAATTAAAACAAAAAAATAGGCCAACAATCTGGGCGTAACTTTATTATTTTTCCGGCAGAAGTTCGGAACGCGATGTGACTGAAAACCTAACAAAAAGTTCGGGAAGCGGTTAGAATAACATATGCATTACATGATTGGGTCATTTGCTGTCTAGGACTTGCAGAAGGAAAACACTTACAAATAGGTGGTTATTAAACAAGCCCGTTGAAGTGAAAATCTGATCAGATCTGAGAGATATAGCAAAATTCATAAAAAAGCATACAACCACTTTACACCCCCTTAGGGGTCGAATTTCAAAAAATCTTGAAAACATATTTTAGATATTCACATGAAGAGTCCGTAGAATAAAAATCTGCCAATGGTCTGGGCGCAACTTTATTATTTTTCCGGCAGAAGTTCGGAACGCGTTCAATTCTAAGATGCGTTAGGTAGGTTACTATGTGATTGAAAAACTAACAAAAGGAAACTGAAAAAGGAAAAAACTTAAATATAGTTGATTATTAAACCAGCCCGTGGAAGTGAAATGATATTCGATATCTGATCAGACCTGAGAGATATGGAAGAATTTATGAAAAAATATACAATCACTTTACACCCCCTTAGGAGTAAATTTTCAAAAAATCTTGAAAACACTTTCTAGGTATTCATATGGAGAATCCGTAGAATAAAAGTGAATTCAATATTTTGGAAGACCTAGTAGATATGACGAAAATCGGAAAAATATATGCATTCTATTTTCACTGATAAACTTTTTTGGTCCCCCCTTCCGAACGCCAATGGATATCTATTTTTTTTAAATTAAAATTACTTTTGTGGTTCATTTACATATACACGTCGAGTTTCAAGTTTCTAGCATAAGCCGTTCTAAAGTTAGGAAAAACAAGCCCCCCACCCCCGTACCGTACTAACACTAATAAAACTTATATTTTTCCAATATGTCACTACTAAAGCTCTATCTAAATACCAAGTTTCAGCTTTACATCATTATAGGTTGTTATGATATAAGCATCGGAAAGTTTTCGCATCCTATTTTTAGTACTTTCTCTCCGCTTAATACCGGTCTGCTAGTCTTTACTGCTTTCGTAGCGAACGTAGGGCAAACTCATAACTCGGAATCCAAATTTAGGATCACACAGTCGAACCCCTTTAACGAATCTTCAGATTGAACTTGTGTCTGCAAACCTTCTTTAAACAGGCTCTGCATTGCAATGAGCAAGAAAAATGTGAGCTAGGATCCACCCATAACCTTCTAAACACGATTGGAGGAGAAAAGGATATGGACAACATTTCATTGGTCACAGAGGAAGAGCAATTCAAAAAGAGGTGGAAGAAAAAGAAAAACTTTTATTTAATTATACAAGACTGCAGCGGTGTTGGACCTTCGATCAGTAAGTGAGCAGAAGCCATCGGTTTTCAGAAAAAAATCGGAAAGGGACCCCTTCCCAAGTAGAGTTCAACCTTGCTGTGCGAATTTCTTAATCTTAAACCGCGGCATATCTACAAGAGCCGAAATATTCCTAATTATCCCGAAAAAAACATAAATTTTGACATTTCCGATCAATCAAAATCCCGGCTCGTTTTCATTCCGAAACGTTGGCCACTTTGCGTGTCACAGAGTCGCAGTAGAAAAAAAGGCTGGACCGGACCCCGCGAGTCGCTTCCGCACCGGGCGATACGATCGCGCAAATTTCATCTACAAGTTTAAAAAAATATGTTCGCAAGTGTTTTACCTGTTTTACGGCCTGCACCGAGATTCCTGTGACTCATTTTCACCGCTTCAACTATTGGAAAAGTGCAAGTAAGTCGATGTCAAAAAAAAAAATCGATCCTAACCGGACGGCGACCACTTTCAACATTTGTAACTTCACTTTGCAGGCTTGCCAACGTGCTGGGTTTCTGGTCGACGACGGCATTGTCAGATGTGTTCAGTATGAAACGGTTCATTCACAATAGTTGCTTGCGATTGGCGCGACAACATTTCAAATCGAACATCCGGTATTTTGCAACCGCGCCGTCGAGCGAAAAGTTGAATGATTTAAAAGGCAGTTTGGCACGGGGGCCAGGGCTGAATGAGTTCCTGGTGGTCGGAAAGAACCTTCCGCTGGCTGTTCGAAACACAATCGATACGGTGCCGTACCTACGACCGGACGAATATTCCGGAAATGGACGAAAGGTGTTCTTCGAGGTGTACGGCTGCCAGATGAATGTTAACGACACCGAAATTGTTTGGGCCATCCTGGAGCGGAACGAGTTCGTGAAATGTGGGGACATAAAAGAGGCTGATGTTATTCTGGTGGTAACTTGCGCAATTCGTGAAGGTGCCGAAACAAAAATCTGGAATCGCTTGAAGCATTTGCATTCGATGAAGACGAGTCGATCGAAAAGGAAGGGGCCGTTACAAGTTGGTGTGCTCGGGTGTATGGCCGAGCGATTGAAAACGCAACTGCTCGAGAAGGAGCAGTGGGTCGATGTTGTGGCCGGACCCGATAGTTACAAGGACTTGCCGCGGCTGTTGGCCGTTACTCAAGGCGGTTCGTCCGCCGTTAACGTTCTGCTTTCGTTGGACGAAACGTACGCCGATATTATGCCGGTCCGTTTGAACAAGGACGCGGTCACGTGTTTCGTTTCAATAATGCGAGGCTGTGACAACATGTGCTCGTATTGCATTGTCCCGTTTACTCGAGGTAAGGAACGTTCGCGACCACTTTCGTCGATTGAGAATGAAGTCAGGGCGTTGTCGGAACGCGGAATTAAAGAGATCACCCTCCTCGGACAGAACGTGAACAGCTACCGCGACCTCTCGATTTCATCGGGACTGGAAAACAGCGAAACAAAACTAGCGGCCGGCTTTAAAACCGTCTACAAAACAAAATTCGGTGGCGTTCGCTTTGCCGAACTTCTCGAACGAATGGCCACGGCTGCTCCCGATATTCGTTTTCGATTCACATCACCGCATCCCAAAGATTTTCCGGACGAAGTTCTTCAAGCGATTCGCAGCCGTAAAAACATTTGCAAAAGTCTTCATCTGCCCGCCCAATCGGGCAGCTCTACGGTTCTCGAACGGATGCGCCGTGGCTACACTCGCGAATCTTACTTAGAACTTGTCGCTCATATTCGTGACTTGATACCGGATATTTCGCTATCGAGCGATTTTATATGCGGTTTTTGCGGCGAAACGGACGAAGAATTCGCGGAGACGGTGTCGCTGATGGATCGCGTTAAATACAACGTTGCCTACTTGTTTGCGTATAGTATGCGCGAGAAAACTACCGCGCACCGAAGGTACAGCGATGATGTGCCGAAAGACGTTAAGATTCAACGACTTCAAGAAATGGTTCGGGTCTATCGGCGCGGGGCTGAGGAGTTACAAGCTCGGCTGTTGGGGAAGGAACAATTGATTCTTATCGAGGGCAGAAGCAAGCGATCCGCTGATTATTTTTATGGTCGAAATGACGGGAATATTAAAGTCATTGTACCGGCGATTGATGTTCCGCAACGGCCGGAAATAGGGGAACTGAAAACGATTGAAGTTGGAGATTTTGTAGCGGTACGGATTACTGAGTTTAATTCGCAGGTGTTGAAAGGTCTGCCGCTGTTCCATACTACGTTGGCCGATTATGGAGGGTAGGACTTTGCGATGAGTTAAGTTTTTGTAGTTTGTAAAAAAAATAAAAATAGTTGTGAACAAAATTTAGGCTCTGGCAGGAGTTTTTTTTTTGGGATTAAAAAGGGGCAGTGTCTAGAGCAGGGGCTCTTTACCTTTCAGACGCTGCGACCCCATTTTTAAGTTGACAAACTTGCCGACCTCCTTTCAATTAAAAGGGGTAGTGTCTAGACCTGGAGATAATAGCCGAAGAAGCTTTGAAAATAATTTTTATTGTAAGAAAAATTAACAACGCAAAGAAAAGCCTTACAATTTCATTTCCCTGTGCCCGTCACCATTTGTCCGATTGGTAGTCTAATTACAGTTTTTTTAATAATTGCGTGGCTTCCTCCTTGCTCTTCTTGTCGTCTTCATTTCTGTAAAATAAAATAAAAAGTGGAAGTGGCTTCATCAAGAGTAAGCTGTGCAACTTACAAAACGCGACAGTTGGCCGCCTTCTCCAGGAATACTTTCGCCTCCGTGGGATTCTTCAGAGCCAAATGACACTTTCCAAGCATCAGCCAATTCAACGAGAAGAAACCGGGCTTGATCTTTTCGGCCTGTTCGAAATACTTCAAGGCATTTTCGTACGATCCGGTCGGTGGCGATGCAAAAATCGCCGAAACCACTTTCCGCTGAACCCACGACATGTCGGCCAAACCGAATTCGTACGAACCGAGCAGATACCAATTGGTCGGATCGTCCGCTTTCAATTCGGCCGCTCGATCCATGTGCTTCTTGACGTTTTCGAGCTGTGAAATGCGCGACTTGATTCCGTCCAGTTCGGCATTCGCATCGAGAATAATTGCCATCCATTTGTGTATGGCGAAATTGAGCTCATCCGCTTCGAGAGCCGTTCGAATTAACTCATACGAGTCGCGTATGAGTTGGTCACGTTCCGCTTTATTTTTAACGGCCTTGGCGAGCGAGTAGTAAGCTCGCGATTTTCGCCACATGATTTCGGGCGAGTTTTGATCCTGCAAGAAAGGGCAACCGATTAAATGGGACAAGGTTTCGGCTGATGGACTATAAAACGTACCGAGTAATTGGCAAGGACATCGATCACCTCCTGATAGTGGTTTTCATCGAACAGCTGATCGGCATTTTGTAGAATAGTTTCCAAGCCTTCGGTCATTTTCGTGTGCTGTGGAGCGGCTTTCGTGAATACAACAGACGCTACGGTCACGCCACTAATCGGAATCGAACTGAGGCGAGCGATCTGATGACGATTTTATGAATGTTCGCGAAAACAAAGAGTGAGATTATAAGTTCACTAGTACTTACCTGAATGACGCGCAACCTGATTTGGCGACAAACAACGGACAGCAAGCGGACTTTCGACGGCGATTTACCTGCTACTTCTTCAAGTCCGTGCTGAAGTAGCGAAAGATATTGCGGGCGAAAAAGACGTCCAGGGAACATTAGGGGACGCTGCAGGTGAAAAACTCAAGGCGACCAGTCGCTTACTGCATAACAAGAAAACTATTGAGTAAAACACTAAGAAGGCCACGGAGAAATGAGCGCTAAGACGAAGTCGATCACATCACAGCCTAGTCGAGCGAATAAGCGCACAGTTTAATCTAATATCCAACTACATCATTTCATACAGTCGACATTGACATTTTCCGCCTCGTTATGTTGTTCAGTTGGACTTTGACCCAAGTGACCAAATCTGAAAATTTGCACACACAACAGCTTGCAGCTCCAGCTGATCAAATTCAAATAGTTTAATTGCAATAAAAATACCTATTTAGTAGTTTACAAGTAAACTCCAGCTGATTTTTTTGACGTTTGAACAAGTGCGCGCAGTATTCGGTTGAACGAACCACGATACAGCGCCGACCATAAAAACTGACCTGCATCTCGCACGTTACAAAATTGTAAAAAAATGGGCTTGAGAAAGGTCAGGCACGGTCTTATCAACACAAATTGGTCGTTCCTTGAATAGTTAAACGCAAATCATAAATGTTTTACATAATAATCGATGATAAACTTGCTTGGACTTCAAATACATATACAGTACACAGTAGTATCCCGAAACACGCGAACGTAAATGCGCGGCTACGTAAAATGAAAATTTAAAAAAATGGAAAAGTTTATAATCTGTTACTTTTCGGGTAAATTTAAAGGCTCAGATTCTAACAAGTAACTGCATTATATTAAAGGTGCGGTTGTCTACTTTTCAAATCAGAAAATACGATACGATACGATATCACGTACCTTATTGATCATTTCTTGGTTCGTGGCCGTTTTTGGACGTCCAGGGCCGGCTTCGTCATCGATGCTAGTACGGTCACGTTTAAATTTGTTTACCCTGAAACTGATAGTTAGTAACGAAGGAGTAGATGTGCCATGAACTTCTTACAAAATCTGCTGAATTTCGGTCGCTTTCTTTCCCGCCAAATAAAAATGTTTTATCACTGAACGAAATTCTTTGTTTTTTCATTTTTAAAAAACACTAAACACGTCGTATTTAAACCACCACCAAAACAAAACTAAGCATCCAAAATGGCTAAAATTTTGACAGCACTCTTACAAAAGACTGAACTTTACAGCCATCATACTTTTTTTTGATATACGCGTGCTGTGTGTGTTTGACTTAAGTTACTTTTCGAACGCCCCTCGTATATATTTGTAGACATTACAATTAGTTGAATAATTGAAATGTATGGCAGCGCATTCTATCTGGCGAATTTCACATTTGTCCGGAGCAGAATTTTGGCCGGTAGCAGAATATCACAACACTTGAAAGTGTGGTGCGGCTACTCTGCTAGTTTTTTTTGTTGGTTTCTTAGTTTTTTTTTGTTGTCTACGCTGAGTAGTCTACGCTGGGTAAGGGCACAGATCACATAATATCAATAACTATTATCCATAGATACGGAAATTATCATTTAAAAACAATTTCCCTTCGTTCGATTATATTCTTAAATATCGATTTGCAGGCTTACGGTCGTACCTTCATCCGATATTAGTTTACTTTTAAAATTCCACAGTAGCAAAAACTAATATTTGTCTGAAAAAACAAAACAAAACAAATTTGACTGGGTACAAAAAAAAAAAAATTCAAACATTTTTAGGAACTATATAATATATTCATTTTTATAATAATAATGAAATGTACACATAATCAAAGTCTTAAATCACTTGAAATTTCACTTAAATGTATTTTAGATAAATAAAAAGAAAAACACATTTACAATTCTATTGTTTTAATTGTACAAAAATTCTTATTCATTTTTTTTCGCTTTTTTAGATTCTTAAAAATTATATTAAATTTACAAAAAAATTCAATTCATTACATCAATTCAATATTTTTTTTTTTCTTGATACCAGGTTCTAGGGTTTTCATTATTGAAATATTTATAGATAAAAACCAAAACAATTAGTTTTGGTTTTTTTAGAAAAGATTTTTTGTAATTTGTTTTTATTTAAAGCTTAGTACTAAGAAGGAAATAGAAGAAATTTTCGTTTGAAAATATTTTCAAGTTTGATTTTCTAGATTAATATTCTAATTCATAGCAAATACGTACTACAAATATCAGCTTGCCATTAAGGGCGAGAAGAATGGCCTTAGTTAAAGATTAAAAAAAAAACTGGCTAGGTAAATTGGAAATAGCGATGAAATTGTGAAAGTTTGGATTCAGGTTAAATTAATTTTTTTTTGGTAAAAAATTATTTAATTTATTATTGTTGACTTATTAAATAAAACACAGCACGGGACGGGAATGATTTAAAATATATTAAAAAAAAAATTCATTTCTGTACTTTTCCTTCCCATACTATAATAAGATACATTTTTTACAGTACCTGTTTATTGTGTTAACCTGTTACACCATCTATTTAAGATTTACATATTACATTATCTTGTTTACATATCTGGCCAAAAAATATACCACAACTATATTTTTCGTATATAAATATTTCTACGTATGATTTTGCATGATCTGTATATAACGCTACATTGTTTTTGTTTCTCGTTTTTTTTTTTGTTTTAAATTAATTATAGAGAAAAATCTGTTTATCCACCTATCTAAGAATATTATAAAGAATCACCCTGTATATAAAAAAACTACAAACTACTACTAGATTTTGTTTATTTGTTGTGTATTTCTAAATATTCGCTCATTCTGTTGTAGATATTTTTTTCTTTGTGTTTTTTCTTCAATATATCGCTTTGTAACGCAGGTTTAGCTACTATAATAGTTTATTGTTAATTTTGTAACTATTTTTCTTATTGTTTTTGAGGTGTTTCTTTTATTATTAACTATTATTTTTAATTTATACTAAATTGCTAAGCACATTTTCTTGGAAAATATATAGTTTTGATTTTTCTTTAGTTTGCTGTATTTCTTATCATCTGTGGTCTTCACTTTTATTCTCATGTATATTTTGTATTTTTTTTCTGATATAATTATTATAAATATAATTTTTTTGTTTCGAGTATCATTTATACGAAGTAGTTCTTTAAAAATCAATGATCCTAAGGCGGAAAGAGCCTTGGTAGCCTAGACGATAAGCACTGAGTTCGTTGGTTCAGAAAACCATCTTATCATCTGTGGTCCAAGAGAAAAAAGATATTGAAAGCAGTAACAGTACACAATGGTCGCGTTTATGTGCAGACCAGACCAGTCTAAAAAGACAAAAAAAAAAAAACAGTTCGGTCGCACGCATAAATGCAAACCGGACCATTTGAACTTATTTTGGTTCTGATTTTGGTACGAACCAAACGAAACCAAACTGGTCTTTTTAGACTGGTCCGGTCTGCACATAAACGCGACCAATGTGCTGTTATATTGCACTGTATGTCGCAGTGGAGGTCTGGTAGAAGCGAAAGAAGGTTCACTCTTCGAAAACTGAGAAAGTACTAAAAAGTACTAAAAACACTAAAAAGTACTAAGCGTGCTAACCGTACTAAAGAGTACTAAAATGTTTTCAAAGATCATCCAAAATAGAATTTTTATCTAACAAATAAAAACTTCAATTAAGCGAAATGAAGCTAATAATAAGAATAAACATTTTAATAGAAAATTTACAGATGAACTTTGATAATCAATTTTCAATTTTCATTTCGATAATTTTACAGACACGAATATACATAAAAATTATATAAGTTCGTTCAAATTCTAGAAAATTTAATTCTCATTGTTTTTTTGTTCAACATCAACACGTTACATTACAGTAAAAAAAATACGAGATTTCAATATCCATTACATGAAATTTAATCAAATCAATTAATTACTATTTAATCATAGACAAAAAAGAAATTATTCATTGATATTTAGTAATATTTCTTTCATTGTTTCTCTCGTCTTTATTTATTACATCAGTAAATTGATTTATGTTTTTTTCTTAACTTTTCGGTTTTTTTTTTTCAATATTAACATCAATAAAAATATTTGGTTTTTTTTTTTTTTCGTTCTATATCTCTCTTTTCATAAATATTTCTATCTTATTTCAATATAGTGTTTGTTTTTCTATACTTAGTAGACACGCATAATAAAGATTTTAACATTCATAAACTTCTATAATACGTTACTAATGTTCGTATTTTTTTATTGTTTTGGATTGATTTGTTATTAAATCTTTATGGGTACAACCTGATTTTGTTTATTATCAACATTGCAGCTTCTTCTTTTTTTTAATCAAAAAAGTACCTATTTTTAGATTTTGTTCTAAAGCCATGTTACGGATAGAAAGAAAAAAATTATTTAAGTAAAAAAAAAATTTACTTTCATTTTATTTAAATATTTTTAGTTTTATTTTTGTGATATCTACATAATGATATTTTTTTTAGTTATTGCATTATGGTTTTTAGAAATTCCAATAGAATTTCGTTTTTACAATTCGCCTATTTTTCAAAGCCTTGATTGCTTTATTTTATTATTTAATGCATCGAAATGAAAAAGTAGTAAGCATCTTAAAACAGATTGCTTGAACTTACATGCTTAATTTTCATTTAGCTTTTGCGTTCGATTTTACGTTTCTTTAATATAATTATTTAAATTGGAAGACTAATTCTATTTTATAGATTGTTGACACAGAATGATTTTTTTTTTAAATAAATATAAATTTAAGTTGAACACTATTCTGTAACTTAAGTATCATCTACTTTGATAACATTTGTAATAATATTTAAATGTGGTTTAAAAACAGAACAATACAATTATTAATTATTTTGTTTTTTACATTTTATAGATATGACTACCAAAATGACAAAAAATTCTTCTCGTCGACCTTATCGTTCATTTCCGCTACACTAGATACATATCAAAAATTTAAATTTGGTGGGTTGGTAGAATGTTCAAAGTTTTGAAGAGTTGGGTTAGAAAATTTAAGCCAGAAAATAGAAAAGATTCCAACTGTAACAGTTAAGTTTCATCCCTCATATTCTCGGCGTGATATCGAAAATAATTGTATTTTTTGACTATTCATTTCTTTCAATCAAATCAAGTTTAATAATGGCGCCCAATGTGGGCCCAAATAGAGACTTTATTTTATTTTTTGAATATTTATCTAAACTTGCTCCAGGAAAAATTTTTGACTGTGGAGAAATAGGACATACCGACGGCGATTTCGCTTGTCCATAGCTGAAGCTGGAGATTAATGAGAGAATGCGTACAATAAGGGTGCCAAAACATATAAAATCTACTTGGGGAATACTCTCCAATTGTACACACACTCGATATTCTTATTTCGACTGGTTCCGGTTGGTTTTCCGGCTTTTCTTTCTTTTCTTTCCTTTCTCTCTTAATATCACTTTAGCAGTTTCTTTTTGAAAACGTTAAACATTTTCAGCCATATACCCTGCATAGACCATGCGTTTTAAACGCGTTTAAGTAGGTAAATTTAACGTGTTGAAAAAGTAGTGTTCAAACTAGTTAACTCGTTTTATTTTGATGCACAATAGCTTGACATGATTTGTTTTGACAAGTATAATAGTTATTCAGCTGTGTTTCATTAGCAAGTTTATGCTTTCTATATTGTTTGAACCAAATGAGTTTGTATAGCAGTTATGAAAAGGGAATTCATTAGCTAATACAGTCATTGCACAAGCACTAAATGAGTTTCTGCAGCATTAAATAGTTTCTTCCAAAGTTTACCTGATTTCCGCGAGGGTCGCAGTACAGGTTTTCGGTTAAACGCTTTGTAGCTACGTGTTTTCGTAAACACGTTTGGAAATTGTTTTTAACGCGTTTAACATGATTTAAACGCATTATTCTCGTAGTGTGAACATAGTAAAAAAAAATTGTCAAACTTCTTTAACTCCAAATAAAACAGCATCCAAGAAAGCTGAATAAATTAAGAAAAACAATATTAGCTTGTTATCGTTTTTATGAATTAAATCAAACATTAAAATATATTTTTGTTGAGTATTATTCCTAAAGGAACTACAACATTCCTTCAAATTTAGTTTGAAATCAATTATTTCTGGAATAAAAACCATTTTTTTTTAAAAAAATTTAATTTATTTCGTCGAGGAGGTTAGTGGAATTTAATGAATGTCACAATTTTTGATAGACTTTAGCTTCTTGTTTAACTCTTTTATCAGTAACATTTAGACGAATTAAAGAGATCATTGAGATAATTACATTAATTTACAGATGATATTTTTTTTATCCGAATTCCTAATGAAATTAAATAAAATTTATATTTCTATATTAGTTTACGATTCGACCTAGTTTCGTATTTCTTCGGGATATTCAAACCAAAGTTCTATTGCCTTAAGACATCGGCAACTAATCAACTACTGGACAAATATTTTAAATAGATTTTTCTTGTGTTCTGTGTAATTTAATATCTTCCATCGGTAAGAACATAATATTTACCTTTTTATTTAATTCCTTGATCAATTCCAAGAATTTTATTGTACTAGTGTGAATTTTATTGTTTTTGTTTTATTAAAATTTCGATTGGTATACAACTAATGTTTATAAATCAATTTCCTTGTTAATTAGCAATTATACTTCTTTTTTTTTATTATTTAATTAATACATAAATTTCAATTTAATTTGATTGCAAGTTAAGGATTGTTACGGATGAAGAAAAAATTATGGTCTTAGTATTTTTTAATATTTTACACGTTAAAAATACAAAAAAGGAATATAAATTTCGCTTTCTTTGTTTATATTTTTTTTTATAAAATTTATTTTATAAACATGTATGAGATATAGGGAACATAAATTGAAATTGGAAAGAATAATTTGATAAATGTGAAATGATAGTAGGGAATATATTTGGGGAGGTTTTCTTCCAAGTACATTAAAATAGTAAAAATGATACACGTGTTCGTCTTGCGTCACCTTTGGCTCTTCGAGCCATCCCGTACTGTCACATGCTTCCTTCGGTGTTTGTTGTTGATCCCTTCG
This sequence comes from Beris chalybata, assembly GCA_949128065.1. Lineage (NCBI taxonomy): Eukaryota > Metazoa > Arthropoda > Insecta > Diptera > Stratiomyidae > Beris > Beris chalybata. Next base: position 7,682,887 of record OX421897.1, read on the forward strand.
AATCACCTGTTGCTCCTGGACCGCTATCATCATCCCGGGATGATCCGGATGCCGTTCGACCGGACAGTCCGCTAAAGTCGAGTTTGTACTAGAAGAATATAATTGAAGAGTTTTGTTAAAAAATGGTTGAAATTCATTTTTGAACTAATTCAATTAAAAAAAATAATTATTAATCAATTATACATAGTTTTCATCGGGCAATACATTAAGTAACATTTGAACAATATAAGAAGCAACAATAAGAAGCGTTCAGCAGCGTAATTATTGCTTTTAGTTTGCTATCGAATTGATTTAATGCTACCTTACAAATAATTTATGAATATATGAAGCACTATGATTTATTAAAGTACGATTTTCTTTTTATAATTTACATTAATCCATATTATGAAGCACTAGCTAGGTTCGCAGCTATTAAACGTACAATCTGTTTTTTTTTCGCTCTGCTCTAAGCTTAACGCGTTTCTAGGCTTTTTCTTACCATTAATTAGTCGGTCAGTCCTTTTTAATGTGAGTAATATCATGCAAGTATGTGAGTATATGTCTATTTTATTATATACATTACGATCTTAGGTCTAAAAGATATAATAATACATTGGTCGTTTTCGTTTGGTGGTCAGTTGCGATGATATCAATTTTTTATAGAATACTGTCATTCAAAAACCAAGTTGAATTTATTGTTATCTAAGTAAAAAAGTTTAAATATTATGAATTTGTTTGGTAAAATTAGAATTTTTTTATTATGTACAGGTATATAAAAAGTATTTGTGATTGTTGGACTTATGTATAAAATAAACAAATACATACTTAATTTGATATGTTCATTTAATATTACAGTGTATTTTTACAATAATAAAATTTTTCATAAAGACAAGTGTGAATATGGCGCCCAATGTGGGGCACTATCCTTCGTTGGACACGTTTTAATTTTTTTCAAGTCATGTTTATTGCAAGAGATCGGAAAACGCTTAACCTACTATTTAGGCATTTAGAGACGTTAAGTGGAAGACAATTACTAGAGCACCACAAAGCAAGAGCATTAAGATCTGATTGTAATATAATGCAACCATGCAATGATCAGATCTCCCTATAAACTCTTACGTCAAGCGCATAGAGAAGACAAGGAGATTGAATTATTAGTGGTAAATCATTAATAAATATTATGAACAAAAGTGGGCCCAGGATAGAGCCCGGTTTTGTTGCTCAGGACATCATTTTATTGATAGAGCAAAATAAAATCTTTTATTTCACTGTTTATTCATTCAGAAAAAGACCTAGCCCCATTTAGACAGGAATTAATAAAATATTTATAATATTATAATAAATATCTCCAAATTCTTAAAATTGATGAAGATTGATCGGTAGCTATATAATTTAAATACATAAGAATTAACCTCTTTATTTTCTCGTAAATATACGAATGGAAAAAACATCTCCCAGTAGACCAAAAATCCTTATTGATTAATTTTTTGGAAAAAAAACAATTACGCAATATTCATAATGACACAACTGATGATTTTCAACTTTCGAGTACGGACTTATTTCAAATATTCATTTATTGCATGAACGATGTTGCGCACAATTGTGTCAAATTGTTCCCAGTGAATTAATTTATTATTTATTTAAAAAAAATGCCTTGGAACTTAGTAATAAAATTCTGAATGAAGCAAGCTGAAGCAATAGAAGAACGGAGATTAAATTAGATAATTTAGTTTTTTATAAGATATCACGACTTGAAAAAATTGCGGATATACATACCATGAATACACTGGTTCTATTGATATCATAATATCGTCGATACCAGCAGTGTACTACCCAATACTAAGCATAAAATAGAGAAACGAACTGGTACATATCTAGTATTGAACCTGTTTCATGGTATACAAATTCAATAAACCTAGTGTACTATGCACTGTACTGCTAGTAGTGCTATTTCCCAATTGTGTGGCGACTATCCTAACTACATACAAGTAGTTGCTCAAATGTGCAGTGTATCATATGCAGCTAATTTCAGTACTACGATTTCAATGTCATGGTTTGTATATTAGCTGTGCATTCTTGGTATAATTTAAAAATTTCAGAAGATACTTCGAAATATTTATGTTTCGTAATTTTTCTTTTTAAAAATTTTTCTTTTTAATTACGCATGTTTGTCTGATTCTTGCACTTCAATTATACCCACATTAGTAATATCTTAAAAATTTAGTTCATCGTCTTATTCTTTTAATATTCATTTATTTTTGCTTAAGGTTTTTTTTTTTAAAAAACTGCTTTATTAAATATGTAATGCAGTAGTCTACCTAAATTTAAATTTATTGTTTGGTATTAAAAATAAAACATAAAAAATAATAAAAATTAAAAATAATTTGTATTTCCATTTATTACTAGAAAATAAAATATTAAAATATAAGCTTGAAACTTTTATTTAATAGTTATTTCAAATATTAAAGCATTTGGAGCAATTTATTTTGATAACAATTGTGCGCAGCACCGTCGATATAGAAAACGATACCAACAATTTAACTACGACCTCATTATGAATTATTTTATTCACTTTACAACAAATACTAAGTTTCTAGTTTGTTATGAAATACATACAACTACTAGATTAGTTTAGTATAGATTATGTTAGTTAGTCCCATTTTACATAAAAAACCTATTTAAAAAATAAAATAAAAAAAAAAATCTCTTACACTATAAATCGTACTTTCCCGCTTTGTATTATTTATGTATATTTCTAAAAAATAACGTATTTTTTTAACTTTATTGTTGAATTAATAAAGTTCTTGTTTTTCATATCTGCACAGTATTAAGTTGTTCGGATATTGTATTCTCGAGATTATTAAGAGTTGTGCTTACTAAACAGAATCTGTTCCGGCATACACAGCAAATGCTAAAAAGGGAAACTTTTTTCAAATTTTAACGAAAACATAAGAAACATATATAAAAGACATAATATTAAAAAAAAAGAACGAAAAAAGAATACAACCAAATGAAATTGAATGGAAGGAAAAGTATGAAAGAGGGTATAAAAAATAAAGAAAAATATAAAAGATAAAGTAGAGAGATTGGAAACAACTGTAGACTCGGGCACTTAAAAAAAAGGATCGCTGTATCTACTTGTAGCGCAAAAAATAAATGGGACCCAAAACTTTTTTTCCGCCGTCTACGTTCGAAAGCATTGTTAAGTCTAATTTTGCTAAGGGAAAAGTTTTCTTGTTTGAACTTTTTATACAAAAAAAAGGGAGCAAGTCCTGAACGTAATTTAAAAGAAAATTGTTTCAACCGGCAGGTGGCATGGATTTCTTGCGATTCATACCGAACAATAAAATAATCGCCACCCAGAGAAGATACTTAAGTATAAAAATTTGTCGGCAATGTTATCATCTTGTTATTTCAGCTCCATTTGTCGGGTGGTAGGGTGGTTGTTCTTCCAATTTTTGCTATAGTTTGTTCGAAAAATTGGTTCTTCAAACTATTAAAGAAGTTTTACGCCAATTTTATCTGTGAAATTTGTTGTCCCGGTTTCAATACGGTTAGGACTGATAGTTTGTTGTCAGTTGCTTGAAATTGAATAAAATAAAATTTATAATGTGCTAAAACACGAACTTCTTTCCCTCTTTCATTTGGCTACTATAAATTAAAAACATTAAAATTCATTAAAATCAATCACACCAAGTAAACCTGGTAGAACTTCTTTGTAATAATTACGTTAATTAAATTATTGGAGAAATATAGTCCTTTGCTGGAAAATATTCGAACTTTATCGATCCGTCGAGCCGGATTTGAACAAGCGACCAGTAGAAACTAGAATAAGTGAGCCTTAAATACATAGTGAACCAAAATTGGAAAATAGTTGAGCCACATTAGCTTCAACATTTTTCGGCTTGGGTGTATCTCATCTTCTCCCGCCCACGCACCCACCTTACCCATCCTTATTTATGGGCCATTTGTAGCTACATTATAAGATTCAGCTTAACCAAACTCATTATTACTCAAGAACGCCTTGAACTATGAACCTGAAACTAAATCAACCTATGAAGTAAATTCCACCCATGATGGATCGAGGATCGTGCCCACTAACGAAAATCAGCTTCCTTTGGTTGACTGCGCTTTGTAAATTTTCTTCGTTTTTCATACATCAAGAACTTTGAAGTGTAATTTGATGATATACTTGGAGCCGACTAATTTGATTAATCTACATAACATTCATAACCCCAGATTCATGTCTGTAATTTCCCGGGTAATGACATGTCCCCAGTGACAGCAAAGGTATATTATCTCTTCCATCAAAATTTATTCCAATCTATTAAAATATGCACGGTATCCCAGCATCTTCGGTTATAAAATCGTCTTTTTTGTTCATATTTACAGCGCAAAGTTTACGACATTTTTTCAAAGCCGCCCATCATCCTTGAGTGAATAACATTTTCGAATATAGAATTTTCATCTTCGATATTAAATTCCGAAATAGCATCAATAAAATTTATCCCGTAAATCCATGAGAATCGATTCTGACGATGACTTTCTGAAAATCAGTAAATTCCCATTAAGAATGCCATTACACCATGTTATACCCGTGCATAGTGCGGAATACCTTGGGCTTTACAGGTAAAATTCACCGGATATATACCCGTTATACATAACCCGATATGATGCACGTTGTCTTGCAATAAATTTTCAACTAATGTCCGGTAGAAACCCTTAACTGAACATATCTTTTCGGAAAAGGGCTGGTGACTGTATTTAAGGGTGAATATGGCCGTGAGCGCTGGGCGTATGATTAAGGGATTTACCGTGCATTACGCCTTCGATACTGCGTACACACCAGAATCTCGTAAAAATCGAAAACATTGAAACATTAAAACATAACGTGCTGTATGTAAATTTTTGCGATATGCATACACTCCCCTATTGCAACTGTATATCGAGTAAAGTTGGGGGTTGGACTGAGGTGGTGTTGATATGAAAATTTAATGTAAATGTGCCGGGAAGCGTTCAACTATACCGAGCTGATAATAGCATGAAAAAAGCAAGGGCGGAATTGTTTTGCCATTATTGAATCCTCGGTGTATCGTAGGGGGTGTCGTTTGTGCCATTTCGTATCATTTAATGGAGTTGTTAACAAGAACGGATACTGTGCCACTTAAAGTAAAAACTTTATTATTTAAAATGTCGCTCGGTTCCGGTTCCTTATATTTATTTATAGACAGTTTTAGTGCACTGAATTAGCAAGGACATTAAGTGAGTTCAAATAGAGCGCAGATGAAGATGGTTCTTAGATACGTAGATATGTGGAATACTAGTACATACTGAAATATATTTTATTATAGCTCTTAAAGTTTTAGCTAAAAATCTATCGATCCACGGTCTAAAGTCGACTGAATATCTAAGACAAAAATACTTTTTAGATGAATTTAGAAGCGTGGAAGGGTTTTTAAGTGAATTAAGTAAAGTATTTCAAAGAGAACGCAGACCTACTATACATGAGTTCATACAAAATTCAAAGAACGCTTACTGACCAGTAGTATCAAAAGTTCTATCAGTTAAGTCTACCTTTCGCCCCCATATCACTAAATGGGGCAAAAAGGGTACTTTTCTAACCTGTATTTCACCAATTCAAAAAATAGCCGGCTCGACGGACCAAAAATGTGTGAATCTAAATGTTCAAGGCTTAGTAGTCCGCCCGTTATAATCTCTACAAAAACCGGCAATAGAATTAAGGGATTTCGCGACATTACCCTAAAAATAACCCTAAATTTTCATAACCCTAAAAATTCAGCAAAAATGAAAAAAAAAAGTTTTTTAAGACATAGTTAGGATGAGATCTGTAATGCTTTGACTAAACTGCGGAACATCCATACAAATTATTTTTTTATGCAAATGTTCTTGAGACATTGGACGAAGATCATATTATTTCGAGTATTCAGCTCATTTTATGAGATTAAGTTTGAGAATAAACACACTGAAAGAAAAACTATGTTTATTCCAAGGTTGCATAAACTATATAAAGGTTCTTCTAACTATTGTAAAACTGACATGTTTCCAGTGATCATAGCTATGATGGTACGAGCCATAGCATATAATTCGTAAAAACATAATATGGTTGCATTAAACATATATCCCGACTGAAATTTTATATGGTTGTACCAATCATACTCGTTATATGATGTAATTGAACAATACTCTATGATCAGTGGAACCATATAATTTGATAAAATAATTCCCACAACCATATCTCTCACAGTACGAAAGGGGTCGTTCGCGGTGTAGTTCGCTTCTTCCAATTTCATGTGTGCTTTTTTCGAGAGTGTTTAATTGTTGTTCAAGTCATTTATGATCGAAAGTGTTTTCTTTGTGAATTATTTTTCATCGTCACATGCATTTTATGATTGACCTAACCATCATATTATAAAAGAAGGTCGCGTGAATCAATCACCAAGGTTCTGAAATTAGAACTATGATTCAAGCAACCATGTCACATAAATTTTATGATTGACCCAACCATTATATTATTGAAGAAGGTTGCGTGAATCATACACCAAGGTTTCTACAATCATAATTTTGTTTGAGCTAAACATGTTACATGTTGTAACATAGTTGTGGCAACTATAACCTCAATCATAGTAAGGTTCTCCCAAAATATGGTTGCCACAATCATATTTTTTCTTTGAGTGCAGAAGTCCAGATTTCCAGAATTCAAAATTGAAGGTACGGACAGGCACAGAAAAACTCATACGCACGATAATTTACTCGATTTCTTTAACCCCTCACATAGCATTGTCAAAATTTTTGACAAAAAAACCTGGTAGTCAAAATTTCAAATAGATTTTTTCACTGTCATCACCACTATCACCATCTAGAATTTAAATAGTTACGGATTTAAATTTAGCTCATGTGACTACATATTACAATATGTAGAATTAATTCCAGTTTAATTCAGAAAAAAAAAAATATTTTTTAGCCCGAAGCGTCTCAATATATTTTACTTTAGTTCTTCGTTTTGAACGAATTAAATTGTTTCAAAATATTGATAAAATTAAAATATTTGATTTTTTTTTAAATTTTGACACAATCTCCATTTTAAAAAATGGCGATAATTCCAAAAGGCAGTAAATATTTAAAACTTAACAATGGTCTGCTTCAAAAACTGAAACAAATTTAAACTTTTTACATAAATCGTTTGAAACGAAAAGAACACTATACAGTTTGTAGTATTTTTTGATTTCTAAAACATATTCATAGTTCTGAGGCATGCATTCAAATTCCAAAATCACATTGAAATAATAATTTTGCAAAATATTAAATATATTTTTATAGACATTGATAATAAATCCTAAAACTTTGTTCTATTTCAACACATCGATAGCATTGGAAAAACAAATTATAGAAATAATTTTCTAAACAAATCGGACATTCAGTGCATATATTTATTTGTAGTATAGGTCAGATTAGCTCGACGTGATGAATGCAATGGAAATTCGCTGTTGTTGGACTGAGGTTTTATCGAATCTAAGATCAAAAGTTCCTTCTGTAGGTGCAAGTGGAAGTTAGACATCGACGTGCACTAAATATTGTAGATAGATCCACATGATGGTATTGCACAGAATAAACCTATGGTGGATCCTCCCGAAGTCGAACCATCAAGAGACAACAAATTTCGAGTTCTAGACAATTCAAGGAAAACATATTTGGTTGTTTTTTCCCAAACTGCAATTGGCATGTGCAAATTCGAGCTATAGATAAGTTCGACATGAAAAAGGTCAAGTTAGAGGAATTTCATTTGATTAACATAAACATAAACATTAACTAAGTGAAAAGCTCGCTAAGAGAACTTCGTAGTACGTAGTGAATCTAACCCGTCTTGCACTCTTCCGGTTACGAACTTACATATGAAGATGAAGAACTATTAACTACTTTTATTATATTGCTTAAAATTACAGACAAAGGAATCTAGTTCCTTCTCTCACATCTAGAGGGTACGCTACCGATAAAATCTTGTTGAATTTCGTTTTCATCGCGTCGAGCTAATCCGGACCCATAAAAATCACAACGCATAACTGAAATATGTGAATCTGATTTTCAATTTTGATGAATTCTCACACGAATATTGATGGACACTTTGAAAATTGTTCAAATCACTCACCTTATTGGCACACTCAAAGCAAGTCGTAACAACTTTATTGATCACATTCATAAGATTTTTCGTTTCCTTTATGACATGATCAACTTTAACAAAAGTTGCAGCTTTACCTACAGTCGGATCCTTAACAGTAAATTGTAAAGTTTGAACGTATGTTGGCACCTTATCTAAATGATCCAGAAGTTCCTTTTTATTCTGTCCAGCCGGGACCTGTTGAATTTGAAATAGATCGTGAAAAAGGAGTCCTTGATGAATTTGCGGCGAAGATCGTACCTGATATGAAAACTGTCGGACGACTTTGTACAAACGGTTGGCTTCTTCGGCAAAGTATTCGGCTTGTGTGAAGAGATCCTGGGTAGTTCGTAGGGTGCCTTCGCCTTTGGTAAATTGATACATTGAGAAGGCCATTGCCGACATGTTTTTTGCTCGCTTCACAATATCGTTGTTTTCTTCGGATTCGCCGTTCCATTTGTCCGTCTCAGCGTCCATTTCGTTGGTCAACATTTTCATTTCGAGTCCCGATTTGGCGATCTTCTCCTGCTCCTCCTGATCGAGACGCGATGGCTTCAGGGGTTTCGATGTAGTACCGTGCTTCTAGAAATGGAAAATGGTTTAGTTTTGAGATTTTCAATTAAACGATCGTGTGATCCTTACCCCAGGTCGAGGCAAGCTTAGGTACTCCAAACGATCAGGCTTGGCTTGATTCTGTGCCATCTCGATGACTTCCTTCGATACCGACGAAACATCACTGGCCAACCATTGCCACATGTCTACGAATACTTCTAAGTTCTCTTTGGCGATCTTGCTAGACGGGTTCGAGGAGAGTGCTCGGGCTGCAGTTATGACTTGGGGCCCATAGATCCTTAAATTGATTTCGGTAAATTTAGCTTGTACTTGAAGTGTTTCAGTCAGGGCAATATGCCTAAGTAGTTTGCATATCTCGAGGATATGATCGATGTAGTCGTGGAAGCGATCCGCACACTCTTGTAATCGATCCAGCTCCTGTTTCAGTGCGATCGGACGAAAATTATTGACTAGATCAATTCCTAATTTTATCACATGATTTAATTCGGCCGCCTGATCGGCCACGGACAGGGCCAACTGTTGGGATAGATCGTGTGCGGCCGCTATAACGCTATCGATCGCAGCGTCTAGATCGTACGTTGGATTCGGATATTGTTCTATACTAACGGCTATTCGTAAGCATTGATTCAGTTCTAGTCTACATCGATCGCACAGAAGAAGGATATTTTCGCGATTTTCGTGACTTGTGTATGCCGAATCGGTGAAGTCCTGCGTCTTTTCGACGACCTTGTCGAGCGCGATCATCAGATGATCGCGTGATTCGGCATTAAGTACGGACATTTCCTGATTGATCGCATCGATCCTCATGTTCATGTTCGACGAAACTTCACGATCGAGACTCATGTACGATCGTCCTTTGTGTCGACTAGCTGCCATATGTCGTTCGCGTTCGCTATTGCTACGCATAAGCTCTCGCCGACTATTGACGAATTCGCCGCAATCGCGTCGATCGTTTCCGTTTGATATGTCTTTCGCGTTGGCAACTGTTAGGGCTTTCGGACTGATCGAATTCGCATTATTTGGCGGTGCTGGAGGCGGTACATTGTCGTATCGCGGCCGATACATTTCGACTAGACGCGAAAAATTTCGCAGAGCCGTATAAGCGGTTGCTCGCTCCGCATCCCAGTCCGATACGATTTGGCCGCGCGGAGATAAACGATCTGACGATGATTCTAAAACACCGTCCTTAACTACATAGTGGATTAAGTCCATAGCTCGGCGCATTTGGCAGAATACAGTATCACGATTTTCGCGGGAATTATTACAGTCTGGATGTCGAAGGCATGCCTTCGACGAAGTTAAGAGCATCATTGTTGATCGCTCGAGGACTTGCCGTGCAGCTCCCATTTGTGCTCGTCTCCTTTCGTCCTTAAGATCGTTTTGCCGGTCGCCGGTTACGTGTGCCAATTCGACCATTTCGGCCCCGAAAACCGAAAATGCTTTGACGAATTCCGTGAAATTTGCAACGGATTCGAGTCGTCCTAGCGACTTGGCTACCTTATCCTTGGCTAAAAGTAATTGCTTAACGACAACAATATCGGCTAGGAGAAGAACTCGTGTTACGGAACTGAGGAGACCTCGTGCTGCCCGAACCATTGCACTACGATCCGCTAAGGGTCCATCGGGTGGTGGATATCCTAGAGGATCTGTGGCTGTTATTTCACATAGTCGTTCTATTGATGAACCTGGAAGAGAAAGAACAGGAGTTCGGATTAGAACATTGAGCAATGTTAATTTAATGGTAAAGCTGGGAAGGAGATGTTGGAATGTTCACTAGGAAGCGAAACCTGACACCGAGGATGCCAGGACGATACTTCATAGACTAAGAAGGAGGTGTATGACACACAAGACTTTTCTGAGAAATGATACTGTAGCCCATAGAAACGGATAGACGACGCCGAAACTTTTCCCGAATGTCGACAGCATAACTCCCATCACTTTCACTCCATCAGATTCAGATCTCATCCTTGGAACATTAAACTCTTCGAAAACAAGAGTACCCTATTAAAACGGTCGTATTATCTTCGATACGTATTGCCACTGTCTTAAAAGATCTCGAAAGTGTAACAATGCTATCGAAACAAAGCTACTGAAATCGAATTATTGCCAGCTGAAGAAATTTCGTCTTGTTTCGGAAAATTTTTATTATTTTCCTACTGCCAGGCAAATAGCCAACACACTTCTTCGTCGACTCGAATCTATGTATGTATGAAAATGGAAAATACGGAAAAAAGAATCCGCGATATAATGAAAACTTGGGGGAAAACCAAATACAATCCCTATGATGAAGGAAAATTTGTTTCGTTTGCAAACATTTGTTTTGTTGATATTTTTGATGAAAAATTTCAGCTTTTCTTTTCGGTTATTGTTCACTCGAGTCGAAAGAACTACAATCGATTTGTTTGAGTGGACTTACTAAAATTTTTTTTCCACAGGATTATATCTACTGTCTGACTGAATCTGATAGGGGTTCTTAAGGATACATAAGAGTTTGAGCAAAAGGTACGTTACGTTCGTTCCTTTCATGTAATGAATGAGTGCTTCTGGGAAAGTAATGGTCTATGCTCTATGATGGCGACAGGTTCTCGTAATCAAACTGGATTTCAGACAACCTGCTTTATTTTATGTATAGGTACATGTAAGGATTTGATTGCGAATTTAAAGAGATCGGGATGAGAAAAAAGGATGTTAATGAAAACGTTAGGTTTATGTTGGAACTGTATCCAAAATACATAGTTCATCGGCTTGATATTTTCTTAGCTTCTTGAGTTTTGGAGGATATAAAAATTGGCCTCAAGAGTTGATCCCTTACAAAAATTAGGAATATGGTGTTGGTTCCTAATACTCTGGTCTTCTATTCTACCATTCCAAAGAAGGTCTAAAGTAGGCTTCCGTATTTTAGTTCACCATATAGTGAGCGATCATTTCCTGATTTCATTCTTTTGGTTCACTAGTTTGCGGGAGTTCAGTGATGAGAAAGACAGTGAATGTGATAAGTAAAAAAAGGTCGTAGTCATCATTCTGGTAGAATGTGATGCCCAAAGAAAAAGTACCGTCAGTCTACAAGACTGACTACGAACTAGTTCGTTCATTTCAGTTCTGGAAACGCTCTTCTGAACAAGTTCGTTCGTGAACTACACAAGCCTAGTTTAAAGACATCGAGTATCGCTTAACATTCGCTAGCATTGGAAATAGCACTGCCAGCTGTAGATACTATCAGTAGTACACTGTTTACAATTGTAATCTCAGTTGGAGTACACAAATATCCGATGTAGTACACATGTATTTATTGATCAAAATACAACGGTCATCAGGCTATAGAAAAAGTGATCTAGCCACTCCAGCAAAATAGTGGTTGCTTTATCTGTAAAATTTGAATAGGTGTAACTCTAGTTCACTCTGCTACAATCATAGCAACTTCAAACTGCGGTCTTCATCTTGAATGCTATATGCGTCTGGAAAATTCTGTTTTCAACCCTCATTATCATCAGATTACTTATCTTTACGACGCGAATTTCCATAAACCTAGAAACCAGTCTGAAATAATATTCGTTCCTATAAATTTTTGCTGACTTAATAATTTCAACAGTATCTAGGATCGAAACCTTGCACTATAAAAATCATAAATCCTGTCGAAAACCTTTCACCACTACCGCATTCTATTGATTTTCGGTTATTCTAAGCCGAACCTTTACGTCAGAATTTACATAAAAATGTTTCGGATCCTAGAAATGGTGGAGTCATCAGGACAAATAATGACCGCTTACGTTTTCGATAAGACCCAACAAAGAGACAACCCCCTTAAAATTTTATGAGTTCTTGAAATGCGGTACTATGTTCTGATGGAGTTTGTGTTGTATGCTTCGAAGGACCTTTCTAATTATCCTTTTAGTTTCTCATAAAAAATCCAACACACCTTCTTCGTAGATAAGCAAAGCCTTCAAATTAAGGTGTGAAAGGAATAGGGTATTAGTCCTTCATGTAGGACCTTTTCATGGCTTCAAAACCCGACCCATGTCCTTGTGTCTTTGGTTCTCAGCATTGGACAGCGAACACTATACCATGTCCTAATACACAGGTATGAATTATGCTGAAGAGCGTGGCCCCAAATTAATGGAGGATACGTTTCGGAAAAAGGAAGATAAATCACTAAAGTGAGATATTACCAGAAGAAGCTGACATGTATTCCCCTTAAAATAAATTATGGAAGCTGCCAGAACATATCCTAAAATGTGCCCATTACTACGGATAGTAACTCATGGAACTGCGGCATAGTTCGTGTAATTTAGTATACGTCGTTGAATTTTGTATCAAAATAGAACCACTTATTCGTTCTATATCACGAATGATCACCACGATTAATTATAATAGTCGTAACGGATGCCTGAAAAGAGTTCTCTAATTCTCTCTTGGGGAGTTATTTCGTAGCCGTTCGTGTATTAGCGCATTTTAATTAAATCTGATGGGATTGCTGTCCAAAGCAAAATATCGTAATTAAAATTGCAAATTAAAATTCATTAGAGTTGATTCATAATTGCCTGGTTAATTATGACGTAATGAAATACCACTCCTATAAGAATCAAAATTACCACTAGCAGCGGTTCGGGATTTTAATAATGGTCCGTAGTAATGAGTTTGGGTGTGATACTTTGAATTAATTGGGGCTGGAAAACTGATTCGATCAGGTGAAGTAGTTGTGATATAACATGTTTCTGTAATGCTTCCTAATTTTTGATTTCTGTATCTTTATGTACTTCACTGGAGTGTCCTGTGAATAGTTCATGTTCATTCAAACGAAATCTACCACAGAAAAGTCCTTAAAATATATCATCGCAAGTAGAGATGGACAAAGTAGTTTCTTTCAGTGAAGTACTTCACTCCGAGTCACTCAGTTTAAGGAACGAGTTCAGTGAAGTAATTGCGGAACTCATAGTTTCATCGTTCTTTCGCTATCGTTCCATCGTTCCTTCATTTTCGAACTAGTTCGTTCTTTTAGTTCATTAATAGTTCACCTTCAAAGAAGAAGGGAAAAAAAGGTCAGTAGATCTAGAAGACGATGAGCAAACAAAAAAAAAATGTATAGTTTTTTGTCAAGTGTCCAATGGAACTGCAGTTCACCAAAAGGAGCAAGTTACTTCACTCACTCACTTCAATGAAGTGTTCTTTTTGGAACAGTTCACTTGTGAACGACCCATCTCTAGTCGCAAGTACATATCTTTAGAAGGTTACAATCAAAGAGCTATTGGAGACGACAAGGCACCGGTTTTGTATAAGGCTTTTTAAAGGCAGAGAAGTGAGACAAAACAGGGTCGTTCTGTTGTTTTAGGGTGTATTAATTAAAATATTAATATTTTAAGCAAAAATATTCAAATCTTCGATTTGATTCAAAACTTTATTTCAAGTGTGTAAGTTGTTTACGATGAGTACTGAATTTTTTGGCATCCTACTCTCACATTTAGTGACATAACGTTCTAGAAGCTCAAATGAATCCGGCTACATTGAAGGTACTGCTATAGTTTGCTATAGGTATTTTTTGGGACAAGTGGGAGTACGAGACTGTTCCAGAACCACATAAAATAGGAATTAAATTAATTCGTTAGTCGCCTTATACGACAAACATCCTACCTAAATAATTTATAATTGCATAAGCCAAATAGAGCTCCAAGATAATCTTCATGACAACATTTGGCCACGTATCCGGCACAAATTATTCGAAAGTCCCACTCATGAGGGGGGTGACAAGTATGTCTTCGCCTCATATATACGGACATACATTCGAGTTTCTAATCCTCATGTCTATAGGTATATGACATACCTACAACATATGACACTCTTATAATGTCACAATGCAATTCAGCGCAAAGTTTTCAATTTATCGATCCGATGGCATGCAGTCGAAAGACTTTGAAGGATTCTCGATTTTAATTTGGAAAGACTGGGGGCTGTTTGATGAATGTAACCTCATCGATTTGAAAATTCATGGAGAATGAACTTCAGATCCCAATCGGTGAACATTTACGGTTTATGCAAACCCATCTAGTTTTAGGGGTTGGTATATCTTTGCGGAAGCATGAAGATAGGGGCTAAGTAATGAGCTTGCAATATATTAGCTAGGGAAAATGTGCACAGGCACGGAATCTCTTTACGATTCGCTAGAGGATTAATCTAGATTCCATAAGATACTTTTTATTGGAATAATGTCACCGGGTCTACTGCATAGACCTGAATGAAATATTTGCGTTAGGATTTTACCTACACCACTCCCTAGGGACAGTGTATAAATCCAGCCTGTTCATATGTGACAAATAGGTCGTATAAGGAGCATATCATACATATCGTATCGTGCTTTTAAAGTCACCTTATCTCTATAAAGCCATTCCTTCTCGTATTATCTCAGACAGTATAATTCTCGAATATTCCTTCTTAATGGAAACCCATTGCTACATAATAACCCCGGGATTTAAGAACGTACATGTCCTTGAATCCCTAGCCCAACGTACTGAAAATACACCGACCAATAGAACTGGTATAAATTACACTCTACTTTACTTCATACGAGGATTTTACTTTCACGATAAAAGGTACACGGCAGACAACAGGTAAACGACTCATCTCCGAAGCATATTTGAATTTCCTGAAGAATTTCCAAAATTGGCACTCGTATTTCGTATACCATCACGTCTAACGTGTAATTACGTTTCAACGTTTTGGAAATTTGAGTAGAATTTTTGAGATCCTCACCTGTGCTACCCTCTTTACAGACTTGTCTGTACTTCGTCGACATCATCACCATAATCAGATGAAGGTAAATTGATTGGATGGATTGGGGAATGGTAGATATTTCGCATGTAAGTTTGTACACATGTCAATGTATATACATATCCCAAATTGCTTTCGAAAATTTTAATTCCACTCACATTTATTATAGATATATTTATTCTGGAGGAAGGAATGTTTAAAAGGTCATGTTTCAAGCTTTCCAAATACGATAGTTGCTTTTTATAGAACCCCTTTTCTGTACCCTACTGTACCATTAACATAATAATTTTAGCTTTTCGGCATAAGCTGTTCGCAAAAAAGTTACTTAGTCTATGCACTGTTTGAATCATGTGATCAAAGAATTTTCGATATATGAAATAGGGCGCATACACTCCACATTGAGATTATTTTTATCAAATACGCCTAAAATGCTATAGCATTAAAATGAATGGTAAGATTTTTTTTTTTTAATTCCATTATTCCATTATTATTAAAAATAAATCTTAAATTAGAATTATCAAAGAAGTTCGGCGAAACGTTATTCAAATTTCAGAACTAACTTAATTTTTCCATTATTCAATTTATTAATAAAATTTCATTCCTTAGTTTATTAGTTTTTTCATACATTTTATTGATGATCGATTATTTTAACAATTAAAGAGTTGAAATGTAAAAGGATTTCGGTACCAAAAATATGATTCCTAGGAAAATAAGAAAAATGTGTAGAAACCTGTGAATTGTGCCTGAAGACTCTGTTTTTGCATTAAATGCAAGTTTTTTACGTAAAGTAACTAAGCATTGGTTATATCTCGTGAAATCATTTAACTCACATGGTGGTTCTACTCAGATTTATGTACTCTTTCAGTGGCACTCAAATGTTAACATTGAATTTATCAGATAAGTATGTGCTTCTTAGATTCACAAATTGGAGGACGCAGGCGCTGCAGGCCCTGGCCCGATTTGGCCTGTCGCGCCATTGTTGATGATGATGTGTTTATTAAGGGTAAATAAATTAGAACTCATAAAAATGCAAGTATATAATATTTAAAAAAAAAGTGAAACATTTTAAAACAGAAGATTAATGAAGTAGGTTTATTATTGTTCACATCCAGCACATGCAAACATCAAACAACACCCAGGAAATACACCCAGAGTCACCTTTTGAGAGCTCTAGAAACTACAATACCAATGAGACAAGCCTATAAGCCCTTTAGAGTGTGATTATGGCTTGCTTATAGAACACTTTGAAATACTAAAAAAAATTTGGCTCTTAGACCCTTCTGAATTTCAACTCTTCAATTGTATTACCAATTGTAGCAATTGTGGGTCATTGGGCGCCAAGTGATGAGCATGCTAGTTTCGTAGCACCAAGAGCATTTGTTCGAATCACACCAATATTTTAGACAATTAAAGTATCTTTTATAATAACATTTGGTCCGTCGATCCGGATATATTTTGTTCGTCGACACTTAAACATTTTATCCGACAATCTATGCATGTTTCCTTTATGTAAAAATCAGATCTAAGCCAAAATTTCTTTCATTTCAGCATCTAAATATTTCTTAAAAATTTATTTTCAAACAATTTCAGTAAAATAGCAAAGTTTCTCAAACTAAAACAGTTTACCTGGTCTTAATAACCCTCACCCCGAACATAAACAAAAGTGTTCAACTTAAGTTCTGTGCATTCAATATCAATAAAATTCCGCCGTACTAAAATTAACCATTATCGCATTAAATTGCAAGTACCGCACGTAGTACCTGGATACACCCCCATCCGGAGGATTGAAGTCATGGCGTGCAACGTGATGGAAGCGAGCGTCGGTATTATAAAGTTAGGAGTTTATACGGTCATTCGAGAAACTATTAAGTCCATTAACACTTTTCTCCCGGAGTTTTCCGTGGTGTTGTTGGGGGTAAACAAGAGAAAGGAAAGCATAATCATGCAATATCCTTGTTTTAAGGAAGAGTGAAGAAGAAAAGCCCTTCTAGTGCACTCTTTGATTACCCGATGCACTTTGTTATTAAGTCGAAATTAAACACCTAGACTATTTCATAGCGAGGACAAGAATTAAAAGTAATCTTTTTTGAGTTTAAGGAAGGAAGATAGTTAGCTTTAATGGGAACCGGTAGACACACAACTTTTTTATTATAGTATGTAATATGCCATCAAATCAAGATATTTAATAATTAAAACTTGTTATGTGTGTACTAAGCAGAAAAGGGCATGGACACATGTTTACCAAACCGGGCTTTGTCATTTTTTAATAATTACTTATATGTGACGCCATGTACGTTCTACCGAAATGATTGACGACGATTTGAGTAGGAGATAGGGTGGCCATTTAAAATGCAAGATGTCCTTTATGGAGCCAACTATATTTTGGATAATTTAACGATCAGTTGAAAAATTAACTTCCTCACCGCTTGTTGTTTTGACTGACATTTGCATGAACAACTCCTTAACTTTCACGCCTGGTTCATTACCGATTCCGAACTAGTTTTAATAGTCTGTACAATGCTGGTTTGTTGTTTGAATATGGTAGAAATCTGGTCAAGATTTCTTCCCAAGTTGCACCATTAATCGTTTAGGAGTAGTAGGTATGATCGTTCTGCGAAGTATATCATATCACTATATAGTAATGCTTACTATAGTACAAATAGTAGTGACATCGGTGATATCATAGCTGTCACAACCAATTTCCCAGTGCGGGCTTAATACATACCACCTTGCTACCTGCAGCGTTACGAAAAGTTGTGGGCCTGAGCAGAATGACCATTTGGTTGTGAGTGGAGTGCACGTGGTTCTCCGAACCATTTACGGACAATCTGCGAACTATCTGCGAACTTTCTAGTAAGTGAGTAGCAGTGAGAAATTACACATATAGGAGTCGAAAGCGCGCAGAGAATGTGAAAACAAAAGTTTTCAAATTTCAAATTTCCTTATTGCCAGGAATAATTTTTATGTATGGCTTATTTTAGAGATTAGACAATGTCTATACAACTCCGTTATATTTTTGGCACTTGGCTGTAGGATAGTAATTTACAAAAAATTTAGTGTGAGGAAAAGGAAAATTGGAGAATGTATGTTTTGTTAAAGCTTATTGCATCCAAATAAGAATACATAAATAAGATGTGAACTTCAATCAGTTGATGATAATTATTTTTCAATTAAACAACTAAATGTAGAATTAATTTTATGGGAAACAATATTCTTAATAAACTAAAAATTATTTGTGACAACGTTCACCGGATTACAAGTTGTGACCAAGAACTATCCGTGCTACTTGGGTTGTTAATCTGAATATTATTAATCTTAAAAAGACAAATTACAATCAAACTCTAATCCATCATACTTCCAACAGAAAGACGACCCCCTTACCATCAGCTGACAAAATTTAAACCTGTCCATTAAAAGTCCAAACAATTCGTTCACTTTTGTGATAAATTGTTCCCTTCTGATTTACTAAACTGCATTACTTTTAAAGATGGCGTTAAACGTTAATCCTCAATGATAAATTATCGGTAAACTAGGTCTTTCTTTCATTTATCCTTATGAGAAAATTCAATAAAACCCGGAAAATTTGTATGCTTGCTTCATCATCAATCATTCATCTCTTTAGCTTACATTATAATATTAAAAACAGAATTTTCCGAGTTTTCCGAACCAGAGGAAAATAGCAAACCAGTCAAAACAGAAAATTTATTATACATAGAATAAATTTTTCCACAAAGCTACCGACTAACATATAAATTGAAATTCTCTCAAGAAAAATACAGCAACAAAATACAAGAAAAGTAAAATAGGGGCTGTGATTTTGCAATGATTTCTCTGCGGAATGAAAAAAAATGAAATGTTTGTTCGTACATATTTGAAAACGATAACAAACATTCCTAGGAACGTTTCCGTTTCGATAGAACGTTCTAAACGAAAACAAGTGGTGCTCAAATTAAAGGTTTAAAGGTAAATTTAAAACTTCCTTTTATTACTAACTTTATAGCAAAATGGGAAAAAAATCCCGCATGGTGTGGGGATTCTTTAAGTAATCCTTAACTTATATTTGATTCAATAAACAATCACATAAATTCATATAGTGAAAAACGCTTAGTTAATTAGGAGATTTATTTGTGATGCGACGTTTCACCACAATAGGTCACAAAATTAAGGAGAAAAACGATGGACGTGTTGCTTAACGCTCTTCTGGTTGCACTTGCTTGGCGACACATAAGCCAGGAGTTACAGTCCTGTTCAGGAAGAGTTATAATTGACTGTACGGCCCAAAGGAGTTTTTAGAACAGCATCGTGGTGGTACAAAATTGGCAAGTAGCTTGAAGTTAATAAATAGTATCAGTGATCCAGCAAACAAACAGTTATCAGTGCAGTGACTCTATTAAACAATATTAAGGAGAAAAACTCAAACAAATCTTTTAATGAAATTTATCACCTTCTTTTCGAAACCATTCTTGTGGTTCCTCAATAAGTCCTGAAAAATGAGAGCTTTAAAAACAAACTCCCATTGTATTTTTCTTCGTTTATTTCGCAATTCACATGCATTTAGAAAAACATAAATTTCCGTGATAAATGACGAGGATTTAATATAATCTTCTAGCTAATATTTGAGACTCTATTTGTCGGAAAGGCGACTATCTCTCCCAATGGTATGCAGTCAGAAGGATCAGAATGAAAATTGTCGGGCATAAATTATACGAATATTGGATTTGACGAGTCTCATTTTGTACTTATGAAAAGCAGGTTTGCCTTCACTTTCGTCCTTATTGGATTAAATTGGCGGCTCCTTCGCAGTTCGCGATTGAATATTTGAATGAAATTAATTTTAATTAAAATCGTAACGTCGCATGGTTTGCCTGTGTTGTCTGCCACGTTGCTAGTAATTAATGAAGTATTATATACGAGTCTGTTTTGCTCAGTTCATCGCTCACCTTCGCAGATGGCAATGCTTACGTTTTTGTAATGGACAAATTTGATGAATCCCATTTTTATCATACCTAAATAGGGAGAAGTAAGTGCTCTAATTTGCCAATCCAGTGTTTGTGAACTTGATTTTATGGAATCAGACAGACGTTGGGCGTAGCAGAAGTACCTTTAAGGGGGTATTTTTTGACCGGCCATGGAATTAAGAAAGTTTTCTATGGATACATAAAAGGAACTTGGCCTGAAAAGGACATGCCTTTTGACGAGTAAAACCTACAACTACCTTTACGAGGTAGCATAGTGTAGATATATGTGCTGAACACCCTGAATATTAGAGCAATCATTTTGGAATAAATTGATGAAAATACATATATTCTAGGTGAACAGCGAGCGAACGAGCAGCAAAGAACCTTCAATTATTTTTGAATTATAGACTGTTACAAAAACAAAGCCAGGTACTGTTCTACAATCTACGACTCTTCGGGCTGAGTTACATATCTTTTTGAAATTCGGTATAAATATTAGTGCTGAGTTGAGTAACATGCCCAAGTCCTTCATAACATCAACTACCGGCAATAGACAATTTTCACAGCTGGGAGGACTTTATTATTTTTTGGGTGGCAGTCCGGGACGCGTTGACGTAGAATAATACTTTATTACTATAGAATAAAAAAGTATTTTAAAATTTGTAAATTTCTTTATCATTGATTTTTTGAGTATCCGAAGATGAATACAATTAGTAAATCACAAATATCGTCATTTTTGGCAAGTTTTGATGGAAAATATTTTTTATATTTTAGTATTTTAGTTTTTTAAATTTTCACTTATACTCACACAGACACGAACCATTTTGTAACCACTGTGATATTCCCTAATTCAAATTCATGGAAACGATGTTTCATATATTGATTGATATAATTTCTACTATTTCATCTTTTATTGCGTCCAAAGAGAACACTGAACTGTGTTTGAAAAGAAGTTTGGAAGTTTCTTTTTTATGAGTTTGTTTTTATGACTCTACTAAAAATAGTCATCTAACATCCAATTCGTAGCGGAACAGCCTTAGCTAATTCAAGAGCTTAATTCCAAGTGTCATATCCTTCCCGCATTAATATTATATCGTCCTTACTCAACTTCCTCCATTCATTAGAACTACGTCAAACTGCGCCATTTTATCCTATTGAAAATCAACTTTTCGTTCGTCTACTTCCGCAAATGATGTTCACGTGTAAGGATATTAGGCTTATCTTTATTTCTGTATCGCTCTTAAATCTTGTACCTTTTGTTATTTATACATCAACATTGTATATATAAATATAAGTTTCTAATCGATATCGGCATTTTTCGGTTTGAGTGTGAGCGCATACACGAGCTTTGAATATCCTGCAGACAATAAGGAGACTTCACCCACACCAGAACCAGAAGTACTTTCGCTGACTGATGCACTTAACCTCCTTTTGTGTCCAAATCGACCCAAACCTCAACCTTGGTGAAACGATAAATCTTTTATAAGTTTTTATTATGTTGGGATTGATATGTATTTTTTTCGGACAATGTTATTAAAAAACATAACGCAGTCACGATCGGCTGCAAGCCAATCGTATGATACTCTAGATGAAATACTGAACTCCGATTTATATTTTAGTTGGAAATATATCAAAAGAATGAGGAGTGCACAAGCAATTTTTACATGACCTTTTACTTACAGGTAGTAACTTTAGTGTAGTGGTCGATTTTTTGATTTATAGTGAGTTCCATAAAGTAAGTTAGGACATTTTACAGAATTTTTGTATGGCAACTACATGAAGGACTTATGGGATATTTTTCATATTAATAGTTTCAGCTGCGACTATAATAAAATTAATGTTTGTAAAATTTCAAAGTCGTAAATGAAAGCTTTCTAAACTTATCGTGCAATATTGGTGAATATGTTTATTAAGGACTTTTGTATGACAGCTACCCGAAGGAGTCAACCGATGGCGCTAATAATTGAACTCCGTCTTGGTTTTGGTATAAAACTAATTCCTGTAAAATTTTAAATTCCTGCTCTAACTCGTTCTGGAGTTATAGTGAATTCAGTAAAAAGCATACGTTTTTGAAGGACTTTTCTAGGCTGCTACACGAAGGACTTATTCGATTTGCATCATATTCAAAACATTCAATTCAAATATTTTAAACCATCCGTATGCAAAATTTCAAGTTCCTAACTTGAAGCATTCGAGCAATAACTGGGAAAACGTGTTTCAAGGACTCTTGTATGGGAGGTACCCGAAGGAGTGGAAGGATATCGCCCATTAACGAACTTAGCCTTACTTTTTCCATTTTACAAGTTGTGACAAAATTTCAACTTCCTAGGTCAACGCGTTCTTGAGTTATCGTGCTAACGGACGGACGGACGGACGGACGGACGGACGGACGGACGGACGGACGGACGGACAGCAAACGGATTTGGGGGTTTTGGCCAAAAATAAACACAAAATAATATATAACTTTTTTTCGTCCGAGGCTCGGTTCTATGCGTTACAAACTTTTCGGGCTGGATTAAACTTATAATACTCTATATGTTCATCTAGAGTATAAATATTGATTTAGGGATGTTTATTAGTTGTCAGAAAAGCATTCTCAAGCAAGGATCCTCTTAAACTCTGGTCGCATCTCATTTGAAGAATCTTAACCCTCTCGTGTGGCCTTGGTCTGTTTGATGTGAAGGCATTGTTAGATGTGACCTTATGTTAAGTTTGTATTTATTTGCAAAATAGAAGTTAGAGTACCTATGCATTAAAGTTCTATTGGTCGATCGAGTCCACTTTTACCCAACATACCTTTCGGACTGTAACGTGTAGGAGGTACCTATAGCGTGTTTTCATTAGAAATGAACTGGCTTTTGGTTTGCAATTTCATCTACCTTCCTGTTTACATTTCCTTTTATCCTGGGCAAACATTGTCCTCGGCTCAACAACATAATACAAGTCTCTGTCTCTGGTTCGCCTGTCCCACAAAGTGAACAAATACCATATATGCTCGTATGACTGTTGGATACTATTTGCAGCCGTTCGAGAACATCCTTGTGGTGTGACCTGCCATCTATGCCCTCTGCGTCACGTACAATGCACTCCATGGACAACTGGGAAAATTTTCCTCGTTGTTTTTCCGGAGATTTTCAACTAAAAACTAGACAACGCCAACAATAGGAACAAGAGGAACAACTACATAAGTGGCATCGAGTGTTTAATTAGGCAAAAGCTTGAGGTAACGGACAGAATAATTTTAATAATAAATGAAAGAGAAATGCGAGCGAAAAACCCAGAAAAATCCCCTGCCAGAGAAAAGGCATTTTCATAGGATGTTGCACTGAAATGGCACATTGAAAAGTGGATGACGGGATTGTACATTTATTATGAAGGCTTCTAGTACCATCCTGTGTTGTTTTTTTTCCCCATTAAAGTTTCAAGTGTCTAATGGAAGCTATCGAGGCGTTATTAGCTTTGAATAATGAAGTTCTAAGATTTCTATTGTAGATGTTGCGTATGTTGTAGATGTTGCGTATGTTGTAGATGTTGCGTATGTTGTAGATGTTGCGTTTGTACGTAATGTACAGAACTAAGAGCTGCTGTACAATGAAAATTAATGCGAGCATAAAATAGTCAATATAAATAAATAAGTGTGACGTACCCGGGTGCCAGAGTGCACCAGTAGTATAATAGGCATCGTTCTATTGGAATCTATAAGTTAATATCGTTAAATTCCTAAAAAATTTACGAGCCTTGTAACTGGTTCTTATAAAGTAACCGATTCAAGTGCGCTCATTCAACATTTTGTAGAGAGGTGCAAAATTATGGCTTAGAAGATAGCGTGATTTATATTTATACAACAACAGAAAGTTAGCTACGGTCTTTTAAAGCCTGTAGCTGAATATTATCATTTTTAATTTCCTATTCGTAATCACTTTTTGTAGTAATTGTGTAAAAATTAATAAGAATTTTTTTTGGAAAAGAAATGAACATTTTTGAACTGGATTCCAACTATTTATGGTAATAATATAAAATCTTCTGAAGGTAACTAATTCAAATTCATTGTGACCAAGATTTAAGATAGTGCTTTTTTGTGATGATTCCAAAGGTTAAATTAAATTTTAAAATTAAAAAAAAACCTTTCGTTGGAAAAAAATTGTTGAATGTTTTTGCAATAGCGACCCTTGGAAAATATAAGAAGTTGAGCAATAATTTGTGTCACATTTTATTAGAAAATTAAATTGTACTTTTTCGAATTACTTCTGTAAGTGTAAGACATTGACAACCCGTCCGTAAAAGAAATTTTAGACCATGCTACATTGTTCTCTGCAGAAGGCCGCAATCTGCTTTAGTGTATAAATTGTCACAATACCCTAAAGCAAAGTACGGCTTGAAATTTATTCCTAAAGCCTTTTTCCTAAATAATCCGCGAAAATCTTAAGTAAAAACAAGGACACTGTCTGTCATACAAGAATACAGGTGCATCTTCAAAGACAGAATAAAATACATCTTAACTTTTCCACCTGAAGCACTTTTCCGACAAAACAACACCGTTTATTCTCAATCTTCATGTTTTTCGCCCTTGGTTTGAAATGAAGAAAATATGAATATCTTTAAATAATAATATCATGTCTGCGATGCACGGGTAGTAGTGTGCTCCTTAAATGTTTCTGCAAAATTATTTTTTCCTGGTAAAAAATTTTATAACCTCAGGTGAAAAACAAAAGGTAATCTCGCGAAATTTGAAACAGCAGCAAAGCAAGCATAATATTGTGAAGGTAAGGAACAAGGTAAGTATTTAAGTAGGTGAACTAAACGAAACTGTTCACGACAGTAGAAGGCTTTCTTCTTTCCCCTTTGTTTTCGAGTAAAAAGAACATGGATAACATTTTCGTTTTTCTTGATGTCCTTGTGCTTATTATCGAGCGCTGTGCAATTCTGCGCGTTTTGATCTTGAAATCCGGTAATCTTTTAAATTATAATCGGTTTAGTTTCTTTCCTAGTTTTCGACTTTTAACGTATGGCTTAAGTTGTGAGTTTCATGATCTCTGGTTTGAAAACAAAATTGTTATCGCCATCTGAATTTCAGAAAGTTTTCAACAAAGGTGTTTTTTGTTCCTTCTGAAAGTTGACCGGCACTTTCCAGCGAAATATTTTTCCCAGAGAAAGCAAGAGAAAATATTTTCGCAGGTATGAACTTAGGTTATTTTTTTTTTAAATCAGTGTTATCTGTTTTATTGCAATTTGTTCCAAGGAAAAGGAAGCTTTAAACTACAGGATAACTTTAAAGTAGATGACCATTTTTTTTTTATCCAGAAGCTGATCATTCGCAGAAAACAAATTAGGTGATGTCATGGATACTACTGTGAGCTCTCTTGAATATAAGAACCTTATTAAAACCGATCTATTGCTGGATTTCATAGAATGCCCTATATAAGTATGCCAAAGAGCATGAAGTTATGAATATCGCTTAGCAGCCATAAAATCATTGAAACTGAAGATGTCGGTCATTCAGAGAGTAGAAATTTTACACAAATTATTTTAGACTAACTCTGAACAAACCCCCTTTGTTTCTTCAAGACGCTCCCATACAAAAATTCGTAAAAAAAATTCGGTTTGTAATTTTAGAAAAACCTCCTTAAACAAACAATTTGGAAACCAGAATATTTATATTTTTCAAAAGTTTCATTAATTTTTGGAGTTATTTTTTGGGCTAGTATACTCTTGTGAGATAACCACCACAAATATCCAGACTGGAATTAATTCCTGCCTTGGTTATTGGACAGATTGAAAAAAACGTTAGAAAGACCAATTTTAAAATATTTTCTTGGACTAGGAGATGTTTTATTACCGGTCCACCACATCAAGACTTGTACTACACTGAAAGAAAAATGTGATTCTTCCATATTTGCAGTGACCATAATTTTGGTTTTATAATAATAATCAATGGCGCAACAGCCCAAATCGGGCCTAGGCCTTGAAGTAATGCTGGAGTTACTTCATTACGAGACCAACGGAACACTAGGAGGTAAAGTGGTCAGCCAAACGCTCGTCCGTGATTATTACACCGATTTTAACTCAGGTACTCATTTACAGCTGAGTGAACTGGTAGTCCGGCACCCATTCCCATTCTCGAAAATTACTTATCGCCAAGCAGATTCATACCTGGTACCAGGTGCACTGATGGCAAGTGCTCTAGCCACTAAGCCACACAGACTACTTATATAACTATATTAAAATAGTTATGGTTGTTCATGCCATAGTTTATAGTTCACAAAAAAAAACTATGGTTGCAATAAACATGTACACATGTATTCTGTATTCTTTTATTCTTCTTTTTTACCTGCGAATTAATTACCAGCCGGACAGCAGAGTGAAATCTGAAAACATGTGTGCTTACCAATAAACTAAAAACTATATTTCACGAATAACCAATTAGTCATAAGATAACTTATAAGGTTACATAAATATCCAACAGACCTTTTCGAAAAGCAGGCTGACAGTCTAATGGTGAGAGAGCTATCCCGACGTGTAGATGACTTAAATTATACCCCGAATTGGTCGGCACGACGTCGGGGCAACGATAATCACATCGGTTGTTAATTTCACCAATGGTCATTGGTATGTTTAAAATAGTACTCAACCATCCCGATGTGTAGATGACTTAAATCATATCCTGAATTGGTCGGCACCGACGTCGGAGCAACGGTCACCGATTCGATTGTGAAGTTGACCAATGGTGTTTCGTGTCGTTTAGAATAGCACTCAATCAATTACCGGTTTAAAACGGTGGTCTTCGACGTTAAACTCCCTGTATTTCTAGAGTTAACTTGGCCGATGATTCTGGCCGTAGGTACACACATTTTTAGTTGTCGTTTTACATTTCGTTTTATTCTTCCATAAATTATAGAAATCAAACGAATTCCATTTAAAGTATCCATTTTAAATAACTTTTGATTTTATGCCCTGAAGTGGGATACCTACGTCAGATTTAATATTTTTGAAATACGTTCAAATTGTGATTGACTGGCTAAAAATATTTCAAACCATTCTGAAGAATCAGATAGAAAACAAAATACTTGTTCCAATAAAAAGGAAAATCAATCCCTAAGCGATGAATAACAAAAAGGATGTGGTTCCCCCGAGCTATCTAAATTCAATTTGAACAAACAAACTGTGGCAAAGTCTTATCCCTTGGTCCATTTATTCCGCCACAGTTTGCACGTTTTCAACGCTCACTCCCTTTCCTTCCACGGGGTGTGCTATCAAATTCATTCGTATTCTAAAGGATGTTTGCTTATGTTTACTCCGTTAGCTATGGCATCCTTGGAAGAATAGCCACTATGATAACACTATATAGTGTGGCATGAAAGATTAAGCAATTCCTTCCGCTTGATTCAAGGATGGCTAGAAAATAGTTACCCGAACCTGCAGCAATTGTAGGACTTTGTCTAGTCCTTGCAGCTTGTAATCGTATCCGATTCGGATAGCTGTATTACTACGACCACAACAGAATACCTGCAAGACAAAACTTCAGACCCAATATCACTATTGGATTTAGGTCAGGTGGAAACTTCATCGGACTTTAATTGTTTGACCGCATAGTGCTTTAAGTCAGCTTTAAGGCTAGGCCAAAAGATAGAATCGGAACAAAAGAACCACCAGCACAGGTGGTACACCCACCCACTTTATGGGATAACTTTTACCGTTTCTCAAGGAACATATATGAGAAATTACGAAGACGTTGCGTTTGTTCGCTATGAAAGTGCGATGAATGTTTGATTGTTCGTAATTACAGGTTATTGCTTCGAGGGGCTTGACGGCCGGAAATATGAAGGTTTGGGCTACAATGGATGGATTGTTAGTGCTGGTCGTACATATACTAAAATTGCTATTCAGCAGGTGGAACTTCTTTCGGAAAAAAACAGGAAAGTCTTTCGTGTTAACATGCAAACGTGTTAATTTTTTTTTTGATAATTGACAGGCTTTTATATTGTGCTTTAACGGGCTCGTATCCTGAATGTTGTTAGATATTCATTTCTACAACGTGATTGTCGAAGGCGATCAATACTTCATTAAAATGTTTGTAGCTATTTTTTTCCCTTGATAAGGCTTTGCTCAGGTTGTATAATGGAATCATAAGGTTCTTTTAGATGGTTTGTGAACTGTTCCAGGTCATTCGGGATCAAATCAAATAGTTCGATAGGCTATCGGCTACATCCTGTTGCTGATACTTGATCTTATTGATGAGACACGTTCGAATCCTTTAAAAACACTACCCCCACCTTTTTCGTGGGGGTTTTCTTTTTGATTTTGACCCTGCATCGTAAGAACACTGTCGAAATCGACCGAAACCCTTCAGCTTGACCGCAACATACTCTCAAGAGGCAATTCTTTTCCCTCACATGCTACCTAAATAGCTGTTTTGGACATTTGCCAAACATGATGCTGGCGATTTGGAATCTTCAGGAACCACTCAGGTTTGAAATAGTTGCAGAAACCGAACCGGTTCTTTGAAGAGCTTCGAGGATGGTCAAGGAGATAGGAGTCCCTTTTTCGTGGTGATCCACATGTGTAACCAACCCCATATTGAGGAATTAAGACTTCCTTCCTCCGCCTTTCCTCCTTAAGGACATGATTCAAATTCTTGAAGAGATGAAATCAAGCGAACAATCCATAACAAATGGTTCAGATTTTTGGCTTGAAAATTATAACCTGTAACAGTTTTGGCTATATAACATAGTCCAGATGTGAAATAGAAACCGACATATGAATGCGGTTCGCATTGTGGAAATTGAATAAAGGAAAAGTTTTGCTTATCAGCAGAAAACTGATGTTATAACCGGAACATTTTCCCTATACCTGTCGTGTCATATATTCTGCAAACGTGAGTGGGTTTGCCGAGTGCATTGTGTGCATTTTCATTCAAATTTTGCTTGCTGCACAGTAACTTGGAGTGTCCTTGGAACATACATAGAAGGTGTGATGAATGGCGCACCACTTTCAATTTATCTTCGCTTCACAGTCGTTCTGTTCTAAAAAGTTCGGAAATTTATTTTCGAACTAAGTGTCGGTACTGAAGTTTGGAAGGACACAATAGCACGTTGGAAGTTTAGTTTTCGGAAAGAGACGAAGCTAATAGGATCGATACGATAAATTGGAAATTAAGGGATGATAATATCAGGGTATAGAGCCGATAGTTGGGTGTCATATGCCACAATACTGGTACCACCATGTTCCTGTTTCATACAGCTATCAAAAGATAACACCAACAATAGGTCATCGATAGCTTGTATAAAAAAGAGCCTATCTCATAGAACGTTACGCTCCAATGTACAACTTGCCGCCCATAAAGACTGGCACTCATGCAAATCAGTATACAGCGCTAATTGATTTTATTACATCCTTCTTCTGTTGCATAAATAGTCCCAGCAGTACACACGTAAATACGGTCCAATATTTCTTATGTTAAATATGTCTGAGTTATGCCCTAAGCCGGAATTACTGTGAAAGCGAAGTGTGCGTCCTATCGTTTCACGTGCGCGTGCTGCATCATTGCAATTGTAGTGAACGCGACGCGTGCCAGTTAGCGTCGCGTTCAATACAATTCCACCTTAATTCTATGTCGGGAAGAGTCCAGGCCACATCCTACTCGTCGACAGTTTAGACCTAAAAAAAATAATTTTTTTCCAAATAACTATCTATCTTTTCCTTATTCAATCAAACTTCCCAAATCCTTAAAGATATCCAGGTCGATCTTATGCAAATTTGTACAGACACACTCATCAGGTGGCTCCCCCCAATCAAACTATTGCATCGCCACAAGTACGGAAAATATCGGGAAATCCGAATAGTCTAATTTCCTCAATAAAAGCAATATTTCACGCTTATAAACGAGTCCATTACTTAGAGCATAAATATAATATACACCAAATGTTTGCCTAGTTCGAGCAGATAGACGACGATAAGACAGTCGAATTCAAGTGCTTCCCTATCGTTTGTTTGCAGGGTGAATTTTACCCCTGTCACCCTTGAGAAGGGAGTAAGATTTCTGCGTTGTTTATCGAAAAGTTTCGTGTTTCAATGTAGTTAAGTATTTAACTTAGTTAAGGTGCAATTAAATGAACGACATCTAGTTAAGTGTTTTATACGCTGAACTATGGAACTCACCTATATTGTTACGTTATTACCTACACTTTTCCCAGATGAACTCGTACATAAGTACTTAATTCACTGGTAATAATGCTAATTTCAGCAGTTTTTATTGACGTGCGTTTAATTATGGTTTTCATAAAAAGCGACATCTAGAAGTGAGTTTTTGATTTAGAAAAGTTCTTGAAACTGGTCCATTTGACTGAACTCGTATATTACGAACCACACTAACCTAGATTGAAACAGTAACTATACTCGTAACGATAAATCCTGGTTTGGGGTTGGGGGTGTAACTTAATACCGAATTAGCGTTTATAGAATACAAACTAAGGTCAGTGCGTTAAATAATTTCGCGAACGCTCAGAGGTTAGAAAAACAGTAAAAGTGCCAAGGGTATGGGTCAGTAAAAAGGTCAGCATTAAAAAACGCTACTGGTCTTTCTTTACTGCTAATTCCCACACGATTTCATGTAATTAAGTTTCTCGATTTCGTTTGCTCGAAATCTTCCAGACATGATGGCGTTTCCAATTCTCATACTGTCGGCGAGGGCGGCACTATTGTTGTTGACGCCAGAATCAATTTCAGATTCTTTTGTGGGCCGAGGGTTGAGAGTGGGGCGAGATTTCTTCGAGCAGTAGTAATAGCTATGAAATAAATCAAAAAAAACAACAATATTTTGATTCATACAAATATTATACTTATGTATATTGTGTAACTATTTACAATACTGGATAATAAGACAGAATTTGCTGCTTACCTGGGGAATGTTAGGTCTTTGTTCGAAATTATGAGGCAGTTGATACGTTGATAAAAGCCTTACCGCGAATCACCAGATGAGAAATGCATAGAAATTGCGGTGCTAGGGGAAATACTAATTATTTTCCCGGGGAATGAGCTTGTGGTTATTACCCAATTGTAGCAATCCTTCATTATGGATAATGTGCAGGGTAGTGGGTAAATAATTACTACCATCCGGTGAATTGTCGGAATGAAGCCACAGGTATTTAAATTAATTAAGTAATGTTTGTCACCTACTTAAATAGTTAATAGCTTAGATCCGAATCGACACAAGGTACCTTAGTGCAGTAGGTTATTAAATGCTGTCCTCTTCACTGATACGCCATTGATCACGCCTTCATTGATTCGCCCTAAACACTTTAACTTGAAAGGAGATCCCATTAAGTTCTGACCGTTATTATACTCTTATTACGTTTCACTTATCCTTCTTCTATCAATTGTTGAATTCTTTCAGGAAATAAATAAAAAAATCAAGCCCCACGCTGGGAGCCATTAAGTTCACAGGCGCCCCACATTGGGTGCCATTAAATTCGCAGGCACCATTATATTCACAGACGCCATAACGTTCTCCGAATGACAGATGAAGACAGATAACACTCGATCAATTAATAAAAATATCTACCAGGAATGGTCTGGGCGAAACTTTATTATTTTTCGGGTACAAATTCGGGAAAGGTCAAAGTTTGAGTATATCATGAGGAAAAAAAACGTAAAAACAAGTTTTAGTCTATTGTTACGCAAGCCCGTGAAAGTGAAGAGCTGTTAGATATCTTATCAATCCTGTGGGAAATGGCAGAACTCAGAAAAAAATATACAATCCACTTACGACCTTTAAGGGTAGAATTTCAAAAAATTCTGAAAACGCTTTCTAGGTATTTATATGAAAAAGCTGTAAAATAAAAATGAATTCAATTTTTGGGAAGACTTAATAGATATGACGAAAATCGTGAAAATATATTTCCATTTTTACTGATCATTTTTTTCGACCCTTTCAAAAACACTAATGGATATTTGAAAATTTTTTTATCTAAGTTATTTTTCTGGTTGACTTACATATACATACCAACTTTCAATTTTGTACCATCAGCCGTTCTATAGTTCGTACCATACTACCCCCATAAAAAAATTTAATTTTCAATATGCCACTACTGTAGCTCTATCTATATATATTTTTTTCAGCTTGTTAACATTATAGGTTCTCGAGATATTAAAATCAGAACCTTTTCTTTTCCCACCCTCAAAACTTCATTTCGTGCTAGGGGTCTATTAAACCTACTTCACGATAATTTTTAGAAAAATTGCATGCTTTAATGCCCTCATAAAAAAATTACTCTCAGCAACTTCGTTTGTCAACTGTTATACACAAACCGAATTTTATCTATGTAGTGCATTTGGTTCGTGTGATATCGTAGTCTGTAGTTTTTCACCCTGCCTTACTAAAAAAATTCTTTCCTAGCTATTCTCCTAGTATATTTTAAAGACGTCCACTTAAAGAAGTATACCCAATCTAACCGCGAAAAAAAATTCAACTCAATAGCTCAAAGGGTTTGGGTGCTACAAGCTTGCAAACAATTTTGCGTACACCGGTCGACGTACGGCCTACGGCGGACAGACGGACTGAATTTTTTTGTTGCTTTTTTGGATCTACTAGTCATGAATCGTAAAAAAAAATTTGAGGGTAGCACATTATTTTTTCTAAAAATTTACCACAATACTGTATTATTGAAATAATAAAGTAAAACGAATGAACCTCAGTGTCCATGCACCAATTTGGGATATTTATCAAAATAAACAATTGTCAAAGTAAAGTAAACTTCCATATCCATAGTCGCACATCAGTCACGTTATTGTAAAAATTTCGGTCTGGATGCATATCTCATTAACATTTGGACTGATCAACTTCCTCATCGGATATGTCGAGAAAGAACTATCCAAAGGCTTGACTTGAATCGAAGCTTATGCTTTCTCCGAGAGATGGCTCCTAAAACTTGTATTAAACCATTATGTCAAATATTTGACTATTATCATTATTGCAATAAAACTTTTCGTCAAACGTATTTATCCCAATATTTCACAGCATATAACACAAGCCTCTATCTAATACCACGACTATATTGGCCAATCCAAACTCTGGCCATTAGTTGCAAGTGAGCTAGAGCATGGCTTGACTCATGCATAATTTCGAAAACAAAGTACATTACATATTTAAATAGAAAAATTTAAACACTTGGATTTGGTTTTTCGTCGTCCGAGGAGTCTTTTTAAAGTTGTCTTCTACGATAACTCTACCGTAAAAAAGTCCATAGTATTCCTTTGATTCATACTTTTTGTTTAAAATAATAGAAGAAATCCATTTTCTGTAACCTTCATAAATTGACTTAATCTCGAAAAACGTACCTGCTGCTCTGGCCTCCTTACACGCCTCGTACATATCAGCCTTGATTTCAGGATTGTCATCGGCAATTGTTTCACCAACCGTCACAAAACGTTCAACCGCTAAATTAACCGCTTGTCCAACGCGCCCAATGGCTCGCATTGTCCTTTCCGAAGTGACATGAGTCCGTTCGGAACGATGCTGAACCAGCGTCGAAATCTGTAAATAGAACAAAACCAAGTTTCTTATAAGTCAACTAAAGTAGCAAATCAGTCTTATGGCAAGACAAATTAGTCTATTCTCTAGCACTAAAAGTCATCATCAAGGACAGAGATAGAGAAGGGTCGGTGGTTGATTCCATCGGGTATCCTGAAGTCGGTGTGGGCACATGGATAAATTCCTACCCATTTATTTCAGTCAGAGTACGAGTACATGTTACAATACAAAAGGCTTCTTTCTGGTCAACTTGTTTCCAGTAGTTTATGTGTCCTGCCAGTCCCCTGATGGGCTGTCCGATGGCATAGCCTTACATTCAACGTGCTAACTTTATCATGACCGTTTTGAAACGTATAAGGACATAAAAAAAGGAACTGCCGGGGTAAAATGACTTCCGGTACTAGCAACAAGTCTACAACTAGAACTAACTAGAAAGATAGCACAACGAAGATAGCCGGGTGTCGAGGACGACATTTTTGTGTCCTTTCCGGTTCACGAAATAAAGCAGTAAGCACCAAGTCGTCCCAGGAGCAGTTTTTATGAGTTTCAAGGTTGGCCAGAGTATACCCGGCTGAACACGATGAAAATTTAATTTCATTAACACAGTTAACCCAGGGACCAAAGAGAAATGATGAACTGCTTGGTAGATTCTGACAACGTTAAGAAAAATTTACGATCACCAAAGGATACTATCAAATTTCGACCCATTAAACTAAATAATAAATGAAAAATGAACGAAAAAGAAAATTACTGGTCGTTAAGATGACGAAGTAGGGTTGTTTTTGCTAAAATTAAATGAAGCTGAGTGGAAGTTGTCCTTTCTTCGAAGGAAGAGCTAATTTGATTGGAATTTCACGTTTTATGATGATGACTAGTATCCATTGTCTTGATAGTGTCCATTACATCACGATTTGAAATATTAAAATGAAATTTGATTCTTAAGTTGGTCGAATGCTGCGTTTTAAGCGTATACTGCACACACAATTCTGCATTAGAAAATGATTTCCTTTAGATAAAAACGGCAAGTAAGTAAGTAAAAACTGAGTGCTCATCCGATCGAGTTACCCCGGAAAATCAACATAGTTCCATTAAATCGAATTTAGTTTAAAAGATTTTCAAGTACCTATCCATGAACACACTCGTATAGAATTCCTGAGACTACATTGAAGTTGATGACACTGTAAAGTAAATATATATCATATCAGGAAACAATTTAAGAAAAAAAAAATTTGCTCAGAAAAATGTTTGGTGACAATCTAAAAGCTGTATTTATGCACTACGGCAAAGGTTTTGTCTAATGCATTCATGACGATAATAATAATAATCAAATCGAGCCTAGGCCTTCAAGTAATGCTAGAGTTACTTTATTACGAGACCAACGGAACACTAGGAGATGAAGTGGTCAGCCACACGCTCGTCCGTGATTATTACCCCGATTTTAGCTCAGGTACTCATTTGCAGCTGAGTGAACTGGAAGCTCGGCACCAAATTCCATTCTCGAAAATTATTTATTGCCAAGCAGATTTGAACCTGGTACCAGGTGCATCGAAGGAAAGTGTTCCAGCCACCCAGACTACTTCATGATAGAAACCTAAACCATTCAACAAAAGCCTTACCGAAAAAAAGGGAAATTTGCAATGATCCACAACGGCTATATTCAGAACAGATAAATTCCTTTAGTATAGTCCGAGATCAATACAGTCGAAGGTCAATAAGGTCAAAAAGACTCAGAGCAGAGAGACAAAAATTGATTTTACGTATTGTATTTCTATAGTACCGTTTTCCAAAACATCAAAAAAATCAATTTTAGAGTTTCTCAAAGGAAAGGGGTTCAAAAATTAAATTTATCTGAGAAGAAGATAAATGATAGAAGGCCAAAAAAATGTCGAAAGACAAAATGCAATGCAGACTTATAGTAAAGAGTAATATTAAAGGCATTGAAATTTAAAATTCCAGATAGCGAACCCGAAAGTTAAAAAATTACTCACTGAAAAAATTTAAAAATTCAATAATCATAAAATACTAAAGAGTAAATGTTGCTTTTATAGAAATGATTAAATTTTACCTTGAATCAAGGAATAATATACCTCAATGATAAAATTCAGATCATAAACCAAAAAAGAAACCTGAATGCATAAAACGCCGAATAAAAAAAATTTAGGTTCGAAAAATCAATAGAAAATTCAGAAATTTAAAAATAAAAATCCTAAAATTTATTTTTTGTTGATTATATCGAAAGTTTGACGAAGGAATAGATTCCACATCGTATCAGTCCTAATTCATAGATATTATAACTTCTGCAGTTTAACATTCAAAATACCAAATTTTTAGATATTATCTTACGAATTCCAAAATTTATTGGTTCGGGATTCCATCCTTCCAAATTTTGTCTATCTGAATTTTATCTTTCTGGATTTTAATCCAAAAAGGATTTCGAAAAATCAGCAAAAGCTTTACCGTAGCCTTGCGGTGCTCAAAATAATCCCTTTTTACCATAATACTACGATTTTTCATAGATCAACGTTAAAGTCAAATTGTAATTTCTTTTTTAATTATTTACGAAATACGAATACTTTACGAACTGAACCATAGTTTTTTCAACAAAGTTATGCAATCAACAGTTTGCATAACTTTGTTGAAGGACTAGTCGATTGGTTGATGTTGCTAAAATATAATAAACTAGCCGCGTACCGCATCTTCGCTCGCTGCGCTCACGTTGTTCTATCGTCCCTGTTACTCCCGTCTTTCCCGTTGATCCAGTTTCTCCGGTTGATCCACTGGTCCTGTTCCTCCCGTTGCTCCTGTTTCTCTCGTTGATCCATTGGTCCTGATTCTCCCGTTGCTCCTGTTTCTCCCAATGCTCCTGTTACTCCCGTTGCTCCCATTTCTCCCCTTGCTTCTATTACTCCATCCTTTATCAACAATCTTCTATCCAACACTCTCCAACCCAACTTCATCCATTATCATCTATCCATCATCTACCATCCTATATCTACCATCCACCATCCCTTTTCCACCATCCTCTATCAACCATCCTCCATCCACCATTCATCATTCTCCATCCTCCATCTTCCACCCTCTATCCACCATTCACTATCCCATATCCGACATCCACCATCCTCCATCATTTATCTTCATCCACCATCCTCCATCTAAAATTCTCCATTCCCCATCCACGTTCGTTCTGCTCGAACTTGTGAAATATGTATGGGTCTGTGCTGAGCATCTCGTGCGCGCTCTTCAACAGTTTGACTCGCACGAATATTCGCAACTCTTTTTGCATTACGACTCCGTTGTGCAATGTTTGATCTCCTGATTGGCGGCATATTGCCAATCAATCAATCCGAAGACCGCTTGCAATGTTTGATCTCCTTGATCAAGTGTACCTCGCCTGTAGGAAAACACATGGCCACATGGTCATACATATCCATATACATCCATATCTTTATACATACAAAAAAATTCCGGACGAACGGAAATCAAAACACATGGACACATGGCATACATAGGCATTTACATATTTTTGTATATATGTATGGCCGTGTGTTTTGATTTGCGTTCGTCCATGGAAACCGGTTGAATAGTTGCGAACAACAAACGAAAAAATTTCTCCATACAAAATGTACTGAAAATTAAATTTTCCAAATTTTCCATTTTTCGGGAAAATTTGCAATTTTTGACTCCGTTAGGATCTAAGTTGGGCCCTAACGAAGACATCATATAAATTTGAGCCAAATCGGACGAACGGATGCTGAGTTATACGTGTACATACACAGCCCACTTATTTTTATATATGTATATATGGTAGATACCATTAGTTGCTGTACAACTGTAATGTATCCACTGCAAAGGCATAGACAAAGCAACAAACCCATTAATACATCTTCCAAAAAACATTTTATGTGAAGATTAGATTCAAGTTTGTCTAGTATTCAACTCATATCTTGAAATGAGTAAATTGATCAATTCATCATTAATTTCTCGAGAAATACGAGTAGAAGAGCAGATTAGCTTCGTATTATCTTTCTAATTGAAAGGTTTTTACTATTGATAAATACGTTCCTCAAGGACGAAAAAACTTGTGAGGAAGATGTAAGATTATGTTAGATATCTAATACGTGTAATCCTGAAAGATAATATGATAAATAATAATTTATCGAATCGGTTTGCTAGCATTAATTTGTTTTGCAGTTTTTTTTATTGTAATTCCACCTGATTTGGTGGATGTTATCACTAACTAATTAAAGATTATGAAACCAAGTCCACCTAATCGAATATTCTACGGTCTACGTTGTAATTCAATGCAAAAATTACGTAGCTCTGTAGCCACAAGATGCTCGGCCCCAAATCAAATTAAGATTTTGGGTCATAGTCGGGGAAATGTAACACTAGTAATTTCGAGAAATGTCGAAGTAAATACAAGAATTAAAAGAAATTTCTTAGAGAAAAAAGGACAAAATTTTAAATTTTCTTCTCTAAATATGACAAAAAATATTTGCAAGATATACAATTTGTTTTACCATATTTTCAGTTCAGATTTATTCATAAGTTTACCACGATCTTCTAAGCTGCACACGCATTTCTTTAACTAAAAAGGTCTCAAACTGCGTAGCAAATGCACTCTACAACGATTTCACAAATCGTATATATCAAGGATATCGTTTTCAATGACATACTCCAACTACTCATACTTCTGAAAAGTATGAAGTTTTCAAGAACTCAAATTAGTAATTAAGAGAGGTGATACTTGAAGTAAAAACTTCTGAATCTTATCAATTTGTTTAAGAATACTACTATGACAAAAGTTTGTCTTTAAACGAAAAATTACATTTCACAAACTTCTTCCCAAGGACTTCAAAGTTTAATGAAAATTTCGAAGTGTCCCAGTTTGAAAACAAATTGGAAAGACACGCTGGCCATAAGAGTTAAGTGTAGATAGTTAACACTAGCCCTACGGGATTAAATAGATTAGCCCAGGGAAAAGTATTTGTCAATGGCCGGGTGCAAATTTTATCAGTCTAGTAGTTGAAGCTTAGGATGCTAATGCTTAAAGTGAGTGAAGTTGTTAACAATATTAATTGGATATTTTACAGTTTTGGGGAAAATTGACAACCCAAGTTGTCCCTTATGGTTAATGAAAATTAAAGTTACTTAAAAGTAGAAGAACAGATAGATAACTGGCTGTTAACTTAAATTAACTTTGTACCAATTATTCTAGCTGGAACTTCCAAGTAAATAAAAATATTGTCAGCTTAAACAAATTAAGAAATACTTCTGTTACTGTACGAAAATATTCCGGCAACTGTGAATTGCATCATTTGAAGAGTAAGTATAAAAATCACAGTGAAATCATTCCGAAGTAGAGAAGTTCACGAGTGAACTCTTCTAAAAGAACACTTCATTGAAGTGAGTCAATGAAGTAACTCACTCCTTTTGGTGAACTGCAGTACCATTGGACACGTGACAAAAAACTTTACCGACTCCCTTTTTTTTGGCCATCATCTTCGTGATATCCTGACCTTTCTTCTCTTTTTTTGGTCATCAACTTCTAGATCTACTGACCTTTTTTGCCCATCATCTTCTCCTCTCAAGTTGAACTATGAATGAACTAAAAGAACGAAATAGTTCGCGAGCGAACGAAAACAAAGGAATGGTGGAACGAAAACGAAGGAACGATGGAACGAAGGGTTCCGAAACTACTTCACTGAAAAAAAGTGCTTAGCCCATATCTATTCCGAAGTTGCTTGAATTTTTACAGTAGCAGGATTATTTTTCGGTTAATGTTTCGGTTAATGTTGCGCCTAAGGGACTATCTGGTTTAATGCGTCCAATGTTTAATATCAAGGTTGAAAATAGAAATAGTCTAGTATCACATATATTCAAACGCTGCAAAATGTAGCTGGACATATTTAGCTAATGAACTGAATGTCCTTTGGGAAAAAAGGAGACAGTATCCACTTGCAACAGAGGCAACATTTGAAGAGTTCACTCCTCCACACCATCAACTGGATAATGTTAGAGAGATGATGACCTAGAAATCAATTCAAGTACATTTGGCACTGGAATGGCAACTACATGTCCCGAATGACTGCCATGTCGCTGGAGGGCTTCCAAAAATCATCCGAAAATGTGATTTAAAACTAGACGCTATTCGCGCAGGATATGAAAAAGTTGATTACATGTGTTCGTTGGAAGCCTGCAAGGAAAAATTCATCGCGGCATATCTACCATTTCAACATATAAGATACGTAGCGCCCTCTATACACGCTATCTACAACGAAGCCATCGGCATCGAAAGATACGAAGGAAGCGAAATCTTTGAGAGCACTTTCCCAACTAAATTTCACATTGTACGTAATCGGCTTAGTGGATGACAGGATGATTTTCAGTAGGACATGATTACAATTTGATTAGCTTTTCATCAAATTATCAGTTTGATGAAGACAATTGATTCGTTTCGTATAGTCGAGATTAGGACGTTCTTGAGAGGATTCGGCGAAAATGATTGGAGCTTTGGCTGATGAAATGGAGCTCGAAAGTATTTATTTCGATTACACACGGAGTAGTAATAAATTGGGATAGTGCGCAATGTCTTTTATCGGGAATCAGGTTGTCTATCACTTCGGTTCGTCCATGGTTCTTTTTGAGACAATATCACAAGGATTCTTCTTCAGTTCATTTGTGACCAGATAAGGCTGCTCCTCAATACGTGATCCAGGGTTTTATCCTTAATCTGCCATCGGGACATAATCATGCTTTGAAGTTCAGTTAATCTGCCATCGGGACATAATCATGCTTTGAAGTTCAGTTTTCGATTCTTTCGTTTTATGGTCGACATACCACCCGTTTTTTATTGAATCTAGTCCAGTAGTGTAAGATTAAGTTGTGGGGGAATTAACTCTCATCGGGTAGCTCTCATATAAAAGTCCTTAAAACATATACAGGTTACGAATATTGACCGTGCTATTAGAGTTGAACTTTTTGAAGGGTGCAGTTTCACACGGGGGAGGGTGAAGATGATGATTTAAAGTGTAAAAATGGAGACATGATAGAATGTTGCCCGAGACAACATCTCTTACATACAGTTTCTCTCATGACACTTTCTTCCTTCTATTGTCCGGCTAAACAGCACGATTAACATCACCTGAGTGAGTTTGAGTCACCGCGAGTGGGAAGTAATTCAGTGTGCGGGTCACTAAAATGGGTATAGAGATATGGCGCACGCGATGCGATTGGGTCATCGCGAGCGGCGCTCATTGCACTCACTCACTGTAGTTCCACCTTATCTAGAACATTAAACTCACTGGATTTGATAGAAGCCCCACCTATTAAAGCAATAGTTGCAGCTTGGCTAAAAACGTGTCCTCCGAGAAAGCTTGAAAAAATACTAGAGTCGCATTGAAGGGTGTGAATATCCTGGAATATGAACACAAAACGAATGGGCTTATAACATTAGCTAGTAATTTGATCTCAAGTTAAAACTTAACACTTAATCCCAGTCTCACATCAACCAGTCAAAAATAATTTTCAGCTTTTCGCAAACGTATTCAAAATCGTGATTTCCTAAAGCCTTCACCATCGTTCGTCTTCACTCATAAGTGCACTTAAAAGTCCTTGAAGAAATGAAATTTAATTTATTCATACAAGACGGCATGGCGAAATGCTTCCGTTCATCCTGTAGTACATTATTCGTTGAAATCCGGGCATCCATCTTTGTCAGGTCCTTCATTATGAATAAATTACTTAAAGTGCCTTGCAATTTTCTTTCGACAGGAGACATCCTTGTCCGAGCTAACACACCAAGGTAAATATTAAATCGTATTTAATGTTATACGAATGAAGGTTTTGATGCGGCCTTGATGATCTTTTTTACACTGACTGGTGGCAGCCTGGCTCATTACGAAGCACTCGTAAAATGTTTATATTACTTTTGAGGCTCGAGCGTTGAAAGCGTGACGATAAGCAAAAGATTTCAACTTTAAGATGAGCCAATTTTTAATAAAAAGACTGTTGCTTTTGCTCGTCCTTTATTAAAACTAATGAGATTTTGCCGTAAATGAAATGGTGCTATTTACTGAGGTGGTTGGTGGTTATAATGCATACAACTTCAAAATGTTTTACTATAATACCATGCCAAGTACGACAGATCTTCTGACTTCTTATTATTTCACATTAATGAGGCTAAATATATTATAATATAAAAATATTCTATTGATTAATTGTTAGAAATTAAGGCAAAAATTGATTAAATTACAGATTCTAGCATTCAAGTTGTAGCACCAATCGACAATGTTCAAGAGAGCTACCTATTTATCGGGCCCACCTGCTTCTCTTGTTGTGATAGTCTATACGAGGCACTTGCTAGTAGCATCAGCACAAAGCCCGTGGTACCTACCCTGATATCAAATATTATGAGCAGCGAACGATATTAGTAACATCATCGATCTGAGTTGCATAACTAGCCGTAGCAGCAATTCAAGTCTAAGATGGAATTTTTGAACGCGACGCACGTGTGACAAGCGATGCGACATTAGGCCAGCTATAATCGCGCCGCTTTCACAGTTATTTTTTCTAATTTCATTGAGTATGTAACGCGATTTTGGCACTTTCGTCAAATTTTTCCAACAAGAAATTTAAAACGTCTAATAAATATGGGAAAATATAGAAAAATACGGGCATTACGTTTGCAGGTTGTGATTAAAATATTTTAGTATTTGACTATATTATTCGGGAGCGGAGAATCCAGCGTGCTTACTCCTGATGTCGCAGTATGGCTTGCGCGATGCGATGTGGCCATTGCATCACTAGTGTAGCATGCAGTCAAAAAAGTACTATAAACTACTATACTATACTAGTGCTAGGTAATTTCATTTCGCTACCGCTCATCCCGTGTCTATAGTTCAAACACTATTTTCCTCCAAAATAATTTTCTCGAACAATCAAGTTGTTTTTCTGTAACACATTCGTTCAATAAAAATAGCAAGCAATAAATTTTCCCAAATGGGTTACATCTCTGCAATTAGAATTTTCGGGATTTGTTGGCGTAATTTTGTGTTGTGCTGCTGAAGATTGAGCGTTCCGGGCAATAAATTATTTAGTTGCCAGTTCTGACGCGACCAGCTTAGACAGAAACATAACATAACTTAATAAAAGAAATATACTGACGATCATAAAAGTAATGGTAACAAATTATAATTTTGGGATCATGGAAGCGGTTATATTCGGTGTAACATCTGCCAATAAGTAGACTGTGGTATATTTACGACCGCCATACTCCTTTTTGTATCGAAGTCAGAACAAATAACATCATTTTACTGAACTCGAAATGGTCTGGTCTGTCTATTGGTCGTTTTTCTGTTATTTTGCCGTAATAAGTCCTTATGGGGAATTACCGGGAGTAATTTCCGAAGTGTTTCGTATCATTTTTATCGAAAAGGATCGATGATTTATTGACGTTTGATTTCGGTCTTCTAGTTCATAGAAGTCGAGAAATATTGCCTGGTTTGAAAAGGATAGTGGTTCTATTTGATCGGAATTACAAATAAGGCGTATGAACAATTGAATAATTGTTATAATATATAACGAACGATTGGCAAGACAACGCAAAGCAATCTCGCTTCTGTATTGACTCT
Source organism: Beris chalybata (assembly GCA_949128065.1). Taxonomy (NCBI): domain Eukaryota; kingdom Metazoa; phylum Arthropoda; class Insecta; order Diptera; family Stratiomyidae; genus Beris; species Beris chalybata. Next base: position 7,726,486 of record OX421897.1, read on the forward strand.
CTCGCGGAAACATTTCAAATTCAGCTAGGGTTTGTCAAAGGAAAGATAGTCAATTTTCTGGTAAAGGTTTACATCAGAGTCGCTCTGACCGAGTCTTATAACTGATCAGACTTTTTGGGAACGATTTTGCCGGTTACTGTATAATATATACTATTATAATTATTATAGTTCGTACGAGCACTATATGTATAAAGAATATTTCCATCACCTCTTCAAAATGAATTGAATTCTCTTCACATTTAAGAGGAGACCGCGATAGCTTAGTACCTGCTGTCTTTATCTTACATAAAGACATGTAGAATTTTGATATTTCGCGGCAGTACGCTCTGTTTGCTGAGTTTTTATTCTTCAAATTCGTCACGATTCCTGTTCCCTTCGTCGTTATTAGTAAACGCAAACACTCCAAAGTGATTTAAAACACTATCTAAATTATAAGCGCTACCAGAAACAAGCCGATTTTCAAAAAATATTAAACAAAACAGAAGTGACACTTGACACTCGTTCTCCTTCTGGCTTGCATAGAATCGAGGTTGTACAGTAACTGGCCAATGAATTATACTCAAACCATTCACTAGCATATTAGCCTTAAAATTTTTCAGTTAACAATAATATACAGCATACTTTTGTTATTTTTCAATTTTTATTGAATATTCATTAATTCATTTCATGTAGGAAGTGCAGAAAAGGGCATTCAAATACAAATTATATATACAACATATACAAATTACACTAAGCACTGTTAAAGTATTCATCCTTCATCATAAGTTAAGAAAAATATCTCAGAAGATTAATCCAACTTCGGATGTTCTACAAACTTGTACATCATTATGCCAGACTCTGTCCAATGCTTTTTGAAGACTGTGGAAATATTGCTCCGACGGATTGCTGCCTGTGATGTGTTCGGCAACCTTCTCAAGTTGTGATGTCGTTGAATCCTGAAGATAAAATGCTTTCTTGTAATCCAAATGATGAAAATTGTTTCAAAACTCGATTAATATTAATTGCAAGTATGTTCGTTGTTGTTAAAGCTACCAAATTCGGCCATATTCGAACTATTGACGCTCTATTTTCCCTTATACAGTTGGCGTTAAATGAGTGATAAACCGATTTTATAGTTGTTTGCAAGGTAAGCAGGACATGCATGTGTCAAACGTTCCGACACCCGTTCGTCCATCAGAAAGTAATCACTTTACAACATCCAGTTGCTTGCAGTCCCGATTCCATACAACAACATTTACTGCTTTAATTTCCGCTTTTGATTAATCGCTGATTGCCAATATATTTTCAAAATGTGTTGCGAGTACTTTCAATTTATCATCGTGACATGCCACTTTACAAGTAGCGACGCGTTAGCGAAAACATTCTGTCAGAGCGTCTCGATTTGCATTGATTTATCACTCGACTCGCTGATGGTGGACAGTTCAGTGGGAGATAGGAAACGGTTGTGGCCGTTATTTCTTTTTTTCGCTTCGCTAAAAATTCTCGGCTGCCAATTACAATTGTAATTTTTGCTTTTACCACGTGAAAAACACGCCACACTTCGGTCAGCTCGTCGTTGTCCTCCTCCCCCCCGGGGGAACTATAAGCATTTATAATTTCGTTAATTGATGTGACAACTAGAGTTTGCTGTCAACTTTAACGGCTTGACTGCGCGAATGAAATTCGCGTATACCTTGTCATTGGCCAAGTGCTGACGTTTTATGTGACAGTTGAGTTAACTATGGCGAGCGGCGATGCTAATAGGCGGATTCTGAAAATCGCGCTCGGACTTGTTAAATGTCCGCAGGGATGGGACACATGCACATATCGTGTTATTTACGATAAATGGTGGGCTTTTCGTAGCTATGCGAGCTAGAACTGCTTTACGTGACGCAGATACAAATCCAGGACGAAGGAGGTTTTTAGATTGCTCCATTATCAAATGATAGCATTTCGTGACACGACATTTGCATTTAATGTGAATTTTCGAAAGATGAATTTATTATCGCGTCCTTACGAAAATAGTCTTAGAAACGGCAGTGCTTATTAGCTGGTTGTTTCCCCAATTAACAAAGTCCGGAAGGGGTCTGGTTATTACCACAAATGGAAATTTGCTTTTGGCCATAATTTCAATGTTCTATTTCCACCAATAAATTAATTTCATTCATCCAATAAGGAAATTTAATAAATGGCCAATTTGCATCTGTTTTATTGGTATAGTAGTACAAACATTCAGGTGGTGAGAGCATCAACGTTATAAATCAAGCCGACCGACCACAATTCAGAGTGGTACACAATGCCGGGAGTGTCTTGAGGTTGTACACCGGACTGACCCGGAGGAGTAGGTACATTCAGATCTAAATCATTCTATTGAATCCACTCTCCACTTGAGCCGAAGGACCTTACTTCATTGTTTAGTTGACCAAAAGCCAATTGGCATTAATTAAATTAATCTAAAGTACAACAAGGCAGTTCCATTCCTTTCAGCACAAATTCATTACTTTAAATCGTTTTAGAGGTATTTTGTTCGTTCAGAGATATCCAGCACCCTTAAACCACAATGTTGATAAATTATTTAGTGTCAATTCTTTTTTTTTATATTAATTATTAATGTTGACCGTGGTTGGTTTTCAATGTGGGCATGTGGTCGTGAAATGGGACAATTTACAATGGTTGGTTGGTTAAAACAGCCACGTCATATGGGAATTGAACATGTATGTTGTTGATGTTTATTAGCTAATTTGGTTGATGATTTAATTGACCGTGATTGCCACACTAAATTGGTCGCTTTTGAAGTAGTTCAATTAAAAATTTACCAATAAGTGCAGTTCATCAATAAAAGAGTGGGAATAATATTATTGCGAACTAGGGCTTGTAACTTTTGCCTTCGTTGCTGGATCTGAGAGAACACTCTCAGTTTAGACTATCACCTTCATCAATCAACTGGTATTTTGCGGGAACCTATCAATCAACTGGTCTTTAAGGATCCACACTGACGAGAAAAAAAGTCATCCCCAACATTTTATATCGCTTTATCAAGCAACTGATCTGTTGTGCTGGTTACTGCTAAGTTTTTACCCTTTGTTTTGAAATATAAATGAAATGAACTACATATATCGTCTCTTTGAGGGTGTGTAAAATATTTGACTACTTTTGCTGGCACATTGATTTTAGTCTCAGAGAGACCAATCCTATTGAGATGTCCTCATGTAATAATCTCCAGTCAAAGCTCCAAGTTCATGCTTTTAACGGTTTTAACACCACCTAAGCAAGCCTAGGAATCAGCATAGTCTTCTTCGTGGTCCGAGCATCACTTAACCACTTTCCTGCGGGGTGCTTGACAGTACAGTAAGATATTAGCATTAGAAGTGGAACCACTGCTACACTCAAAGAAAAAATATGATTGTGGCAACCATATTTTGGGAGAACTTTACTATGATTGAGGTTATAGTTGCCACAACTGTGTTACAACATGTAACATGTTTAGCTCAAACAAAGTTATGATTGTGGAAACCTTGGTGTATGATTCACGCAACCTTCTTTAATAATATAATGGTTGGGTCAATCATAAAATTTATGTGACATGGTTGCTTGAATCAATGAAGCTGAAGAAAATACCCGAAAACTTAAAGTGAAGGACACATAGTCCTAAAGGTAGATATACAAGAAGCTGAACCCGCTCTTAGAAGTACGAAGGAAGGAATTCATATGGACCCATCCAAGGTAAGACTTTAGTCAGTTTCGAAAAAATTCATAACGACTTTTGGTAGGTCAGCGAATCATTGCTCTAAGCACCAACACTCTCGGCTTCACCTTTATCTTGCAGTATGCTGGCCTTGGTATTGAATTCTTCAGTCATGTCCTCAGCTTCCCTATGAAGGGCACTGTGATAGTGCAGTGTACAACGTTTCTCGTTACAGCAGAAGCAACCTCGGAGCTTGTAGTTCAGATTCAATACATGTAATTCCACAGCATCCAATCACATCTTGAAATGTAGAAACAACCATTTACCTTCCTCCAAGCTTCGTCTCACGACCAATGTCTTCTATAGCTAGTTCACTATATGATTTCGCTGAGATTTTCCATTTATCATACAAAAATAAACCTAGCTCCAGGATTTTATAATAAATGGGCAGCCATCAACCCCAGCCGTTACAGTAATCGCTTACACGCTGTGCAGTCAACCATTCAGTTGAAATTGTCGTCCCTATCTACCTTTTGTGGTCATTTATCAGAGCGTCCTTTCGCAACAGGACCTCGACCGACTTGCTGGAAAAATAGAGCCCGAATGGGCATAAGAGCGGCCGAATCAACCAACATGTAGCCGAAATGAAAAACAACAAAAAGTATTCTACGAAACTCTCTAATTACAAGTGATCCATTTACCTGTCTCCCGTATGTAACTGTTGCCATTGTATGTGTGCGCTACGCGAATTAATCACTAGCGCGCACTACCGTCTACCACGAAAAGAAAAATATCGTCGTCGCCGCCACCGATTGCTTTCGTTTGCAGATATCTTTATCCTTCCCCTGCTTCCTTGGGCTGGCTTAATTCTGCACCTCAATTACCAGAATTGCCGTTTATACACAGAGCCATTACTTATGGGACTCTAAAGCGCTCACTGCACAGTATTAACCATTTCACAACGGAACAACAATAACAACAAGACACTCCTGCACGCACACTACAGATTCAGCCGCAAGGATCAAGCGCTGAATACGAAGCTTTTGATAATCGCCATGGGCACGAAACGGACTCTTTTTAGATTCATCCAGCTACGGGTTTTTTATTTTGCAATTCACGAAACTGCTTAGCGCTCCCTATCTTCACAACTCGTTTGCTTTGATGTCCTTTTTTAAGTGCTCGTTCAGTCCATAGAAATGGCGGTTAATTTGAATTTCGTCATCTGTAAAAGAAGAGGGTTTTTCCTTTTTGTTGGTGACTCTCGTTTTCAATTAGTTCGACTATTCGTCGTGATTTGTGTGCTATTGTTGCTGCTGATATGATTGCTCCAGATCACCATTACATTGACTGAAGGCCCTTGAAAGGGTATCGCTTCTTTACAGGACGAAAGGATATAAAAGTCTAGTGAAAAGGATGAACATGAAAGAAAAAAAGAGCGAATGTTCAATTCTCTCGGAACGGCCTTGGCAATAGTCACATTTGTGTTTCGGAACATAAAACAGGATGTCAAGTTAGAAAATAGAGGCGTACGCGATTTTAGCTTTATCGACATCTCGTGTCCTTTAAAGCTTTTCCGAAGGATTTCTTCCAGATGCAAATGATAGTTGCTTCTTATGAAAATTTATGCGAATCAGCCAAGTAGAACGGGGTTCACTGTGCCTCAGCTGTTGCAGGATATGTTTTTTTTTTGGTCCTTGAATCGTTTATGCCAGTGACCCAGGACCCGAAATATTTGCCATTTCTGACATCTGAATACGAGGCTAAAGGATTCTCTGGTGAAGGGAGAAGGAGGTGTTCTTGCTACGGAGAAATTTCATATTACCGACAAGATAATAGAATTCATGTCGCAGGAGAAGAAGACTGCTAACGTGACGTGAATGTGTGAGGAGGAGCTATCACAACCCCGACGTATATAAAAAAGGATATGATATGCCGGGTGGTGGAATACGGTGGCTTATTTCTGGGGATTTATAGCGAGATTAAACTGTATGGTGAGTTGTTGCGGTTTTAGTTTTTTTAAGTAGGGGTTGATGTAGGTGGTTATTAACTTATGTAAATGAGATGTAATTTATTCAAAGGAAGGTTATTTTTATTAGAAACTGTAAAAGGCTTTTTGTTGTGGATGATTTAATTTTACCTAATTTTAAAAGTAACACCATTCGGACATTCACCATAGAACGGCACCGAAACGTCACGCCGAAGACGTATCGACTTACTTGGTTATGATTTTGGGTCGCCCCGACGTTGGCACAACTGAGCCGACCCAAATCTGAATTGCCAAATATCGGTTTTGTAATAATTTTAAACATTTAAGTTAGCTATGACCAAGCAGTCATTTCATTACAGTTTCCTTACAAAAATAAGTTTGGAAAAACAGAAATGTATAGGTACACATTAACGTTTACCGAATTATTTAAGTTGTTAGTCACACGCAAAAGTGCATCAATAATTTTTTTTATCATTTCATCATTTCAATCATTTCTAAAGCTGGACTTAAATGACTAAGAAGTCTTTTTGCCTTGGTTGTACGACATCCGACGTCGTCACCGGTTATTATAAATATAAATTCTTTAGCGGTTAATTGGGTATGTTGATTACATATTGTAAATGGTGTATGGATATTGCAAAATTCCATTTAATCCTGTATAGAATTTCAGTACAGTTTAGTAATTACTACCCATATGTACTAGAGATAACAAGCAGCGCTTGACTTGAAGACGGAAGTTGTTCCACTTACTTGCACGCAAAACAACAACAATTGACATAATGACCCTGTTTTGTCTCACTCGCTCACACGCTAAAACAGCAACTATTTGATATAACGACCCTGTTTTGTTTCACTTCTCACCGTGTTTTTAGTTTCAAAGCGCTTTGCACAAAACCGGTGGCTTCTTGTCTCCAGTAGCACTATATTAAGTTATTGCCGAAGAACAGAATTTAGTCAGTACTGAAAATGTTCGAATCGAGCTTCGCATCTTTCAGTTTTGGAATGGAAAAGAGTTCATATCAAATTCCGGTGGAGTACAGGAGATTAGAAAAGTTGTCCGAAAAAACCCTCGGTTGCGGAAATACTAATTTAACCTCTCACTGGCGATGTCCTTCGGTAGAAATATCAAAACCAATGTTACAGATGGACAGAAGCGTCTCCAAAAAGTACAAACGCCATGTTTAGTGGATTAAGCTGACAACACACTTCAGAAAAAATAAATTTTCCTTAAATATTCCTTGTATAATTCCAGAAGCTTCAGTTCACTGTTCATTTTCTCCTTTACATCTTATTGCACTGTCAATGCTGAAATAGTTGAAACTTGGTTGTTTCCGAACAAAACCCAAAAATACCCTCCTCAAAAGCCCGTTCACCGAAACAAGTTTCTATGAGGCTCTAGTACCTACTATACTTTTATTATGTTTATGTGCTTAGATGTGCTTTAGTGAAGTACGCGAGTACTGCGAGTTCTGTTGCATGTTTAATTCGAATTTATGGCGCGCAACAATGTCTAAAAATATACAATGAACACAATTTAAGTTAATGGTTCGTGAATTGTTAACTGCTCTTGAAAGTCAGTAAATTTTTCGAAAAACTTTCACAAAATGTTCTGACCTCACGGGGTGAAATTTTTATTTTTCGGGGAGCTCTCTTTAATTAGGAAGTGCTTTAAAGGACAAAACACCGATTTATCCATCCTCTCAAACAAGCTCTACCGTGTGTAAATGCGAGAAACACGTCCTATGGAAATGGACTTAATTAATTTCGCCCTAAAAGATACATAGTTTCAGAAGTAATGGACAATTTTTTGCTGATAATTTTACAACGTCTGAAGAAGATTTAATGTGTCCAATGGAAACACCGTTTTCCTATTTTATTGATTGCATTTTGAGATAACTTATTCTGAAGTATTTTTTTGAGTTTAAAATCGAAATAAGCAAAATAAATGATTTATTATTTACACTTTGATTCTATTAGCGTAATTATTCGCACTGTATGGCAGTACTGCCCGCAATCCCTTTTCATTTAGTGAAAAACGTAGCAACGTTCGCGTACTAGTTGACTGATACAGTCCAGTCCAGTTCAGTCACATAATAAAAATATCTATGTCCCTCACTGAAAGCTTCATCTGCTTTTATATTACGTCACTATAGCTTAGACTGTCCTTGAATCTTCATTCGGTGGTGTGTGTGGAACGTACTCGAAAGCTTGAGAGCATTCGATTTGATCTTCTACACTGTTCTGGTATATGCGAGAACATTCGATTTGTTCCGCCGTGTTGTTCCGCCCTCTTATATACTTCAACTAGGTTTCTGATTTGGTTACTTTGCACCTAGGTATTTGGTTGTTGCTGTTTCCATTATGCGAGAGGATCATGTTGCGCGGTTGGAAGGCTTACATGTAACAGAATATTTTCAGATTTGACCTATGTAGGTTGGGTGAAGATTTCGAAAAGGACGGTTTATCTCCGGAACACGTTATACTAGAAAGTTGAAACTTTGTGGCTATATATTAATATCCAAAGCGTGGAGTGCAAGCTAGAGACGAAACTGATAGTCACAAAATGCTTAAAGCGCTTATATGAAATATTCTGAAGTGCTATCGTCTATGATAAATTATTTTGAATCGGAAGCCGGGAAAAGCAGATTTATTTATTTAACAGTTTATGGAAGACAATTTAGATTCGGAACAGTGCCACAGCATCAGCACTGTTTAGAGATAGACCGTTGGCATCAACCTTTGGAACTAGTCGAGAAGAAATGAATAATTTCAAGTTTTAAGCTACACTGGAACAACCTACTATAGAATTGTTATTGCCGATATAAGGCTAAATTCATGTATAAGATCCGAATTTCTATGTTATTAAACTAATACGAACTCTAGGCTGCGGAGGCCACTTCCAGACAAAAAGTTATTAAAAGTTTGCTCTTCTTTCTTACTAAGCCTACAAATATTTCACCCCGATTAGACTGTCTTAAGCCTTCAACTGAATTAGGCCATAATAAACTAGTTCCATACACGGTTATAACATAGGTAGGTTGATGGATTTATGTATGTATATTGAAGATGAACTCAGAAAAGCGAAACCAATCTTCCAAAAAACGTCCGAAGACGCATAACATTCCACGAACCAAGTAACCTAAGGAGAAGGATGAAAACTTCCGTAGAAACCCAAATGAGATAATGCCAATTGAAAGTCAAAAGTGCTCAAGCCGCGCAAGGAAAAAAGAGCTTCCATTTACTAGCATTTCTTGAATGAGCTACTGATATCAAATTCGAAAATTTAATTAGACTATCTTACCTGGAACTCCATTAAATTGCATTGAAATGACAGGCAAAGCAATAAGAAAGGATGCTACGTAGAAAATAGCTTTTAATCTTCCTGTTAAAATGCGCTTCCAACACCATCAAAAGGCAACTTGTTCCATTTTGCCACCCTCTCGACTTGCACTTTGTCACCCCGAGAGCCTTCTTTACATTGGGACTGAGAAAAAAAAGTGGCGCGTTTACATTCAGCTCCTTCACAATCCAACTATTAAGATCTTACGAACTGCTGTACGTGTATGATGCCACCAACGCTAAAGGCACCTCATCAAACCAGCTCACCAACGCTAACTCATCACTAGAAACTCTAGTGCTCCTTGGGGGAAGCGGGCAGGCTTTTCGTGCATTTTATGCATTTTTTTTCCATGCGACGGGAAGAAAGGTCTCTAAGGTTGGTCGTCTCTGAAGGGTGTGAATAAGCCTTCAATGGGCATTTACTACAATCTCAACCCTGGAAGGATGGCGGAAGAGAGTCACCCACCCTTTCAAATGAAGAAGACGAACAAAGGTGGATGCCAAATGAGAAGTGAGCCGTTGAGAGAAGCGAGTTGTTGAAATAAGTAGAAAAGTGGAGTGGAAAAATAGTGGAAAATTATTTAATTCGATTTACTGCTCTCTGGTTTTTTATGATTCTGGGCAGGATGCCGTACGGCCCCTTTAGCCATTTTTTTCTACTATTAAAGCGCTGGAAAAAATGCACTAGTGTACGAAGTGAATTTGAATGCCAATAGACCAACTGTACGGGAACAAAGATGATAGCGGACGGAATGAAGTCATTAAATGCAGACAAGATAAATATTTTTTAATGTCATTATTATTATCCTTTCGTTTTTTAGCACCGCCTGCTGTGAAAGTGTCCCGGGGAGATGAAATACAAAGTGTGATGCTAGCGCGTTGAATGAATCCGGTAGGATGAAGAAAAATATTTTGAATGGATGGATAATAGCATTATTTAGGATGTCAGTAGGAGGTTACAAATTTTGTTATTGTCCTTGTTGATCCTTGGAATCCTTGAAGTAAAATCCAGTAGAGCACAGTAGTGCAGCTGAAGTACAGTATATTCTTTAAATTGTCTGTTTTATTCACGATCTTGGGCGAATGATGTTCATTATGTCTTTTGTTTCTATTATAATATTTTTTTACAGTAAAAAATTTCAGTAAAAGTACTAATTTTGTAGAGTAATTTTCACTATAGGGTTGATGTAATTTTACAATTAGAACGTAAATTTGAGGAACTAATGCGTTTATTTTCTAAAAAATGTTAAAATGATTCAATTTCTGTAAAAATTACATGAAAATATGTAAGTTGAAGTAAACACCTGGAATTTAGCAAAAATTTATGAAAAATTTTGCTTGAAAGAGCACGAAAAAGTAAAGCAGAAAATGGCCACCACTTGCAAGATATAATTTTTCATAATTAAACCAAAAGAATGTCCCATTAATGTACTGAATTTAAAAAAAATTTGTAATAACTATCGTTTGAATAATAAAGTTATAAGGAATTCAAATGGGTGTTGTCATTTTGCGCCACCCTGTATCTGTTCAGTGTGGTATAGTAGTCTTACTACGATCAGAATGTCAGTGGTAAAATTATGAAATCTGTAATCATAAGAAGCAAATCAATAATATTATACAATAATGTAATATCGAAATGATTTACTATAACATTTAACACGTAAGAAGTGTAAAATTACAAATAAAAAAACAGAGAAATACAAATTTATTTGTAACAATTTACACACTGGTGTGTAGTGTACAGAATGCTGTGTAGTTTTACATTATTTACGTACATCTGTAAAGTGTAAAATTACGGAAAAGCATGTAATCACAATACATATTTATCTGTAACGTTTTACATACTATTCTGTAGAGTACACAATGTTATTTTACTATAATTTAAGTTGGCATCTGATTGCCTACTTTTAAAGTCGTAACAATTTAATACTGTGTACGAGCACAGAGATCTACATAATATGTATGTATGCACTAGGGATGACTAGCTGCGACTGTATTGAAGTCGGACGATTTCTCGCAAAGGACAGGCTAACACTATGCTACTATTAGCATCTTACTATTATTTATGTTATACTCCAGCCTTGAAAACTAAAAAAGCCATACCTTTGAATAAGCTACTATATCCGTTTCAATGCCACCTGGCATCAAACGCTCCATACAAAAAAGGTTCAACTCTGCTTCAAAAAACTTCAAAGTACTTCATACAAAAACGGCGTCTTGTCGTCTCTAGTATTTATATCCCTATGAGTACGAGTAATGTATATCCTTGAACAGGTGGTATACAAACCCAGAACAGTTGGGTTGCTCGATATGTGTAGAAGCTGTTCTCCAACCCTACTGATTTCGTATTTTCAATCTGTTTAAAATCCTTCATTTGAAATTCTTTTACGAGTGTCTATTTATTATATTGAAAATACTTCCATGTCAAGTCGCACCTACTAAAAACTAATAAGTCCACAGCCTCGCAACAAATAACGAAAAATCATCGTAAAAGAGGACCATAAAAGCGTAATGTTACCATCTGCCACCCGAAATACGTGTCCTTGCGACTAAATGCGAGTATCACAAGAAAACACGTACCTTAACCCACTCCATAAACCGCCAACCGAATGATTTTTTACGGTAACAAAATATGTCACAAACCTAACTGGGTAACAAAAGGCACAAAGGATCTGTGTTCCAATTTCAGGAACGTATCCCAAGCACGGAACAATATCAATTTCAATAATAATATAAATAAAATCGTCTCGAAATCCCAACTATACGAAATGGATTTCGTTCGAAATTTGTGTGCCTACCCGGGAGGTATCTAGGATTTATTCAAATGGACGCGATTCACTCACACATCAGGTCCTCTAAATTTGGGGGTGTATGGTCTACAGACCGGGCCAAAATCAATCCCGTACGTATGTCAGCAACGAGATGGCTTCCCGTTTCCATCGTAAATTCAAAAGAACTGCCTTAATGAAATTTTCCCGTGTCAAACAAGTTTCTGTTGACGGCGTCTGTAAAAATCCAAAATGTGAACTATTCACGTAAAGTACTTTGCTGAATTTAAAGATCGATTCGATGTTAGTGCTGAGTACGATTTCTTTTAAGAATATATTTCCGTACAATCCAGCAGCGCTCACATGCATACCTACACATTCATGAGATTCGAGACTCTAAATTTTCGCATAAACGATTCAAATGGATTTTGCCGTTTGAATGGAGCAGTTTTCCTTTGAGTTGCTGGGTACGTAGACTGCAAAGTACTCGAGTTGAATTTAAGCGCTCAAAGACGCCGGAATAAAATCAAAGGAACGGACGGAACACAAAGCCTAATACGAGGTATTTTTCAATTTAATTTTTTAAGCTTTCCTGATTGTCAGGTAATGTTTTTTCCTATTTTATTTTTTATTTTTTATTGTGTGATGAAATAAAAGGAGAATGCAAAGATTGGCCTTGATCCCGGAGCAAACTGTAAAGAATGATTCTTTGGAGGGAGGAGCGAGAGAATATTCACTTTAACAACGCTCTTATGAGAAGACTTCAGCGTAATTCTTCCAAAACATAACTACTGCATTACACCTCCCTCAATTCATCAGTTATGCCACTGATTTCCACTGATGAGCAGCATTGCAGAGTAAGTCAAAAGGATTAGCAGCAAGGATTCTCAGAAAAAGGAATCGGTATCAAATAAGGATCAGAATTATCGACCAATCAAGTAGTACTCGCTTTTCCGCACTTCCATTCAAGAATACTTGCTAACTTTTTTTAAGAATACCAAGCTGGACTTAAGAGTTAAGCCCTTAATACACTGTAGTGTACACTCCAGCCAGCTTAGGGATGAGAGGGAAAAAATCGGGCCGGGTATGACAGTGTTCTGGTAGGCTGTGGTATGATCTACCAGAACAGCAATGTTGCCTATAACAAATCAACTATTGTCTTGTAGTTCTGATAGTGTTTGTGAATTTGATAAGAATGTAAACAGAACTCATCTCAGTGTTAAATCCTTAAGTAGTGATCCTATTAAACATTCCTCACTAATCGCTAATATTAATATTTCGAAGCGAATAGCAACTGAAAAATTCTTATAAATAATTTATGCGTTGAGTGGGAATTGAACACACAATGTCGCAGAAGCAATGCTTTTATGACCTAGTATACTACCACTGGACTACAGTCCGATCTAACTCCAAAAAGTCCAAAATATCATGGAAGGGTTCAACAGAAAACAGTATTCTGAGCGCTCTCGTTGACAAGCCAACAGATTATAAGTTCCCTTTGACAATACTGCTACTGATTAGCTCCATTTTGAAAGGCACACTATTCAAAATTAGTTGAACAGGAAAAGACCATTCTTAAAAGAATCGAGGCCAGGATGTCTATGATATCACCTAAATTTTCTCAGTATTAGTAGCAGAACCCTGGTCCAACAAATCTCATGGGTGTTCTAATCAGGTGTTTTTCGGATAGTACCATACATTGTACAGTGTTTCTCAACTACCATGGATGTTTGATTTGGATAAGCAAGAAAATTTATTAAAAAACCAAATAAATTGAAAATTTTAAATGGAACATGCTATTATTTATTTGCAACACCCACGGGTGCGACGAAAGCACCCATTGGTAAGACGATAACACCCATGAGTTTCAAACTTACACCCATGGGTGTCGAACATACACCCATGGGTGTTTCATGCAACACGGCAACCATGAGTGTTCCTCGAAATAGACATAAATATGGGTACTCTATCATGGGTAATTCTCGAAACACCCATAAATTTAGGTATGTTTAAGACACCCATGAAATTCGTTCGTCCATGGAAAACTGATTTCACAGCGTTCATGTTTTCAGTGAAAGTGGGTAGCGAATCAACGTAAAGGGGAGGCAGATGGAAAACGGTGGATTTTGAACTGCAGTCTTGCGAAAAGCAAAATTAACAACAAAACAAAATTGTTAAGAACAAGTTGTAAGCCTGTAGTAGTAGTTGTGAAAGGATAATAATTTTGAATGACATTTTTGAGAATGTTCCGGAAAAGTAGGACAATTGAGTCTAATGAAGAGCGAAGGAGACCGTAGCATAAGTGGAGTTCGATGCACGATAGAACCTCCAACTAACAAAACTTAACTAGGGTAATGTATATTCGGAAACTTAATAAAACGGAAAGATTTAGATGTCGGCGCTAAAGTAACAAAAATCAAAAAGGAACAGAATAAAGAAACTATTTTACCCATAAAATCAGCAAGGTCTTCATGAATAAAAGTTCGGAATAAATCTGGAGCTATAAAATATAAAATTTATGTACATGCTGGCAAATGTCGTAAGGTTTCCGTTTTCTATTAGGTCGTACAAAAACCTTCTCTAAGAAAAATACAAACCAAGGAAACTTATTTACTATCGGAGATAACGACCAGAAAATTGACGAAAACCGACAACACGAACAAAACGCATAAAAATAAAAATTAAAATTCCAAAACGTGCGTAATAAATTCAAAACAGAAGAAGAAAAAAAAGCTCCACGCTAAACTAATTACAACTTTCCCTTGAGGGGATGAGGCTAAGGGGGAACTAAATTTATTCCCAAACTTGATCCATTGAATTTATTTTTTATTTAACTCCCTGTAAGTGAAACTGATATTGTCGCATGAAATCTGTGTACCTTCAAACTGCCCAACTATTGCCCGAAGAAGTTACTAGACATAAGTTCGAGCAAATAAAGCCCTCGTTTAGTTAGCTCCATCTCTACCGCCCCCCCCTCCCCCGAAGCATTCTCTATTAAAAATGGGACATGGTACCACGGCACCCGGGACTGGACTTGGCAGTACCTTGTTAATTTCCCAGCTAAATAATTCAAGGACTCTTGTGTGGTAGGTTTCAGCAAGGTATCCACCACCGACACCGGCCACCCTCGACGCAATACACAGCGAGCAGAAGCTCCCAACAAACCACCGACCTAGCGGGTGGTTCCTTTCCAATTAAGTTTGCGTGATTTAGAAAAGAAAAACTTTTCGGTTTTTGTCTAGTTACCATAGCTAACAGTAGTCCGGGGCTCGAACTGCTGCACTCTTCGGGGGTGGTTGCGTGTCCCTACTACTTCGATTTCTAGTCGACATCAATGGGCAATACTGCCGTAACCGCTAACCCTTTCGTATGTATGGTACGGTACAATATATCCACTACGTGGAATTTGTATATTAAACCGGCGGATTTCCGATCGCTAGGTGGTTTCTAACCCCCTCTTCTACCCTGGGTAATTGTGGGAATTCCTTTTCATATGAAAACAACAGTCACGGGTACAGGAGTTCTAGAACTCATACATGAAACTTAGGTATACGCGTATACGCGTTCTCATAGGATGTAAATAAACATGGCCAAACTGCCAGTCTGGGTCTGTTATTTATTCATAATGAGGTACATAATATGAAACAGACGGGGTTCGAATTACCGACGTCAATATATTAGTTTCCTGGAGAGCTGAGATCAGGTTTTCGGATACACTACGGCTTTCTGGTATACCAATATCAGGACGGAATGTGCGTTGAGTCGCTAAACGGACTATGAAAATATTTGCTTTTCAATACAACAATCCTTAGAGGTATTTGTCCTTCAGCCGCTTAATTAGAACATAATTGAGACAATATCAACGAGTACTCTAGGCATTACAAGCTTGTCATCTACAGAATACTGGAATCACTTTATTGTGGTTTCTGTTTGTTTTGCTAAAAATAGTTGGGAACGTACATATACGTTCGCTTGATTGAAATTGAAAACTAACATGAGAATTCAAGTGCTCTAAAATGGCTACGCCATTGAGTAAAGGTAAGCGAAACGGTTGTGCGTTGTATTTGAACTCATTGCTTTTTAAAATTTATGACTATCTGAAGTTATCCGAAAATTAAGTTGTTATTGCATATATGAGCCGTTTATTTTAAAAGTGGGGCAAGTCCATTCTTAAAAAAAAAATGAGATAATGATAATAATAGATATGTAAAACTTACTATGATCTTTCTATCTGTAAGTAATTTGCAGTCAAGAAAAAAATTGGACTTGCCCCACTTTCAAAATAAACGGCTCATATAGAAAAATTGTTTAGCCCTACATTGGGCGCCGTTTGTACGTTGCATTTAGATTTTTTAACAATTTTTAACTCGAATCAACAAGTCAACTGGCGCCCAATGTAAGGTTTAGGTTTGGGTTTAGGTACGGTGGGTGGTCGCTTCGCGACCAAACACATAGACCGCCAAAGGGTCCGTTGTGGTCCCACATGCACGGGAAGGGAACACCCGTGTGCCCAAGACAACCCATTAGGTAAACCACCCCGTCTGCCTGACAAACTGGAGCAACTTGTCCAGTTTAGTACTTGCGAACTCGCCCAAATCTATGGGGAAGCGCGTACCTAAAGTACGTTCGCGCCTCCAGGCCAGACCCGGGCATTCGCAGACCAGGTGGAAAATACTTTCCCCGGCATCGGGTTCGCCATAGCTGTGGCGCAGATCCATGACGTCCGCATGCCTGCCGATCAGGCAATGGCCCGTCAGTACACCAATTAGGATACGAGGAGTATTCCTGTCTCCGAGTAGGATGTACTTTGTCCTGCTCGCATTTAGAGTCGGCCAGAGCTGCCTGGCCACAAGACACGATGTGAGGCTTTACCACCTTGTGTTAGCCTCTGATATGGCTGTCACGTCGATAGCATATTTTATGTTTTCTATAGGCGTCCTCCCTGGAAGCGCTAGTGCTTCATTCAGCGCCGAACCTCTCCCTGCGAGCTCATCTGCGGCCTCGTTGCCTGGAATCCCGCTGTGACTCGGAACCCAACAAACTACAATGTTCATAAGGGTGCACAAAGCACTAATCTTATCCCTACATAGCCTCACGAGGTAAGATTTAATACAGTGTGAGCCAAGCGCCTTGATCGCCGCCTGACTGTCTGTTAGTATAAAGACGGATTTGTTTCTTATCGCACAGGCTTCTAGCAGATTGCAAGCCTGAACGATTCCCATCATCTCCGCCTGAAAAACACAACAGCAGTCCGGTATTCTGAATGCTTCGCTATTGTTTAAGTCGGCGGAGAATACTCCTACTCCCGTACCCGCGTCTGTCTTCGAACCGTCTGTGTAGATATGAAGGACCCCTTCGTGGTGCCGATCCACATTCCACCCCTCTCTGCTAGGGATCCTCGTTGAGAATCCTCTAGAGAATTCGAGCTGCGGAATCAGGTAGTCTAGACTACCTAGACTAGAGTCTAGGTTAGACTCTGAATGCATTTTTTACATTAAGAGTGAAATCGTAAACTCAAATTTGATTTTTTTTTACAATATGAAAAACTGGCTCCCAACATGGGGTTCGATAAAAAAGTACCTGCTTTTTCATACATAGAGAAACTGTATAGCTCCACTCTCGGCGCCGTGTGTACGTTGCATTTAGATTTTTTGACAATTCAGAACTCGATTGAAAAAGTCATCGAAAACACGCCAACTAGCGCCCAACGTGGGGTTAAAGAAAATTGAATTTTTATTGCATTTAGATATAATTTGTAAGGCCCCATGCTGGGTGCCGTTTGTATGTTGCATTTTGATTTTTTAACTATTTTTAAATCGATTTAAAAAATAGTTTAACAAAGGCCAACTGGCGCCCAACGTGGGGCATGACAATAACATTATATTTTTTATTAAATGTTATAAATCGAGTATATATTTTTATCGAGCTAGCGATGGGCGCTGTTTATACGTTGTGATAAATTTTAATTTTACTTGACAACTTAGAAGCAAAACGCAAAGGCCTCCCAAAATTCAAGTGGTAGTATATTATTCTGAGGAGTAATAGAAGTTCTCTTATTATTATTATTATTATTATTATTTAAGTAGGAAGAACATCAAAAGCTGCTCGCGATCATATGACGCCTAGCAGAGAAGAAAAATAAGCGCCCAACGTTCAAATGACGCACAAAATGGGGCTGATAAAAATGTATAGTTTAGAACGCTTGATTGGACAAAAATACCACAAAACAAAAATCTATGAAAAACTATTAAAAACACAATGGTAGCTTGTGTAACCTGTCTTCCTTTTCCGAATTTAATCATCCATTATTCAACAATTCAAATGAATATGAAATGCGAATTAATTGACCACTGATAATGTCATTGTCGAAACTCTCCAAACAGAAATTTTCCGTGAAAACTCCAACTACTTACTGCTTTGCTTGATTTTCATGTTGCTAGCAATACAGTCAAAACACACGCCATTTATATCCTATGGGAATTTTTTTTTTCGTAATATGAAATAAAAGAGGGAAATCCCCGAAACACGATTATGACTTGTGTGCATGGTGGTTCAACATATTCGCGACATTATGCCATAGTATTGACCTCGAAGCTTGAATCGAGTGCGACAATTGTTTATCGGAAAATCCATCAGAGAAATTGTCAAATTTGTGTCTGATTTACAACAATAAAGGAAAATCGGGTTTTCCAGTAGCATAAAAGTAATTTAAAAAAATTCAGCATATATTTTCTTTTACATGACGGAAAATTTGTAAGGGCTGTATTGATTTATCGTTTGGGGGCTGTTTCTGTTCAGGTCGACCGAATTTCCAGTATTTTGTCCAAATTGAAGTTTTGATCGAATGGCGGAAAAATCGTTTAAGGCTAAATGAACACAACTTCCTGCAACTCATTTTATAAAATCGTAAAATAGTTTCACTTTTTACGAAAAGGACCCGGATTTTGATGGATCGAAGATTGAAGTGGCAGTAATTAATGAATAAGGGAGTGCGTTGAAGTGTTCGTGAATTGTATGGGAGTTTTCGATTTTTTCGTTTTCGGAATGTAATAAAAAAGGGTTGAAAGGGACTCTGAAATCGACAGCTGAAACAGCGAACTACCCCACACCCCCTTTCAAAATATGGTTACTTCAAGGGCCCTACTCAGTCTATAAGTTCATTAAAAGAATTTAAATTTAATAGCTTAAGGGATTTAAGAGCTACGAGCCTTCAAACGATTTTGCGTACAATGGTCGACGTATGGCGGACAGACAGACAAAAATTCTATTTTTGCTTTTTTCGTGTCTACTAGTAATGAAAGGAAAAAAAATTGATTTTTCAGGGTTGCAATTTTTTTTTTTTTAAATCGAGCACAATACTGTATTATTGAAATAATAAAGAAAAATCAGAAAAACTGGGAAATACTATTAATTTTCGAGCTTGAACAAAAAAAAATTACAATTTTTAATATTTGCTATCCTTAATCGTGCAGTAGTGTAAAATTAGTTATTTTTTTTTCCGAACAGAACTCATAACTTATAAAAGAAAATTATTTTCTTTAATTCATTCACTGAATTATTGAGTTCGAATAAAACTAGCTTATCAAATTTGCTGCGACCTCACTTCGTAAAGAGATTTGTAAGTGAACATAACGTGAACATAAAATACTTTGCAATATCCGTAGGATAAACGCGCTAGGCTGCAAACACTAAGGTCCTAAGGATTTGGGTTCAAATCTCCACTTACATATCACCGATAGTCTAAGCAAAAAATAATATTTAAATCTGTACGAATACCTCATAAGACTACAGCAACAGTCATTTAACATTTTGAACACAATGGAACATAAACTGATAACCTATAATAGTTTTTTCCAATATGCGCTATATAAGTAAACGCAGCAGTACACACGCCCATATAAATCAAATTCACACAATAGATTACTTGTTTACCGTAGCAAAATGAGTATTATCATCAGAACCGTAAAATAGAGTTTTATACTTGATTTAACAATTAGCTTTTTTGGTAAATTTTGTAAGAATAGCAGCGGTGTAATAACTCTGTTGTAGCTGTAAACAACTAATTCCTTTTGATAATTTTATAGGAATTTATTACCTATTGAATAGTGTGAATCGACTAGAATACCAATTAAACTCTGCGAAGTTTGGGGTTGGGCTCAAACTTCCCAGAAATTTTCTAAGAACATTAATGCCATTTAGAAACTTTTCACTTTTCACGAAATTTAAGCGTTTGATATTATCGGCTTTGTTCTGCCGTAGGAATTCTATTTTCTAAATCGATTTTGTTTCTTATATTCAATCTATGTACATGAGACTCGATTCTCTCATAAATTCTTACTGAAGTAATCACTCAAAAATTTCTATCAACACATTCATATTACTTCCAGCTCAAGTTTTATTTAAGATAAGAAAGTTTCAAGGTATTTCAACATAAAAAATATACAGGTAAATTTTATATAATACCGAAAACGGCTTACAGAAATCTCTTAAAAAGATTCGTCTCATTCTGCCAAGACTTTAAGCCAACTGAGATTTTTTCTACTTATTAATTTTGTGATCACTTTTTTCCACGGACTTCTGTTAGCATTTGATAAAGAATTGAAAGTTAAAAAATATACGGGAATCCTTGACAACGCCCTGTCTCTTTAGGAGAAATTTACGACTTATTCGATAAGGAAGGTAGGAGGACATTTTCCCATAATAGAAACAACATTTCTGTGCAAGGAGAAGTTATAAAAAAAAGTAAAATTCAGAGAAGATAAGACCGGAAAAACTAAATTCTTTGCGTAGAAATGATTCAATGACGCTGAGAAAAGTAACGACTTTGTGGAACCGTTTAGATAATTGTATGTACTTTTTTTTACTTCAACTTTAAAAATTTAAACAAATAATATTGTTTACTTTAATTATTCCACAAAAAATAAGTACAAAAAAGACGTACTAAGTTTCAACTTTCTAGCATAAGCAGAGAACTTCCTACTGTATTAAAAACTTTATTTCTCTAGGATGTCCCTGTAGTGGCTCTATATTATTGTCTATTTCTACACAGCAAAAAAAAAAAATCCATTGACTTTTACATCTTGTGGATAGTAGGCAAATATTCCTTGACTTTTCAAGTAAAAGTCCATTTGAATGTAATTTTCAATTTTCGGTCAGTAAATTTCAATTTGCTATCGGTAAATTTCAATTTGCTATCGGTAAATTTCAATTTGCAATCATTATATTTCAACTCTGAAAGCAGCAAATCTTCAAATATTTCCCTTATATAGTTAATTTTACACGTAATTTTGTGAGACTTTTCAAGTAAATTGTACGGTTCAGTTGAAAAATACGTGAATAATTTACTAATACCAGTAATTTCAAGTAAAAGTGCTTGAAATAAGTACTTTTTCTTGTAATTTCGTGTGAAAGGGCTTGTAGGTACTCATGTACTTTTACTTGAAATTTCGTGTAAAAGTGCTTGTACTCATGTACTTTTACTTGAAAAAATGAAATATGCTGGAAATTTCAAGTAAAAATTGGATTGGAAATTAATTTTTTAAACAGTGTAGCTTTCAATCTTTTGTGGTTTTGAAAAATAAAATTCAGAATTAGTTAGGGAATTTCAGGGTGGATTTTTTTTTTAAATTTTAGATTGATCAAAATACCAAAGTCCAAAGTCATTTACGCCGTTAAAAAAAAAGAATAAACAGTGACCAAAATATCGTAAAAAATAACCGTGAAAAGAAAGAAATTTGTCATGTTCAAAGACACAATCCATCTACGTAAATAAAAAGATAAAAGAGGAGTCCTTTCTGTTCCGAAGGAATTGTCAACAAAAAAAAAAACAAGAGCTATCACTGTATACAACAAGTTCACGTCAGGAATCTATTAATTGGACGAGAGGAGTGTGAGAGCTAAGGATGCACATCATACGTCTCTTGTGGAAAAATTCCTATCAATTTTGCAGAGAATTTTCGCACAGCTTACAGCCGATTGTAGCAACGTAGTCCTTAGGAGTTCCATCAGCAGTCACCATGGTACCTAACATCCACAAATTGAGAATATTTTTAAATCTGGTAATACAAGGGTAGAGATCAAAGAGTAAGCATTTTTCTCCTACTCGTAGATTTCATAAGAAATAAATTACAATTTAATAAAGATTGGATTAATGAGTTTTTTTTAACCCTTATTAGCAGGTGGTTTCACTAGCGTTTGCTCGTGTAACTCGTTTTTTGATGTTGTTATTTTTGAATTTTGAATTTGGGCAACGTTAAGCTTAGGGAGTACTCTACAATGCCATCCATGTAATTAAAATTGCATAATCTAATTATATTTTTCTCATTTTGGCTGAATCAACCTCCCCCGCTACAACCTTCAACTCTATCTATCTTAAGCGCACCCAACTACAATCACAACATTAAAAAAAACACCATCAAATATTTGCTGACAAGCCCAAAACCAAAATCCAATTAAACTAAGGAAAAAAAACCGCACGGAAAACATAATGGGAAAAAAATGAAGGAGATTTTCTCGGAAACCACCCCTCTTTCAGCCCAATTCATGTGGCTATTATTCGCCAGAAATTCAATCACGAAAACGGAAAAGTATATTTAGTTCGAGACCCATAATCTGTTTTTTTTTTTTCGTTGGCTCGTGAAAAGGAAATTTACTTTATACCGTGAAAATGGTCGCAAAGCGATTATCTGTAAGGGCTCACTGGACACAAAGGGTACGGAACGTGGAACATTTCCAAATAATCTGCTCACATAGGAAAATTACTCTATGGGCCTTTCCACTTCGGGTAATTAGTAGCGTTCTGACCGACACTGCATTATATTGTCCTCGCACCTAGTAGCAAGCTATGGGAGGAGCGCGGGGTAGTCGAGGATTCCAGCCCCATCGGATCGATTCGATTCTAAAGATTCCGATATTTTTACCACCCCTGCCACCCTTCAGGGTTGGCTTGGTGAAATAAATTTCACTTTTACACGAAACCTCACCCGACCGACCTTGACGAGATGAAACAAAGATAATAATTGGGTGGGTCGATAGACGGGTGGCTAGTGGGCGATAAGATATGGCCATATGAAGTGGATATGGAGCCTGGCCATCCAGGGGTTCGATTCAAGCAAATTATTCTCAAGGATCTACGCTCGTCAAAATCTCTGAGAAATGCTGTCATAGTGTTTTATATTTCACTTCCATTCTGGTTGGGCGTACGGTGTCCTTCGTAACCTGTCCAATTTCTGTTGTAACGGAAGTTCTCCTTGTCGATATTTTTTCCCAACCGCTTTAAGTCGGTATTTGTTTCCTGAGAACTACCCTGCCTCACTCACCTGGGTAGCTCGAGGCTTTCGTGTGACAGAACCTTTTCAGGTCTATTTTTAGGATCCACCCTGCAATCATCCCTTTGCCCGAACGGTACCCATCTGTATTGTACTTGAATTGTCAGGGTAGCGTGTAGCGCTTGTAATGGAAATATCTTAATCTAAAAAAAAAAAATGAAACTACTACTACCCCAGGAGTGGGTAGACTAACATAGCCACGTACATTACACGGCGGCACTTTTATTTATTCATTTGCCAATAGAGCACGACGGAATTGATAAATGGGCTGATAGTAATGGATCGTGTAATGGAAGCACACAGGTTGCCAATGACACAAAAAACTAATATTTATGTGTAAGGGAAGTTATGGGGACATTGGACAGGTAGGTACCCTGATTTGTATTCCGGTGAATTTCTTGGCAATTTGTTAGAAATTACGGGGTGTGTTAGTGCAAATTGTTGGCGAGAAGTTAGTGATTGAATGGACTTATCTTCGGGTAATCTGTGCGGATTTTGTTTGAAAATGGGCCATAAAATCACGAACCGGATACTATTATACCTATACTAACTTATAAAGGCAGTAAAATTGATTAAAAAATTTCATTCGTAAGACATTTTTGTACTCCTAGAATAACGCTTTGTACCGAAATCAAAACTGTCAAGACTGTCCAAACTGTTCTTGAAAGGCTACTTCAAGAAACGAACCTCCAAATTGCTTAAATTGAACCGAAATCAGTTCCGGGGCCTAACCGCACTAATTACAGGATAGTATAACCTTAAAAAGCATCCACATATGTTTGGACTGATATTAAACAATATTCGGAGATTGGGTGAAGAGGATAATAAAATTATTTGATATACATACATATGTACGTATAACCGCCCTGAGTGAGTTACAACAAGGGACGATAAGCATAATAAGGACCACTGAGACCTCCTCATTGATTCGGGATTTGAGACCGTGATCCCTCTTTTACGATATTGAAAAATCTAGGCAAAACCGTCAAAATTTGACAACATAGCTTATAACCCAAGCAGGCCCGTGCGCAGGAAAGTATGATGGGGGGGGTTTTATCAAGTTCCCCCATACTAAAACTGTGATGACCTAAAAAAAAAAAAAAAGGTCCTCACTTCACTATGAAAATAGGCCAATGGGGGGGGAGTGGTTTCAACGCAACCCCCCCCCCCCCCCCCCCCCCCCGTACGCACGGGCCTGAACCCAAGCAATGCCAATTTATCATTGATACCCATGTTGGTTTACATAGTATATTATGTCACCATTTACTTTGATCATTATGACCTTAATGTTAACTACCTCGACTAATTAATCAATTTGTATTGATTATTAGGAAAGAAATGCCGAGAAACATACTACAGGCATCAATGCCATTTCATTGTCAACTTATGTGAACTATTGTATTGAGGTGTGTCTTAAGTTGTAGAGCTACTTGCTAGAGTAAAATTGCTGCAATTTGACAGATAGTGTAGAAATCGCAAATTATCTAGCAAATTACACTAGCAAGAAATGTCGCAAGTTACTTGCTAGTGTACAAGAGCCTTTAGGCTCCATCTTGAGTTATCGTGCAAACGGACGGACGGACGGACAGCAAACGGATTTGGGGGATTTGGCCAAAAATAAACACAAAATAATATATAACTTTTTTTCGTCCGAGGCTCGGTTCTATGTGTTACAAACTTTTGGGGCTGGATTAAACTTATAATACTCTATATGTTCATCTAGAGTATAAAAAAGTAGCAGGTATCTTATAAAGTTGTGTTTCCATTTTGGGCAACCATGGCGATTCCAAAAAAGCTGTTTGACTGATTGAAATCCTTATATCAAATTCTATGTTTGTGCAGCAGCTTAATCTATAAGAGCCCATTTTCCAAGACCTCATCGTCTCCCTTCTTAGTCAGAGTTACTTATGAGGGTACTTCCTCAAATCAATCCCCAAAACGTATCCTGTAGCACCTATTCTACTTGCTATAAGGATTTAATATTAACGTATAACCCAGTGTATTGATTTACCAATCCTTGATTATTGATTCAAAAGTGGAAAGAAATACGTGCATCCTTCAGGCTATCAATCTCCTATCTACTAGCTCCAATCTTTGGCAGATATCCTTTTCTACATTCTATGATTTTATTTTCTCAAGAATACTTTTCCTTCGGAATTTGTTGAAATTACTTGAAAACTTAATAAAAATAGAGATTTGGGCCTAAACATGCAGACAACCATCAAATCCTGAACAGATTCAATCAGGAAAGGATAACTGGAGTGAAATGGAGCATTTTATGTGTTATTTGTTGGTATGTTGCTATTGATTGATATTATTTTTATAAGACCATTTAAATGAGACTCTAACAACGTAACTCTCATTAGAGTATCAAAATAATAGCTTTAATATTGTTATAGTTAAACTTATGAAAGATTTTCAAATTCAGTTAATAGATCGGTGATTTAATTAGCAAATTAGTGTTAGTAGTGTGTTTTCAACACGAAAACAATTTTATGCGAAAAATACTTTTTCTTTAAATGAGAGTCTCATAAAGTAACTCTCATAAGAGTATCATGTTGTTGTTGTTTGAAGCGAGGGAAGATACGCATCGAGGCTCATCTTGAGCACTCAGACAATGATTGCCCATTGCACTCGAGTCCCCCAGTTTCTTTCCGACATTTAAGGTCCTTCTCACGAATTTTAACAGTTCAGATAGGGAGCTAGATCGGAGTTCTTCCATCTTCATAGCATCGACGCCGTATACGTGCACTTTCGCAAAAAAATAAGCTGGACACTCGAGAAGGAAATGTTTCGTTGTGTCGAAGTGTCATAGTAACAATTTTAGTGTTGTTATTAGAGTTAAGTTTATATATGTTTTTGGAATACAGAAATCCGTCAGTGATTTCATTAGAAAGGATGAGGATGTGTTTTCAGTAAGGAAAGAAGAATTACTTGCAGTGATATCAAATTAAAGTAGTAAAAATTGAAAGAGTCGAACGGAAAATAGAAGAATTATCGCGGAGTTCAGCTTTTGAAACATTTTGATGTTTCTGGCGAGATTTCATAGGTATATGTACTTCGGATCAGTGTGTCCTTATGCAAAGTTAATAAACAAAATCACATGCTTACTTAAAGGATAAAAATGGCTCTAAAATTCTCTGGAAATGAAAATGCGATTAAAACTCGATAGATGTCCACAAAGACCAAACCTTGAGTCTTGCTCAGCATTTCTTACATTCACCCGCTAATAGTAAGATGTTAAAAGATAAGCAATTTCTTTGTAAGGTCCCTTTGATCTCCTAAAATTAGAAATGCTCGTTCATAAGGTACATAACCTAAGACTGAGTGTAAGACGTCTTACTGTAAGAACCCGCTCGTTAACTTGCACTCATCGCATTCAAGCTGCGACACTCCAAGGACCTTCGTAAATCTGCCGACAAAACCAAATTGCACACATACCTCTATACCGACATTCAGAGAGAGTTGGCTTTTTCGGAGAAAGTGTCAATTTTCTCCTGAATTGTGCGCGGATGAAATCCTGGAACTTGGAAAAAAAACCCACACTGTCGCAGTCACATGGACAACGTCGAAAATTTCGTGCATAATTTGTGTGGGCTGTAACTTTGCAGAATCTCAGCTAGGGGATGTCCTCTAGACAGGATTGATTCACTTAGCATTTTCGGGATTCGACTTAAGTTGATGTTAAAATGGAATTTAATTCCGAGGGTAAGGAGGGTTTAGGTCCTTTCATAGTATGGAAGACAATTAGTTGAGCGCGAGAAAACCCAGCCAGGATGGCAAACGATAGACAGGACTCGACCGATAGAAGCAGCAACAATAACAGCAAACAAGAGCTCTTTAACCCTAAATTTATTTTTCCTTTTTTTCACAAGCTTTTGTTCATTTTCTTGCTCAGACGCGTGTACAACACGCGTCCTATCCAGACCTCCCCCCAAACAGAAAAGGTAAAAATACTTCACTGGAGTGAAACTGAAATGCATGCCGTCCAAGTGCTTACTTTAACCTGTTTCGACATTTTGTTTCCACCTTGAAGCGTTGCATACACTACTCCCGACACTTTGAGGACACTTCTAGCACACTTTTGAAGGACAATACACCGAACGTATTGTACGCACCGGATATTTCAATGCGATACTCTGCGTAGGGTGGGATTTTTGTCGTATTTTTTTCTTCTTTTCGTTTTGTAAGAACTCCCACAAGTGTGTTCACTTTTTTTCGGAGGGTGCAGATGGTTCTTTAAGAGGGTTGAGTATGTAGTTGAATGCCCGGACTCGCAAGGGATATGCACGCACGACGATAACGGAAGACGATGAACAACTGA
Organism: Beris chalybata; assembly: GCA_949128065.1. Taxonomy (NCBI): domain Eukaryota; kingdom Metazoa; phylum Arthropoda; class Insecta; order Diptera; family Stratiomyidae; genus Beris; species Beris chalybata. The sequence goes on from OX421897.1 coordinate 7,753,895, forward strand.
AAGTTGTATAAAGTTCCTTACTGAAGTCGTGTTGGGGATAAGACTCTAATTTGGGGGGAGGTTGAAAGAGATTACCCTTAAAGCTTTCTCATATGTAGAGAAAATGGGGGGATGGGATTTGGAATTGTCCAGGACAATGTTGGAAAGTTGAGACTGTGCAATGTGAACGAAAGTTAGAAGAACGCCTGATTGTCTGTGATATTATGAGAACAGTGCTCTCAGGATGGAACAGCTTTTCGGGTTTCAAAAATTTCCTGGAAAACAAACTCTTGTTGGTTTTTTTTTAATTTTTTTATTCGAAATTAATGTTACATCCTCATCGACTGTCCCTTTTCATACTCAACTCCTACAAATTACACTATCAAAATAAGTCTTGGTCCTGTCTGTATTTGCCAATCAAATTTTAAAGTTATATTCAAATGGGTTCTCGAAAAATCTATACCATAGCAATTAAAAATACAAATATTTGTTTTTATTCAAAAAACTTCCAGAACTATTAGCTACTAATTAGAACCAAGTTTCAACTTTGTTACGTAGATAAGCCGTTCCTATGATAAAACATATATTCTGCCTCTTCATTAAAAACTATTAAATAATCATGCAAAATATTTAATAAATAAAATATTAAATTCGAAGGATGTAACAACTTGTTTTTAGAAAAATAAAATTGATAAGTACAATATTGAAAATACTACTACTTACTTACTAACTTAGCTACTTAGTTCCTTTTTACCTATATAGTTAGCAATTTTCAACTTTTTATTATTAGCGTTTCCTGAGTTATAAAACTCAAGTTTGTTTTCCCCTTTACCCCATTATGTAGCAACACCATAAAATAATGAATTACGGAATGGTGTTTTACCCAGGGTATTTCTTGAGAATTCTTGAGGTATAGCTAATTTTTTCTAGAACTTTGTTCGCCAGTATTACTTCGGTTACCAAAAATCTTCTTCTGTTATAATTTTGTATAATTTTTCTTCTCTGCCAGGAACCGCTTATGGTTCACCCTTGAAAACCATGATCCGTTCCTGAGTTCAAAAACTACCCTACATTGGCGAAAGTTAAATCGTGACACCAAGTTTCAAATTCTTACCACCGTTGGCAATTGTTTGTTCTTCTCATATTCAAAACTCACCCAAATAGCTTAACCACCCAAGAAATCCTTGGGGAGAGAGTTTTCAATTTAACCCATTTAATTCAAATCAAAATTAAGTCGCCGAATTTGACTTTGAATTTGGAATACGGTTTCAAAATTAAAATTAGGATTTAAGAATAAGCTTTACCTTAAATTTGATTTGATTTCTTTCGAACATTTTACTGATTCGCAATATAATTATTAGTTTTAATGGGCTTTAACATTTTTTTACCACAAATTGGACTTCTTGACTGCAGTCTTTTCGTGATCAAATTGTTTCAGCCCATTTTTTTCTTCCTTTAATAATAAATAGCTCCTTTTTCCGATTTTCCCGACGTTCCTTCAATACTGGCAGCACTCTTCGAATTCCAGCGTTTTTCCTTCCAACATAATTTTCCAAGAGCTTTAACTAGTTACGACAGAGCTAACAAACTACGTCACGAAATTTTTGAATATACCCTTCATGCAGACTAGGCAACACAAATTTTTGTTGACGTTGTGCTAGTCCTGAACAAGGTGAAAGAATAAAGGGGGTGAAAAAGTCGCAAGCTTTCACCAGCAAGGACGAATTGCAAGATTAATCTGTTACTGGTTATCCCAGGAAAAGGTAAAAATATGGAACTGCGATGTCTGCGCAAGATATACTCTGCGAAGGGTAGAAAACGCCATCTGGGAATAACAAGGATTTCAGGAGCAATGAAATACAGCCAATTTTTTTGGGGTAAACTTGATTATTGAATGTAAGGAAATCGAATGAACTTTCCATTTCTATATACCGCCATATTTTGTGGGTGAAAGTATTGGATAGTACCTACCTGTGCAAGAAAATAGTTGGTGGAAGTGAATAGCTTCAGGGTCAATTGGAATTGTAGGGAAACGTAAGAGTGGAATTATTTGCATACAGAATTAAGGCCTTAGACAGTTGTAATACAAGCTTCGAGTATCACTTAAGAAACTCGAGCAATTTGTTAGCCTACGCTCGAAAGGCCCTTGTTCGAACCTACATCCCATGCAATGGTAGACATACTCATTTCTCGGCAGCCAAGGACCCCACTTTCAAGTCTAGTCATCCAAAAATCGGTAAGAGCTAACGATTCCATTTTTTTGCAGTGATCTAATTCGCCAATGACCTGGATAGTCTAAAAATATACCACACATAAATCAACCCCCCCCCCCCCCCCGATGCCTCGAAATAGGCACCCCATCTGCTCCCTGCTACTTGTAATGGATACCGTCGAACCAGCTGCACAAAACGAGATGCTGCCATACTTTCGGGGGTATATAACGACGAAAATTCGTCTGCCAAAATGTCATGGGTATGTTTACATCGGATCCTTAAAAAGCCGCCATACATGACTAGTCGGTCCTTTCGTATCACAAAAAGCTTTTAGCATTTCTGGCTTTGGACTGTAATAATCCCATTAATCCTTGAAATGAGGGTCAAGAGTTCTCGACTTCCTGAACGTTTTCCACTCGGGGTGTCCTGTATAAGGACTCGAATGTATTTCTGCGGAACGCAACAGTTTTACTAGTGTAATACGTTGTAATACATGGTTACATTTAGTGTGTGCTTATAGGTATACACATATTTAAGTATAGGATCATTTCGAACACATGAAACGTGATTGTACATAAAATGGAAGTGGAAAGTCATTTTGCTGGAGTAGGCGTGCGCAGTAAGGAGCAGTTTTGCCCTTTTAGCCTGGATTTTGTGGAAGTACACGTGGTAGTAGCCATTCAGTAATTACGACGCACTTACTTGGCAGTAATTCAAATAAAATCGTCCAGATGGCATTGCATCCAAGAAGCTTTTAATTGAGTTTTGGGCTTTTTTGGTGCTGCCAACATGAAAGTACTTAGCATTTTATGCCCATCTCTGGCTGACTACTTGGTTACTTTTTATTAATCTTGCAGGAATCATGATATAACAATTCACTTTTTCTCTCGCTATCAAAAGCTGAGTCAAGAACTTGGAGACTCAAAAAATTAGCCGCTTCGATCTTTGAGGTGGTCGCTTTTAAGTATTGTTTCAGCTGCACTTTGAATTCTGTTTTCTCATCCAATGCCCAAACATGCTGAGAGTTGCATTTGCGTGTTTATTTATTACTTTTTCTTCAAAATTTAAATGAAAGAATCAAAAATCAAAAATATCAAAAATTCAAAATACTGAACAAAAACCCACTATTTCTGAGAGTATTTTTTATTAATGAATTTTTCATGGTATGCTACCATAGAAGCAAATTTGATTAAATGTTTGTTGTTTTCCGGCGCCAGTAGAGTAAAATCCCGACACGAATTCTAGACTGTTTTTTAATCGCTGTCCTAGAGGACATGACAATTGAAAACCATGAAAAATTCATTAATTAAAAAAAAAAAATTGCTGATGGCAGGATTTGATGTCACGCCTTTTTGCGTTGAGCTTCATATATCCTAGCGAACAACCAAAAATTCCAGCAAATTGGTTTAAGTATTGGGTGATCTTCAGTGCCACCTACCTTTAGTATAAGGATGAAATGAAATTTGTTTCAACATCGTCTATATAGAATATTCCTAAGCAATATCACCAGCTCGCTGTCAGGGTGTTTCGGATAGTAGCCATGATACAACCTTTGAAGAGTCTATGCCATCCGATAACGAAACAGCTCCTTCGGACCTCGTTCAACACAGCTTTTCTAAAACTGGCCTACCCAGTGAAGGTTTCCAATTATCATGTCCTCAAGTAGTCAACAGTCGGGGATATCGTGTTGGGGTTTCAATCCACTGACGCCGGAAAACAACAAACATTTAATCAGTATTTTTGAGTATCAGTTTTTTCAGTAAGTTTTTGTAGTTAAGTATACGCCTTTCAGTAGTGTGTAATTGGGGATTGCACTTATAAGGAGGAGATTGGAAAGGTAGTAACAGAACTATACTAACTTTTATATTTATATCAATGCTATATCTCATTTTACAGTTTAGTTTTCCTATGTACGCCAATGCAAATATGATTTTTATACTCTAGACGAAATTATAAAGTAATATAAGTTTAATCCAATCAGAAAAGTTTTTAACGGTTAGAACCAAGCCAAACATGGAAAAAAGTTGCATAGCTCTTTTCAGTTGTGGACAAAACTGCCATATTCTTTTGCTGTCCGTTTATCCCTCGGCGACAAGTCTTCCAAAAATCAATTTTCTACCTGAATTGAGTCCTGAGGTATTGTATCCAATTTTTCTAAACCCACACCTGTGTACCCCGAAAACATTTTGATATTAAACGGCTCGATAGATATGAGTTTTTCTTGTCTTGATTCCAACTTTCGGGTTCTTTAGACTTTAAATTTACAGGAAAAATAAAATTTACAACCGTTGTATTTACTGGATCGTGTCTCGACACAAACTAACTATGAAAGAGTTCATCGAAAAAAATTTGATTACCTTTCGATCCACTAATATTAATCTTCGCAATATTTATTAATTTTTACTTGTTTATTTATTTTAAAATTCATTTTAGTTCTATGAATTCTTCATATAAATACCGAGAGTGTTTTCAGGACTTTTTAAAATTCAACGCCCAATTTGGTGCAATGGTGTCGCACACGTTTTCACGAAAGCCGAAGGTCCTAGTTGCTAGCGCTGATAATAATAATTTTCGTATATTTATATTTTTGAAAATAAAAAAAAACATTTTCACGAATTCATCTGTATCTCTCAGGTCTGATTAAATATACTTATAAAAACTTTTCACTTCCACGGGTTTGTTTAATAATCACCTAAAACTCATTTTAAAATTTTTTCCTTTTTCAACCCCCAAGAGGTTATAAACGGATTGAACACATTTTCACGAATTCCGTCATATCTCTTAAGAGTGATCGGAAATCGTATTAGTTTTTGGTTTCTTGGGCTTTCTTTTTTTAAATCTAAAAACTCATTTCAGCATATTTGGATATTCAACTCCAAAGTGTGTTCAAGGGGGATTGAATATGTTTTCACAACCTCCTACATATTTCTTAGTTCGAACTAGGTATCGAAATCATTTTTACTTTCTAAGACTGCATACATAATCGTCTTAAAGTTGACTTCAGGATAGGTATTTAGATATTTAACTCATATGGGTCGTTAGCCTTTCGACATACCTATCTCTTAGGATTGATGCGATATTAGATTTGTTTTCACTTTCACAGATTTTTTGTATAATTTTTATAGGCCTATAGTCACCTATGAATTAAAAGCGTTCCGAACTTCTACCCAAAATTAAAATAATAAAGTTGCGCCCAGACTGTTGAAAGATTTTTTTAATAATTGGTATACTAGTATACTTATTATTACTTTTTGAGCTTGTAGATAGGTACTACCAATTCTTACACAGTATTAGCTGGATTTTTGGCACAATATGAAGATGACCCCAGTACAATGTTAGCAAACATCTAGAAAAAATTTTCGAGTTTGTTGAGCTGGAAAACTGTTTTTAGTTCTCGGGTTTTCAAAGAGTACTCGTTCCACGACATTAAATTAGTCAGTCAAAATTTGATCCAAAAATAATAAAGTCAGGCCCAGTCTTTCAGATTCAGCTTTTCTTCAAAAATCAAACTATTCGGAAAATTCCTTTTAGTAAATCTTCAAGTACATTTTCCTCTCAATGACGCTAGTATCCCGAAATACACGTACTCGAAACCACGTGCCACTTGTAGCTTCAACAAATGAATTTCCTCCATGAATTTTCCCTATTGCCTTGCTGCGCTTTCCCCAATTCTTTCGCCGCTAACGTAAACAAACTACAAAAATGTTCGACGTCTGTTTTGACTAGCGCGGGGGCGCATCATTCAAATCGGAAATTCTGTTTTTCAGTTCAAGTAGCAGCCTTCGAACGTCACTCAATAAATTGGTAGGTTTCGCAATGTTACGTCACTACACCCTCTATGATATCCGGTAAATAGAAAACCCTTACTACCCACAGAAGCAATTTCCCTAACCAACCCTCCGCAGACAATCATGCGAAAATTCGATAACTGACCAATGCACACGTAATTCAACCACCCCATATGTCCCATGTCCACACTGGGCAAATGTCGCAAATTACCCGGTGACGAACGAGGTGCTTCGCAAAAGTGTAGGCTTCATTCCATGGGAGGGCGAGTGCCGTCGAGTGGGTGCACGCCATAGAGTTTTTATTTCCGGCGACTTGCGGAGGCCATCCAAGTGTACGCGTTCTGTCCGCCAGTACTCGGCGCCTTGTTACATTTTCCCAAAAAAAACTTTAATTTTACACCGAAATGTTTACGAACAGCGGTCAGTTGGAAACGTTCCAAAATTCGTCCCGCTCCGGGAAATTTCAAGATACATCATCGCGGTTCGAACAACCGCGAAAATCAAGCAACAACAAATTTTCACCTTGGCAGAATGGTCTTGACTACTTGACAGCCCACCCCCTTGATTTTCAGAGACCAGTGATCACCCCGAACTACCACCCCCGACCAACTTACCTGTTTGATTAGCGGCAACAAAGTTTGTTCGATCGATTTGACTTTGATGTCGAACTCTTGGATAATTGTAAGCTCTGCCATTGAACAGAAGCCCCCTCCGAAAAACACGAACACAAATAGCACCCACTAACTGAAATTTCGATTATTTCGCGAAAACTTGGAAAATTTCATTCAAACATTTTGCACCTGAGTATCGGCTTTTTCGCGTCATACCGAACGTGTACGTATGCTAATCCGTTTTAAGCGGTCACATTTTCCGTGGATTAGCTTCGTAAAGCCGACGACACTTAATTAGGAAAATTCACCGGGGGGTGGTTAGATACAAATCAGCTCAACTATCGACTAATTAACACACGCAAATTGACGGGCGACAATGACCGCATTAATATTTTTATTTTTTTTTTAAAATGAAGAGTAAATTTTAATATAAAGCCTTTACGCGTCCGTACACTAAACGAAACTGACCGCAGTGATGCGAACACCTTGACGGAAAATTCACAAGTCGAATTGGTAGAAAATTTTCAAAGAAAACTTCACGTCATTCATGTAGTCTCAGTATAGTCGTCATTAAGACGATTTTCATGTATATGAACCGAAAATAGTTTTCCATTTTGCGATATGCTTGTGGAATCACCTCGGCCCTGCCTGTGTCTTACAGCCGTTTCTAGCTTTTCAGCTTGAGCGATTTTTCGATTTTTCTTGATTTTCCTGTATACTAGTCGTAGGCAAAAGAAGGTTTGTAGGTACGAGTACTTGCGATTGAGAAGACTTTTCCGATAATTTTCTTTCGAGTTTTTTTTTATTTTTGTTCACTGCCAAGGAAAGTAGTTTTCGAATGCGAAAATTATGAGTTTTCTCCGAGGCTTGGAGCTGCGTTAGGTAAAATTTAAAGAAGGAAAATGTTTTCATATATGTATTCTAAATTTCATTTCTTCCATTTCTTTATTTTTCACTTGACAAATCAGTTTCCCCCCCCCCCCCCCCACCCCTTTCATTACTGAACAAAATCCGTTAAAATTTTATGTAATTTTATTTCAGTTTGTATTGACAAAATTGCACTGTATGCAATGCTGTCAAATACACATATGACTAAAAAAGTTTGACGAAAAGTTCAGTCGAAATTGGTTCCCCTAAATACTCTATGTGTAGATCCAGTTAATTGTTTTGGCAAACAAAAATTTGACGATTACACTATCTATATACATAGTAATACCATGCTGCCAAATATTTGACTAAAATAATTTTACGAAAAGTTCAGGAAAAATTTTCCCCAAAATTGACCTTGTGTGCAAAAATTTGACGATTACAGTATCGACATCAATCGCTTTTAGGGCAAAAAAAAACATTTTCTGTTTTCGACTGATTATTAAAATTTATACTTTTCCTGATAACACAAAACCAAAATTGCGTCGTTCAGACATCGGTAAGTGCCTAAAAATAAATTTTGAAAATAATTTGCAGGAGCTGAATACGAGGCCCTTTCCTTACAAATTTCTTTGATCAAACGATTGCTTGTCAGTTTATCTTATTGTCAAATATTTTATATTTTGCCACAAATATTTTACAAGGTATTAAAAAAGGCTAAAAAAAATAACGAAAATGTAGTAGCAACAGATTCTAAAAGAAATTACGCACAGCTGACTTATTCTAGCAAACAAATTGGTTTCTTCAAAAATTATGTTTTTTGAAGCGTTTTCTCCCTAATCGCTTGTCAGAATTCGTTCATTTGTTTTTTCTTTGTTTTGGATAGAAGATTTACTTGGTCGGAAATCATCAAATTTTAAAAACGCAGTATCGACCTACAGGCCATAAAGGATGGTTCAAAAAGTACGAACTTTTAAACAGCTGCTATAAAAAAGTGAAACGCTTTTTTTGAAAGGCTTCGATCAATTAGTTAGCTTTCCAAATGAAAAAAAAATAAAGTGATACGATCAGCGGTTTCAGAGAAAATGGGTCTCAAAATTTGCCATTTTTGCACTCTCTACAAGCTCGCCTTAAGCAAATTTTTACAAAAATATCCGGCATTTGAACGTATAAATTTTGGCAGGACATTCAAATGAAACCGGAAAAACCTGCATGTACCAAGTTCATCAACATGTTTCAAAAATTAAAATATCTGGCCATCATATTGGATCTACTACATTTTCATCGATCCTGACTTGATACCAGGTTTCTGGAAGTTCGCCCAACTGTACGGTCCTTTAATAAATTAAGATTCTGAAGATATTGACAAACAGCCTATGAAAAAATTATTCCGTAAGTGATTGTGACCCTCTCGCCTTTGGTTAAAGGCCTCTTGAACCGAACGACTTTTTACTGATTTTAAGAAATGCTTTCCCGATTACAAAGGTCCGATTTGGACTGTAGCGCCATCGTAAGTAAGTAAGTTTCCTGATTACGGTCACTAGATGGCATTTCCAATAGTTGGTATATGTATTCTAGAGGTGGAAAACTTTAAATTGAAATAAAACACAGAAAAATGTTTTTAATATCCATCAAATAGGCTTTATTTGAAATATAATTTTATAGCATTAATGTTTGAAAATGATTTCGGTCATGTGGACGTCGCGGATGGCGCATACTTCATGGCGTGACAAATGTTGGCTTCCAAGTGCTTAATAGCTTCTGGGATCGTTAAGAGTAAACGTATTGCAAAAACGACACATACTTTCTCGAATTAATCGCTCTAATCGACTATCATGAACACCATAAAATACACAAAATGAACGATAAGTTTCTTCAATTGAAGTATGGTTTTCAAACAAATTTGAACAATTTCCAAGCGTTGGTGCGGCGTGAGTCTATTAACAATGAATTACCAAACCAAACTAACTCCAAAACCACCGGGAACTGTTAAATCGTCTGTCACAGAAAACATTGCTACCAATTTTAAGTTCTCCGCCTCCACAAAAAACACCCTTTACATAATTATAGAATAATATTTTATAGAGTGTTGGTTTTACAATATCTCGTGACTTATTATTCGGGGTACCGAATTTTTTTTATTGTTCCAAATGCATTGGAGAACGTTTTCCCATATCTGACCGGGACAAAAGTTAAAATATATTTTTGTACACTATTTAAAACTATTCTGAAGGGTACCGCGAAATAAATCTATGAAGAAATATATTCACCGAAAGAAATAACAGTTTTCCTAGTAATAGTTTCACTACCAGAAAAAGGACTCAACTCTTAAACGCATCTCCCCCACCGTCCACAAACGTTCGAGCTTAGACTCTCGCATTGAAATTTTTTCGAACGATCAACAATATTTAGATCAATCGAATCACTTCAATCTAACTCTGGATTTCGTGCGAAAAAACCGAATTTCCCAGCAGGTGTTATTATCTTCTAATTACCGCCAACAAAAATATAATTCGATTTCAATTCAATCTCTCCATGACTTAGAAATACCGTTACAAGAATAGAACGATGATATTGAAAAAAGCAGCCCCCATTTATCTAAAATTGCACCAGTTAACGTAATTCACCCACCATTTCCGCTCCAGGATGCTCAGCACATTCAGGTGTTCGAACAAATAAACTTTTCTCATCCAATTCAAATCAAAAAGCATAAACAAAATTCCGAAAAAGAAATCAAGAGGAAAATTTGTTGGCCCATCGTGTAAAAGTGAAAATTTACGTAAGAACGTTTTACGTTCATGTCCAACACCAGAATCAACTAAATGCACTTGGACAAGAAGATAAATCTAAAAATATTCGAAGAAGTTGCCATGACTTCATCGATGAAAATTTCGTAGTTCGCTCAAATAGTTCAGTATGGGGCTGTGATTTTATCGAGTTGTTTTCAGTGAGATGGAGAGAATTTCACTCAAATGTTTTTGGAACGGTTCGCGTCTATGGTAAAATGTGCTATCTGTAGTACGTTTCGTTGTAGGCAACAGATTAAATAATGAAATATTTGAAAGTAAAGTGTCTGTGCCTTTACTTTTATTTTTATCCACACATTTTGTATTTAGTTTTTTTTACAAAAAACAAACTTTATTCTACTGCACTTTATTGCACTTTTACAAAAAAAAGCCACCGTAGATTCCGCGCTTAAAATTAACATATGGGTTTATACAATTTAATATTTAAAATTTATAAATTAAATGCCACACTTAACTTAAGATTAAAACTAAAGTAAGTTACCTCAATTTTCGATAACCGAATACACATTATATTATGGCACTCCACTGTTTGACACTCACTGCAATAATAACTGCAATTGTTATTTATTGCATCCAAAGCCAACAATGTAATTGTATTCATATTGAATTCGATAAAATGTAAACAAAACTTGAGTACTTAATTAAACCCTTTTCAAACAAAAAGAATTGCACAGTAAGATAACTTTAAGCCTCTACCGTCTGAATAATAATAAAATGTGCCGAAAGCTTAGTGACGAAAACTGTTTGCACCCGGTGAAAATTAATGGAAGAGAAGCTTACAAAATGTTCTATATAATTGGCCAAAAAGAAAAATGAACCTATATTGTTGTTATATTATTATTATTTCAGGGTGAAATGGCTTAAGGTGTGTGTTATTGATAGTCGCGGTTAAATCGAAGCCTTATATTGTCTAAACGTGTTTTTATTGTCTAGTCTAGAATTTGCGGAATTCGCAAAACACTGAGTGGTTGAAATAAATTGAAGGTTTCCTATTATATGGGAAATTGTTTTTTGCTGATGTAATAAATAAGAAGCATTTATACTAATCAGCTTATTTTGAATGTGCAGTCGGACAATAAATATTATTATTTATAAATTCAATATTTCATAAGCTATCAAACGCACATTTGGGCGCCGTTATGGAAAAGCACTAATGGCACGCATAAGATTGTAAGAAATGGAAATAAAATATTAAAAATTAAATTAAATTCAGGTAAAATGAAAAATTTCTTCATTACATATTATTAGATTATGCATTATTTTAACCAGTTTAACTCGTCTAAGTTGCTGATATTCGAGATTGAAATTTTTGTGTTTTTCTTTCTCTCCTTTAAACTGAAGTAAAGGCATTATAAGACTAGGGTATTTACATTTTTTTTCTTCAATATATTTGATTGTGGCAAGCATTAAAGTTTGAACCAAATCAGTCGAGACCATTGTATAAATTATATTTTTTAAACTATTTTTCTTTCAAGAATTACACATTGCCTTTCTTAGCCCGACTTGAATTGATGAACTGTGTATAATTAAATTAGCAATACTGCTGAATTTAGGCAGTATGAAGAAGTTCACGATTTCTAGATAAACTTATACGAAAATAAGATATACTATATAAAAGTAGATAAACAAATCAAAACTAATCATGAACAGGGAAACAAATTCACATACAGAAAACCCAAAAACCTAATTAATCTATAATACAGAAATTATAAGTAGTTACCTTTAATTATACTATGCAAACCTATGCAAACTATGTAAACCTCAACCCCTTATCGATGACATCGAAGTTTTCAGTGAAAGCCTTCTAATATCGAAATAGAAAAGCATAAAAAGCTCTACACGTTTCTCGCATAATCTAGACACTTCTTGTATGTTCCAGACATAAACAACTAAATATGCTTAAGAGTGTATCCTATGTGCCGGGTCAGAAAAAAATGTTTTTTTTTCACCGAATTATTTTCAAATTATTCCTAAAATATATATGTAAAAGGATTTCTCCGAATAAGAAGTCTTAATAAAGTAATAGTCGTGTAATAGAGCAGCTGTTCTGAGATGGCCCGAACCACCACCGATTTTTAATTGCGTTTTTCTCAAAACTACGTTTTTCAAATTGGTTGCCACAATTTAGAAAAAACGACGGAACCAATTGCGCCGAAATTTTAATAACATGTTCAGCGGTACTAAAATCTTAGCGATATCTGTCATACATTTTTTTTTTACCATATCTAAATTCACTAAAAAACACGTGAAAACTCAAAAAAAATTTTTAAAGGAGGACAGCCGGAATCATGGTATCGATTCGACAACTTTTTTTTATAGCGCGGTCACTTTGAAGAGCGTTTGTGGAAATATGAATGTGTGGTAAAATTTTCAAAATTTGTTCTTTTATAATCTGCAAAAAAAATCCACGAAAGAAGCGTAAAAAAAAGGCCATCACATAAGACGACCCCCTTAATATCGACTCACATATGCTACTTATAAGCGTTGCAGGGGTGGTACGCAGGATGTTTGTCCACTGTTAGACAGATAGGTACGGCGCCGGCGATTGAAGAGTGGACTTGTAACCTGATTTTCATTGGGAACAACGTCTGTAGGGGAAGGATTGCCTAAACGTTTATAAATGAAAGCAGTTTAAGTCCCCAGATTTCAAAATTCACATCGTTTTCTTAAGATTAAACTTAGCAAGTGAGGCAGGAAACTTTCAATATCTTTCGAACCATTTGTACTAGAAAGTTGAAATATGAGACTTGTATATATAAATATTATATATAGCCTTTGAGACGGGATGGTGGAACAAGAATTAGGGAATAACCATTTTTTTTTTAAAGAAAATCAAGTCTTATATTTCACGATTCATATCAGATTGGATCCTTGTAAAAGGGTTGAAAGCGGAGTAAAAAAAGAACTAGGTTTGCAATAGTTTTTTTTTAAGCACAATGAATTCCTAATCACTCATTTCTATTTAACACCGAGGGCGTAAAACACCCTGTATAATCGCCAAAAAATTAATATCAGTATTGTACTTTGTTATTTTTTGTATTGTAATGTATTTAACTCTCGAGGGGTTGGTTTAAGGTGGTTGTACACGTTTTCTCACGAAACGGCTACTATTTCAGGTTTAATTAGAGTCCGGCTTGGTTTTTATTTCAATGGGTTTTCTGTATAATAGTCTAAAAATTGCCTGTATAGTAAAGAGGTAATTTTTAGAAATTCTGTCATAACTTTTTTTATCTGAAGAGATATCCTACTAGTTTAACGTTTTCGGGAATATTAATATTCTTATTTGACTACGGGATTGGCTCTATACCAAAAACTCCTACTAAGGGTTTGTGGATAGTACGTTTCCGTTTTTTAGTTTATACATTGATTATTTTGTTAGTTTATTATTTTACTGGTTTTCGGTTTTTTTTAAATTTTTATAGAGGTTCAGTGACGAATTAATGCCATAGTGGAGATGTTTACTTTAAATAATATTAAAAACGTATGTCGTTCGCTTTGGCGAAGTTAAGCAACACTAAAAGAGGTTTGTCGCTATTTTGCATAATGGAGACTGCCATGATGTCCCATATAAACAGAGGAGGAGGGTTTTTTGGCTTAATTCCACTACTTTTTGGTGGACAAAAGAAGGCTCTAAACGCAGTTTAAAAATACCTAACAACTTACAACCGCAAGTCTCTCCTTAAAATTAAAATAATTAACAAACATATAATCACTTTCAGAGTTGAGATCAACACATCCATTTCTATCGAAAAATTTTGACACCAAAAACAAACAAAATTCCATCTTATTTTCATTATTGTTATTTTATTTTATATTACGGTAAATATCGCTAATAATTAGTTCCATACATTTTTGATGCTCTCCTTTCGTTAGTTTACAAAAATGGTTTATTCATAAAATATAACACGTAGGAAAAGTGCCTACAAATAAATAAAAAGTGTCAGTTTCTTATTTTTGATTTGTATACCTCTAAGCTTCATTATCTACAAACTGAAAATATCTGTCTAGTCTGAAGTATAGACGTATTCAACTAGCGAGTCTGTACAGTAGTTTCGTTTCAATTTTCAAAAAATCAACATATATAGAAAGGTTTGCGTCTAAACTGCATTCAGACACAAACCCTCGTCCGTTTCAGGCAATGAAAATTTTTCCCAACTGAACAAAAACACTACGGATTAAAATTAATATTGCAAGTTGATGTCTTTAAATATATTTAAAAAAAAAAAATTATTATTAACAACTTCTAAACGAGAATCGGATCAATCGACTACAATATACTTTTACCGCGTTGCGGTGGCGGCGGTGTAGTCGAATTAATGCCTTTTCGTTTCCTTAATGATTCCGTCGGACCCTGCGTTGGGCGCAATAATTGACGAAAATTAAACGGTCCCAGATACGATTGAACCGTACCGTCCTCATCGTCGTTTCCGTTTCGTTTTCCGCAAATTATTTCCCGTTCGATCGATTCGAACGACGAATTGCACGAATTTTGATCGGTCGACTTTGTACTAAGATTCGGCGAACTACCGCCGATACTGGACACCAGGCTACTATTAAAGCGACGCGATGATTGGTTCTCGGTATTTTGAAATTTTGCAGCCGAATTATTGTTGTTATTATTGTTGTTGCGCTGCTTCGAATTGATTTCGGCGAACGAGGTTAGCATAATGTTCGGACTGAGCCGTTGCAAGTCGTTTTGAACTTCGATTTTTGGTATGTTTCGGACTTTATTGTTGCTGACCGCTGGTGCGGGCTGGTTTATCACTTGACCGGTCTTAGCCAGGACATTTTTACGATTTTTAGCCAATACACTGGTATCGCCAAATTTTCGGAAAACCGGAATTTTATCGGCCGTTTTATTGTTGTTGTTCGACGGAGATTGGTTTTTATTCATGGAATTAATGTTATTGTTGTTGTTGTTCCGCTTGTTTTCGTCGACAATATTTTGATAGTCGTGTTGCGTTACGATACGTTTCACGGGAACAATTATATCGGTATGATTTGTATTTTTGTCCTTTTTACTCACTTTTTGCTTCTCTTTTTCCTTCTTTTTCGGCCGATTTTTCAAATTTCGTTCGGTTTCCTTTTGTTTCTGCAGGAAACCGAAAAGATATCGGCCATTTGTTTCGTTTTTCGCCGCAGACGTATGCTGCGGCGAATTTTGTTTTGGATTTCGCTGCATTTCCGGCGACAATCGACGTTTCGGACTTATTTGATTCTGACTTGTAGTTTGCGGTATGTTTGATGTTTGTTTAAGTGCTTCACGTATTTTCGACGGTTGAACATTTTGTTGCTGGTGCGGTGGATTCAGATAGTTGAAGGCAGGTATTTTGCTATGGCTAGAAAATCAAAAAAAAGGGGTTTCATTTTAGATTAGAACAGTAGCAAATAAGTGTTAAAGTTAGCAACGATAAGAAGCTGCGATAAGTTAAAATTTAGCAAATGTGAGTAATGAAGTGAAGTGCACTTTAGCGCCCAAGTAGGGGTCTGTCTCCAGTATACTTTCCATTGGAAACGCAAATCGAGTACATAAATTAACCAACACGCTTACATAAACTAATTCAAATAAAATTAATTTATAATCATTTATAGTTTACAAATAAAAATTCATTTACGATTCTTTTAAACGATTCATTACCGAGAAACCATTTTGGTTTCGTGAGTGATTCATTAAAGCATCATCTCTGGTTTTCGTGAATAGTGATTCATTAATGACTTAATAATGTATATTTTTGTTTGCTGGGTAATAACACAATGGTAACTATATTAAGACGATCTCGCGATCGTTTATTAGATCGCCAATCCTGTGACCTCAGATATTGTACTAACGGGATAATATGTAAAAATCAATAAACAAAATATTTATAAGATCGCGAGTAAGAAGTCTGAGTGGGATTTGAACTAAATAAAGAAACCATATCAGGGATTGTGCCGCGGACGCAGCGAACTCTAGATGGGCGGAGCTAACGAGCTAGGACTTCTAGGGCACTCTGTCCAACGTTAGACAAACAGAAGACTAGGGAGATATTGACATGGAGTAGGCATAGTCTCTTTGACAATTTGGAGGTCTTAAGGTCGATAAGGTATTATAAGCTAGTCAAGTTCATTAGGGATCTTGGTTGCTTAGAGGATGTATAGCGACCAACTGTGCAGTCTTTTCTTTGACAATTTGGAGGACCTGAGGTCGATAGAGCAGGATAAGCTAGTTAAGTTCTTTACGGATCTGGGTTGTTTGGGGGATGTTTGAGAAGAGATCGCTATGGGCTATTTTTGATACCTAGTGTGTGCGGTGACTAAAACTGAATAAATACAAAGACAGCGTCCGATTTTCATTAGTGATGAATAATTGATCTAACGAAATTTACGAAACATTTATGAATAATTAGTGAGCTAAAGGTCAATTAGAACTAAGAAAGAACTAGAGTCTACTCTAAGATTCAAGATTGAAAAATGAATTTGTTTTGATCTTAAGATGATTCGATGAGTACAACAAAATATGTTTTGTACCTACTAGATGTAATAAGGTGTCAAGCAAATACGATTGCGGTCGCATTAACAGTTGCGGTCGCACTTTCAGTAAAGTCCGTCATCATATACATGACCGCAACCGCAATTGCGACTGCGTCCGTAAGCGAAAACCTTTCAATTGAAACAAAACTCAAAAGGAACTTAAAAACTGAAACTGAACTAAAAACACGACTTTTCCAAACTGAACCTCATACCTACTCGTGATTTTTATACACTCTGTCGCCACCATGATCAAGGAATTCATACAAAAATACAATATTAAAATGTATAGAATCATTAAAACAATTGTAATTCTTTCAACGGTTCTAAGGACACAAACGACCATTGCTCCAGGGAATCGTACGTACCTAATTGGACCGCGATTTTTTCGATCGGCGACATTTTGCCATGCGGTCGCGACACTTTTTAAATTTGGATAGTCGGTCGTTCGGGATCCGATTAAATCCTCTCGTGTTGTCATCACTTCGTTATTCGAATTGATGTGTTTCCTATTTGAAATTAAAATGATTTAAAAAAAATTATATATTGTCAAAAAAATTTGGAAAATTTTGATTTAGTAAAATTAGTTTTTTAGTATGAAAATTGCAGCACCTTTCTTGTTCCTGAAGTTTTGAAACTTTCTGAAAGAATGGCAGATCCCAAATGTCCTGTTCGTGATCGGATAAATCCGAAGACGGGCTATTCAAACTGTTTAGGCTTTTAGTATTTCGGATTATTAGTAGAGTTAGTGTTAAGGAAAGTAAGTTTAGTGTTACCTTAGGTTTTCTTCTTGGACACGATCGTAGTATGATGAGTTAATTTGCTCGTTCTTGGAACCAACATTCGATTGGTAATTGGCTCCCAATAATCCGGGGACTACTATGAAGCCTGACGGCCGCTTATAGTCTGCGGGCAGCTTTTCGATTTTATCATTTGGCACACCATCCTTGTTTCGTCTGAGGTTTTTATGAACGTCCTGATTTTGCATATGCACCTGAAATTGTGAAGATACTCGTATTATAATCTGTTGTGTTGAAGAGAACAGATGAACTCATGAGCAGGAGCCATGTGGACGACTCCAGAGTAACGGCAGTCAGCATGGGTCTGGCCAGTGACTAGGTATTCCCTTTAACGTCAATTACCGCAGTAGTAGGGAGGTAAACCAGAGGGAAACTGTTATCCACCTTTTTTGCGAGTGCCCAGCCCTAGCTAGACCCAGATTTCGCGTACTAGGGAAACCTTTTTTAATAACCTCGAAGAACAAGATTAGAGAACTGATCACCTTCCTCACATAAAATGGGGTCCTATACTTTGGACGAACTTGAGCACCTGGAACAAGTGTTTCGGTGACTTTTCCATTGAGCCTACATGAAAGAGTAGATTAGATTAGATTTCGGAATGGGGTCGATTTGGTTCCGTTTGCCACTGAAGCCTCAATTGAGCCTATTGTGGTATCCCCCTAAATTATTTGATCTTTCTATTATATCCCAGCGCAGCGCTTGTATCTTGCGCTACATAACGAAGTCAAACAAGTTTGATTGTTAACGAACTTAGCCCTCCCATAGGCATACACATACGTGGTTCAAGCCATACAACTCACCTTCTGCGAAAAAGCAATCAACTCCAGCTGCTGATCTCGGGGTGTTAGCACTTTCTTTGGGGACTTTTTTGCCCCAGCATCACCATCTCCTTTCTTTTGTACTTTATAGAATCGCTGAATTAGCCGATCTGCTTCGTCACTATGAAATCCTTCACGCTCGAGCATTCGCTGAGCTTCGTTCTTATTCCGAGCCGTATTCAAAATGTATTTCGCCTTTGCTTCCAATTCGGGACTGACTTTTTGCTTTCGAATAGTGTATCCTCGAAAGTCTGAAAAATATTGGTTTTGAGGATCAATTTTGAAAAGTTTGGAATTGAAGAACTTACAGCTCTGTATTACGGTAGCAGCATGAACTTGATTCAAGTTTTCCTTATTCTTATTGCGTTGCTTATTTCGTTGTTCCTTGGCGAGTCGTTCGCGTTCCATCTTCTCTAATTGAAATCGTTGTCGTTCCCGATCCTCCTTCATTTCCCTAGTCTGTCGTCTACTTAGCCATCCGCGGACATGCTTCTGTAGGGTAATGGCAGATGTGTCCATTTTCACTTTGGACTTATTGACGCGGAATATGGCCAGCCATCGTCGTACACAAGCTTGAACCATAATAATCTTTCGCACTTGTTCTTCGTACAGCTTGCCCAGAAATTCGACGTGGTAGTATTTCAGGAAGACCTTGCTCTTCCCAAGAGCCCAACCATCTAGCTTCAGTCGCTGCAGAAGAACTCGACTATTTTCCCGATTCGCAACAACTTTTTCATTGAAGCCGAACCCTAGGAAGCAATAGCGTTTTAGGAACTCCGAAAATGTAAAACGATGACTAAAACCAAATTGACGAATTCGAATGGTTTCCAGAACTCCAGTATAACGAAGCTGTTTCAGAACCTTTTGAGATTCAAAGCATTTTGCCTTCTTGATATCGTTCGGTTTAATGCAACGAACAAATTGTGGCGATCCGGCCACCATTTTTTGTAGGAGATCCATAAGAGAGTATCGGAAGTAAGTGGACACAGTTTGCTGAGCTCTGGACTGGGAAGCTAAGCCGCGAGAGTTGTAACGTTCCTGAGAAAATAAAACACTAAAAATCGATCCATTTTTAAAGAAGTTCTAGGAGCGAATCCCCAACTTACTTTAGTATCAATTTTAGCCAAGCTCTGTTTCGATCCATTTGTATCGTGAAGTGCATTGTATAGATTTCCGGTTTTGGTAATAGGACATTGGAACAGGAATCGTACCATATCATATTTGCTCTGTCGAACAAGCTGGATAACTTCAGCTGGCAGGAAGTTCCGGTTCTTCTCCAGAAACGAGTCGGCCTGGTAAATTACTCGCCCGGCAAAGTGATGTATTGCAAAACAGCAAGCGTCTGATTTCGGTCTAACGTAATATTTCGACTTGATATTGTTATGACATTTTTCAATGAAGGTCCGATCGGTAGCTCGTGGAAATCGGCTTTCCTCATCAAGGAGAGCCAAGAGTCCCAGTGGTCGACTGAGTAACATATCTAAAACGGGACGATTATCAGAGAATTCGACCAAATCGACTGGTACTCCTTCCGCTAAGTATTCCTAAAATCATAGTGAAGAAGGTTAGTGAAAATCAAACACCTTCAGTTCCCATTTCAAACCTGTTGTTCCCACGTGAATATGTGCTGGTTGAAGTAGTACTGTATCTGCTCATTGGCTATGTTAATGCAGAGCTGCTCGAATGAGTTCTTTGGAAAATTTTCGAAACCAAAAATGTCCAAAAGCCCAACGGATAATTGTTCATGTCTGGAACAGAGATGGCTTGAGATAAAAAAAAAAAACAATGCTGATTTATAAGGCTTACAGATTAGGCCGATTAAACGCTAACAGCAGATTAATTTGATTGACCATCCAATCAAACAATCGCCCGTATAGACCCTTAGCCATAGCATCCCTGGCAGCAGCTGCTTCTACCACGGTATTATTTTTGGTAATTGTTTCTCCGCGAGTCACCACCGAATTGGAAGTCAAGGCATCCAACAGATCATTTGCTTCCACCCCGAGCAACTTGGATACTCGATGCACAGGTGCAACATCTATAACTCTGGCCTTAGGGTCTGTATTATCATTTGAACTCACTTCCCCGAATTCTAAATCGCCTAAATTCAGAACTGCTGCTAATACTCGATTTACGGTATCGACCTCATCGTCTCGAAAGCCCAATACTTTGAAGCTAGCCTTGAGTTGTTGCCATTTTTCCACATTTATAGCTGTTGCGGTTCGAATCTGTGCTAAGTACTTGTGTTGCTTCCGAAACGCTGGATCAAGATGATATTCCATTAGTCGCCGATCTGATTCTAGTCCATCGTACAGGTAGTAAAATATATGGAAGTTTCCTTCTCCTCTGTAATAACCAAAATGTTGGTTGCAACTTAAAGAAAAAATCACGAAAGAACCTACTCAGCCTGTTGCACTACTCGACTTTGTTCGAGCAAATACACAGAAATTCTAGCGCCTGTAACTTTGCCACCACGAGTCATTGTCAAATCCAGATACTTCCCAAACCTGGAACTATTGGAATTGATGCCAGTTCGTGCGTTTCCGAATGCTTCCATAATGGGATTCACCTGGAGGATTTGTTCTTCCAAACACCGGTTGGGTGCCTAGAGTAAAAGACGTTAGCTATGTTAAAAACTAAACGAACGACTAACTACACGAACCTTTCCTAAATACACCAATTGCTTGAGTAGCAGATTAGCACTTTCAGTCTTACCAGAACCGCTTTCGCCCGATATGACGATAGCTTGATTCTGTTTCTGGTGGACCAATGCCTGATGGGCTGCATCAGCCACCGCAAATATATGCGGAGGATTCTCTGAACGCGATCGCCCAATGTAGCGTTTTTGATGCTGCGACGAATACAATCCAAGATTGGTGAACGGATTGACCGCGACTAGAATATCACCAATATACGTGTAGATTTGTCCACTATCGTATCGCTTCGAAAGCTGTTCGACAATCGCGTTCTCCGTAAGAGTATCTAGCGCTGCCAGATCATCCACATAGATTTTCTGTGGTCTTGACTTCCTATCTGATTTCAGTTTTCCATGCTTGGTAGTTACTTCGGCCTGTCTCGTGACTCGTCCTTCAGCCTTTTGTCGCATAATTTCAGTGCGTAATTCCCGCTTGGCCTTTTCCTCGAACGATGCAACGCTCTGTAGGTATGGATGGCATAATAGTTCCCGTGCGAATGGTCTTTGTTCCATATCCTTAATTAAACAGATCGATATAAAATCGCCCAGAAGAGGGTTGAAAAGTTCGGGCCTGGATAGACAGGGTGGAGGATTTCTTGGGATTTGAAAAAGTGCCCGCATCGGATGCAGCTCACACAGTGGTGGCTCACCCTCAGCCATTTCTATAGCTGTAATTCCGATGGACCAAACATCGCACCGCGAGTCGTAGGATTGATCTAGCTGTTGTTCACAAGCTATTACTTCCGGAGCCATCCAATATGGCGTTCCAACACTGGTATTCCGCCGTGCTAAGGTCGCTGCCAGATGCGAGCTAACACCAAAGTCCACTAGTTTAACGTTGGCTGATTCGGTCAAGAGGATGTTGTGTCCTTGGTTGAGAGAAAGATTTTTTTTTATTAGGACAGTGCAATGAACAAAATTATGGGGAGGACAACATACCTTTAACATCCCGATGCATACAATGATTTTCGTGAAGAAATATGAGACCTTTCACTGTTTCGCGAAGGATGTAGGCAATATGCTGATTTCCCAATCGATTGCCTTTCACTCGAAGTCCGTGAACCAGATCTGTGACGGAACCTCCGTTGCAAAGCTGAAATAAAAACAAGGTTAATCCTGAAGTTAACGCAAGGTCTTCAAACATAAAGCAAGATACAAGATACAAGATACAAGATACTCGATACAAAAATTAAGCAGATATCAGAACCGAACGCTAGTGGAAGCTCTGACTGGACATTGCCATATGAGGAAGCATCTCAAAAGAATTGGTCTCTGAGACTAAAATTTGCAGAATATGCAATGACGAAGACGAAACACCAGAGCATATCCTCTGTGAATGTTTAGGGTTTAGCCCACAAAAGACTTAGTCACTTCGGTAGGGGTTTCATGGACTCATCGCAATCCCTGATTATTCCTCTTTGCAAAATACTAAGCTTCATTGAAAGCGCAGGGATTGAAGAGGAATCATAGTCAATCTGGGAGGACGTCACAATAGACTTAACTGTGGCTGCAGTGACAAATGTTAACGATACCAAACCCTATTTCCAATCTATATATCTACTAGATACAAAATAGAAGATACAATATACAAGATACAAAATAAAAGATACAAGATACAATATACAAGATACAAAATAAAAGATACAAGATACAAGATACAATATACAAGATACATGATACAAGATACGAAACACAAGATATAAGAAACATGATCAAAACATCGTTTCCCTGAGGCATAAGATCTTAGAAATTGGATCAAAAGAATAGAAACTCCAGGGATCTATTCAGAGAATCTTATTTCTTCGATGTAAGTAGATCAGCTCCCATTGCCGAATAATCAGACAAGCATCTTGACCTAACTAATTCCCAATACCGGTAGAT
Organism: Beris chalybata; assembly: GCA_949128065.1. NCBI lineage: Eukaryota > Metazoa > Arthropoda > Insecta > Diptera > Stratiomyidae > Beris > Beris chalybata. Next base: position 7,776,861 of record OX421897.1, read on the forward strand.
CACTAAGTGATCGAAGTTGATCCAAATACTTTAATGACCTGCTAATGACTTCAATTTAATTTTATAACATGTGTGTAACGAATAATTGGCTTCTAGTCTGACCATCGGTAACCCCAAATGCCGAATTCACTAATTCGTCGAAAGCAAATTGACCGAATCGAATTAACATGCCACATGTATCTGGAAAAATACTGTGCAAAAATATAGTTTATTAAACTAAAAACAGAATTATGCGTTCTGGTCTTATTTTCGACGATGAATGTACGTAGCGGTTAGCATGCAAATTATCGAACCGAGCCCGTTAATTAACTATAATTCGATCATTATCATTAATTAATTGATTAAAACGATCAGAAACTAAACGTGTACCTGTATCGAATATTTATGCAAAATAAGTATCTAACTAAATCTTACCTCCATAACGAACCATAGCTGATCTTCCTCCACGATCGTACCCTTCTTCAGAAATATCCCGATAAATTCCGGTAAGTTTGGATGTTTCGACAGGTCGCGTAGCACTAAGTACTCCTCTTCAATTTCTTCGATATTATCGACGATACTTTCGAGAATTTTTATGGCAACTTGTTGGCTGGTTTTTTTATCGCGCGCACTATAAACTTCGCCATAGGTACCCTCGCCGATTAAATCGAGCAATTCGAAACGATCTTTGGGCGATTGAAGTTTCGCGAAGTCTATGTGTTGCGATAGACCGGTGTATGCTGTCATTTTCTGAAAATTAAAGCAATAAAAAGTTAATATTTTGCTTAGTAAAATGTACAGTAAAATGTTGGTTAAGATAGTCAGGGAGTAACTTTCAAATTCGCACGAAAAGATCTAATATAGTCGTTCAGATTCCTCAGTTTGTCTATTAGTGAAAATAACAGGTTCCTTCACTATTATGCAATTGTGCAGATTAGTTCACTGCAGCATCAACTAAACTGTTACATCGAAAACGTTACCAATGACACGAATTCAGTTCTGCGGTAATACTGATATATCAAGTTATTAGTATCACTCTATCTTAACAGTTTAAATTGTTTCAAAACAGGCGTCTAACTAGCATTGCAATTCCGACGTAGTATTGATAGAAAATTGGTTCATAGAAAGAGATAAAAATAAATTGAATTCAAAAAAAATGTGTGTATCTTTTTGACTAATATTGAATAAAAAATAATATATATTTTATAGCATTACCCCTTCTGCCAAACTTCTTTGAGTATTCGAGTCTGGGGTCCATCCCTTGTGCGTAACATTAAAAACTTTTTCAAAAGTGGCAAAACCTTAAAAGTCTTGTATCTTGAAATGTTTCTACTGACCACTTATTGCAACATGCCGAACAATATACTCTGCATTCGTAACCATAGTTCCTTCAGAATATGTTCAAGTAACCACCACCCTGACCTGGTTTACTAATCAATAAAGTCTCATACAGACTATGAGTATGTAATAAAATAAGAATTATGTTTTATTCAATGGGCTAGGAAGTAACAAGACATACATCAAACTTGGCAGTGTAATCCGCTATCTTAACGATGTGATAAATATAATCTCGCTAATTTGCTAAACACATTGTACAACGTATGTATGTTTTTTTTCTAACATAAAAATTTTATCGAGGTTGTGTACCTTAGTCTATTATGTTTTCTACGTAATCGACTAAAATCTATATTGCTTCCTATGCCGGAGAAAATAAATCGGCTTTAGATCAAAGTAACGATTATGTTATCTAAGACAAAGTAATTTTGAACAGTAATAAAATATTCATGCATTGTTGTTAGGAGGACAACAACCTTAGTCAATGTCAAAAAACGAAAATCAATCAGGAGACTGGAGCAATTTTGATTTAAAACTTTTTCAAAAATAATTTACTATCAAATCTTGGGAGCTAGAGCTAAAGAAATTTTCCACTTATTCCCACAAGGAAAAAATATTTTTAGCTATTTTTGAATTGTTCCGGTATTTCATGTCCTAGATAACAAAAAGTCCGTCAGTCCATTGTATAGACCGTACCTCTGAACTCATAATTTAAGATGTTTATAATTTTCCCGACATTTCTTTTCATGTGGTTCAGATCTTAAACTTTGTCGGAAAAACCACTAAGATCGAATTCTTTCAGCTTACAATCAGACGTTACACCTATTATAATTCTTAAAAAGGCTGATATAAAGTATGTTCCGATGAAGGTTTGAAAGATCTCTCTGCTTTAATTTTAGTCGAATTCTGTTAGATCGATATCAAATTATTGATTAAGAAATATTTAAGCAATCAGAAAGTTTTAAAAAAAAATATTTTTCCAACTTTAAAATCCTTTCAAAAATGCACAAAAAAACTGCACTATTTCCAAATTTAAGTCAAATAAAATTTCTTCTAACAAGCTTCCGTCTTTGTTCGCCGGAATTAAGTCCAATCTCTAGTTTGAATAAATTTTCAGAATATCGGTCAGACAATTGAAAAGACCGACAAAAGTAGTAAATTATTTACATGGCTTCCGAACTTCTGGTCAATAAACCTATAAGAAAATGCAATTAAGCATTTTTATCGTTTGCTATTTCTAAAGAATAGACTTTCATGTTCGCTGACTATCTTAGGTCTTCTAAGTTTCCTTTTTGTTGCGATTTGTGTGAAATATTCGTCAGTCCGATATATAAAAGTAGAACATAATTTAAATATCGGGTTTATTTTTTCATTAATTCAGTAGAAAATTTAAAGCTTCAATGGCATCAATCATAATAACAACTACAAAAGGAGTTTTCTTTTAAGTCCACTTTATGAAAGGCATGAACATATTAATAACCAGATGATAAATTGCCATAGGAAAATGTGTGCCAACTAAAAAATTTGTCGAAGTTGGATTTGCAATGAATTTCTATTATTCTAACGTATGTATTTTTTTTTTCCACACTAAAGAAGGTTTTTGAAAAATTCGATCCTATTTCAGTTAAAGCATGAAAGCTGTTAGATAATTTAAGACAAATATTTATGCAAGTCTCTGGCAAATGTATGCAAGTTGATTTTTCTTAAATGGGCATATATTTATAATATGACTTACGATAAGAAACGAATTTCACGTGCAAAACAGTACATCGCCTTGCAACATCTTAAAATATTAAAATTAAAATTTTCAGTTTAAAATATGCAAAATGATAAAATCGGTCAAATTATATATTTGGAATCGTCGGTGATTAAAATTAGATAGGATGTTCATTTTGAAAAGTTGTCAACAATTTGTGGAAAAAATCAAAAATTCAATGCAACATTTTTAAACACTGAACTTAGAATAAAATACCCCCTACAAATGTTACGATATTGAGCGGTAATTGATTGATGACTAAATAGACTAAGGGCCGTTATTACGACCTTCAGTTAATATTTAACCTGAACTTTGACTGTAAGTTTCGTATGAGCATCTGTCAGTTAAAGTTTCAGTTAGAACGTTACTGACGATAGTAGGAACGGGCCTAAGTATAGAAAAATAAAGAAATATTTCATCTTGGGCATCAAAAATGTGATTAGTCCTATGATTAGAGCTAATATCCAAGGAAACAACTACGTGGTTCTATTAGATGATACGTGTGATGCCATTTAAATGATCACCACGACTTTTGTTGCACTGATTGATCCGGTGACGTCAATTTTGTTGACTCTATGCAGCATTTCAGATGGTATGACCGCAATGGTGATGCGAATGTTGGCTTCGAACTCATCAAGATTCTTCGGTTTGTTTGTATAAGCCTGTGATTCAGAGTCTAGTGGTGTTAAAACACAAGATGTTGATCAAAAGAAACAAAGATCTAACTCATATTATCATAAATGGTTACTTCCATTTCCCATTATTTTTTCAAACGTTTCACACCTCTTTTTTGTTACTATATTAATAAAAGTAAAATGAATAAAAGCTATATCAACTTTCCATAAGTAGCTCAAAGTTACTCTACACGGAAAATGAAAACTTTCGAATTCCACGTATTTTTGGATGTTCTACAAATTACCATAAGATTATGCCAGTATCCACTTGCAAATTTTATTCTAATTCGTGTATAAATTGCTTTCGGTTTTTATTCTTCTGAAAAAACTTTCACTAGTTAACACACGCATGCAACACAGTTTGTTTTTTCAGCACAATGTCGCCGCACAGTGCGTGAATGCACTTATCCGAATTATTTCAGGTGATGAGATTGTTCTTAACACGGTTTATCTGTTTTTACTTATTTGAACTTATTTTAATTTAAATTCACGCTTTGTTTGAACAATGTACCGAAGTGTGTAAATCGCTCGCGCCAACCGTCTAAATTATTTGAAATTCACGGTACGAATAGGTTTTTGCACAAAAGGGCCATCTACAAGGCGCAACTCTTATAATTGGATTACTACATGGTACCAACCCACACCCTCTTTACCACCCCCTGGGTAATTTCACATGTATGTGGAATGCAACTTTTTGCAGATTTTAAATTCTTGTGTGTCGGCTGAAGAAATACAGGGTGTTTGATGGAAGTTAAGACATAAGTTTTTATGGATTAACAAATGGTTAAATTGAAAAAAAAACCGAAAACTCAATACAGTTCTTTTCGACGGTTGCGCGATGATTTTAAAATTTCCACAAATGTTCAAGCAGCTTTAGACAAAAACGCATGATAACTCGGGAACGCATTAAACTAGGTTTAGGTTCAAGAAGAGGTGCAGCTACTAGGACGCGTAGAATTTATCAAATCAAAGTGTTGTACTAAATTCTTACAGGGTAAAAACAACTTCATTGGAACACCCTTTAAATCGATGAAAACTTTCAACGTACATATTTCTTATACTTTCTTTTGCATTTCCCAGTCTATGTTGCACGTTTCGCAATTGATTTTCAAGGTGTTTTCATCGGATTCGAAAATCATTTGAAATCATTTCCATAATATTTTGATACTTTCAGTCGGGCGACCTTAGCTATGACGGCTGAATTTTTATTTATGGAAATGTGATATTTCAAGAACTGATTAAGCTGACCTATAGCTTAACGATATTAAATCGATTATATCGGTTTATTTACCAGTTTTGTATATTTAATTGGTTTTAAATCAAAGGATTAGGTGAGGTCAGGTCCCTAATCTGATTTATTTAGCGGTGTCTGAGGCAGGTTGACGAGATTGGGTTAGATGCGGCTTTGGATGACAAAAAATTAGGGAGCAATATTCCAAGCCACTGCGTACGAGTGCGATAAAAATTGGGACATACATACGTATGGAGGATAGGGAACACATAAAAAGATGTAAAGGTGGAACTGCATATTCTGCACTGAAAGAAAAACTATGTTTATTCCAAGGTTGCATAGACTATATTAAGGTTCTTCTAACTATTGTAAAACTAACATGTTTCCAGTGATCATGGCTATGATGGTAAGAGCCATAGCATATAATTCGTAAAAACATAATATGGTTGCATTAAACATATATCCCTACTAAAATTTAATATGGTTGTATCAATCATTCTCGTTACATGATGTAATTGTGTATTATAATCACGACAACAATATTCTATGATCAGTGGAACCATATAATTTGATAAAATAATTCCTACAGCCATACCTTTCACAGTACAAAAAGGGTCGTTTGCGGTGTAAGTTCGCTTCTTCTAATTTCATGTGTGCTTTGTTGGAGAGTGTTTAATTGTTGTTCAAGTCATTTATTTATGATCGAAAGTGTTTTCTTTGTGAATTATTTTTCAGCGTCACATGCAGCTTATGATTGACCTAACCATCATATTATAAAAGAAGGTTGCGTGAATCATACACCAAGGTTTCCACAATCATAATTTTGTTTGAGCTAAACATGTTACATGTTGTAACATAGTTGTGGCAACTATAACCTCAATCATAGTAAGGTCCTCCCAAAATATGGTTGCCGCAATCATAGTTTTTCTTTGAGTGTGGAAGAAGTGCTATCACGTATGCAATAATGTGATTGTAGGTAGGTCTTTGATCAAAGGCTATACCCCGATTTCGGATGAGGGACACTTCTTAAAATTTATTGGAATCAAAAATGGAGTCGAAGAGCGTACGATGTGTTTAAGCGTAAATGACATTTTTTGACACATCTTTATCTTGAGTTTGGGATTGCAGTTGGATCACAACGGACCCATCTAGCGGTATATGTGCTAGTTATATATCTTTGCCAATAGCTACCCAGCTAACCCATGGAACTTATTGTACTTATTATTTAAACTGTTCCCCTTCCCCATGATTATATTGAATAGATGCAGGTACAGTATGTCTGGTAGTGGTGCAAGTGCAAGTGGTAATGGTGGTTAGTGCAACCAAATACATATTGTAATAACTTTTATAGGTGAGGTAACCGAAATAATTGGATGATTTCGTTCATTATTTAGTCACACACAAACGAAATTCACTAAATTATTTTTTTGTTTTATATTAAGTAATTGTAAATTTTAAATAAAATTCATTGGATTGGAAGTCCGTCAATTTAAACTGAACAAATTGCGTTAGAACATACGACAAGAGCAAAACCGATTTATCACCTACTTGCCTCAAAAATAAAAACCATTTATAAATGCCAAATATTATGTTCAATTTACTGATTCCCGGCCATAACAAATTCAATTATCTGATACCTTGAAATTATATTAAATTGGCTTATTTCGCTAATTGGTAAATTTATCCCGCGAACTTTGAAATCTTCTCGCTGACTTCCGGTGATTTTCAATTTTTCATTTATAGCAAAACTCGAAGATTTTTTCTTCGGAATTCAATTTGGAAGAATTTCTCAATGTCTCATTACTTTATAAAAGCTTCCAACATTATCCGCCATTGCTTAGAGATTTGCTAAATTTTACTTCAAATTTAAGCAATGACATTGATGTCCTAAGCGCAACTTATTTCATGTAAGTTTAGTGATGAACATATAAAAAAATGTTGTTTTCACTTGCGCCATTAACTAGTCATTAAATTTCATTACCTCGTCGTGTATACACTTGAGATCGGTGCAAGACACTGAATTATTATGCAGTAAAAATATGATTTAATGGGCTCGAAAAAGGCCATCATCACCTTAATAGTTAGGCTGCAATGGCTATGCCGATCACTTCTTTGTCATTTCTCCTCGATTAAATAGACAATGGGCTACCGGCGATCTAACTACGTATTAACTACGTACTAACCAGTTACGCTGGCCAAGATGGTCATTGGTCAGTCATACAATGGGCGCTCCTGAATGGTTTTCGTAGTGGTCCAGTTCACACGGTCATTTCGGGCTTTGATTGTTTTTTATTTTTTATTCACCTTTTATTTTCATTGCATTTTACACTTAATGCGACGACGCAGAGGCGACCATAACAACAAAAATAATTCAAAACACGAGTAATTAGCGGACTTTGATGGTATTAGAAGAGGAATAGGCGTAGAAAGCAGAAAAATGCAGAGTTCCAGGTGAAAATTTCGCCAGAAAAAAAAAAACAATTGTGTAGTTACACGGAATTCATGATAGGCCTAACAGGTGAATTTTCTTTTGGGCGCTTCCTTGTCGAACTGGTCAATGACAGGAAAAAAAAAACTTTCGCGATTTGTATAACGTGCACCGAGTGCTTTCGGGTCAAATGCCTACCGGCGGAAAACAAACAAGATGCAGAGAAATTTCTTATTTTTTTAATTTTTCACTTGAAAGGCGGAATATTAGTAGTAAGAATGATGGGATGGCAAACTGATTTTGCGATGATTTTACTGTTTTTACATACAAATTTTATATTCGACATTATCACACTATGGCTACATTTAAAAACCAAGCTTAAAACTTCGTGAGCGGTTTGTGAGAAATCATTGTCTAAAGTTGACCAAAAATGTCCACCACAAGCCACTACTCTGTCAAAATGTTTACAATTTTAAACAGACCTTCCTACCTACCTACTCTCAAAAAATGCTTACAAACAATTATCAATCGGATTGTACTTAACGACTGTGTATCCAGGGAACTCACACCTCTCTGAGGTGTTTCTCAGGGCTCAATATAGGGTCCCATACTATTTATCATTTTAAACAAAATTTGTTTCCTTCCTTTACGCTGATGCCGTAATGATTTTCATACAATAGCATATGACTGTCTCAAATATACACAGTAAACAATTTTGTGAAAATTACTATTCTCAAGGCAGTAAGATATTCCGCATTGATGTAGTAAATTTACGAATTTTCATTAAATTTAACAAAATGGAGGAGAATTCTTAATTTTGCGTATTTTTACACATTTAATTGCCAGGCAATTCACTGCCTTTATTGTTGTCATTTAAAAGAGGATGACTACATTCTCTAATGTGATTTAAGTATATGTATGTATCTGTCTACATATTTACATTAATTGTAACTATAATCAACTAAAAAAATAAAATTTGATTTATCTTATCGCGACTGAATCTAATTTTGTCTTTTATTGTTTTGTTAGTTTTAGTATGTTAAAAATTTCTTGAAAATGTTTTTGCCTCTTCTTTTACTTTGTTATTTTAATAATAAAATGTTTTTGCCTCTTCTTTTACTTTGTTATTTTAATAATAAAGTTTACTTTGTTATTTTAATAATAAAGTATTCAACTTCAAATCTTATTTATGCATAAGTAAAATATTCCGCTGAAATCTAAAATCTGTACCTCAGAGGTAAACTGTCGTAACTACCAAATTTTCGATTTTGGGATTATTAATGTATTGTTGGGATGTATATTTTTAAGTGGTAAATCATCGCATTTTGGGATTATTAATGCATTGTTGGGATGTATATTTTTAAGTGGTAGATCATCGCATCCGCAGAGCTAAAGGAAGTCAAAATAATCAATGAGTATTAATCGTATCTTCCCTGTATTGATAGAGGAAATGTATAGTTATGAAATGGTCTACTGAACATTTTAGGAAATGTCACTTACGACAGTTTACCTCTGAGGTACAGAAATAACAAAGTTTTAAGAATCGGCGATGGTAAGATCACGAATTTCGTTATTTTTGGCGATTTTTAATGGAATGACCCTATACATACTAACTCTTTGATGTTATTATGCGATTCTGAACCTAAAAGACATGTCTGTACTACTATTCTTTGCAAAATACTACTGTTTTTCAGGTAAATGCACTACTGTCCATTTGTCATCAGTAGTATTATAGTAACCTACACTGCATCTTAGCATAAAATGCGGTCAGGACTTCTACCTAGAAAAATCTATCGTTTTGATTTTATTACTTAAACAGGATGCTTCATGCATCACATTACTTAGAAAATATAAGATATCTTAATTACATAGTCCTATTTTTAATTCGTCAAAAAAATTAATTCAGTTTTAATGCCATTGATCCCATAATGTGTTTCAGTTTGATTAAAATGGAATATGAATACATCTTTGTCCACATTTGCCAGCCATTCATGAAGAGAAGTTGAAAAATTAATAGGAAAGTTCCTTATTTTCTTATCATTAAATATTTGAATTTACTAAACGTTACGTTTAAATAAATTTTGGGAAAGTTCATAATTGGTCATTCTAAGAGCGTATTCGAATACCTTGCTCCGTCTACGTCTACGTCTAAATCAAATGGCTCAGTTGATGCTTATTTGACTCTTCATAAATCAAAAATAAAATTCTATAGAAAAGTTTGAATTTTTTCTTCGTTTGCTAAGATTGACTGATAGCTCAGCTGTCGTAAAAGTAGTCAAGACACGAACCGAAATGGAATTGAGACACATCTTTGCTATGTCTGTTATTAACTGCTATAACTAGACGTAGACGTAGATAAAGCAAGGTATTCGAATACGACCTAAGGTCGTTTCTCAATTCCTTGCTTTAGTCTACGTCTAGTTATAACAGTTATGACGTCAGACCTAGAAAAAGCGTGTCTAGATTTCTGTTGGTTTGTGTCTTGGCTATCAGTCAATCGAAAGCTTGTATTACACTGTATGACCACTTGGTCAAACAGTGTAATACAAGCTTAAGGAAACGTAAAAAAATTCAAATTTTTGCAGTGTCAAATAAGCATCAGCTGATCCATTTCGAGCTTTTTCTAAACTGTTATAATAGCAATGCTACGCTGTGACGTCAACATAGACGTAGACGTAGACGTAGACTTAGCAAGGAATTGAGAAACGACCTAAGTTTCCATTAGTTAAAAATTACGCCGAACTATAATACTAATAAATGGGACATGAGTAGAATAAATCCTCCAATCACAGATTTTCATGCGGCAGAGTACACACGCCTCCCGGTCCAGATGAGTAAAAAGTGATCTCTTCGAACGAAACTGCTTTCTATTGGATCACTTCGAACTTACAGAAGTGCCTCATTACTGCCAACTTGTTCAACTTCTTCGTACCAACATCCGATTAAAACGTGATGAAGTCTTCACCATCGAGCAAGAAAAATAAAATCCGCCGGTAATTAAAATGCTCATCTCGCTTCACATATGATAAAACAATGCTTCTGGTTGTTTATAAACGACTCTTCATTATTTCAACTGAAAACCGTGACCCAATTTCAAATAAACATAAAGTACAAACAGTCAAGTGAAACAACAAAAAAACGTATCTTCGCACCAACAATACTTGTACCTCTTCCCAACTTTAGTATTTTAAACGTTTTTCGATTTTCTCCATGCGTTATACTAGCAAAATCGGATAACAATAATTATTATTGTCGGTATGTAGTCAGTTATGTTAAACAAAACATGGAGAGTGATATCGCATCACCATCGGTCCAACTATTGTTGTTAAAGTTAGCGCGCTATTAGTACGAAACAAACATGGCCTAGTGATCGGATATGGTGCCTTTAGATATTCTCGTTTGTCATTGCTATTGTGATCGCGGTTCAATGGTTCAGTAAAATCTAGAACAGCTGAAGATCCGTGCGGATGCCGTCCATATGCGCCAACTGAATGTATAAAATCTGGATGAAAATATAGCGCTAAGTAGTTTCACTTTTTAGATACTATCAGTTGTCGTGACAGGCTCGATGTAGGTACATATGGCGACTTCCCAAGCCATGCAGAACGGATGCTCGGTTGGTTGTTGAAGCTTCTCTCTGGCCAGGGGTCATTGCGACTTTTTCCACTTTTAATGAGTACCACGTACTTCTACCGGCTTTATGTTATCTCCATAGCTAGATACGATATTGTCCACATTAATGCCATACCGCAAATAGTCACGCACAACTACTTAAATTTTCTACGTCTAATTTGAACTGATGTCTTGGATTTGGGATCCAGAGCTACTGCTTTCAGTTGTCAGGACTTTCATACTTTTATCGAAGGGTTTTAGGCCAATCATAGTTCTTTTTGTCTTCATAAAATTGTCTGACCCTTGTTTAGACCTTTTAACGTCTATCGTCAAATCTCAATCTCTCAATATCTTATCTTAGTATGTTGAGATCTTTTACGGTGCTTCAGCTGTATTAGGGCCAGAGGTTCTTCGTTTGAACAAATCATACCCTTCCATATCTGATGCGTGTCTTCTTTCGAAGATCCGTTCTTTTTCGAAGACCAGTTACTATACCGCATCGTTCAACCCCCTACCAAGTTAAGATCGGTGACCTTAAAAAGCTGATTGCAACTAATAGAGCTGTTCTATTTTCTTGAAAGAAACGCTTGTCACTGCGCTCGAGATCATCAAGTCCTCTCCTCCAGACCCAGTTCTTCGAACGACGGTCAACAGTCCCAAAAGAAATTAGATAAATCGCTAAGCTTAAGATTCGAAACGTATCTTTCGATTAAAGTCAGTCACAAGTCAGCCAGCCGCAAAGATCGTTTCCTGCTTAGTGGAACAAGACGCGATCATGTCCAGTTTTAGCAGTTACCTTGCACGCCATTGGCCGCATGGACCACATCTTCTTGTGCGCGCGTCTCTTCAACTTCTTCTTCGCCGATCTTGCAGAATCTTCGGCCAATGTGTTACCTAGATGCGTTTGCGTCTGAAGAGCAAGACGATTTGTGGTTGTGGATTAAACATTATACAAAAAAAAATTGTATTATTATTATTTTCCGTAAGTTGAGATCGGCGCTGTGGTTTACTGCTATTCACGACTGTAATCCCGGCTTGATACTGCCGTTGATCTTCAGTTCAATGGCGGTATGAAGCGGCATACAGGTTTCATACCGTCTATGTGGTTTAGGCCTTCTTTTAAGTTTATGCGAGTATGTTTTTTTTTGTTGCGCATAAACTTAAAGATACGAGTACGTATGAACATCTATAACTCACCATATTAAATTATTATGGCTATATCGTCTTACATCGGTTATTGAGCAGCGGTCTAAATTTCAAGCTCGCGATCAAAGTAAATTAGGTAATCATGGGTCGAGTGAGTTATTGGTACATTTTCGCAAGGCTTTATCGCTCTGTAATTTGATTAGACGCAGCTCGCAAGCTATTACGCACAATTATTACATTAAACTGGATTCGTAGGGGGACTGGTACTTAGCTTTTTCCACGTGATTTGGCAACTCTTTTACGTAGAAACCTTGTGCTTTAGAAAAGAGAATCTGCCATCCACTTCAGTTTAAACAAATATTTTGTGATAGCTGCTAAACTTCACTAAAGTTCCTTGAAAATTAATAAAATAAAATAATATCTAATAAGGTATATTTATAAATTCTAAAAATTCGATCTATCGTTAAGAGAATTTTCTTTACTAATCTATGATCTTGTGCTCCAGATTTAGATTTAGATTCGGATACAGTAATATTGGTATACATTGGCGCACGTAACTGGAGCAAAACACATGGTCTGTGAACTTAAGGGACATATATTTTCACGAACTTTGTCATATCCCTTAGCTTTCCACGGTAAGTTATTTCTACGGGCTCTTCAGATAAATACTTAAAACGCTTTTTCTGCATCTTTTCTACATTCAACCCGAAAAGCGATGGAAAAGAGTTATAAACATTTTTACGAATTCCGCCATATATTGTAGGTCTTATGAGATACAGATTGTTTTTGTTGTTTCCATGAGTTTTCTATCTAATTACTTAAAAACCGATTTCAGGATTTTTCGTTATTCAGCTCTTAATTTGGTGTTAAGTAGTAGTGTACATTTTCACGCTTTCCTTAATATTTCTTAATCTAATGAGATAATGAACTCGCTTTGACTTTAGATAAAGCCATTAAAAAACAATTTGAAATTTCACCAAAATTAATTCCCCGGTACCTATGTACATATATTAATAGGGGCCCCAAGAAAGTGTAAGGTTCTGTAAATTCTTACAAATTCCGATATATTTCTTGGTTCTAATGACATATTAAATTCAATTTCTTCCAAGGGGTTTAAAAGCAGTCGCCGAAAAACTAATTTAAACATTTTTCGAAATTAGACCTCCAGGTGCACATTTTCACGAATTCCGACATATTCCTTAGGTCTAATGAAGTATGACATATGCTTTTAATTGTAAGGCTTTATACGGCCTAGTCGCTGAAAAATTTATTTCAGGATTTTTCGATATTCTACCCTCTAGAGGTATAACGCTATTGTGCACATTTTTACAAATTTGGAATTAGGTCTGATCAGATGTAGAATTATATTTTATTTTAAAGAACTTTCAATAGAATCGCTTAGAAACTGGTTAAAGTTTTTTTTGTATTAAACCCCTAAAAATGTCAATATTTCACCCCCTACACTTTTATTGAAATTTTTTTAAAAAAAAATGAAAGATCTTCCAAAAGTCTTTATTATTTTTTTGGTAAAAGTGCATAATGCGTTTAATGGTGAGATGTAATGCAGGTTACTTTGGAACTGACAAACTAAAGAATGATAAGGGCGATTTGAAATGTTATTTTTTTAGCTCGTCTTTCACAAAGTAACCACATTTAATCATGAAACGAAATCCGGACTTGCACCCAATCATTGAAGTAGCGCCCAGACTGCACCGGCTCCTTAAAACTAAAACCAATATGAAGATCGTTCTGCAAAAAACAGACTTTAGATCGATTTTCTAACTCAAATCCAAGCTCTTTTTTTCCCCAACCAAATCTAAATTAAATTACATTTCCGGTTGCAGAAGCTTGCAGCATAATTCAAGGTGTTAATAAATTCACGTTTAAATTCCATGAAGCAATAAGTCGATTGCGTTATTGTTGAAGTACAGCATAATTTTTTTTTGTCAATAAATAAAATTTGTCGACCCTTCTAATTTCTACAGACCACATGAACTAGTCCAATAATTTCTTTAAGCCGCCATTTCTTCTCTAGATCTTAAGTGACAAACTATACACTCGAATCGAATGAAATTTTTATATGCTCGCAGTTTACGAAATAATCGATTTGGTTATTTCAATGTTCGCCTTTAATCTGTAAAATTCGGCATACACACATGTTGGTATGGTGATCGTAAGTAGGTACGTTTATTTAGCACACCTGATTTCCGCTATCACCGGTAGTGAAATAAACTTACGCCATATGATACGTAATTTTAGCATACGTCTGGTTGCTGCTCGTATATGAAGAAAACTACTTGAGGGTACGAGTACTCGTATGTTATGTTGCCACATACGGTCTACAGTTTTGCGTATGATTTTAAATGAAACCTTAGAATTTCCTCCTTGAGAAGGAAATTCGACACCCACTTATTGTGCTATGTGGTAGTGTTTTTTCCGCAACATAACGAATTTTTAATAGTAGGTTCCCATATTGTATGTGAGTGTTTTTTTCCAAAGGTGATTAGTAAAAATTGTAGATGTATATGCATTTGAAGTAGTTAATTAAATAACAGTCACCTCTAGATTGAATATTAGTCGAGTTTTTTTGGACTCTAGAAGGTCATAGGGAAGGAAGGGACTTAGGGAAAACTTTAGACTATTAAAGTCACTGGAAAAGGTGTTGATAAGTCGATTCTCTTAGCTCTAAGTAAAAATGTACGTATTATTGAATGAAGTAGCTTTTAATTAACCGTACGGGTAAAATAAGTGTGGTTATTACAAACTTGAATTTAGTTTAACCGAAACCATTTTCATCGCTGCAATCTTAAATAATTCAAAATATTGAAAACATTCAAATGAACAATTTGGATCAATTCATACTTATTACTTAAATTGTTTTCTCAGTTGAATTTGAATACAAAAAATCCTGTATACACGATTCGAAAAGAAGTGGTTCGAAGCGATGCTAAGTTCCACTTGAAAGTAACAATCAAATTTCTCTATCGATTTTCTACTTCGATGTAAACGAAAATATTATTTGACCAAAATGATCAGAACTATTTTTTTTGTGCAACTATATTTTTTGATGTTTGAGCGGTCTGTGAAAGATTTTTGAAAAATAAATAATAAATAGAATTAGAAAATGAATTTTCAAAGTATCGCGATTAGAGTAATGTAACGCCGCTATAACTGGGTGCTACAGATTTCTATATAAATGGATATGTTTCCTTATTACAGTAGTCATTATTGATACATTCGTAATGAAACCAAAAAAGACTGATTAATGTTTTGAAAAAGACGATCCGTTAGTGATTCTTTAAAAATGATTCATTAATGGTTCAATAATGTATTATTTTCGAATTCGATCACAATTGAAATGGTTTGTTGAGACTCAAATTGAGGGTGAATTTTTAGCAATTTCTTAAACCGAAACACGTTTCCATACGGCGATTAGACGGTGGACAGACGGATTTGTTTTACCATTTTGGGCTCAACTAGTCCTAAAACGTGAGAAAAATTCAGAGTAGTTAACAGTTTTTTTTAATTTATGTCGATTACGATTCCTTGTTATTAAAAATTTGAGAAATACTGATTTAGTATTCTAAAGCATACACATTATCTTAATCTGACTTGTTTTTCTCGTATGTATTACCTTCGTTAAGGTTAAATCTAAAATATAAACAATAAAAACAAAATGAAAATAATATTAGATACTGTTTTCATTAAGCCTGTTATGTTAACCGCCAATATTTTTAGTAAGTTCGTGCGTTAATGTTTTTTACAATGAGAAATTCTTAGTAACATATGTATTTAAAAACTTTAATATTAGTAATGAAAACATAAGCAAACGTGCAGCAAGTCAATGAAATAACCACCAAACACAAAAACTACTGGTTCAGTTTCAGTTCATATTTCATCAATTCGTACTTCGTTATGTTTGTAAGTAAGAAAAACATTTTTGTTTATAAAGCGCGTACTTTATTTCCAATTATTCTGTTCCCAAACACACTTATTCATTGTTATTAAAACAAAATTGCAGATGTTTACCATATATCTCAGCAGTGACTTAATGCTACAAAGTTGATTTTTTGTAAAATATTTCGAAAACAAATTTGTTTGAAGAATGCTGTATGGTATTTGGCGTGCATGAATCGGTCGGCCAAACAACTTTGTTACACAATCGAAATTATTAACTGAAGAATGAATTTGGAATATACTCAATCTTTAAGTCAGTCAGAGCTCCCACAGGGGTTCGGGTCTGATATCTGCTTAATTTTAAATAACCTGATGTTCTGTTTTCCGAATGTTTTGGCATAAAAAGCATTGACTGACTATTGCCCGGTGCAAAGTCCCAGTGAACGACACTATGTATGCGATTTTTGCCACATTCGGATGTTCATTATGGCTGTGCTTAAACTTAAACTGAATAAAGTAGAGAGTTTTAAAAACTATCTAAATATCTGTTCAGTAATTCTCTTTACCTATACTACCTTTGAGATTCAAAGTAATTACCATTCAAAAATTCAAATTAACTTTTGTTGTTCAAAATAATTACCAAATATAATTTTTCTGTTTTCTCCCAAAAAGGATCGTTTCGGTCAAACAAGTTGAGTATGAATTTCTTGATTAAAACCGGCTATTACAAAACTTTATAAATAATGCCACTGCCTAGATATCGACCTCGTTCGCTCACTTTATCACAAATTACGAACCATGTGAATACAATTTCTCACATGCCTCAAATGAATTTGTATCTACAAAAATGCAGTAACTATTTTGCTGTCCATCTACGAGTCTAGATACGAATCGCACTGTACCGTGCTAACAAAACCACCTCTAGACTATTTGAAATTATATAAGATACCGTGACATAAGTCTTCATTGATGAAGCGTTGGGATTCCGCAAAAAAGGTGGAGCAATTAAAAAAGATGATTCTCGATTCGCAGGAGTATTTACAGGAAAGTGTTCCACTATTGTTACAATTGTTGCTTTTTTTTCTCACTCTATTATTCAAGTACAAGACCTTAGCTAACGTATTGTGTGGAGTTTTAAGCAATCTATTTAAGTTCATACCTTTGGGATAGGTAGGTACATTTTGTTTTAATTTTCAACATAACGCAAGTATTTTTTAATTATTTCGGCAGAATTATGTCACTTTATGGCCGATTTAAATCGAAATTTTAAACAAATTAATTCGAGTAGCGTTGAACTTCCGTCCATTTTTTCTATGATGTACTTGTCGAAGCTATCAACAATTTATGCCTTCAGCTTTGTTGTGAAATTTAATGTTGCTTGACTGAAAATAATTGTTCTGTAGCCCACAACCCACACAACTCGATATTGGATAAACAAGTTTATTGTCAAGGACTTTGCTCAGCTATGATTAATGCTTTTTTTTTTAATTTAATTTATTGTATATATTGTTGCATTATATTTATAAATTTTAGTTGAGTAATCAGATAATTGAGAATCAAGCCGGGAAAAATCTAATGAAATATGCAAACAAATAATGTATCTAATTGGATAAAAGCACGCGAATAATCGAATACATTAAAAACAAATCCAAGAAAAACAGTGTCAAAAGTGTTGCTATTGAACAAAATTCAGCACTTAATGGTCTTCAATTACGTCCACAACAAGTGATTGTGTTTATTTTTAATAAGTTTTTGTTTGCTTTAGATCAAACAGTTTTTCTAGAAAGCAACTGAAAAAAAATGGTAAAATCAAACAAATTAGAATACTAGATCAGTACTACTAAGTGGTTCTTAATTTGAATATAATTTGGGTAAATTTGTTTTGCTCCAGATCTTCAAGATTGTCTGAAATTAACATTTACTTTTCGTTGGTTCGAAATATTCGAGATGAAAATTGAGACACAATATGTGTCCCAATTTATCGTTAAACAAATTTCGTGAATGCCTAATTTTTTTTGTTACAGAAAATCAACTTCATTGATTGCCTCTTAGGGAAAACAAAAAAATGTATGGAATAAAGTACATAGCGCATTGCGCACATTTGACATAAATTTTTCATATGAAAAGAATATGAAGCGAGGCAAAGACTTTGACTCTATTATTCAGTTTCCTCCCACATGTAACGAAACTAGAACGTTTCTCACCTATGGGAAGAAACTGAAGAATAGAGTCAATGCATTCTCGACTTATCCTCAAAGTGGTAATAGAGCTATCTCTAACCTATCACAAGAAATAAATTCTTGAAATATGATCACTCCCTCAAATACGGCAGGATTTTACAAGCTCTGGCGACAAATAAAAAACCAGGACCATGTCTCAAAATTTGAACAAATATATATTAGCAATTTGTTACCGTAGGCGAATATAATAGACGAGTCCAGTTTTTTTTCCAAAATTTGAAAACCAAAATACTTGTTCTTGACCATTAAAAATTGGTAGTTCTAAGATAGGTAGATGAAGGTGCTAGGGATGATTCTGTCGGAAGACATGTGCAACAAATATTTTTTCGTGGTAATTTTTGAAGCCCTCGAAAACCTTGCAGGGGAAAAAGACGCTTGGTGCGACCTGCATTCCACCAATCCCTAAATAACTATTGTACAATGGGATAAGTCATTATTTCCCAACTAGTTGTAGTTGCGATGCAATTATTTTTCAATTCAAATCAATTCTTAGTTTTTCTGGCTTCAAATCCGGATCGGCGGACCAAACAAGTTCGAGTCTTCTTTAACAAAAAAAAAAATTGTTACCAGAAGGACGGTTCCAGCGCAAGTATGCTATCATTTCCATTTCTGAATCCCATAGGTTTCTGATCCAAATCCGGTTCGACGGACTAAAAAAGTTCGAGTCTTCTTCTTAAAAAAAATATTTTGTGCTACAAGTACTTCATTCTTATATACAATTATTTCAATTGTGAAACTTTTACTTTAGTCGTTGAAAGTATATTGTCAGAAAAATACAGTCCCGTATATGATAAGCGTTATTTCCGATACAAATATATTTGAAGTAGAAGATATTTTTTTAAATTACTGCACTTATTTTGTGTTCACAAGACAGTTGTCTACTTAAAATAAAAATGTTTTCTATATTGCTTTAATGAATCGATTTTTTTTTACAAAAACCAAACATTATTCTGGCAAAGTAAAAGGAAAAGCATTTCATATTTTTATAAAATAAGAATTTAATTTACAGATGAGCGCGATACTGCACACAACAAAAACTAGTACAATTGCAATAATTTCTAATTTTCACAGCATGTAGTCTACACTTTACCTAAATTCCGATCTAATGAATACATTTTTTTTCATAACAAAATTTTTTCTTAGAAAATTAATAATAATAACAATTATACCGTAATTCTGCAAGCGAAATTTCCTATTAGGAAACTGATAACCTTTCATAATCTGGTTATTGTTATATTTCGAAGCAGTCTAATTAAAGCCCATGTTACATACTTTTCTCGGCCCGACTAAATTTTGTTTAGGCCTGCCAATTTTATTTGTAGTATTATTTTTACTCACGATTGTATACAATAGTTTTGGTATGAATCTTCTTATTAGCAGCAGGTATCTATTACACGTAAGAAAAAAAAACTTTCTCATCATCGACGTAAAAACTAGGCCTAATCTTTTTTTTTTCCCCGAAAATAATAAGTTTATTTTTCCGTATGAGCAATTCTACGTATGAATATTTATGCATAAATTTCAACAAAAAATAACGAAAATTTATTGCGAAAAAAATGTTAAGAAGCAGACGGATTGATTGACTAGCCACAAGAAAATTAATCCGTGGTATAAGGCACAATAATAATTACGTAACCTCCGATACCTTAATCCGAACAATAAGCTCATAAACATTTTCGAATTCCATAAACAGAGATCTACTAATTTCCAATTCGATATGTTGATTGCTACCTGAGCGGAAGCTAAGCGTTTTAAATACCTTCACCTGGGCTTTTAAAATTAGAATCCATTGCGTGTTTACTGACCCTAGAAGAAAACAGTTCATAGAGTTCTTCGAACTGAAGAAGAAGCATAGAATCGGATAATGTTCCGATGAAGATAGCCGTATCTCGAAGATGTACTGAGTCAGAACTACTCCGTTATACATAAGATTCGCGTTGCAGTATGATCATAACTGAGCGCACGCCGTAAGACAAAACCTAGCCCGGAGTATTTTAATTATTAAACGCCCAACGCTACTTAAGCAAGTTCAGGTGAGGAATTGCTTGGAGCAAGATACAAGAATCTTCAGATTAATTACTTCGAATACTGTGACTTGTGTGCTTCACGTCACGGCAAGCAGTTTTTTTTTTTGCTAATCGCTTGCAATGCTCGAAGCTACTCTCGTTACAGTTCCTCACTTCCTATGGCATAGTCTAAGAAGTACTGCTGCGCTTTCAAGAACTAGGGCCTACTAGAAGGATTGAAGCATCTGGTCTAGTAGACTGGTGCACTTACCGTCGTGGATAACACGTAATAGTAGAGGTACATAAGTAGATTTTCTTAATGGTCTATTTTAGGTAGAACCGCTACCACTTCATCTTCAGATAAAATCAAACCTATTCGTCCTAATTCTGTTTCTACTTCAATCATTCAATGTTTACTCAATATTCATTCAATTAATCTATACTAAACATGATTTTTCATTCTAATACTCTGTAGAGACTATGCGTTTTAAACGCGTTTAAGTTGGCAAAATTAACGTGTTAAAAACATACTTTTCAGACTTGGAATCTCGTTTAATTTTGATACATTGATTTTGAAAGTGGAATACGTCATTTTATAAAAAAAAATATTGGCCGCTATTCACAGTCGTCATAAAGTTGGCTTTGGGTTAGAGCTGACTTCAGTGTCGTATAATTTAAATGACACTAAAGTCAGCTCTAACTTAAAGCCTACTTTATGACGACTGTGAATAGCGGCCATAATGTTTTAAACAACATAAAGAAACTTTCTAAGAATCTATTGATATAATTGTTTCATCACACTTTTAACAAATACAAGTAAATTTTCCCGATTTATTAATGAAACTGACTTATTCAACTTTCAAAATAAATGGCTCATATGATAGCTTCACGTGATTTGTTTTGATAAATAAATAGCCTGGTGTATTTCATTACCAAATTTATTCTTTCTAAATGATTTAAAACTAAAATGTTTCTAAAGCAGGAATGGATAGTGAATTTATTAGCTAATGCAGTCGTTGAACAAGCACGAAATTGAGTTTCTACAGCATTAAATAGTCTTTTCTAAAGTTTACTTCGATTTCCGCGAGTGTCGCAGTACATATTTTCGGTTAAACGCGTTGTAACTACGTGTTGTCGTAAACAGGTATAAGTGTTTTCAACGCGATTAACTCAATTTAAATGCGTTTATCGTGTAGTCTGAATATAGGATAACGTTCAATAAATTTATCATTCTACAGTACAACTTTGTAGTGACTGGCCTATGCGATGGTTTGAAAGGTAGTCAAGAAAGTTATAAGCTGATTGCCTACTTATCTCATAATTTTTGAAGTGTAGAACAGGACAAAGGCGGTTAACTTTTTGAGCAATACGTTCTATGAAAAAGACAATTGGGCAAATAAGCGTCGACTTATTTATGAAAAATTTGTCCGAATTAATTTATTTATAAAAAAAAATTTGAACCAATTGTATTACACTCTACCTTGATCTAAGTAACACTACCGTGAGGTTTTGAGTCACGCTACGCTACTGATTCTGGACTTACCGAATTTGATGGTGGATCAGCTCAAAGTCAAGCAGCTCGTGTATGCCAATCATTCGGCCGCTTCTTCTATTCGTTAGGTGGTCCGATTCTTTTATCAGCAGTGTCCTTTAGATGAATCTGTAAAAAAGAAATTACTTACATTACTTATAATTCATACTTATCGACAAAAATGAAATTTACCTGCAAAGGGTCACAGAAAGGTTTTTATTTGGGCGACATTTTTATTTAGAATTTTTTTAGGGGTCCTATCAAAACACTAAGGCCCGTTCCTACGATCGTCAGTAACGTTCTAACTGAAACCTTAACTGACAGATGATCATATGAAACTTACAGTCATTATTCTAGAGGCTTATATTTCCCCATTTGTGATTTTCCTAGTTATTGTTATTTACATAATTTTCGTTTTTTCTAATTATTTTTATTTGTTTACATGGAAAAAAAAACTGGCGCTCACGTATACCTATTTAAATAATCTTCCAATTTATATTGTTGTATAGGTACCTATTTATGAAACAAACGTCGTATTTGACATCAAACGGAAGTAATTGTACCGAATCAAAAGCAATTTGTTAGACTTTAAGGTTTCTAAAAAAAAAGCAACTCATCATGTACGCACTTAGCAGACTCATAATCGTTTCTATCGTTCTTTCATGCAAAGCGTGCTCTGCACAAAAGTATATCTAGCAAATTAATGGCAGTGAGAGTCTTAGCAAAACATTAGCGACTTATGAGCTTTATCATAAATTATTAATGAGCTCAATGCTCTAAAAGTCATGGCATCCACCCCATTAGCAAACTGATTTACACATTGAGCATCGGCCAGGTGAACGCAGGTACTCGTATGATACCGGTATTAAGACAGTGTTTTAAGATGCCCGCGCACATATTTATACTGTTAGTTGTTTGCAATAAAACTATTATCTAGTGCTTGCCATCGGAGTGGATTAACTTGTTTTCATTAACTTTTGACTGTTTATGTTTGTTGCTTCTTACCTCGCTATTGTACGTAGTGGCGGACTTTTGTTGTTATTGAACTTGAACCTTATTATGATGCCAATAAATCACCTTGCTCTGATTTAATCATAAAAGCTAAGCTATTGTTATTTAGGTCTTAATTGTGTTGGGGGATCCGTAACAAATTTGTTGTATACTCGGAAATGGTACCTACTTGTACTTACTGCTCTTACTCACTCATTCAATCTGGAACAATCGTCATTTTTGTGAAGAAAAAAAATTCATCAAATTTTGGAAAAATAAGCTTAAAAGATTTGAGGTCACTTCATAAGTACATAATACACTCGATGGGCTCAATTTTGAAAACTTTAGTACCTACCGTTTGGACAATGACAGAAGGGAGTACTGAAGTAAATTTATTATAGCGGCATATGGCTTTATTGTGACGTCATTCCGATAAGAATACAATCTACAGGTGTGACACCGGTAAGCGGCGAAAGCGTTCCATATTTTTACTACATTTCTATGATAATAAAACTGAGTCAGAATCATCAAATTTGAAAGGTTTAGAAGGTGGCTAGAGACTTTAAGTAATAAAGAAAAAATAAATTTAAAAGTTTCTACACTATAAAGAATTTCTCTTGGGTTTTGTATATTTTTGGTGCTAAATCGGCACTTTCCATAATTATTACAAAAGATTGACATTAATGCAGTTTTGGCGAACAGAAACTTGAAAATGAGTGCACCAATTATATTTCGTACTTATTTTTTGTTTTTTAACAAAATTATTCTAGTAAAAAAATTTGATTGGACAAAATCTAAAAAAAATTTGCTACCCTTAAATTGGGTATGTTCGCCGTACACGTACGCGATTGCGTTTTCCTAGATAATTTTGGTGATATCTCAAGAACCAGTCAATATATGAGCCTTTTTTCAAAGTGGTATAAGTCCACTTTTGGAAAAAAAAAAAATGAGTTAATGGTAATTTTAGTAAGATATAGATATCCCCTTTTTATATTTATAATCAAACAATCAATGGAGCACGATTTCTTGATAACGTAACTAAATGAATTTTAGCTATAAAGTGGAATAAGTCCATTTTAATAATGAAAGTTGTTTTAAACTTTCAAATTGCATTTATTATTGATTATTGATTTTGATTAATTGTTAATTAACTTCAGTGCATTGCCTTTTAGCAGATATTAACTCGTTCCTTAGAAACGGCACCGTGAACAAGAATAAGGTAATACCTATATAATAGTATAGTGAGAAATAATTTCACTGTTTTTTTTTAGTATTATGTTCGACTATTCGGTTATTCTTCTACTTATCGATTGCAGCGTGAGTATTAATATAATTGTTATTAAGACACAGAATCAAAGTTTTAGATAGATAATTAACAAAAAGATGACAATATCTCAATATTGTCTGATAGTGATGTTGGTAAGTAAAGAGTAACAAATGTTGTCGTAGTTTTTATACTTTATACTCTAGATGAAATCTAAGAATATTATAAGATTCATTTAGCCCAAAAATTTGTAACGTATAGAACCGAGATTCGTATCATGTTTGGATTCCACACGTTTTTGAATGAATTCTACTAGAGTCGCGATTCTACTGAGTCGCGAAACCCGATTTTTATGGCAAAATCGCATCAACAAATTTTAATAAATTTCGGAGTGCAGTAAACCTAACTCGGTCACAAAACTTTTCGTTTCACTTTGCAACCGATTTTCGAAAAAAGGCAACATATCAAATTTCCTTTTCAGTTTAATGCAAATTTTGTAAACGATTCTACCTTTCATTCAGACACCTACGTGAATGTGGGTCACTGGAGGCAGTCAACGAATTAACTGTGATAAGCTTTTGGCGGAAAAATACAAATTTAAAAAACAACAAATAAAATCGTGCCACACATCTTATCTTCTCAAAATATGCTCAAAAGAAGATTGCATCAGTGAAAGGATGTCGCCAACTCTCCTACGAGTTTGTATAATGGAGTTGTCAAGACGATTTAAATATTTATTAATACTAAATGTTATTTTCGTTTCAAAGTCTCGAGTCATCGCGAATCAGGTTTGCAAACGACACCTTCACTATTTTCCCCAAAGAACGAAGTAAATTGAAAATTTTAAGCAATTGCACTTATGTTGTGCAAAAGTTGTAGTATCATTAGAAATCGATGTCAAATCAGTGAATTATTGTGTGTAAATCATTCGATAATATTATAAATAAATTGAAAAAAATAATTTATAGTCATAATATAAAACCATACACATTGTGCAAACTTTTTAATCAACTTCACAAGGCCTGTTATAAAAATCCCTGCCAGTAAGTTACAATCTTGACAATTAAAAGATGGCAAATCTTTCACATAGCTTGTATTATTAAAAGATGAACATATGTTTCCGTTTTTTTTTGTTTAAAAAAGAAAATTAATATTTACGATATAAACAAAAATAATAACTCCAATCACTGCCAAGGGGGGGGGGGGAGTCTCAAGCTGCGTTCGATAAACGTGTTTCAGTACAAAATTTAGACTTTGGAAGCGTTGAAGAATTTATAATCATAAAATGGAAAAAGAACACGTTGTTCGTGAATTTACTAATAAAGTTAACCGACTATTAACGGATTTTACACTTTCACGATTACCTGGCACCTAATTTCGACGTTGACGACCCATGAATAGTTTTTTTTCCTGTATAGAAAAATATGAAAAATTCGTCATGCTTTTAATTGAAATAATAATTAAGAAACAAACAAAAATATGTGTACACTGCGGTTTTTTCGTGAAGACGCTCAATCGATTTGTTGCTATTTATTTGTTTTATTGAAAAACCAGTCATACTTTATCAAGAAATATGCTGGAGTTTAATAACTGAGAAAAAATACACTAAGTATGTAAGAGCAAATATTAACTATTTTAATCAAACTGGATTAAATACCGAACGTGATGGTAAAACTCACAAATGCTGGAAATATTTCTAAAGTTTACCACTTCTCTGCATCGGATTACTAATATTTTAATATTAATTTATTAATCTGTAGATAACACGTATGTTAAAAACATTTTGCAAAATTTTTTTGAAAATATTTTCTTTGTCAAATCATTAGATTCAGAAACAGAATCGGATTTTACTTTATTATTTTAATAATAGTAATAAAGTATTGTTTGTACTGATACTTCCTATTCAGATAGAGCTATAGTAGTAGCATGTTAGAAAAATAAAATTTTGTAGAGGGGTTGTATGGTACGGGGCTGCCGGATATTTTTCTTTACTAAAGAACTGCTTAAGCTAGAAACTTGAAAACTCGGTATGTATTTCAAAATGAACTAGAAAAGTAATATTCATTTAAAAAAAATCGAATATCCATTAGCATTCGGAAGAGGGGCCAAACAAATTTTCAGTGAAAATGGATTGAATTTATTTTCACGATATTCGTCATAACTATAATGTCTTTCCAAATATTGAATTAATTTTTTTTCTACAAACTCTTCATATAAATAACTAGAAAGTGCTTTCAGTATTTTTGGAAATTCAACCCCCAAGGTATTGTAAAGGGGTTTTATACATTTTTACGAATTCAGGCGTATTCCTCTGGTCTGAATAGATATCGAATAACTTTCCACTTCCACTGGCTTGTTTAGTAATCATCCGAATCTCGTTTTCAATATTTTTAATTTTTCAACCCCTAAATACCCTCTTAGGAAACGGATGTATGGTATGATTCCGTCATATCTCTTAGAATTGATAAAACACCGGGTTGGTTTTCATTTCATCGGGCATCGTTGGTAATATGTATCTATAAACTCATTTCACGATTTTTCAGTATTTAACCTCAAAGTGGGTGCAAGAAGGCTGCAAATTTTTTTCCGAAATTCCTACATATTTCTCAGTGCTGATAATACATAATTATATCGCATTAATGAGAGTATTTTTTTCGGCTCGTCTGAATAAAATTCTTCTTTAAATAATTACAAAGCAAACACAGCCGAATTAATTGAATTCCTGTTTACATTTTTATTGAAGCATTGAACTTGAAATTAAACCCGTATAATAACCATATCATCAATTTAACAATTTGATCTGATGGCTTTTCCATTGAAATCGTTGCATTCAATCACAATCAAAAATTGAATGTGAATTTCAGTCAAGCAAAGCTCTTTTGTCGATTATTTCTTACCAGTTTTTTTTTCGATTAATTTAAATTTCGACAAGTTCCTCGACAATTAACAATTTAATTAGATAGACATCGGGTTCACCAATTCGAAGTGGTTATTGTCGCTACACTTTATCAATAAAAGAAATAGCCGACTTTCGATAAATCAAAAAAAAAAAAAAAAAACAAAAAAGAAAAAACGTACGCTTGAATAATCGGATTGAATTGTCTGAACCTAAATTACGGTCATTAGTTTGCAATTATATTGTTTGCAGAGAATCTATAGATACCATTCGAAGCGATGACATGGTAAACTACTTTTTAATTGAATCGACGTATGGAGAATTTTTAATTTTGCATTAATTTGATTAAATTTAAACTGGTGATTTTATGCAGACATTGCGATGGGTTTCACAGAGTATAGTGTACAGGTAAAAATAATTGCTTGCGGTAACTTATATTTACGCATTTTTCTTTTCTTTCATTTAATCTACTGAGCCGAGGAAAATTGTAATTGATGGGCTGAGTAGGTCGGTATTGCTACATTATGTGTAAATATAGAGTTCGATAAAAATTAATACTTAACTGGGTAATTATTATCTAACAGTATGTTTGCACATTATGATACGAGCTTACTTGCAATGGCTAAGTGAGTAACTAAGTACTTCCTGTGACGACTTCAGATAGTTACTCTATGAAAGAAGATATTTACAGTACAATATACTGTTTAATTTCCTTTATTTAATAATATAAATTTACGGAGAATCCACTGTTTTGATATAGTTATACCTCGGTAGTCTAGTTTGTGAGAAATCGGGTCTATTATCCCAGAACCAGAATTACATTCCCTACTTTCCAATAACATTGTTTGTAGATAGCTCAGAACATAATCTTAAAGCTAGTACATAACCTTCCAAAATATTATTCTACTGAAAGATTAGACTCTTTAGTCGACAATAAATATACTATTCAGAATTAGACTAGAACTAGCTGATAAAAGACTGATCAAAAACTTATAGTTTTGAATTGTACCTTTCTTTTGAATAATTCCATAGTTTTAAAAGTAAGTTTAAGTTTTGATTTATAGTTCAAATTCATCAGTTAGGTTTTTTACTAGCCGATTCCCTGTAAATATTTCTTTTCGTAGGTTACAAAATTATTTAGTAAAATAACTTGAAACACTATATTTTTTTTTAAAGTTGTATAGTTAGGAAGACTAAACACTTAAGCAACATTATTATGTATATATCAAATTCTATCTATGCCAATACCACACACAAGAATCCGATTGGCCACATGGCAATACTCAGTGGAAAGGGCGTGGAAAATTCTGCAAAATTAAACATTCTTCTCGAATACTTTCTCCTTATCGATAGTTCTTGACATTTCCTTAAGATTTTACGAAGACAATCGAATATGAGAGAAAGCTCCCAACTCAACACGGGCAATATACAAGCGTGGCTCAAAACTTACATGATACAAATTGTACTACGGTGAAGTGAAACGACGGTCAGTTCGACGCGAAAATATTTGTAAAGCAAATTGGATTGGCAGCGAGAAAGTGGTTTCTAACACCCACGGCAATATTTTATTTATTGTTGTTTCAAGAAATACCCATGATTGTTTTAAGTACACTCATGGGTGTTGAAAGGAACACCAATGGGTGTACACTCTGCTTCCATGGGTGTACACTCTGCCTCCATGGCTGTAAACTCTGCATTCATGTGTGTTACAAATTAATAATAATATATCTTATTAAAAATTATCAATTAAGTCGTTTTTCATCAAAGGAATTAAGTTTTGCTACTATCGTAAAAAAATTCGGTTCTAGTTCTAGGTTCTGATACATTCTTCACCTTACTATTTTTTGTTCTTGGTTTACATGGATTTAGACACTTAAACATCTGGATCTTGAAGGTTGTGATTCGTATCGCATAAATTTTTGTCCAAAATTTAATAAAAAAAATAATCTAGTTCCAGGTTCAGTTCGATCTTGTTGAGAAATTTGAATGGTAGGCAGTAGAAGCATGGCTCTGATTATCTCTACTTTCGTTCTTTGTTTATTTATATATTAATAATAATACCTAGGAAATAATCTTTTAATATTTTCCATTAATGATGTATCTAGTGGATTAGATAACATAATTATTGTTTTATGGTATGTACTATTTTCGAAGAAAGCTCCTTAAATATCTTTGCACAAAACCGAAACTATTTTCAAATGCACCATCAACAGAACGTGGAGCATTATCACTATCAACTTACGTAACTTAAAGCGATATACCTTTTTACCTTTACTAAATCGTTTCGTAGTTCATATGTAGGTATGGTTCGGAAAAACGAGTATTATACAAGACCATTTGCAGTTGCAGAGTCTTGAAAACAAGTTTCTGTAAAATAGCTCAGCGATATTTTCCATGCATGAAAACGATTCGCTAATTTTCAGGTTTTTATCTATTTGTCTGCTAAGTGTATCTCTTAGATATCGCGCGTAAAACGGGTCTGTGACCTCTTTTCGTCTCGATGAAAATTGAGAGTCTTATTTGCTAAGATCTAGCCAAGACTCACTTGAATAGGTGTCGTTTTTTTGTAATTTAATTATAGTGTAGGTTGGTTACAACCGGTCTTCTGTGCAACGCCGAGCGATTCACGGACTCGCAGAGGTGCACTCAACATGAACCGTTTTCATGAATAGTTGAGGTCATCATTTATTATCATTTTACACTAAACGTACTACTGTGCTAAATAATGCCAGAGAATTCATTAATTTATTCAGTTTTACCTTAAGAATAATGATTCCGACAGTTTTTAAGAATTCATCACGTCTGTTCTTAAGTTTACTGAGGTGAGACTTTTTTTAATTATGAAGGTAATAGGAAATACCAGACAAAAATGAATCTTGTTACCTTCGCATAATAATTGTTACTCTTGAAAGAACTTACAATAAATGATGAGAACGATACAGGGTCTTGGACATGAACTGACCAAAACTAAGGTCTAGATTCAACGCTCCTTATTAACTGGTCAACTTGTTCTTCTTCAGTCCTTAATAAGCGTAAAAGATTAATTCCCATGCTATTACCATATGCGTGGCTTCGTACTATATCATTTTCATGTAATCTAAACCACTTTTCACATTAGATCCCATTTAGGAAATCAAGTGCTAGACAAGGCAATGTTCAGATACCCTTACCCAGCCAAAGCCTTATGAGAGCTCGTATGCTTTTTTGTTTATGAGAGTAGTACTTTGATTTTACGCTTATAGAGTAGTTACTTCATTACGAGAATTAAATTAAAAAATGTTTGTAAGAGCATATTTCTCATTAGGGAAGAGAGAGATGTAGATAGATAGGAAGATGGGAAGAAGGGATTGGGAGGGACAGAGGCAGATTGGGAAGAGAAAAACATATAAAATATACTACAGTAATATAAGTACATCGCCAATGTTTTTGTCTGTAGAAAAAAAGTTTTTCCATCAGAGTTAATTTATACGAAATAGGTAAATTTATTTTTCTATCAAGAAATAAATTAAATTAATTGGAATATGTTTTAGAAATTAATCCATTCACATTACAAACCAAAATTTTAATAGAATTGAAAAAGAAAACAATCACCTGAAAAATATGTAGAAAGTTGTAGGTGAAAAAAATTTTTAAATTATTGTTCAGTAAACCAAAACTAGAATTTTTTGATAGCTTATGTACCATAGTTACTGACATTATATAGGGTGTTTTTCAATAAGAACGCTCAGAATTTGTTATATTAAAGCGGCCATGTTGTTAAAGTAATATCTGCCGAATTGTTGTTAATTGTTCTGTGTTGTATGGTATATCACTATGGAAAGTTATTGCGTTAAACAGCGTGTGCAAATCATCAAATTTTATTTTCAAAATCAGTGCTCCCGTTCGAGAAACTTTCCGCGATATCTTATGGTTATCTCGTGATAGCAGTGACATGAACTGACCACAAAGATCGTGTGGTTTAATACCTTTACACTTCTTCCTTTCGGACTATCTACAATTGGAGGTTGATGCGTAAAAGGTGCAAACAATTGATGCCCTCAAAGTGAACATAACGAACGCTATTCTGCAATTTCATCAGATTTATGCGATAAAGTCATAGAAAATTAAACCTCCCAAATACATGCTACCAAGAAAAGCTGCTGCAGATGCTTAAGCAACATTATATTTCATACTTAATGTCATAAAATAATCATTCAAATAATAAAAAATTAAGTGCACATCTTACACATAACTTGTTTTAAAGACATTTAAAGATTGGAAAAACAAATTGAGACACCTAAAGCAATTATTATTGTGATTCTAATAAAATACTTAAATTGTATAAAAATTAAAAGGATCGTCTCTAGGTTGAATGCATTTTTATATTCTTCATGAAATGTATAGAAAGCATACTATAAGTTTAATCGAGCCGTTCAAAGTAGAAAGTATCCATGACTAGGATCCATTTCGATACCCTGAGTGGCACCAGTATTACTAGGCTTAGTTTATTGGTAGAACTAATTCCTACTAGAAATAGTACTTAATTAGATTTTGTGCTAAATCATTGAACGCCGCTAATAAAAATAAATGTACATTTTTACAATTGAAAGCTGTAAATTACAAGAAGTGTGATTAAATGCATTAAATCAGAAATAAAACTCCTCAAATCAGTCATACAAGCAATGGCATGAAAAATTGCCAATGAAAATACTACAAACTCTTGAATTCTGCTATTTATTATTGTTTAAAAATATCGTTTTTTGCATCTAATAAAAAACTATGAGCTGCATGTAGAACAATTTAATGCGCCATTTGATGGCAAATTGTTTATGAAGTTGAAACCGCAAAAAAAAAAATACTCTTCGCGCTTTGCACTATCCGCTTCAAAAAAAAAAAAAATATACTCAAGATAAATTTCTCTGTACAATTTGTTTATAATTTTTGTTTTACCTTTATTGTTATTGTGCATTCTCACTATCGACAGTTTTACCTTTGCTTTAATTACACCGATCTCAATTTGTAATACTCGTAACAAACACAAATAATAATAGTAATAAGAAGTTCGTGTTTCTGTAGAATGAAGAGAATTACGTTAGAAGATCGGAAAGAAAACGTATAAAAAAAAAGATACGTGGTGTGTATCTTGAATACAATGCAACAGCAACAACAATAATAACAACACTGGTTACATTTAACTCGTTGAGAAGTCATTGACGTGCATCTATGATCTGCGATTAATGACCCAATTATTACTGGACATAGACCGGCATTAGTATTGTGTTTTGTGTATTGTTCAATTAGACGCGGTAATTGAAATCCGCAGGAGCAGTTAAAAACGGTACACTTACTAATAGTTAACATTGTAAGTTTGGGTCATTCAACTACCAAGTATCTATGCTACTCCTGGTTTTGATGTTTCTAGATTTCGGTTAGTTTTATAGCTCATACATAATATGCTGTAGCCCAAAGTAATTAGGAATATGAAAGCAAGAAGAAATGGTCATAATTCACATTTTTATGGACAAAACTGACTGAACAAATTAGTCGAACATTTAAATTTCATGTAAACTTCGTTAGATAGTTCGCTCGCATAGAAGCATATTTTCGAGTTTTCAGAGCAATCTACAATAAAATATATTTACGTTTCTCCGACTGAAGAAGACTTTGG
The DNA here is from genome assembly GCA_949128065.1 of Beris chalybata. NCBI lineage: Eukaryota > Metazoa > Arthropoda > Insecta > Diptera > Stratiomyidae > Beris > Beris chalybata. Next base: position 7,809,493 of record OX421897.1, read on the forward strand.
GATTTGTTCCTTTTCGCAACAAATATGGTGGTAAATAGATACTTTTCGTATGTCGCCATAACCTTTTTCACTTAAGTGCGAATCTCAAAATCTTAATAATTGTTTAGTTTTCGGAAAGCAAGCGTATTAATCGGAAACTCAAATCTTTATCATCAATAGCTCGATAGAAATAAAATCGATAGATAGAAATAAAATAGAAAATAGTCCTGATTTGGTCGAATCAGGACTATTTTCCTAGATATATCGTGCCTTGCTTAAGATCTTAAGAATTTCGTGCACGCCGATGTTAAATTCCCAGAATTTTTCTAGCGCAATGGGTTGAAATCCATTTAGCTATTTTCAAATCCCTTTGTCCGTAAAGTTACTATCATTTCTACGCCAATCAGTAATATATTTTCACCACTATTATGATTTTCCTTTGTTATTTAGTTTTTAGTTTTTTAAAATTATTATTCAAATTTAGTCTTATTTTTCTTTTCTTTTTTACTCTTTTTTTAATACATTTATGTTATTAATTTTATCTTATTATTATGTTCTCTTTTACACTTATATTTGTAAGTTTGTAAATTTCAGTCTGGTACCCGTAAATAAATAAATAAGTACTATATAGTAAATTAAAAAGTATTACACCCACTGTTTTCTTTCAATATTCTACATAATAATGAAAACAGTAGTAATTGTTTATGTCAGTCCAAACTTCTATAAATAATGAAACCTCTGCAACATGTCATGAGTGAAAATACAGATGGCGACCACTTCATTTTGAAAACTATACCAAATTGTTTCGGTGATTTACTAACATTCTATCCCGAAAAACCTGTAACTTTAGGGAAATTTGAAAAAGCCAGTAGTGATGTGGAAGAGGAGGGCATGAGTAGGGATTTGGAAACATCTTCCCTTCCTCGATGTAATACTATCTAACTTTGTTCTATCGTTTTCCAACATAAGTTTATTTCATTAATCTTGTTTTTTCTACAGATTAAGGGCACCGTACATTAGTTCAACACCTTAATTAGAAGATTTACGACAATCTTTCACCTCAAAATGCACTGACATCATTAAAATATCATTAGAAATTTTCGGATTTCACAGTGAAAAAAATAGTATTCAATTTTATGAACTTTAAAAATTCTTCTGAGAAAGTTTCACTCTATGATGGGCGGTTAAAAGAACCGATAAATCGATTAAAGTTACGTACCCACCTTTTTCTAATTGCACCTGATTTTACAAATTTGTAGTCCGATGTAGAAGCTAGACACGATTATCTTCCCAGGAGGAAGGTAACCGATAGTCTGAGCAATCATCGCATCTACAAACTTATTAAGAAACTTAAGAAAAGAAGACATCAAGAAATCGAACTATTCAACGATGGGGACTGAGGTGTAATTGCATTCGAAAGAAGCCATTACTCAGGTATTTCGCAGCTGTCGAGATACATAGTTTCAAGTACACGGGCACGAATGCGATGAATGTTGACAATTAAACTCGTCTCTCTTAACTATTACAGGAAAAATGGAAGCCTTTCTATTTTTTTCTTTTTGTCGTTTGTACAATAGACGCAAATTTTCGACTTAATATCAAGAATAATTACGTGCTCATTGTGACGAAAATTAGCCCGCAGATAGGAATTGAAAATTTTGCAGGCGACTTCCTGAGTTTCACTATAATGCACCTATAAGTACCTACTGCGTACTTATTATACTAGAACCTAGCTGCCATATAATAGGTTGGAGATTTTTTTTGGACGGAAGTATGCCGTCTATATATCAGAATGGGGAAGCCCCGATAGAGTCTAGTTGTTCACGAAACCGAAGCATTTCCATACAAATCGGATATCGAATTGATGAAGTATAACTGGTTGTGGTTATCACAATTGCTTTTCCGATAAGATCGAACTCTATGGTTTTTCATGCGTGAAAACCGGCAGTGGAATCGATAGTATGCGAGGGTTTGATTTGTCAATTGCTGGATAAAAGTTGTGAATGATACTTTGAAAATATAACACTTTGCAGATGAATTAATTTCTTTTTTTAACTACCTCACAATGTAACAATGTGGTATACTAACTTGCATGATAATTTTGTTGTTAATAACCACAATAGTGACCCCATCGTCGGTGTTGCGTTGTACAGCGAAGTCAATACAACTTCTAGTACATTTAATAAAATATAATTAAGAAGCTTAGACGACGTCTGTACGACGTATTACTTAAGGGGTCTTCCTACCATGACCGCTCGAAAAATGGGTGTTTTTTAAAAAATTCATAACTTCGAAAGTACAAAAGACATTTCTTTAATTTTTGGACACAAGGTACATTACAATTTCAGGAACGTTCGACATAATTTTTAATAAAAAATAAAAAAAAATGGCGGCGCTATGCACATTTCCCCGGAGGCCCTCCGCACAAGAGGAGGGATATGATGTCATCGTTTTCTCCATTAATATGCATCAGAAAAAAAAAAGAAAAAATGGGCTTGTTCGTGAGTAGTGTAGCTAGAATGTAGCGTAGCGATTTTTTTTTAAGATTTTTTTTGTAGTTTTGGCGAGCCGAAGTAAAAAAAATTGCATTTTTTCCTAAGAAAAACGTCGAAAAACGTCAATAAAAAAAAACTAATGTAGCAATCTTAAAAATCCTACGCTGCACATTCCATAATACTACTAAAAGTATTGTGTTAAAATTTCAGAGCCATCGTCCAACTAGTTTACGAGATATCGTGTTACGAGTTCTGAAAAGAGTAGTTTCGAGATAAACGCAAAAGAAAGTAAGCTTATTTGCTGTATCGCAAGGGTTTTCGTCGGTTGTCGTGCAGAAAATGTAGCTGTAACTTCGGCAATTTTGCGATTTTCAATACCGCCAATGGCTTAAAATGTGCGTAACATTTAAAAATTTTTTATAAAAGAATAAAAAAATAAATTTAAAAAAAAAATGTCCATGGTAGGAAGACGCCTTAAAAAGTTTTAACTGATGCTGACAAATTTCAATTTTAAATTAGACAACTACTGATACATATGCATAACATGACTGAAAGTATCTTTCAAGTTACTTTTTTGGAATTCCGTAATTGTCTGGTCACGACTAAGATATTGTGTATCTTAGTCAGTTTAGGCTCTCTTCATAGTAAAGCCGACGTCATCAGGATGACTGTTAAGTCGTTTAAATAAGTTGGGATGACGTTGCACAGACTTCGGAACAACGTTGCGATGTCAAAGATTATTATTTTTCGAGTGTGTTCTAAATTTTTTAGTTTCTTAATGAACATTTTTCCAAAGTGGATAGATGAGTATAAAAACAAACAAGCCACATATTTGTTTGGAAGAAGAGAGGTTTTAATTCATTTTGTTTCCGGCTGTATTTATTATAGAAAAATAATAAACTTAAGAAGCCCAGATTTCTTTAACTCGAACTTGACAAAACAACCTGTCCACCTAGATTTTAACTCGGTCTATCGCGAAGAGAAATGTCTACCATTCGTGGAACAGTCCGACTGACTGAAGCAATATATTTAATAAGATTATTGAGACTTTTAAGTAATCCAACAGTTAATTTTGCATTTATATCAAATGTGAGCTTTATTTTCGCAATAGAAATTCAGGTTGCGCAGGTTTTTTTCCTTTTCGAAATTAAAAAAAACCTTTCGGTGAAATTTCCATTAAGATGAACTGAACAATTTTTTTTCTGTAATTCGATAATTACATTGATTTCATCTTAAGAAATCGTTTTTATTGTGACTAAACTTGAAGAGTCCAAAAAACGAGCAGGCAAAAAAAATCACATTTAAAGTAGCCCGAAATGGCACTAATCGGCTAATGGTACGAAACATTTTTAATAATTGCTTTTAAAATTAAATTACATATCTGAATTAGTTTTTTAAAGTCATTTTACGCACAATTACCTACCGTACAGTTCGGACAACAATTATTCTACGGACACTTTGAGAACGGTCACGTTTCGGTCTTAGGTAGACTTTCTACTACCGAAGAATAAAATTTTTTTAGGTTTTTCTTTCCATATTAATAGCATTTTACGATTCAATCTATTTTCTGTTAATTCAATCAAAATAGATACAAAATATTTGGACCAAAAACCTGCAAAGGTTTATAACTGTCCGGCGGCATAACAATTAAAATAAACAAAAATGAATTCGAATGCGAATTAGGCGCAGAGAAAGGAAACTATACATTACATTGCTTTAAAATTATATAATTATAATAACTATTTATTAACATGTATTACATAAAAACTATAAACCATTTCAATTTTTATAATATATTTAAAAAGTAATATGCCAAAAAAGTCAACGATCAAAATGTAAAAGTTTTCAACAACTTTCCTCAGTTTGTCACATCCGAATATTAAGATCCGACAATCACCGTAAAAGTTATTTTACCAAAAAATGTCTTTGATAACCCAACAATAAACTAATGCTTCTTTTATACATCTTGAAATTTGGTATTTAAATTTTTTTTTTGCAAATGCCATTTACCTTTTTAATATGCGATTTAAAAATCACAATAACTGTGCCTAAAATAAATTAAAATAACTTCCGAAAGGAATAAATATTTTTGCAAAATGCTTAGACATTGTTAAATTTAATGTTATGTAAAATAGCGTCCATTTGATCGGATAATGATCTGTCCTAATTTTAAACCGATTTGAGTTTTTTTTTTTATATTCAAAATTTTGATTTACAGGTAGGTGTATTAGTGTTACATCTTCTTTATCTAACAATGAATACGAAAATTTATTTTGTGATATAGCCAAAAGAAAGATAGGTTTTAGGGATTGTTGAGGGTTGAAATATTTTTACTTTATTATTTTATAATAATAAAGTATTTATTTAAATTTTACTCTGAGGTTCGATATGTACTTTTTGGGCAGAAATGGAAAGAAAGTGTGCTGTGTTTCCTATTGTTATAAAAATAAAATATTAACTATTGAAAGTGGACACTTTTTAAATGAAATATAAAAAAAAAATTATGTTATTGGATGAGATGTTACTATTGCTAAAATGGTATTGAAAATTCATTAAAAAGACGGGGTGATTCATTATAAGACTAGACTTAGGTGAAATCAAAAAGAGGTCAAGAGAGATATCCGAAAAAGTATCAAAGTTCTTCATGATTTCAGGAAGTAATAGATTACTGAAATCTTTAACAAATTTCTAGATTTTATCCAAATAGTTGAGATATTCTCTGCATAGGCCATAAAAGATTTTAAAAATTAACAAAATTATCAAAACTTTTTCATAAAAAACAATTTTTCTTGAATTTCTCGGTTCATAATTTTTATTTGTATAAAGTAGTATATACGAAAGGGTTGAGGTCACAACATCCCTTAATCAATTTCTGCACATGCCGCTGATATTTCGTAAGAATACTTTTTAAATTATTAATAATTATGAATTTATTTCAATTATTATAAGAACTACATCTCAAACTGGACCTAAATAATAGTTATTATAATGTATATGATTGTTTAATGGGTAATTAATGAAAATTAAATAGTTTTCTTTTAGCTTTTCCATTAAAATTGCAGAAATAAAGAAGAATAAACTGAAAATTTGAGATGGTAGTGAATAAATTATTCATGTCTTTTTTAGGTTCAAACAGTGTGTTGTATATTTCGAGAAAAAAAAAGTTATGAGTGGGTAACAATCGATGAAAACAATTGTTCAAATAAAATCTACTTTACTATTGCACTTTATTATTTCTAAATAGTAAGGTAAGTCTCTTGTAGATATAAAAAAATCACTAATAAGTAGGATTGTTTTTCGCTTATGGGTCATTCCATCAAGAATCGCCAAAAGTGACGAACTTTATGACCTGACCATCGCCGATTCTTTTGGAAATTTGTATAACTAGTGAAAACAATGATTGAAATTAAAATTTTTGTTTCTATAAAATTTTTTCGTTAAGGTGCTCTTACAAGAACGATTAAAATTGCTCAATTTGCAGTAATAATCAATTATAACAAATTTGACGTTATGATAATATGAAGCATACCTACGGATAAACTTTTCATCAACTCGTTCCTGAATTGTGAAGAGCGATATTGAACAATATCTAGTAATTCAGCAATAAAGGCTTACACGAGCAATTTAATCTCTGAACAATAGAAAAGCAAACTGGACAAACAAATCTAAAACTTAAAATAAAACTTGGAAATATTTGAATTCCAAGCCATTATAACACGAAAATTGACAAATAAATACAAAATACAAAATACAAAATTCAAAACAAAACTTGTACCCAGGGAAAACTATCCCATAAATTGTTAATAGTAGGTACACCCATTGTTACCTATTACAGAAAACAATATTTTTTTCTTATTAAGATAATTTTTTTCTAGCTTTTTATACCTTTGACTTTAATAGGAATACATTGTTGACTTTCAAACTGTACAAATTGTTAATAATAATTGATATACCAGACATTGACTCAAATTTCATTTCCCTATTATTTTTATAAGGTTATACCTATTTTTGTCCTGATACTAGTACAAGATGAATGTATAGTAGTACAAGAAAAATTAAATTTATGGTGTTACGATTAAATATTGTAGTATACCTACTATTATTTTAATAATTTTTAGCTATTATTTTAATATATCGTACGATTAAAATAATAAGGTTAGCTATAAATAAATACATGGCATGTTCATATTGCCAATTGTTTTCCTTGTGACATATTTTGTACATACATATGAATTTTCAAAGAAGACTCTGAAAATTCATATCTAAATTACCACAGATATGAGTTTTCAAAGAGGACTCGAACGCCATTTTTGAGAAAACTTTGACATATAATAACTAACAAAAAAATTAGATAGGAAATAAAATATTGAATTTAAATTATTTGTTCACTACTTCTGCAAGTACAAGCATTTTGAAAAGAGTCGGAGATGGTAAGGTTACAACTTTGGCGATTCTTGATGGAAATGACCTTTATACGTTTTAGTCGTATCTGCTCGGGTTTTTTCCAAGGACTTTGATTTGTTTGATATTTTCCATGCTAATTTTTTTGTTACTTGAAGATATTAAAAATTAACATATGAAATGTAAAATTTTAAATTCCTTGTTTATTACTTATTAACATTTTAATAATCATAATCATTTGTATTAAAGGGGAGATGAGCGGAGTACAAAAATGACGTCCGCTAACAAGATTAGCACTTCTAACTGTATTTGATTAGTAAAGATATTTCAACTTTCTACGTTAAAGTGTTTTTCGGTTTTCCTGCAGACAGCAGGCGGAATTAAGTATTTTTGACGCAACTGAACGAAAAATATCTTAAATGAATGAATGAATGAATGTGAATTTTTTTTTAAAGCAGTTTGTATAAAATCCAGACTAACGACGCTTTGCCTATTCTACTCCACGTGTATTCCAAACAAACAACAACACTGATATGATCTTGACATTTTCAATTGGAACCGATTTCGTTGATTTTTTTTGGAAATGTTTTTTACATCACAGAAATCGTTAAAATCAACATTCGCATAAAAATTTAAATTTTAAAATAAGCAATTAACTGATAATATGCTCTTCATGATCTGAAGACGGAACGGCTCGAAGAATTAAATATTTGGTCCATTTTCGTGTTGTGTGTATGTATGTATGTTAGGACCAAACTAAATATTTAATTGCAATTGATCACCTATCGCAGTAGACTCATTTAAGCCAAAACTGATGATATACTAAGATTGCATTAAATAAAAACAATTCCACTCTACTTAAAACAATTTAAATTCATTACGCGAATTGATATTATCACTAACATGAGACTTTCATCTTAAAATTAAAGCCGAAGAGCGGTAAATTCACCTATAGAAAAATATTGAAAATCTCTAGATCAGACTATGTATCCAGCATTCAAAGCATAGATTGCTCGATGCTAATTATCTGATTTGCATAGCCGAAATTGTTTCCAAATCAAAGCATTCGAATAAATCCTAGATATACATACTATTTTTTTCGTATCTGAAATCTACTTTTACACGAAAAACATCCATTAATAATTTCTTAATGGCATAAATTAATTTTGTTAAAAATCTCTTCGGTGATATAAATCATACATGGTCTCTTTTTTTATAACTTTCAACGAATAATAATTCAATTTTACCCACTTGCATATTAAAAACAAAACTGAGCTAGCAGTTATTAAGACACCAAATAAGAAAAAAACCAAAACCAAAGCAAAGTAGACGAGTTAAGTTGGGTCAAGTATAATGTTGTAAAATGCTAGAGCAAGAGTTATTAATGTGAAATTTGAAATAGTCTAATTAGGTTTATGTAGCATATGCTAATCAATTAGTAATCAATTTAATATTGCATTACTATCTGTCAATAAATTTCAAAGAAATTGTATCATTGCCACAAATATAATTCGAAGCACAACCAGTTTCATGAAATGCTTTATTTTGTCACAATTATTTCAAAATTTATCGATTTTATTATAAATGAAAATAGACGGCTTATTAATTTGCATCTACTCTGGACTATTGACACTTGTGTTCCCACAAAGATATTTAATTTTCATAGAAAAAAAACAACAATTTTGTAATATAACATCAATCAACTTTTGAGTAATGCGCAGACTGTTGATTTAAATTAACATATTGTAAAGATTTGGAGTTCTTTATTTATTTTTAATGAACGGGAGCTGTAAGTATTCAGCAATAATACAATATTAGCGAAAATTAAATTTTTCATAATAAAGCCACTATGGAATTAAAGCCCTTGGTGGAATAATGGATCAACTCATATTTAAAATACTTGAAAGGGCTCGACTTCTCTGACCTCTAACTGCTTTTTGAGGAAATTCAGCTGACTGTATTTTGCCCCTTATTTAATATTATGAGTAATACAGTAATAGTTTTAATAAAGGGATAAAAAAATTTAATAAAATAATTTTAATCCAATAAGGCTTCAGAAAAATCAAATTTCGCATGTTGTTTGAAAATCGAGTTGACCCCTTATTCCACCAGGGGCTTCAATTCAACTATAAGAATTTTTCAGTTACTTTTCGGTGTTAAAGAACTTTATGAAAATCTTTAAACAAAATTAGTTTCAACCCAGGCTATCGCCATTTAAAAAACCCTCTGATCTGCCAATCCTTATTATAAGATAGCTTTTTTGGACTATGATCACAAAAAGGATTTTCAACTGTTATACCTTTTTTAAACCGATATGCCCTTAAATGGCATTAGAGAGGGCATATATTATATGATGAATGATCTTCACAAACTCCTCTGACGTCGAAAAATAACTCAAAAAAGTCAACAGCATATTGCTAACTAATAATTAAAATACTAACTTCTGTTGCTGATTAAATTTATGGAAATTTTGACAAATATACAACAGACTTTGTCCACTTAAATATTGCAGAACAATAATTCAGTAATATAATAATAGACCTATGTTCAGAAAAAATCAAACAAAAATCTAAATAAAAATCTAATCTAATAAATAATTTCTATAAACCAAGATTAAGATGTTTAAATTTATAATTAATGCAGTACTTAAAGAAAAAAAAAGCTCTACCTATAGTGCAATGTTTCAGGGTTGGAGTATTCGGAGTGATTTTTATACCTCACGATAAGTTAGAGGAGAAGAATTTAAAAATTTGTGACCAAGGAAAAAATGCTAAAAATAATTTTGGTTTTGAAAGTAAGCCCCGAGGTGAAGGTGAACGGCTTCAGCTATAAAATTGAAATTTGGAAGCTAAGTATATATTTTTGTTGTGTTTTTAAAAACAGAAGTTGAGTCGCAAATCGAATCACGAAATTTATGAGCGTTGGCATCAACTAAAACTCTGATTTCTAGTAGACTGCGTCCCAATACTTTAAACCCTTGGTGCATTTCTGTTTTAACCCAGAACCCGTTAAATAATAATGTTTAAACTATATTTTCTATAAAATTGAGTTCGACTTCAAATTTAATGCTTCACAAAAAATATCTAGCTAAATAAAAATAAATTGAAATATTTATTGTTAAATAGATAAGCTATCTTATTCGAGCTTTGGCACCTACATACATATGTATGAACTAGCGAAGTTTAATTTCTATAATCCCTATGAATTGTGGACATAAAAATTAAATTTTCATCATAGGTACCATTAAATTCAAAACAAAAAAAAATAAAAACATATACTGTGTACACATTTAATAGATATCATTAAAAAATGCCTATTTTAAAATTTTAATGTGACGTGACGTTATAATTAATGTTACTTTGGAAAATTTTCCAACGGATACAAATTTTTGAATTAATTGTAAATTTCCAAAATTGTGCTTTTAAAACTTGTATCTATGCAGCATACATGAATTAAATACAAAAGGCTATTTTAAAACAACAACCAAAGTCACCTAATCATATCAAATCGAACAAATGTTTGACTTGTGTTTTTTGCCGTCGCACTTACCTTATCAGTGCTAAAAAAAAATTAAACGCTACTCCAATATCAGCTTATTTGTAACTTTATTACTTTATTACTTTTCTCCACACAGAACACTTTATTCACATTTTACAACACTCTTCACTACATTCCGTTCGTGAAAAGTTTTCTTCAATTTTATTTCTAATTCAATTATTATTTGTTTTGTTTATTAAATTTTTTAACTCTAAAGTGCAACCACCATTGATTTTTTTCAAAACCAAAAAACAGATTTTTTTTTATTAGATCACTAAACATTAACAACAAACGAAATAATTCACACCTATTGAAAAATATTAAATTGATGCGCGCGTAACTTGAATTTAGATTAAGAAAAAATAATTTTCTTTTTTTTTCGCGAATCGAAGTTCTTGTTTTACGCTAAGCCACAACCGATGCCGGCAAACAGAAACACGCTACTAAAACAGGTGATTGCTTTTCCAATGCACGTTAATAAAACAGTTAACATAAAAAATAAACTTAAGTATACAAGATACCAGCTAAGTTACCGTATACTAACTCTTCAGTGCGAAATTTCACAATTTCTTCGGATTTGCTCTTTGTGGATTAATTGAAGCTTTTTATATTAAAAGCTCTTATTACACCTGGACTGGAATCTGGAAAGTTGAACTTATTGAGTTTGTAGCTAAAAACTCAAGAGACCGGCTTTTTGATCGAACCGATGCGATCTCTTGAATGGAATACGAGTATAGTGAGGCTGAATACACCTCAGAGGTGAAATTAAATGTGTAATGAGAAGTACATACTCTAGATCTAAGTGCTCTTATGATATGTCAGGTAGGACCAGCTGATCATATTTCTTACTTGATGTGATCATGCATGTAACGATCAAAATAAAATTTCTACAACATTGATATTTTCTGTTATTCCGGCTTGTTTATAAATGAGATGAAAAATAATTTAACAAATAATTTAACTCTTAACAATTTTCCAATTTCATTAATTTTGTTCAACAGTGCAACGATATCTTCTGACTCTACATAAATGAAATCCACAAGGATAAAATCGTCAAACCAAAATCGTAAATAATTTTTAATAAAGAATTTAAATTACTGCAAAAATATATTTTAAAAGTTGACTAAATTTATTAATTGAATATGTAAAATAAAAATAAAAAATCTGCCAATAGTCTGGGCCCAACTTTATTCATTTTTCGGTAGAAGTTCGGCACGCATTCAATTCTGAGATAGGCTACTGTGACGAATAAAAACCTAACAAAAAGTTCGGCACGCGGTTAGAATAGGGTCGCGCTAGAATACTTACACCGCTGCCACAAATAAAATGTGAACTACATAATTGGATCATATTCTGGGGTGGGCCCTAGGCAGGCCCGTGCGCACGGGGAGGGGGGGGGGGGTTTGGGGGTTCAAACCTGCCTATTTTCATAGGGAAGTGAGAACTTTTTTTTTTTTTTTAGGTCATCACATTTAGTATGGGGGAACATGATAAACCCCCCCCCCCCCCCATCATATATTCCTGCGCATGGGCCTGGCCCTAGGGGTTGAAAAGGAAAAAAATTGAAAATAGGTGATTATTAAACAAGCCCGTGGAAATGAAAAGATATCTCATCAGAACTGAATGATATGGCAGAATTCATGAAAAATTATCCAGCCCCCTCTTAGGGGTCGAATTTAAAAAAATCTTGAAAACACTTTCTAGGTATTCATATCAAGAATCCGTAGAATAAAAATGAATTCTATATTTGGGAAGACCTAGTAGATATTACGAAAATCATGGAAACATATGCTATCTATTATCACTGACAATTTTTTTGGCCCCCCTTCCAAACTGCAATGAATATTCGAATTTTTTTTTAGTCAACATTATTTTTCTAGTAGATTTACATATACGTACCGAGTTTCTACTTTCTAGCATAAGCCGTTCTATAGTTAGGAAAAGCACTCCCACGGTATCATATAGGTACTATAATATTAGGCCTAATTCTGGTAAAAATTCCAAGCATCTATTTTACTCTGTTCTTGAGATATGAGAAGTGATTTTTCAGAAAAATTCTAGTCTCCTCTACATTCCTGCTCCACCACCCCCTTAACAAATTTTTCTTTGAGCAATCTAGTATAGGTATATTTGTCAACCTTTATACTTCACTTATTTTCTAGATCAATTGGTTCGTGGGATATCGTACTCAAAAGTTGTTTACTCGCATCCCCCTACGCACCTACCCCACTCAAAAATTTGATTTCAATCTTTTCTCAAGATAGTTATAATCATAATTTTATTACAAAATAATAAAGTAAAATTTTCAGGATAAAAAAAATAAATAATCGATAGCAGTGCTTTATTATTAAAATAATAAAGGAAAAAAAAAATTTATGAATTCCTTTTACGGACAGTGGAATTGAGTCTAGTCCTTCGAATAATCAGATTTTCATAATCTTAACTATTTAACTAAAATTTAAAAAACAAGGGAACGGAACCGTTCGAACACATTCCAAGCTTGAAATGTTCTTAACAGTTGCGAAATTATTTTAACTCGTGCTTTTTGTACTATTTTTTTTTTATTAGAGTGAAATAAAAACTTGAAGATGATAAGTCACATTTTGGTAATTTTACAATAGTGCAAATTTAGACTTCATCCAAACAGGTTTTGCCCTTGCATGGGTAATTTTTAATACGCAATAACAATGGATAAGACAGATTTTTCCCCTGTTTATGTTTGCTATAGAGAAAAGATTATGATATTAGTCAACAACTGGAATCCATGTCTTAAAAACGTAAACAATTGTCTTATCATGTTTTAACCATGTCATCTTTCCATGGCAGTGGAGTATGAACTCGTCTTAGGTTTATCACTACGATTCAATTACAATGTAGGTATGCACATTATACGTGGGTCGTTCACGAGTGAACTGTTCCAAAAGGACACTTTAGTTACTACTGTGTCCAAAAATTAAAGTGACATTTGAATTTAAACTGCGCGCGCAAATGGATTTGGGGCAGTGCTCTTATTTTTAAGTTGGTAGGACTGGCTTCGTAGGACTGGCTTGGTTATTGTTTATGCCAAGGGTCACATCAAAATATACATTAGTGTTGGAGATAGGCTTCGTTTTGTAAGCAGCTAGAAGTGAATTTTTCGATTCTTATAATGTCTGCATTTGTTGAGCAAAGAATTTGCATTAAATTTTGTTTGCGGAATGAATTTTCTGCTGCTGATTCGTTGAGGATGGTGCAAAAAGCCTTTGGTGTTGAGGCTATGTCGAAAAAAAATGTTTACAAGTGCTATAAAGAGTTCCAAAAAGGTCGAGAAAGTGTGGAAGACGAAGAGCGTCCCGGTCAACCATCAACCTCGACCGACGAAGCTCACGTCCAACAAATCAAAGATTTGGTGCTTGAAAATCGTCGATTAACTATTAGAGATCTTGCTGATCATGTTGGCATTTCAAAAGGATCAGCCCATACCATTTTAAAGGATGTTTTGGGCCTCAGACGATAATGATAATGCACCACGATAATGCACCGGCTCACACTGGACTGATTCTTCGTGACCATTTTGCCAAAAACTCGACCCATACCGTTCCACAACCGCCGTATTCACCTGATTTGGCACCGTGTGACTTCTGGTTATTCAACAAACTCAAAAGGCCGCTCCGGGGACACCATTTTGAGTCAATAGAGGAGATACAAGCCGCATCGAAGAGCTGAAGGCCGTCCCGGAAATCGACTTAAACAACTTTTTCGAAGATTGGAAAATCCGTTGGCAGAAGTGCATTGTATCTGGGGGGAATACTTTGAAGGCGATGAAATTGATTTGGGAGAATAAATAAAGATTTTTCAAAATAAATGCTGAATCACCTTACTTTTTGGTCACAGTATATGTCGCGGCCCTATAGAACGCACAATTAAAGAAATAATCTCCTCGACAAAGATGTTGGTGAACGTTCACCAAAGGTGGAGAAAATTCTATAATATTTGAAAAAAAAAAGTTTCAAGTGTTTATTCTTCAAAGGTGAACTTCAATAAAATGTAATAATGCTAAAAAAGCCAGTCATATTTTCAAATACAATATAATCCAAAGAAAAGAAGCACCAATAATTCGTCGAAGTTTAAAAATTATAGTCTGTTTTTTTGTTCTTATTAGAATCACTAATTATTCGCACAATTCATAGAAATCGAATTTACCGAAGACTCAAAGAATGTACCGCGGAAAATACATTCGCTATTGTGAATCATTTTTAAAGTGTAGTATTGATTCATAAGTGAAATTGCATTCATCAGAGATTTTACCTAAGATTCAATTCGATTCTCTTGAAGCAAATGCACATTTATTTTATAAAACTTCAAAATAATACGTTCAACGTAGGTTCATCCCGCCTTATGTACTACATTTACTTTTGTGAGGGTTTGGTGAAACAATTTTTGAATCATAATAAAGATTTATAAGTGGATGTTCATTTTGTACAGCCAGAATCGAGGTGAATTTCGTTTTGGATATTTACATTCAAATGCTTCGAATGTCTAATTTATCCCAAACTGATTCTATATCCAGTATCATTTTATTGACCGTAATATAAACTTATGACCACATGCATTCAACATAGTGAAGAATTTTTTTTTAACTTGGCAAGCTTCTGAAAATAAGCATGTAGGAAGAGGCATCAAAATTACTAGAATTTTGATTAAATTTGCAAAAATGAAATACAAGTAATAGACAATGCCAACTTTCTTCGAATTAAAGAGACATTGCTTAATACTTTTTGCCACCTACCACAAGACTCTCATGCACAGCAGACGGAACTAGACATGTGAATTGCTATATCCCGGAAGGTCGAAAAGCGTCAACCAAGCCGCTAATTTCCTTCGTGCAACAAACATATCAATTTCGCTGTGAGACAAAAGAAAAGTTCAAACCTATGGAAAATCATTGAGCGAAAAATGATCTAATTAAATGCAGAGAAGGCGCACTAATTGCCACGCCATATGCCGTCGCGTCAATGAATTTAAAACAAACATTGGAAAATTTCATTTTTTTTAATTCTATTGAAACTGGTAATAAGCGCGACTGAATATTTCGATGAGAAAAACAACTCAAGAAAACTAAGAATTTTCCTTATCGCCATCGCATTGATGAAGAGCTGATAACGTCCACATCGCCGGTATTGACCACTTCCCAGTGACTGAGTGCCGGGACGTAGAAGTCCACAGCAGGGTCCTTCAAGGAAAATATGTTCTTGATTTCCGCGTTCGCTTCGACTCCGCTAGATTTTTTCCGCTTAAGCTCCTTCTTTTTCTCCTCCTCTTTGCTTGGTCGTGGTCCATTGTCACGCATGTCGATAGCGCGCTGCTGTATCTCGACGAACGAGAATCTATGAAACGAGTAGTACTCCGGATTCTTGTAGTCCTTGCATTTTCCGGCATCGGGTCCGACAGATTCGTCCGCGGAAAGCGGACGAAATGCTTTCAACGAAACCGAATTCGGTGGACAAAAGTTCGTATTGACGAACTCGTTGGGGTTGTAGTCCTCGGGAGGATCACGAGCTGGTCGCGGTGTCCACACTTCGCCGTAAGAAACTGGAACATTTGAATTCGATTTTTCGCCGATATCCTTCGTTGGTGAAGTTTTATCTAGCTCGGATCTCTGCGGCCGCTTGCCACTGCATATTCCATCAGAACTTATTCTATGAAAAAGGAATTTGTTTATTTCGTTGGTGCAAGTACGGTCCGTTGTAGAGTAACTCCTGGCCGCGATTTCCGGGACTTTCAAAAATCGCTTAAATAAAAGGAAGTGATTCTTGCTTGACATTCTTGCAATTGGCTCGATTTTTATCATTAAATTAATTAAATTTATTTATTGTGTTCGAAAATTCAATACGCGGGCGAGACGAATTTTTGCTTATATTCTACGACATTCTACTATTGTCATTGTCATTATTTTTTAATAAAAAAATATTTAGTGATTTAATAAAGCCGGTTCCTCGATTAAACAATAATTCAATAATTCGGTCCGAGAGAGATGAAACAATTACCCAATACACTAGATCAATTTTCCTATTTTGCGTAAGACGCAAAGTCATCTTTACATCCTTTCCACATTTTAGATTATAAAACATTTGAGGAAAATCACTTAATTCATATAATCAAGAAATTGTATTTAACAATTGAGCCGTTGTATTTGAAAGTGGTAAGTAATTAAATTTTTTCATACATTGAGGTATTTAAGGTTTTACGTTTGAAATAATTTAAAAATATTGGTATACGTTAATATAATTCGGGTCATGTTTTAACACTATGAATCTGCTAAATTTTATTATGCAATAACATTAACAATTTTATTAGCTCCAAATGGACTGATACAATTTTCAATTGAAATTTTGACGGAAGATTTTGGTTTCTATCTTAGTAACCTCTTAAGCTAGGAGATTGAAACTTAAGGCCCAACTATAATGGGATTACGTGGGCTTATGTCAGCTTAAGGCATTGCCCCATTCAATGCAAAACATATGGCATAGCCATAATAGGAATATCGGTCCGTGTCGTTAAGTTTCGTTAACTTAGCTTGGCTTAAGGCAAAAGCAATTGGAATGGCACATTCCGTAAGTGAATTGTAAAGTGACAGAACGTGCAATGGCAGACTACGAAATTATTTCTTACCTTATCAGCGAAATGGAAGAAAATAAATGTCTCTATGACAAAAAAGACGCATTTTACTTACACGGGAAGAAAAAAGAATTCCGGTTGAACAGTCTTTGACAAATACGGCGCAATTAAATTCAACAAAAGTTCGTACATTTTTGGAGTTATCCTGGTATAAATAAAAAAATTGACTACCGTCAAGTTCCTTAATTTTTTTAAAAGTAACTTCGAAAAATCCATGTTGTTTCTGATCACGATTTATTAATCTCTCAGTACACGTTCTTTTTTTTCTAGGTAAATCATGCATTATACATAAGCCCTCCATCGCGAGCTGCAACAACTTAAGTTTTTTTAATTTTTTTAATTTATAGTCCATACTTATTATTTAAACAGAACGAGAAAAATGAATTCCGATCGCAACAGGTCACTTGCGCCCGTCAAAGTCTATTATGGGCAACTTAAACGTTTGACAGAACTTAAATGAACTTTTCGTTCAGTTGAGACATTAACTGCAGCCAACTTAAGTCTATTATGGTTGGGCCTTTAGAATTTATACAAAGCATCAATAGTGGACCCATTTGCAAAAAATGTGCTGATATTGGTGAAGGAGTGTGGGAGTGGAGGGAGTAATAATGCGTCCTAAACAACCGAAAGCCGATATTGAGACATTGTAAAATTCATGTCTCCTAAACGGTTAATGTCACAAAATTAAAACTTAATGAACATCTGTAGGTATACTAAGAGAATAGATCGGAACCAAATTTTTGAGTGAGAGCAGTGGCGTACAGAGATTCGGGGGGGGGGGGGGGGAGGGGGTTGAAAAACTTTAGATTGCAATATCTCACAAACCAATTGCAATAGAAAAAAAATTAGAAATAAAATTCGGTTTCTGTATAGTCAATGAATAAAGATTGTAAAGTAAAAATAAGTAAACAAATTTTTAAGGGGGTGGTGAAGCATGGAAGTGGACGGTATAAGAATTTTACTAAAAAACTATTTCTCACATCTAATGAACCGTGTAAGATAGATGTCTAAAAATAATAGATCCCTAGCAGGAAAAGAAATTTTGGGATTGGGGATGTAGAGAGTTAGGGTGGGTGAGGGAGAAAAAGAAAACATGCTGTTTATATAAATCTTAAATTTGGTATTTAGATAGAGCTATAGTAGTGGCTCATATGAAAAATATAATTTTTAAGGGTAGTATGGTAAGGGGGTAGGGAGTGTTTTTTTCCTAACTATAAAACGGCTTATGCTGGAAAGTTAAAACTAGGTACGTATATGTAAATCAACTAGAAAACTAATTTTGATAGAAGAAAATTCAAATATCCATATCCAACATGATCATTGAAAATATGATGCATATATTTTCACGATTTTCATCATATCTACTAGGCCTTCCCAAATATGGAATTCATTTTTATTCTACGGATTCTCCATATGAATAACTAGAAAGTGTTTTCAAGTTTTTTGAAGTTCGACCCTTAAGGGGGCTTAAACTGTAAAGTGATTGAATACTTTTTCATGAATTCTGTTATATCTCTTAGATCTGATCAGATACCGAATATTTTTTCACTTCCACGGGTTTGTTGAATAATCACCTGTTTTCCCTTTTCAACCCCTAGACCGCAACTCAGAATATGACCCAATAATGTAATTCATATGTTATATGTGGCGCAAGTATTCTAGCGCGATCCTATTCTAACCGTTCCCCGAACTTTTTGTTTTGAACACGTTCCGAACTTCAACCGAAAAAATAATAAAAGTGCGGCCAGATTTTTTTTGAAAATAAATTAAAAATTAGTTTCATGAAACCACATAAAAAGTATATTTCTTATTGCTTATCATCCTGTAATCAATTAACAAAGCAAATGTATGTGCTGCCATGACAGAGGTGTAGTTTTGGCGAGGCAACAACTTTTTACTGCATATAAAAGCAATGCATTTGGTACATGTACAACTCAAAGTACTGAAAGTTTTTTCTATACTACTCCTTTAAAGAATGATATTAATAATAATGGTTAAATGTTGTATCGTCTTCAATAAACTCTTAAGTTCTATTGTCCAAGCCTTTTGAAAAATGTTTTAAAAAAATATTATTACGTTATTGCAAAGATGAGAGTTGTTTTAACATTCAAGGCAAACGAATACTTAAGTAACCAAGGAAATCATTTTATCATAGAAAATATTTTGTTACAGGAAAAAGAAATATAGTAAAATAAAACCACTAGTAACGAACGTACCCCCCTAAATAATTTGAATACAATTTATATTCTAAACATAAATTTATTGTCATCAAACGTTGCATGTGCCCCAGATTCTCTTCCATACTCAATCGATTTCCCGTACGTACCTCTGCGCCTAACTTTGTTTACGTTGTACCATCCAACCGTAATCAAACGCCCGTGTTGGTATTCACCACATAAAAATATTTTCGCCATAGCCAAGTAATAAATCCTTTTTAATTTTCATAATATTCACTAAACACAATCAACGACCTTAACCCTCCAGTACAGGACAGAACAACAGGAAATACGTGTACTATGTCCTTCTACCAGCGCGCAAAAAAACCACCCCAAAAACACTATCTTCTACTATTAAGAGTCCTTATACTCGAACCCTTACCCTCAAAAATGGCATACCTCATTGATTTTTCACCCTTAACAAAATTTTCCTTGTACCCACATTATAACAAAAGCAAAACTCTAATAAATAATAGGAACAAAAAATGTTTTTTTCAATCTAAAATCAGTTAAGCATACAGCGAGGCAGGTACATCCAAATTTAGATCAAGTTCATGCTCAAGTTATATCGATAATCCCTGGGCAACCATCACCTAGCTCGGGAACCGACAAGGTTTCCTTTCTGGTGATTTTCCACAGAATACCAGTCAACATTCAGTCGGTTATTCGAAAAGTTCAGTGATCGGAACGAGCCTAAAATCAATTAACTTCACGACTCTATCATTTTGAGGATTACCCACTGGTAGGTGAATTCAATCCTTAAATTCAATAATTAAAAACAAGATAAACCCGATTTTCTTTTTAATAGTAAAGATGTGCGATCCTTGTGTTCTCTGTTGCGTTTCTTACGATCCTTGCCTGACTACTTCATGCTCCTGTTCGGATGTCCATATTTGCTACCGTTCTAGTTATTCGCATAATTACTGCCATCGCTACTGTCGCTGCTATCGAAGTCGCTGCTACTATTGTTGGAAACGTAAATGTCTACTTCTTTAAAACGGTTTGGATCTTCGGTCGAAAGGACTAAGCACAGGCGCATCTGATCTTGTTCTGATTGCACGCGGACGACACTATGATCGGGCACGGTCACGTTCATAGTGCACTTTTTAGTAGGTTCAATCACTTTCAAGGGTTTTTGATGAAAACCCGACGTTAAGTGAAGTGAATGGAGTTTTTGTTGTTGGTAGTTGTTATGATAGTCTATTAAATGCGCCACTTGATATTCATTTTAAAATCTATATCGAGTTTTTTTGTTTTTCACATTTTTTCACATTTTTTCACATTCTTTCCTCAAACAGTTCTGAAATCTATGAAAATAAAAATCCCGATCTGAAACTTAATAACAAAATTTACATTTATATTAAATATCATTAATCTTACGACATTCTTATTTTACACGATCGTCGTCAGTTCGCCTCTCCCTCGCCTTGTTCTTCGCTCCCACATTCTTGCAGCCTGCGCGACGAATCCCGAACGAATCGGCTTATCGAAATTATCCTCGTCACTATGGCATTCGTTACGAATCCGATTGCTGCGAAAGCTTCGATTAGCCTGGAACGTAGATCCGTTCGAGTAGGCACCCTCGTCGCCCAGATCGAATAGTCGCTGCGGTTCGGAAACCTGTCGTCTGAAGGGTCTGTTCTTTTCCGGCATAAGAATCTTGGCAAAAACCGGATGCTGGACACTGGGTGCCGTCTTAGCGTGGACCACATCCACTTGATCGCCGGAAAAATAGTAACCATTCGGCGGTATTACTTCGATATCGGGCGATGGTAAGGGTGTTCCGTGGATTTGTAAATTCGTAATATTCAGCTCCTTGAAGTCATTCGAAGAGTCTTGGGTTTGGGTTGAGATTTGTGTGTTTGGTATGTGTTCGGTTTGTGCGTGGCTTGAAGTATATCGCGCCATTGGATCGGCCAGATCGATCAGGAACATTAGCGCTACGAAGAACGAAAGGCTTCCTAAAATTATAGCATTGTCGAATAGCTCCTTTGTGATTTGTTCTAAAGATGCGAATACCAGGCCACCTAAAGTTTTGAGTAAAATTTTATTCTTAAAATCCTTTCGGTTATGTAAAAAAAAATAGTTACCCATGGCGACAAAGAACAGCATTCCTACGGTCAGAAACACTTTTTCCGTTGACGTTGGACGGTTTTTTGTATTTATAATCCTGAAATTGTAAAAGATATTTAATTACAAAATAAACCATAAAAATATAGCTGGTCTGTTCCTTGTCCAAAACAGCAAACAATATCATACACTGAACTAAGACCTATATGAATTTTGAGAATCTGAAATTAAGCAGATCCGTATCCTAGTGTAAGCTCTGACTGAACATTGTTCCTTGAGAAAGCATCTCCATAGGATTGGTCTCTCTAAGACTAAAACTTGCAGAATTTGCGATGACGAAGATGAAACACCAGCGCACATCCTCTGTGAATGTGGTTTAGCTCACAAAGAACCTCACCACTTCGGCCAAGAATTCATGGACCCATCGGAATTTCTAACCATTTCACTTCGTAAAATACTAAGCTTCATTGAAAACGCAAGGGTTGAATCATATTTCATCCGGTGGATGTAAAAATAGGCCCAACTGTGGCTTCAGTGACATAGGTTAACCAGACCAACCCCTTTTACCAATCAAATTTAATCTAAAAGCAATTATTTGTTTACTATTGATCATGTTATTGATATTTGATCATATTTTTGGATAATACCACATTCACTGGAATTAAAATCGAAACATATTGGAACCGAATATTCCTGGGGTCAGATAGGATAAGGGTTTAAGGTAGTTAAAAGTAACTCGGCGCATTATACCAAAGGGCCGTAAAGAAATCTGCTCCAAAAACTATTGATCTCCAGAATATGCAAAAAAAGAAAGACTAAGAAGGAAGACTAAAAAGGAACTACGGAAGGCTGTAACTTCATCAAGATTCCAATAGCTTGCAAAGTAAGTCCTACACACAGACTCATCCATCAATTAGCTTAACCTAGCATAATGTTTACAAGGCTGTGTCCCCACAGGAACATAGAAGTTATTGACTTAATCTCTAGATGGAACAGAGCATTATAGAGCTCTCTAAAATCCAAATTACTGATTTGATCTCTATATGGAACAGAGCATTTAGAGTTCTCTTAAATCCATCGAATTGTCACAAAAGGTTCAACTCTATCATCACCGCTCTTTTCTGGCTGTATTTAAACTTTAATGCATCCAAACCCACCCTTAACATCCGGGCTAACACGAGTTGGTGTTTTTAAAACGGCCTCTCAGCTAATTGAGCTCTGTCTAGGAGACAGGCCTTCCACGTAAACCAACCAACCCCACCTTTTAAGCTAGACGGAGTTTTAATAGCATAGCCCATTGTCTAGTTGTCGCGAGTTTGCGCGAATGCATAAGAATTTTTTAATGACATTTATATGGTAGATACTCAAATAGTGCCTGAATTTAGTTCTTATTCCCAAGATTGTAGTGCGCATTTTAAATCCCTGCCGTTACCGATTTTTTGTCAAGCGTATAGTAAGTCTTACCACATAATCTGAACAGTTTTTCTATGTGAGTGACTAGCGGTTAAACTTGACTAGCAGATAAACTTAATCTTACCTCTAAACAGTTTCGTGTGGAATTTACGACTTTCTGACTGAGTTCCGAGATATAAATATCCAAATTTCTCAAGAACTTTTGTATGGTGGATACACAAATATTTAAAAATTAGTGCATGAACGTAGCGTGACCTCCTGATGTATCAGTAAATATTAGGTGTGTTTTTTTGCGCACTTATCCAGATCAGAGCAGGTTAGTTTTTAGTTAGATGGTAGGTTAGATTATATGATTTAACGCGAATAGCAGCATATAAGAGTAGCTATTGAAAAAATTTATCCGAAAGTCATAGCAACAGCAATTTTGTTGTTGCTTTTCAAATAAATTTTCTAACCTGCTCTGAACTGGATAAGGTCGTATGTGGTTCGGTTGAAACTTAAATTGCTCTATATTTTCATCTAGAACGTAAAAGTTACGCAAATACTTTATTAACAAGAGGATAAAGTCAAACTAGAAAAGGAGAGCGCATAGTTTCGGTCATCATGCCAGACTGTGTCTGACGCTTTGGTATATCAAGAACCGTCGGACGCTGACGGACTATAATCCAAGACTTCGACTTGAGCTGCTGCAGCATTAAACAACAAATATTTTTTTACAACGCACGTATCGAATATATTTTTTAGAACCTGTGGTGGAAGAATAAAATCCGGTACAGGTATTTTCGCATAATATTTTTCCAATTACTCACGTGTGTAACGTGTGTAATTTCTTCTTTCTTCTTTATCATTAAAAAACGAGCAGGAAAACTTTATCTTATTTGCAAAATATATCAACTTTTTGATGCTATTATAAATCATAGTTTAAGTCTGTTTCTTAGTCTTGAAACTTCTTATCAGTACGGACAATCTGTTCTGCATAATCTTTCAAACAAGACAAGACTTCTTAGATTTTTATAGGATTGTTTTATTAAGATTTAATAATAGCATGTATCGTACGATAGAATATAAAAATCAGAGTTTTAAAACGAATCCAATAAAAAACAGATTGTACTTATGAAAAATTGTTTATGCTCCGCGGAAGTCTCGCGAGAAGGTCATAGAGATCGTTATATTAATTCCGACAAGTATTCCTACAGGTATAAGATCATCTTGTCCGATAATGCATTCGGTTTCAATAAATCACAGGTAAAACTCACCTGCTTACCAGCAGCAATGATGTGATCAGTGTAAATCCGCCATATGTGATATTTGCGAAGGCGTTTCCTTCCCGCGACCATGTCACATTGCTAAGTAAAGCCCATTCCATTGAAAATTTTTGATTCCTTAAGGCTACCCGTCGGGCCTCCTGATCGGTAAGGACTTTCGTAATCACACATGCTATACAACCGATCTTAAATGGATCAAACAAAACTATTAACGACGATCACCTTCGATTATCAACTTTATTAAATTTTTTTTCTATCAATTTCACTTACAAGCTCGAATAATTTCAGAAAAATACGAACGATCGGATTGAACATAATTTTTTTTTTCGGGGAAAATCTGATCAGTTTTGGAAATGATCGTGATCAAAACATTTTGCGATCGCGGTTTGAATTTTAGATCAAGCTATGAAAATTTTTCAAATTCGATTTGATTTGAGCTTCGCGCGCACACCTATAAAGTCACTAGTTAGCTCGAATGTCGGATAACTACTGGGTAGTGTAGTTAAAATTAATTCTTTTGCTAAAATTCTACGACGCGGAACTTTGCGACAATATCGGGAATAAAACTGACAACAATACAAGCCGCGCGAATGTCTCAGGTGTGTTAACAGTGGGGAAAGTGATCTCCGTACAGGTAGATACGTAACGTACATAAAAGTTTATACTGATTTGTTTTTTTTTTTTTATGTACTATTCAGTAGGTCGTCGTTTTATCATTCATCATTCCAAGTCGGCTTGTATCGTTCGGTTTTTGCTATACGACAAGTAACTACATAATAATGATAATAATTTTTCTAAAGACAATTGTTATGAGAATCAGAAATTACAAGAATTTTTACATAGATAGAGTACCTGTACACACGGTCGTCATGCAATCGCACAGGTAGGTACTAGAATCATATATTAAATTGTCTTATGAATTATGATACGTGCCATACTTACAAGTGCTTAATTCTATGACCGTTTGGATTCGGGATAAGCACTGACGTACAATCCGCAACAAGATCACAGAGCACATGTCGCGAATGAAATCAAATTACTTCGGGAAATTAAATTAAACAGGCTATTGTATGTTTTCTTAGTTCCACCGGTGATTGGCCTTGCATTGTATATTTTCCGAAAATTCATCAGAGATTGTGGTCACAGAATAGTTGGCGCATAAATTGAATGTTGTGCAATAGCGTACGTAGCGCCATTGTATGCGAGAACTTATTGTCGTTGGCTCTTGTGAATTTCTGTAGACCGCCCTCTATGGGTCAAGTTCAAAAACTTTGATTCGAAAAGTTTTCGGTCGGACGAGGGGACATTGGAGATTAGTGCATCGAGTAGTCTTTAGTTTACAAATTCGGAGTTCGAAGGTCTTTTCTGCAGCAGAAACTTGAAAGCATTTTAGACTTCTTCTAATAAATAAATTTACACACAATTAAAAGAATTAAAATCCTTTCTGATTTCCTTTAAATTAAAAAATCTGACAACAGTCTGGGCGCAACTCTATTGTTTTTTAGGCAGAAGTTCGGAACGCGTTCAATTCGGGGATGCGGTGTATGCTACTATGTGACTGAAAACCTAACAGCAAGTTCAGGAAACGGTTAGAATAAGGTGTAACATATGAATTATATGATTGAGTCATATTCCGGGATGCGGTCTAGAGGTTGAAAAAGAAAAAAACTGAAAAATAGGTGATTGTTAAAAAAGCCCGTGGAAGGATCAAACCTGAGAGATATTGCGGAATTTATGAAAAAGTATACAACCACTTTACATCTCCTTTCGAATTTTAAAAAATCTTGAAAACATTTTCTAGGTAATCATAAGAACACGTAGAATAAAAATGAATTCAATATTTGAAAAGACCTAGTAGATATGACGAAAATCGGGAAGATATATGCATTCAATTTTCACTGATTATTTTTTGC
Source organism: Beris chalybata (assembly GCA_949128065.1). Taxonomy (NCBI): domain Eukaryota; kingdom Metazoa; phylum Arthropoda; class Insecta; order Diptera; family Stratiomyidae; genus Beris; species Beris chalybata. The sequence goes on from OX421897.1 coordinate 7,835,439, forward strand.
ACCTCCCCCCCCCCCCTCCCCCATTCGAACGCCGCTGGATATTCGAATTTTTTTTTTTTCATCAGAATTTCTTATCTAGTTGATTTGCATATATGTACATACATACATACACGCCGAGTTTCAACTTTCTAGCAAAAGCCGTTCTATAGTTAGGAAAAACACTACTAGGGATCTATTTGCCCTAAGTTTGGTAAAAATTTAAACAATTTATTTTTCAATGTTCTTGAGATATGTTACGAACATTTTTAGAAAAACTCTTATCCCCTCCACTTTCATGCTCCACCGCCCCTTCAAAAACTTTTACTCTCTGCAGACTCCATTTATCAACCTTTACTCACAAAACAAATTTTATTTTTCTAGAGCTATTGGTTCGTGACACATCGTAATCTAAAGTTTTTCACCCCCATTCCCGTACGTCAATAGCCTCACTAAAAAATTTGATTCCGATCTATTCTCCTAGTGTACCTACAATTAGTTTCGGACAAATTATATTTTTTCCCACACTCTCACTACCCTACAACCAAATGAGTCCACTACCAAAGTTCTACACAAATTCCAAATTTCAGCTTCCTAGCTGAAGGAGTTGCTGAGATCTAGAAACCAAAATGTTCGTCGTTTGTCTGAAACGCTTCACCCACATCCCCCTAACACACCCACCCTTCAGGTCACTTCAAGGTGCCAACCAGTTCCATTCAAACAAAAAAATTTAAAAAATTAACTTGAATTTTTTAACCTCAGCCATCATTTGAAATGATAAACCTCAGCCATCATTTGAAATGATAAACCTCAACCATCATTTGAAATGTTTGAGCTCAACCATCGTTTGAAAGGTTTAAGCTCAGCCATCATTTGAGAGGTTTAAGCTCAGCCATCATTTGAAATGTTTAAGCTCAGCCATCATTTGAAATGTTTACGCTCAGCCATCATTTGAAATGTTTAAGCTCAGCCATCGTTTGAAATGTTTTAGCTCAGCCATCATTTGAAATGTTTAAGCTCAGCCATCATTTGAAATGTTTAACCTCAGCCATCATTTGAAATGTTTAATCTCAGACATCATTTGAAATGTTTAAGCTCAGCCATCGTTTGAAATGTTTAAGCTCAGCCATCATTTGAAATGTTTAAGCTCAGCCATCATTTGAAATGTTTAAGCTCAGCCATCATTTGAAATGTTTAAGCTCAGCCATCATTTGAAATGTTTAACCTCAGCCATCATTTGAAATGTTTAACCTCAGCCATCGTTTGAAATGTTTAACCTCAGCCATCATTTGAAATGTTTAAGCTCAGCCATCATTTGAATTGTTTAAGCTCAGCAATCATTTGAAATGTTAAACCTCAGCCATCATTTGAAATGTTTAAGCTCAGCCATCATTTGAAATGTTTAGCCTCAGCCATCGTTTGAAATGTTTAACCTCAGCCATCATTTGAAATGTTTAACCTAAGCCATCATTTGAAATGTTTAACCTCAGCCATCATTTGAAATGTTTAACCTCAGCCATCATTTGAAATGTTTAACCTCAGCCATAATTTGAAATGTTTAACCTTAGCCATCGTTTGAAATGTTTAACCTCAGCCATCATTTGAAATGTTTGAGCTCAGCCATCATTTGAAATGTTTAACCTCAGCCATCATTTGAAATGTTTGAGCTCAGCCATCGTTTGAAATGTTTAAGCTCAGCCATCATTTGAAATGTTTAACCTCAGCCATCATTTGAAATGTTTAACCTCAGCCATCATTTGAAATGTTTAAGCTCAGCCATCATTTGAAATGTTTAACCTCAGCCATCATTTGAAATGTTTAAGCTCAGCCATCATTTGAAATGTTTAACCTCAGCCATCGTTTGAAATGTTTAACCTCAGCCATCATTTGAAATGTTTAAGCTCAGCCATCATTTGAAATGTTTAACCTCAGCCATCGTTTGATATGTTTAACCTCAGCCATCATTTGAAATGTTTAACCTCAGCCATCATTTGAAATGTATAACCTCAGCCATCATTTGAAATGTTTAACCTCAGCCATCATTTGAAATGTTTAACCTCAGCCATCATTTGAAATGTTTAACCTCAGCCATCATTTGAAATGTTTAACCTCAGCCATCGTTTGAAATGTTTGACCTCAGCCATCATTTGAAATGTTTAAGCTCAGCCATCGTTTGAAATGTTTAACCTCAGCCATCATTTGAAATGTTTAACCTCAGCCATCATTTGAAATGTTTTAGCTCAGCCATCATTTGAAATGTTTAAGCTCAGCCATCATTTGAAATGTTTAAGCTCAGCCATCATTTGAAATGTTTAACCTCAGCCATCATTTGAAATGTTTAACCTCAGCCATCATTTGAAATGTTTAACCTCAGCCATCGTTTGAAATGTTTAACCTCAGCCATCATTTGAAATGTTTAACCTCAGACATCATTTGAAATGTTTAACCTCAGCCATCATTTGAAATGTTTAAGATCAGCCATCATTTGAAATGTTTAACCTCAGCCATCGTTTGAAATGTTTAACCTCAGCCATCGTTTGAAATGTTTAAGCTCAGCCATCATTTGAAATGTTTAAGCTCAGCCATCATTTGAAATGTTTAAGCTCAGCCATCATTTGAAATGTTTAAGCTCAGCCATCATTTGAAATGTTTAACCTCAGCCATCGTTTGAAATGTTTAACCTCAGCCATCATTTGAAATGTTTAAGCTCAGCCATCATTTGAAATGTTTAAGCTCAGCCATCATTTGAAATGTTTAACCTCAGCCATCATTTGAAATGTTTAAGCTCAGCAATCATTTGAAATTTTTAAGCTCAGCCATCATTTGAAATGTTTAAGCTCAGCCATCATTTGAAATGTTTAACCTCAGCCATCATTTGAAATGTTTAACCTCAGCCATCATTTGAAATGTTTAACCTCAGCCATCGTTTGAAATGTTTAACCTCAGTCATCATTTGAAATGTTTAACCTCAGCCATCATTTGAAATGTTTAACCTCAGCCATCATTTGAAATGTTTAAGCTCAGCCATCATTTGAAATGTTTAACCTCAGCCATCATTTGAAATGTTTAACCTCAGCCATCATTTGAAATGTTTAACCTCAGCCATCATTTGAAATGTTTAACCTCAGCCATCATTTGAAATGTTTAAGCTCAGCCATCATTTGAAATGTTTAAGCTCAGCCATCATTTGAAATGTTTAAACTCAGCCATCATTTGAAATGTTTAACCTCAGCCATCATTTGAAATGTTTAACCTCAGCCATCATTTGAAATGTTTAACCTCAGCCATCGTTTGAAATGTTTAACCTCAGTCATCATTTGAAATGTTTAACCTCAGCCATCATTTGAAATGTTTAACCTCAGCCATCATTTGAAATGTTTAAGCTCAGCCATCATTTGAAATGTTTAACCTCAGCCATCATTTGAAATGTTTAACCTCAGCCATCATTTGAAATGTTTAACCTCAGCCATCATTTGAAATGTTTAACCTCAGCCATCATTTGAAATGTTTAAGCTCAGCCATCATTTGAAATGTTTAAGCTCAGCCATCATTTGAAATGTTTAAACTCAGCCATCATTTGAAATGTTTAACCTCAGGCATCATTTGAAATGTTTAAGCTCAGCCATCATTTGAAATGTTTAAGCTCAGCCATCATTTGAAATGTTTAAGCTCAGCCATCATTTGAAATGTTTAAGCTCAGCCATCATTTGAAATGTTTAAGCTCAGCCATCATTTGAAATGTTTAAGCTCAGCCATCATTTGAAATGTTTAAGCTCAGCCATCATTTGAAATGTTTAAGCTCAGCCATCATTTGAAATGTTTAAGCTCAGCCATCATTTGAAATGTTTAAGCTCAGCCATCATTTGAAATGTTTAACCTCAGCCATCATTTGAAATGTTTAACTTCAGCCATCATTTAAAATGTTTAAGCTCAGCCATCATTTGAAATGTTTAACCTCAGCCATCATTTGAAATGTTTTAGCTCAGCCATCATTTGAAATGTTTAAGCTCAGCCATCATTTGAAATGTTTAAGCTCAGCCATCATTTGAAATGTTTAACCTCAGCCATCATTTGAAATGTTTTAGCTCAGCCATCATTTGAAATGTTTAAGCTCAGCCATCATTTGAAATGTTTAACCTCATCCATCATTTGAAATGTTTTAGCTCAGCCATCATTTGAAATGTTTAAGCTCAGCCATCATTTGAAATGTTTAACCTCAGCCATCATTTGAAATGTTTAACCTCAGCCATCATTCAAAATGTTTAAGCTCAGCCATCATTTGAAATGTTTAAGCTCAGCCATCATTTGAAATGTTTAAGCTCAGCCATCATTTGAAATGTTTAACCTCAGCCATCATTTGAAATGTTTTAGCTCAGCCATCATTTGAAATGTTTAAGCTCAGCCATCATTTGAAATGTTTAAGCTCAGCCATCATTTGAAATGTTTAACCTCAGCCATCATTTGAAATGTTTAACCTCAGCCATCATTTAAAATGTTTAAGCTCAGCCATCATTTGAAATGTTTAACCTCAGCCATCATTTGAAATGTTTTAGCTCAGCCATCATTTGAAATGTTTAAGCTCAGCCATCATTTAAAATGTTTAAGCTCAGCCATCATTTGAAATGTTTAACCTCAGCCATCATTTGAAATGTTTAAGCTCAGCCATCATTTGAAATGTTTAAACTCAGCCATCATTTGAAATGTTTAACCTCAGCCATCATTTGAAATGTTTAACCTCAGCCATCATTTGAAATGTTTAACCTCAGCCATCATTTGAAATGTTTAACCTCAGTCATCATTTGAAATGTTTAAGCTCAGCCATCATTTGAAATGTTTAAGCTCAGCCATCATTTGAAATGTTTAACCTCAGCCATCATTTGAAATGTTTTAGCTCAGCCATCATTTGAAATGTTTAAGCTCAGCCATCATTTGAAATGTTTAACCTCAGCCATCATTTGAAATGTTTAACCTCAGCCATCATTTGAAATGTTTAAGCTCAGCCATCATTTGAAATGTTTAAGCTCAGCCATCATTTGAAATGTTTAAGCTCAGCCATCATTTGAAATGTTTAACCTCAGCCATCATTTGAAATGTTTAACCTCAGCCATCATTTAAAATGTTTAACCTAAGCCATCATTTGAAATGTTTAACCTCAGCCATCATTTGAAATGTTTAAGCTCAGCCATCGTTTGAAATGTTTAAGCTCAGCCATCGTTTGAAATGTTTAACCTCAGGCATCATTTGAAATGTTTAAGCTCAGCCATCATTTGAAATGTTTAAGCTCAGCCATCATTTGAAATGTTTAACCTCAGCCATCATTTGAAATGTTTAACCTCAGCCATCATTTGAAATGTTTAACCTCAGCCATCATTTAAAATGTTTAAGCTCAGCCATCATTTGAAATGTTTAAGCTCAGCCATCATTTGAAATGTTTAAGCTCAGCCATCATTTGAAATGTTTAACCTCAGCCATCATTTGAAATGTTTAACCTCAGCCATCATTTGAAATGTTTAAGCTCAGCCATCGTTTGAAATGTTTAACCTCAGCCATCATTTGAAATGTTTAAGCTCAGCCCTCATTTGAAATGTTTAACCTCAGCCATCATTTGAAATGTTTAAGCTCAGCCATCATTTGAAATGTTTAAGCTCAGCCATCATTTGAAATGTTTAACCTCAGCCATCATTTGAAATGTTTTAGCTCAGCCATCATTTGAAATGTTTAAGCTCAGCCATCATTTGAAATGTTTAGCCTCAGCCATCATTTGAAATGTTTAAGCTCAGCCATCATTTGAAATGTTTAAGCTCAGCCATCATTTGAAATGTTTAAGCTCAGCCATCATTTGAAATGTTTAACCTCAGCCATCGTTTGAAATGTTAGAGCTCAGCCATCATTTGAAATGTTTAAGCTCAGCCATCATTTGAAATGTTTAACCTCAGCCATCATTTGAAATGTTTAAGCTCAGCCATCATTTGAAATGTTTAACCTCAGCCATCATTTGAAATGTTTTAGCTCAGCCATCATTTGAAATGTTTAACCTCAGCCATCATTTGAAATGTTTAAGCTCAGCCATCATTTGAAATGTTTAAGCTCAGCCATCATTTGAAATGTTTAACCTCAGCCATCGTTTGAAATGTTAGAGCTCAGCCATCATTTGAAATGTTTAAGCTCAGCCATCATTTGAAATGTTTAACCTCAGCCATCATTTGAAATGTTTAAGCTCAGCCATCATTTGAAATGTTTAACCTCAGCCATCATTTGAAATGTTTTAGCTCAGCCATCATTTGAAATGTTTAAGCTCAGCCATCATTTGAAATGTTTAACCTCAGCCATCATTTGAAATGTTTAAGCTCAGCCATCATTTGAAATGTTTAAGCTCAGCCATCATTTGAAATGTTTAAGCTCAGCCATCATTTGAAATGTTTACCCTCAGCCATCATTTGAAATGTTTAACCTCAGCCATCATTTGAAATGTTTAAGCTCAGCCATCATTTGAAATGTTTAAGCTCAGCCATCATTTGAAATGTTTAAGCTCAGCCATCATTTGAAATGTTTAAGCTCAGCCATCATTTGAAATGTTTAAGCTCAGCCATCATTTGAAATGTTTAACCTCAGCCATCATTTGAAATGTTTAAGCTCAGCCATCATTTGAAATGTTTAAGCTCAGCCATCATTTGAAATGTTTAAGCTCAGCCATCATTTGAAATGTTTAAGCTCAGCCATCATTTGAAATGTTTAAGCTCAGCCATCATTTGAAATGTTTAAGCTCAGCCATCATTTGAAATGTTTACCCTCAGCCATCATTTGAAATGTTTAAGCTCAGCCATCGTTTGAAATGTTTAACCTCAGCCATCATTTGAAATATTTAAGCTCAGCCATCGTTTGAAATGTTTAAGCTCAGCCATCATTTGAAATGTTTAAGCTCAGCCATAGTTTGAAATGTTTAACCTCAGCCATCATTTGAAATGTTTAAGCTCAGCCATCATTTGAAATGTTTAAGCTCAGCCATCATTTGAAATGTTAACCTCAGCCATCATTTGAAATGTTTAAGCTCAGCCATCGTTTGAAATGTTTAACCTCAGCCATCATATGAAATGTTTAAGCTCAGCCATCATTTGAAATGTTTAAGCTCAGCCATCATTTGAAATGTTTAAGCTCAGCCATCATTTGAAATGTTTAACCTCAGCCATCATTTGAAATGTTTAACCTCAGCCATCATTTGAAATGTTTAAGCTCAGCCATCGTTTGAAATGTTTAACCTCAGCCATCATTTGAATTGTTTAAGCTCAGCCATCATTTGAAATGTTTAACCTCAGCCATCATTTGAAATGTTTATGCTCAGCCATCATTTGAAATGTTTAACCTCAGCCATCGTTTGAAATGTTTAACCTCAGCCATCATTTGAAATGTTTAAGCTCAGCCATCATTTGAAATGTTTAAGCTCAGCCATCATTTGAAATGTTTAAGCTCAGCCATCATTTGAAATGTTTAACCTCAGCCATCATTTGAAATGTTTAACCTCAGCCATCATTTGAAATGTTTAACCTCAGCCATCATTTGAAATGTTTAAGCTCAGCCATCATTTGAAATGTTTAAGCTCAGCCATCATTTGAAATGTTTAAGCTCAGCCATCATTTGAAATGTTTAACCTCAGCCATCATTTGAAATGTTTAACCTCAGCCATCATTTGAAATGTTTAACCTCAGCCATCATTTGAAATGTTTAAGCTCAGCCATCATTTGAAATGTTTAAGCTCAGCCATCATTTGAAATGTTTAAGCTCAGCCATCATTTGAAATGTTTAAGCTCAGCCATCATTTGAAATGTTTAAGCTCAGCCATCATTTGAAATGTTTAACCTCAGCCATCATTTGAAATGTTTAACCTCAGCCATCATTTGAAATGTTTAAGCTCAGCCATCATTTGAAATGTTTAAGCTCAGCCATCATTTGAAATGTTTAAGCTCAGCCATCATTTGAAATGTTTAAGCTCAGCCATCATTTGAAATGTTTAACCTCAGCCATCATTTGAAATGTTTAACCTCAGCCATCATTTGAAATGTTTAAGCTCAGCCATCATTTGAAATGTTTAACCTCAGCCATCATTTGAAATGTTTAAGCTCAGCCATCATTTGAAATGTTTAAGCTCAGCCATCATTTGAAATGTTTAAGCTCAGCCATCATTTGAAATGTTTAAGCTCAGCCATCATTTGAAATGTTTAACCTCAGCCATCATTTGAAATGTTTAAGCTCAGCCATCATTTGAAATGTTTAACCTCAGCCATCATTTGAAATGTTTAAGCTCAGCCATCATTTGAAATGTTTAAGCTCAGCCATCATTTGAAATGTTTAACCTCAGCCATCATTTGAAATGTTTAAGCTCAGCCATCATTTGAAATGTTTAAGCTCAGCCATCATTTGAAATGTTTAAGCTCAGCCATCATTTGAAATGTTTAACCTCAGCCATCATTTGAAATGTTTAACCTCAGCCATCATTTGAAATGTTTAAGCTCAGCCATCATTTGAAATGTTTAAGCTCAGCCATCATTTGAAATGTTTAAGCTCAGCCATCATTTGAAATGTTTAAGCTCAGCCATCATTTGAAATGTTTAAGCTCAGCCATCGTTTGAAATGTTTAACCTCAGCCATCGTTTGAAATGTTAGAGCTCAGCCATCATTTGAAATGTTTAAGCTCAGCCATCATTTGAAATGTTTAACCTCAGCCATCATTTGAAATGTTTAAGCTCAGCCATCATTTGAAATGTTTAACCTCAGCCATCATTTGAAATGTTTAAGCTCAGCCATCATTTGAAATGTTTAAGCTCAGCCATCATTTGAAATGTTTAAGCTCAGCCATCATTTGAAATGTTTAACCTCAGCCATCATTTGAAATGTTTAACCTCAGCCATCATTTGAAATGTTTAAGCTCAGCCATCATTTGAAATGTTTAACCTCAGCCATCATTTGAAATGTTTAAGCTCAGCCATCATTTGAAATGTTTAAGCTCAGCCATCATTTGAAATGTTTAAGCTCAGCCATCATTTGAAATGTTTAACCTCAGCCATCATTTGAAATGTTTAACCTCAGCCATCATTTGAAATGTTTAAGCTCAGCCATCATTTGAAATGTTTAAGCTCAGCCATCATTTGAAATGTTTAAGCTCAGCCATCATTTGAAATGTTTAAGCTCAGCCATCATTTGAAATGTTTAAGCTCAGCCATCGTTTGAAATGTTTAACCTCAGCCATCGTTTGAAATGTTAGAGCTCAGCCATCATTTGAAATGTTTAACCTCAGCCATCATTTGAAATGTTTAAGCTCAGCCATCATTTGAAATGTTTAAGCTCAGCCATCATTTGAAATGTTTAACCTCAGCAATCATTTGAAATGTTTAACCTCAGCCATCATTTGAAATGTTTAAGCTCAGCCATCATTTGAAATGTTTAAGCTCAGCCATCATTTGAAATGTTTAAGCTCAGCCATCATTTGAAATGTTTAAGCTCAGCCATCATTTGAAATGTTTAAGCTCAGCCATCGTTTGAAATGTTTAACCTCAGCCATCGTTTGAAATGTTAGAGCTCAGCCATCATTTGAAATGTTTAAGCTCAGCCATCATTTGAAATGTTTAACCTCAGCCATCATTTGAAATGTTTAAGCTCAGCCATCATTTGAAATGTTTAACCTCAGCCATCATTTGAAATGTTTAAGCTCAGCCATCATTTGAAATGTTTAAGCTCAGCCATCGTTTGAAATGTTTAACCTCAGCCATCGTTTGAAATGTTAGAGCTCAGCCATCATTTGAAATGTTTAAGCTCAGCCATCATTTGAAATGTTTAACCTCAGCCATCATTTGAAATGTTTAAGCTCAGCCATCATTTGAAATGTTTAACCTCAGCCATCGTTTGAAATGTTTAAGCTCAGCCATCATTTGAAATGTTTAAGCTCAGCCATAGTTTTAAATGTTTAACCTCAGCCATCATTTGAAATGTTTAAGCTCAGCCATCATTTGAAATGTTTAAGCTCAGCCATCATTTGAAATGTTAACCTCAGCCATCATTTGAAATGTTTAAGCTCAGCCATCGTTTGAAATGTTTAACCTCAGCCATCATATGAAATGTTTAAGCTCAGCCATCATTTGAAATGTTTAAGCTCAGCCATCATTTGAAATGTTTAAGCTCAGCCATCATTTGAAATGTTTAACCTCAGCCATCATTTGAAATGTTTAACCTCAGCCATCATTTGAAATGTTTAAGCTCAGCCATCGTTTGAAATGTTTAACCTCAGCCATCATTTGAATTGTTTAAGCTCAGCCATCATTTGAAATGTTTAACCTCAGCCATCATTTGAAATGTTTATGCTCAGCCATCATTTGAAATGTTTAACCTCAGCCATCGTTTGAAATGTTTAACCTCAGCCATCATTTGAAATGTTTAAGCTCAGCCATCATTTGAATTGTTTAAGCTCAGCCATCATTTGAAATGTTTAAGCTCAGCCATCATTTGAAATGTTTAACCTCAGCCATCATTTGAAATGTTTAACCTCAGCCATCATTTGAAATGTTTAACCTCAGCCATCATTTGAAATGTTTAAGCTCAGCCATCATTTGAAATGTTTAAGCTCAGCCATCATTTGAAATGTTTAAGCTCAGCCATCATTTGAAATGTTTAACCTCAGCCATCATTTGAAATGTTTAACCTCAGCCATCATTTGAAATGTTTAACCTCAGCCATCATTTGAAATGTTTAAGCTCAGCCATCATTTGAAATGTTTAAGCTCAGCCATCATTTGAAATGTTTAAGCTCAGCCATCATTTGAAATGTTTAACCTCAGCCATCATTTGAAATGTTTTAGCTCAGCCATCATTTGAAATGTTTAAGCTCAGCCATCATTTGAAATGTTTAAGCTCATCCATCATTTGAAATGCTCAGATGAAGCGTGTGTACTTGAGGCATGAGATATGGAACACTCCTCCATTTTCCTCCTTTTCCCATCTTCCCCCAAAAATATATCATGTAAAGATTTTCACTTAATCTACTTACGTATAAATTTTATCTGAATATATCTTAGCGTTTGTGAGCTAAGAGTCTTCAAATTTTGGGGCGGCATACGGCGGACAGTCGGACTTTTTTACAATTGTACTTTTTAAGGATCTACAAACTCTAAAATTGGAGAGAAAAAAAGTTGAGAGTAGCTAAAATTTTAAATTTCAGGTCAATCACAATGATATGTCAACCAGAATACAATCTTGAATTGCTCATGAAAGATAACATAAACAGCGCGTACTTCTACCGCATTATATCTGTGAAAAGCCAAGCACACGTTTTCTTTCTCTGCATATAATTGAGGGAAATCACCTTCTATACGGCGGTATAATTTTCCAACCACAAGAACAGTACGGCAACTAACAACGGCCGTCCGATCCAAGAACGACAAGCGCTTGACACAATTCCCATCATTGGGCGATTACTAGTTGGACGGGCCGAACAAACGTGACCATCTTATCACCCAGTGCAATTGCAAGCAATCAGTCACCTTACTTACCACTAAACCACAAGAACTAAATTACAGGTGTTTGGTGTTAACGCATCAACAATTACAACCCTCTGTGTAGTGGAAAAGCGCAGCCCAGTAGTGTAGTGGCAGTATATGAAACCAAGTTTTCTTTGAATTTTCGCAAGGTCGAACATGTAAGCTTTTCAAGATTTTTAAGCTTTTAAATTATTTTGTACAGCAACCACCCACTATTCGGTATGATGTTGCATGTGATATTTCCTAGATGAGGGAACATTTATAGCTTTCTAATCATATTACAGTCAGTCCGAAAATGATGAGACACAAATTTGGCTAGGACTTTCACAACGAATTTCAAAGAGATTCGAATTATAGATTGTCTCGGACAGTCCTAAGAATAAACAAACTTTGAACATACTACCAAACGCGTTAGCATACATATTTTCACCACTTCTAATTAAAGAAGTATTATCCCAGTTGAAGTTTTTTTGCGGGATGATTGTCGAAAGGAGAAAGGTGGGGTAGCGGTTTAGACGAAAAATTGGTTTCTATATCTCAAAAGCACCTTATGCTAGGAAATTGAAACATGAAATTTATATAGAGCTTCGATAAGGGTACATTTGCAAATAAAATGGTAGGCTTGGGTAGGGGGAGCCGAAGTAATTTCAAACTGATAAAGTGGGTTCTATTGAAAAATCCAGCAACTCTTCGAGTACCTACAGATTCCTAATAAATATCCTTGAAAAATTCGAGGCACACCAAGAACACGTGTGTATAACCGAAAACTTTTATTAGAATGTGTTCGTTGTTTTGCCGTACAAAAGACTTTTTTTATAACTTCTTGCACTAACTTACGACTATACGACAAAGACAAATTTAAAAAAAACTAATAGCTGAGGTGCATTTATTGAGTGACCCTTTTCAACGACTAACAGAAGAATCAGTAATGAAAATAAAAGTAACAAAAATAGTTCTCCACCTTTTTCTGAACCTGTGACAATAATTTTAACTTTGAATCCCATGTGATTACAATTAGACTAAAAAAGAAGCCTAAATAAGTGTACAGATTATGCCAGTTTGTTATCTAAAAATGATAAACCGGAATATAAAATTGAAAATAAATAAATAATTTTGAATTGCATATCCTCAAGCAACCATTAGATAAATATTAAATCCATCACTTGCGACTACATAAATTTTGATCGATAAGAAATGATAATAATAAAAGTGAAAAGTATAAATCAGAATAATCGATCGATCGGTTCAGATGCTACAGACGTTGTCTGTTCTTTCATAAAATCCGATAGATGCCTGTTAAACATAAGGCAATAAATTATTTCTTCAAACTGAAATTCATAGCAATATTAAACAATCTTTTATGTTGATCTTCCACCTTCTTATGATCGTAAGACTCGGTTTAGTATTACAACGATATTTTGTTACCTTTGCGATCTCGATACCATAAAACGAACGGTTCGAATGCAAAATCGTATAGAGTTTGCCATAAATCTCAATTCGAGTTGTAAAAATTCATCGAGTCGAGAGGCGATCTTGAGTTTTCTCGATCGCAAGATCGATACAAAAACAATTCAAATAAGAATGTGCCTATTTTCTTGGACTGCGTGCGATACGTCGTCGAGACCAAATACGTTTTGTATTCCATAAAAATGGAATCTTGATACGATCGTTTTGGAGAGTCTACATGAAATTAAGAAAGTATTTCGAATCACTCCTACTCCAATTACACACTATGCTGCACTATACTACGAATTTTGAGTTCGAAGAACGATCGATCTTCACTCGAAGAAAAACCACTTATTTCTATTGTTTCAATGATTTGCTAAAATTCAGTTTTTGCTTTTGGAGCGGTCTTAATATGGGCCTTAAGAAATTGGTGCACTATTATACCAAAACTTTATTTTTTCTTCATGTGGGAGAATTTGTTCCAGAAAAAATATTAATAAATCTACAAAACAAACAAAAATGGACAAAATTTCACTTCCGGGATGAAAATTGTTAAAAAATATTGAAATCTTCAATTTAATCACAGTCAAGGCTACTTCAAGCTGTTGAGTTTGTGGTCAAGCGTTCGAAGCTGACATTTGCGATATTAGATACCCTATGTATGAAATTCCATTTTTGTGTAGCCAGTGCGATGTGTGAAAAATATTCGTAAATCGTTTGAAATTGAATGTGCACACACATGACAGTACTGTTGGTGCCTTATTTTTCCCATTTATTTTTCGCTTGTATTGCTTGTGGTTAAAAAATTGCAATAGTAGAATGAAAGATCCAAAGGTTACCTGGTACTCGTTTCACATTTTGCACTACCTTTGTATATGAAGTAGATACTCGGACAATGAGCTGTATAATTTTATTATTTTAATTAACTAAGTATTTTGATCAATTTAAGAAAAAATTTAAGCTTGATCAATATTTTTTTTTATCGTTTTAAACAAAAACAAATTCTCCGTCCGTCTGACCGCCGTAGGTAAACGTTTGTGATCGCTCGTAGGTCACAAGCCCTTTAATCTAATAAGTTAAAAAAATTATAGTAATGAAAATGAACATTTGTAGTCACTTTTAAACTAAGATTTTTGTTCCTATATCTTATCAACCGCTTATGCTGGGAAGGCGAAACTTGCAAACGTTTATGCTTGGACGTTGAAACTTGGAATTTATATTGATCAAGCTATGATAGTAGAGCCATTTCCAAAAAAAAATTCGATATAGATGAAGGAGTTGGGTGTGGGGGAATAGCTGAAATTCTTACCTTTTTTTTGTCGCACATAAGACTCACGTGTTTGATCTTCATTCCAGCAATGTAGTCATCGGCGTCTTGGTTCAAATTTACCTATGAGAGACAATAGTGCATATTCTTTGTCGCGGCACTTAACACCTTTATGTCAAGCCGATCTAAAATTAATTAACACCACAGACCACACTACCTCTAAACCACATTCTCCTTATTCGCGCACTAATTTATAATTAACATAATTCTTATCTACTGTGCAGCTACAACCGGCTTCTAATTTGTCCTCTCCACATTACGTCTGCAGTTTTATTAATTTCGTGCACATTTTAAATTGCACGCCTACTTTTTCGCGTGTGCATTGATCAAGTTAAATTGATAAAAGGTATCGGGTGAACACGATCAAAATCGCTTCATATACAAACAAATTTTCTTTTTTTGTATACCCTTCTATAAAAGCTTGAAAGTAGTCGCTTCGAAATGATCCACCTCCGCTGCGATCTTGATGACTGCAAAAAACAGTTCTTAGCCAGCTGCGGCTAAGTTAGCATCTTAGAATTTGAGCTCAGTAACTTTCAAAACGATTACTAAACTTCTTACTTGCAAGTGCTGATCTTAAGATGATCGTGATCTTGCCATTGTGTCTTTTTTTAAAGTTGAAAATTTAAAAAAAAAATCGGAAAAACATATTCGCATTTTTTTGATCGAAATTTATCATTCCGCGAAAATCTCGAATTTTATTTTGTGCTAATTGGTGATATTTATTTGATTTGTGTTTTAAACAAAAAAAAAAAAATAATAAAATTGTTCAATGCTAGAACAAGTGATTCTAAAATTTATTAAATAGATATTTAATATTAATATTAAATATTTATTATTTAGAAAATTCGAAATATACAAAATATCTGATCGAAAAGTATGGCACGAATTGGATTATTAATTGCCGTCCTGTGCGGATTACTTACAAAAGGTAATAATTTATAACAAGAATAGTTGAACGATATTAGCCGTAAGTAGTCTGGTTCTAAATCGGGTACTTTCAAGTGCTCCATTGAGTTGAAATTTGCTAACTTAAGCAGCGGTTTTGATGTTTTTCACTATTCCAATGGAACTTTGTACTTTTCGGTGATTACATTGCTCTATGTAAATAATAATTATAAGTTTGTTCACCTTTCTGAAAAATGCGAGCAATTCGGGTAGCTAAATTCCATAGTTGATTCTTGTGATAACTTGTACATTAAAATTGTTTTCGTCGACTCTTAGCACTTGGCAGACAAACTAGTTGAGTAATAATCTAAATTCTGAAGGGTATTGCGATATACAGAATTGATTGTAAAGCTTGTTTTGTACAGGGATCTTTATCTTCCAACTCAAGCGAAAATTTAATAAGCTGTAGTAGGATAGGAATTATTGTCTAAAAATGTACCAACATCTATGTATATTTATTAAAGATATTAAAATTAAAAATTCACCATTCGTTAATTTTCCCTTCTTTTTGAAAAGTAAAAAACGGAAGTGTAATACATTTGTGTACATAATTACCTGCACCATAGAGTAAAAATTTGTATATGTGATTACAAGCTTTACGTAATTTTGAATATTTTATTTTATATCCATAGACCACCTAGGGCCACTTTAACCCTAGCTGGTTAGAGGGTAGGCTAACAAACTATTCCCAAAAAAAAACTATGTTGAAAACATTCTAAAAAAATCTTATATTGGCCGAAAGGGAATGTCCCAAATTCGATCACAGAAATATTATCGAAGAGTACACGGCTTGTTTGGGCTAAGCAAATAAAATAGTCATTCTTGAACACAATATTACTATAAAATGTTTTAAATTCAAAAATTACTAATCGAAGTGTTCAAACTATTAACGTTTAATTTTAACATTACTAAAATGTATTTATTTTCTTTAATTAAACTTCCTAATACATATTTCATAATGTTAAAAAAAAAAAAGAATTAAAAACCTGTGCAGGGGCGAATATAATAAAATCCAGTAATTGATTTGAAGCAACTGGCCTATGGAAAAGAGGGCGATTCAATATTCCATTAGACCTAAGAGATTTGACTAAATTCGTGAAAAATTATACGACAACACTCTCCAATAACAAGAGCTTAAAGAAGTAAAAACTAATTGGAGCTTTGGGTATCTTCAGACTTTGAAAACGTAGAATAATTTAATAATACAACACTATTAACTTCCCTTATTTATTAGATAGATAGATTTGAAATGAGTTGATCTGGTTAAACTCTGTCACTGAAGCCACAGTTGGGCTTATTGTGACGTCCCCCCGGATTGACTACACTTTTACCCTAGCTGGAGTTCAATCCCTGCGAATAGGACAGGATTTCCGATGGTTGTTACTGCTAAGGAAAAATTAAGTTTTATTGAAAAGGTACTGGAATTAAAAACAATTAAAAAACTAATCAGAGCTAAGAAATATGACAAATTTCGTCAATTTTGATTTATTTTAGGAGGGAGTAGGGGGTAGAGAGGAGAATGGGGGTAAAGGGATAGAGAAAGTAGATAAGGAGGAGCAATATGTAGGGTGAAGGGTAGAATGATAAGGGTACACAGAAGGGGGGTATCCAGTGGGAGGGTGAAGGGTTGAAGTTAGGAGAAAGGGGTATAACAAGAAAAGTAAGGGGTGAGGGAAATCAGTTGTTTAAAAAGGGATAGGTGAAGTGGGGGAAGAGGTAGGAGTAGTATTTAAAATTCTATGGGTGTAGTCAGAAGGGAATACCACTCTCGCAGTGTCGCTTTTTCTTCTCGTCGTTTCATCGAGTTTCGTTTCATCGTTTTGTCCCTACATAATATCTTTCTTCTCTATCGTGTAACGAAATGTGCTTAAACGTGACGCGTCCTTGAAATTTCACTCGCCGCTAAAGAAGTTTCACTTCAAAAAATTCTCGGTCCTTATACAAAGAACCCGTAAAAGTAAAATTGATTCAATATTTTATCTGACCTAAGAGATAAGTTGAAATTCGTGAAGATATATGTGCCCTCTTTTTATTAGCCGAAGTAGAACTCTCAATTATTGTATTTTAAGCGAGTTGAGCAGAAATGGATTGTCGTTGACTTGAAATGGAGAATGGTGTATACTTGAACATTATCGTGTGTTCTGCTGTGAGTATTTATTCAACTGGAATTGCTCATACTTCTTGGCGGTAAGATTTAAATCACAATGTGGTGCTGGAGGTTGGTTGATACAATAGAGAAAGTTACTTAGGTGCTATTGAAACCTCGTACCTACTGACAATACAGTTTCCATACTTCTTAGATAATGACTATGCCTGCGCTGACGTAGGTATATTCCACAGTTTTTAGTTCATAAAAAAATTTTGTATCACTAAAAAATCTCGGTGGGTTCTAAAAAGTTGATCCGCTTCCACATACCTAAATAATTAGGCATGCAATTCTTTTCACTCTCAATTCGATTCATTTTTTGCACTAAAATTAACCTTGCATTTACATTTCTTACGGCATCCGCATAAATTAAAATCACAAAAACACCATCCCACACAATAGGAATTCTTCACAACCACAATATGGAGACCAGAATAGTTATCAAGAGCATTAGCTTAATTTTCAGCTATCATCGTTTCAATTTACTATACATGCAATTTTAATAAGATGTCTGTTTGAATACGATTTAATTTTTGAATTATATACGCTTGTTAATATCCAGATAAAAAAAATTGCATTGTAATGGAGACACGACCAGAAAATGTGCATTCCACTTTAATTTCAGGAAACATCTGCAGATTTGTACAATAAAAATGACGTACTACTTTTAAAAATGTTTATAAAACAATACAAAAATTTTCGATTATGTAATGACGATGAGATAATTGAACAGCAATAACAATAATTTGTAATGACTAATGAGTCATTCACGAATCCGATTTAGTTCGAGATTTTCGAAAATGAATTCGACCATTTCGTAAGTAGATTAAGCTTTATTTAAGTATAGCGTTAACACCTGAGAGGTATGCGTATTTTTAGAATAAAAATTTAAGTGGGTTTGGTGAATTTGCCTGGTTTGGTTTGATAGAAAAATTTTGCAACATTTTTACGAGATAAGGCGAATTTTTGTGACCCCCTTGTTCTAGTGAACTAAAATTTGATAACTTACAGAATATATCCAAAGGAAGTGATGCTAAGCCGACACAAGAACTGGACTTTTGTTTTTATTTTTCAATGATATAAGAGCCTGAGAAGTCCACTACATTTATCCTCTAACTAAAGAAAGTTATATTCCCAAAATTACTAAGTTTTTTTTTATTTGAAACGAAGTAGTAGTAATTTATGGTAAATAAATGCAAAATTTCGCTGTAAACCTCATTTTAAGACGTTCGGTTTGGTTCAAAGTCAAACTATTTTGTGAAAATGCTGATACGCTTTACTCATCAGAAGGCATCACATACTGCCATTGAATTTTTCTACAAACTATAATATTTCAGAGCGAACTATTTTCTAATAACTTTAATTCTTTTTATAATTTTTTTCAACCGTTGTTTGGTAGGTAAAACATATAGAAGACCATTATTACGAAACTTTTAATTTAATCTAGTAACGTAAAATGCGTAATGAATTAAACCTCTAGTTAAAGTCAGCATGAATGTATTTTTCCACTAGACACTATAGCCTTTATATTATCAAGTTTATTGAAATATTATTTTTAATAATCTCATTGTATAGTGTAGGAGTTCGATTTATAATAAAATTTGGTTGTCACGAATTTGGTCACATATGAAATCTTGTGAACTTTTGTATTTATTAAAAATACCTAGTGCCCGCGGCTTCGTATGCGTTTTTAAAAAATTCATCCAAATTAAGCCTAATCTACATTTCTCGACATACTTTCTTGTATGTAGCTAATTAAGCGAATACTTAAAGTTAAAAGATATATTTCATAGAATTATGACCTATGGTCTATCATTAAACAAAAACCTGCCAACAGTCTGGGCAAACAGGAGATAGCTTGTTAGGGAATATAAAACAAATTATAAATCCGATTAGTTTTCCCCCGAGAGCGAATTTTTTATGTCATTAGACCTAAGAAATATGCCGAAATTCGTGAAAACATACACTAGCAATTTAAATCCCTTTACGGGTTGAATATCGGAAAATTGTGAAAATTGGCTACCTCTCTCAAAATTTAATTATTTTTTTCAAGAATTCCTCAATGATGGCTCTATACAGAAATCAATTTTTAGCTTTCTATCCTAAGCAGTTTTCGAAAAATAAAAATCGGAATTCTTCAGCATCCACAAATTTTACTTATTTATTTTTTAATAATAAAATATTGTGATCGAACTGAAATTAAAAAAAAAATATTGCCCCATATTTTGGGCCAAAAAAAATTTCCGTTTGTCCGCCGTAGATGCTTTAGGACCCAAAACCCAAAAAAAAATTCCATCTGTCCGCCGTAAACGCTTTAGGACCAGTAAACCCAAGAAAATGTTCGTCTGTACGCCGTAGGCGCTGTACGCAAAAGCGTTTGAATGCTCACAGATAATTCCTTCTCTAAAAGAGGTAACTTTGTATGGTATGGGTGTGAGGAGGGCATAGTAGAGGAGATTCGAGTTTTATATCTCAGGAACTTATACTAGGCCGCTGAAACTATATATAGAACTACCTTCTGCAGTAAGAAAATTTGGTAACTAATGAATTCGACCTTCTCTTTTATTAAACTAAAAGTCAACGTTCGTAAACAATGCAAATAGAAAATTCTTAATAGTATTGCTAGCGTAATAATCAGTAAGTTTAGCACCCTATGACTCAAAGAAGGTATTCGGACAGGTAAGATCAGTTGTTAATTGAAGCTAAGTGTTAGTCCACATTAAGGATTGAATTACTTCCTTCTTCGAGGAATAGAGTGGAAGTATTATTAGTCTTAAGTTTAATTTAAGTATGTTAATTAATCATTAATCGTAGAAGGTTTGTGTCGAAATTGGTCCTTAAGTATGAATTATAGTTAAGTCATACAACATTTGAAATTGCTGCATGACATAAATTATACTACTAAAGTTGTAAAGCTATAGAAACATATCTAATCACTTAAACATTGTATTGTATCTATATATAAAGGAATTTTATGGATGAAATAAATGTTTTTGATTATGTTTACTTCCTTCTTCAGGATGTAGTTAGATAAAATAAATAAAATATAAATCAAAATCAATCCGTTGATCAATAAATTACGAATTTGTTTAAAATTTAATTGTAATGTTAAATAGACTGTTATTTATAGAGAAAAGTTCGTTTAGGAGAAATCGGTATAAATAGCTTGTACTGTGTTATATATTTATGATATTTGCACAAAATTTATTTGAGATCTATTGAGCTGTCTTTAAGTTATAGATACATCATCAACATGCTTGCAAATAGGAAATTCACAACAGCTTTATTTATAAACTTTATATTACCTTGATTGTAGGATAAACTAATTTAAAATAGAATTCAGATTTTCCGATTTTTTCTTTCTATAATCAACGAAATTCTGTGTGGTGGTTTGACTCAATTGATTGAAATTAAAACTGCGTGTTCATATTGTTTCAGCCAACGAGATTTAGAAAGTGAATGCGTATTGCATCAATATTAATTTCGCCTTCGCTCATCATAAATCGAATCATTTCACAGTATGATTCCAAACTGAATGCCTAGACTAGGTGGGCGAAAATCGAACTGGTTCTGAATCTTCTGTTGCTTGCATTACAGCATCGCTTGATGATGAAAAAGTGAAGCAGAGAGAGAAGCTTCGTTTCAGTAATAAAAAATTAACACACATATTCACTTCAGATTACTTCCTAAGAATTAAAAATTTATTTCAGCAGGAATGGTAAGATCATCTTTCAAAATTATATTTTCTGCTTTTAATACTTACTGACGCGTTTCCACTATCGCCTTCATGTGCTTTGGATGAGTCGACCTAGCACCTATGCGGAAGTGAAAACGGCACATTCGCGTTAGTTTGCAACTCAATTCGTGAACCGCCCACATTTGCGTCGATGGCGTTGTTTGGACGCACATCAAAGAGATTTGCGATGAGAACGAATGTAGCGTTTCCACTTACGCCTAGACATTCGCGCTCATCACACATGCCCAATGCACATGAAGGCGATAGTGGAAACGCGGTACAATAGTAATGATAGATTGGTTTACTCTTCGTTCTATTTAAAGAATGCATTAAAAGGAGTAAGTACCTTCATTTAGAGTCCATTTATTTAGACAAATCGAAATCCATTTAATGAGTTAATTTTGAATTCACTTGCTGAATTTTTTAAGATCCAATCTCTGCAAAAAAAAATTCATACGATACGTCTGAAATGAATTAGAACTGATAAATAAATTTTCCCGTATCCGTATCGAACTCGCAATCACTTGATGAATCGTTTCTGAATTCACTGCGCTATAAAGTGGTTTGCTCTGGTACTAAGATTCTTAACTACTACAGTACTGAAAAGTTAGCTGAAGGATAATTTTGGGGAACTCAAAAAACCGATTAAATTAGAGTAGGGAAATAGTTCAAAATTCGTTTTAAACTCAGTCAAACTTCGACAGCTCGACCTACAACAGCCGTGAAAATTGTTCGAGTTTTAAAGATTTCGAGCTATAGAACACAATTTTGTTGCTTGAATAAAAAATAGATAAAGTTTCGAGGAAACGTAAAAAAATAGCAAAGTTCAACGAAACCTGGTTTAACAGTACTAATGTTATTTACAAACTGTCTATTTTCCCTCGCAGTATTATCATTACAAATTGTCTAATGTAGAACAATAGAATTTATTTATACATACTTTGCATTTTCTTTTTAAAAGCCACGCTATTAAAATATCAAAATTCCGACAAAATTAGATTTTTTTGCAAAGGTGTATCAAATTATTTTATTTACCTGCTTCACTTCCAAAGGTATAATATTTCATTCGTATGATCTACATACGGCTTTAATGCGGTCGCGAAAAATGATTTCATCTGTTTGCTTTTTATTCGAGCTTAAAATTTGCGTTGATAAGGAAATTCACACAAGAAAATTTTCCCAATTTCGACTGAACAGCGTAATTAAGTCTAAAAAAAATACTGAAACCTGTGCTCCATGTTTACCTTCGTTTTAATGAGACGAGGGTGAAACTATCAATTAAAATGTCGACGACTAATTGATCGCACTCAAGCCAGTGATTTATTGTGAAAGATAAGAAATAGTGGAACTGAATACGGTAGGCGGCCAAAGAGATTTATGTAGTGCGGACTTGATTTAATTATAAATATTAAATTTAGCAAATCGTGTTTGTTTCTATTATTGCAACAATAACTCGTTCGATTCTTATTGCATTATAGTAACATTTGGAGCTGAAGAAACGGATTGTAGTACAATTGGCTAGAGATTAGGCTTGTGTAGTTCGTGAACGAACTTTTGTAGTTCGGAAGAGCGTTCCAATAAGAGAAATGAACGAACTAGTTCGCAGTGAATTCCGGTCCTAGTTCGTTTGTAGGAAAAATCATTCCAATCTCGCGAAGTGGGAACCGAACCATACTTTAGTTCGCGAGGGAAGTAAGAATTTTTTTTTGGGAATCATATTTGCGTACAACACCTTTCATTTCAGTCTCGCGAACTGCAAATTCAAAAAAAAGGAATTAGTTCGTTCGCGAGGAAAGTGAGGACCTACTTCACTTGGAGTCACTCACTTTAAGGAACGAGTTCTGTGAAGTAGTTCCGAAACTTTTCGTTTCATTGGTCCTTCTTTTCGTCAGTATATTATGTAGAAGATGGGGAACAAAATAAAAAAAGTCAGTAGAGTTCAGCGAAGTAGTTCCGATACTTTTCGTTCCATCGTTACGTGAGTAGATCTACAAAATGACGACAAAAAAAAAATGGTCGGCACATCGAACAAATGACGAAAGCAAAAAAAGTTCGGTCATGTTTTTTTGCCACGTGTCCAATGGAACTGCCGTTCACCAACAGAAGTGAGTTACTTCACTCACTCACTTAATTGAAGTGTTCTTTTGGAACAGTTCACTCCTGAACGACCCATCACTACAATTGACTCGTTTGTGAAGTTAACTAAACTAAAAGTAAGTTAGGTCGTTTCCCAATACCTTGCTTCGTCTAAGTCTACGTCTATGTTGACGTCACAGCATAGCATTGATATTATAACAGTTTAAAAAAAGCTCGGCTAAACCGTCAAAATGGATCAGCTGATGCTTATTTGCATAAGTTTGCTTTGATTGGCTGGTAGTCAAGACACGAACCGAAAATGAATTGAGACACAGCTTTGCTACGTCTGACGTCATTAACTGTTAACTAGACGTAGACGTAGACGAAGCAAAGTATTGGGAAACAACCTTAATATCATGTACAGTGCAACCCGCTTATAAAGTATTCGCTAATGTGAAAGGTTCTTATGTTGATTATAACGTACTCTCGGCTATAACGGTCTACTTTTATGGTCTCCTCAAGATCCTTTATAACCGGGTTGCACTGTAGATATAATGTGGTTGTCATTTTAAAGAACATTTACTTGCTACCTCCTCTAATTTACGAGTACATTATAAAGTTCTAACTAAAACTAAAATAAGGAAAATTTAATGATTTTTATATTTGTTTATAACTATTTGTTACGTTCTGTTCAATGCAAAAGAAAATTGAGTTTACGGAAATATCGGCCATGCAATACTAAACAAATTTGATAATAAATAGTCAAATTTTTAATACAGTTCTGGCGTTAATAGGATAACTCTTAAAATCTGGGCTATTGCCAAAATTACTATTAACAATTAATTTACAGTGTCTGTTTTTTTTAAGCCATCCATATCCCATATTCATATTCTTCATAATTAATAGCGACTGGTATCTTCCCATCGCATTTTCCTGTTTTCACTGTTAATTAGAGCCGTAAAATATTTCACATAATGCAAAATGCTTCTCATCACTTGTACCAACAAAGCCAACAAACCATCAAAAAAAAAAATTCTTCTGCTCAAAATTCCGAACAATAGTTCATTACGATATTTTGTCAAAATGCCAAGATCAAGCTCAAGGCAACGAAAATATTTTCAAAACGACGTCATGGAACAAGTGGAGCAGAAATGCAACTTCCTATGGTCTCATACTGTATCATATGTGTGTCTAGTCAAGCGTCCCGATATATGTTTTTCTGATTAATGCTATGCCATATGGAATCACAACAATTCACAAAGGCTTGGATCCAATTCGAGATCAAACACAAGATCATCGACAAAGAACTTTCGATCAATATCGATTTTGACATGACTGCCTAAATACCAATTTACACGATCCATGCTTTTGATGAAGTGAAACAAATTCACACCATTCTAATTGGAATTTGTTAATAAAACATACAAACAATGTTGATCGCTTTTCACATTATCGTTTCGTCGACACTTGAACGCGACGCAAAGACGCTTATAAGCTTTGCGCAACAAAATCTTCAACGCTTTGACTATTCGATCACGGCCACAACGTCAATTGTCCGTTGTCAAAACGATCAAAAACTTTTTGATCAATTCAAGAACTGAGGCTTAAGAAACGAGATGAGTACTCGTCAGAACTAGCAATTTGCTTGATCTTTTTTTCCCAGTTGTTAAGCGCCAAGCGCGTGCTAATCGAATTATTTAGACGTTGTGTTTTGAAATTTGTCTTTTATTGGCCGTATTAAATTATAGATCGTTATGTTAAATGGTTCCTAATTGCTTCTATTTGTTTATTTTTTTTTTTACAGAATTAGTGCTATGCTCACCCAGGGACACTTCCCGGCTTACGATTAACAGGTAAGTGGTTTAGTTTAAGAAAAAATTCGTGTTATAAGACATATGACATTCCGTCAACGATTTCTCGACAGCTAATAAGTGTACTTAGTTTAATCGTATTTGCTCAGTAGCGGATCTCCTGCCAAATGTAACCTTCAACTGTTGAAGTGCAACGTCTACCAACTCTTGAAATTGTCCACGTCTTAACTTGACAGGTACACTCTGGTGGTTCTTTAATGGGCTAATAGCATATCTTCGTAAAAAGACAACAATGCTTTAAAAATTTCAGAGAAAACTAAGATCTGAAGAAGGAACGAATATAATGTCCCAATTTTTTTCGAAGGACTATTCACATATTCACCCGTATTGCGAATGTCGCGGTCACGTCATTTCGATGCCGATGCGAAGTGTCACGTCGATCGAAAAAAGCGATTGTGTAACTCCATCGACGTGACTCAATGGCATTGCCATATTGATATGTATATATCAGCTGTAAATTGTAAATTTAAGTTCTTGTATGCCTTCGTTTACAACTATGACGTTATTTTTCTGCAATATCAAATGCTACATTCAAATTTAAGATGCGGATAATGCTTTTTTTCTAAAGTGGAAAAGCAATACATCTTGTTCGGCCCATTTGTGGCTCTCACTTCTGCTTGCGTCTCGTGACGGTAGTCCCAAAGAATTTTACCGTGCCGAAAATTCGAGCCATATTTCTTTAATGTGTGTCGATCTACACCACGTTTAATGACGATTACTTGTTGCGAATCCATCAAAATAAGGAAAGATACATCTTTTTGTCAAATATATACTTGCATTTTTGCATCGACGTTAATTTTCTTCAGGCGTCACGGACTCGGAATGTCATCGACGAAAAATGACGATCAAAGTGACAACGGTCGATGACAATCGACATTCGCAATCGTCTTTTCATGCGTCGATATCAAATCGCCATCGAAGTGACGCGACGTGACAATCACAATACGGTCGATTGAACTTTGTATTTGGCTATCAATTAAAAGGTTTTCTCGTTGTACTATTTTCTCAATAAATTGGTTTAATTTTTCCAGTTCTGCGTCGGTACTGGGTAATGCCGGTGCAATTCTGATCCAGTGTCAATAAAACATATTGCCCAATCAAAATAGAGTTCAGAAATTTAAAATTCTATCTGATATTAACCCGACAAAATCTGAATACAGTTTAACGGTAGGTGGAGGTTTTTCCAAACTAATTTCATACTCAGGAACCATCCCGGGACTATTCTACACGTTACTTGAAAATTTTATCGAAATCGGCTGAGAGGTTTAGGAGTTCATAGAGAACATACATACATCCATACGTACATACAGCCATACATCATACAAACATACATACATCCTCTTTTATATTATAGATATGTACACAACATCAATAAATAATAATATTAATATTGCATTCAAATCATACAATAAAAAAAATTGTTTAATTTGTTGTTATGCTAATTTACATAAATATTATTGAAAAAATTTAGATTTTAATTTTTCTATTATGGAACAGAAAATTAGCTTATGTTCTTATAGTTTCAACGACATACCGTCAATGCACTTGCGATAAGATACACTTAAAACGTTAAGATATTATATTAGATTATGTCACAAAGTGACAAGCATTATAGTAAAGTGTATAGTTGTCAGAAGTGTGTTAAAATCTGCATTTAGTCGTAATAGAATTCTTCGGACGAGGTCGACTGTTTGTTATTTTCCTAATAGCGAGGCAGAGACATTTTCAAAGATAGCAGAAACTGAAAAATGTTTTGAACTTAAGACTGAAACTGACAATATTTTAATTATTTCAAAATAAGTTATAAAAATAAACGTTTTAAATTGGTAGGAATGAGACAAACTAATAAATATTGATTGAATTGAATTGATTTAATTTTTATAAATGTTTAAACAGGAAAAAGCCGAAATCGCTTTTTAAGATTCTTGAACTATAAATGTTAATGAGTTGTGTCGCCTGTTTGATTAGATTACATTTTTATTACTTCATACTGTAGTTTTATATGTTTTTTAAAACTATAATAAAATAATCCTATGGTGTTATTTTCTCACTGTTATTAACTATTTTAACGCTGAAGAATTAATTAAGATATTCATTATGTTCGTTGGTACAAATTAAGTAAAGAAAATGGACTCGGACTTAGGGATAGACTTTTGTAGTTCGCGATAAAGCTAGTTCAAAAGAGCGTTTCTATAGTTGAAATAAAGGAACTGGTTCGCAGACAGTCCCGTTCCTAGTTCGTTTTCCATTGCCGTTTTGCTCAACATCATCATTATTACTACTAGACATACTGACCTGTTTTTGCTCATCATTTTCAACCAGACTTACTGTCTTCGAACTACATCACTGAACTGCCCTAAACTAATCAACTATGAACTAAAAGAACGAACTAGGGATCTAGAATCGTAAGTGGTCGCTCACTATGGTGAACTAAAATGGGCAAGTTTAAACCATCCATAGTTAATCTTACCGTGCTCAAAAATATTTGAAACCAGAGAAAATTACTGCATTTTAATGCTGAATTTCATGAAATTTTAATAATTATGTCGTTAGTCTTAGGAAAAAATTTCAATTTCATGTTGTTCCCTTGTGGAAATTAAAAAATTCATAGCCATCCAATGCTGAGACTGCTCTCTCGGACCTAGTTCAACACAGTTTAAAACTGGCTTCTTCAGTGAAGGTTCTTCAGCTGGCATATCCTCAATGGCAATAAACGTAACAACGATTTCTGGCTAAAAGTCGTTATACCGACGTCGAGACGACCATAAAATTATTTCCAAAATTAGTCGGTAAGACCAAGGGAGTGGCGAAATTAACCAAATCGGTTAAGTCGGACCGACGACGTCAGGGCCACTTATTCGTGTTATTTAGAATAGAAACATCCTTGTTTCTGTCCACTGGGGAAAATAATTTGAAACTAATTTTTTCAAAAATACTTTGAAATTTATTTAAAATAATATGAAAATTATTTTTAATAATTTGAAAATTATTTTAAAAAATTTGGAAATTATTTTTGTTTTATGCGTCCTGTGCATAACCTATTTTAAATAATTTAATAAATTTAGCAGATCACTTTTCGCCTCATAAAAATTACTGCAGAAGATGATATAATAAAAAAATAACAAAGTGGCCACTTAATTCGTATGCAAACTGCTTATTTATAGAAATAAATCCAAGGCTAATAAATTTGCAGTGGCTCGTATTTAAAATGTAAGAATTTTTTCGCACTGGTTTTTATCATCTAAATTTAAAGTGTGAAGTTTACTTAATCCGTTTTTTCCTACAAATTCTTTTCGCTAGATAAAAATTAATTGATTAAGAACAGTTCACTGCAATAAATCGGATATGTAAAATACCTATAAAGCGAAATTAAAAATAGAGCAAATAGCTTTTGTTGCATCACACTGGATAAACATCTTTCAATCCTTGCCGGACACCTTGTTAATTGGTTAACATCAAAGCAATTAGTTGACTTATTAACATAAACAACAACAGCCACTACAAATGCCTGATACCACCCACTCCTTGGTGACTTTTAGCAATGAATATTTACGAGATCTATGATCTGTTTATTTTTAAACAAATGCGCCCCTCATAAATATTTCCCATGTGTAGCATATGTGGTGATATTGTGTAGCTCGGACACCAGACCAATTGTCTGTTAAGCGTTTTACGAGTCTTTTAAGTGGACGGTGTCACTAGAAAATTGTGCCATAATAAAGAACAAGTCGAATCTAAGTGCGAATAGTGCACTTCATTTAGCGGCTAATTGGTCAAAGCCGTCTCGATCTTAGACGACATGGGGCAAAGTGATTCCGGCGATAAATTAGTTAAGATTCTGTGCTCTCAAGTTCACTTGGCAGATCATTGCAACGGCGTGACCTTGCTTGCAAAACGTTTCTGGCCAAATTGATTTTCTCCAGTTTGGAAAATGTTTTTCTTCGCACCCTCTTGAAAGCCCACATACCACATACGTCTGATTCGTAAGACGAAAATATTGAAAGTCTCGAAGATCGATGCCTTGAAATTCCATTCTTGAATTCCGCAAATACTTTGGGTATTTTGAGAATTTTCGAAGCCCTGCTGCTGGCTCTTGTAACTTGTCGGGGGTGGTGGAGGTGGATTCAATTAGACGTCCGATTTTTTTTTCTTACATCGAAAAATTGTGCTTTTAACCCCACTGGGTGAAATGATCTCGAAAATTTGAAAGTTCGATTAATTTCAATTTAATTTTTATTGCCAATATTTTACGAGTAGAATTTTGTATAATAGCGTGTAATCAGTTAGAAGTGTTGTGTGTAAATACTTCCTACGTCGAAGTCAGTTCAGATAAAATCCAAAACGGTTTCGAAATTGTTATAATGTGGGATATTTGAAGAAGTCAATATTTACTTTAAGTGTAAAGTAGTTTCAAACAAAACTAGGCCAATCCGCAATGAAAATTTTGTTTAATTACACTTAAAAAAAAAATCTTGAAATTTCTAATTAAATCACTCAATTTCAAAATTTTAGAATTTCCTGAAACTATTATTTTTATCATTTTGCTTTATGTTCCAATAATTTTATATGGAAGGGTTGGAAAAAACACCGTCAACAGTCTAACTTTAATATTTTTCTGGACAAAGTCCTGGAAAAACGCGTGCTGCAATAGAACTGCACCCTTAAAACACCAGTAGCAATTTTGGGTCTTAGGCGCTGTACACATTGCATACGACCGAACGAATTTCCCGATCCGATTTTTCGTTTTTCGACCTATTGTGAAATCTATAATTAATGAAAAATTGGTTATAATCGTAAATTATAACATTTCCAAAAATATTATGAAAGAAAATCTCCAAGAATTTGTAGTTTTAATTGATAATAAAAACAAAAGAAAAAACGTCGTACGACTAAAAATATTCGTACCGACAAACTGACTTTTTTTTAATATTATCAATCAAAATGCAAATCTCTTGAAATTTTCTCTTGTGATATTCTTAAAAATGCTACTATTAACGATTTCAAACAGTTTTCTGGTATCAGAAAATTTGACATTAAGCAGAAAAACGAAAATTCGTATCGGGAAAATTTCGATCGTTCGTGTGCAATGTGTATAGCGCCTTAGTCCGGGAGTCGGCCAATTTTATATTGCAAATGAATTTGTGAGTAAAACAGCTCCTTACAGGATACAACTTTCAATGCACATAAATAGTTCTTTATAAAAAAAAAATATTTAAAAATGGGCAAAAATAAACAGCATGTAGAGGCAATAACCAAAGATATTTGATCAGACTTAATAGGTATGACGGAAAGTATGAAATCCATTACGCTCTTACACTACCTCAAGAGTTGAATATCAAAAAACTATGAAATAGATTTTCATGAAAACGGTGGAAGTATGACCTTATTCAATATATCATCATACCTAAAAGATATTTCAGAATTTGTTAAAATGTATACAATTCGAGTGCATCTCCCTATTGGATGAATATCGAAAAATCATGAAACTAATTTACATTACTTTATGTATTTGTAAAAAGCACTAATGTTCTACTATTTTTTTCACCCCGATCCCATTGAAATCCCAGCTTAATTTTATTATATGTTTTGTAAAAGAGTATAAACTAGGTAGATCTTATTCATTTGTTTTTTACCGACCACTGCCCCCTTTAAAATAAGCCCTATTTTATTATTCTAGGGTAAACATAACAAGAGATATGAATTTTCATAGAGGACTCTGACAACTTTTTTGCGAAATATTTAATATACTATAACTAACAAAAATACTTAATTATTAAAAAATAATAAAGTAAAATGAGATAGAAACAAAAAATTGAAATTATATTTTTTTTTCACTAGTTCTTCAAGTTCAAACATTTTCAAAAAAATCGGCGATGGTAAGGTCACAACTTTGGCGATTCTGGATGGAATGATCCTATAGCTGTATAATATAAACACTAAGTTTCAGCTTCTTCAGCAGCTCTTGAGATATAAAAATGAGAACATTTAGTAATTCACGCTCACCACGCTCATCTATTCTGCGATCTACCTCAAATTTTGGTTTAATAGGTGTCTGTTGTGCCTACATCCTTTCCTTTAAATTTCTGGCAAATGAGACTTGATTTTCTTTAAAAGTTATAAGCCACCCTATACTTCCGTACTCCACCGCCCCCTCGAAAATATCATATTTGGTAAACCTAATCCTACATTATACGAGTACCTACTTACAAAAACCACATTTATTAACTAATGTAATCTAAAGTTTGTACCCCGATCCTCGCATGCCCTCTAATAATTTGTGATAAATGTTCCCAGTATGCCTACAACCAATATCTATGTTTTAACTTTGTCGAACAAACTGTTCAAGGAGAAATAGATTTAAATTTTGTTTATAAATTAGAAGTCAATAACAAATGTTTTCGGCAAGCGAATTAGTTCTATCATTTGATTGTGGGCGAAAGTTAATGAAAATTGTATTATAGTAAAATTGAATCAATTGATTTTTCTTAATATTTCATTAACATCGATCAATTTGTACATTTTAATCAATTAGCTGTTGTATCCAATTTTTGAATATTTCAAGCATTGTTGATGAAACTTATATACCTAAATAAATATTAAATTTAAATCATCTTACGCTCCATATAACGAAACATTAAACACATTTGACTAATCGATAACTTAATTCTACAAACTTTAATGGATTAACAAACAAGAAAACAAGCAATATTTAATGCAAGTATTAAGCAAAGTAGTGTTCATTTAAATAGCCATTTTGCTGTGGTGATAAATTTGAAACTTTAACATATTTCGGTCATAATTTTCATCATGACATGTCAATCAACAAACAGCCACGAACAACTCGATTGAACAATTTAAATATTAATTGCCGTTATCGCCAATAGACGATATAAATTACTACATGGCTTGACACACAATATTCAACGGAATTTAAATATTGCATTATTATTGTTTTACTTGCGTAAATTATTGTTAAATAACACTTAAGTATTCGAGCAAATTACATTAATGTAAAGCCTCGCAATCCATTTGAAATGGGAAAATTGAGCCATATTTCTGTAATAGAATCATACCATAACTTACTATTAGTGCCTGGTTTTGAATATTAACAAATTGAGTCATTTTTGGTTTAAGTAAAACACTTTGTTTGATCTTTTTTTAATTCAATACAAATATATGTTTTCAGAAAATAGGTATATATTCTTTTACCTATCCCCGGAAAAAAATTAGTTTCGCTCGAGAGTAATCTCAGATCGGATGCATGCTATGACGAATTATGCCAAAAGCCACACAGATAAATTGCGTTTAAGCCTGTAGATAGGAAAATTTAGTTCTAAAACTACTTGGGAAAACAGCAAGATTTTTCATTGACCTGTCCAAATT
This sequence comes from Beris chalybata, assembly GCA_949128065.1. Taxonomy (NCBI): domain Eukaryota; kingdom Metazoa; phylum Arthropoda; class Insecta; order Diptera; family Stratiomyidae; genus Beris; species Beris chalybata. The sequence continues at coordinate 7,867,869 of OX421897.1, forward strand.
AGAGATGAGCAAAGCAGTTCCTCTCAGTAAATTACTGCACTCCGCGTCACTGATTTTAAGGAACGAATTCAGTGAAGTAGTTCCGGAAGTTTTTGTTCTATTGTTCCTTCGTTTCTTCAGTATAGATCTAGAAGATCTAAAAAAAAGTCAGTTCAAAGAAAAAGAAAAGATGATGAAAAGAAAATGGTTGGCTAAGTTTTTGTTGTCACTTGTCCAATGGAACTGTAGTTCACCAAAAGAAGTGAGTTACCTGACTCACTCGAAGCATACTATGCGTATCGGTCGCTGACTCTGACTTGTGTAGGTATTGCCTTGACCTATCTATACCTATGGTTGCAATGAGGCGACTGAGGTCTTTCTTTGAAGATTTGGAGGACCTAAGGTCGATAGGGCATTATAAGCTAGACAAGTTCATTAGGGATCTTGGTTGTTTAGGGGATGTGAACCGACCGACTGAGCAGTCTTTTCTTTGACAATTTGGAGGACCTGAGGTCGATAGTGCAGGATAAGTTAGCCAAGTTCATTAGGGATCTTGGGTCTTTATGGGATGTGTAGCGACCAACTGAACAGTTTTTTCTTTGACGATTTGGAGGACTTAAGGTCGATAGGGCATTATAAGCTAGACAAGTTCATTAGGGATCTTGGTTGTTTAATGGATGTTTGGTGACCTACGAGGATCTTAAGCGATCGCTATTGATCCTTTTGGTGCCTAGTGTGCGCAGAGGATCAGCGCTTCGCTACTTCCTAAAACTTAAACTACTTCACTCACTAACTTCTAGAAAGGGTTCTTTTGGAACAGTGCACTCCTCAACTACCTATCTCTAGTCGAAATACTATATTTAAATATTTGAAGTTCAGATGACCTCTCTCCAAAGGGACTAAATAAATATTTTAACAATTTTTTTTTTATTTCAGCGATGACTTCTACACACGATTTCGTGAGATAAAATCAACCGACAGGTATAACGAATTAAATGAGGTAAAAATCTGATAACCAGTTGCTAAATCGACAGGTACCAACCACCGAAAACCCAGACCGAATACGGATTGAAAACAATTCAAACAGGCTCCGTGTACGTCCCGTCACGGCATAAAGGCCCCGTACATATAAGTCCCAATCACAATCTTACAAAGACCTATCTTTCTCGAGTTGATACAACAGTAAGTTCACCCAATTTGCAACAACGAAATTGTTAATATATAATTAATCCTTGTCCAGGTTCATCATCTTCCTCATCGCATCTATCGTCGACTTCGTACCAATTCCACACATCACGGATCCTTGCGCCGTACAGGACATCTCCGATCCGCCGAATGTGTTCGATGTCCTCCGGAAAAGATTTTGATTGCAAAGCAAGGCCTAGATGGAGTCCTGATTGAACCACCCCGTCTACAATCCTGCCGAAATCGAATAGTTTCGCAAGCAGCGTACCAAGTCGAAACATTGTTCGGGAATCAATTCAATTTTCTCTTACCGCACGGAACGCATTCCTTTCACGGAAAAATCCGAAATAAACGAAGTGGACGCTACGAAAATACCTGCCTATTGCGATACAAAGTTGTCGTGCAACAATGCGGACGATACTATCCGAATGATAGTAGTCTAAAGGTTCGATGCGATATCGGAGCGATATGGGGCTCGAAGTGCTTCTTCCAGTGCCGAAAGGGAATATTGAGCCATACTAGACCGATGGTGTGCAACGATAGTCTGGAATGGGAAGGAGAGGAGCCAGAATGTAGTAAGTATTTCAGTAAATTTAATTTCGTCGACTCATTGGACGATCTACAGATGAATTCACAGTACCTATATTATTAACCTGTTCTTTCTTCCAGTAATTCAACCAGTGCAACAGTCCGAAACCTGTGATTTCCTAGCAATTCCCGATAACGGACGATTTTCATGTCAGTATCCCGACAGTGGAGATGATCTCCATTCGGAATTTCGGACTCCCGAGGGTAGTGTGTGTCGGATAAAGTGCAACCGAAACTACGAAATACCACCAAATTTAGAATCTCAAAATGTCTTTCAATGTACCAATGGCCGATGGAACACAACGATAAATGATCTATGCCATCCGAAAATACGAAATTAGATTTAAAATGAAGAAATATTAAAACTGCATGCTTTAAGATTCTCTAGGAAAATACTCATTGATGTCTTTGTGGAAAAAATGTAACTAATGAAGTGTCTGTGTATCCAATTGCATAAAAATGCAAATTAAAGTATTATTAAATTCGATTTATTTAAAAGAAACTAGTACAGAATGGTTTTTCTTTTGTAATTAGAATTGAATAGAGTGGGGGGGTGAGTGAACAAAAAATATCGTAGTATAGTAAAACTACGGAAATTTTTTGTCGGAGAGAACAAAGTAAATTTTTACGACGAGAGCGTTTGTAAAATTTAAATATAGTATAATTATATTTTCTTCACTTCTACACTTCTTGCAGAAGGTTAATTTTACTTTACTCGCCTAACACCTCTTTCTAAGTTTTTTAATTCTTCAGCCCCTAAGAGGGTATAAAAGGGTTGAACACGTTTTCACGAATTAAGTCATATCTTTAAGAAGTGAATAGAAATTAAATTGGTTTTTACTTACTCGTGTCATCTTCATATTTATCTATTAACTCCTTCCAGGATTTTCGGATGTGCAGCCCAGACAATTTTTGCCATCCCTTAGCTCTGATGAGATATAAAATTGGTTAGTACGGCATTTGATGTAATGGCCTAAGAACCAATTTTACAATGCTATTTTTTAAAAACAAATTTACCTTTTAAAGAGACCTCATTATTTCGAAACAACTGATGATATTACTCCGACTTTGAAAGCGCCCAAACTTTGACTCGAAAATAATAAAGTTTCGCCCAAACCATTTTTTATTAAATTCTAACCTCTTCGATTAACTACACCATTTTAAAATTCCTATACATAAATTTCATTATTGTTCTTATTATCGAAAAGATTAAAACCAAACAAATTTTGTCTAGCAAACAAATTTCATTTTATTCAATCAAAAAGTATCTGATTTAAGTAGAGCGTTTATGCTAAACACCTTCGAAAGAATTTAAACAATCTAAGTACATAAATTTTACTATTTTTTTAAGTCTACAAATACGATAAAGTTAAAAGAAAAATAATTTTAACTTTGCGTCAGAACAGGATTAAATTCTTTTAGTTTTTTAATATACAGTATGTAAGTAGTTGAGAACTATTTTAATAAACAGAATTTTCAAATGCCGTTCATATTGCTTTTTTGTCAGTATGGATCTGGATTACCCATTCTTAATACTTCAATCGGCAAAATTAATAATCTGCTTTGAAGCTGAGAGATATATTTGGATAATTTCTTATTTTTCTATTTTACATTATAAAAGTTGGTGAGCTCAATTAAATATTGCAAATATTAATTTCAAACAACCGATTATTAATTTCGTTGTACAGCACAACCAAAGGACATATCAATTCAATATTAAGCAAAAACCTCAATAAGAGGACTAATCTACAGTTTACATGCAAATTGCCAATTTTAATGTTTGCTACTCTATTGACGAGATGCTCGTCTCTAACATCAAATGCAATTAATTAAAAATTAAGAATTCTGAACAAAATTTTTAAGCGTTTTCCAATATATTGAATTAGTCGTAAAGTAGGTGGGTTTTTGGCTCCAAGTTCCTGTATGGGCGAATTGCAGAAACTCTGCTTTTGTGAAACCACTGATTGCAGTTCCCAGTATTTTTTTTTAGCTCGGTAGTTTGGGAGAGTAGTAAACTTGCCACTCGGCTTTTAAGGAAATGTCGGGTTTGGAGATGACTACATAAACTTAAAAGTTAATAACTATTGGAAATCTTTAACACCAAAGCGGTATTAAAATCGAGCGTGAATATGTAACAAATAAGATAATTTTAAATGCAAAAAATCCACCTGATGAAATATCATTAATCTTATTAGTAATGATAGAAAATAAAAACAAAAATATGTTGTGACTGGTACTGTGATCACTTTTAAAACAGACTTCATTCCTTTGTAGCATTTGAGTCTGATGAAGCGATATGCTTCAAACTAACTGTTATACCTTGACTCTTCTGCGTTTCAAGCTCCTTGACAATGAATTCGCGCAGTTCATTATATGCCGTTTTCATGATTTTATTGTCGACAACAAAATGAAAATTTCCGGGTTTGGTACCTGAAAATCGAAATTATTTAAAAATTGCACTCTCGATAAATGTTTTAATGTGTGTATATGTTACCGTATTCGATTTCATGACGCGCTGTTTCTAGACGAGCCTTCAAACTTTCATCAGTTTCGGTTTTACGTCCGAGTAAACGTCTTTCCAACTCATTGATTGATGGTGGGTTAATAAAAACCAGTACAGGATTTAAATCTGAATTACGAACTTGTTCGACACCTTGCATTTCAATGTCCAACACACAAACTTTACCCTCGGCTTGAACTAGACGAATTGATTTTTTACTGTAGCAAAGAAAGTATACAAAAAAGAATATAAATGATTATTAGATATATTTATTACAATATAAAAATAATTCGGTGCTCGAAAGGAATTACATTGAGGTACATGAAAGTGTATAGCTTCGTCTAAAGCTAAGGTTACTGTTCTAATTCTTGACTGGAATAGAAAGTTATCTTTTAACTCTCAGAAACGATCGAAAAATTCAACCAATTGCATTTAGTGAAGCAACTACTATGGTATATCGTACATCCCCCTTTGTTCTTCACAAATTCTTAGGAATCATATTTATTTATTCAAATTCATCAAATACTGATTAATCATAACAAAAATACAAAAATATAAAATAATAAGAAAAAATTCAAAATAAGTAGATATAAGAAATAACTACAAAAAATTAGTGCAAAATTACATAACATTATTTATTTGATAAAGTCGATTTTAACTGTTCAACAGAAATGTTAAAGTCAATTTGACTGTAATTATAGTTAAAAATTCGTGAAAGAGATGTGATTGGTTCATGTTGGCCGTAATTTGTCCGATGGTAAGTAATATCCAGCAACACATTGTCTCTCAAGGATCGAAATGGAGCTTTGAAAGTAATGGCTTCCAGTAATGGCTTCCAGCAATGACGTGGAGTTAATATCACCAGAAAGTACCTTGAAAGTAAAAACAGCACTAAGGACTCGTCTATCAATCAACGACTCCATCGGCAGGAGCTAAAGACGCTCATGGTAAGAAGGCAGATGCAGTGAATCCTTTAAGTTGGAATCGCAAGAATCTTCTCTGAACCGACACAATTCCATTTTGATGAACTTCAAAGTATTGAGCCCATACCGGGCAGTCATATTTCAAAATAGAACGCACGAGAGTGCCGCACAACTTTGTTGTAATATGCGGATCATTAAAATCCTTGCACCATCTTCGCACAAAATCCCAGACGGAGTTAGCCTTACCGACAACATAATCAAAATGGTCATTAAAAGTAAATTCGTTATTAAAATACACATCTAAATCGTTCACTTTGTCAGTTCTATATAATGGGTTTCCTTCTAAACTATAATCAAATGTAACTATACAACTGGAGTTTTCTTTCTAGAGAATAATACAGTGATACACTTACTAATATTCAAAGGCATACAATTAAGTGTACACCAGTCATAAAACCGTTGCAAGTCACTCTGAAGAAGAGAGCAATCAGTCGCATTGGTTACATTACGAAAAATCTTTGTATCGTCAGCATACATTAAATTTTTACAGTGGGAGAGAACCGAAATCACGTCATTTATCAACAGGATAAATAAAAGCGGACCCAAATGGCCCTCCTGAGGTACTCCAGAAGTATTATATACATATATCGGATGAAAAGGCTCTACGAAAAAACACCTTTTGAGTGCGATTAAGTACTCGTAGATACGATACGAACGGATCCAATCAATAAACGTGACTGAAAAATAAAGTAATTGTAGCTTATAAGTCAAGAGCCTTGCTGAAATCAGTGTAAATGCAGTCCACCTGATTCCCACCTTCAATTGCTTTAATGGAAAAGTTGGCAATTTCATTAAATTTACCCTTAGTAAATCCATGTTGGGAAAAATCTTATGATTGATTTGCAATGAAAATTCATTACATCACAAACAATATCTTCGAAAAGCGCGACAGGCCGATAATTTCGTACATCCATTCTCTTACCTTTCTTAAATAACAGCTTAATAGTAGAATAGGATCATATTTTATCAATACCTTGTTCCATAGATATTTCCGCTAAATGTGGCCGTCTCTAAAAACTCTCCACGTTGGATAGCCGCCTGCATTTCATCCAAAGACACGAAATTATAATGAACACCATCCTGTTCACCTTGTCGCGGTTTGCGTGTTGTATGCGAGACACTAAAAAGATTGAGTAATTATGAAGAAAAAAACTTTCAATAATATTTTTATCGTCACGTGATAATTACGAAAAGGACAAAGAAAGGGAAAATATCTGTCGTTAATTACAAATTGCAAATCGATACTCTTCAATGCTGACACTTACCTAAAACCAAATGTTTCGGGATATTCGGCAAATAGCTTCTTCAGCAGGGTACTCTTTCCAGATCCCGATGGCCCACAAATGACTAGAGGACGTGGTCCGTGCTTAACCATAGTTGCGATTGCTGTGAAACGAAATTATAGTCAATTTGTAATTGGATAATTTTATTGTGGTTTAGACATGCAAATGAATTTTTTCGAAACGAGAACATGCTAGTACGAGCTAAGATGCTGGAAAGTGAAAAATCAAGCGATAAAAGGCTCGTAAGAACATCTACCTTTAGCCTCATATCGCCATTGCAAAAACGAGACGCGATAAGATTCAAGAAATCTGCATGCAAGTACTTAGTAGGTAGTGTATGTATATTATAGTAAAGCGAGAAATAAAGCAACATGAATATTTGTTCAATTTAGTAATTCTCCCTTAGTCATTCCAACATCGATTCAGAAATTCATCTTCTTCCAACGGCATACATTTTGAAAGATTTTATTTTTTATAGTATAAATAAATTATGATTGGTTGTACTTAAATTCTTGAAAGGTTGAAAATCACTTAGATCACAGACAAAATGACAGACAAAAAAAAACATCCTTTTATAATATTCGATAAGCCTTTTGCAATCAGATTGAACATTTTGTGGGTGCGAATCAAATATGAAATAAAGGCAAATGAATCAAAAAAATAAAAAACCAAGGGGATGGCTGCATAGTCGAAAGGACAAATTTGAAAAACATTCATCAAAGCGTTCATCGAAAACTACATTGCAATCCAGAAGGTGAAGCCCTGAAGTCGTTAGTTGATGAACCCTGATTTCTCATATCAAATTGCTACAGCATGCATAAACATAACGAATATTTAAGAACAATTCAACATTTGTATGTTCTTGCTTTTACCGTGCAGAAACATATCGAATATATAAGAACAAACTACCCCAACATCATTTTGAATGGAAATATTTTTTTATAGCTTCAAAATTTTGAAATCATGACTAAATCTTTGACCAATCGAAACCCATGCACACCAATTAATTACCTGGTTAAAAAGTGATGTTCAAAAAAAGTTGTATCAAACGATATTAATTAAAAAACACAATAACCTCTTGGGGAAAATTCCGTTGAAAGAAGGCAAAGACTCCCTTATCGCGACGCTACGAGACGTAAACTACGACTGGCACGAAGCACGATTTTCGCATCGTACTAGTATCTAAGCACTTTAGTCGCAGTCGTACTTTCTTAGCAATTCTTACGAAAATAAACCTAAACAACAATAATAATAAATTCACTTGCGCTTTATCGACAATGCACGCGACTTGACCACTTTTCTGTTGACTTTTACTTTTCGGTTTATTTTTGGTTCCCGATGCATCAAAGTGGACATAGTGCATAGTGTAGAATGTGAGGGCGGATTGGCCGAGAGTAAAGGCATGAGAAAGATAGACTTCTGTTTTATGGACAGAATTTTGAATTAATTAGTCGAGATAAAAATATTGATTTAACGAAAGAATACAGTCGTATATAATGCGATTAGCTGGCAATTAATGAAAAATCAAAAGAGCTTGTCTGTATTAATTTTCAAAAAATTTACTATATATGAAAAGAGGGACAATTGCTTCCAGTTTCAATTCAGAAACTGAGCTTTAAGGACATAACCAAGCCAAACTTCGGATTACTTTCATATCAAGTTCTTAATTCAGTATGTCAATGACTTATGAGTAAACTACAAACCAACTTCCTATCTACCTACTACCCCTAAAATCTAAACCTCTTCTTTTAGTCCAAACTGAACCAAAATTAGTTTAACAGCTCATCGCGGTGAGATCACGCGAGCTTGGACGATTTAGGAAATATTTTTTAGGACCTTTTAAGAGTAGAAGTAGAAGATAACGAGATGGAGAGTGGTGATACATGAGTCTCGATGGATCCCTAATTTGAGGTAGGGATCTCATTGTACGAGCGGCGAGAGAATAGCCTCAGGGAGGCGTAGTGGTGCACTGCTATAGATGATCTCATTAAGGACCTGACTAATAAGGGTTTTGAGGCCTACCCATATACCGATGGCTTATGCATGACTTCGAAAATGGGATTGGGTGCCGGACTACCAGTTCACTCAGCTTTAAATGAGTACCTGAGCTAAAATCGGGGTAATAATCACGGACGAGCGTTTGGCTGACCACCTCACCTCCCAGTGTTCCGTTGATCTCGCAATGAAGTAACTCTAGCATTACTTCAAGGCCTAGGCCCGATTTGGGCTGTTGCATTGATTATTATTATTATTATTATTATGCATGACTGTGCCATCTCGGACCGCATGAAAGAGGCCATACAGATTACTATCTGGTTACATCACTGGTTGCAAGCAAAACTAATGTACTGGCGTTTACTAAAAGACGCAAGGCGAATTTAAGATCCATCATTGAGAATTTTCGTTTAATGTCGAAACTTGAACTTAAAATCTGAATGTGTTCAAGAGCTCCGCACCTTCAAAGGGTTCTGAGTACGATGTCTACGGCAGATAGACGGTCTTTTTCTGTTTTTTTTAGGATCCACTACCAGGCCCGTGCGCAGGAAAGTATGATGGGAGGGGGGGGGGGGGTTTATCAAGTTCCCCCATACTAAATGTGATGACCCTAAAAAAAAAAAAAGGTCCTCACTTCCCTATGAAAATAGGCCAATGGGGGGGGGGGGTTAACCCCCCCCCCCGTTCGCACGGGCCTGTCCACTACTACTTGTCCTATAAGTGGACAACATTTCAGAGTATAAAATTTTTTTCCCCAATGATAGCTAATTCTGAACACATGAAGCCGCAGCATTCAGTGACGGAAGCGTTGGTCTTTTTAATTCATTCCTAGGCTGGGTATGTAGGAGGTAAATTTTATAATGTTATCCTTCGTAAGTCGATTACTTATTCCATTTCAAGAAATATGTCATGCTCAAACATTTATTACCTCACTCATATCCTGCGTAAGGACATTGTACTTTTTTATTATGTGATTTCTTACCCTTTACAACTATTGCTTATTGAACGCGACAAAAATTTGTGGAGCTGGTATCTGTCGCAATTTGTCCAAATCGTCAAATGAATGACTAAAATGCATTTTTCTTACTTCGGATCTGTACTCCTTATATGAACTAAATGTGTTCTTACACGAACGATTCAAATTGCACAAATTTCAAACAGCTTTGATGTCACGATAACAGCATACTTTAGTTATAGGGTAAGTTAGATTAATATGTAATTAGTTTTAGTTAGATAGTAAGTTTATTCACGAAAGTTTTTTTGGTAAAAAAATTTCCTTGGATTAATTAATTAATAAATACCTCAAACTTTTAAGAATGTCAGCCAATGCAATGCAATTAAGAAATGTAGTTGTTAAGATATCATTATCTGTTCTCTAAAAAAAGAAGTTCTGTGTTTATACAAAGAGACCATGAAATAAAGTTGAATTTGAATTTAAAAAAAAAACATACAGCAACAGCAGTGACTAGCGATATGGAGCAATAGTTATTAAATTGGCAAGAAGATCATAAACGAACAGTTCAGTCTATGAACAACACGAAAGCAGACTTGACAAACAAATATAAAACTTAAAATAAAACTTGAAAATATTTGAACTCCAGGCTATTATAACAAGAAAATTGAGCTGTGCCAGCGGTCGCAGCTGTTGAGAAAATCCACATCATAACTTAGCATCTTCATTGAGATTTTTACGCCTTTCTTTAGCGCCGATGGTTTTGATAAGCGATTCCGAATTTGAGGATCGACCTTTGCCAGTGATTTGAGAAATAATTTGCGCATATTGGATTTGTTATCTATATACTCACCACGACGTACCATCTTATGGGTTTTATATGCAGCGATACATGCTACATCCAGCGTATTGTGAAACAACACCATTGGCCAACGGCGAGTCATGCGTTTGAACGTATAGGTTAAAAAAAATATTCACTAAATAACTCTAGAATAAATACCACAGTCTTGTCCAACGGTCCGAATTGGAAACAGTCCTGATCTATATAAAAAACGTCATATACCTATATACTATAAGCAGAGACTGGGGTAGTTTTCTACCCCGGTGCACAAAAACTATATTTTATTATATCTATTTTAAACTTCTTTTATAAACCAGGTATGTTAAAACCACCTGGCCAGGCATTACTGGAAAATGAAAACTAAAATCGATTCCGTTTAAGTTTTATTACAGTTTAAATAGGCTTGGGGTAGTTTTCTACCCTTTTAACAGACGGAAGGTTAAGAATAATCAGTTTATCTTTAATCGATAAAAACGTGTGACTTAAAGTAGAATAAAATAAGCGACTAATACTACTCGCAGGCAACTTTAAAACCCAAAGAAAATTTAGCAACTACTTAACAAGTTAACTAAAGCGTTAGTTATAAGAAGTTAATAGCGTTAAACAAAAATTAGAAAGCGTTAATAGGATTAAAAAAAAGAACAGTAAATTTAAATTTAAAAAATGAAAAATAACGAGATATTTACCGAAGACCCACACCGACTTCAAAAGTTTCTAACAATTTCACAAGCAGCCTTAAGATTTAACATACGACACCAATCGAGCGCCTTAAAGCAGACTACAGCCGAGCAAGCAACGGCGGCCGGACGAGCCTCAGCCGCAGCAAACTCTGCACTCACCTCTCGAGATCAACGCCAGCAGAGTAATCATTTTGCTAGCTGGGAATGGAAGTTGATAAGCACACAACAAGGACCAAAACGGACACAAAAACAAACGGCCACAGGAACAAAATCGCTTTCTTCTTCCACGAGCAGCGTGTTAGCGACGAGAAATGCGGTCCACTGAGTGTCGCGAGTTAGTTCTTTTATAAATTCATAAACGGGCTGACTAAAACGTTGTTAGTCGGGTTTAATTCACACGAAAGGATCTTGCCTGGGTGTCTACTTACAGAAATTCACACGAACGACGCAAAAATTCGTTGAAAAGGCGCGCGAAAAAAAACGGAAAGGAACCATCGAGCAGATCTGTCACTTGCAGCACTTGACAGTTGCATGAAAGAAGTAAACACATGTTTTTCGGTACAGTTGAAGGCTTATAAATTAGTACAGTGTGAAAAGTGCGTTTTAGTGTACGAGTTTGACGAGATTAAGGCGCGAAGAAATATTTTTTTTTAGTTAATAGATTTCTGGTCGATGCAGTACATGATTATGTGTTGAGCGTGAAAAAATTTAGAGCCTATGTTGAAGGGACTGCGTTTAAAGTTATCACGGACCACGCAAGTCTTAAATAGCTTATGTGGCAGAAAGACCTTCAAGGACGATTAGACCAATGGAGTTTAAAGCTTCGAGGATTCGATTTCAGAATCGAACATCGACGAGGAGCCTAAACGTTATACTCGACGGACTCTCTCGTGTGTACGAAGATGGATTAAATGCGCTGATTGACTTGGCAACTCGCAACATATCGCTGTTAGATTTCGCACTTCTTGTGTTAAAGTTGTGTGTTTCTTAGTTATAAATTAATTTGAAGGAGAATTTAAGTTGTTTGTTTTTGATATTGTGAATTAGCTTTATTCGTTCAAGGCTTATGTTACTGGTGTATGGCTAGTTTTCCATTGGTAGGGTAGGGTATTATTATTATTATTATTTTTTTTATTAATGCCTCTATTCATCAGTCTCGCAATTTTGTCCGAGTTTCTTTTTAAGGTTTGTCTCCATTCAACGAGACCGTAACTTATATATTGGATAGGACATAGTCCCTTTATGGAAAATGGGTGGTTCCTATAAAGCTATAAAATCCACCTAAGTAGCTATTATCTCCTTTTGAAAAATGTCATCGTGACTAATTTAGTTTTGTTTTAGCGTTTAATGATTTCAAATTCAAAAAAGATCCAGTTTTTTTCTAAATTCAGCGTATACCTGACCAAATTTCTAGTACACTTTTAATTAGACAAACTTCCAGTGCTGTACACCAAAAAAATTTCAGTTGTAAGTTGAAGAAACATCTCAACAATGTCTCTATCGTCTCAGAGTTTTTTTATAAAGAAAATCGACCTTGTAAGTTTATTTTCCTCTAATACTCCTCCCTTTTTCGGCATCACTGGATTGTAATAAATTTCAGAGTACACGCAACACAGACTGTACGAAGATCACGTTGCGAAAACAAAGTCCTTCACCACGGACCTACAAACGAGTTATTCGCGATAACGGAATAAAGCCAGTGGTACCACCTCCCAAAAAGACCACATCCTACGAAGAGTTTGTTCGGACAGTACAAATCCGAAGATTGGAGAGCCGAGATCGCCGCCTCAAGGATTTCCAGTCTCGTAAGAAACAAGCACAAGAGCGGAAAAAGCTGGAAAACGAGCTGAGGCGGAAACAGTTTCTTGAGAACCGAGAACGGCAGCTTCGCGATGAAGCGGAACGTTTGTTGGAGTACGAGCGGATACGCAAGGACAACAGTGAGTAGTTTTCAAGATATTCTTATCGGAAGAAGTCTGAATAGTATCTATGTAGGACGCTATTGGGAGGAGCACCTACGAGGAACATCAAGAGTAGAAAAATCACTAGGTAGAAGAAACTTTTCTCCTAGGAACACCGATATGAACTACGATGCGATGAAGGGCAAAAACATGGCTATGATGTCGACTAGCACAATTTCATTGTATGGCGTAGAGAGACGTAATGGATATGGCATGGATTACTGTGATCCGTACAAGTTTAAAATCTACCTACCGCCACGTCAGCTTCCTAAAACTAAACGGGAGTGGACGAATCACCAGCCATATTATGGTGACCCACCGCTCCCAAATGTGTTCAGGAAGTATAGCATGCGTAAAATGGTTAATAAGGCTACATTTCCAGCATCTTATGCTCATAGTGCTCAGCCGCACACGTTCAAGCGAATCCCAAAAAAGCCAGTCATACTACATGAAGCTACTTCGGATTTTTCAAACTACAGCTATGATGGGCCCACCGCTGTGTCCATGATGAAGGAAGCTGCTCAAACAAAACAGAGACGTACACAGAAGGCTTCGAAAAAAATGCCTTCTTATAAAATACCCAATAGTAAAACGCATCTAACAAAGAAGCCTTCATCAAACCGCAACAGGAAACCGACTCCGAAAAAATCCGGTCCGAATCATTCGATACGGTGCCATTGCGGACAAACGATAGCCAGCTCAAGAACATCTCTGTCGAGTATCTTGAGTGTGAGTGATTCGTCCAGTACAGACTACATCTGTGCCAAGGTACGACTCCGAAATAAATGCCAACCAACGGAATCGTTGCCGAACAAGTCTCCGAAAAATTCCGCGAGTCCTGATCGACCCGATCCTTTTCAGCGAAATATTTGTAAGTCCCAATCGGATGAAGAACTGACCTCAAGTAGTTCGGATTCGATAACAACAAGCCTATGTAGTACCGTTTCGAAATCTAGTAAAACGTCTTGTTTTAGGAAGACGCCGGAACGACAACAGTCCCAAGATGGTATTGCAATTGATACTATTAATACTCTGAATTTTCAAGAAAATAATCACATTATTATATCAAATCATACGGAGTCGTTTCAGAGTCAGGACGAAGAATTTTCGGACACATTTCTGTGTGAAGAGAAAACGTACGAACAAATGATTAGCGAAAATAATGATACCATCGATTATCAAAACGCCAACTTAAACGAATTGGCTCAAGCCAGTATGGAAGTTTACGTAACAAGTGCATCATGCCTTACTCCGAAATCCGCAATTAATTTAGCAACCAGCGAAACAATAGGTGTAAATGCTGTAAATGATGTACAGTATGTTATCATTCCGAATGATCCAATTTCGTTGCCATACGATTTAAGTCAATTCGTTTATTTAAATCCGGTTGTCACGCCGGTGTATGAAGCAACCGGTGAAGAGTCCGGGCTTATTTCCTGTGTACCAACCGAGTCTTGTTTGCATGTTCGTCATGTTGCTTGCACATCAAAATACGAAGAAAACTTCTTACCGAAAATCAATGGAGCATTTTTTCCAACTATTAAAAGTTTCGGACTTAATAGTTTTCCAAACGAGATCCAGGTAATCATTACTCCGAATACAACTACCGAAGTATTTAATTTTACAACGAACTTGATGGATGAAAGTGAAGATGCAACTGAGGAAATATATAATATGCCAAGAATTACACCGAATTGTGGTGATCCTAATCCAAATTCGGAAATCTTTAGTGGTCCGAATAATACGCAAAATTCGGAATCGTTTGAGAATGTCGAATATTCTATTGTCACAGTTGAAGATGAAGGAGGCGCTATACAGGAACAAAGTATCCCAATTACTACAAATAGCCTTCAACCGATTGTGGAGCAGGAAAAAGAACCTGGACCAGAGACAGAACTGGAAGCAGAAGGAGGTTTGGAAACTAGGACCAAGTCAGGAGTTGCACTTCAGCCTGATCCAGAACGTTGTACGCAATGCCAAGAAAATAAACAAGGTTGTTCCAAACCTTCAAATGATACCAGTATCACACAGAGTCACGATCTTCGGGCTCAGCTGGAAGGAGGATCAAAAGGAGCCACACCAAGAAAAGCTGGTATTGCTGACACCAACATCCTCAAAGCAATCACTCCCAACCTCAAAGTTCCAAAAAAAGAAGATCTGATTGAGAAGCTCGACAAAGAAATTGAAGAGAATCTATCCGATCTCTCGACAGACTCATCGGCTAAAATTATTATCCGATCGAACTGCGGTTTTGCCGTCATCTATATTACCAAGGGAAAAAAGAAGAGCAAGAAAAAAGAAATAGGAACAGCTACGGATGAAGGGAAAACCCCAGAGAAGACGAAACAGAAACGGAAAGAAAAATGTGCAGAGAACGACGAAAGTTGTCTGAAAAGACGGTATCGTTTACGAGCATTTCGACGATCGTATAAATCGGAATTCCAGTCACGCCATTCGAAAATTCAATTCGAAGACGATGGATCCTTTAGAGATGATGTCAGGGAAATTCTTACGCCTAAGGCTAGTCAGGACCTAGTTGAGCCTAGGATTGATTTTCATGATCAACAGCCCAAAGAGCATGATTCAGAGGAGTATCTTCCAAAAGACCATCATCCAAAGGACTATCTACCCAGGGACCATCATCCAAAAGACCATCATCCAAAAGAGCACCATCCAAAATGTCCAAACAAGCTATGTCAATGCCGTAAGAAGCGTCGATCCTCACAATCCTACAGGCGCGACGGACCGTCAACTATGCGATCAAAGAAGGTTTCTAATGTTGTCTCTAGTCATACATCCTTTCTTTCGAGACCTCATCCATCCAAACCGCTTACCCTTACGCCCTACTCCCTTCCTTCAAATCTCTCACCAAACGATCGTCCTCGTGGAACTAACGTCAGCATAGTAACCTTATATCGCAGAACATCTGAAAAACTCGAACTCCATGCTAACTCTCCATACGATTCGCTTAACGAAATAAGAAAGCGATATCCTCACATTCTGACTTCATCGTCGTCTTCATCGGGAGCTCGAAAGCATAGCTTAGATCTTCTTTCGCCGGACAGTACGAGTCTGATAAAAAAAAACGTCGAGCCCATAAAATCTAGTCGGAAATCGAATCCGAGCCAGCCCAAGGATACAAGAACTCAAACTCGTGGTAATCGGAACCCGAATCCTCCTTCTACCTCAGCACGTCGACATAACGAAGGAAACAACAGAGTGGAAAATAGTCAACCTTCCGGTGCACATTCCTTTCAGACAGGCAAAAAATGCTCAAGACATCCTAATCATGCTTGCGAACAGGACCCCCATCGTCACCATTGGGGTTGTCCCGGAAAAAGAGCCAGAGCTCGTTATCGTGATCTACTGGATCAGGATCATCACGATGAGCGACTCTCAGGCGGAGCATGCTGTTTTGTGATTCCCACGAGCTTATCCAGGGTTCTGTATAGAATATGCCCTCGAAGTAGGAAGGGAAAGAAGCGTGATCCTTCCGAAAGTGATCTTGATGAGGATCTGGAAATATCGAAATCTCGTTACCGAGCTGGAGCAACTCCAGTTCCGGTCTATCATCATGATCATGTACTAGCGCTGGTTCGAAGCTTGACTGTTTTGAATCACTTTAGGAAAATGGTCGATCTTGTTACCGATCAGGTAAGGAGCCTGGATTTATATTTTGAATCTTTTTGTGAATTTTAATGGAACGTAGGTTGATTCAGGTTCATCTGGAAGACTGTAATGACCTTAATATTAAATATTACGTGAGTTGTCGAGTTCGGTGCATGGTTGAAGAACTAATGAATGTAAAGGCTTCGTGCTTAAGGCGTTTACTGGACGATTTACAGACTTATGAGAAAGAAAACGATAAGACGAACCATGACGAATTCGAGGTAAATTATGATCCTTGTTTTATGATTACATCGATATTTCTTTCCTTCGCAGGAACAACTTCTGGAATTCGTCGAAAAAATAAAATCCAATAGAATATCTCACAATTTTAAAAAAATCGTCCCGAACATATCGCAAGAAGTTCAGGACACTTTGGACGAAATTCTAGAAGAAGTTAGAGAGGTGCTTCTGGACAAACTGGACGAGCTATGTAACTGCGGAACTTATCTAGAAGCATCGTCCACCTCGGTCGTATCTGAAATCGAAGAAACAAGCAAGGTTCCATACTGGATCCAGCAAGCTGTGAATAGTGTTAATCTATCCCAGGCTGACGAGGAGGACAATGTTGAACTATGTCCCGTGGACATTATTCTTTTATCTAGTCTATTGGCCAAGCATTTGGTCGATGAATTTCTAGGGTAGCGCCCTCAGATCGCCAGTCCAGCTCTTCATCTTGCATTATTTACCAATTTTTTATTTTCTTGCTTTTGGTATATCAAGAAATTAACGACACATTAACAAGTCGAAAGTTTTTAATTTGGTCAATAAAGTTCTTAAAAATAGAATCTCCGGGATAATTTTTTTTTTTTTGTGATTAAAACTTTATGATGGATGAATGATCTAAAAACAGATTAATTATATTTCAGATAAATTTAATCGTGACGAAGAGTTTTTTAATCAATAAAATTGAATTCTTCAGCATTGTAAAAAAAAATTTAAATTCTTGAACGCTAGTACTCCATGGCTAGATTAGTAATTAGTAGACAAGGCTAGTGGCTCTAGTTTCAACTAGAGATACGACTTGTACTTTTAGCTAAGATTTTAATTATCTAGAATTGTTTTTGCTATCTTCGTCTCTGGGAAAGGGATCAAACAATGAAGCAATATTGTGAGGATGACCATGTCTGCCGGTTGTAATTGTGTTTTATTGTCGGAACTTTTGATGGCTGCGTTGATCGGATTTGGAAAACAAACATTTAGTAATGACT
The DNA here is from genome assembly GCA_949128065.1 of Beris chalybata. Taxonomy (NCBI): domain Eukaryota; kingdom Metazoa; phylum Arthropoda; class Insecta; order Diptera; family Stratiomyidae; genus Beris; species Beris chalybata. Next base: position 7,885,693 of record OX421897.1, read on the forward strand.
TTTAATACTATGAGGTCCGGAAGTATTGCTGTAGCTACGATTTTTGTCTGAGAGGGGGTCCTTTTGAGCCTTCTACTCTTGATCTTAATGTTCTTTGACCATAATTTTTCGATTTTTGGACTACCTTCTATAATACTATAGGCACCAATAAATTTACTCTGGGAACCACGTCTCAAATCTCAAGAACACTTCGACAATTTCTTTCAATAGGTATACACCCCTTGTGGGCTGTAGTTTCTGAAAGGTTTTTGAGTATGGATAGTGAGTTTTACACTCTAGGTACTTGTTATAGCTTATCCAATTTATTAGCACTGTTATTAAGATTACTTGTATGGTTGCTTCTTATTTTTCACATCAAATGCCAAGCTTTATGAGTTCTCTGGCAATCGTTCAATAAATGTAACACTGTGTTTTAAGGACTTTGGTATGGCAACAGCTTTGATCCTGAATGTACGGAATCGAACCCTTTTGGACAAAAAAAAATTAGAGCTTCAATACCGCTCAATACGGTTTCACGTTGATCCGTTAAGGCGAAAAATTCCCATTGTTTAAAGGAATTTTGTATGGCAGCTACTCGAAAAGTACCTCGCTTTTATTAGTTTTTGACATCAGACTTTCAGATTGTGTAATATTTAATTTTTTTTTATTTCTTGACCTTATGGTTTTTTTTAATCGTCTAACAGGTGCAATCTAGTGATAAAGGACTCGAAGGAAAGCGGAGGCTTTTCAGCTCCTAACTGTTATATCTATCGAGTGACACTACGAGTTTAAAAAAATGTATGCAAGCAGAGACATATGTGAACCACGGAAACTTTATATACACCGCTCTTTCCAGAACAGCTCATCCAATATTGATCTTGAGATTTGTCATAAGTATTGGAAGAGTTTAAAAAACATACTCCAGTCACAATCGGCTGCAAGCCAATCGCGTGTGATACTCTAGATGAAATACTGATTTGAATTGATGATGAATTACCAATTTATGTTGTAACTAGGGATTATGTAAAATAAGGAGGGTGCATGTAGCCTTTATAAAGGGCTCTCATTTGGTTGATACTCGAAATTAAAAGACAATATAATCAGTGTTAAATTTCATATCTGGAACTGGGTAAATCACCGAAAATAAAATTTTCCTTTTTCAAGGACTTTCACATGGGAGCATCAAGAAGGACTGACTCGATTTCAAGCATACTAATCCCTTTTATTTGAAACCATTTAAAAATCTGCCAACAGCCTGGGCTCAACCTTATTATATTTTCGGTAGAAGTTCGAAACAAGTTTAATTCTGAGATGCGATGAAAATTACTATGTGACTGAAAGCCTAAAAAAAGGGCCCGAGCTGGGCACAACTTTGTGAAAATGTATACAACACCATTACACTACCTTGGGGTCGAATTTCATAAAATGCTGAAAAAACTTTCCAGGTATTTATATGAAGAATCCGTAGAAAAAAAAATTTATTGAATATTTGGAAAGACCCAATAGATATGACGAAAATCGTGAAAATATATGCATTCCATTTACACTGATAATTTGTTTAGCCACTCTTCCGAGCGTCAATGGATATTTGCATTTTTTTTAAAAACTAATACTCCTTTTGTAGTTCATTTGCATATACACACCGAGTTTCAACTTTCTAGCATAAGCCGTTCTATAGTTAGGAAAAATACCCCCCACCCCGTACCATAATACCCATAACAAAATTTATATTTTTCCAACATGCCATCACTATAGCTTTATCCAAATACCAATACCATTTTAGCTTTATTTCATTATAGGTTCTTGAGATATAAACAATTTATTTCTGCTAGAGGACTATTAGGCCCACTTATGATAAAAAGAGATATGAGACGTGATTTCTTAGAAAAATTCTTATTCCCTCCACTCCATGCTCCACCACCCCCTTAGAAAAATTTAATAAAAATAATAATCAATGGCGCAAAAGCCTAAATCGGGCCTAGGCCTTAAAGTAACGGAACACTAGGATGTGAAGTAGTCAGCTACATGCTCGTCCGCGATTATTACCCCGATTATACCTCAGGTACTTATTTACAGCTAAGAGAACTGGTAGTCTGCCACCCAATCCCATTCTCGAAAATTACTTGTCGCCAAGCAGTTTTGAACCTAGTATCAGGTGCACCGGAGGCAAGTGCTTTAGCCACTAAGCCACCCAGACTACCTAGAAAAATTTACTTTAATTTAATTTGTCAACCTTTATACAGAAACCGAATTTTATTTCTCTAGTGCAAATGGTTCGTGAGGTATCTTAATTTCAAATTTTTCCCCCCAATCTCCTCAGAAATTTGTTTGCGATTTATTTACCTAGTATATCTACAGATGTTCATTAAGTTTTAATTTCGTGACCACAACCGTTTTGGAGTCATGGATTTTAGAATGATCGACAATCTCGGCTATTTTGAGTTTCGAACACATTCTTTTTCCCCCACCTCCTACACCCTTTCACGTATATCAGCATTATTTTTGCAAATGCAGCATAAGCGGTTGCTGAGATCTAGAAACCAAAATTTTCCGGCTCCCTTCACCTCCACCCTCACACCCCAACCTCTCAAAAAGTGGTCACTTCAAGACGCCTACCCAGTATATTAAAAAAAAAATCATTTTAATAGTGTTCAGGAACTATAAGTCCTCAAACGATTTTGCGTACGGTGGACGGGGCATAGTGTGGCGTTTGCACGATCTAGCTGGCCAAATTATTTGTATTATCAATTCATGTTAAAATAAGGTATTATTAAGTTATTATTCAGTAATAATAATATTGGAACATATTTTCTCGAAAAAAATTTTTTTTTTAAAAATGCATATAGAATTTTTTTGGTGAATGTTTTCACATCACATTTTTAACTGAAAATACTATTATATAATAGTTTTCCGGGTAAGATACCATTTGATTTATTTTTTTTGTAACGTTTCGGACTCAAGTGACATTCGTGCAAGGCCTTTACCAAGGATTGAGTCCTTTATCCTTACTAAAGGCATATTCAAAATACAAATATTTCGGAATTTCGTTCTCAACATAAACTGTTATAAAATCTCGCTGGGCAGATATTAGCAGAAAATTTTTGTGACTACTTAAGAATGAACATTTGACCTTCATATTGTCATATAAATTTTGACGGAGTCGTGCGGACTTATATAACTTTATCAATTTTGAAAATGTAACTTTTCCAAGAAATAGATTTCAAATAATACCAAAATTTAAAATTATCTAGTTCAAAAACCATATATTCTTGAAAACCCATAAATGGTAAAAATCAAGTACATACCTGCTACTTCAATATCCATTTTTCAAAATTAATTTTCCTTTAAAATCACGAAAAAGTTATGTGATCACAGTTAGTTTTTAAGATAGATTTTTCCGTTACAAATGATTTTTTACAAATGGCTACTTTGAACTGAGCCCACGGCTTTCATGGTAAATGCAGGTAAAAAAAAAACCTTCTTGAAACTCCCTTAGTGGTTAAGATAATTCGGACATAAAATGCTGGTTAACATTTGCATGTTTGGAAAACCGAATTTTGGCCAGCTAGATCGGGCAAACGCCCCACTGTGCGGCGCACAGAGAGACTTAATTTATTTTTTGCTGTTTTGGTGTCTATTAATATTGGAAAAAGAATTTTAAGGGTAGCAATTTTTTTTTTTAAATCGATAACAATACTTTACAATTAAAATAACAAAAATAAAATTAAGAAGTAATCAAAAGATATTGAAATATATTCTTGAACACGAGTTTTAAGGTCTTTTTGTATGGCAGCAACCCGAAGGTGTAGGACGATTGTACCTGTTAACAAACTTAGCCTTACGAATTTCACCAAATGTCCATATTCGTAATTTCAAGATCCTAGGTTTAAGTGCTTTTGAGTTACCGTGCTAACAGACTGACAGAAAGACGGACGGGCAGACAGAAAGACGGACGGACAGACAGACGGACCGGCCGGGTGTAGTCCAGTGGTAGCGTACTAGGCTTGTAAACGCGATGTCGTGGGTTCAATTCCCACTCTATGCATAAATTATTTATAAGAATTTTTTCAGTTGCTATTGTCTTTGAAATTATTAATATAAATAGTGAGCAACAGAGAAAACAGTGCGGAATGTTTAATAGGATCACTACTAAAGGATTTAACACTGAGCAGATGAGTTCTATTTACATTCTTATCAGATTCACTAACACCATCAGAGATACCAGACAGTAGTTGATTTGTTATAGGCAACATTGCTGTTCTGGTAGATCACATCTCAAAGCCAAACAGCACTCAAAATTATTAATACCAACTAGTACACTGCCATACCCGGCCCAATTTCTGACCTCCCATCCCTAAGCTGACTGGATTGTACACTACAGTGTATTAAAGGCTAACCACCTAAGTCCAGATCAGTATCCTTAAAAAAAAAAAAAAAAAAAGACGGGCGGACGGACAGACTGAAAAAAATCAGTAAAATACTTGATATCGCAAAATTTCTTTCGTACCGACATTCAATTCAGTTCAGTTCAATTTCTAATAACAGAAGCTCTGCATAATGAGTAAATTATTTCCAGTGGAACTCCGCTGGAGAACCGATGGGTAGGAGTAGTTCCTTGCCAATAGCCTCAGAAGGGATCATACAAGAGCTGAAGATATTAAAAACACTTTTTTCAAATGTGGCGTGGCCTCTCCAAAAAAAAAAATTCTATTAGCATGAAATCAAACACTAAGTGATAAGTGTCGCCAAGAGCCAAAGCAAAAGTGATACATCATTAACTATTTAATTTCTTTCCCAACTCTTCTATGCACGATTAAGCTGGAAAGCATAATAAAACTGTATGCCCAAGGCAGTTTCAATTGTGTCACCTGATAAATTAAATACCTGGGTGGGTAATGAAAACTCTGGAAATTAAGGAGCGACTAATTGCTCAACTGTCGTGATCCATTTTTCTCCATTACCGGCAATACGTACACATTTTTCGTGGTCTTCCTAATTAGTTATACTTCTAATTTTTTCAGATACATCAACTGCAATCGCTAGATACCGTCTTTTTCAACAGGTTGAAGTAAAAAAAAAAAACGGGTTGAAGGTATTTTGGCTGATAGTACGAACGCTAGAGAGGTATGCGCCTGGTCGAGTTCTAGTGTAGTACATGTTATGGCGCCAAGGCAACGTTTACAACCCCTGGATTGCAGTAACGTGTTTTCTACAAGCTTTGATTTTTCTTATAGAGTGTTAAAGTTTGCGCAGTCTCTTATCAGTGGGTCGCATGTGATAGCCGCGTTTCAATCGCGATTTACTTCCACTTCAATGGAGGCAAGTAGCAAGTACTCAGTACTCACTACGATGGGTTGTAAGTAAGCGCTTTGCATACCTGAGTGAGTTGCTCGTCAGTGTTCTATGCAAATGAAGCCGGCCTAACTGTTCCAGGGAGAAGCTATTGTTGGATGGCGAGGTCTGATACTCGATACCCCTCCAATTAAGGGTTGAAATGCGGACATGCGTTCTTAGAGGGATTACAGCGAAAAGGGGTTCCCGAAGGATTTATCCGCTTTGCCGGCGGATAATGAAGGGCTGAGCACCAATACAATGGGAACGGGGGATTCTATTGTAGCTCGTGGATAGTATGGATGCATGTGTATGGACGGACGTTTTACTTTCGATAGCTAAGTCGCCGCGTTTCTCGAACGTGGCCAAGTACTTTTGTATCATACGCATACTAGCAGCAAGTAATGGAAGCTTCTACTCGCTTTTTTATAGTCCATTAGAAAACGCCGTGTACTAGCTAGAGCTACCCTCTTCCCAGTACTCGCCCTACCCGCCTATCGTTCGAAGTTAAGTTTTTCGCTTTCATAGGCTAGCTCGTTGGCTTTTCTGTCTTTTCAATTTGTTGTACGAATGAGATCCGTCTGTAAAGTGTAGGCGAGTATCGAGTTGTGCGTCTTATCATGTAAAGCGGTGCCCTTGTAGAATCTTGAAGGAATATAATAGTTCCAATCTGTTTGGCGAATCTTCGGGTGTTTTGCGCAAGTTTCTCTGCTATTTGACAACGGATTGTCTTGTTTTTGTTGTTTTCGTTGAACACCTCGTGCGCGTGTAGGTACTAAAGGTGAGTGAGTTGCAAACGTAACTTGGTGTCAAGTTTGCGTAGTTGGTCGTCGGTTTGTTTACACTTTTTGACAATTTTGACGGTGAATCTTTTGTTTTTTGACAAATCAAAAAGTTAAAACTAAGTGTGTTGTGAAAACTACTTAAATGTCACTGGCTGGAACCGGCATTCAATTTCGCCTTATGTCCTTGAACACGTGTTTAACAGGGTGACTGTGTTAAAGCCAGTGTTTGAAGCCTTTTTATACTTTTTGTGTGTACGTACTATCGCGGTGTGTGCGTGTTCCATAGACGTAAATTTCTACTAGTGAAAAAAAAAATCAGTGTGTATTTTCCTTAAGAACTTCTTAAGTGGCAGACAAGGTCATTGGGATGTTTATCTAAAAATTAAACTCTTTGAAACAATCAAAAGAGAAATTGTGTAAAAAGGGTTCGTGCTGAAACTGAAAAGTTGTGTAGGCTACACTATGAAAACGAACCTAGTGAAATGAAAAGGCGAAAAGTAACAAACGGTTTTTGGTTTTGAACGAAACATTCGGTAAGTGACTTCCCTTTTAGCTTCGATCTTCTCCGATTTCCTACCCCCGATTGTTTATAAGTCCACCCACGCTCGTATTCGCCCACTGTCCTCTATAATAATAAATCGATGGAAATAGTCTGCGCGTTTGCTTTGCTCTATGGGAATTAGAAGCTAGAGGCCGCCAGGGCAGGGACCAGGGTGTCAATAAAATCAGCCTAGACGTAGCCGGGAGTATTGGACAGTCGGCTCCATTCATACAGAAAGGGAATCCCCGACTTTTGTCAACATGTCGTATACCTCTTGGAAAAAAAGGCTTTGCAATTCTTTTAATTGATTTTCTTAGAATTCCGAGGGTTTTTTTTACTCGGTTTTTGTATGTTTACATCAGCGAGTTTAATCATCCCCATGTTTGGCGTGGACGGTGACGGTGGAACGATGAGACACGAAAAAGCAAGCAAAGCCTTGATATACGACGTGCGACTTTTTGGCTTTGATTTGATGTAATCGTAACGCTAATCGCTGGTGTGGCATTAGATTAAATGATTATGATAACGATTTTTGATTGGATTTTTATTACACACTTTTGGAAGGTGTGTGACAAACAGGCTTAGTAAATAAACCCATGCTTCCACATGATGAGTTGTGAATGTAGCTTGAATGAATGAATTACTTGAATCGTAATTACCCAGTAGTAGAAGCTCAAATTAAACGCTTACAATCCAACTCATTAGAAGCATTCAAAATTCAAATCAACAATAATATCTATAAATTTCAAAATTAGGCGCATTTTTAGAATTTCTGGTTGTTTTTTCGGCGATATTTGTTCATTTGCCCAATATCATATTCTAATAATAATAATAATAATCAATGGCGCAACAGCCCAAATCGGGCCTAGGCCTTGAAGTAATGCTAGAGTTACTTCATTGCGAGACCAACGGAACACTAGGAGGTGAAGTGGTCAACTACACGCTCGTCCGTGATTATTACCCCGATTTTAACTCAGGTACTCATTTACAGCTGAGTGAACTGGTAGTCCGGCACCCAATACCATTTTCGAAAATTACTTGCCTTAATTACCTTGAAGGTAATGCAGAATGTTTTCGCTCTCACTACTTACACATACATTACCGGTAAGTCTTCCTAAAGCTTTTTAAGAATAGTGAAAAGAATTTCAGGGGAAATGTTACGAGTAAGGTTAATCTAACTTTTCTGAAGGTATATGTAGGTATAAGAATTATCTTAAATTATGAAGCAATAAGCATAAAATGGAAAACCAGTTAACGAAATTAGCGCATATATTTTTATACCCGAACTTTTTTTATCAAATTGACTTAAATGTTTATATCCGCAAAATACAGACGTTTAATTTTCAAAAAATATTACCCCTTTTTAACTCCGAACTTCCATTACTCTTGCCGTACTTAGTTCCAAGGAAAAATATAGTTTATGCTTCTCTTTTTTCATGGGCATCATATTGAACTTTTAATTCCACGTGCCTCCTTTAATATATCATTAAATAAAATATACACCAATACGTTCCAAGACCAGAACTAGATTATGCAAAACCAAGACTACCTATAAAACAAATTGACTTCGACTTCCGACTGCAACCGCAAAGACCAACCGTGCAAGTCCAGTGAAACTGAACGGCAACTGCAACTTCATGTAATGAGAATATTAAGGTCGTATTCAAATACATACCTTGCTCCGTCTTCGTCTACGTTGACGTCACAGCATAGCATTGCTATTGCTTAGCTAAGCCGTCAAAATGGCTCAGCTGATGCTTATTTAACACTTCATAAATCAAAAATTAAAAAATAAATTCGATAGACAAATTTGAATGTTTGTAAGACTGACTGATAGCTCAGCTGTCGTAAAAGTAGTCAGGACACGAACCGCAAAGGAATTGAGACACAGCTTTGCTATGTCTAACGTCAATAACTGTTATAACTAGACGTAGACGAAGCAAGATATTCGAATACGACCGAAGAACCAGTATTCAATTTTTAATCGAATGAGTCATCATGACAATATGTTTGAAGAACTTCTGTATGGAAGCTAGCCGACTAGTGGAGAAAATTCAGTTATTAAAATAACTAATTTAATATTTCGTACATAGATTAAAAGCTAAATTTCATTGCTAAACGTTTCAACGGAGGTTTGGGATATGGAGTTTTTGGCAATCACTGACCAAAAATAAGTTTTGTATTTTTTTTACTCTACAAAATATATTTGGAGAATAAAAACATCAATATTTGCTCAACACACCCATACAACATTGTATCTTTCAAAATTTATGTAGTTTTTGCCAAAAAATTTGAAAATGGATCGTGTTACAATTTTTAATGACTGGGCCCCATTTCTGAATTAACAATAAATATTTGGGATAATATAACCAAAATCCTAACAGCCGAAATCTACTTAAACCAAAATCGATAAAAACAAAACCCCAATAGGATTACAGATAAATAAAAATAAAGATATTAATTTAATTTATAAAATAATTACGCTTGACGATGTTGACGCTCTCTTTTCTTTTTACTTTTGATTTGAAAATGTAAAAATTTCGATATTTTTTACTTGGGTATTTTTAAATTCTAATCACTTCATGAAGTTAAAAAATAGTTTGTGATTGTAATTATGTACTCATTGGCAGCTTAAATTTGTCCTGAAGGACACACAAAGAATGAAGTCACATGCAATCGATAACTACCAAATTTCCCAATGTATCGAAATAAGTTGTTCAAATACGACTGGCAAATAAATCAACTGAAACTGAATAAATGTGCAAGTAAAAAATTTATTTTAATAGGTAGAACTAATTTTTATGGTTCCAACGGACAATATTTGTTTTATCGTGTTCTGGTACTTTTCCATTTTTAAAATGTTTTGTAATGTACGAGTACATGAGTACACGATAGTTGTTAATTGACGGCATTACGTTAGGGAATCTGTTCATATTTCTACTAACACACATATTGTAATACTTTAAATGTTCCATGGGCTAAGAAAAAAATAATTTGTTTTACAAATTCAATAAGCAACATTTTTTTTTGTTTCTCAATTCAATGGGCTTATTTTTCACGTGATTTGTTGACTCATTTTAAAAAGATGCGTTACATACTCGTATTTTGCGAGGTGCTATCCTTTTTACTTTATTATTTTTTAATAATAAAGTATTTTTCTATTGTTGTATGGCATTTTGTTAACCCATTCCAAATGAATCTTTCAAGGATATTTCAAATATAAAAACGAATTTCCGTATACCCGTCAGCATATTACAACAAGATCAAAATGTATTATAGTAAATCAAGGTTTTGGCAAAATCTCATCCAAGTTTGCATTAAAAACCACTAAAACACAAAATATCCTTTTTTGTCAATAAAAATATGGTAAATCTAATCACTCCTTACCTTCATCAGCTGTTTCAAAAGAAGTCAGGCTAAGCTGGCACACCATCCAAAATTAATTTGGGACTGTGGTCTCATATACCTAACGTCATAAACTGTTGTAACTAGACGTATACCTAGCAAACTATTCGTATTCGTCCTAAATATTATAAGCAGAATAGCAAAATTAAAACTGTTTTATTATTTAAATAACAACAATATATCTATACCCTTCTATGGAACCTTACAATAAAAAAATTTCATTAAGAAAAATTGGGAAAAATAATAAAATTGCTGTTGGCAGAATTCGATGTCGCTCAACGTTACAATTTTATATAACGAACAACTAAAAACTCCACCAAATTGGTTGAAATATTAGGTGATCTTCAGTGCCTTAAGCATCATGTTGCGAAGAAAAGGATGTTACTTAGTATATAATTCGCGATTTCGAAATTGGCTTCAACATCGCCTATATAGAATAGTCCTAAACAATACCACCAGATGTAAGTGTATTTCGGATAGTAGGCATGGTGCATCCTCTGACGACTCTATGCCATCCGATGAAGCTCCTTCGAACTAAGTCCAACATAGTCTTATAAACTGGATTGTCTCGTAAAGGTTTTCCAACTGTCATGTCCTCAAGGACAGCGATTAATCAACAGTCGGTGATTTTGTGTTGGGGTTTCACACCACTGACGCCGGGAAACAATAAATATATCTTCAGAATAGCAATATTAAAACTGTTTTATTATTAATTAATTGCCCTTAATTCTAAAAATTTAATGAAACAGTTGTGCATATACATACCCTGTTATAAATTGGGTTCTCTGAAAATTTGGTGCAAATTATTAATTTTGAACTATGAATTCTGGGGCGTCTCAGGGAGCTAGCTATGAAATTAATTTAGTTGAACTCACTGCATAGCTCAAATTTTCAACCTTCTCTGTAGGGTGAGCTAGTCAGGATGCAGGTACGTGAAGTAGTTACAAACTACGTCCCATTCAATTAGTGTCCAGACATGCCTGACTAAAGTCAAACGTTTCGCTCCAACTCACCTATTTGAACTTCGGTCAGACAAATTAATTTTTAGTTTATGTTCTAAAATTATATTCCTGAGTGCTTGTAAGACTAAATGGCGTCATAAGGCTCACTAACATCGGACAGGGCTCACTAACATAAGGCTCACTAACATTGGAAGTACCCTCTGTGTTATGTAGTCATCGAATTAATGTACTGTGAATAATACACTTAGAAATCACCTAGGAAGAACTTCCTAACCGAAAATTGCTTTTCCTTTTATTGTTGCTATTTTCTTATATTGGCACTTGAGGTCGTTATTAGAAAATTGTGTTTCGTCCTTTTTTTTTACATCAGGGGATTTCTTATTCATTTGGATTTGATGGTAATATGACACCCGTAGTGGTCGTTTGGAGATTTGAAAACTTGCGTTTGATGTGAAAAGTTTGACATTTTTAGATTACTTATGGGCCAAAGCTCTTCTTGTTCGGGCGTTATGAAAGACAATAATTTATTTAGTGGTAAAAATTTGTTTAGCCTAGAGTATCATCAAGAAAACTAGAGTAGCGGAAAATATAGGTTCGCATAATAGGTCTTCTTGATATTTTTCGAGGACACAGCAAATAAGGGTATGTAATTTCATATAATTGAATAGCTTTAGGATGGAGTAAAAATTCGTTGTGGAAAAATTTATTAGAATAATAATCAGGTTTATTTCTTTGTCTCTTCTAAGTATAGTTAAGTATAAGTTTCATTACCGCATATTTCGAAGGGTTCAGTTCTCATCAAATAATCGTATGACGCCCAAATCCTCAAACCGCATATTTCAAAGGGTTCAATTCTCATCAAATAATTATAATAAGACTCCCAAATCCATTAAATTTTCGGTTGAATATAGCATGTAATTTTCATCCAGAAGGTCCCATCGCAGCTTAAAAAATACATTTTATTTTGATCTCTAAAAACTTGTTATTTTAATATTTTATTCAAGAGGTTCTTATCAAAAACAGTACAACAAATACATTTTCGAAGAAAGTTGTACAAAAAAAACATTAATAGCTTGATGTTTTGAATTTTATTCAACTTTAAATTTGTTCGCACAAGTGCACAATATTTCACACAGTGTCTTATTTCGAAATAAATTGATAAGAAAAATATGTGCAGCGAGAAACTGGTCAAGGCAATTAGGTCTCAAAGTTATTCGCATTTTGTTGTTTTAATTTTTATTGCACGAACCGTTTACGAGTGCTTCTTTTAAGTTATATGTTACGCCTATCTCTCTTAGGTTAGTCATAAAAATTTCGTACGTTGTCTTCATCGAATTGAAGCACAGAGCGCACAATGGAATGCATAAATCCAGTTGAAAAGATATGACAAATAAATTGACGAGCTAGTAAATCAGCTTGAGTACACCACTTCACACTTAAGTGTAATTTTGTTGATATGAGCTCGTATAGTTTTAGGCGTGAAGTACGTTGTAAGCGACACTTTAATAGCGTTTAGCTCGAGGCTTTGATATCACTTTTTCCGTAAGTACGGAGTAATTGGGAACTTTATTAAATTTATTACAAGTCGGGGAAAATGCATCAGTTTCAATCATATGTTGTTTGTATTTCAAACTTTCATATGATCCAGGTCCTAATATTGTTCACGTGATTGTTAAATAGGCCGATGGATTCTTATCTTATATCAAAAAGTGATAAGGCTTTCATAAAAATCGAAATACTCACGTGATGATTTTTTTAAATACGAAAAAAAATGTCAATGGTTCTCTGAACATATAAAAGTATGTAGTAATTGATAAGTAATTATTTGAGATTGAGCTACTGAAAAAGTGTAAGGCGTGATACATTTGCTTTGAAGGAAACTGCAGATTGATAACAACCTTGAAGCATTTTTAATTTTATTGGAATCTTGTGGCTATAAGAATTATTATAAGACATTCTTCAATTCCATTTCTAGTAATCTGAAGACCTTGGAGCTGTTATCTTCAGTTTTAAGAATTTTTGTGCTTTTTTCGATATCAGAGGAGTTTGCGAAGTACCAGCAAACATAATCAAAATCAAGCGTATATTATTGTAGTTAAGTCAATGCGCCGCGCCAGACATCGCTTCATCAGTTATGGGAATCGCGTTGATACACTTGCCATAAATGTAAAATAATATTCACATACAACAAATGTTATATTGTACATAACCTGAACGGTTAATGTTAGAAGATTTGCAAATTTGAATTTGTTTTATACCCTGTACACACTATGCGTTTTAAACGTGCTTAAGTAAGAAAAATAAACGTGCTAATAAAGTAGTGTTCAGACTAGACAATTCGTTTCATTTTGATACATGACAGCTTGATGTAATTTGTTTTGACAAGTATATATTCAGCAGTATTTCATTAGCAACTTTAAGCTTTCTAAATTGTTCGAAGCAAAAATGATTGTATAGCAGTAATGTAAAATGAATTTACTAGCTAAAGCAGTCGTTGTACAAACACAAAATTCAGGTTAATACAGCATTAAATAGTTTCTTCCACAAATTACTTTGATTTCCACTAGGGTCGCAGTACATGTTTTCGGTTAAACGCGTTGTGGATACGTGTTTTCGTAAACGCGTTCAGGAAGTGTTTTCAACGCGTTCAGCTCAATTTAAACGCGTTTATCTCGTAGTCTGAACGTAGTATTAAGGAATACTAGCCTAGACAAGGGTTAAAGTTTGGAAGATTGGTTTGGTGTGGAAATGAGAATGAAAAACATTAAATTACAAATATTTTTCGAGCCTTTTGTACCAGGAAGATAAAATTTGGTTTCTGTATACAGAATTTGAAGTGGAGTCCATTGAAAATAAAAAAAAATTTGATGATTAACCCTTAAATGGCTATGCCGATATTTCATCCACTATACTTGAATAGTCTGGGTGCCATTTTATTATTTTGGGTAGAAGTCCGAAATTCGTTTGGTGCTAAGATGCGGTGCTGGTTACTACCCAAATAGCAATCAAACTTCGCATTTTAATTTTCCAAAGGCTATAACCTCGATAAAATTTCAATAAGACTACGATAAAAGTTCGATAAGACTGTTGAGCGAAAGTTGTGAATTTTTGACTTCGATAAAGCTTCCGTAAAAGGCGATAAAAACGATAAAACTTTGATAAGACTTTGATAAGAGTTCGAAAAAACTGTCGAGGCAAATTGTATGAATTTTTAACTTCGATAAAGCTTCCATAAAAGGCCGCTTCCGTTAAAAGCCGCTTCCGTTAAAGGCCGCTTCCTGCTTTTCTTGTTTTTCACATTTCGCTAGTTTTTCGCCTTGTTTCATGAAACATATGAACCTCGCGAGAAAGTCACGAAAAAATAGTCTCGTTAAGCAAAACCTTTTGATGTGGTCAAAAAATCGCCTCCAGTAGAGAAAACTCACGAATCGCGATATGCGAATAACGAAACGCGAGAAACCCACGGAAAGCCTCTTTCACGAACCACGAGAAAGACGCTTTTTGGGGTATAAAGAACAAAAGGGCTTTTTAAGAATAATTTTTTTTTTATATTGGTTCATCAGTAATTGAAAGTTGAAGTATAAATAATTATAGTTTTTGGTATGAAGTAAACATTCGTAGACTGTGACATAGGAAACTCGTAGTAGTAGGTTATACTCTTGTGTTTTGATATACGACAAGGTTTGTGGCGCACCTACTACTGGCTCTAACATTCCAGGTGTCTTGCGTTACCAGTTGAGTTTTCCCCCCTATGAATATAAGACCAGGAATATGGAAAAAGGTAAACTACTCGACTAACTTTCAATACACCCACTTTAATGTCCAGTTAATTGATCATGGAGATATTATGAATCAAAACCATTATTCTTGGCTACTTGTATCGTCCTTCCGCAAGAACCTTCCTATCTATTCAAGGTGTTATGTCTAGTAGGTAGCTACCGTCTGTTCTAAGATCAACTTTTATAGATTTATGGACACAGTTGCCACTTAGCTTCTTACTAGAATAATCAAGCAAAACTTCTCAACCTTCTCAACTTCTCACCTGTATCTACAATTGCTAAAAAAAATTCAGAATCTTATGTTTGTTCTCTGTTAAAAGCAATCACAAAATCCAAGTTCAATTGACTTCAAGACTAGACTCCCACAGCTAGAAGATGCCCAAAACTGATAAAACGCTTCATGCTATTTTTAAGCTCCAGTTCTATTCAAAAAGGCAAAAAAGAAGCATAAACAGCGTCGTCGTAGCGTTAGTACTAAGGCGAAATGTTAACCCAGGCATCACATTTAAGCTATAGAGCTGATGATCACCCCTACACATGATCAGAATAAAACACATATCGTTGGATCGACGTCTAATAAAAATGCGATATTTGTGCTAGCGATCGAATCGTGTAGTGGAGGCCTCCAACCAAATGGAGCATCCGAGTGATCCTCTGAGCTCCTCTATCGTATAAGTCGCGCTATAAGGCTTAGCCACACATGCGGGGCCGGCACGATCGGTCAGCCAGCTAAAGAAAATTGTAGTAGCATTAAAGAAAGCAATAAAAGATCGCGTTCGGAGTTAAGAAAGCAAAAAAATCGCAAAGAAGTTAGTAAGCGCCGCCGTCGCGAATCCGTAGTTTTTTGCTGCATTCTGTAGCATCTAGTGAATGTGGTTCTTGATGTCTTGGCTAATCTGTGATTCTCGACGGATTATTGATCGATCGCTTTAATCAAACTTCATGTCTATCGACGCGCTTAAGTACTTTTTTTCAATAAGTTTCGCGAATTTTATCTAGTGTTTCGATACAGAGTGTGTGATCGGTCCTTGCCCGCACTCCCAGTGCTCATTGATGAGATCTTGAAAAAGTCGCGATCGCTGTACCAAAGTGAATCTATTAAACTAATAAAACGAGTTTAATAAAAACAAAAAAATTCTTTTTCTGTTCGGATAATGCGATCATATGGGAACTTGCGATCTTTTATGATGTCGGGGTTCACTTTTACGCTACATGCCATATCACTTTACACTCATCGCTCGCTGTACTCAGTCTAAGTGCTAAGCGTTGTTAATCTTCAGTACAGTCATATAGTGTGCCGAAACGCATATTGAAAAGCGATTTACTCGACTAACATCTACACCGCGCACCGTACATACTCATAACAATGTCACATATGAACATGAAGCCTATGACCACTTTATCATTCTTATCTTCTAGTAGATTAGTGAGCCCGGGCCTAGCCCGGCTTGATATTTTCTACATAGAGTTAAAATTCTTCTTAGCCGGCTCATCAGCGACCAGTTCATGTTTACTACTCGGCATTTGATGGCTTCGAAGTAGAATTGTGCGGAACGCGCGAATTTTTGGAATTTTTTTTCGCATCTTCGATTGCTTTCTAATATTTTGGAGTGTTTAACGGATCGGTTTCTTTTTCTTAAATTTAATAGTTAAGAATTTGTGTGAGCATTTTTCGGGATCAAATCTAAAAACAGATTTTTTTTCTGGCCAATTAAAATCTTAATCTGTGATGTGAATTTTATTTGTGACAAATTTGTAAAGTTTTGGGGAAGTTTACTGGGCAAAAGTTGCGATAAGGCTGATTTAACTGTTCAACCAGCTGGTTGTTGGATGTGGATTAAAGGTATTTGTACAATCTACAATATTTATTATTATAACGTGTACCATTTACAACCTTAATTTACATTAACTGATGAGATACATTGGAAAAGTATATAAAAAAATGTAGCCTCAAACGTAATACATACTTTATTAAAATCAAAATCTGCCAAATAATCTAATATACAAAAATACAACAGTTGTTTGCTTGTGTCCAATGGAAATCTACACCTGTGAACCGTTTCCTCCCAAATTTTGCATGAACATTCTCGAGACTACCGGACAGGTCGAGATCATAATTATATTCCCGAAATTTGGCTCGTCATTTATAAAATACCTCGTTTGATCAAAAGGTGTCCCTACACCCTACTGTCTACATGTATATGGGACTAACCTAAAGAAAATTGAAATTCGTGCAACTCAGGTTGTTAAGCCAATGCTGTGCAAAAGCCAGCATAAAAAATATTTAAAACTTTTTAGTTTTTTCCAGAAAATTTGAAGTTTAGTAATAGAGTTAATTTTAATATACTAAATAAATTGATAGAACTGCGAAATTTGCTACCAGTTTTTATTCATCGCTCTGGGAGCCCATACAGATCGTAATTATTTAGAGCAGTTGGTAGTGTAGCTATGCATCAGAGTGAACTATCTGCCCGTATGATATGAATAAAAAATTAGAAGGGGGTTATAGTCAATTTCGACCGTTCGCAAAAATTAAATAATTTCAATCGCAACTCGTTCTGATTGCGTGAATTAAATTATCGACTTCGCGACCCTAATTAGAATTTTAATTGAATTCCAGCTATTACTATTTTTGATATAGAGAAATTCATGCAGAATATCTCACAATTGATTCCAACCCGATCGTCAGTATGGCTATGTTTGTTCAATATTTGATGGTTTTTAATCAGTTCACGAAACGATAAGAAACCACTTGAAACAATGTCGATTTTATATCTAAACGTATCTTACTCGGTCGATTGGATGAAATTTATTTTAAATTGTTTTATGGATATTTGCTGAAAATAAAAATATTTTTTTTCGGGAATATCTTATCTTGGATTTTTTGTTGAATTCTGATTGTAAAAGTTTGTTAAGTAAGAGAAACAAACTGTTTTTGAAATTGATTTCACTTTAATCCGATAAGTGAAACAGTATTTTTGTGATTTTCATGCTTGAAATGAGTATGTGATTATAATGACCTATTTAATTTTTATTTTTCGGTAATGTTCAATTGGGTTTTTAGTCTCATCTTTTAAATTTTTTGACCAGATCGTGGATCGAAAATATTGAATTTTTAAACAAATGTTAATGACACCTATTTTTTTTCTATATCAGAAACGGTGTATGATAGAAAGTTGAAACGTGGCATATATGTGAATGGATTATGATATTCATCATCAATGGCGCGACAGCCCAAATCGGGCCAGGGCCTGCAGACAGTAGAAAATTACAGTAGTAAATTACTGGATAATATTATAAAAGGAGAATCTTTTACACTTTTCGGTGGCTATGATATTAGATAGGATTTATGAAAAGCTACCGAATTGCACTACATGGATTTATTGTAAAAACTAATAGAAAATTAACGGAAAATTAGGAACCGATACCTAAAACACAAATTATATTGATATAAAATACAAAAGAAAAACTTTAAAAAAAATCTATTAGCAATTTAAAATTGTTGTTGACAAATTCATAAATATTTAATGCATTTGGTGAAAATAAACTAGTAAATAGACCGAAGAACGATGTTTATGTTTATTTGTTACGAATGAGACGGTTAGTCTCTACAATTCGTTTACATAATAAATTAGAGGCATTAAAGAATTCAAGGAAAATATAAATTCAGTGTGAAAAATAGCAGAAAGAAATCAATAGAATTCAATAAAATTCAATAATATAAACATTAAAATTAAAAGCAAGATGCAAACACGTAACGTACAGTAATAGTATTTTAATGAAGTTATAAGCCTGGGATTGATCTACGAATTGTCACCACTCGTCAAATAGAATTCCTGTGGATATTTTTGTTAATGAGCAATATCATAAGACTCCTGTGAGTAACTCACATACGACAGTCCTTAAGATACGTATTCACGCCTATTACCACCGAATGCTTGCAAAAAATAATCTTCTTCTCAAAATCTTAAAAAAAAAAAAAATACAGCTAGAGCTTTGTGTACGCATCGTGGAAAAACCCTTCAGCAATGTATTCATGTTATAGAGCTCATAACAGCTCCAGAACGCGTAGAAGCAAAAAATTAAAACTTGAACTGGAACTGGACTTGGTTTCAATTCAAAAACAATGTTGATTTTATTAAGGTGCTCGTACACGATCAATTTTTCAAGCAGTTAGTTGCGATTGATAGAGCTATACAGGGCGGTATCTTGCTAGTTACGGTAACATTGAAAATAAAATCTTTTAGCCGATTAAACATTGAAGAAAATGCCCGTGTAGTATTCGAATTTCTGTACATTATTTACTTATGAGAATTAAAACTAAGTGGGGTTTGAATTTCGTAAAAATTGTGAAATTATGAAAATCATAAGAATCAAATTGATACGTATAATCTCATCAGATACGAGGGATTTTAAAATAATTATTAAAAAGTAAGCAAATTCTTTACAACCCCTTGGCTTTTGAAATTCGAAAGGAAAAAACCAACTCAATTTCTTATCACTTCTGAAATATATGACGGAATTTATGAAAAAGTGTTCAACCCTTTTATTCCATCTTAGGGGCAAAAAAAAATAAAAAAAAAACTTAGAAACGAGTTTCAGGCGTTTATTATACAATCCTTTGAAAGAGCAAAGATATTCGATATCTGACCTGTGGGATGAGTTAAAATTTGTGAAAAAGTATACAACCCCCTTTCCATCTCCTTGGGGGTCGAATTTCAAAAAATCCTGAAAACACTTTCTAGGCACTTACATGAAGAAACTGTAGAATAAAAATGAATGCAATATTTGGAAAGACCTACTAGTTATGACGAAATCCGTTAAAATATATTCATTCCATTATTACTGATAATTTTTTTCGCCCCCACTTCGAACCCCAATGAACATTTCAAACTTTTTTTTATATAATATATTTTTATATAAATTACTTTTCTAGTTGATTTATATAAACGACGGCATAAGCCGTTCTATAGTTAGGTAAAACATCTCCAACCCCGTACCCTACTACCCCTATAAAAAATTATATTTTTCCAACATACTTCTACTATTGCTCGAACTAAATACCAAGTTTCAGCTTTATATCAAAGTATGTTCTCGAGTTATAAGAATCGGAACCTTATGCTCTCCTCCCACACCCTCTACTCAAATTTTGTTTTTTGCTAGACGTTTATTAATTAGGTTTACTTCTCGTAAGTTTTTTTTAGAAAAATTCTTATCCCTTCCGCTTTCATGCTCCATTGCTCCCTTAAAAAATTTTACTCGCATCAAACTTCATTTGTCAACCTTTATACAGACACTGAATTTTATTCGCTAAACGCTTCCCCTACTTCTCCCATCACACCCCACCCTTCAAAATAATTTCACTTCAAGGGGTCTATTCATAAAAAAAATTTCAATTGTATAGCTCAAAGGGTTTGAGAGCTCTGAACCTTCAAACAATTTTGCGTGCACCGGTAGATGTACGGCGGACAGACGGACTTAAACATTTTTATTATGCCTACTAGTCATGAAACGTGAAAAAAAAAATTTCAGGGTAGCAATTTTTTTTTAAATCAATAACAATACTATATTATTGAAATAATGTATTATATATAATATAATTACGGCAAATGCGCCTTCCAAACAGAGGGTATTTATTTCTACATATGAGAAGGATCCATTTTACGACAAAAGTTTTTTGTCGGGATGATTCTACCTTGTGTGACCACGAACTATTAAGGAGTCAATTTTTTTCACAAAATTGTTTACTGGGAATATATTAAACTAAGTCCTTAAAGTTAGGTCATAAAAACTCTTCACGCCATGAGACCACGATTTCCGCAATAAAGTTAAATATTTTTTCCCAGAAACATGATCAAATTTTGTGCATATTATGTAATAACATCAAAACATGATTGGATTACGAACGAGAAGTAATCCGAAATCTTACTTTTTCAAAGTGTTCTCATTCAAGGAGTAGCCACCATACAATAGTCTTTTTTAAAAAAAAAAGTGTAAACGACTATGTGGACGTCGATATTGTTCTTTAGTAGTTTCTCCTCCGCAACTACAATGTAAATGGAGGCATTTCATCTATTATATTCATACGATTGACTGCACCATACCATATCTTTTTACTTCTGTCATTTCTCTATGAAAAATGTTTCCTAAAAATATATTTTCTTAAATCAAACGTATAAATGAAAAGAGATCCACAGCTATAAAACTCAAACACCCGTTTCGATTCATTGGAAACAAGTGTATCAAATTTTCTGGTTCACGTAAATTTTATGTGGATTGTTAATTCCCTGGTACACCCCATTAATAATGTTGCTCTCGTATTAATTGATAAATTTCATGGCAATTAACGAAAAGCATTCTAATTATTGTAGTGTACAGTAGGGTTTTGTCGATTATCTGGAATGAACCAAAATTGGGTGATTGGATATTGCATAATTATGTTGTTATGGTTGAATAGTTTTATGACTTAATTTTCGAAAGAGTGGGTACAATTATGTGGGTTGAGAGGATTGAGGGCTTAAAAGGAAAATACACGTGCAACCAGAGTAACTAAAGCCAAAGAATAATATGAAATGTAATACAGCAAGTGTATCACTGTATTTAAAAGGATAAGTTGCCTGCCTATACTCCCCAGTAGCAATGCTATGCACCCTATGAAATTGGAATGAGCTCTATGCATCAGCAAGTATGTCGTACCTTCATATAGCCATGTGACTCCATATAGCAAATCGAAAAGCGTTAAATTGAAGATGACTGACAAATTTCTTCGAATCTCTTACTCCGAAAAGGCTTATACATTCCTTCGTTGGGGGTGGTTGCTTACTTCAAGACAGACTCACTTTGCATACAAAAGAGTATCAAGGAACAACCAAACCTGAATTCTAACCCGTTCTACTTTCATATGACTTTAAAGTGTATCAGAACGAACTGAAACAATTGCAGTTCCGAAAATAAACCCAAAGTCAATATTTTGATTTTTCGAAATTTACCCAAATGTAAACAGAGAGGAAACTCAACAAAATATGCAAAGCTTCCGCAAATTCATTCATAAAATGGTCGAGAATTTAGCAAGCGAGTTGATTTTCATTGTCGTATTTGACAAAAATAACTTTTAGAGCGTTGCGAATGTTAACAAAAGCCTTCAATGGAATTTTCTTTCTTTTCCGATTTCCATTCTTCATACTTTGTATGGAAATTAATTCCCCGTGTCAAAGAAAAATGGGAAAAAATAATTGAAAATTTATTTTTAGACTGATTTCCTTCATCGACGTCAAAACTGACTCATTAAAAGCAAACATATGATCCGAGCTTGTTTTGAAGTTTGACTTGTGCCATATGTGAGCTGATGTCAGTTTGCCTTGTTCCATATGACGGTTGAAACATATGACCAATGCACTTTTTTGAATTTAGGGGAATTGGGTAGTCGATGGGGTTTCATGATTAATTTTTACTTAATTATTTCAGTATTGTGATCGACTTTGAAGAATTTAAAGCTGGAACAAAATTTCAGTCCGTCTGTCCGCCGTACGCAAACGTTTCCGATGGCTCTTATTTCCCAAGTTCTTTGAGCTATTAAATTTAAAATTTTTCCACTATGTAGATTGTGTTAAGATTGTCAGAAAGATTGTCAGTAGTTGCAGAGACCGCAAAGTGAGCTTATAAAAGAGCCAAAAACCAGCACAAAAACTGGTAGCCTAAATACTGAAGGAACTTGTACACGAGCAATTTTTCAAGCAATTAATATCCCGGCAACTATTTCCATAACTAGTGGAGCAATACCGGGCTGTATCATGCTAGTTGCGGCAATATTTCGGCAATTTGGCAATGCTTTCACAGGTTGCTGGTATTGCTCACCCTATAGTTGCTGTATTTTCACTAACTTGGAAAATTCCGAGCAATTTTCCTCGATTGATGATTCAGTCGTCAAGTTTTGTTTTCAGTTCTGGATTTACTAGGGTGAATAACATGAGTGTTAGTACCTACAAAAGTCCTTAAAAAATAGTTAATTCATCTTTCACAACTCCTTAAGCTGCTCAGCCATGGGAATTTCAAATTTTACCTATATTAGTTTTGACTTAAAATTGGAGTCATGTTCAAAACAAAATTCTTAAATCTTATATTCACTTGATTAACATAGAACTCATGGCCAAATTTAGTAATTTCACACTAAAATTGAAATTTCAATTGCATACCATAAAAAGGTCCTATAAAAATGCGTCTAATCTAAACTCATGACAGCACAAGTATGGGTAGAACTACTCGCATAAAGCCCAATTTTTAAACACCGACAGAAAGGTAACTAAATTACTCAGCTCCTCGGTATAACTTCCATTCTAAAGTCGTTAAAAATACTTGTTCATATCTTTTGCACTATAATTTCGGAACTAGATACTAAATTCGAAGTTGTAAAAGTGGTAAATGGATTTTTTTTTTAAGGATACTGAACTGGACTTAGGTGGTTAGCCTTTAATACACTGTAGTGTACAATCCAGTCTGCTTAGGGATGGGAGGTCAGAAATCGGGCCGGGTATGGCAGTGTACTAGTTGGTGTTAATAATTTGTCAGTGCTGTTTGGCTATGATGTGATCTACCAGAGCAGCAATGTTGCCTATAACAAATCAACTACTGTCTGGTATCTCTGATGGTGTTAGTGAATCTGTTAAGAATGTAAACAGAACGCATCTGCTCAGTGTTAAATCCTTTAGGAGTGATCCTATTTAACATTCCGCACTGTTCACTATTTATATTAATAATTTCAAAGCCAATAGCAACTGAAAAATTATATTACAAATAATTTATGGGTAGAGTGTGAATTGAACCCATGACATCGCGTTTACAAGCCTAGTACGCTACCACTGGACTACACCCGACCTTAATTTTAAAAGCCTGGTGAATACAGCATTGTCCAAAGTTCTTTTGATTTGAGAATATGATTTTTTTTTCACTCCTAAGCCACCTAAGTCCACCTCATCCCATTTTCACACAGAAAAAACGGAAAACATAAAATCAATTAAAACGAATCTTAATCGCTTGGATTTATATTAAAACGCAGGCAATGACCCAGAAATTCATTCACTAACTTGGTGAGCAATTTTTCACGTTTTCTTTTCAATTTCAGATTAAAACCTGCCGTGCAACAGTGTGGGAGGTGCGCGATATATCGATCGAATTGTGTCCGCGCGCTTACTCGTAAATCGGCTCCGATTAAATTTATTTTATATTTTTTTTTTCGATTTCTTTTAATACTTTTTGCTCTATTGTTGCAAAATAAATTTACTAGCAATTATATCCGAGCCCGATAAAAGCATAGTCAGCCGGGGCCGGGCTTTTTGTGTAAGTTTTTCTTCAGGTGTTTCGAAAACAACGCGAAAAGTAAACATTTACGAGGAAAAATTGAGTGTAGAGTTTTTTTTTTGTTAGTGTAATTTATTTGTTGTTAATGCGATTGTTGCTATTGGTGATAGTTTCGTGTCGATTTTAAGTGCATCGCAACAACACAATGCCGGAACGTTTTAAGGTAACGAAAACGGAGATGGAGGGTTCACCACCCCCGGGTGATCACATCGATGAGGAGGCCGTTACGGGAAAATTGCTTCCGGAAAAACAAGGTAAGACCGTGAAGCTTTTCACTTTTCAACAAGCTATTGGGGGCTCTTCGAGCGCAGCAGTGAGGAACGTGTAAGCAGCTTTTGCAACAACTAGTATTTCCAACGTTTTATTGTTCGTTGAAATTCAAGTCCACTTAAGTTGATATAGTAATAAGGAAAATTGTAGTCTTTGGGGGGGTGGAGGTTTTTCGGACAATGGGCTGTCAGACAGGCCGCTACCCCGTTTCAACTCCGGAAAACTTTACATGCAAGGTCAAGGCTGTTGTTCATATTCTAAGTACTATGGGAGTCAGGTGGGTGAAGGTGTAGTACTCCAAATACCGCACTGTGCTCATTATTCCGTTTTTTGATTGAAAGATTTCGAGGGTAGATTTGAGTGGGAAACAATTCGTTTCAGATGGCACTGGCATTGTTATGAAAATAGCGTGTCTGAGGCAATTACGGAAAGTGTCGAATGTCCCTTGAGGAAAATTGCTTTCGGATTTTATCGTACACAGCGGGTTTATTTTAGTATTGGTTTGTGCTTGGAACTTAGTTCAAAGGAATAGGGAATGCATCCTTGTTTGGAGCCTTGCGTTATGTTAAGGTTATTGGTATAGGTATACAAAACAGACTAGGACCTGTTGTAGAACAAACACCTGACTTACATTTTCAGGTACTGACATCGCAGTACTGAAAATCTCAATTATAATACATTTGAATTATATTTTGAAAAACAACAGAACCAAGCTGAATTCGGACTTTCATAACTCTGAATACATTTTCAGTACTGAAAACTGAACTGAACTCTCGAATTAATTTTAGGTGCTTTTTTTTCAACGGGATCAAGATCATAATTGAAAAAAACGCTGTGGGATGATCCAAAAAAAATCAATTTAAACGGTTGGTATTCCTGCTAGAAATCATGTGTCAGCTGTTGTCTGTCAAATATTCATTGATATACTATTGGTAGATACTAGGGAAAGTAATGAATATAAACGAAATAGAAGCAGTAAGTACTTAAAATTACTATGTATTGAACCAATACTGTGCAAATATTTGGCGAATATTGCTTAATAAATACAGAAAATAGTTATTGACGTTTGACAAATGTCAATTATCAGCTGCCATTGCAGTTGAGTTGCAGGGCGACAACTGAAAATGCGAAAATTTTGTTGAATTCAGAAGCAGCTTTATGATCCAACTATGATCGCATTTGGTTTTTAGATCACCTCAATTGTTGTTGTTTTCAATGTAAAATAAATGATCTTGATCGTGATCCAGTTGAAAAAAACACACCTTTCGTTTAACCTATGGGAAAAAATTTTCAATTTTGATTCGTGTTTGCATCACAATTTAACAGCTTCCAATTATTCAATTCCATATTTCAGCACCAAAGCGAACCTAAAAAAAAATAATTTTTTTTAGGAAATAAGTGTTGAAACATGAGTGAATGATTCTCGGAATTCTTGACGAGTTTTGTGTAATATATAATAGAAATCAAAAGTAAAAAATAACAAATACGTTCAAGAAAATTTACCAAAGCTGAATATATCTTTTCAATACTGAATGAATTAAAAACAACATAATTTTTTCAGTACTGAAATATTCCGATGGAGATCTGCATGTTTTAGTACTGAACAAATGATTCTACTGGAACACTGGTCTAGTACCGCTGGCTACGTGTTCAAGATGATAGACTCGTGGCCACGATAGCTGAAAGGCTTAGAAAATAGATGAGGATAATTTCATGCAAGTCAGATAATTGGCGGAGATCGTGGTGGAGGTACCTTGGTCACCTAGTGGCCAATTTACTTGCATATTAAAATATTCCTGTACGTAATATAACCGAAGAAGATCAGATTCTAAAACTTGTTTGACATACACTGAAAGAAAAACTATGTTTATTCCAAGGTTGCATTGACTATATTAAGGTTCTTCTAACTATTGTAAAACTGACATGTTTCCAGTGATCATGGCTATGATGATACGAACCATAGCATATAATTCGTAAAAACATAAAATGATTGCATTAAACATGAAATTTAATATGGTTGTACCAATCATTCTCGTTACATGATGTAATTGTGTATTATAATCACGACAACAATATTCTATGATCAGTGGAACCATATAATTTGATAAAATAATTCCCACAACCATACCTCTCACAGTACGAAAAGGGTTGTTCGCGGTGTAAGTTCGCTTCTTCCAATTTCATGTGTGCTTTGTTCGAGAGTGTTTAATTGTTGTTCAAGTTATTTATTTATGATCGAAAATGTTTTTCTTTGTGAATTATTTTTCAGCGTCACATGTATCTTATGATTGATTATACACCAAGGTTCTGAAATCAGAACTATGATTCAAGCAACCATGTCACATAAATTTTATGATTGACCCAACCATTAAATTATTAAAGAAGGTTGCGTGAATCATACACCAAGGTTCTGAAATTAGAACTATGATTCAAGCAAACATGTCACATAAATTTTATGATTGACCCAACCATTATATTATTAAAGAAGGTTGTATAATAATCACACACCTAAGTTTCCACAACCATAATTTTGTTTGAGCTAAACATGTTACATGTTGTAACATAAGTGTGGCGACTATAACCTCAATCATAGTAAGGTTCTCCCAAAATATGGTTGCCACAATCATATTTTTTCTTTGAGTGTAAGAATATTGTTTTTATGCGTTTTCGGTGTTAGAGCAGTTTATTAACTAAACGTAATCCCTGACCGGAGATATTAGTGGTCTAGTAGTATCGAAGCGATTCTAATCCGTTGATGTGTGAAAGTAGAAAAAAATCGGTCAACAGTCTGGGCGTAGCTTTATTCTTTTTTGAGTAGAAGTCCGAAATGGGTTAAATGCTGAGATGCGGTGTAGGTTACTATGAAACTGACAGCCTAAAGAATAACCAGGAGACTATTGAAAAGGTATTGTTTAGATTGCCAGTTGCATAGTAACCTACATCGCTTTTCAGCATTAAATTCGTTCCGGACTTCTACCTGAAAAATAGTAAAGTTGCGCCCAGACTGTTGACAGAAGCACATCTATATATATTGTATAAGTTTCAGCTTTCTAGCATAAGTCGCTTCTAAGATATAAAAAACCACCCCTCCCCCAACATAAAAGTTGTAACTTAATATATAGAAGGGTTTGTGAGCTACGCGCCTTCAAATGATGTGGCATACGTCTACGGCGGACAAACGGACATTTTTTTTTTTGTGTTTTCTGGTCCAAAAACGTGAAAATACAAAATTTCAGGGTAGCACGCATCCGCTTTCTTAAAGCATTCCTGGCAGCACACTTTTCTACGATTTGACCTTAATCTCCTGAAAATCCTGGCTAGACCGGTGCATTTTTAATCTCTGATCAGTGAGGCCACAGTTCTCTGTTGACTATAAAGTATTGGTTACTACATTCAATGTGGTCTCCCTCAAAACCCTATTCAACAAAAAAACCATTGGATTACATACCCACAATTTATGTTCAGTCACATCCCACAATTAATTATTGTTCATGTAAAATTCACGTTTACCAACAACAGAATGAAATCAAATGAAAATTTAAAGGATTAGAATTCAATGTAGACCACAATCATACCAAAGGAATCCTTTTAAAACTTCTATCCTTAAATCCTTAAATTTTGCGGGCAAAAAAGGAGCGGTTTGCTTCTCCGATTAAACATTGCATCTAATTATATTAGAGACGTGATAGCAAACCACAATTCAACTCCATTCGGACACGATCTTAAGGAGGACTCCTTTCGCCTGTTTGTTATCCTTTTCCCCATTCCATTTATAATGCAGTACCTAGCAAGAAGAAAATGGTTTCGGTTTGTGGCGAGCTACCCTATTCTACGTGCCTTGCATCCAATGAAATTATTTTGCTTGAAACGACTGTTGAATAATAAATTGGTCAGATGTGTCTGAAACTTTTCGCCATTTATCTGGAAAATATGACCGGAATTAAGGAAAAAAAGATAGCAATGATTCCCGGGGGTGATTTGGAAACTTTGTTTCGATGTAAGTCAGTAGCTGTGTTGACACAAACAATCAAGTGTTTCGATGCGAAAAAGACGAATTTTATGCAACGCATTTTGTAATTTTCAACTCTATAAAATACATGGGACATTGCTGACTGCTAAAGGATGTGACACTTTATTGGCGCTTAATCACACTCTGTGATAAATTTTTCGATAAATTTTACAGTCAAGTTGTTGACGGTTTGTAATTTATTTTAGTAGGCTGTTAGGGATTTAGATGTTCCCTACCCAGAGTGAGGAGGTGGGACGACAGCATGGCATTGATAAAGAGCTTTAAAAGTCCTTAGATTCTACGAGAATCCATTGGTTTTCCAGTTCCCGAACACGATTGAAAATAATTGCAAATTTATTCCAAAGTAGACCCAGATTTTTCGAGACTGTTGTAAGTGAGATTCCGTTTGGAGGAGTATTTGCATAAGTTTACTAAGTTAGAGTGCAGGATTTAATTCAGTATTATTTCTGTTTTGGAAAGGCTTCCTCCATTGGGTAACCGCACGAAATATTCAGTTTCTCAACTCAACCTATGTTTTCTTAAGTTCTGATTACATCCACTTTCTATATTGCAGGTGTACATTGGCGTATTTAGGTCTGACCTCTTGAGGTCTACTGCTAATGAAGTTGAATATTTTATTAATCACATTATGCTAAATATGTTATTTAGCATCTATTTCAATAGTCAACATAGGTTGGCGTCACATACGTGCTTATGCTGTTCCAATAGGTAAGAAAAGGCTCACTTCACCCATTCCATTCGAAAACAAGAATTTTATTCAAGAAACTGGATAAGAATGTATGTTTAAGTATACTCTCTCGTTTACTTCATCATTTGTCTCAAAACTAGTGAAGCTAAGCCAAGACACCAACCCAAACTTAATTGAGGCCGAACTAGAAAGTGGGCTTTTGAAAAATTCATTGATTTTGCAAATATTAAAATGATCAGATTTTATTTATCCTTTCTATTAAACCCCATTCACAAAACCATATCGAATTGAATAAGTAAAATAAAATTATAAATTATGGAAGCAGCCAATGTAAACGCCAACTGCCGATTTATAAGGAAAAGTCCGTAGATGCTCAAGTTCGGCTCCATACAAAGCTGCTGCAAGGACAAGTACTCTGCCTGCAAAATCAGACCAATTTTATAAAATTGTTCGATCAATATGGGCTACTACTTACACTCTTATCCATGCGATCATCCAGACTCAAGGCATCCAAGTAAAGATGGAGAATGTTCCTGGATTGATTAGACTGGACAACAACAGTGTCGGACATAAAAATCATTAGAAGCAAATCGAATATGCCCCAAATCATGGTCTGCGCCGAAAAAAATATTTGAATCGGATGCCGACTGTAAAAGGTTGGAACTATCCAGCACAAGTAGAAAACGACGCAGGTACTGTTCATAAATTTGTATGTAATCCAGATCAGTAGTTGAAACTGATAAATATTTTTTAATTTAATAACAAGATGGTAAATCCGGGAGTAAGCTTGCGTAGCTCGGTCAATTCTATCGCTGGCTTCGCAGCACTTCTGCATAGTGAGGTTACAATGGCCCGCTCTTTCAAATTTATAGCTCGTGGCAAGTTCCTTCAGAACCTTATCCAATTCCTTATTATTGATTCGATAGAATTGCCACAAGAATATCATCCCGATGAAGAATAAGTTAATACTCGTGCAAAGGACATGCACCAGAAAGAAAGTGAACAACCACACGACAATGAACAAAATACTAGGACTTTCCGACACAACTTCTAAAAGATTCACAGAGGTTAGTATATAACTTGGATGGGAAAGGATACCGTGGAGTATACTGTGGACCAGGGCGAGTATTGTACACGACGCGACATATTGTTGTACGAGAAACGCACCAATCCACAAATCTTCAGGTTATAGTAAAAGACTACAAGAGCGATTCAAACAATTTGAGTGATTATTTTCGACATCCTTTCCAGATCCAAGTTGACCGAAGACTGCAGATATGGTTGTCATTGATTAGTCACATATTATCAATTATTTAATATACAAAATATATGCACACTTAATTAATTAAATTCATAAAACAGTTATAGAGAAGTGCTGTCAGTCACCGAAGTCATTTTGTTTAGTGCTATGAAGCTCGAGGATCGTGATACCTATATTCAAAAAACTAAGTAAGAACTATTTTGACCGTACCCAGTTCAGAGCCCTACGTTTATTCCGAGCCAACGTCTTCAATTGCAAAAATATTTCTATTCTCACAACAGCAATGGCTAAAACTGTCATGAATTCTTAGCTATTTGTGGAATTAAAGACGGTGGCTCGGAATAGGCGCAGGACTCGCCACTGGATACCTTACCATATGCAACCTTGTCACACCCATTTGGGGATTGAATATCCAAAAATCCTGAATGTAATTAATAGATAAATATGATGACAACACGATTAAGTAAAAACCAATTCAATTACTTATTACTTCTAAAGGATATGACGAAATTCGTGAACACGTGTTCAACCCTTTTATACCCTCTTAGACCACAATGGATCCGCAGTGATCTCTCGTGATGGACTGTGGCAATGTGCTTCAGCCCACCCTTCTCAACCTAACCTAACCTACCCTCTTAAGGGCTGAAAAAGGATAAACTTAACTTAAGGAATTTTATGCGATTATTAATCAAGCCCATGAAAGTGAAAAAATATTAGATATCTGATTTGACCAGGGAAGATATGGCAGAATTCGTGAAAAAGTATATAACACCCTTACACCCCCTTAGCAGTCAAACTTCCAAAAATTTCTGAAAACGTTTTCTAGGTATTTATATGAAGAAGCAGTAGAATAAAAAATCGGCAAACAGTCTCGGTGCAACTTTATTATTTTATGGGTTGAAGTCCTAAGCATATTGGGTATGTATTTTTAATTCAGTTTTTTCTAGCACATTTCGCTTCTAACTTTGTAACAATACGCCCTGTAGATTTCGGGTTATTATTTCTTCAGTGCTGAGTCAAAAACATGTAAATCGAATATAACAACATTATAGCTGTTGGGGAAGTCAAAACAAGATTGCGTATTTAAGTGATTGACGGCATATTACTCATTCACCCATTCAATCTAATTAATATTCTGAAATACCCCGAGTATTATTCAGTATATGCAATTGTAATCATTAATGCGAATTACAACAATCTAAATCTGAAACTAATTTGGTAATTCTATTTGTAAACTGATTTGGAATATATTGTAATCTAAGATTTATTAATCCACAACCCCTACTGCTTGACCCTTACGCCAATGGTATGCCTACAAAAAAATTTTTTGGCTTAAACTTTGAGATATGAACTAGTCAGGAGTTTAGTCCTGATTTCAACTCACATTTTCCACCCTTCACCCAAGTTGATTATTTATAAATGGGTCCAGTATCATGGGTCTATAGAAGTTCTCAGTTTTAGTTTTTTGGCGTTAGCGGCTCCACAGATAGTGGAAAAAATTCTTCAGCCTGAATTCTCCTCATATTATAGTCCACCCAATCTAACTATCAACCAAATAAATTTGTAAGTTAATATCGCGATGACGCACACGGCGGAAAGACGGACTTTTTTCCTTTTGATTTTTGGGGCTTACGGAAAAAAAAAACAAAATATCAAGAATAGCAAGTTCTTTTAAATTCCAGTCCGTTCGTATTATTGAAAAAATATGCCTAATCTACGTTTATCAATACTCCACTAATGAGTGACACTATAAGCATATCATTTATAAATCAAATAAAATCGGCAATTCCCAATCAATTCAAGCGATTATTCTCGATCTTAATTTTGGAAATTTATACCCATTTATATTACGTCAGATTACTAAGAAGTACCGGGGTCTCAATTTCCTAAACGATTTTTTTTTTATCATGTCATTATTCTGTCGTTACCTCTCGATACATTTTCACTTAAACTTTATTACCAATGTACGACAATGTCCTATTTATAGAGAAAAAATTCGGTCGTTATCAAACCTAATAAAATTTAGCCCAGCGCTTACAACCGAAACGCACGTTACTCTGTTTATTATTTTCGTTATTTTTGCCGAAGTTTGAGGCTGCTGCTATAAAGATCACAATCGCAAAAAAATACTAATCGATAATTAAAAACCCATAACGATTACCGACCCTTATCAGTAGTTCAATACTAGCGCGATGTGGTGGGTTTACGATCAATTTTCTTTCTGGCGAGGAGAAAAGTAGTTAGCTTTTATTGAAAATCTGACGACAAAGTTCACGGATTGTAAATCAAGATCTTAAGTTGTCGATCAAATTTGGTTACAATTTGAGACAGGGTGGAATTATGATTGCGGTTAATAGGGAAATTATCGAAAACGAGCTTAGGTGTGATTGCAGTCGAAGGATTCACTATCGTCCGGTTTACATTATTGAAAATTGATCAGATGGTCTCTTGCAAGACTTAAATATTTTTTGAGTATTTTTAAATATATTGCTGATAGGTATACATTTTTTTTAAGAATTTTTATACAAGACATAGAAAATGATAAGACCTCATCATGGTCATATGAGAGATGCAATCACGAGCTCTGAGCCTTTTGCATAGCCGTTCTAGTTATGAGCAAAATAATATTATTGTCTGTTGCCGTTCATGAGACCGAAGATAACCGCGCCGGGTTGTTTATCAGTTATTGCTCTTCATATTCTGGCATAATTTGAACGATATCATCGAATTAATTTATTGCAGATTACAATACTACTCCCTCTTAATATTCTTGAGAGAAAGAAATGTTTGCAATTCAAAAAAATCTGGCATTAGTCTGGACGCAACTTTTTTTTGATCAGAAGTCCGGAACGTGGTTATTATTGAGATGCGGTTTAAGCTACATTGAAAGAAAAACTGTGTTTATTACAAGGTTGCATTGACTATATTAAGGTTCTTCTAACTATAACTGACATGTTTCCAGTGATCATGGCTATGATGGTACGAGCCATAGCATATAATTCGTAAAAACATAGTATGGTTGCATTAAACATATATCCCTACTGAAATTTAATATGGTTGTACAATCATTTCCGTTACATGATGTAATTGTGTATTATAATCACGACAACAATATTCTATGATCAGTGGAACCATATAATTTGATAAAATAATTCCCACAACCATACCTCTCACAGTACGAAAAGGGTCGTTGGCGGTGTAAGTTCGCTTCTTCCAATTTCATGTGTGCTTTGTTCGAGAGTGTTTAATTGTTGTTCAAGTCATTTATTTATGATCGAAAGTGTTTTCTTTGTGAATTATTTTTCAGCGTCACATGCAGCTTATGATTGACCTAACCATCATATTATGAAAGAAGGTCGCGTGAATCATACACCAAGGTTCTGAAATCAGAACTATGATTCAAGCAACCATGTCACATAAATTTTATGATTGACCCAACCATTATATTATTAAAGAAGGTTGCGTGAATCATACACCAAGGTTTCCATAATCATAATTTTGTTTGAGCTAAACATGTTACATGTTTTAACATAGTTGTGGCAACTATAACCTCAATCATAGTAAGGTTCTCCCAAAATATGGTTGCCACAATCATATTTTTTCTTTGAGTGTACTATGCGAATGACAACCTAAAAAAAAACCGTTCCAGATAGGCTACTGGTTAGTCATTAGGTTGTTAGTCGCATGGTAGCCTACACCGCATCTCAACAATAAACACGTTCCGGACATTTCATCAAACGCGTGCCGGACTTCTATCATAAAAATAAAGTCGTGCCCAGACTGGACTGATGGCAGATTTTTTTTTACTACACAATGGACATAGCTCTGAAGGGGTTGAATATCAAAAATTTTTGAAACGGATTTTTATG
Organism: Beris chalybata; assembly: GCA_949128065.1. Taxonomy (NCBI): domain Eukaryota; kingdom Metazoa; phylum Arthropoda; class Insecta; order Diptera; family Stratiomyidae; genus Beris; species Beris chalybata. The sequence goes on from OX421897.1 coordinate 7,919,947, forward strand.
CGATTATACTGAAAGCCAGTTAAAGTTAAAAACAACTGGATGTCTCACCAAATCTCAGTGATATGTCGGAATTCGTAGAAACGTACACACAATCAATTTACAACAATATCGCCAAATCATGAAATTAATTTTTATTTTTTATTTTATATGGTATATAAAGCCCACAGATGGGAAAACGAATTCGATCTCATTAAACCAAATGATTTGTCGGAATTCGTGAAAACTTGAACAACATCTTACATCTTCAGGGGGTTAGTATCGAAAAATGCCGGCTTTAAATATAAACAGGAAAACCCCTGTTTATATATAAAGCCGACAACACGAACGAACACTAACGTCTATATGAAGGAGGATGACAACATCATCACCCCACACACCATACCATACCATATTGAAAGCCTCTAAAAGTGAAAAAAAATTAATATCATTAGATCTAACAAAAATATCGAAGTTCGTGAAAATGTTCAGAATCAAGGGTTGCTAGGGGTTTCCGTACCGAGAAATTTGGAAAACGGTTTCTAGGCGTTTATATAAAGAGCACACAGAAGTAATTTGATAACTCAACATCGAAGGGTAGGAAAAGACAAAAGGAGCATGTACAAAATAGTTGAAGATATGTATACCAGAATATTAACCCAATTATAAATCAAAGCAAAATACCGTCAGTTGGTAAAAAACCAACAGAAGGGTTTGTAGAAAAAATATAAAAAATAATCATCTTTGCTCAACTACTGAAGAAAATTTTCACTTTGATCCTAGGTATTGATGATTGATCGGTTATTTACCTTTCTCACCGACTTTCCGCAAATTATGGCCCTTCTTATAAATATTCCAATAATCCTCTAAACATGTCTTACAAATTGCCTGATGTTTTTAAACAAACTCAAATACATAACTTAAAATTATCACACTTAATACAAACCATGCAGAACTCGAAACTCCTATAATTAGCTACATTCAACATTTTATTTACAATTACTTGTCGTTCGATAACCACAATACAAACAATTATTATTCCATCTGGCGTAAAAAAAAAACCCAACATTATTTCTATTTCAGATTTTCTGTGCTAAGTGGCAAATAGCTCAATCTAGAAATCCCGAAATTTTGAGCAAAACATCTTAGTGAATTGGAATTTGCCGACTTTATTCTAGAGCTAGAAAGAGGCGAATTGGGGAAATATGCCATGGATAATAAAGAAATAAAATTATCGAGTCCAATCATAATATTAAAAAAATACTACTAAACCGAAAAGCACTCAATAGGCTCTAATTTATTACTCATTCCAATTGCCGTCGTTTTTATTTGTCCGGTATTAACTGGCCAGAAGACCCAATCGGGGCTGTTAGTGCAAGCGTTTCTTATAAATAGTTACAAGTTCTTTTATATGTCATCATATTCTGACGCATAGGGAATTCATTGTAGAGTGATATGCCCGCTCGTCTCAATCAAAATTCATTTGAATCGGGTTAAATGTCGTCTAGCGTCGTCTGCCTTTGTATAGGTCGCTTTCTTGCGTACATTCATACAAAAGACTCGATTCTACTTCACTGATTTTGAGAAATGTGCACCATTTGAATCATTTTTATTGACATACGAAACTTTTGCTCCGACAATATGCCTCTTTGTTATTGTTTGCTCGGTTTATACGTTTCGAGAATTTTGTTGATTTTAAATATTTACTTGTTAAACAAATGAATCCGATGTTTCTTTAAATACTGCAAACTGTGGAAGAAGCAATTAAAGATTGGTCGCTCACGAGTGAACAGTTCCAAAAGAACAGTTTAATGAAGTGACTGAGTGAAGTAACTCACTCCTTTTAGTGAACTGCAGTTCCATTGGACACGTGATAAAAAAATTATATTAGATATATATATATTAGATATACCTTATATTAGATATACCTACTCAAGAAAAATAGAGAGTAACAGAGTGAACTGTATGAACATATGATATCGGAACAGTATGTATGTATAACAGTATCTTCTAGATGTACTGACCCTGTTTTTTTTTGCTCTATGCTTCCTACTATGTACTTATCATTGAACTCCCCTCAATTACTGAACTATGAACTAAAAGAACGAACTAGTACGCGACCGAACGATGGAACGAAAACAAAAGAATGATGGAAGGAAAACAAAGGAATGATGCAACGAAAACGAATTAACGATGGAACGAACAGTTTCATGGAAGTACTTTACTGAACTCATTCCATAAATTGAGTGACTCGAAGTGAAGTACTTCAGTGAAAGAAACTGCATTGCCCAGCTCTAGAAGCAATCACACTCTCTTGGCTTTATCGAGACAAAACTCTCCAACTAACGAATATTATATCTCTATGGACCAAGCATATTTGGTGGAATTCGTAAAAGCCGATATGACAAATTTTCAGCTCCTGAGAGGTTAAATGTTAAAAATCCACAAAATAATTTTTAGACGATTATATAGAAAACCCGTTAAAGTAGAATCAATTCAATTGTTTTATCAGACCTAAAATATATGTCGGAATTCGTAGAACCTTACATAACCTCTTCTTACCCCCTTTAAGGGTTGAGTGTTGCAAGATTTTAAAATAAATTTTTAGGCGTTTATGTTTGAAGCCTTTACAAGCAAAAAGCGAATTCGGTATTTCATTCGGCCGGAAAAATTTGTTGGAATTCGTGAAAACCTACACACACCTAACACCCGCTTGTCGATTGAATACCGAAAATCGCTGAAACTAATTGTTTTCGATTTCATTTAAAACCCTTAGAAGGAAACGTTATATCTCATTAGACCTAAGAAATATCTCGGAATTCGTAAAACGCTCAAAATAACTTTACACCCCCTTTGGGGATTGAATAACAAAAAATCCTAAAAATTATTTCTAGGGGTTTTTGAGAAGAGCCAACAGAAAAAAAAATTAAATTAAAATTAATTCGATATCTCATCAGAACTAAGAGATATGATAAAATTCGTAAAATTCCATATTCCACCTTTAACAAATTTTTTTGCTGCATGCCAACGTGAATACAATAATACAATAATTCTGTCCGCCCTAGATATTTTTCTGTCTATACGTTCCGGAAAAAAGTTGTGAAATCGACAATAAGACAGAAACTATCGGTGTCACGTCAGTTTGGTCTAGAGAGTTCGATCTAATGGCTGGAATCGATGACAAGCCGACATCCATTTCTAATTTGCCATCAAGATAGCATTCTCTGGTATTATATGAGCTCATGATTGCCTCTAGATAAGTGACATTTATTCCTGAAGAACAGACACGAGCAGATAGCAGTGTGACAAGACAATTCAATAATATGTTGAAGGACAACATCTTTGGATACTAGAAGTGGGTTAGCCGCCAATCAATAGCTGCAGGTTGAGCTCACTCTGTATGCCAATTAGTACCTTGTCTACCTATACTCCATTCCTATAAATAAGACCAACTAGTACTAAAACAAGGATTCCATTCTATTGGCCATTACCAGGATTCAGTTAATGAAATTGAAAATCGAAGCACCCGGTCAGTTTCAATGTAAGGCCACCTTCAAGTACAGTGGTTCCATTTGCGTGGAGACGATCGATTAGAAACACTTGGCAGGTTGGAAACTTCTTCCCGTCCACTTTGATGATTAAAATTTGAAAATGGCTCAAAACCGGATATGAAGGGAGGCAAAAGAGTTGCATCGTTCTACAGAAAACTACCCCCCGAGTCAGATTCGATAGCGCGATTCGAACCGCGATATGGACAAAAATAGAAATTCATTAACATAATGCAATTTTCAGTCAGACTGCTTGGTGGTGTGGTTCCTCGGGAATGGGGTAGTTTATCTGTCGATGGCACTATGAAAATTCTTCGACAAGAACCATGAACTAGTTCGGATAGTACCTATCTGTTTTGTCGTTGTACGTTGTACGGAAGCATTCAACAGCACAAAACAATGTTGAATTCTGTATGAGACCTTTAGACGGCCTTACAAGTACGTGGCGCGCAACCTTCGAATTAAATGGGGTGGCTCATAAGGGGTAGTGCAAGGACTTGTTGGCCGCATCCGTTGAATTATTTAACTAAGTATAGTCAGGGTATGAGGTGATGGGTTTGGTTTTCTCTGTTCTTAATAGGTGTATAACAGTTCGAAATGGCCACTCTTTTTGAAGTTATGGGGGTTTTATCGACTGATAAATATTTAAGGATGTGTATTTATGGAATTCAGGTGTAATTTTTTGTATTAGTACAACCAATGGTGCTTCATTTTCAGTCATCACAAAAGTAAGAATATCTGATGTCCTACTTGTTAAATATTGCCTAACGTATTTTTTAAATATAATTTTGATGTTATGAGTATCACTCTTTAATCAAAGCTATTTCACTTACTGTGCAATTCTTTTCTTTTAAGAAAGTGTCATTAAGAAGCAAGACGATTCATACCCAGGTATCTGGTTCTGATATTTGTAGCAGTAAAATCTTACAGGTCTGGATCCTTTCTGTTTCTTATCACGTCATTTGCAGGAAATGTGACAAAAATTTGACCTACAAGTAGATGGGTACTTACACACAGGAAACCGCATGCATCCTCTCGTAGATCTTTCAGGCTTTGCGTAACTGCCTACATTTGTCTGAAGAAAATATTCTAGGTGAAAATTTTAATTGCCTACATAATTCAGACATTCTTCTACTAACCACCATACTTACTCCATTGTAATTTTTCTATCCTTTTGTGTTTTAGTTATAACACAATTGCCAAAACTAGTGGCAATATCATTCTAGTTGCGGCAATATTTCGGCAATGTGACAATGTTTTCACAGATTGCTGGTATTATTCGCTCTGTAGTTGCTATATTTCTACTGACTTGGAAAATTCCGAGCTATTGTCCTTGTTCGGGGATTCAATTGTCAAGTTTTGTTTTGAATTTTGCATTTATTTGTCAAGTTTCGTATTGACTTGGCATTCAAATATTTCCTAGTCTTACTTTAAGTTTTAGATTTGCTTGTCAGGTTTGCTTTCGTGTTGTTGATAGACTAATTTGCTCGTGTAAGCCCCTATTGCTGAATTGCTATATATTGGTCAATATTGCCAATTACAATTTAGGAATGAGTTGATGAAATGTTTGTCCACATCGCCTGTTGCTATTGTTGCTGTGTATTGCTTCGTATTTTTTGTGAAATCAAAATTTACGAATATTGCTGCAAATTGATCAATGTAAATCCCTCGTGTAAGAGGACCTTTAGATAAGTGCGAATTTCTGCGTATTTTACCTTGCTCAGTTTTGCTTCCTTCATGTTCAAATCGCTTGCATGACGAGGGATAAAATAATTTCTATGACTGTCATGAATTTGTCGTGAATTTTCTTGGAGAGCTTGTTACTAATAGTTCGAGTATCATGCGATATTAGATAGAAAGGTTCTCCGTAGATCCGTTTTTGCAGTTTAGCAAGATTCTAACACCCGTCGGCGTCTAGCTCCACTATCCTCCTGCTGAATAGAATGAGCGAATGTATTTGGAATATTTTCCATGGTAGAAACAAGAAGATGGCATTTTAAAATGTAATGGAACCCCTCGAAAACTGCATGATCAAAAAGTTGCAAGTTCAATTTGAAACTACTCGCAGTCAATGTTACTGGTCATAAAATTTAAACGTGTACTACGCGATGATATTACTGATGTGATAAAGATATTATGCGAAAGTTTCTGCAAGTATGAAAACGATGTGATTTATATGACTTCCGAAACTCGTAACGTAAACTTTTATAGGTAGTCGGTACTTAGAATAAAACACTCTCATGGAATGAGGCTAGAAAATTCTCAGGTTACTGTATCCAATAATAAAGTTGTGGAATCACGTCTACAATGTCGGTATTATCTTCAGGAAAATCTTCGAAATTGGCCACTTTGAAGTGAACACTGAGAAAACTTTAAGATACTTTGAAAGTTTCCTACACAGAGTATCCTTACTGTTCGTTACCGGAGTCGTTAATAAATGCAATTCGAACTGAATTTGGGTTTTATGTCGGATAATTTCGAACTACATTCGATCAGATTGAACCACACGAATTCCTTGAAAGCTATACCATCAAGAAAGTTTCGTCTAACTTTGGAGTTTTCAAATAAAATATTTACGAAGAATTTCGATGTAAACAGACAGTGTGGTGCAGGTTCAAGTTGTAATCGGAGGTGAAAAGTAGTCATGTTTTTAATGCATTGAATTCGAATCATTACGAGGCATTGATTTCACTTTAGGTTTAGATGGGTTATAATCCCGTTCTGCTCTTTTGAAAGTTGAAAAATTTCTTTGATGTGATAACGTCTAATAAATGAACTTAAAAATACAGTAGCCCTTCGCAACCAGGTGGTAGTATAGGAAGATTCAGTAGACATTTAAATCGACGAGCTAAAACCTTTTTTACAAAGATTGCTCGTAAACGTAGGATCTCTGAATAGGCAAGGCTTTTGACCAGAAAGGCAGAACTTCGTAGAAAAGAATTTCAATCCGAATTTTCATCAACAAATAATGTTTTTGATTTATTTCTCGCATCAATCGGCTATCGAATGGATTGAATTAATTAAAGAATCATAAAATTTGTTTGCTTCAAAAGATTTTAAAAATTTTTTTTTAAAAATTTTGAACTTTTTTGATATTTATTAATTTCCTGGCTAAAATCGTTATAAAGACTTATTTGTCCGGTAGAAGCAATAGCAGCTGACACGATATAAGGTTCTATTTTAGTAATTCTCAGCTCTTAGAACTCGGCCATATGCGCCTCGACACTCAACAATTTCAAATTTCAAATATAATTAAATTGGAGTTTCGCCATATAGCGAAAACTATTTCTGATCAATAATAATCGAACTTGCTCACGTCTTAATTTAAAATTCGCACATCTTCCGTTTGCAATTTTTGAAAATAGGCGTTTCCGATGTATTATTATTATTATTCAAATTTTTTTTTCTTATCAACGAAATGTATAGCAGTTTTGCTATAGACTGGTTAAAGTTCGTAAGGCAGAATATTATAGCAAATCCGAATGAATTGCGCGCGTGATAATAGCAATAAGCTAAGTACATGAGAATGTGCACATGTTGTAAATGACAGAGATAATAATAACAAATATTAAATAATCCAGTTAACGAATTATCTACGCTTTGGTTGCATTTTTATTGCGTATAAAATATTAAGCGTATTTTAATGTTATTATCTACGCTAAGAGAGAGAGATACAAGTGGACAATTACTTCAGAATGTTTGTTAAATTTAATGGAACATCTGCCATTGTATTTTGATACTCATGAAATGTAAATATATCATGTTCAGTGAATGTGTATAATACTTTCTTATGAAAACGATACTTAAACCAAAGACAGTCCGAAAAGACGATCTTATAACGAAACACCTTGTCCAAAATAAATTGGTTCGCCTGATCGGGCAGATCTCGAATTATTATTGAATCGCCGGCTTGAAACGAAATCGAATCACTTGCTCGGACTTAAATTAAATCGCCTGCTTTCATCGAAATTTTATCGGTTCGTAACAATTTTTGAAGTTCTTTTTAATGTTTTTTATTACAATCAAAATATTATCCTTCAGAATTGCGAACAACTTTTGTAGAATATAGTTAGAGAGAAACACGTCCACTATAGTTACTAAGGCCTGCTCCTACGATCGTCAGTTAAATTCTAACCGGAACTTTAACTGGAAGTCTTGTATGAAAATCTGTCAGTTAAAGTTCCAGTTAGGTCAATTAATCCATGTCCTTGACATGAACTTAGAACTTAGGAACGGGTCTAAATGTGTGAGTGTTTGTATAGTGATTTTCGTTAGTAGTACCTAGCTTTTGTGAGATAAAACAAAGGTAATTGGCCTTATTTCGATTATACCAATACTTTTCATTCATATATGTGAACAATTCTCGAAACATTTTCGATATCTGTGTTCCAAACTCCCTAAAAATAAACATTTACAGCTTATAAGAATATTTAGTTGGTGTAGTGATAGCGAAGTCGGTATATATTTCTGTTTGAAAATGGTAGAATATTTGTCTGGATTCTAGGGACGCTAAGCTGCCTTAATTTATTGCTGTTTTAAAAGAAAATATTTCTTGGACTCCAGGATGATCTATGTATAGAAAATAAAAAACAAAACTAATTTAAAATGATTTGTTTCACGTAATTGAAACAACCATTCTACTGTTGACTCAATTTCATTCAGCCGAAGGACACGCTTTTCTTTTAACGAAACTTAGAAGGACATGGATTAATCGACCACCTTCCGAATTAATCATTTTTCTTTCGCACAATTTCATAATTCTTGAGTATTTTTTCTTGTGTTGAGGCCCGTATCTTAGTCGTCGCAGTAACTAAAGATAATTTATCAAACGCTATAATGACTGGTTCGAAAAAAAAGGGACAATAGACACAATAATTTTTCTGGAAAGGGTTGGTATGAAATGAAGAAGGGTGTTTTTTTTTTGTTGTAATATATTTCGAAAAGCAAGGAGCTATAAGTGTCTTAATTAGTAACTCATATTGTGAAGTGTATCCTAGGAAGAAACATAAAAAGGTTCCTTTGACACCAACTGTTCGGTAAGCTTAGGTTTGTCACTAATGGCCATGAGCGCCATATGTTTAACTTTAGAACTTAACTTTGGAAAAAAAATCCTTAATTTAAATTTAAGTTAAATGTTAAATGTTAATATGTACATTTGTTACCGTCATTGATTTGAATCCCGAATAGTTCTTCTGCTCCACTACTATACGCCATTTTATATCCTGAAAGAAATCATACCAGTCGCGTCCAAAATTCAATATCTTAGAGTGAGCTATCCCTGATATAATGAAAATTCATTTTTTATATTTACTCCTTCCCCATCTGCTCGCATGTGGTTGGTGGGTTTCTGAGTTAAGACAATATCCATTTCACAATGGCAATGGCTTTACATAGTCTTCTGAATAAATTTCACGCAAGTCTCGCTTTTCAACAACTGTTCTCTGTAATCTCACGTGCAAAGCTTTTATACTTCATGTGTCTTGTCGCAAGATCTCGAGTACAGGCGATGGCGTGTCTGGAAGATGGGTGAATAGTAAACTATTCTATGGAATTTACTACGTAGTTCTATTTGGATGTTGGTAAATTGTGATTGTCTCTTAAAACTTGGAAGCTCTACATTAAACAGTATATTAAGCTCTGTAGGAGGCACATATATATTTTGTTATTTTAAAAGGTGATCAAATTCATTTTAGTTGGCATTAAAAGCATCGGTGTTGATTGCAATGAACAATACTCAGTTCCTTACCAATCGTGGTAGTTTCGACCTATCTAAATTACAACAAAAATTAAAGGGCATGAAAATCACTGTAAAAATTCATGAAACAATTAATTTTAATTGTTGCCAGAAAGTCTGGTATAATATTGAATAACGATCAACTATTAAAAGAAATGCAGAAAATCAATTAGATATTAAATAATTGTAAACGTATCCAATTTCCATTTCTTATTATTTTTAATCATTTTCATATCCCTCTTTTCTCAATTTTACGCTACATTGAAACTCGTTTACGCAAAGTATCTTATTTTCACTTCACTTGTTGAGTAACTGGTTTCCCCGTACTAAAATTCAGTCGATATGGACGTGTTCTTCCACGACTATATTTCGTACTTTGATCTGAGGATACTGCTCTTATGATAAATCGATGCGGAAAAATCCCTTTGCTACATGGATTGATTTTTTTGGTTCTGAAACCCATTCCCAATATTATATTCTTGAGAGTGTAAGCTAATGTTTTTTTGTGAAAAAAATACTGCTGGTCCACGTTCAATAGTCATATGAAAGCTTCACGGAATAGCTACAGTTTTTGAGCTTCCGGGACAAAATGGATATGAAAGATAGCTGGAAATCGGATTTTTGGAAATAATTAAGATAAATGAGTGCGGAAATATGAGCTAACAACAAATCTTTTTAGTTCACACTAATTTTTATTAAATCATGTGAATCTCTCACTATTTAGCCGTCTCACCTAGTATTAGGGATTACATATACCTCTTATACGTATCTATCGATAATTACTACCGATAGCCCTATTAAGGGCTTCTTTCGGGATGTAAGCAGATATCTGTAATCCCAATTAGTCAAATTTTATTCAAACTTTCAATTAAAAAATAATGAAATTAAATGTTAGCGCAATCCTATATAGCAAACATAAAATCAATGACGAAAATCTAACAATAAAGAACTGCTGAAATGGCTCAACGTCAGCTTTTATCGGCAAGCGTAATGCTTCGTCGACACATTGTGAAGGCTAATAATCCTATTAAGGATATACCCGTTCAATTTCAGCTATCTCAGATATAGCAAGAAGGCAGGTATGTTGGGGAGTTTGATATCTTGCGATACAGCAATTCGAACAGAATGGTAAAATTAATGAATTTTTGTTTCGTTTCGGCTCGGTAATTTTTGCGTGTATGGAAGAATTCGAGATGTAGATCATACGAGAAGGTATAATGGTCCCTATTAGGGGATTATAGCAAAGAAACAAACCCCAGAACAAATCATTGCGGGAAATTAAATCACTACATAAGAAAAATCTCTGGGTTTCTCAACATGAATAATGTTAATAATTTCATTTCATGTCTGTTGAGGATTAATGGAAAGTTTTCCATTTCAACAGCTTAAGATACAGTCACTGCTTTGAATAAATAAGCATTATACAAAATTTTACAACAATCTGGGCGAGACTTTAGTATTTTTGAGTAGAAATCCGAATCCCGTTCAATAACATGCCACAGAGCCTCCTGATTATTCTTTAGGTTGCCATTCGCATAACAATCTTCATCAAAAAATAGATGAAGTTGCGCCCAGGCTGCTTCTATTTATTTTTCTAATGAAACACAGGGCATAAACTAACTATTTAACACCCTTTTGATGTTCACAAAACTCTGAAACCGCAATCTTTAGGCGATTTTATAGAATTCTCGTTTTCAATTCAGACCCAAGAGATATGTCGGAATTCGTAAAAATGGCCAAATTTTTTTTTAAATTAATATTATAATAACAAAGTATTTAAACCTGCTTATTGGTTAAATATCGCAAAATACAGAAATTATTTTTTAGGCAATTACATAAAAAGTCCTTGGAAGTAGATGCGAGTTCGATATCTCATTAGACCTAAACGATTTGTCGGAATTCGTGAAAACTTACTCAATCATCTTACATCCGCTTGTGGGTTGAATATAAAAGAAATCATTTTAAGTGCTCAGAGGTAAAGAGAATCTAAATTTTTTTTCGATCGTAACAAAAGATGAATTATTATTCTAACTTATCGGCTCAGAAACGATTGTCGGTTTTTATATTTATTTGCATGGGCATGGCAATTTTGCTGTTGCAGCAGTGCTTATCACAAAAAATTTACTTAGCACCTACTAGATCCTAACATAAATATTTGTCACCACTCCCTGGTACTCCTCCTATTTTCTTAAAAATTGCTTTTTAGACTCCACTAATCTGCACGAAGATTGCCATGGGGCAGTGTGATCATACAACGGATCCCAATAGTGGGTCTATGCGCAAATAGCCATCCACCTCGTCGATCCTATCCTAACAAATTAAATTGTTTTTTGCACATATAAAATCGGGGTCGACATTCTCATTGTCGAAAAAAATACAATAAAATCTTTTAGATAAAAATTTGATTGGTTGACATGATGTTAATAACCAAAAATATCTGTTTTTTTTCATTTAGCAACTAACTCATTCGATTATTTGGTCAAATCTATGCAATTTACTAAATAATGATGTCGATAGTAGAGACGCTTATCAACTTTATCTCATTAGGTGAAGGTAACTTTCCAGTAATTTAGGCGCAGGTTGCATTGTTTTGGTAATGAAAAATAATATTGTCGATAATCGAAATAATTTTGTGTTATCCGATTGACAGACTGATTGTTATTGTTAAGTATTCCGTAGGTGTGACGACATATTGAACTGGCGATAAAAACCAGACCCATTATTTATGTTCTTCATTTTATTAAAAAACAAATCGAACAAATTGAATAGGCGCAACTTTATTAATTTTTGGGCCAATTTTATGTTTTGGTTAAAACCAAGCTGGGAACAGTTGAATTTTTTACACTACTTTCATTCCTTTTTACATACTAGCGGATATTTCTACCAGGGCGTTTATAAATAAATAATTAAAAATAATGAAGTAAAATTGCCATATTAAAGCTGTCCAGAAAGTTAGGAAATAAGAACCCATTTTACTTCAAAAAGTGAAAATAATCGAAAAAAAAGGTCAAGGTAAAGGATACTTCCGAATTGGTGGCTGATATGCTTGCTTGCTTCCGTGCTGGCAGTAGTTTGGGGAGTACCTTGTTTACGTTCCAGACCATAAATTTTTCACATGTACAACGACAAATTTCTCGAGGAAAAATTTGAATAAGATTGGCGCATGATGGAGCACTACCCCTCGACTTAAAATAAGATTGGCTCATGAGGGAATGCTGCCACTCGACTTGACTGATTTAAACCATCCTTTGCGCCAAAAGCGAGGAATTAGCAATGCGAAAGGTCTCTAAATGAGAGTATTCTTTTTTTATTAATTTTACAAATAATGAATAATTGATTTAAAAACAAATTTAATTTACCCTTTTCTTAATTAAAAAAAATCTTTTTTACTCCCTCTGCAACACTAGACATGATATTCAACCTTCCACCGCTAGATATTTTTGGCAAGCAAATGGCAGCCATTCGACTTAGAGCCTCTACACAGTGGACTAGCATATGTAGTATGTGTAGGCCACTCAACAATTTTACGGATGTCTTCAAAACCTTAGGCGCTCTAAATGGATTAGGGAATAGGACCGGATTCTATGATCCTGTAGTGTCACAACGAGTGTGTTCGTGTTCTTTTGGGCAGCTACGCGTACCTACCTACTTACCTACCCATTTCTAAGTTACTTCTCATATTTTCTTTCTAATTTAATTAATTATGTCGTAGTCGTATTTGTTGTTTTCGTGGCGTATGTTTCCGACCATTTTGTCAATTGTAGTTTAAATGGCTATTTTTTATCAATCTTATTAATTTCATACTTCGCATTTTTCTTTAAAAATCCTGACATGCATGATACAGACTTCTCCTACTTTTCTTGTTTTTCGCATTTTGTGAGTTCCTCGTCTTATTTCACGAAACACACGATACTTGCAAGAGCACAAGAAAGAATTGTACACACAATTTGCAAGTTTCACATTTTCGTGGTCGACTCGCGTATTTTTCGTCGCTATTTTGTCAAGCAAAACCCTTTGATGTCGTGAATGTCGAAACCGCTCCAGTACAGAAAACGCACGAATCGCGAACAACGAAACGCGAGAAACTCACAAGAAACCTCTACGTACTATTCACGAGAAAGACGCGAATGACTCAAAATAAGCGAAACGCGATAAGTCTGAAGCCGGCTTATTACGTTTCACCTATTTCGCGCCATTCGCGTTTTTCACGTGCATAGTGTGTAGAAGTTTTCGTGAGTTTCTCACGTTTCGTTATTCTCGTTTCGCAATTCGTGGGTTTTCTCTATTGGAAGTAGCTTTTTGTCTCCATCAAAGGGTTTTGCTTGACGAGAAAGTGACGAAAAATGTGCGAGACGATTTTTTCGTGTCTTTCTCGCGAGCTTTTTGTTTCACGTGGTGTGTTAACATCTTGCATTTGCAGGCTAAGTTCAGAAATATATTTGAAATGAGTTGGACGGACAGGGAAGTATTAAATTTAATAAACGAAAACATAAAACTTGCGAATAGTGTGTACAATGTTTTCTCGTGTTCTCGCGTGTTTCATGTGTTTCGTGAAACAAGACGTAAAACTCGCGAAATATGTTTTGTGAAACAAGACGAAAAACTCGCGAAATGTGAAAACATTAGAAGTTTGTTGTAGCCGGTTTTAAGGTACCTATGTTGTGGTTCTGTATTTTTATTAACAACATAACTTTGCGAGCTGTAGTCGTAACCACTCGTCATATTTACCACCATACAAAAACACAATTTTTCTAAATTGAACCGGAATTTTCTCGTCATACAAAAACAAATTCTTTTATGTTTTTTCCTGCCGTCTTTTCCGAACAAATAAACTTTCTTACAGCTGTGATAATGATACATTTATGCTACATGCACACGTCATCGAATTTATTACTCAATTTAATATTGTCTATACACACGATATAGTGGCCATTCGACGAAACGATAAATTTCATTCAATTCGATCGCGGGGACAATTTAGTTAAAAGTTGCGCTATAATTACACTTTGACACGCTGATTGCTTAGGAAATATACCAACCAAAAAAAAAACATCATTTTATTCGGATTCTGTACGATGCAATAAGAGGTACTTAACGGCTTTGTGCCTTTGAAGTTCTAATGAAGATGCGCGCGATACGCAGTCAAATTAAATCGACGATTTCCTTTAAGAGCCGCAGAAACTGGTCTGTTTCGATCAATTGACTTCTTTTTAATATTCTTAATTGACTGTGAGAACGACACGATCTTAGAAATTTGCCAAGTTCGTAAATTTGTATGTTTGTTTCTATATAAAAATTTTTTAGCGCAACAGGTTCGGAAAAGTGGAATAGGTCGTCGGTTAGTTGCCGTGCGAATTATTGCAATCAACCGAGTTATAAACATTAACATTTTGCATATATTTTATTTATGGTATTTGTTTGAAGTCTTATTTTGTTTCACGTAATCGCTGATAGAAGGTGGGACGATGTAAATCTTTGGTTACATAAGATATGGATTAGTTTTATGGAAGACAGAAGTAGAATTGTTCAATTTAATGGTTAAATCATGCTAATTGGTGGTAAATTTTAATAATCATAAAATATCACTGAATCCACGTATTTAAACGTCTTAGATAAGTGCTATAATAAGCATTGCCATGACAATTTGCAATCTTCTTTTCAATAAAACTGCTACTTTATAATGAGTTGTAGCTGCAATCGTCGTTGATTTATGAATCCAACTAATATACCGGGTAAACCCAAAATCGGAAAAGTTTCAAGTAAATCTGACTTTGTTATTATTTTTAGAGTGTAAACTGAAGTGAAATTTGATTCTATCCTCAAGTGGCAGGAGAACGGCGATATTTTGAAGATGTTGGGAGGTATATGGCGATTCAAATAAAATTGTTTGACTCTTTTTATTTTATTATTTCGATAATCAAATATAAATAAATATTTCTCAAACTGACCGGCAAAGTCCTAAACTGGTTTAAGAGTAAGAGTGGATTCGGTGATAATTTGGGGGTTAATAGGGTGAGGGAACTATGGTTAAAGCATTTATTTTGCTTCCTATATTTTAGGAACAGCTTATGGTAAAAAGTTTAAACTTTGAACGTAAATACATACATCAATGATAGTGCTTCATTTGCACTTGGTTAACGCGATACAAGACTGGAGATTTGTGACATGAAAAGAATAACAGCTCATGTCCTTTTAAATAAGAATTATATCTGCGAATGGCTTTTGATATACGGATTAATGTGTAGTAATGCAAAAGAATAACGAAAATCTTCGCGGCTTCCTGGCTAATTGATTCGCATTTATTTTGAAGAAGAGTGTACAGTGCGAAGCTGGAATGGGAGACTAGCCGTAAGTTCACGTTGTACCTACCAAAAACTTCAAACGCATTTTCTCGAAACTATGTTTTAACGACAGTGTCGACATGGTAACTCAGTCAATTTTCAATATTTTATAACTTTTTTTTATTAAATTTTGATAATAATTTCCTCTATAGAGTGACGGGGGGCTCTTTTTAATTTTTTGGTTGGACAATTTTTCATAAATTTTTAAAGAAATATGAGTAAAACTTATTACTAAAGTTTGAAAAAAAAAATAAAAAATAATTACCTCCGTCAGACTATATAGGTAGCTACTATGTATATATTATTTTACAAGAATAATTTTTATTTTTGCAAATTGATTTATTTTTGGTGAAGTTATAATGACGGCAAGAACGCGCCATGGGTTTCACCAGTAGTCCATTTATACCTGTAAAAATAATGTTAAGAAAAAAAAATTATTTTTCTATTAGAGTTGAATAGTTAATAAAATATGTTAACTAAACAGTTTAATTTTTTTTTTTTTCAAATTTACTGGATTATCAGCGCACGCAGGGGTATATGAGCCCTTAAGTTCTTAATAATTTGACTATTACACTATATTACTGCATTTGCCAGCCAAAAGAGTCAAATATTTAACAGCGTAGCATACAGTTTAATACAAGCTTCAAACTTTTTGGCTAAACATTTTTACAGTGCTATCTCATGGGGAAAAATCGGGGACACGCTATATCGCGTGAGGTTTAAATATGATATTGATGAAGCAAGGTAGGCGCTATGTTTTCAACAGCTTTTCAAGAACAAACACTCATATTTGTTTACTTGTTACATAAATTTTATATGTGCCATTAACGATTTCTATTATTACGAGTATGAAAAGCAGAGGAGGAAGGCGTTGAAATTTAAATTTAATTTGGTATTAATTTGGTGAGAAAACAGAGAGAAAACTGCATTAATTCGTCCACATTTTGACTTTTTGGTGAGAAATTTCTCATTCATAAGTTACAGAACTGAACTACAGAGCACGTTGGACTTGCATTTCGTAAATATTTCTCCAATCACAATAGAGAGGTTGAAATTCGTATGTATATCCCGGTGAGTTCATTATTATCACTACATTATCACGATAATAACAATGCACCCCCGGAGCACTTTTCTTCGAATCCGTGACTCGCTCCATAGATTTTCCTCTTTTTCCACCAATTTTCAAAGTTTCCAGAAAAGCTGCCCGTTTTCAATCCACATAGGTAGCAATCCTAGGAGCTGGTAGTCCCAAAAACTTTCCAATTTTTCCCTTCAGATGTCTCGAATAAATGCGAAACTTTTCCGATAGGATGCGCACTAAATATGCTCCCCGTACACGATGCATATACAAACGCCTGCAGTTACTGCGATACACCTTGCAGGCTGCTACTCTTATGGTTTGCATTTTGGGGGTTGTTATTGATCCGTCGGTCAATTACATAGACAGCTTAGATAGACTACATGAAAAGTGACTTAATTATGATAAAATGGCCAAAGTCCTGACCGCGGCCTAACTAAATCGATTATTTATCGCCCGACACATCCACGTCCCTCATCCGACCGCAACATGAATAAGGACCGCTCCACCTGTCCTTTACAGCGTTTACCGGGGATTATATTTTTTTATTAAAGTTTATTCTCTTATTGTGTTTAGCGTCTATGGGAGGAATGGGAACATATTTTTCAGAAATAAGGGAGCAAGGATTTACCAGAGGGAGTTTATTCGGCGTAGAAGTGCCAATCTGGTCGACTGTAGGCTGTTAATTGGACAGACAGCTTAGTTGTGAGTGAGTATTTCAAAGCCTGGGGATTTATTCACCTTTCACACCGGTGTTTCGTTAAAGCCAAAGTTCTCGAAGTATTACACTAATTAAGACTCGATCTGTAATATGTACCTGAAAATAACGTTTGTAAGCTTTAAGCCATCTCCTTACTTTGATTGTATTTTTAGATAATATTCTTGTTGATTTCAACGACTCTGCAGGGTAGAATCAGCCAGAGTCAGAGTACAAGCCCCTACCAACAGCCCGCAATATATGGAATTTTTTGTAAACCTCCAGAAGAAATCATACCAGAGGGTAAGATCGAAACAAAGAACGTGTACCAAAAGAGGCTCCAGTATTAAGGACGAAAAAGTTTAAGAAAAATTTGATAAAAGCTAAAACGAACTGAACTTCAAAAGAAAAAAAATGCTGTCAGGTATTCTAATGAAGAAAATTGATTTTAGAAAAGAAAGAAAAACGGAACTGTGAGAAACGGTGAAAAGAAAAGGAAACTCGTCACCCATCACCGCTTTCCATGTGGGAAAAAATAATATGGAAATGAAATTATCTTTCTATACGTTTAATAAGCTCATGCATAAGAGTTGCCAACAGTTGTGACGGAAATTATACGGAGCTATCGATGTTATTACTGTCCTCAATTCAAGCTACATAAATAGCTACAGCAGTATGGATATGGATAGAGTTGTTGTCAACGAAGGGAAAACAAGTTATGTAAGGAAACTTTGACCTTGTTAGTGATAAATACCCCGTAGTCCGAGAGCTAGTACACAATCTCGATTGCTTTTGATTTCTCAGGTGGAAAAAAACCTAGTGGTTTTATCAGAAAATTGTAAATGCCATGGCTGCTATGCATGTTTCTTAGTTGATTTTTGACAATTTACTAACAGAAAGCTTGGATTTTTTTTATCATCTCTGACAGTATTTCGGCTAAACAAAAGCAATTTAACGTAAATTTTGATGGCTTTTTTGACATTTTTTGGAATCTAAGGGGCATTAAGAAGACTCTGAAAGTTGAAGAACGCAAGGTATCCGTTTTCATTAATCGAAAATACATTTGAGAGTTACTTCAGACTTTCACGTTTTCGATGTTCACCCTGTACAGACTATTCGTTTTAAGCGCGCTTAAGTAGGCAAAGTGAACGAGTTAAAAAAAGTAGTGTTCATACTAGGCAACTCGTTTTATTTTGTTACATGACATCTTAACGTGATTTGTTTTGATAAGCTATGTTTCATTAACAAATTTATGGTATCTAAAGTATTTAAATCAAAAGTAATGGCCAAAGTAGCAGTAATGAAAAGTGAATTAATTAACAAATGCAGTCGTTGCACAAGCACACAATGAAGTTTCTGCAGTATTAAATATTCTTTTTTCTTTTCTTTATTTCTTTTGAAGTTAACTTTGATTTTCGCGAGGGGTTGCAGTATATGTTCTCAGTTAAACACGTTTACGAAAACACGTAGCTACACGTGTTTTCGTAAACGCGTTCGGGATAAGTTTTCAACGCGTTTAATTCGATTTAAATGCGTTAATCTCGTAGTCTGGAGCATAAGGCACAGATTATTACATTAAACACCTCCAAATGCAGGATTGATCACTCACACTGACAGCACGTGAATATTTTGACATGTCTCAAACTATCTGGAGAAATTATTGTGACCTTTCTTATGACTGCAGCACCAGAATGCGAAAAAACTATTTGCTCACAGGCGCAGAGAAGATTGTGACTCGTGATTGGTTACAATTTTAAAATCATCGTCATCAACAAGCGCGACAGTCCAAACTGGTCCCTTTAGAATGGGACTTGACACAATTTGACGTAAACAGATGTTCCGCCTGGACGTCGAAATTTGAATAAAGAACAGATTTACACGCGACATTTTATACTGATTACAATTTTCATACATTGTGACTAAAAAAATGCATGAAGAGGTGAACCATATCCCATAAAGTCTTTTTTATATTTTCCGAGATGAACATAAATCCAACAAATTTTTCTTTCGCAAAAAGTTGTAGAAAGAACATTCCTTAAGTTTATTCATGAAAACAAAGACAACTAGGGCGATATGATAAAATGCAATTTCCTTTGAACGCCAAAATATTAGCTTATGTTCCGGATAATCGTATTTCTGTGGAGAAAGCTTTTGACATGAATTTGGTTGGCTGCAGGCGACAAAGGGTTGAAGTTGAAACAATTTGCATTCGAATTTCTCAACTCTCGAGAGTTTCTTTTATGTTGCCAATCAAACAATTAAAAGTTTCTCGGTATATTGCAATTAATTCGATGGTATTGTTTAAGAAGTGTAGTTTGTTTGAGAATTTTTCAAATTAATATTTAAATATGTTAAAAAAGTTGACGAATATCCTATTTCTGTCCGCTTATTACTTCCGCTGAATCCACGTCCAGGTAAATTTTTACTTCTTCTTAAGATCGCTTAACCCCATCAATCACATGCAGTCGACATTTTCTTAATTTCACCCCGTAAAAATTTACCCGAAAACAGTACTGTAGGGTCCCCATAACGTTAAGCTCCGTGTATGTTTCTGTCATATCATAAACCTCAACAATTTTCACGTAACCCATCACACCCTCAAACGAAATTTCAAAGACAACTTTGCCTAAAGCGTCTTTCGATTTGAAAGTTATGATGCGAGCGACTTTGATGTAAACGTGAGCAAAATAACGAAGTCTATAAGGAGTTAGAGCTATCCCTGGCGGCGGTATCTGATGAAAGCGGCAGTATGGGGTCCGAACGAGTTCACGCCCTATGGTTTCGGGTGGGTTTCTTAATCGCTCACCCTCTCGAAACAAAACAAAATTTCCTATGGAACGTGTAAGACAGAAGGGCGGATATTGTGATCACAACAAGATGTGGAGCATTGCGCGGGGGCGAAATTGCGACTATGACGACGGGTATTGTGTTTTTCGAATTATGTGCCAATAAGACGGCGTCGAGCATCTTCAGAGCTAGGAGGATTTGCGGGATTTAGACTCGTGTAGCGGCTATGCAGGTACGCGCGATACCTCGTAAAACATCCAATCGAAAATGAATTTATGAGCGTCATAAAATAAGATGAAGATACTATAGAAGATTTTGGTTCATCGGCAGGTCGATAGGTCCTGGGGATTACGGGAAGCTTTGTGTGAGGAATTGATGACCGTGAAATACCGACTTTAAAGACAGCACAATGGGATTTTCACTATTTCACGGATTCAATCTGCCAGAAATGGAATTATAAGTGAAACGGGTTGGAAGACAGATAAACAGCCAACACAAGATTCTAAGGTGGGTTTTAATGCAATATAATACAGTGCAACCCGCTTATAAACTGCAATTTTATAACATACTTTCGGTTATAACGTACCTCTTTTCAATCCCCATTTAGAAATGTGAAAGGTCCTTATGTTGGTTATAACGTACTATCGGTTATAACGTTCTACTTTTGTGGTCCTCTCAAGGTACGCTATAACCGGGTTGCACTGTATTTTCATTGTTTATTTCAGCCATTTACTTACTCATTAATATCCCCTAGGTCACATCATAGTGAGGGACCTCACACACCTCTTCGTCACACCCGTACAATAGAAACAGCAATAGGGCAACATTTTAGCTAGTACTGCAAACCGAAACTTAGCCCCGATAGTTGTTAAATAGAGTCCAGAAAATCAGTACTGACAATAAAGAACATAAAATTGATTCAGAACAGTCAAATTGTTCAGACAGAGTTCAGACTTCTGGAATAAAGATACTAAATGAATTTCAATATGGATGTATGTATATATTTGTGCCAGTACCTAATGAATTCAACTTGTCTTTATTGCCATTTTGTTGTTTAGGTATTTTGTAATATGGCGCCCAGTGTGGGGCTCCACCTCAAATTGAAGTTTTTTATTGTTTTTTCAAAATAAAACCAGAAAATCAATAGTCTCATTTGGAGTAGTAAAGTGAACGGATAAGCAAATTATTTGTTGTGTGTTTTGAAGAATATGCTGTCCTGCCATAAAGTAGATATTAAATTCCATACTATGCTGAGTGCGCCAACTTGGTCTATCCAATGCCATTCGTCCTTCTCCCTGATGGCCATGTCTCTGGAAGCCTTATTTTCTTTGAAAGGTCTTAGTGAACTAAGGCCACGGTATTACTAACTTTGGAATATTACCAGTCTCACGTGAGTAGGTAAATATATAGACGGTGTAAGAGTCGGTAAACAAATTCATTGTCATATTCCGGCTTCACACAAGATGCCCATCTAGATTTCTGAATTTATTGAATCAAAGCCAACACCTTCTTACAACATCATTTCCGGAAATTTTACCTGTTAGATAACATGATGGAAACATGTGTAACGGTATGAAACCGAAGACCATCTTATCTACGATGACTTTACAAATTGTGTATCACTATAGTATCTTGTATCTATAATGGTGTAGTCCTGGACAATCTTATATCCAAGTGATTTATCTAGTGTCCTGTGTAGTTTCTATCCAAAAAGGATTTCAGTATCAGGATCATCGATCCGCACACATGACTTGTTTGTACACTCTGTCGATAAACTAGTTTACACGGTCGTATGATAAAACTTGCTTAGGGTTCTTTTTTTCATCCCTAAACAGGAAATACCCCATCAACAACTTTTTTTTTTATTTAAAGAAAAATACCTTTACCATCTATGTACAAAGTTACCTGGATAGAATTTGCATACATGAAAAGTTTCCAGATAAATTGGTTTGTGAAATTCGATGGAAATGAAACATATGTGAAGAGTGGTAAGGTTTGTAGCATAGCGGAGCGGAGCGGAGCGGAGCGGAGCGGAATGAGGGTGTTTTTTATTAAACAGCGCGAATAGCATTCAATCAATATTAGAAATTTTGAAAGGTACAAGCAGGTGGTGAAATGTTGTTTTGCTGGTCAAAGAAATATCTAGAGTAGTGCAGTAGTCCTTCACAGTAGTCACACAGTCCTCTTCAATAATCAATAATCAATTTTTTGGATCTCTCAATCCTACCTGCAACTATTAACCACTTTTGGCTCAAAATAAAGTTAGAAGCGGATTTTATGCACACAAACTCAAAAAAGCTGACATTGAGACATTCTAAAATGCATATCTCCTCAACAGTTTGTGTCACGAAATTAAAACTTAATAAAAATCTGTAGGTTTACCAGGAGAATAAACGGGAAACAAATTTTTGAGTGGTGGAGTAGCGTTTGCTGCAAGTAAAATTTTTAAAGAGTGAGGTGGAAACATAGATGTAGAGGGGATAAGAATTCTTAAATAAAAACACGACAAGAACAACGTAAGATAGATGCTTAGAATTTCTACCAGAAGTAGACCTAATAAACCCTAAAAAAAACTTTGAAGGTGAGGGTGTAGAGGGTGAGGATGGTGAAATAAAAAGTTTTTAAGTTAAATTATTTTTATATTAATTTTTTTTAAGGCTGAAACGTAGTATTTGAATAGACCTGTGGTAGCAGTATGCTGGAAAAATATAATTTTTTTAGGGGTAGTATAATACGGGGATCGGAGTGTCTTTCTTAACTATAAAACTGCTTAGGCTACAAAGTTGAAAATCGGTCTGTATATATAAATCAACTAGAAAAGTAGTTCATTTAAAAATGTTTTTTCTTCAAATATCCATTAGTGTTTGGAAGGGGCTCGAAAAAAATGATAAGTGAAAATGGAATGCATATATTTTTACGATTTTCGTCATATCTATTAGGTCTTCCCAAATGTTGAACTCATTTTTATTCTACTTCTTTTTCATAGAAATATCTACAAAGCATTTTCAGGTTTTTTTGAAATTCGACCCCTAAGTGGGTGTAAAGAGGTTGTATACTTTTTCACGATTTCTGCTATATCCCGCGGTCTGATCAGAAATCGAATATCTTTTTTACTTTCACGGGCTTAAGTAATAATCGCCTAAAAGTTGTTTTTAAGTTTTTTCCTTTTGCAGCCCCAAAAGAGGGTATAAAAGAGTTGAACATATTTTTACGAATTCCATCGTATCTTTTAAAAGTGATATGAAATTGAATTGGTTTCTTACTTTCTCCTGCAGTCTTCATATTTATTTATTAAATCCTTCCAGGATTTTTGGATATTCAACCACGAAGTGGGTGCAAGGGGATTGCATACGTTTTTACGAATTCCTACATATTGCTTAGATCTGATGATATATTGAATTCATTTTAAGTTCAAACCCTTAGTTCTGATGAGATATAAAATTTAATATTACGGACATTTTATTATACACAATATACTGAAATTCAAATGTCTATACGGGCTCCTTCAATATTTAATTCGTCAGTAATCTAGAGCCCGGTTTTTTACGAGGGGATCACTTATGGATCTGCATCCCTCGTGATGGACTGAGGTACAATGCTTCAGTTCACCCTTCTTAGCCTATCCTAATCTTAATCCGGTAAAAATCGTAATTTTAAATATTTTTATTTTAAGAACTAAATTAACTTTCCAAGTAAACTGATGATTTATTCCGATTTTGACTGCTCCCGAACCTTTTCCCGAAAAATAATAAAGTAACGCCCAATGGCAGCTTTTTTGTTTTAAATAAATTTTTTTTTTTTTTTGATTCTGTTTATTTCAATAAATTTCGAACTATTAACGTCATTAAATATTTTTGTTTAATTTTTGAAATACTAAAAATTTCTTTTTTATAATTTTCCTAACAGAATAGTCGAGAAATAGCTGTTTTTCTGAAGAAAAGTTTTGTGTTTTTTTTTTAGTAGATATTAATTAGTCCCATTTTGTCCACTTAAACTTGAAAATCGGTTTATCGTCGTAACTTAACTACTTAAAAAGTTATTCACATTTGGCTAAGCCAAAGTCTGAGTAATTCTTTTTTTTTAATAAAGTACATTATTATTCATAAATTGTTATATTACCTATAATTTGTTAAACTATCAACAAACAGTTATTAAAACTTAAGAAGTTTTTGTTTTCCGGCGTCAAAGTGGAGTGAGACCCCAACAACGAAATCGCCGGTGATTAATCAATTATTAAACCATTTTTAAAAAAAAATTAAAACAAAAAATTCTTTTTATTTGTATAAATTGTGGAATGAGAAAGGCAACAGCAGGTCCGATTTGGGCTGTTGCGCCATTGGTGATGATGAGAAGGGCATCACTAGTACAGTATAGACGTTTCTTTGGTGGCGTGGTATATTCTTCTTAGTTACACTTTATTAAAAAAAAGAATTGCTTAATTTAGAGACTGGTTCAGATCAAAAGAGAATAATTTCGAAAGGATTTCAGCTACAGCATTAAATTTACGCCCGGTTGAAAGGTAAGAGAATAGGCTTTTATAATTAAATTTAAAAAAATTTAATTACCGATCCCTTTTTCAGCTTAAATATTTTTTAATAACATTTTTTTTAATGTTGCAACTTCTATAAATTCATTGCCCCTTTATGCAATGGAATAACCACAAACATTTTTAAAAGCTTCGAGTACTTTGCTTTATGTGGTTCACTTTGACAACCTTTTATGTGTTTTACCTTTTGAAACCTAGGAGCAAAGCTCCCAAATCAAATTTTAAAATTAAAAATTAAAATTGCAATTAAAATAGTTCAAAAATTAAAGTAAATTTTTTTCATTTTCAGGTGAGTACCTGAGTTCAATTCTTTGACTACTGGTTTCTTTATGCATTACATCATCAGGTGAGTGAAATTAGATAGAATTCGAATTGAAAGGAAAACGCGAAAAATACAATAATTGATGAAGATTAGATTGTAATCTTCCTTTAAAAGAATTAAGAAATATATTTAATTATAGTACAATTTATTTATGACAAAATTATGGTTAAATTTTTTCGTTGATTATTGGACGAATTTCTTGTAAATTTTTTATCTGTTTCAACTTTTTTTTCATTCAGAAAACTAGTATTAGTAACTTGAATTAGAATATCTGCATAGTTATACTTTTATTAATCATTGAGTCCCTATAACTTCACGTGCTGCCAGAAGCATTTAAATCTTATATTCAGAATACATAAACTTCTCCTGGGACCGAAACATTTAGCTGCTCCTGATTGATTGATTGTTCCTTATAACTCTTGACCCACATTTCCTCAACAAATGATTGACCAACGACTGAAAATACTCTCCAAGCACCGGCCACTATTGGCCGTCCAATTATTCATTCAGTTCGCCATCCTAAATTTCATTCGCACGCTATATTATAAAGTCATTAATCGATAGCTTCCTGTCGGACGTACTTCGAACGTGTCAAGGACATAAATTGATCAAATATTAATGCCAAAATACTTCATTGCCATTTGTAGCATCGAATTGTTACAATGTAATCGGGTTGCTTGCATTTATCCGACAGCATGTCACCGTGTAAAGCTTTTGCCGAGTAAGTAGGACATGTGGGTACACTGCTGAATGTTTAACGATTCTCAGAGAAGCCCAGCTAGCAAAATCGATCGAAAACTGGGCGTCCAGATTAATTCCATTATATTCCGGCCACTGTATTCTGACCTCTGGTCAGCTCGGGCTGCACGAACTTCATTTGTTCCGTAGAGAGGTCATTCTCAATGAAGAATCCTGTTCATGTCGTCCACATGTCCCTTTCGCATCCCTGATATCTGATTTCGTCTAGCTTGAAACTTTTTATCATTATTTTCTCTTTCGAAAGTTCTTGACGTGAATTAGAACGGGTTTAAAAAGCGAATCACCTGAACAGGTTGCCGGTTGGGGGTGGAAAAGGATGAGTTAGGTATAGGAAATTGTAGCTAAGTCGGCATATGCTCTACCGGGGGTCCTCTTCGCCTTACTAACAAGGACGAACAGTTCAGACCATACGATGGATGGGAATTTCTCCATTTGCTCCGCTTGATGGATTACGTACGAAAAAGTTAATTCCAATTTGCTTTTCGAGCAAAAAAAAGGAAGTTCCTTTCGTTATTGACTGCATGTCTGGCTTCATTTATTTTGCATGCGAGGACTATTCCATCAAAGTCTGGAGAATCCTTTTTTTTCCGACCGCATGTTTTCTTTAAAGACGATGGAACCATACCAACCAACATAAGGAATTTCGGCAGTGAAAGAAGCCATCATCCTGAAGCTTTACAAACGTGAAAACTAGCCTTTCTAGGCAAAAATTGTTCAACGAAAGATGGCGAACTGGTTCGTAGGACGTTTAAAGGAAGGATAAATTGGAACGCTGAAAACAATGGATGGGATTTGACGAGAGATAAACCTCGGAGAACAATGCAAGTGAAATATCTACCGCACAAGGACGAATGGAATGGGTATCAGATTGGTACTTGACATCATGCCCAAGATTCACTAGTTTAAGAAATGTTGGAACTTTGTCGTTCGGTGTAACAATGATCTATGTACATGAAATGAAAAAAAGGATAAAGCCGATGGAGTTCTCAAGAAGGAAGTCCTTCTGCAATGGTCCATTAAGCTCACATAGTAGTGAGAATACAACAGAAGTTGTTTTGTGTGTTGGAGTTCCTATTTTGACTATTTGCTAAGACCATTTCAAATGCCGTTGTAATCATTTTTCTCAAGATGTCTCTACTCGTTGCTGTTACACATGACATGAACTTTGCACCTATTGAAAAACTCCGACTTTGAATAAAGTAAGAGCAAAACATCGCAAGGACCTTTGTATGGTTGATACTCGAACGAGAAGCTTTATTTTACTTCTTGTTATTTTCACACTTGTAAAAATTTCAAAACATAAGAATTCTGCTATCTTGGAAACATCATCAGCATGGACGAAATGGTGGTATTGTCGCACCTTTCGGAAAGATCGAGTACATCACCCTTGACTGATCACCCTTAAGATGGTTCGTTCGTTCACGAGTGAACTGTTTAAAAGAATACTTCATTGAAGTAAGTGAGTGAAGTAGTTTTTAGGAAGAGGCCCCACACTGAGCTGCAGCGCACACTAGGCACCAAAAGAGGACAAATAGCGATCCCTTCGGATAAAAATCGTGGAACTAACCAGTTAATCACCCCGAAAACATCCCAAATCCCTAATAAACTTAATTAACTTGTCATACCCTATCAACTTAAGATCTTCCAAACTATCGAAGAAGAGACTGCCCAGCCTACCACTTCAAGCGCGTTCTTGCAACCGCCTGACATTCGCACAAAATGTGGGTAAGTGAGTGAAGTAACTCACTCCTTTTGATGAACTTCAGTTCCATTGGACACGTGAGAAAAAAACTTTATCCACCTTTTTTTTGGTATTATCTTCTGTATGTACGAACCAATTTTTTTTTGTCATCATCTTGTACAGCTACTGACATTTTTTTTGCTCTTCATCTTCTAGATCTGCTGACCTTTTTTTTCTCGTCATCTCTTCTCTCCAGAAGTTGAACTATGAATGAACTAAAAGAACGAACTACTTCGCGAGAGAACGAAATCGAAGGAACGATCGAACGAAAAGGAAGGAAGAGTTCCGGAACTACTTCCCTGAACTCGGTCCTTAAAGTGAGTGAATTGAAGTGAAGTGCTTTACGGAAAGGAACAGCTTTGTCTGTCTCTACCCATGACACAAAACTTCGAATGTTTGAACCTTGCGTCAAATCCATGGCATAGGCTGGTGATTGAATTGCCAAGAAATTGCAAGCCTTCATGAAGAGATATTCTGGCCAGACGTTAGCTCCAATCTTTAAAGGACGACCGGAAGTGGCAATGAATCGGTCATGCCTTGAGGAAGTCAGAGCCAAAAGGATTCCGGATTTGAGTCTGTGGACTTTTTCAAAAAGCGCGTTTGTTTGCAGGTTTTTTTTAGATGAAGTCCATAGATTCAAATCCATAATATGTTACAATATGTCGATGGCAGGTAGTAGGCTTGCGCATTGTAGTTCATCTTAGTGATCGCGAACGAACTGGTTCCTCAGCCCTTGCGAACTAGTTCGTTCTTGTAGGTCGCAGTTCACTGACGAAGGAACTACAAAGTTCCTTTCATGTTCGGAGTGAATGTGAACTAGTGCCTTTCAAGTTGGGAGTGAATGTGAGGACCTAAAAAAAACTAAAAAAAAGGACCCACTCACGAAGGAAGTAGTTCCTTTCAAGTTCGTAGAGAATGTGAGAACCTAAAAAAAAAAATCCACTCATGCACTCACGAATGAACTAGTTCCTTTCAAGTTCGGAGTGAATGTGAGGACCTAAAAAAAAGGAGGTCCTCACTTCCCGCGTGAACTTAACTACTGGTATGCAAATCTGATGACGAACTACTTCCTACAAACGAACTAGGACCGGAATTCACTGCGAACTACTTCGTTCATTTCACTTATGGGAACGATCTTCCGAAATAGTTCGTTCACGAACTACACAAGCCTAGTAGGTAGGTAGGTACGAGTGCCCGTGAGACACACTTAGACAACAGGATCATTGAATCCGGTCATACTCGTCAAACTATTCAGAGCTTGTAATGACGCGTAGGATTCATGCAACCTCCATTGCGACAAGATCACCAAGCCAGTTGAAGAAGTAAGGTCCAAGATCAGGTTTCCTTCAAGCTGATGGAGCTGGACAGGTACAGAGAAGGTGAAGGACTGTGGATTACTCCTTCTCATACAGGCAGCTTCTATATAAGTCGTTTGAGAAGAGGCCGAGTCTTTTAGCGAATTCTACAACGACTTCTACAACTCTCTTTGTATTTTATGTTATTGGTATCTGTTTACTCGTACCTACCTGTTGCCATTATCGTTTTATTTCTAAGCTTTGAATAGAATTCCTGTAGAAAGTACAAGACCACTGAACAGGATATTCGATTAGGTGCCCCATGGCTATATGCAGACTATCACCACCTTCTCTGCATCCTCTGAGTGGCAGGAAGTAGTAAAATTTCACTCGAAATTGTTAAACTTACAAAAAGCTTCGATGTCCTGCCTGAAAGGAAGCGCTCTCTTTAGTCTAGGTCGTTAATTGAAACAACTTACACTTTCAATTCAATCACAACTCAAATAGATCCATTGTCAAAATTTTACAGCCATCTTCTTAATTGCGCCATTAAGAAACCAACCCTTATTACTCCTTCAAACATACCATAACCTCACTTACTGAAAATGTCGTTCTTGGTTCGTCCTTCTTCCGAATGAACTTGTGTGCCATTGATTCATTTCCTGAAGCATCGTTTCAATTAGTTATCCCGTCGCCATCAAATTAACCCAAAACACACACACGCACACGATGATGGTAGCCCCGGGCCATCGTTAAACTAATCCAGTTGCTATACAACCGCCACACCTTGTTATTAATTAGATTGCGTCGTCGACCATTTTAAAGTGACCCAGGTGTAAAATTCACTACCTTTGTAGCCAAAAAGGGTTCTAACCTTCGATAAGTTAGTGCCAAACACCAACAATGTTGATGGCTCGGCGCGATTATGTGTGCAGAAAGGATATAAAGCGCGATATGCGTGTGTGTAGCTAATCGAAGCTATCTGTTTAGAAATTCATACGGCCATTAAGGACCGCATACAGTAATGCCACCTTTTGTTTGAATTTTCAATTATTCATGAGTATCTGGGGTTTTTACCTTTCGCGTTGCTCGTCGTTCCCATTCCTTGCTATTGATTTCCCTCAAGACAGACTTATCGTAGGTAGGGGTGCTTTGTTTGTCGACTAGAACAAGGTCGAACGACCATTCAGCACTTAGCGCAGGAACTGGGAAAGAAAAATTCCAACAAAAGGATGGTTTTGCCAAAATATGCAAAAAGGATCGGAGCCTAGGTTATAACCAGGGGGCTGTTATTAGTAGGGCAAGTTTTTTTGAAAATCATGGTTTAGTATGGGGAAGTGGAAGTGGTTAGAGGGTGGCTCGTACAAGGAACAGCTGATTAACATAACACGAAGGGAACGTGTGCAGCATTCCTTTTTTTCGGGGTTGATGGTCGCTCCTGTTCAAGTTCATTTGAGGTGGTTGGTTAGTTTTTGGGGTAGTGAATTGACGATTTCAAGGATGTTGGTGAGGAATTCCACGAGTTTACTTACTGGCTCGACTTTGGGCAGGTTTTTTTCTGTTCTAACGTTGACCTTTATTTCCGTTTTACGGGTGAATGCTTGACGGAAGGTATCGGCTTCCTCGCTATTGTTTTGATGGTCCCTATGCGTGTTTTGTTCGTAGAACAGAAAGGCCTTCTACGGAGCGTTGTGTTGCGACTTAAAGCGATTAACGACTTTTTCTTTGGCGTTTTTGCTGCCAACCTTCCTGAGCATTGTGTTTTGTCTCCTCCGGACATAGTTGACAATGCCGTACGCTATTGCCGCTCGGGATGTTATAGTGCTTGTCTTTTTTTGCTAGGATGGATTAAAAGCTTAACGTTATTTATATCCTCGGTTTTCTAGAGTCTCAAGTCGAAGGTAGCTGGGGGTTGGTGTGCGGGAGGGGTTGGATAAAACGGTTAAGTTAACCATTTTTTCCTTGTTGTATGCAAGCATCGTTGGTGTTTTTCGCTTTGTGTCATCGCTCAGGTCTTTAAGTCTTTTTGATTCGAACCTGGTGAGTGTCTCTCGTTTTGCTACGCTTCTTTCCGCTAGTCGCTAGCCATCCGGGTCTAGTGAGTACAGTTCCATAAATGAAGAAAGTATGGAGTTTTGTTCGCCATGTTTAAAGGAACCTTCTTGTCGTCTTGCTTCGCACCGCTATGTACTGGGGGTTGAATAATGTCGTCAAAAGCTTCATCATCCTCATCAGTTGGTTACGATTTTTTCAGGAGAGCGAACGTTGTACGACCGGGGCGGTTAGCAGTGTCGTTTTTTTGAAATTTGTGTGGCGCGCCTTGAGACAATTCACTCGTCCTTGGCGAATACCAGCGACTGGTTGATTAGTTTTTGATTAGTTAAGTGTCCTTGATTC
Source organism: Beris chalybata (assembly GCA_949128065.1). Lineage (NCBI taxonomy): Eukaryota > Metazoa > Arthropoda > Insecta > Diptera > Stratiomyidae > Beris > Beris chalybata. Next base: position 7,951,168 of record OX421897.1, read on the forward strand.
GGTTCCGTTATGGCATTTTATCGTGGGGTTCTGTGTTTTTACGGAAATTAATTAAAGTTGTGTGTCAGTGGATTACTGCCAGTTGGAAGGACATAGCAGAAACGAGTGACTACGGTAGTGATAAGGAGCTCGAATGTGGGTAGCGTTAAGACAGAAGCACGTGCATTTGGGTGACTGTATTGAGAATATGGCACTACTTGGTGGATTGGTTTTCTGTGATGATGGCACGGTTCAGTAAACAACCTCAACAGCTCTGGAAATTTCTGGTGGTTCTTAGTGTTGGTGAATAATTTTTAGTTGAGTGACCTCGGAACTATATTAGAACTTGTGGCAAAGAAGTTGGTTCTGAAGGATCCAATTATATTGGATGCCATGCAATGGTTTTTCCAAGATATTGAGATTAAAAAATTTTGATGATTCGTTGTACCTAATTGGAAAGCAATTCACAAAAAACATATTAGAATTAGGTCAAAACTGAATTCAAGGGAAATAAAGATAGTAATAATAATAATAATACATAATTCAAAAAATGTGGTAAAGAGGCTGTGGTTCCTTGGAAACCGATATCGATTGGGTTGAACACCTCTAACACACCAAACTGATTAATGAAGCGGGAAGCGCAGAGAATAATACGTCCTGACCATTATAAGTAACCTCCAATGTTCCTAACCTTTCAACCTCGCAAATAATCTACAAAAGATACTCTTCCGCGCCCAAGAATCATTCAAGGAAAATTTATTTGGAACATTCCAAATTCAAAGAATTTAGAGAAAAATCAAGAGAGTTTATAGTTTCCTCTAACCACAATGCTAATGAACTTAAGGAGCCTACAATTAATAACATTAATAACAAAATATGGGTTCAACTACAGATATAATAGATGGAGTTGGAAATAGGGGTTGGTATGGTTAACCTCTGTCACTGCAGCCACAGTTGGGCCTATTGTGACGTCTCCCTGGATTAGCTATGATTCCTCTTCAATCCCTGCGGTGAAGCCTAGTATTTTGCGAAGAGGAATGGTCAGGATACCCGATGGATCCATGAAACCCTGACCGAAGGGACGAAGTATTTTGTGAGCTAAACCCAAAGAGGATTTGCTGAGGTGTTGATCGTCTTTGTCATTAAATATTCTGCAAATTTTAGTCTCAGAGATACTAATCCTATTGAGATGCTTCCTCATGTGACAATGTCCATTCAAAGCTTCCACTAGGGTTCGGGTCTGATATCTAGTTAGTTGTTGATGCTCTTTTGTCTGAATGTTTTGGCATAAAAGGCTTGGAAAGCCTATTGCTCAGTGCCAAGTCCCAGTGAATGACACTTTGCGATTTTTGCCACATTCTGGCTGTTCTTACTGATATCCCACAGGATGGATATGGTCCCATTAAGCCAGCTTCTAAATCTTTCCTAGCCATTAAGTCGGCCTTTTCATTACCTTCATAGCTGAGGGTAACTCTGTTCTTATTTCCGAGTTCATTCAGGCATTGGAGTCAATTCCAAACGAGTTTAGAGTAGATTTGAACGGACTGAAGTGCAGCCTTGTTTGTCCTGGTTGGCTCAACTATAACTCTGCCACCACAAACTCAATGGTATGAGTATAGAAACAACTCTAATCCATAAATGTTCCAATCCTACAATTTAAAAAACTAGATCCAAAGCTTTAAGTAAAATGTCCATCTTTATTTGTTGTTCAATTTTCCCAGAAGAGCCAGCTCATGAGTTATCTATCGTAACAAGAGATAATCGAAAGAAACAATGTCCGGTGAATGTTGCGGGTTAGGTTGGATGTTTGATTCATTCCCAAATAGACCTGCGCATTTTAGTTCACCGTAGTGAGCGATTATTTGCGATTCCCGATCCCTCGAACTAATTCGTTCTTTCTGTTGATATGTATTTGAGGACGGTTCAGATGAGTAGTAGAAAGTGAACTAGTTCGTTGGCGAACTACACAGTTTTAGTTTTAATTAGTCTAGTTGCACATCTACATATATGGTAGATACTAAGTTACATCTTTCCAGCATAAGCTGCTTCTGAGATATGAAAAACCATCCCCACCCCCGTAGCTTTTACCCCTGTTAAACATTAATTTTTGTGGAATGCCCCTATAGTAGCTCTAACGTTTTCAGTTTTCAATATTAAGCGTTCTATCCTTTGCAGCTGGTGAGAAATTAAAATCAGAATTTTTTTTCCACCCCCTCCTACCGTCATTCCCTACACCCACACCCACAAAATTTTCTCTGCTAGAGATCTACCGGTGATAACTTCCACTCGCACACCCCTCAACCTCTACCGACAATTTTTAGCAAAGTGGTCCACTATGAAATTAATACATAAGTTCTAACTTTCAGCCTCCTAACATAAGTAGTTCCAGATATCTAGAAACCATCAAAAATAACGCTCCTCCTTCCTACCTCTTCCTACCTCTTCCTCCCTCTCAAACCCTTACTATTCCAAAATATTCCACTCGTAGGGGTTGATTCATTCTACCTTCCATAAAAGAGTCAAGGGGTTTGAGAGCTACGCGCCTTCAAACAGTTTTGAGTACGGCGGACGGCGTCTACGACAGATAGAAGGACATTTTTCTTTTTTGCTTTTTTGGGGCTTACTAGACGTAAAACATGAAAATACAAAAGTTCAGAGTAGTAATTGAGCCCTACTCTGAGAGCAGTAAAATTACTGTTAAATTTCTTTACGCACTCTTGTGATTTTACTATTAATGTGGAAATTCACACATAAGTGTGGAAATCAATCGCTAAAGATGTGTAATTTTACCACTGGTGTGCATAAAATTACATACGATGCGGAAAAACTAATACGTACTAGACTTCCCTAGAAATATATTTAGTCGTCCTATTGCCACTACAACAGTACATTAAGTACGGACTTAATTATTTACTTAAGCTTGTAGGTGAAATTATAAACTCCAAGGTACCAATAATTAAACAGGAATTGAATAATTCTAGCAACAGCTTAAAATCCTTAACTTATAGCTCAAATACTTTCGTTTCTCTAATATGTATACATATATTTCAGAGTAAGTCATTTCCAAGAACACATTCCTTTTGAATTTCCGAAATTCCTCTTCACCAAAGCTATTTGCAGCAAGTTGGATGCATCTTTGTAGTCCGGGAAATCTTCTGTTCAACTTGAATTTTCCATCACTTTTGCCATGTGGGGTGTGTGTTTTTTTTTATGTAACTGAATAAACGGAAATTGGTTTAGGAATTACATTGGGTGTCCCTTTGATAGCTTGCTACTTGATCCTATCCGTACGAAAATCTTGAGATACTCTTGTAGAAAATCGAATTTTTGGAAGCGTAGTTCTTCAAAGCTGTAAGCTGTTCGAACTATGTTGTCAGCCTTTTGTGCCTGTTAAGAAGTTTTCAAGGATATCTCCAATTCAACATATTTGCATGTTGTCTTCCTTTTCCGGAATTTCTGTTCTCGATTCAGTCGTTCAGTACATGCCTTTTTTCCTGTACGTTCTTGACTATGTGCCTTTTGTCTTGCCGACATTCCAGATATGCCTGGTTGGATTCGTTGCGAACCTCTTAGAACTTTACTTATCGTCACCCTTGTTGGATTTAAGAGATAGAACTAAGTGAAATTGTGCGGAGTCGTCATACATAGTCATCAGATGAACTCTAGATATGAATTTCCTGGTGAGATGTTTATTTGGGTTAATGAGGCTGATTCCATGTAAGACTTTCCGGGCTGAATGCGCAACACATCCTTTCATTACACACTCGTATGCAAAGGTAACAGTGATACGAGGATCCCTAATGGGAGGATGATGCTTTTGCTTGACATGTTTCAGACCCTTATTCTGTGAAATTACTGGGTGAAATAACGATGTGAAATAATTTTAATTGTCGTTCATTTCTGTAGAATAATTCGCTACAAGAACATGTGTCATGTGTTGGGGACGGAAAGCGAAAAACCTTTATCACGGCCGAATACACTTGATTGTAATTGAAAAAGCTGTCTAGCGTGAAACACTTCCTTCGAGAACAGCTTTTTCCACAACCAGTTAGCGATGGATCTAATTTCGGTTGACAAGTGGATGCGTGTGTACAACTGTGGCTATTCCTTTCGCTGTGTATAATACAATATTCAATGTTCGAGAATGTCAAAACTAGAAGATCGATGGGCTTACACTTTACCGATCGACAGGTCATTGCAAAAGTACACCACAGTCGTAGCAACGACATGATAATGCTATGATAAATATACAAACCCATATATCTCCATTACTGTCCCATGGGTAAACCTTTTACAATATCAATCTTATGACCCTTTTCTTACTCTCATATTAATCAAACTAAAACCACTTCAAAGCGATTAACATACCTTCGAAAAAGGTTTGATGTCTACATTTTGAAAAATGAAAATTCCGTTTCATTTATCATAGATAAGCATGACACAATCCGTGTTTCATTCAGTCCATTTTCTTTTCATCTGTGTAGGCGAAAAGTTTTTTGCTGAAAAATGTTGTTGTAAGAAAAACTGTTGCTCTTGCTCTCGAGTACTTTGTGTAATTAATTGCGCAAAATTTTCTTTTGTCGCATTGCAATATCTTAAGTTTCTTAAATGACCGAAAGTTTTGATGGAGTATGCAAGGAAAGTAGTCATTATTGTCTTATCGTATGGATCATAGGTTACTCATTGTAATTATTTGTGTGTTTAGCAGGATTGTTGCTGCTGGTTGTAATTTAAGCCATGAGATTAACACCTGTGGTCTAAGTAAAAATAAATAATCATTTCAAACTGAAACTATAACTAAGAAGAGCACTGTTACTGCACAATGCCCCAAAAGGGTTCGTATAGGAGCTAAAGGCCTAGTTGGTGGATCTCGAGTAAACGATGAATGTTTCTCTGCAAACCACAACGTATTAAGAACTGTAATTGACACACTATTCCAGTAAACCTTAATCTTCTCATTCTATGAAATTGCAATACTCGCAATCTGCTTATATCTTTTTTGAGAAATTGTCCTTGTTTCCTCCATTCATATTCTGAAAAGTGGGCCGAGAATTGTAAAAGTTTATTCGGCCAGAAAGCTCTTGATTGGTTCGAGTCTCAGCTAAATAGCACGTGGAATATGCTTTCATGTTACTCCGTGCTGCTATTCAATCCTGGGCACTATGTGTACGTATTGAATAAATAGAAATAGATGAAAGAGTGTGTTAAAGGGTTCAACTGACCTAGTGCGCGTAAACTAGACTATCGCGGCCCCAAAAAATTTCTACGTGCATTCGAATGGAACACAGTTTTCAAAACTATCACAATACCACTTCTCGCCTCGGGTATATTTAATTAAGATATAAAAACCTGGAAATCTAGTGCACCGTTCAATCGTGTTATTCAGTGAACCGACTATAGTCAGCTCTGACACGAAATGCTAATTAGCGCTGATGGACATTATGTTAATGTCCCGTTTACACTAAAAAGCGCATACTGAACATTGTTAATTTATATTTATTCAGTTTTAGGGGCTAAAGAGTGAGCATTAGCTAGGCTAAAAAGGCTCTAGCCTCTGGAGCATAAAACGAGTCGCAACCCGTCGTCCTCATTTTAACCCCTATACCTTGTGGCGCGTTTTGTTTACAGTCTATTAGTCCAACCGTACGTAAGCTGAACGAAGCTCCAATTACGCGATGGATAGAGCACACACCACCACTATACAAACAATTATTTACATTCGGTAGTAATTTCCGAGGTTTATAAGGCTTTAGGTTCGACATTTCGGGTGGTCGGTTTTGACCCGAAAAGCCCAACATGCCCAATGTATTTTCGATACTCGATCGTGTAATTGAATAAATCCTGGGGGGTGTGGAGTAGGGGTTGTTTTCGGAGAAATCGGCTGGGAAATGTTTAGTATTGCATGAGGGTGCCGGGTGTGTGATGTGAATGTGTGTCGAATTCGGTAATGAATTTTTGGTCCGACTAGCTGATTAATATTTCAGAATTGATTGGCAATTGACCCGAAATAGGAACGCTTACAACAACATTTCTTATTCAGGTGGCTCATTTACCTAGATAATTCATTCACACTTAAAGGGGTTGTCCTAATCTGCCTGTTAAATCGATCTACTCCTCTGGTTAGCTTCCATACACAAATCCTGGAAACAATTAATTAGGAATATTTGTCGCCAACTTTAAAATGATTTAAACTACGAATTTCAAATTTGACAAAAATTTTCAATATTTTTTTCCCAACGGAATGAAAGTAAAGAAAGTGCTAGTGATTGGAGTTATTGTATGGGAGCAATGAAGCACTTTGAAAGGGGTATAACAAATTAAGATCTAAGATCTTCAGAATCTTCTGGGTAAAGACCTTAAAATGTAGATATACACGATAGATTACGATAGATTCTGAGAGCCCTGCATCCTTTTAAATTTAATGATGATGATGCGAGAGACGTATGTCTACCTCCTGAACGACTTTTAGCAGAATGTCAAAACTTGGGAATTTGATTGAGATCAGGTAGAGACATGATAAGATAAAAACAATTTTAAAATTTTGTTTAAGGGTTCTTCCTCTAATAGCTATTTTTTCAAATACAATTTTGAGTTTTTTCTTAATGGGCGACCTAGTTTACATACCAGCCAATAAAGAAATGTTATTTTATTTTGTTTTTTTATTGCTATTAAAGTGGAAAATTCACATGAAAACAGCTTAAATCAACAAAATCGCATTTAACGTGCACATGGGGCCTTAAATAAAAAGTAATACCCAAATTAGAACCTTCTAATGGTATCTACTTCGTAGACATCCCTTTTCTTATAAATTTGGAAATTTTACTTTGTAATTTTTTCTAACAAAAAAGTATTTTAATTGACCTAAAAGTTCAAAAAAGTTTGCTACTCCGAATTTTTTTTTTGTTTCACGTTTCGGGACTAGTAGACTTTTTGCTGTCTGTCCGCTGTAAGCGCTGGCGTACGTTTGCGTAAAACGCGTTTAAGTTAACAAACTCTTTGAGATGTTAAGTTCAAATTTGGCTTGGTTAGTGTACTCGCTAAAGATGTGACTGTTTGAGTGGTGGGGTATGGTGGTATGGAAGCGGTGTAGAGAGCGTTGGAGACGAACATTTTTTTCTTTTTTCAAGAACCGTTTACTGTAGGAAGTTGAAACTTGGAATTTATATAGAGCCTTAAAGTGGAGCTATTTGCAAAAAATTGTCGATATGATTAAAAAGAAACACGCTATGTCGCTAGGCATAGCGGACTTGGACATGTGTAGCTTCTGCCATGACCAGTATGCCGTGGAGGACATCACTCACATTATGTGTGAATGCCCGGGGATCACTAGAAGTTAGCCTCAGAGATTCTAGCGCTACGCCTCTTCTTAAATCTAAACCTAAACCTAAACATAGGCATAATAGATAAATGTTTTAAAATCAAAATTTTTATGGGTGGAGTGGGCGTGTGGGTTTCGCAGATGAACAAATTTAGACTACAATATCTTTCCTACTAGTTAGGCCAGAAATATAACATTTTATAAGTGAAGTAAATGAAAAATGAAAAAAAAATCTGCCAACAATCTGGGCGCAACTTTATTATTTTTCCGGCAGAAGTTCGGAACGCGTTCAATTCTTATGACTTTACACCCCCTTAGGGGTCAATTTTCAAAAAATCTTGAAAACACTTTCTAGGTATTCATATGAAGAATCCGTAGAATAATAGTGAATTCAATATTTTGGAAGACGAAGTAGATATGACGAAAATTCAACTTTCTAGCATGAGCCGTTCCATAGCTAGGAAAAACACCCCCAACCCCTTTACTTTACTACCCCTATAAAAAATTATATTTTTCCAACATGCCACTACTATAGCTCTATCTAAATACCAAGTTTCAGCTTTTTATCATTATAGGTTCTTAAGATATAAACATCGGAACTTGTTCCTTTTCACCCTCCCACATCCCCGAAAACATTTTTCTCTGCTAGGGTTCTATTGAGCCTACGTCTGGTAAAAAACTTGAGCATCTATCTTATATTGTTCTTGAGATATGAAACGTGATGTTTTTGAAAATTTCTTATCCCCCCCACTTCCATGTTCCACCACCCCCTTAAAATAATTTACTTTGAGCAATCTTTATTTGTCCACCTTTCCACTCAAACCGAATTTCATTTTTCTAGAGCAATTGGTTCGTGAGATATCGTAATCTAAAGTTTTTGACCCCCCACCTCCGTACGCCACTACCCCTATTCAAAAATTTCTTTTCAATCTTTTTTCCTAGTATAGGTACAGATATTTGTTAAGTTTGAATTTCGTGCCATCAACGGTTCAGGAGATATGGATTTTAGAATGTTTCGATCCCGGCATTTCTCGTTTCGGACGAATTATTCCCCCCCCCAACTCCTACACCCCTTCACCCATATCAACAAATTTTTTCGCAAATGGGTTCACTATCGAAGTTCTATAGAAATTTCAAGTTTCAGTCTCCTAGCGTAAGTGGTTGCTGAGATCTAGAAACCTAAATTTCGCGTCTAAAACCCTCCCCACTCCTCCCCCCTCATACCCACACCCCTCTAAAAGATACCAGTCGTAGAGGTTCACCCAACCTACCCACCATAAAAATTTCATGATAATACCTCATCGGGTTTGGGAGCTATGCGCCTTCAAACTATTTTGCATACGGCGTACAGACGGACATATTTTTTTTATTGATTTTTTGAGGTCTACTAGTCCTAAAACGTGAAAATACAAAATTTCAGGATAGCAATTTTTTTGGAAATTTCAGGTCGATCATAATACTTTATTTTTAAAAAATAATAAAGTAAAATTAAATGGAAGATTTTGTATAAGGGTGTTGGAACGTGGAATTGAAGAGACAACAATATTTCTTGCTCCCGCATTAGAAAAAACTGATCCCATTGAGCTTTTATATAATACATATACTGAACAGGTATGTGTGTTGAGAGATTTCCAGCATATTCGCTTGTTTGTGTGGAACATGCATGTTTATAGTGCATAGAGCTAACTAATTTATTCTTGTTAAATTTGGGAAGGTTGTAGTTTACTCTGGAAGATGTTTTGGACAGTATGAACAGTCCCAAGTCATGGTATCGCACCGCTCTTATTATTTTCTATTCAAACCAAAAAAAAAATGCAAACTAAAGACAATTTTCTTGAAAAGCTAAACACACAAAAGAGTGTGTAGTTGAAGAATATGTGAACAAATTTGAATTGAGCGCAAGAACTACATTAAAGAAGGTGGAAAAATGCGTTATGTCCTATTAATGATTAAAATTATGTTGCTCCTTAGGGTTGCTCTCAGACAAAAGTCCTTGAAACGCTCCTCGCAAAATTGCTTTTTCCACATTTGTGGCAATTAAATACGCAAAGCTGTACAGCTTTTAAACATTTGCGAATATTAGAGACTGAATAAGTGAGTCAAACAAATTAGCTCGTCACTTGTTGATCCCATTTGCCATACTCCTGTCGAGTGTCCTGCCAGATAAGCGTCTTCCTTCATTTCCAATTAGATCTAAACGACCTGTTTTCAAAATAATGCGGTCCTGAAGAGTTTTCTGCTTATTAAAGTTTCTGAAAACCGTTCCAGGCTTGAGAATGCACTTAATGTCGAGCAAGAACCGATGCACACGTTTCGAAGTGCATCGCATACAAATGTACCGAATAGGATAATGTCCTACTTCAAGTTTGTGAAGCATTTTCAAAATCCGTTTTCTGTCCAGCAACAAGTCATGTCCATTAAGTCCGAAACCCGAAAAATATCCGGCTGTCCTAAATTATGATCCGGCCTGGTTTCATGCCAACCCCTGGTTTGAGGCGGGGGGGTTGTACTGCCCGAAGAGTTGATTTGTTGGGGTGAGATCCGGTGGATTAGCCTGAGTTCAAATGAAATCTGCCCAAAAATTAAAGTTTCCGAATGCTCACATGCTTGTCCGATTACGGCCTTGCGATGGGAGCTGGGAACATTTGGAGTTCATTTCGACTTGCCACCACCCCCAGGAAGGCGCTGGCACTTTACCGACGGGATTTGGTTGGGTTTCTTCTCTCGCGGACATGAGGGTGGGTGGTGGTGGTTTTTTTTTCTGTAGCGTTATTACCCCTTAGCTTCGGTTATCCGTCTATCATCACGGAAAATCCCATTTCTGCATAATCAACGGGCGGGTTGCAAAAAGCTCGCTGCATTGGTACTAACAACGCGCTGATGCTTTCTAGTGAACTGCATCCCCGTTAGGGCAATGTGAGACGACGACGTTAATCCAACCACGTCATATGGGTCATAAGCCTGACTTAACAGAGGCCAGAAGTTCTTGTGGTTATTGTTGCCGACTAGCAAGGACCAAATAGTGAAGCGACAATGACGTCAGCAACGCAACCTAAAAGTGTGAATACAATAGGCGAACAATAGATCGTGTGGGGGAGGTTTAAAGTGCATCGGGGGTAGGTTGAATGTTACCGGAAAGTGTTAGTGTGAGGTGGCCGATTGTTTTTCGGTTTTTGTTGTATCTCGACTGTGTGTCCGTGGTGTCCTAGTGTCCCGTGGAATGACATCCTTTATTTTACAGTCCTTCACGTATTTTGCTAGTGCTTGCGTATATTCCGGTGATAAAACAAAATAATGTCAGTCCAATACGAAAATTCGAAAGGCCAAAGGGGATTGTGGTGAAAACGCAACGAACAGTGACAAGGTCGTACAAAAGTCCAATTGGACATTGGCAACGCGAGCGAGTGAAGGATAATCCAATAAAAAAGGCGAAAAGTGGCCACCGAAGCGAGGAGGATAAACAAGTAGAAGGATACAGACGGCAGCATCATGGGAAGGACACGAACGGAGGAAATCGAAATGGACGTATACGAAACGGATGAAGGTATTTTACAATGAACTTTATTAATAGGTTTTCCATGATGTCGACGAGGACGATGACGTCGAGACAGAGCTGGTTCGTCCTTTGTGATGTGACCTGAATGAATTTAATTTTAATGGATGTTTGTATTAAAGTGCGTAGACACAATGCTATTCATAGTCGGATAGGGGATGATGAGATCGCTCGGAACGATTGTAGCCATAGGTTTTTTTGACTTATGTAGATGCTTTCCCATTCCTTCTAGCATGCAAACGGTATGAATTTGATATGATCCTTGTTTTAATTTGACAAATTTCATAGTAAGTGAGCTTGAGCTAGTTAGTTGAAACTCGCTACTTGTATATACTAGACACCCCCAGCTCTCCCTTGAGGCGAAATTTTTTGCGAAAGTTTTTGTTCCTTGGTCCTCGAGCGATTGGTGTGCATGTCGATATTCCACAGTCTCTGGACCGGTAGACTAGTCAGGTTGCCGCTAGACTTCCTCCCAAAAAGCAAAGAAATGGGAGAAGTTGGGACTCGGTAATAGTTCTGGAAGTACTCTGCCCTGACACAGAGATATGCAAAAACAGATTCTAAAAAAAATTTACAGTTCAACAACCAAGTTTAAAGTCATCCTAACATGCCTAATCCTTATGCGTACATTTTACGACCCTCTCCCTTAAATTCCAACAATAAAAGCAATATAGCCTCGTATACGACATAATGATTGAATCTTCCTTGCTGGCTTGATGAATGATTTTATAAGGCTCTTAATTGTTTTCCTGGCATATTCCTTTGTTTTAGAGATTTCGAGCATAACCTGAATTACATGGAAAATTTTGATTTCATATATTCTGGAAATGGGGCTGGATGCTGATAGAATGCAAGAGAAAAGATGGCACAGTTTATAATTGAAAAGATAATTTGATCTCTGTTAAGTTTAGAAGGTGTGTCATTAATCATTTCGATGTGATTGAGATTGAAATTGCGGTTTGATGGACATCAAAGAGTCAGATGTAATTTGAAATTGTTTTGTTTTTAGATCGAGAAGGTGTCGGTTGAAGTTATTAGTAAGAGCTTAAGTTAGGTTAAGTACGAGTAGATAGTTGTAACAAGTACAGACTCATTTAGACCTAAAAGGTTCACTGTCTTAATAAAATACCTGAGAATACAGTTCAACTTGCTGAATCATCTTGTGCCTCAAATAAAGCGGTTTCTTTTTGTTATCTCAATTTCGGCCAAAGCACCGAGTAAAGAATAAGGCTACGGAATAAGGGTCCCTCCAAGTGAGAGCTACTCTATATAAATTCTTAAGTACAAACAGTCAATGTTTTTCTTCTTTGTGAAAAGAAATAATAATAATAATAATCAATGGCGCAACAGCCCAAATCGGGCCTAGGCCTTGAAGTAATGCTAGAGCTACTTCATTGCGAGACCAACGGAACTCTAGAAGGCGAAGTGGTCAGCTACACGCTCGTCCGTGATTATTACCCCGATTTTAACTCAGGTACTCATTTACAGCTGAGTGAACTGGTAGTCCGGCACCCAATCCCATTTTCGAAAATTACTTGTTGCCAAGCAGATTCGAACCTGGTACCAGGTGCACCGAAGGCAAGTACTTTAGCCACTAAGCCACCCAGACTAGAACGGAACACTAGGAGGTGAAGTGGTCTGCTACACGCTCGTCCGTGATTATTACCCCGATATTAACTCAGGTACTCATTTACAGCTGAGTGAACTGGTAGTCCGGCACCCAATCCCATTTTCGAAAATTACTTGTTGCCAAGCAGATTCGAACCTGGTACCAGGTGCACCGAAGGCAAGTGCTTTAGCCACTAAGCCACCCAGACTACCATCTAGTACATATCTCGTGATTAATCCAAGAGTACTCTTTATGGAGGTTAGGAGACCTCATTTTCTCCTCAATTTCACATCCTTTTTGCAAGAGCATGTGCTCTGAAATCAGATCTCCATTGTAACTCGCAAGGAATCATTGAAAATCTCTTGTAAGGCTGCATAAAACGAGTTCTCTCAGAGAATCTAGAACCTTCGCTTTGCTGTTCTTTTCTCCTTCTTTTTTTCGGTGCAATACAAGTGCAATAATAATATTTAAAAAAAAAAATTGCCAACAGATTTTGTTGTGACGATTATGTGAAAAGCCTTAGGTAGTAAAAACGAATTCGAATTCATTTGAACTAAGAAATATGTAGGAGCTTGTGAAAACATATGCAACCACCATGCACCCACTTTGGGGTTGAATATTCAAAAATCCTGAAATGGGTTTTTAGATATTTATGAAGAAAGCCCGAGGAAGTAAAAACCAATCCGATGTCTTATCAGTCCTAAGAGATATAACGGACTTCGTGAAAATGTATACAACTCCATTACACCACCTTGGGGACAATTTAAAAAATCCTGAAAACGCTTCCTATGTATTTATAAGAAGAAACCGTGGAATATAAATAAATTTAATATTTGGACCTTATAGATATGACGGAAATCGTTAAAATATATGCATTCCATTTTCACTAATAATTTTTATTCACCCCCTTCCGAACACCAATGAATATTAGATTTTTTTTGTAAGAATTACTTTTCTAGTTGATTTTAAGCCGTTCTATAGATAGGAAAAACACCCCCACTCCCGTACCATACTGTCACTATAAAAAGTTATAATTGTCCAACATGCTACTACTTTAGTTCTATTTAAATTGTAAGTTCCAGCTTTATATCATTATAGTTGCTAGATATATGAAAATCATTAAATCAAAAGTTTTCCATGGTTATAGGTTCTCGAGATATAAAAATTTAAACTTTTTTCTTTTCACCCTCTCCCACCCCCATTTACAAAATCCTACTAATGGTCTATAAGGTCTACTTCTGGTAAAAATTCTAAGCATCTATCTTACACCTTTCTTGAGATATGAGACGTTATTTCTTAAGAAAGTTCTTATCTTCTCTATTTCTATGCTCCACTACCCCATTACAAATTTTTATTTTCATCTAACTTTATTTGTCAACCTTTATGCAGACCCCGAATGAATAATTGAACTTTTACTAAAAACTAATTTGTACAAAATTCCGATTTTGTGGCTAAACGATTTCTTGAGATATAGTGAGTTCCATAATTTGAGTGAAGAACATTTTTATAGATTTTCGTATGTCAACTACTCAAAGGACTCGCGTTAACTTTGATATTCATTCGTTTAACTGTAACATTTGTAAAATCAACGTAAAAAAAATCATACAGTCGTAGCTTAAGGAGTTCCGAAGGCATTGGTCAATATTCTTGAACAAGTATCTTAAGGTCTCATTTTGATTTTTCTTTCTTGAGAGGAGAAAAGTTCACTTAAATCGTTTTTCGTTCGTGTAATTTCTAATTTTGAATTTACAGAATAGTGTTATACGTTTTCAAATTATTTGAAACGCGCATCCCATGAAAATCAAGAAAAATTACTCCAGTTTGACTTCATATATTATTAACAAAAATGAAAATTGTTTGTAATTTGCTTTTTGGAAGATATTCTTTAAGGTTTTTTCTATCATTATATTAATGAAAATAACATGCTAACCATTCAAGAAATAGGTAATAAATGCATACAAAGAACTCGTACTTTTTATTGCTATTAAAGTAGAAAAGTCACATGAAAACAGCCATAAAACAACAAAATCGCATTTAACGTGCACATGGGGCCTTAAAAAATTTTGTATAGCAGCTAGGACGATTTAGCCCGTTAACGAACTTAGTCTTACAAGTTCGACCGAACAAACTTTTTATTTCCGTTTAGTTCAGATCGCACTAAACTGAAAAAAGTTCGCAAACCGCTGTTAGAATATTTTCGGAACTAACTATGAATAGCGAAATATTCATTAAAATATATTTAATTTTAACTTTCGGGAATCACTCTGTGGGCCTAGCGTTGCCAAGCTACAGTATTCATTTGTGTTTTTTTTCTTGATTTTTTTGGTCAAAAAATATCGCCAAATTTCTGTTCTTTCGTGAGATTTTACAAATTTTACATTAGATTAATTTTTTTTAGAAGATGTCTGTCTACCTATCGTACCTTGAACCAACAGTATTTGGTAAAATCAATAAATGGAACGATTTTTCTAATTCTATCCCATCGAGACGTTTGTGAAGAGACCTTCGGTTTTACAGCTCTAACAGCGAAGTGTTTTCACTTGTGCTAAGTACTATCATGAACTACTCTCGAGAGCAATTGAATTGTTACTAGAAAGAACTATTCTTAAAACCTTTTAAATACTATGGAAAGATACTCTCGAATGCATTTATCATACTTAAGTGCACGAATGTCTTTAATTCAGTTTTTTAATTGTTTTTTAACCTTTGTTTTTTTTAAAAACTTATTTAAAGAAATTTACAATTCATTATATCTTACACTACAAAATGTGGGATCCATTCTTTAGTTTAATAAAATTCAAATTTAGAACAATGTGAGAGCGGAGCCATGAATACCTCATGCAAATTGTTCTAAGCACCCACAGTAAGACACCCTGTCAGAAACAACGCCAAGACACGGCTCAGGTAATATATTTTTCTTTTCTCTCCATTCCACAGAACGCCCATTATTTATATTTCCTGCCACTCATTGCAAGACATTAACACTAACGACCTGGCATAATTTCTTATTTCATTTCTACCCCCGAACGAGCATCCACGGCATTTTCCGTTTCGTCTACCAAATTCCGAATCGATATTGCGGCAACACAGAACTAATTACTTTGCATATGGACAAATGTGAGCAATTCTGCCACGGATTCCGACATTGATGATGTCGTGTCGAGCCCTTATTCGGGATACCGCTTCAACCACAATTTTACGGGAAATAATCTTTTCGGTTCGTTTTTCACCGATTTCCACGTAACCAACGGGGGATGAGGGCTCACTCTGGCAAAACCCTGTTCACATTTTAAAAAAAAATTCGGTTTTCCGGGTCGGTGACACTAAAACCCTTTTGTATCATTGGCACTAACATCCGTCCGCTATATGATAGCTCCCATGACTACAAGGGTTGAATATGCTCCGGCCGAAGGATGTAATGTGTGCATGGATCCTGGCGTTCCATCCGAGTCGTCCTTGTTGTGTAGATTTCGTTTTATGACCCATCATACAATGTTATGTGCCGTAATCATGCTCACCTGGTATAAAATGGAAATCGAAAGTGTTCCCAAATAGCAGGTTCCTGCTTACACCACACGAAGAGTTAAAGGAGTTTGCCAGACAAAGTGTATATGAGGTTCAATTTAGATCCAGTGTCTGAAATTACACCGATTGTTACGTGTTAACCACAAAGTACTAAATGTGACCGAAACACCTGTACAGACACATAGGATGATATGGTCTTCTAAGGATTATTGCACCAAGCGAAATGTGTCCATTGTGAGCTGTGCGTGATTATTCAAGTCGTTAGTTAGAAAATTCTTATCAGAAGCTGTTATACCGGTATGTATTTAGCTAGCATTCCTCAGGGACGTTCTGGGGACTGTGGCCGCAACTGCAAAAACCTATTAAGATGCTGTGATCGACTACAAAGCAATATTCCACCTTATGCTAAATTTTAATAAAATCTTTTGTCACTTCAACCTGTTAAGCTGAAAAGACCCTCACCCCCACACTACTAGCAGCAACAAGTAGATACAGCTAAGAAGGTATTCTTTGTCACAGAGGAGAATTTAAACAGAATTTTAATTTCACTTTGGCTATATTTAGCCTGGCCTAACATCATACGCCTACTAAAACTCAAGTATCACTCATCCGAAAATTAGGTCAGGATCCGTGAGATTTAATGCGATTCCATGGAGCATTATAAACGCTGAGATGAGGAGCCCGAGCAAAAAGAAAGAGACAAGACAATTCAATGAAATCCCAGACGACTTGGCATACATTATGCATTCAAGTTCACATTGAAGGCTCACGGGACAGGTGCAGCTCATGAACCTACTCACCTATGCCACCTGGTAATATTTGTTATTTCATCTTTAATCCGTCCATTGATGATTTATGGGGTAGTTTAAAACTCGGACATGTCATCCAGAAATGTCGACATGACGCCATCAAATCGATCCCGTTGGGTAATTCCTTATCGATTCGACCTGATATTGAACCACGGGATAATTCAAGATTCATCTCGTGTATAGGCTTCTCCGTATGGGATCCAGAGAGGGATAACTTGGTCGTACCATCGAATTACACTCGGCGAAGTATTCGAGCATTATGAACTGGTTCAGTGAATTTACAAACCCTACCATACGGTGCTGATATTCGTATATCGGGAAAAAATTCACCACTTTGCATCGGTTGCGTGTATTTCGGCGCGGCAAAATGTTGATTTGATTTACGACAGTTGTTGTTCATGTGTTGAGGCTTTCGGGAGCCTTGTAAAATCGTTTTGTTTGCGGTCGAGGAGCGCCACACATGTTTGCGCGATCCGAACATTAAACATTCATTTTTGGTGCGAAAAGACATTTTGGGTTGAAGGCTTTGAGAGCGGCGATAAAATCAAATAGGGTTGTATTCATGAAGATGTTGGGTTTGAGGGATGTAATTTCTTGGGTATTAAACGTTAAGTTATTGCTTCGGGTTGTATCAATTTCACGCATTTGTTACCGTATAATACGACCGTTGCGTTTCTGTAATTTGAGCTTTTACGTCATAATAGAGAAAAGAGTTTAAGTGTGAATAAAACGAAAGGAATAAGGATCAACTAAAAAAAAATTAAATATAAGGCACAACAGAATAGAATAGAAAGTTAGAATAAAATAGAAATTTCGAATAGAATAGAAATTTAGAATAGAATAGAAATTTCGAATAAAATTGAAATTTCGAATAGAATAGAAATTTAGAATAAAATAGAAATTTAGAATGAAATAGAAATTTCGAATAGAATAGAAATTTAGAATAACATAGAAATTTAGGATAGAATAGAAATTTAGAATAAAATAGAAATTTCGAATAAAATAGAAATTTTGAATAAAATAGAAATTTCGAATAAAATAGAAATTTAGAATAGAATAAAAATTTAGAATAGAATAGAAATTTAGAATAAAATAGAAATTTCGAATAGAATAGAAATTTCGAATAGAATAGAAATTTCGAATAGAATAGAAATTTCTAATAGAATAGAATAGAATAAATTCTAAATTTTCTACTCTATTCTAAATTTGTATTTCAGTCTATATATGCATTTTATTTTAAATTTACAGCAAAATATGGTTAACAATGTTTCACGAATTTCGTCATATCTCTTAGGTCTTCTGAGATATCGAATTAATTTTGATTCCCCGCGCCTCGAAAAGGCACAAAAATTATTTTATAATTTTTTTAATATGCAAGCTGGTGTAAAGGGGTTATAATAACTTACATGAATTCGTAATTATATATTTAATGTCAGGAGCTCTCAAATTGACTATTACTTTGGAAGATTTTGTAGACAATGGCCTAAAAATCGATTTTAAGATTTTGTGATATTGATCCCCGAAGGAGGTGTAAAGGAGTTGCATATGTCTGAGCGAAATTTTTATATGTTCTCACGAACTCCGCAATATGTTTTAGGTTTAACTAGATCAATGCGTTATTGCGTTATTGCGAGCTTTGAAGGAAGTAAAACCATTTAGTAGGGCAGTTGTAGGGTAGCAATTTGATGGTAACTTAGGCTTTAAGTGGTTTAAGACCCCATGAGACCAGTACGACAATTTTTTAATACCAGTTTAATTTTTCTTTCTTAAGATCATTTTAATCAATTGAAATCGTTTTTCGGTTGTGTAATTTGGCGTGGACGTCTGCATCGTTCGCTGTCTATCAGCGAACTAATTTTGATTTTACAGAAAAATATAGTGTTTTAAATTATTTGAAACGCATAACTATTAAAAATCAAAAAAATTTTCATTGATTTATCTTCTAGATATACCAATTAATTATAACATAATAAATAATTCAATGAAAAGCGAGCTTTTTGTGTAATTCTTGCCATGGAAATCGTGAAAAATTGCTTCAGTTTGACTTCATATATTATTAACAAAAATGAAAATTGTTTAAAATTTGATCTATGGAGGACATTCTTTAAGATTTTTTCTAATATTATATTAATGACATGTTAATTATTCAAGAAATAGGTAATTAAGAAACTGGAATTTACGCATTTTAAAAAATGTTTAAGGGTTGTTGTTCTAATACCATTTTTTCCAAATAGGTACAGCTCAGAATTTTTTCTCTATGGACGACCTAGTTTACATACCAGCTAATTAAGTGGTGTAGTTTTATTTGTTTTTTTTGTTACCATTAACGTGAAATATTGGCAAGAAAACAGTCATAAATCATGAAAATCGTATTGAACGTGCACATGGAGCCTTAATGTGAAAGAATCTGCTCAACAATCTGAGTGCACCTTCATAATTTTCCAGCACAAAGTTTGCTATGCTAAAGTAAGAACATATTCAATATCTGATCAGACCTAAAATAATTAATTCGATAACTTACAAGACATACGAGATATGACGAAATTCGTGAAATATTTTTACCCTTTAGAAAGAACTGATCTGAATCTAAAAGTTCCTGTTTCACTTCCCTACTACAACTTACTTAATTTTTTTGATTATTCCACAAATGTGCAAGTTTGATAATGAACTGGAAACAAAAATTTTACTGTACGTCCGACAGATGCTTTGGGAACATAGCTAGGGGCATATTGAAGATGGATTACAGCCGTGGAGGACATATGTTAACGGGTTCATAAAAACCACCAAACTAAATCCACATCCAACAGTGACTGTGTGCTGCATAAAAGCCTATGGTCCAGCTTACTCAAATAACTTCTTCCCTAACGACCGAAGTAGAGAAAACCGTCAACTGTCCAACGCATAGAAACAAATTGCTCCAATAAAAATTATCGCATAAGCTATTTATCACGAAAATTTGAGCTAAAGTCATTTATAATTATTATTTTGTTTTGAAATTTCAATAAATCAGTCACTCGAAAAATGCAAGATAAATTAACCGCACCCTTGATGTCATACATGATAATTGTACGTCAATTTGAATGATGATATAGACCACATCAGCGAGAACTTACCCTATATAGCCATGACTGTATGCCGGTGGGTGTAAGATTGATGGATCAAAAATGAGCATAGTGGATATGAGGATAAAACATTTCATTAGGGAATACTAAAGTTTATTATTTCATTAAATTTTTGTCACTATCATTACTATTAGCGACGATTCAAGATATGTCATAATAATGATTGATTGTGCGGAGCGGAACTTGTATCTTGCAAGGCTTCTTATTTGTTTTCAATCAATGGCGCTAATAGAACATTTTCAGTGAAGGGCTTAAGAGATTAAGTTATCCGAAGAATATCTGTGCAATACGAAAGAAAATGAACTTGCTATAGGTCTCAGACGAAGATGAACACAGAATTCAGTCGACTTAAAGACTCAAATAGAATATAAGTAGAAGAAGTAAAAATTTTGATCCGTCGATCGGGATTTTAAGCAGAGACATATGGAGCAAGACGAAGTGAGCGATAATTCTTCAATGAACTTGAATTCTAAAGTTAGTTGGATTGTAAATTAAACTTTTATTAATACTATAATATATACTATTTTTCGGATCGATGGAATACAGATGAGAAAAACTCTTTCTTCCCTCGCTCTAAGAGTGCCCATAATTGAAGTTTTATCGTGCCTAGCTCTCCATGACTCTCTAGGTCACATCAGCAAACTTTAAAGAATGAATTATAATATTTTATAACTAATATTAAAATATGGACAAAAATAATATGCTCAGGCCATTCAAAAGGCAGCTTGGTTCACTTATTAAGACAGGATTGCAGCGTCATCTGCATATATTTATTTTTGAAACTTTCTTCGTGCTAATAAAAACTTTATAGTTAAAAGTCATTCAGCTAATCTGTCGACAGTTACTTGAGCGCAAGCGTTTTGAGAGAAAGTGAATTGAAGTACTTTGTGGAACGGGTCACCATCAATTGAAAGATTGAAAAAAAATTTGGATACAGTGAAGAAGGTTTCCAAAAAAAAATTTGTTGTAAAATCTTCGGCAATCTTGAAGACAACCACTTCAAGGAAGGAAGTGGAAAGCTGGAGAATCGCTGGGATAAGAATTTTTTCTGCGATAGGATTAGGTTTTCAAAGTACAGGCCTCGCAAGTCAAACCTTATTGGATAACAAATTTTTCTTGAAATTTTTAAATGTCTATAATTTAAAGTCTAATTTAAATTAATTATTTTAAATGATTTTAGTTATTAAAAATGTATTATTCTTGTATTTGTTAAGTTTTTTTTTTTTTAATGTCAATAATTTAATTTTATTTAATTTCTCTCTTTTTTTTATTTTTTCAGTTCACTTTGTTAATTTCTTCGTCAGCTATTTTCTGAGTTACTTTTTTTCATTAATTTTCATTAAGTTATATATAGCTTTTCTTTTAATAAATAATTTGGAGAGACTAATTAATGGAAATGTAGTGTGTAGTGTAGTGTTTAATAAATAATAATTTCCATTATCGTACGTGGATGCCAAAAAACCTTTTCAATACCCAATTCATTCTCAATTACTACTCTGTTTATCTATTTTTTGATTGACCAAAATATAGTTTCAATTGCAACCATAAATTTCATATAAATTTAATATTCAATGACTAATGATTGCCTTCTCTATTCTATTTTCAGGTAATATAATTTCATCCAGCCATAATTACTGTCATTATTTCTAAAACGTAAGTAAATATCCGCCACAAAATAGAAACATAAAAACCAATTACAATTCCTCTTTTGGCGTGACCTTTAATCTAGACCGGAGCCCCTAGGGGAGAAAATGGGGTGGAATATGACTTGAAAACGTTGTCCCTTCTGGAATATACTGTTGTCCTTTCCCATATATAAATGTACGTATCCCAGTCGTCCTTCCGCTCCTTTCTACCCTCTAAAACATGTTGATATAATAGCTCATCTGCTTTGCAGTAGGAAGTATCTTTCCCGTCTATGAGAATTTTGTCATGTGAAGTTATTAAAAAAACATATATCCTTGGTTTAGCTATGAATTTTGGTAATAAATATTCCAAATGACACGTGTTTTATGTACGAAAATTTAATTAATTAACAACTAAACAATAGCTTAACCTGTCTCTAGCGATTTGAAGCAACTATTTTCTTCGGAACTTAACAATTGATTTATGGTTCGACTACTACAAAATTTATTGCAACAAAATAAACTTTTAAAGGTTGTACAAGTAAGAAATTTTATTATAAAAATAAATGAAATTTTTAGTCATCACAACGAATTTCATTGTAGAGAGTGGGTGCATTACTTGGCTATTTTCCATTACATTGATATAACAAAATGCTTCCGTGTCGTGTGCGAGTCCAATTATTTTATTTCATTTTATTGTTAAAATTTTAATATTTGTTCATACTTTGCATTTATTTACTTTCAATTTAATTCGAATTGCAGTGCATCATCGATTTTTTTTTTTTAAATTATTGATAGGCTCTATTTTATACAATGCTTTAAACCTTCCGGGTTTATTTGCCGAGTTCTCAAAAAATGTGCAGAATATTCAAGTGGTCGCTTATTCGGAAAAAAATGTAATTGCGTTGTAACTTGTTTTATCGAAATTAATGAAACTTTTATCATATATTTAACTGAATTTTCCAATTCAACAAACATTCGATCTGATATTGGTAATGTTTTATTGTATAGTTGTGAGCGAGGGGTTCGCCGGAATTTCAAGTAAAACTCAATTCGTTTAAAATCAATAAAAGCAGTAATTATTCATATAATCATAAATTATTCATATAATAATAAATATAATCGCACTCAATGTCAACGCTGTCTGATTTTATATACAAATCGATCACGCTAGTTCGATCCTTACCAAGCTAAATTACTTTACAAATACTTTGCGTTGAAACCACTGATATATACATCTCAGTGGTTGAAACTTATCTTCGCATCGTTCCTTGTAGTAAACTGCTGGTGTCTGTAACTCTGTCGTGGTCTCATACTGCGAGATCTTTTCTGCATATTTGGTGGATGGAATGGTCGAAGCCGTTGGAGAAATTGTGAAAAGAAAAGTGTTCAAGAAGTGTACGAAATTTTCCCCGTATACGCCGTACCCCAAAAAGATGAGTACTTAAAATTTTCTCTGTGTTTGGACCCCAATTGAACCGAAAGTGAAAGTTTTTAGAATCTCATTTTTTTCGGTACGACTCATGCTAGAAATTTGAAACTTTTGGGGCTTTACATATATAAAATATTTTTTTTATGCTCACCTAAAATTATAGGTGAGCATAAAAAAAAATATTTTTGATTGGGCCGCTGCGATCAGAGTGTTTGTTGGTGGCTTGACGAAATGTTCTCCATATTTAGGAAGGCTTTCACCTACATATCTATTAGTAGTCTGGGTGACATAGTGGCTATAGAGCACTTGCCTTCGGTGCACCTGGTACCACGTTCGAATCTGCTTGTCGACAAATAATTTTCGAGAATAATATTGTGTACCGGACTACCAATTCATTCAGCTGTAAATGAGTACCTGAGATCAAATCGGGGAAATAATCACGAATGAGTGTGTGACTGACCACTTCACCTCCTAGTGTTCCTTTGGTCTAGTAATGTAGTAACACCTAGCATTACATTAAAGCCTAGGCCCAATTTGGGCTTTTGTGGCATTGATTATTATTATTATTATTATTTCACCTATCTACTTTCAGTTTTTCTATTGGTAGATGACCAACAGGGATATAATTTTTGTATGCATACTGTGATGAAGGGAGAGGAAGAATTGTGCCGTTTGTACAAAATATTTTAATTTTACATCACGTAGACGGCATGTCCTAAAGTGGTTCAACTATTTATGTATATATTCATTGCTACATTAGCCGAATATTGAAGAAAAATATGCCATGAAACTTTATTATTGTCGGAATAAACTTCGAGAGCGGTTAAAATCGAGGTGCGACAAAAGTGCCACCGCTGCTAACACCTTTAAAACAACAAATACGTTTTGGGTCTGCGTTCAGTACACGAACAAAGTCAAAATGTTACACTAATCATTTCGAGGCACAAAATTAATTAGAAAAGTTATTTTTTTAGGGTTTCGTAATTTCTAGAGAACGAGCTTCGAGGAAGAAATCTTCATGAGGGTGAAACTATGTTAAGAGCTTTATCTTATTGTACTCCTTGAGAATTTCTGAAGCGGTCTAAGAATTTAATTAGCATTATGACATAATTTTCTATTTCGTTTTTTTAAGTTCTGAGTTTTTGTAGAATTCTTTTCATTTCCCATACATTTTATATTTTAACAATTCTTTAATTGCATTATAAAAATTTTAATTAAATTTTCTATTTAATTTTATTTAATTTATATTTATTTCTTCTCAAACTTTTCGTTAAGTTTTGTTCTCCTATTAATTTTTAGTAGTCTCAGAAGTTGAAGTATTTCTCTAATTTAATCATGATTCAATTTGATTTAATCTAATATCTTGTGACAATAATTATAATTTTTGAAATTAAATAATCATTATAATATTCATTAATATGCATTTATTTTTTAATGTAACGTTTAGTTTTGCAATGTTTTTTTGTTAAGTTTTTGGAAACTCCGAAAATGGCGATAAGTTATTCTTTAACTTTATTTAATTTATATATCTGTTTTATTAATTTTTTAGAGAATTTTCGGATGATGTTTCTTAAAATAAATTAAATTTAATTTCTTTAATATAATTTAAATTTTTTAAATTGTTTTTTTTTTATTTTCTTCGAATTTTTAAATAATATAAAGTCTTCAATTTATTTTATCTTTCCTGATTTTTAATCATTCCCTGGTCATTTTTAATCAATTTCCTCTAACTTCTTTAATTTTTTCAATTTTTCGCTTATTTCCTTGTTCTCTATAAATATTCTTCTAATTTTTTTAATTAACTGTAAATTACATACAGTTTTATCTATTTCTTAAATCTTAAATCTTAAATCTTAGTCACTTTTGTGTTGTTTTTAGTTTTCCTGTTAATTTGCTTTTTATTAATGAATTTTATAATTTTTTAATTTATATATTTCAAGGTCTCGTTAATATCACAGCTTCTCATGTTTTTTTTATGATTTCTGAAATTAACTTTCTTGTATTTTTTTTAAACTCATTAAATAAATTTTATATAATTTTTCAGTACAAAATTTGAAAATAAGAATGTAAAATCTGATAAAGAAATTAAACAGTTAAAATGTTATAAATATTAATCAGGACAGCAATGTGTTTATAGTTAGCCAGTTTTTACTCTATTTTTTTTAATAATAAAGGCCGCTATTCACAGCCGTCATAAAGTTGACTTTAAGTTAAAGTTGACTTTAGTGTCTTATTAATAATACGACACTAAAGTCAGCTTTAACTTAAAGCCAACTTCATGACGACTGTGAATAGCGGCCAATGTGTTTATTAGGTTGAGTTGATTGAAATTGATTGCTGTTGAAAGAAGGTAAGATTAACTAGATAGGGAACTATTTTCTCTTTGAAATCCTGAAATACTTATTCCAGTGCGAGCTCAACTAGAAGTCTGATGAATGCAGCAAGTGTTCTTCATGGTAATTCAATTAAGAACTCAAAGCTAGAGCGGTAAAGCTGGCAGAAACCCCTTTCCCGAAAAGCCAATTGCTGATAACGTTCTAAGATTATGCAACGTGGTGAGATAGCTGTGCAACTGATTCGTTTAAAACTAACGTATGTACGAGTACGTACTCTTCACTTAATTACAATCAGTAAATCCTGAACGAATGCATCATGGAGCGGCAATCCTAAACAATTGTCTCAGAAACCTCAGGAATGTAAACTAAATTGACTATCAGCAGGCACATATAGTACTATCGCTAACTGAAGTAATACCACCCGCCTTTGTCCCTTCTAAAAGAGGATAGGATATAGCAGTCGCTTTTGGTATCATTTGTTCATTCAAACGCTTACGTACGTGTTTATTGTGTATCCTTCTGTAGCGCTAGAAACTTCGATTTCACAGCATAAAACCACAAGTCCTATTGTTTGCAATCAGCCAAAGGACGTTATTAGTTTACGGCTATCGCACAGTGTCCTTCCTCTTCAACGGCAATATCAAGAGCAATTGGTAGCGTTTTGTGGACTAGGATTGAGTTTCGGGTGTCGTATTAATTGCAAAACCCCAAAATCCCATCCAACTCACCCTGTATAATGCTTCCGGTCATCTTGTCTACACATGCATACGAAACAGCAACAATTCGGGTCAGCAAATAGTGTCTTGTGAATGGTTAGGATCCCTTGAATCCAGGGAGCTGTGTGTAATTTATTGTATCCTACGAGCTGTGTTTATTATGTACTGTCCACATGATGCTACTTAGTTTTCTGTAAATTCTAATGAATCACATGGGAATCGTCTCTTAACTTAACGTACTCATTAAAATGTCTCTGATGGCTTATTTGCTTCGGAGGACTTACAAACTTGTTATCAAAATGCAGCAACAATGGGTGAAAATAGTGTACAGATAATTATTTAAAATATTTGTTTAATTGTTTGAAGGGCTCCGACTAACGCTGAACTCTCTTCCTTCAATCAATGAGGAAAGAAGGTCAACTGTAGTCAGGTAATAAGATTGTTATACTACTGGTCTTCATATCACAATATTGTCAATACAAGCAGTTTATCATCTAGTACTATGCATATACGTACGTTGTTACATTTTACTGTCAGTAGCGCCATTCAGCCAGCACGTGATGGCTAGAACAACTAAAATACGTGGTATATTAAGGCATAAGTGTCGTATGAAAAAGATAAAAGTACGGATGCTTAAAAAATGACTATGCCACAACCACTACCACACCTCTGACGTACTGCTGTTTGATAAGTTCCGGTGAATTCATTAGAAAATAATTCAGTGTTTTGGGATAATTCACCTATTTCGAATAACTGCCGTCCTTCAGAGTCTATTGAAGGCCAACCAGCTGCATGCAAATACTGTTTAACTTTTGGAAATGCACCCGAAGCTTCCTTCGCGATCGCTTCTAAATATACTCGGAGTTAAAATGTAGTTGCCGTACGACAGTCCTTAAAAAAATTGTCACACAGTTTGCTACATAAAAGGAAATAGCGTTCAAATTTATTATGACCCCACATTTTAGTCTTTTTGTAGAGTATCTTAAGAATTTCATAGCTCTCTACAGTAACTACCGTACGAATGTCCTTAAAAAATCGGTGCATCCATTTATTGCAATTAAAGTAGATTTATTAATTCAAAAAATCCATTCACTCTCAACAACTTTATAATACTTAATAAGATGTAAATGTTCGCCTCTACCAGCGACAATAAGCAGTCTATAGTTCGAGAATGCGTTGATGTATCTTCTTCAAATTTTGAATCAAAAGTTTCAAATCGAAGACATCCCTTATAATTCTTCTAATTGATATCGCACAAAACTCCTTAAAACGAGTATTCAAACTTTCTGGAAAATATTAAAATTCATCAAGTCCTGCTTCCTGAAATTAAAAGGATATCCTCGGGGACTAACACGATGCCGGGACTAACACGATTAACAAGTCGGTTTTCTGAGAGCGTCTGTCGGGACCACATTATACCGCTTGAAAAAGAGAAAAGATAGTGAATTGTAAATAACCAAATTAAATTAAACTCCACCCTCACAAAAACCACATGCAAAATAGAAATTCTTTGATAACCTCGAGAAGCCACCCTCACATTCATTCCTCCCCATCGGAACGCAGAAGCTTTTGTAATTTGAGATGCATATACGAATTTTTTCCCGAAACCCAGGAAAACCTAGTGTGCATTTTCAATTATGCCCAACCACTTTATTCCTTCTGTACTTACAATGGGAGCACATAAAATCCTCTATGTTTTCGTACACATATCAAGGATCTACGTCGACTATTCAGAGAAGCCATCCTGCAGTTTAGTTCCATTATTTGACCACAGAGCGCACTCAAAGTGGTTCTCTTGTTATTACGTAACTTCTGTACAAAGTGCACACGGAGGAACGAGCGTTAAAACTAAAAGAACATCAAGGATATCTGTAGACATCACATATCCTGACTTTGACTGTATGAGGCATCTATCCTTTTGGTTTTATGAAGAGAGAAAAATTTCCATTTCGAGCTTATGGATGTGAAAATGTTGATGTGATTTTTTGGGTTAGCATCTTAATATCGTGGGCATTTTGGAAGCTGTTTGATTAGGAACGTTGTGGAACTATCAAAACAGTGTTTTGCAGAGAAATTTAGATTTTTTTAACAGTAATATAACTGTTCTGTAGTGGGATTTTGTACAAGGCGAGTCGCCCAAAATATCGTCCAAAAACCGAAATTGACAACTTTGGGATTTTGAGCACTGGTCTCTCGCCTATTAATAGGCGAGAGATAATAATAATAATAATAATCAATGGCGCAACAGCCCAAATCGGGCCTAGGCCTTGAAGTAATGCTAGAGTTACTTCATCGCGAGACCAACGGAACACTAGGAGGTGAAGTGGTCAACTACACGCTCGTCCGTGATTATTACCCCGATTTTAATTCAGGTACTCATTTACAGCTGAGTGAACTGGTAGTCCGGCACCCAGTCCCATTTTCGAAAATTACTTGTCGCCAAGCAGATTCGAACCTGGTACCAGGTGCACCGAAGGCAAGTGCTCTAGCCACTAAGCCACCCAGACTACTTTATTATTATTTAAGCTACTCAAAATCCCAAAGTTGTCAATTTCGGTTTTTGGACGATATTTCGGGCGACTCGCCTTGTACAAAATCCCACTACTGGACGCCATTAATCTCATCATTACTCGCAGATGTAAGCTATTCATTCTTCCTAAAGTACAACTCCTTCTTCCGCAAACTGCATACCGATCTACACAGAAATCAAACAAACTTCTCCGGGAATAGCTGGAATTTATTAATCGTAAGAAGCATCTCGCTATATTTTTCAATATACCTTAGACTCAAACCAAACACGAGCATGTAAAAATATTTTTCCACAGATGGGGCTGCCATCTGTAAAAGGAACGAACTGAAACTAGTCTGGAGAAGGTACATAAATGGGTAGGGCGATACTTTGAAAACTTGTTACAAGATTAGAATTGAACAGAAAATAGAACATGTACCGAACGATTAGAGATATATAGCCCAGGTCGCATAGAGTAAACCTGTACACTTTGTAACGAATTTTTCTTGTATATTTCTTTATACAATTTAACTTTTTTTTTCCCTCAGCACTGTCTATCTCAAGATGCGAAATCCTGTAGAGTGCAAACTTCCGATTGCATATAGAAACGTACTGTTTGCTTCTATCATTCCGGATGCACTTTTTTCCTGCTTTCCTTGCGTGCTATTTTCGGTAACAATACGAGTAAGGAATGCATTTTTCATGATGTTCAATCCACTTGCCGTACATTGCATTTGTCTACCCCGAAATCTTTCCAATTCAATGAATAGATTCTGCTGGTTGAAAGTTTTCCATTGAAATGTCTAGAGAAAATTGCCAAGGTGTGTTCCCTATGAATATTAAAAGTTTTTTGTAGAGCGAAAGATTCGTTAGAGTCTAGACAAGCCAAGTGAGTTGATTTTACCATTAGATGTGACGGGAGAAAGGACGATAAGTTCTATAGATATTGGATCTGTCGATTTCGAAAACTTATTTGAATTCGAAAGTGTACGAAATTGAGGTCGAAGCAGACTTGTGCGATTGCTACTTTTGTTCATATTAGTCCTGTTTCGGGAATGACGGAAGCGACGAGTTGTTCCAAG
This sequence comes from Beris chalybata, assembly GCA_949128065.1. Classification (NCBI taxonomy): domain Eukaryota; kingdom Metazoa; phylum Arthropoda; class Insecta; order Diptera; family Stratiomyidae; genus Beris; species Beris chalybata. Next base: position 7,980,783 of record OX421897.1, read on the forward strand.
GATACGCTAACAAATTAGTCCATTATACTTGAAAGTGCCAATTGCCGAACTTGTTAGTTCTTTCAACGAAGTTAAGAAGTTTGGATAGCGAACGAAAAAGTCCATTATTTGAGATGCAAGCGACCGACTTGGTTCTATGATAGTACATTACTTTAGGGGATGAATCCCCATAACCACCGAGCACTTTGCTGTATAGTTCTTCAGACTTAATCAACGGGCTTAGATACGAATTGGGCACTTAGGTGCAAAAGTGAAACCCCATTGGGTTTGTCAGTTAAGGTCTTGCTCTAAGCTCTAAGTAAACTGAATCCTCAAACCGCGAAAGGAAGATGGCCGGTATCAAATCCGAAGCAAATGAAAGTTGAATGTACTACGTAGATACACCAGATATAACTGGATTCATAAGACTGCTTTGCTGTCTCTTTCATTGTGTTTTGTTCGAACAAGTATCACGTACTAATGTGAGTACGTGCAACTTGTTATACACACAACTGGACATAGTGGCTTCTTATAAATTCTCTACAAAGTACATGTGTTTCATGACACTTAAGGACTTTTGATGAATTTGTTAATCACTTTTTCCTTCTTAGGGCCATTATTACGACCTTCAGATAAAATTTAACCAGAACTTTGACTGTAAGTTTCGTATGAGCATCTGTCAGTTAAAGTTTCAGTTTCAACGTTACTGACGATCGTAAGAACGGGCCTTAGTGTGGTTCCCATTAAAAAGTTCTTTAGTAGTTCATGAAACTATTAACTTAAAACAGCAAATCATTATTTGCATATGGGAAAACGAAAGCGGCGAGTGTAGAGCTCTTTCCTTGAATTTCTCCCAAACAACACAGATCAACCGTTCCGACGTCGTGCCGACGTGGTTAAACAAACTGTTGGATATTCAATGCTGTGTTGTTTTCGCTTCAACGTCATGCCAATTACACAATAATTTTACGATCAATTTCAACTATATTTTTTAGATCTTACCGACGTCTACCTACCAAATGGCTCTCAATCAAAAAAGTTAGCAGATGCAACGCTTAATTTATCGAGTGACCAATTAGTTATTGATTTAAACTCTCTTTACAATACTTTACAAAATACCTCCATCTTAATAATAATCTTATTCTATGGTTGAACAGTCCAAACCGGGCCTTAGTCTCTTCGATAATATTCCCTTGGTTGAATTTGGGAAATTCGACCGATTTAAATTTTTCTTTGAGGCTCCCCCACATAGTCGTTTTTCCGGGGATACATATTAAGCCTTCCGAACAACCATATCGTAGTAAAGGTAGTGCCTAAGCTGTGACCAGTACAAGATATCAAGAACTTTAAGTACCTGTAATTCTTTTAAAACTTATTATGAACGGACCCAGTTCTGTCGATTGATTTTCGAACTCTGAAAAAACATTTTTTTCCTTCGAAAATTTCATGTTATTATCTAATAATTTCAAAGAAATTAAAATTAATTGATAAAGTTCTTTCCAACGTTTTTTTTAACATTTATATATTATATCTATAAATATTTTAAGATTCGTTAAAATACTTTAAATAGAACTTAAATGTAGAATCAATTTTTAATTTTAATTTAAAAAAAAATGTCTGTTACTCAATACACTTTCAAAAACTCTAAATAAAAGAAAATCAACTAAATAACTTTCTCTTATGTATGACCAAGAAGTCGCCCAAATAACTTATAAGTCGTGTACAGCCAAACTTCGACAACTTACATCACTTTTTGTCAGAATATAGTTTGAGTTATTAAGATTTCACGTTATCAGACTTTACGACACATTTATTCCAAACACTATTATACCCATTATTTGGTACGGGTTAGTAAAACTTTCATTCAACGTTCGAGTTAAAGCAGTTTGACCGTATGACGAGAAAGTAACTGAAATCATGTTGCAGTCATATGAAGTCATTCAAATAACTTCCCAGTCATCTTCTATACAACCAAAATGACTTGCCAGTCATGTTTACAACCGAAACGTATATCAAATAACTTCAGAATGTTATTCGGAACCAAAAACGACGTCGTATAGAAGTCATGACGACTAAAATACTCTTTAGAATACTCGAACTATCATCCAACGCTGGTACAAGTTACAAAAAGTTTAACAACTACAAAATTATCACATGGTTTTTGGGCTACCGTGTGGGCTCAGTTTGCTCTTGAAAATTATTCGAAGAACAGCCATATGCGCCGTGCCATGGTGCAATAAGCTCACAACAGACCCATCTATAGTAGCTATCTCTGCCTACTCATCTAACCTTGGCTACCATACAAATCCCCTTTAAAAAATTGGGTGGTTGCACATTTTTTCTCAATACCTGCTCTGCACCAATCATAAAATATGATAATATTAGCTGTGTTCCTTTGCGCACTTATCCAGATCAGAGCAGGTTGGCGACATGCGAAAACAACAACAAACCGCAAAAGCGAGTAGAGCAACTACACCACCTCAAATAGTGGTGCAGCTATTCTGGGTCATGAAAAGTTCAAAGCTCAAAGCTCCTAGTCTGCTCTAGAAGTCGCATAAAAACACGCCTAATATTAGCTGTGTGTTTTTGCGCACTCATCCAGATCAGAGCAGGTTAGAAAATTTATATACACAAGAACATAACATTTATTTTTCAATAATATTAATTCAGGTAGCTACAGCTTTGTGGTACATTTTAGAGATTTGCTTTGTGTATACATTTTCTAACCTGCTCTGATCTGGATAGGTGCGTAAAAAACATACCTATTGAAAGTCAGAAAGGAGTGCTCCTGTTTAGTCAAGACTGCTGTCGATATTTGTTTGACATGAAAGGTACTTGAACCTGGATCTGAGACACCATCCACGTTTTGATATTACGAGTTCATCAATTAATAAGCGTTTTTTTTTAATTTCCCTTGACCGACGATTTTAGCTTAACATCAGCGGACACACCCAACATAATTTTTCATTTCTATCAGTAGTTGAACCAATTAAATATTTTGTAATACCAATTCAAAATTCAAATACATTCAAGTGCTCTACTTTGCACTTGAACATAAAACTTTTTTTTTTCTCGAAACTCTCCAGCAAAAATGTAGTTTCCACCGTTCTGAATACACAACACAAATTCAGGTGGGTTTGATTCGAGTGTATACTCATACGAAGCAGACCATTTTCAAGAGCTGATGGGAACAGTGAACAAATATAACGAACAAGATGCGGAGGTGCATAGCCACTATACCCTTAAATCTGGGATTTAGGGAAAAAAGTTCGTGACCAAATAACGAAGAAAAATCGAAAAAGGTAAGTGCAGCAATTCCGTCAAAAAATGTCCTTCCTGCTTGCTATGTTGATTGGTGCCTGCTGTTGTGATATGGCTAAAGTAGAGAAACTCAACCACTTACCACCCGCCCTGTTTGGGGTTGTTCTAATTGGCGGGTCTTTTCGGGTACTTTAGAAATACAGAAAAAGGACGAGAATTACCAAGGGATTCAAAAAGTTTACTTGAAACATACCAGGAAATTCAAAAGTGCTCAGAACTGCGTGCGATAAAAGGCATATCGTGGAGAACATTAATCACGGCAGTAAAACACCCGGGAAAGGTTCAGATGAGATGCCCGAACCTACCGGGAAACCATTGCCACATCACATCAAGTCACACATCTTATCTTTAGCTGGGGTCAATAAAAGCATACACAGTCATTTGTCATCCAGATACACAGGAAAGTTACCTCCAAATACAAAAGTCTACCGTGCCAATAAATCCGAAGGATGAGTAAATTTCTGTCGTCCCAAGAATTAACTTTCTTGTAAGCTCGCGTGTGAAATTCTTATTTGCTTTTCTCTAGACCGGTTCGCACATATCCTTTATCCGGGGGCGAATGATTTCGAGGTAAGTGAACCTGGACGAGGACATGAAGCTTCAAGCTAAATGCCGTTGAGCAGCATCTCGATCGGGTCGAAAGTAATCAAATCCGGCCGGGTTCCATGCGTTATCCTGTCGCCCAGGTACATAGTTCCTTTGGCGACAAAAAGCTTCTTAGACCCAGGACACAACTAGAGCACGCGACATCCAACTTCTATACGTAGTACCAGCTGTTTTTCTGGCCGAAGCTCCACTCCCGTATATGGGGCAGGATTATGCGCATTTCCACCGATTGAACTCCAGCGTGGCTGAAATACGAGAACGGCATGTTTCATTGTCCAGCTAAAAGCCAACACCACCAGGATATGTAGAAAGTAGGTCGGTGTTATAGGCTAAAGAGAACTTCCGTAGTCCTGGCTGCTTCGATCGAAGAGTGAACATTGTGGACTTAGGACTCTCAGGACGAAAGCAGTAATACGAAGAGTATTGAGCTCAAGTTGGTTTTTACATTGGTGTGTTCGCTGGTACCTACCCAAATAGGTGGGTTCAGTACGCCAGGCTAACACACAACATAGCGTGAATGGAGGACACAGAAGGACTAGGTCAATTGGAACAAGGATTGCAAAGTTGGTACACTGTTGGAAAAAGGAGCCTGTTTGTCCGCAAATGAATCTCTGTAGGATTGTTTTTAAATTTTACTTTATAATTTTTTAATAGTAAAGTATTGTGATCGACTGGAAACTTGCAAAAATTTTACTTCCCTGAAATTTTGTATTTCCATGTTTTAGGACTAGTATACACCAAAACCCACGGTAATCCCTTATGAAAAATAAAAAAAAATATAGAAATCATAATATCGTCAATATCACCAGTGTATCACCCAATAATGTTGTAGTAAAGTACCTCAACGTACAGATATCGACGTAATAACCAACCACTTTCCTTGCATATAAATTTGATGATTTTAACTGATATCGTCTTCTTTTAACTGCTATCAGCGCCATCTGTTACTGAAATTCCAATGAATGGTACTTGTGGATTTTTATACTTCCGTCAGTTAAAATTCTTTGATCGTGTTCTCATTTTTCTGTGTGATATGATTATCCACTTTGTACATTTCTTTATTAGCAACGTTTGTCACGAAGAAATTTTGTCTTTGATAGCTAAATGTCAAAGTATAACATATATGGGCTGTGAATCATGCTATCTTGTATCGCATATCATGATTTGAATAATGTAATTTGTATACAAATTGTGTATCCATGGTATAATCTGATTAACAGTATTCGATAGGGTTGTTTTTTCTTACTGCATCATGCTTTTGCCTACAAAACATCCGCAACGCCACACAGTTGTGGAATTTAAAATTTCTTATTTGGTTTAAGTCCTAGCTAGACAACACGACAGGACAATTTATTCTAAAACTGCTTAGTGCTCCTTTCTCCTTTCTTTGCCAGAACCGAATAGTCTGCACATTTAACAGTGTAACACCAAACCATCGACAACTATTTAGGCTAATACAATTTTGCATCTCATGACAATAATAAAACGAACACTGAAATCATGACCATGCGTATTCCGCATTTGTATGGAAACACAGAAGCTTGTAAAGTCGAGGAAAACAGCATCCCGTACACGATACTCTCCTCTCACTCAAGAACCGCATCATCCAATCGCTCCGAGGAGCATGCTCCTTCCGTAACGATCCAAAGATTTTCCCAGGCCTTGTTTCGAGTTCCCATCGGGAGCAAAGAGAGTATGGTCAGGTATGTCCTGATGATGATGTCTTCTGTGTGTCGACATTTCCATTTGATGCCGACCTCACTCTATCGGATTGGGAGTGGCTTTGTAGCGATGCTCTCCTTATTCGCATCCATCTCCAGCCGGATTGATGCTAGCGCGAGAAACAAGAGGAGCTGTAAAACATCCTTTGAAGGATTCTAATGCCTTCGTAATGGTAGTGCCGAAGAGTAAATCTCTTCGGAATTGTGGATGTGTTAAAAGCTACAGCATCCAGAGGGCAAGTGCTAGCTTCTATCGCACCCATAGAATTCCACCAACAATACAAAAATAGAGTCCTGGTTTTATTTTCTGCTGCTTTTTTCCGTATGCTGGTTTACTCTCCAGCGATACGTCGGTGTATCCTTTCATCTCCGTGAATCTGGAATCTGAAATATTCGAGCTCCCAGTCATGTTAGTCGAGTGCTGAGTTTACATTCCGATTGAAGTCGTGCGTGCGATCTACAGTAGTCCAATTGCAATCCTGGGAGAATCCTTAAAATTGTTCCCCCATTCATCATCGCAAATCCAAAGAAAATTTCGGGAAGACCGAAATTAAGTGAAATTTGCAGCAATTCGAGTTCGTGCATTCGCGGTTTCTGTAGATCCGGCAATAAAAAGGCTCCTTCGGAACGTCCTTCTGTGATTTATTTTTCTAATGTTTGTCGCTATTTTGGTGCGTGGAAACGGGCATCTAGCTCCTCGGTTCCTGAGTTAAAAATAAAATTCCCAACTTCAATCGCGTTGGCATTTCGAATTTTTGGTGGCTGCCAAGTGTGTCCTGTGACCGATATTATTCTTTTTTTTGGTGCGTGATAGTTGTGTCAGTTGACTGAAGGCCCCGCCAGGATAATCGAGTCAGTGTCAAAAAGTGTTAAGGCCCAGTTCCAGGAAAGAATCCTGCGTCCAAAAGAAGAAAATCGCGAAAAGCTCCTTCGATTTGGTGCGAATGTATTCGCTGTCAAGTGTATGGTAGGAACTTGCTAGTATTCGTGTCCTTTAAGGATGTGTTCGTACAGATTCCGTGCTATTGCTGCCGTTTTCGAATGAAAAAAGGACCGAATTTTCTATAGCCCAGTTGAAAAGATTTCTTCGAATCTACGACTGTGTTTACGTCGAATGACAGACATCCTCGACACTCTACACAAAAGGACACTCAATTCACACGTTTCGCTCTAAAGAAAATCAAGATACCGAACAGAAATAAATCCGAAGGTGACATATTTATTTAGAGTGGAAAACGTGTAGATTTTCCGTTTTTAATGTCTTTGGGAAAAAATCAATTTGTTTTCCTGTATATCCTTTTGTCGAGGACATAGAAAATAAGAAAGAAAATATTTACAAGATCTGTCAATATGCGAGGTGTTTTCGAAAATATGTGGGAATTTGGTAGATTCCAGGCAATCGGGTCTCTCTGTAAGTAAGTCTATTGTCTAATCTTATTAGGGCTTTAGCTTGAATAGGTTCGAGGATGTATTGAAAGGACGATGCCATTGGGAATTCGAAGAAAAAGGAATTGTTTTCTGGGAAACGCGACAAATATAAGATGCAGTGTGGGATGTTGTACTCAATTCAGTTTAAGGAGCCATCAGCTCGTATTTAAGCTTCAGAAAATTTTGTTAATATTTGAAATATTCTTAAATGGGAACTAGGACGCAGAGAATCTGTGAAGGTGATAAATTGGGATTCAGTCCTTAATATTATTATGCTGGTTGCATTAACTATCATTTCTTACGATTAACCATGCTAATCCAATTTCTTGTTGAGTTCTGCTAAGGTTCCTCTTGAATAGATGTGACTTATATCTATGAGATCTCCTTAGTAGACCGTGTCCTGGGTGGCCAGATAGTTGGCTACAAAACCCGCTGAGTTAGCTGTATGAAATAGCCTAAAACCCGCACGAAGGGTTTTATCCCAAATACCGCACCCAACCTTGCAATTTTAAAGATTTACTTAAATGTGATGAACACAGTTTCGATTTCAACGAAGAATTGTGCTCTAGAATTCTTAAGAAGTACTGTAATGTATAATAAATATTATGTGAATACATAAATTCGTATTTATAACTATTTTAAAAATTTTAAAAACATATTAGGTTCAAATTAAAACTAACTAAGTTTTTCATTTACTGCTTGATCGCTGTCGATGAAAATCTCTTTAAAAAACACAATTTCGCGTAGATTGTCCTTTCACTCTCGCAGTAGCAAACCCATTCCAAGGCTCTACGGCGTTTATAAACTGCATGTGTTGAGTCGGGAAATTTCCAGGATATTCGGTTGTTTGTTTGAATAAGAATCTATTACATGCGAGAAGTCTCTAAAACATGCGAGATGTATATAGAGCTCTTAACTTTGGAGGCACTGAAATTTTTGCAAAACATGTCTATAACCTACCAATCCAGAAAAAATTATAATTCAATAAATAAAGGAAATCCATGACAGTCATCAATTTTGGTGAATCTATTATCTCTTGTATGTAATGTGAGTGTCCAAGGCTTGAAAGAAAATGGTTCATTTGAAGAAAGTCCACAAATTATGATACGATTCGAAATTAGTTTTAGTTTGCAAATACTGGATAGATATCGTGTGAACTAGTATTTTTCATAATTATGACTGGATCAAATTTGTATACGATTGGGATAGATGAAAGGCGTTTAGATTCCATTATACTACTGCAATTTGAACCTCTTGTTCAATATTTTATGATTAACTGATCTCAATAAAGGACTTCATACCAGAACTAACTGATCCTGTTCGCCAGATTCTCTAGGAATCCCAGGAAAATTGGAGAGGTTGTAGAAAGTAAAGGAGGTATAGTATTTAGCCATTATTACTTCTTATTCGGCTGATGTGTTCTTCTATCGCATGACAGCCAAAATGGAGCCTTTCTTCCACCGAATTTCGGACATTACGGTTGTTTTTTAATCAGATCTGGGTTTTGGGACGCTTCTTAATCAAGTTTTGTTCCGAAAATTCAAACCCAAGGACTTGGTAAGTGACCATGTTCTGAATGCCCATCCCAATTCAGTACTGCAATCTCAGTACTCGATATGGCTTATGATTTTAGTATTTTATGCAGAATGAAGTACTCGATAGCAGTATTGTGACAGTACCGAAAACTAAAATTAAAAAATAAAATTAATTTCTTAATATAGGTACCAAAATATAAATACTTTTACTATAATATATCGATATCGTCCCAGTATCCGTATTACACGTTATTCTTTAGATATCATATCCCCAATTTCTTTGATTATAATCTTATATTGTCAGACTAAAGATTGAAGATTTGGATTTTGGATTCTGAATCCTGAATCCTGAACTCTACAATCCAGCTACCAAGTACCTGTAATATTTGATACTCCCTTATATGAATCAAAAAGCAGGCAGTAATACATAACATTCGCGTTGGGAAAAAAGTTACCCTAGTTGGAACTGAATCAGATCTCTTGAGTGAAGAAAAGACAAAGACAAAATGGCAATTAAGAAGAGCAGAATTGATTTGGTACTGATACTTCTGCTTTTAAAAGTTTGATATCATTTAGGTGCAGAACTGGAATTTAAAATTCTGCGTTGCTAATCCTCTTGACAATGAATTCTGAACTATCTCCGAACAATTCGGTATTCTTATTATCGCGCCTCATTTCCTAAACTCTACCTGAAAGCTTAGCTTTCTCAGTTTCCAGTACTGGACTTCAGTATAAAGATGGGCAAAGCAGTTCCTTTGAGTGAAGTACTTCACTCCGAGTCATTCACTTTAAGGAACGAGTCAGTGAAGTAGTTCCGGGACTCCTCATTCCATTGTTCGTTTTCGTTTCCTTGTTCGCTTGATACTAGTTTCAGTTCATTCATAAACTTCAACTTGAGGAGAGGAGAGAAGATGATAACCAAAAAAAAAAGGTCAGTCGATCTAGAAGATGATGAGAAAAAAAGAAAAAGGTTAGTCAATCTAGAAATGACAAAAAAAAAATGTTCGTTAAAGTTTATGTCACGTATCCAATGGAACTGCAGTTCACCAAAAGGAGTGAGTTACTTCACTAACTCACTGCAATGAAGTGCTCTTTTGGAACAGTTCACTCGTGAACGACCCATCTCTACTTCAGTACATGTTAATGTTAATCATGTAAACAAATGCTCCATTTCCCATAAATGAAGCATTGAGCACCTAAGTATTTAAATTCCAGTTGGAAAAGAAAACATAAACTAAGGAAATGTAAACTTTCTTGCCCCGTTTTGACTTTTTCTCAACATTAACGTTTCTTACTTGGTTGAGTAGGTACCGGAAAAGAACTCTTGCCAGTTTCTCTTTCGTTGTTCGGAGAATGAACAGGGAAACGTTGTTTTCTCGACAAATAATCAGCTTTGATTTTCATTAAAGTTACAAGGGAAACCCCTCTACTTCTTTTGTTTTCAATTCCGGCACTAAAGAGTAGTTAAGAAGGTGCCAGGAAAGCGACAAATAAGGCGATAAACTTCAGCAGGACTTAAAAATTTGCTTCTTTTTTTTATAAATAATACTTGAATGCAGCGAAATTAGCTTTAGTTACACTGACAGTGTTTCTCACTTCAAAAAACAAGAATTTAATTTGAATTTGAACAACAATTCCTAACTATCAAGTACCAACTCAATGGAATTATATCGGAAAAGGATCAAACCTTCTGAGCAGAAAGCAATCTTCGCCTGAAGGCTGTTTCCTTTAAGAACCTTTGTTTTCCGAAGTTTGTGTTCAACTACAGCCAAAACTGACAAATCGGATCATTCGTGCTTTTATCCATTTGAACGATAAAACAAAAACTCTTTGATGTAGGAAATTGAAACTTAGTGTCCACTCGTCTAAAAGAATTCGTGAAGCTGAGTTCATTAATGCATGAAATCGTTCCAGTTCAATCGACTATTTGCCATACAAAAGTGAAGTGAATTCAAGGATTGTAGATTTATGGGGAAGGAATCAAGCAAGTTTTCGTATAAGTTGCAAACGAATTCCCTTGGATAATTTATAAGGTCGGAAAAAGTTAGGTTGATAAATAAAAAATGTGACATCCGTCTGGGCACAACTTCATTCATTTTTTCTGATAAAGAGATACGATGAAGGTGGCTATGCGGTTGACAACTTACGTCCTAAATAGCCTCCTGATTATTTCTTTAGGTTGTCACTCGCATAGTACCCTGCAGTGCATATCAGCATTTAAACTGTCCACAACTTCCAGCCAAAAAAGGTGCCGGAGACGGGTTTACTTTCAAGTGATACGTGCTAGTATTTTTCGGACAGCATGAGAAATCAAAATCACTACCAACCCTTTGCAGTTGCTCCCGTACAGAAGTCCTTAAAAAATTTGTATTTGCATTCGCTTCAACTCACAATGAAATGAGAATCCATTGTGCTAGAAAGCTAGAATTTCGTTTAAATTGTTTAATGGTCCAGAAGAAAAAGTTTCGACTAAAGGGTTTAAAGAGTAGAACAATGAACAATGCTTTTGAACTATTGGATATTAAGAATCCTTGAAAGGATTGACAATGCGCAATGGCAATGCGTTCCAGATTACCATAACATTTAGGATAAAATAGTGTTTAAATTTCACTGTTCTTCTTGAAAAGTGCTTAGAAGTATAGTCGTTTCTGCGGGCAGTTGACGGGTACTCCAAGGGACTACTGGGAGAAAACGTATGCCCTACCTACGGAAACCTGGCTCAACCCTTAAATGGTTACATACGTTATCTCCCTATACAACTTGCTGGAACAGCATACGTATCAAAGGGTTTCAGATTCTGTCACTGAACCCTAAACTGACCCATTTCAATTCGAATTTTCCCCGTAGCTTTTAAATATTCCGATAGTGCGATTAAATTTTGAAAACGCGAATCTGTTATTTCCCCGATTTTTATTTCGCCCTGACCTTTTTCTCTGTTCGCATATTTTATTTATAAAAGTTGGTCGAATTCTCCATTTCACTGCCAACATTATTCTTGAATTTACAAGAATCTGCTAGACCGATTTTCAAGCCCTTAAGGCAATAAATTTTAAACACTTTATTTATGAGAAATGATTTCTTATGCGGGTCCTTTAGCAGTTCCGTCGTAAAGACCGATAAAAATTATTTATACTACTTCTTTCGGAAACAAGGGTAACTTTTCCGGACGATAATATCACATTGTCTACAATTCGAATAATATAATATAATCTGAATTCGGAAGTTCAAGTTGTAACGCCTTGATACCGCTTCTGTTGACATTTATCCTCAGTTCTAAATATCGTAAAAAAAAATTCGTTTTATTGCCTTAAAATCAGCGAGTCTCACGTATCTGGTATTTGAGACTTTAGTAGTCCCTTGCGGGCAAAATAGATACGAAATGATCGTAAATTTAAGGCCTAACAATTCCATTCAGGGGGGGTGCGACAAACAATCGATAATTGGTGGGGATGATATTTAGGACGGAGCAAGAAGTATATGCTGCAAGGCACTCTTCCAAATTGCTTACCCCACTAATTTTATGATTTCGATTTGCCGTTTTCATAGTTTTACCTATTCAAAAGGAAATTTATAGCCAAATTGCAGATAGCTTCTAAAGTGCGCAGTGATAAATTTTGTGAATTTCGTAGGGACGATTTGTAACTCAGATAATGCTAGAATCATAAAAAATAGAATAAATTTCGTCCTACTGCTTCAAGGAGGGAGACACAATAGATTCGAGAGTAGCTGAGAGTACTACTCTTCCAATCAAAGTAACTCCACAGAACGAAGTAATATACAATTTAACTATGATTAATTTCAACTTCAACTTATCAGTTGTCATACAGCTGAGACAACAACCCGACTGGAGCATGGTACTGCGAATTCCTCACACGAGAGGCTCACTGTCCGTAGATAAGTCGCAATTGACTAGGAGCATACTACTCTTGCTTAGAGTTTCATGTGGTTGTAGCACCAGGGTGGTTCGAAGTATTGTTGAAAAAGTCAGGATCGAACTGGCTAAGGACTAAGAAAGGTTCTTTATGATCGCCTTATTTAATTAAGCATTGAACTTTAATCCATGCACCTTTGGTTGCTACTATGTATGCAATAACGGGTGTGGTCCTTGTGATTCCTCTTACATAACCAATCCTTGAAAGACGTTTCTTACGAGCGTACAGTAGATTGATCAATGATCAGGACGTTAGAGGCGTCTCCTGGGATGTGTGAATTTGTGACTTCTGCAACTTTTCTAATAAAGACAAAGACAAAGACAAAAACCGCGTCAAACAGAAAATCATTCACCACCCAAATACCTTAAATCCATTGTTTCCCAAGCCAATCCACCGTGACTACTATTAATCAGGTTCAGATTGAATCAAGATAGATGGGCATCCTAGGCGAGCATATTACCATACATAAGATACGTCGGTCTAATAATCCTGCGATTCTTCGTCGGGGTAAAGTTTTGTCTGCCTCGCGTCATGCATATCAAGTTTTTTCGGGCCAAATTCAACCGAATTCCCAGAAGAAGAAGCCATTTATCAACCCGAAAAGGACTCCATACTTAAACAGAAGGTTCTTGGTCCTTGCCCTTAAGTTCCTGAAACTACCTCGAGATAATTTCAAGCTAATCGAATTTGGACCGTCTTTCGTCTGCATACTGATCCCGAAATAACCAGTATAGATGAAACGAATATCCTGAAGGTTGAATTTTGGTATTCAACGTTAAATCACCTTCGAAATTACTCGCTCAATCCACGTCCTTATTATTATGAAAGTCGATAGTACGATGGTGATTAAGATGTATTGATTGAGATTGTGTCGGAGGTTACGGATTCTATCCGGTACGCTGTAGCCAGAGAAATAAAATAATTCACCGGATGATGGGGAAAGGGAAGCGCGCACGAATGAAAAACTCGGAAAATATCTTGGCTGAAATGGTTTGGAAATTTTTATTTTTTCGGGGATTTTTTTTTATGGCTAACACACCGAGATGTGAAATAGTTTGACCCAGTTCTGGATGTCGGGATGCTTTATGGAGTAACGTCCAGTAAAGTATTGGCGATCGTAGCCAAGATACTCATTACGACGACGCGATTCCGGAAAGTTTCACAATTTGCTATGGGCGAATGGCCAGAGGAAAATCCGTTTTTGGGTTATGGAGTTGAAAGAGCTTTAAATTGTTTTACCGTGTACCATTAAAATCATAAAAATTTCAAATTCATATTTAGCCTTACACTCTTTCTTGGTCTGCTTTTTACAAGACTTTTAAATTCACCCGAAGAATCGAGACTATTTCTTTTTGTATTTGATTTTTAGAATTTTTGATGTAATGTATTTTGGCACTAGAGTCACAGGTTCTATATTATTTTTAGTTTACCCTTTTTCAAAATTTCATTCTAAAATATGTTTTTTGTTTTTTTTACTATTTCATTTTCTTTGATTTTCTTTCTTTCTTTTTTTTTCATTTTAATTGATATTCGTTTTTCTTTCTTTTTCTTTTACTTTTTCTTTCTTTTTCTTTTTCTAGATCTATTTTTCGTTTTATTTTTTATTTTACTTTTCTATTTTTTTTTCTCTTAATTTTGATTTTCTTATTTCTAGTTTTCTGTCTTTTCTTTTTTTTACTTCTAAGTCTCTTTTCCTTTCAATCGTTTTCTTTCTCGTTTTCATTTTCTCCTTCGTTATCTTTATTTTTTTCAATATCTATTGTTATTTTTATTGTATCTTTCTTTTTCCTTTTTCATAATTTTCTTTTTGTAAGATTTGCTTATATCTATATTTTGCTTTTCTTTTTTTCATATTCTTTTTTTCTTTTCCTTTTTTCATATTCATTTTTTTTCTTTTCCTTTTTGTTTTTGTATTTTTTTTATTCTTTTCATTTCTTCTTTTTTCTTTCAGTTTTCCTTTTTTCCTTTTTTTATTTTTTTTTTTTGTTGTTTTATTTCTTTTTGTCATTTCGTTCTTGTTTGCTATATACATATTTCCACTTTCTTTTGTTATTTTTCTTGTTAACTTCATTTTTCCCCCTTTTTCTTTTGTTCTTCTCTCTGATTCTTATTCCTTTTCTATTGCCGTTTTTTCTTCTTTCAAATCAATTTTTCGATTTATTTCTTATATTACTTGTTCATTTCTTTTTCTTTTAATTTTTGTTATTTTAACTTATTTCACTATTCCATTTCTTTTTTTTTATTCTCTCTTTTTTTTCTTTTTTTTTTTTTCTTCTTCGCTTTCTTTATATTTTTCATTTTCTGTTGTCATTTTTCTTTTCATCTTCTTTTTTTCTTCATACTTTTCCTGTTCTCTTTTTCTTTGTTTTTTTTCCTTTCTTTTTTGTTTTTCTATTTCTATTATTCTTGTATTATTTAGTCATTAATTTTTTTCATTTTCTTTTCTTTTCCATTCTCTTTTCTTTCTCTGTTATTCTTCTTCGTTATCTATATATTTTCATTTTCTTTCTTTTTTTTATCTTTTATCTCTTATCTTTTAGTTTTCCTTAATTTTTGTCTTTTTTTTAATCTATTTTCTTTTTCATTCTATTTTTTGTCGTTTTCTTTCTCTTGTTCATTCTTTTTCGTTTTTATATACTTACAGGTATGTTCATTTTCTTTGCTTTCTCTTTTGTCATTTTTCTTTTTATCCTCCTTTTTTCTTCTCATTTTTCTTTTTATTTTATTTCTCTTTCTCTCTTTCACCCTCTCTATATATCCTTCTTTTTTCTTTTGTCCGTCTCTTTAATTCTCCTTCTTTTCCTTTGATTTTTTTTTCTTCTTTTCTGTTTCTTATTTGCCGGCACCACCTCCACACTGTTAAAATGGTATTCTTACCAGGCAAATAGGACTAGGTCCATGGAATGGAGTTAGTTGAAGGGAAACCCTTCTAGATCTGATGTCATCTTCGGTCGATTAATCCTTTCAGTAATTCACCTAGCAACTTTCTTTTCTTTCGCTCTTTTTCATGAAACTGATACCTACTGAGTGAGCCATTTTAAATGCTTTCTGAAAATTTGAAACCAATAGAACGATCGGTTCAATTGATATCCATTATCTCTGAACGAAGCGGGAACCTACAACTAGAACTGCATCGTCAGGTTGGTAATGCTAAGAAATAAGTAGAGCGGATTAAGTTTCCACTGCAATCAAAAGTTGTTCATAGCTTTCAATTGTGCCCTCTTAGCGTAAACCTCCTCTACCTTCGCACACTTCATCCACTACAGATTTTATGCTCAACTTTTATTGGAATTATTTAACGAAAAATATGAAAAAAGGACCGGCAAAGTGGGATGAACTTGAAGAATACAAACGTTGGCGTGTTGTCATATCTTGAAGATTCTCATCCCGTTTCGAATTGATTTAGATCGGAAGGATGTTGTAAGTGTTCTGTGCGGGGGTTGGCTATGCTCCGCGGAAAAGAACCCATAAATTTGAAATTTCAAGTGGTTCTACAAAAAAGTTTCACTCTTTTCCTGATGGTGGCATCCATGCAAATGGTTTCTGATGTTCAGAGTGGTGAAGGGAGAGACTTCTATCCAGTCCAGGGTATGGAGAAGACGTTCTCGTCCTGCCTACGATAAGGGCTTCGGCTCGACTTTAAACAGAACGGTTGGATAGAGTTGCTTCTTCGGCAGGACTCCATTTTCTTCACTTTTGTTTGTAGTTAATAACTTTTCAGTCATCTATGAAGCGAGCAAAGATGCAAACGAGAAGAACTACAACGTCAATAGCAAGAATTCTTCCTTCGACTGCTGTATTGAGAACTGGGATAGTTGATCTGAAAGATGTTTTATACCGAGTATATCCATTGCCCTGGAAAGGAGTAATGCAGAATGTATCAAGAGGTTTTAGCACTTAGCGGTATAACCACTTGCACACTCTTCACCCAAACCGAAGCAAAACTCGACTAATCATTGCAACCGTACTGAAGTTTTTTTTTGCTGCAGACTTTCAGTAAAGTTTGCCATGGGCTAGAGAACGAAAAGAAAGGAAACTTCTGTCCGGGATGGAAAATATTTTCGCCGTAGTCCTTGAGTTTGCATGTTTCGATTTTGTAATTCAGAAATTTTCCTTTTTTTTCGAGCTATTCAAATGGATATATTCACGTTTTTATTATTGCATTATTCAGGATGTTTCAGTCAGACGAAATTTTTACGACAGGATTTTAATGTAATCAAAGGACCGTCGAGAAGGACGCCTTTAAAATTTCAGATGATTTAAAGGATTATCGGGATGGTAGTGGCGTATATTAGATGGGAACTGAAAAAAGAAATTGGAAAAAGTTTCGGAAATTTTTAGATAATGAATTCCTTTTTTTCTTTATTGAACTACCGGTTAAGCGATAAACGACATATCGATTCATATATACGCGAGTTAAAGTAGCTTTAAAAGTACATATATCAGCAACCAGAAGGTTACCTTACTAACCTATACTTAAAGTTAGGCTATGCTCAGCACACCTATGTTGTTCTCAACTTAGACTGAATAAAGGGACACTGTGATATCTGAAATTCGATCAGAGTAAACATGTCAAAGAGGCCATGGCCAAGGATTTGGGATTCTACGCCATAGTGGAAGAATAATAGTAATAATAATCAATGGCGAAACAGCCCCAATCGGGCCTAGGATCGAGAATGATACTATAAGATCCAAGCGTTTCCGAATTTCTTGCAGTTTTCTTACGTTCCATATTGACAGATCTACTTATTTAAAAAAAAGTCCGGAAAATTGCTAAACAGAATATTAACCAACAATTTTCTTAAACTAGGTGCAACACATAAAATTAGTAAATTTGTTAATTGATCAGAGCCCGATATATCAAAATCTATTAAAAGTACGACGAGAAAAATAGTATTTTCAAGATAGTAAGCAAAAAACAATATTGCTAAACTAATACAATACTCTAAAATCAAATTAACAATGATATAGCGAATCATTTAGTGAATGGAAGGCCTTCAACGAAGCCTCCAGTTGATGTTGTGAAAATATAAATAATATAGTTAATTTTAAATATAACTTAGGAAAATAAAAAAGTTAAACAATTGAAAATCTATATATATTATATGTCTTGATGTTGTAAAATTGAAATTTTAAAAATATATTTAAAGTAATTGTTGCATTACTCTCTGAAATTAACTTTTAAAAAAAATCCGAAATAGTAGTCAATGAAACACAAAAACCAAAATCCATAATAAAATCGTTATAGTAATCGTTAAATCAAAAATAAAAGTTTATTGGTAATTGTTAATAAAAAAAATAAGTTAGCTAAAATGCCGGGAACGTGTGAATGTTCGAAAAGAAAAGAAGAAGAAGAAAAAGCCGCTGCTGAGAGTAAATCACAAGATGCCAAAAAGACATCGCCGTCTGTAACGAAGAAAGCAGGTATGATCTTATTGTAGTATATTAGAAAATTGAAATTTTTTTTCAGATTTACAATGTTGTTGATCCTTTGGGTTGTAAAGATCTCGCTAAATAACTCAACGATTCGTGCAAAGTAGTACGCTACAGAACAGCTTTCAAAAGACTGGAACTTTTTACGTACCGGCTCGATATGTCCTGTATCGATATGTCCTGTATCAAGGCCGAAAATATCATCTTTTTTAAACACATTTTACTTTATTATTATTTTAATCGATTTTTAAAAAAAAAATTTCCTACCCTGAAAATTTGTTTTGCTATTAGATACAAATATGAAAAAAAAGTTTAGTCCGTCTGTCCGCCGTACGCCGTATGTAATCGTTTGAAAGCCCGTAGCTTCCAAACGCTTGGAGATATTAAATTCAAATTTTCTTTTAAGAGTAGACTAGGTGTTCCCCTTGAAGTGACCAAATTCTGAAGGGTGGGGGTGTGAGGGTGAGGAAATGGTACGCTTTATGTTTGAAAAATATAATTTTTGTAGGGGTAGTATTATACGGTAGTGGGGTTGTTTTTCCTACTTATAGAACGGCTTATGCTACAAGGTTGAAACTCAGTATGTATACCTAGAAAAGTAATTCAAATATAAAAAATTGCATACTCATTGGCGTTCGGAAGGAAGAGGGGTGGGGCAAAAAATAATCTGTGAAAATGGAATGCATATATTTTCACAATATTCGTCATATGTTGTAAGTCTTCTAAAAAAATTAATTTATTTTTACTTTTCATGTAAATACCTAAAATGTGTTTTCAAAACTTTTTGAGATTCCTCCCCTAAGAGGGTTGTATTCGTCCCCTAAGGGGATTTCGTACTTTTTCACGAATTCTGCCTTATCCCTCAAGTTCTATCAGATATCGAATATTTTTAGATTTTCACGGGCTTGTGTAATAATCGCCTAAAGCTCGTTTTGAAGTTTTTTTCCGTTTTCAGTCCCTAAGAAGGTATAAAAGGGTTGAACACGTTTTCACGAATTCTGTCGTTTCCTTTAAAAGTGTTAAGTAATTGAATTAGTTTTTACTTTTTTCTGATGTCTTCATATTTATCTATCTTATTACGAACTTTGACCTGAAAAATAACAAAGTTTCGTTCAGACCATTGGCAGATTTTTTTGAACTAACGCTGAACAATTAGCCGTTTTATTTGTTATCATTTTTATTATTCTTCTTGTAAAACAAAGTTAAATAAAAACTTATCCTCACCGAAATTAACTGGAAGAATTTTCCTAATAACTTTGCAGGACTTTGATAAATACTAACCAAAATGAATTTTAATTCAATATAAAACCTGGCTTCAAAAATAAAACGAATGGTTTTCTTGATTAAAGGTCCATTTCAAGTACATTCCTTTTGTCATATCTACTTCTCTTTAAGGGACTGTAAAGGAAAAATTATTTTCAAAAATGTTCCGAAATATTTCGGGCAAATTAATTCCTTTTTTGTTTCGTAAAAATATGTTTCTGCCGAAATTTATTTAATTAAAATTATTTTCTGTGCCTTAAGGTATATGGAATGGATGGATTTTTTTTCTCAAAAATGTCTGGAATACGCTTAGGCTTCGTTCTCGTTTTCGCAGAAAATTTTAAAATGTATTGGAAACAGGGCAAAATGATAATATACTGATTTAATATTCAATTTTCATTGTGTCCGATTTTCTTTCTGCCAAAGTCTGATTTAATTTCATTCTGAATTTCTGAGATTTCTAAATATTTAGGAACCTTAAAAATAATACCAATCCTATCAAAGCAAATCAATGAAACATGAGTCTTAAGTTTAGCGACTGTAATAGAATTCTCGGAAGGTTACAAGCAATCACGTAGAAGTTCATTTCGTTGAGAACAATATACCGAAAACCACTTCAAATTTAATCGAAAATGAGATAAAATAAGAAAAACAAAAGCCTTTCGGATAACTTTGATCTTTATTTTTTTTGCTGTCCTTTATAAAAGTGTCTTTGATTTGAAAGCAATTTAAAATCGTATCCAGGATTTTTTTGATTTTCCTGTTGTTTTAGAAGTGACATAACATCCAATTGCAATTTTTTTTTGATTTTCAAACCCTTGTTGTCTTTTTTCGGATTTAAGTTTGTAGAGAGATAAGTTAACGTACACGACTTGTTAGTAAGATTTATTGAAAGACATTTTCGAATACAGAGGGCGATGATTTTTTAAAACAAACATTAGTAACAATTAGGCGCCCAACGTAGGACTTCAAATGAATCGTAAAGTTTTGTCAAATTAATGGCTGCATTCTTTTATTCAAATTGAAATGGCTTCTGAAAGTTCAGCCACCGCTCACAAGCCTTACCGAAGCCTTATCGAAACTAAAAATCCTTGCGATCAACAGTCTTATCGAAGTCATAGCCAGCTGGTTAGGTAGAAACCGGCGCCCAACGTAGGGCTACTTTAAAAGAGCTGTCTCACGAATACGGAACATAGCAATGAGTTCACGTTAAGAAGGTCTGTAATTTTTGTTAAATTATAGTACATACTATAGTATTCGAACAAATTCGAGTAAAGATCTGGCGCCCAACGTTGGATGAACAATGGCAGATTTTTGTTTGCATTGGAAAATATTAACTATACAAGTATCTGTAGTGCGACTTGAAGCCTTAACGTGCTCATTATCTCTCATTTTGTAAAAAAAAATAAACTGTTTAACAAATTTTTCCTGCCATATTACTAAAAGTCCAAGTGAAGTGGTGATTTTTGACCAAAACAACAACTGCATGGGCTTACTGAAAATATGTAGGAGCACAAAATAATGGTTAAAGTTCTATGAAAGTTTTTGTGATTGAAATCAATAAATGGTGTTCCGGAGTTGTAAATAATCCATTTATGAGGTTGAACCCAAGCTACAATATCCAGACATTCCCCTAAGCTTAACTCGTCCGATTTATTTTCGTCCCAGACAGTGTCGTAAGTTCTTGATATATAAATGATCCTATAATCCATCAAAGGGTGGGTTTACTTTACTGTCGATGTCAAATTTAATGGACGAACCCTCCTCCAAATTTTGCTATCCTCCGAGCAAATTTTGCTGTCCTCTGAGCAATTTTTTTCCCTTGCGGCCGTCTCGAGCAGACTAAAATTCGTTTCAGACTCGAGGAATTATTTGATAAAAGGGTAATCTGTCTGTAATAAGTTGGTTTGTAATTGAGCTTTGTACGCCCAAGAAGTACACAGACATCAGATATGTACAATAGTCAGATCGTCTTGTAAAAGCCGAGAAATTAAGGCATCTTATGTTCCAGATTTGAGTTGGAAGTTCATTCCGTTTTTTTTTTCATCCCCTCTATTCGTAATTTTTATTCTGCATTCTGTTCGCTTAAGAAATTTCCATAGAAAAGAGCCGACATCAGGATATGCTGTGTAATTACAATTAGAATCCGTTTCATGTTCACTCAGCAATATAATGATGCGTACGCTTCATCGTATGTAATCAGTTTTCTAGGTCGCCTCTGTATAAAGAGCAATGCTGTATAGCGTCTTTATCTTATCCTAAGCTTTTTGAAAGGACTCAGATTCTTTGAATGGCATACTATTTAAGGACATGTCTGCATCGATTTAGCGTTTCAGCTGAATTGTAAACAGCTTTAATGGCATTTCGGAACAAGTCGAGGGGCAAACAAATATCGCAAAATGCAAAATTTTAGCTACTTATCTGTGAAGATTATATTCAGATGGTATTTTGTTGTATAGTCGAGTGCTATAGACAGCAATTTCCAAAAAGATTCTCTATTTCAAGATATGGGCCATTGCTTCGATTGATATGCCAAAAAAATCTGTCGTAAAAAATTCATTTGAAGTGTACCCATATCCGCAAATTCATGGAAGCTTAGGTATATTAGCGGAATATATAAAAAAATGGAGTACCCAACGTTGAAGAATCAATGGTCAGAGATGAAATTCTGATCCTTGTCTTTTATGCCACCCTTTTACTGAAAATGCAGACAAAAATTACAGTGGTACATACAAACATAAAAAAGGTGAATTCGATATCTCCTTATACCTTAGAAATATTTCGGAATTCGTAAAAATTTACAGAGGTAGGTACTAGGTCTTGAAAACATTGCTTCGGCGATGCCATGGGTTCAATTCCTACTCAATACATAAATTATTTACGATATAAGAATTTTTCAGTTGCTTTGGCTTCGAAATTTTAATATAAATAATGAGCAGTGAGGAATGTTTAATAGGGTCACTACGTACTAAAGGATTTAATACCCTAGGCAGACAACGCATTCGAATCTACATTGGGAGATTGATCATTCGCATTCAATGATCAATTAGATTTAACATTGACACACGTCTATTGGAATCACATTCAATCTGTCAAAATATTATTGTTGTGGAAATTCTGAATACCAGTTGACATTTTTACATTGGCACACGGCTATGCATTATCTTTAGAAATAGTGGGTTTAAAAAATGCTGATATGTTCAGTAATTGTGAAAAGATTGACCGTAATTAATGCATTAATATGAAATAAATAGAAAAATTTGAACGGTGCACATCTGATTTTCCACTTGTTCCACTAGTTTCATGCTAGTTTCATAGAGCTTAATGCTAGATGGCATTGTGAGAGCTTGAACGAATTACCAACTTATCTCGGAACTACTATTTAGCAATTGTAATTGGAATGGTGGAGTGAATGACCAATTCGACAATTTCATGGGGACAGACGTGATGCAAAATTATCATTCGACTAGGAATAATCATTCGAATGCGTCATCTGTCCAGGGTATAAGGCTATACAGATGAGTTATATTTAATTTCCTATCAGATTCACAAATACCATCAGAGATACCTGACACTACTTGATTTGTTATAGGCAACATGGCTGTTCCGGTAGATCATATCACAGCCAAATATCACTAGAAATTATTAAGACCTACTAGCACACTGCCATACTCGGTTCTATTTCTACTATTGTGTATTAAAATAAACCAACTTACACCCTCTTAGGGATTGTATATCGCAAGATTTGAAAAACTCGCACAAATAAAGTTAATTCGATAACTCAACTTGCCTAAAACATAACGAAATTCGTGAAAATGTGGAAAGAAAACGTTTCTATATACATTTTTTTTACTCCACCAATAAAAATCTGAACCTTTTTTTACTTTAATTACTTATTTAGTAGATATCTAGATATACTCGTATGTACGTACTAAGTTTCAACTTTCTAGCATAAAAGGTTTCTGAGATAAAAAAAACAGCCTCCACCTCCGCGTCATGCTATAACAATAAACAATTTTATTTTCCTGGGATGTAGCTCTGTATAGTGGTCAATTTTTAGCTTTCTATCCCTCGGGGTTTCGAAATATTACGATTAGAAATTTTCCCGTTTCATTACCACCCTCCACCTAAACCACCATACACCACCCTACACCAATTTTTTCTTCGCTAAAGGTCTACTAGTTCTAACTCCTGACAAGACCATATCTCGTAAAGTTCCTGAGATACAAAAAATTAGTTTTTGTTGATAAAGTGCTTTCCTCCCACATTCGTGCTCCACCTACCCCATCAAAAGTTTTACATTGATTACACTCCACTTGTAATACAAGTCAAATTTAGTTTCCCTGGTACAATTGGTTCAGAAGATATTGCGCAACCTACTTCATCCCTTCAAAATCTTAGTCCTTGCCTAGGCTCCTGGTATCGCTTAGGACTACTACAAGGTTTCAACTTTCTGACATCAACCGTTCAGGAGAAATGGGTTTTAGAATGATTCGATCTCATCTTTCGTGCATTTCGGAGGCATTCTGTTTGTTTTCCTCTCACTAGCGCACCCTTGAACCCCAAACATCATTTCTTCGAAAAGTTATAGTTCTAGTACGTAACTTTCAAGTATCAGCTTCTAGAAGTTTGTCAGATATAGAGATCAAAATTGTTCGACTAAAACGCTCCTCCCACCGCTCCTCATATGTGAGGCTCATAGTGTCTGACAAAAACTAAAAGCGTGTTTTAATTACTCTAGTAGCCACAGGCTGGCGGAATGACGCTGCTAGCAGTAAAATAAGTATGGAATACAAAATAAATTATACAATTTGTGGGGGCCAGTATGCATGTATATGTCATATGTGGATATTATACATGGCAGACGATTGGTATTAACGATATTATAAAATGAATACCAGCAGTATATCACTGATCCAGGATTTGTTTTGTATTTATTCCGCACATTCTTAGAAAAATATGGACGATTTTATTGACATTCTACACATTGAATGTGCTAAAAATATGAAATCTCCGCTCTTATGGAATCAAAGGTCTATATATTCTGATTGGTGGTGCTCTACAGCGCTTAAGCCAATCTTTCGTCCTGTCTTAATATCTTTACAACGACCCACCCTACGTCTGCCATTGTAGACTGGTAACAAGGTAAGACTGACGTAATAAAACGCGAAGGAAAAGTTATTTTCGCAATGCAATGAAGAAAATCAGAAAATGCCTAATGTAATGGAAAATTCTTTAATATCAAGCCACACAACTCGGCTGAATCTACTAAATGAGAAAAGTTTAGCTCGAGAAAATCCTCGAAAACAGATTTCTCCCTAAATTTTCCCGTTTTTTTTCGGGGGTTGAACTCTACCGTCGTCGGTGTTTATGATGATGGGGAATTTCTCCACAAGATTTTAGTTGGCTATATCCTGCTATATCCTTAGTAGTCAGGATCAGGACGATTTACAATATGACGTGGGAATGAAATTATCCAAAAAGGAAAATCTTTGTATGACGGCGAAAATGTGAAAAGGTCTGAGAAAAATAAAGAAAATGTTTTCTGCGACTGGCATTTATCGAATGAAAGCAGTTTGTACAGATTCAATGAAAATGAACTTAAGGCTTTCGTGGAAATTCTCGAGGAATCGACTGTATAGATTCTTGCGAAATTTTCGCCGAAATTGTTTGGGAAAAGGTTAGATTATATAAAGTAGATACAATTACGATATTTCCTTTTTTCTTTTGATTATTTTTCCGAATTATACGTAAGTTATGTAGGCGTTTCTTTTAGAGAGTCGTACTTGTAATTTTTCAGTCTACTATACATAATGAGATACAGACCTACTTTTATTCCAACATTAAAAAAAGGATTGAACCAGTTACTAATTTAGGAGGGAGCTAAAATAAAATCTATATATAATCGAGTAACGGCTTTGCTTTTAATTTTTTTTAAATTTTCATCAGGGTAAAGAATCCGAACAATTCTTCTACCCAAACACTACTTTAAGATGATGTTTTCTAAAATAAACTCTTACTGATCGAAACTATTCGAATACTATCACTGGATTCACAGTCATTTATCTGAAAACAGAATAGCTATCTAAACAATTTTCTTAGTTTTATGAAATTCAATTTTGTCACCTTTAATTATAAATTATAAGTTAAGTTTTTCACGCTTACTTAATAATTGTAAAAGTTATTCTCATTTAACTAAGTCCATTTCTTTACTAGATTAACTCTTTTTTTCAATCAAAAGTAATTAAGACTTTATAATTATTCTATTTGAACTACTAAAACGAAACTATCAATCGATATCGTTTACCATTTTAAATTAAAATTAAATGCAAACATTGATTTATTTGCAAAATTTAAGGTCTTTACTCACTTGGACTGTCACCCAAAGGGTTGATTCAGGTAAGGCGATTAAGTAATTTCACACCTAGAATGTTTTCGAATACGAAGGGTATATTTAGGCTTTCGCTCCTAATGGGTTGCTATGAAAAGGGTGGTGATTTGCTCACGACATAGTTTCACTTTACTAAAAAAAAGAATTGCTAAAATGGTTTAAATTAATGGCCTTTTATATTATCAAAAAGAGAGAATCAGTAATCGAAATCGATTTTGAGTAAAATAATCCTTAACCAA
This sequence comes from Beris chalybata, assembly GCA_949128065.1. NCBI lineage: Eukaryota > Metazoa > Arthropoda > Insecta > Diptera > Stratiomyidae > Beris > Beris chalybata. The sequence continues at coordinate 8,006,631 of OX421897.1, forward strand.
AATTTTCAATAAGCATGCGTATTACCAATTCTGTAATGACTTCTGTATGGTAGCTACCCGAAAAAGAAAAGTAGTTATTCGAATTTTTGAAAGAAAATATGAAGGAGTATTGTTGTAATAATTAAGACCTATAATTGTTTCAACCCTTAACTCTTACTTCATATCTTACTCTGCTTATCAATTTTCTTTCGAAATATATTAAATAGTTTTAATTTTAGTTTCCGCATATTATGAACCTATTGAGCCAAAACACATTCTTCACACATGCAATCGAATTCTGTGCCCTAATTAAAAGTATTCTTTCAATTTCGAAATCTAGCCGTCACATCATTAAATTTTGATGAGTCTGAAAGGTGGGTGTAAAAACAACATCACATTTTCAATTTATAAGCTCGCACTCCCTTAGATTTCCACCCTCTTATTGGTGTATGTGAGCACAATGAGAAGGATATGTGCTGCGTACTTGTAATTTAACTGGCATTGAACCAATCAGACTGATTCCCATTTGAAGTTTTATTTGCTTGCATCGCAGAACAAACGTAATAAATAGAAGACTGCCTACAATATCCTACCCCTAGCTCCTCTTTTCTGTTTCGTAGTAGTCATTTGTATGTGTGGTTGCATGGATATCATGTTTATTTTCAAACAGGAATTCGAAATTAAAAACTTTGCACACACAGCACACACTCATAATTTAAGTGCCCTTAATTTGAAATTGTTTTCATCTTTGCTCTGCGACGCAGCAACCATAGAATAATTGTGAATTGACTACTTTTCAGCATAGCCATTTCTTCGAGAATAGCTGGGAGAGTATTGATTGAAATGTCGTCTTTTTTATGACCTGTACGACATCTATAGATTAGGTTTCTAAGTGTAAATAAATAGGTGGGTATTTGAATTAGCCTTAGAGTGAATTGCTTCAAAAATTTAGATTTCGAAATCCGAAAATTCGAAGTTGAATTTCGAAAGTCCTGAATCCTGATGGGCCACTGTTGGATTAAGAAAGAATATTTTAGAAAAAAAGCGAGATATGTTTCTGGAATAGTTAGAGAGGAACGAAAAGCACTATGCAATTTCGGTGGCTTTAAATCGTCCACTATCCTGGAATATATTTCGACACGTTCCATTTTTTCCAATTCGATTCTGAATCAATTTCCCAGTGTGTATTCGCGTGTACAAAGTTTTCCCAAGGAGACAGCATTAATTTTCCGGATATATAACTCTAAAATTCTCCCTATTCGAACGGGTTGTAAATTTTTTTCAAACGACATCATCTTGAAGAAATTATCTTTCGAACTTTCGTGTTGAATATTCACGTTCAATCTTCGACGGTGGAAAGATTCTTGAGAGAATTTTCATCTATATTTTTTTTTTCTTCGTATCATTTTCCGATCGAATGAGCTTTCACTTCAATCGCATTTTCTGAAAATTATGCTCATATCGCTGGAGCAAGGCGACAAGAAGTATTGGAAGATGCTCTGATATTCCGTCGATTTATGTTGCAGTTGACTGGATCTTTCGATTCGAATTTCGAATGTGAAGATTGAAGTTCGTGGGTGGCTGACGATAGGATCTGTCGCCGAAGGTTGTTGGGGAATGGGGTATGTTGGTGTTATTTTGTGGTTTTGCTATAGTCATTTTAAGAGGTTGGTAAGACAATGGAGTAATTTAGGAAATCATGTGACGCAGGGTGTAGAGCTGTACGTGTAAGCATGGTCTTATATGGTATGTACATATACGATTTTCCTTCCATAATCAAATATCAGTTTTATTGGTTTCCTGAAAATACTTTGGTCTTTGAACGCCATTTAAAACGCAGATATTAAGGTAATTCATTCAACTACGCACTATCCACTAATTTCAGTCTGTCTATACGCCGCCGTGCGCAAAATTTTTTGAAGGCTGGCTAAGTTAATTTTTCGTGGGCAGACTGGGTACACCATTTTAAGTGGCCAGTTGTTAGGGGATGGGGGTGTGAGTGGAAAGATTAGGCGGAAATGAAAAGGTTTCGATTTTTATTTCTCAATAATTGATAGCCGAAATATGGATAGAGCTGTAGTAGCGACATGTTGAAAAAATATACTTTTTTATAGAGATAGTATGGAATGGTACCGGGATGGGGGGGGGGGGTTTATCTTATTTTTAAAAATAAACGGCTAATGCTAGAAAGTGGAAACTTGATAAGCATGCGAGAAGTAATTGAAACAGAAAAATGTCGGCAGTTGATGAAAATTACTGAAGGCAAAAAGAATAAACTATTTGGACATTTGAGTATAATAAAGCGAAAAACTTCACTGGAAATGTCAGTTCAATCTGTTAAACTTGCAGAGAACGCAAGAAGATGGAAGAGAGGCAAAACAAATGGAATGTATATATTTTCCCGAATTTCGTGATATCTCCTAAGTCCTCTAAAACATTGAATTAAATTTTATTCTACCAAATCTTTACGTAATTGCATAGAAAACATTTTCAAGTTTTTTTTAAATTCAACCCCTAAGGGAGTTTAAAAGGTTTGAATACATTTTCACGAATTCTGTCATATCCCTTAGGCCTGGTTAAATAGAGCATAGCTTTAACTTCCACTGCCTTCTTTTATAATCATCTAAAACCCATTTTCAAGTTTTTTCTTTTTTCAACCCTTAAGAGGTATAAATGGGCGGAACACGTATTCACGAATGCCGTTATATCTTTTAGGCGTGATAAGACATAGGACTAGTTTTTACTTCCTCGGTGTTTCTTTATGTCTGTCTAAAAAAACTTCTTTCAGGTGTAAGCCGGTTGCACACGTTTTCACAATTTTCGGCATATCTCTAAGATTTGGTTGGATATCAAATTACCTTAACCTTCTGCGGAATTTTTATATTATCGCCTACAAACCAGTTTTAGGATTTTCTGAATTTCAAACCACAAAGTCGTGGGGCTTGCAAACCTTTTCAGAAATTTCTGCATATTTCTTAGATGTGATGAGATATCGAATTGATTTTTATTTCCTAAGGTTTAATATATAATCGCCAAAAAGTTAATTTCAGGATTTTTAAATATTCAACCCTAACGCGGTGTAAGAGAGTTGCATACTTTTTCACAGTTTTTGATACACTTCTTAGGTTTGATGAGATATCAATTCGGTTTTTACTTCCACATACTTGTTATATAATCGCCTACAAATCCATTTTATGATTTTTCGATATTCAACCCCCAAGGGGTTAAACTTGATCATAACATCAAATACGGCTTAAGACTCTAAAAATCAACAAACGGCTAATTATTTCAAGGGTCTGTTGCGGAACTTGATCTTTATGCCCTGGTTTTGATGGATTAAGGGTTGCCGTAGCTCAATAGTTGATTAATTTTAACTGAACCTGCAAGGGTGGTCAAGCTTAACAGTTTAACATACTGGAAACGCCCAGAAAAGAATGGTGGACGAAAAAAAACCTCTTCAATGACTCTTCTCGTGGTTTCTTCTCTGATTTCTCGTCGCCGTAAACTAAGTACCAAAATTAAGCAAAAGATTTCCACCCCCTAAGATCAATAAAATCGCCACTTGATCCCACAGAACAAAAGTTCAAATTCTTTCCCAGGCGACCGGAAAATAGCATCCGGACCACAGTATCTTTGAATTTTCAATCCCAAACAATAGGAACAAAATGTCTAGCTCAGTCAATAAGACACGCTAAACCCTTTGGTTCGCAGGAACCAAAAAACCACCCCTAGAACCATACAAATGCAGCCCCCCGAACGAAGTCTGATTAGGTGGAGTGGAGCAAATCAGCAAGCAAAGCATCGAGAAGCTAAAAAGTGCTGATGCTAGTACCGAAAGACGTCTGGTAGATTTAGAGGTGGTTTGGTGGACGTGGGGTGGTGTTAGTTGGATTTAGTCGAGTTGACTAGGTCAAGTGAAAAAATGCCTACAAGCTTAAATCGGCCGCCACCCAGTATTTCCGAACACAATTTCGTCCTGAATATAGTCCTTATGGTGTCAGGCCTAGATGGCCTCGCATTATGGCCATAAATCGGATGGATTTTTTTTCCATGGTCGGCACACACCTCGAGCAATAAAGCATTGTGTCTTCTGCATGATTAATGAGCGGTCCAAGCTATGGGGGATGGAAATCCAGAGACGACTATAATTACCATGAAATTGTGAAGCATATTATCACATTGTGAGCAAAGCTGAAATGCAGACAGTTCGCTAATTAGAAAGCGGAATACGACACCATTCGAATCGTGTCTGGCGTTGATAGGCTTTACTTAGGGCCTTGCCGACTTACCACTTTCGGATAAAGCTGGCTACGAAAGTCGGACTGTATAGCCTTGTCCGATTCGATTTCCTACGGTTCGATAATACCACTGCTTAGCGAGATTCGGACGAACAAAAGGCTTTTCTCTTCCGCGTTTTAATTAATTAAAATGGAAGTACGCAATCAGGGAGTTTGGAATTGAATTTTAAGATTTTTGTCCAGTAGTGGTAGGTGGTGGTTCCTTGGCTTCTCATCGGTCGTTTCAGTGCTACTTTTTCAATGAAATCGGGCTTTTTCTTGGCACCACTTGGGAATTCGTTTGGCAACCATAGAGCCGATATGTATGCCAATGGCGCTAAAGGTTTCCAGAACAAATGATTTGATCTACGTGACTCGAATTCGTGCATGAGAAATGGGCTCCAACCTGTCTACTGCGAAAAATTCGTCTTCTTCGATTCTTTTGTCTACAAGCAAATTGTTTTTCCACTCTAATAAAATCAATAGAAGGAAAACGTCCGGGAATTAGGGCAGCATTATCTTATCATAGTGGACACTTGCTAAGGGGTTTTCAGACAAAATTGATAATTAGTAGGTACCACAAAGCATACTAACCTATACTAACAACACCCCCTGTGCAACTGTCCAGCTCTCGCTAGGAAACGAGTGAATCCTCTGGCTGCACCACCTTCATAAATCTTAAAGAAGTCTCTTTTAACAGCATGCAGAGTCTGCTCAACTTTGCTATGGTAACAGGGTCCTTTAAATTAAACGAGGAGCTCTCAACACAAATCGAAACGCAAGCGTACCTACCATGGTACATTGGGTCTCCTATTTTTTTGTGGTATCACTATGGACCCTAGTGGGTCTATGTGAGGCTTTTGGCTGCCACTGAATCCTAAACTTAAATCTAAGGATACTATGTAAGTTCTTATTCTCCAAGGACTGGTAAGTGTGTTGGACATAGTGTGAAGTCCTTGGAAGCTAAGCTTCTTTCTTTTCTTCATTGAAACTCGGACGTTATGAGTACAAAAGGTTCTATCTTGTCCCACTTTCAAATTTATTTCCCTTTCCTGTTGTCCGACGGAACTGGGTCCTTTTTGCCAACTAAACGTTGAATTACACGCTACGCTTCCAGCTAAAATTTTAATTACCGCTTTACTCGAAAAGGATAAAAACTTTTCGTAGCTATCAGTTTGTTGTATCTCTCCTTGAACATTATCACCATAAAACTGTTCGATGTGCCCGGGCAACTTATCAAAACATTGCAAACTTTTTTTTTCACCCCTATTGTTGCGGCAAGAGCCGTGGAAAACTTTTTTAATTAATTTTCCCCGGAAATGAAAATAAAGAAACGTCGATTTTAATTTCCCAACTTGAAATTCAGATTCGAAACGAAACGACAGATTAGACTCGTAAATAAGACCTGGTCAAAGAGCGGGGCAGTATACACATTTCGAACTCTGGTGATATCCGTTTGAGTGGAAAATGAGCAAAAGATTTGTATCGCGTTTGCTAAGGTACTTTTCCAAATTAATGTTGTACAGCTGGACCTCAATAAAAAATAGCTCCATTCTGGTCGGAACGTCTTGCCGTGGCGTTGAAAATCCCTTGAACGCCATAAAACAACCTCGTCTTCGTCCTTTTCTGCTCTCTACTTTATAATATACTGCCGACTTCTGGTACGAAGAGCATCACAAATTCTTTCTTAGACGTTGTGAAGTACATAAATTTCGGATTTTCTGTTAGAGTGAAGGCAAACAAGAACGTGGTAATAAAGTCGACCGAAAGGAGCAAGCATCCTTGCATCATGATAGTGAACTAGTTGTGCCTGTAATGTCGAGATGGACTGAATGCGCTTGGAGGACATACGGTGGCAAACAATCGAGAAAAAAGATTCTACAAAGAACTTCAATCATCCACAAGTAACTGCAATCATGGCCTGACCTGACCTTAATACGATGATTGAGCAATTCTGTCTTCATCTTACAATAAAACTCATAAGCGGTGGGTAGGTTTCGTGAGATTGCATTAACTTCGGATATCGCAGGAAACTAGGTACGACTCGGCCCTTGGGTTGGTCGGACATATCATTGGAAATCAATGATTGGAAAATCAAGCCTGAACTACAAGCGTTTTTACGATAGAGAAGTAGTTCACCTAATCTTTAACTTCTTACTATCACAGTGACAGAGCAAAGTTTATGCGGAAGGTATCCCATGCTTAGGCACTAGGGAGCTTTGGTCTGTTAATGGAGATGCATTAAAAAAACGTTTTAAGTTCAGTGTGGAATGAACCTGAACAAAAATTTGTGCGGCAATGGACGGAAACTACTGCAGAACCCCAGTCCTAACTACTCAACAGAACAAATGGAGTTTAAAAAAAAAACTGTTTCGATCAGAAACTCTTCCAATACTTTCACCAAGAGTCGTATGTTCTAGTTCCTAGTGAAAAATTGCAAAATGGATTCACGCGGGCTTAATGACTTAAAGCTATAGAACAAACAGGAAGAGTACCTCCGAAACAGATGGAATTAATGCTTCGAGTTTCGAGTTCTTTACACGCGCAACCTGGAACGTACTCCAAACTAGGCTTGCGTATTTTAGTTCACTATAGTGACCGATCATTTGTAGTTCGCGATCCTTCAGAAACTAGTTCGTTCTTTTAGTTCACTAGTTCGCGAGAGTGCAGTGAAAGATGACCTAAGTAAATGTGATGGCCAAATAAATGTGACCTAAAAAAAAGGTGGTCTAGTGGTCGCCTGGTCATTGGATTACCTAAAAGAAAAATGGAACGAACGTTGTTTTTAGTTCACTAGTTCGCGAAAGATCATATTGGAAAATGTGAAGACCATTTGCGGCTCCCGATCCGCTGCGAACTAGTTCATTGTTTTCGTTTAGTAGTTCGCGAGAGTGCAGTAAAAGATGGTGTAAGCAAATGTGCTGGCCTAAAAAAAGGCCCCTGTGTAATACGCAGTAAGAAAAATCCATTGAATTTTACATCCTTTTCAAATAAATGTACATTGGGATGTAATAGTCAATTTTAATGTAATTTTCAATTTCGGGTCAGTAAATTTTAACTTCGAAAGCAGCAAATTTACTAGATATTCTCTTAAATTTCCTCTCTAAGAAAAGTGGAAAATTAGCACTCTTTAACGTGCGTTTAATTTTCATTTTCAACAATGGCGCGACAGCCCCAGAAAGGCCATAGCCCCTTGCTAGGTTTCTGAACAGTGTTTTTTTCGTTGATGCGTTGTCAGCGCTTCGTCCGATTCTTAGAACCAGTCTTACTTATGTATTATACCCCGGTAGAAAAAAGTGCGCGTTTTCAGCTAACATGAATGACATGTTGTAGTTCTTCCAGCGAGTTTAACAATGTCATACTTTTTGCCTCTTTCCTGCGACGCACAGGTATTACTGGCCATTCAGGTTAACTCCACGTTCACTCCTTCTTTCAAAACCAGCAGAGTTATTTCCATCAGCTAATAGCACCTAAGTTCTCATCTCTAGTTTCACAAAGACAATTCTTCGTTTATGTCATTCAACAGTGGAATCAGTTACCAGTAGAAATTCGCAGATCCGGATGGGATGGTGATTTTTGCAGGAGGCTCAGAGTATACTTAGGAGGTTGAAATCCAGGCTTTTCTTCTTTTCTTTTCTTTTCTCTCTAATTCAATTTTAATTGTTTTTTTTTCTCTTTTCATTTTTATAAATGGTTCTTTTTTTTACTACTTTTACTTTTTCTTTTTTTTTATTGCTCTTTTTTTAAAGCTATTGTTAATGTAGAATTAATTTAAAATTGCCACTACCTACATAGTTATTACGCAAACAAAAGATTCTTGTATCTTAATTGTGATAAACCAAATATATAAATAAACTAAACTAAACTAAAGAAAAACAAAATCGAACAAAGCATTCTAATAAATAAGTTGAACTACACGAAAATGAATGTAATTTTCAATTCATAATATATAAATATGGTATATATTAGTAATATATAAATACGGTTATAACGTACCTTGAGGGAACCACAAAAGTAGAACGTTGTAACCGATAGAACGTTTGGGATTGTAGAAAGGTATTTTATAACCGAAAATACATTATAAAAGTGCACTTTATACCATACGCGGGTTGCTCTGTAGTTAATTTTACACGAACGATTACGTAATTTTATGAGTCTTTTCATGTAAATTGTATGGTTCAGTTGAAAAGAACATCAATAATTTATTAATTACAGAAGTAATTTCGTGTAAAAGTTTTTGAAATGTGTACTTTTACACGAAAAATTAAATATACTGTAAATTATAAGTAAAAATTGAATTGAAAATTATTTTTTTTTGAAAACTGTGCCTAGAGCCCCACACAATTCAAACCAATTCTTTGGAGAAGAGGACCAATTAAACTGAATGAATGAAACTTTTAACAGGAAAGAACCTTCATAAAATAGGGGTGGCAAATTACATTCAAATGATTCCGATTGTTTCATCTGTTATCTCACCACCTTGAATTGTTCTCGAATTTCTTTAAATAGCTTCCACCTTAAAAAGACTCACAATTTCTTAACTTTTTCTTCTTTCTTTTTTCCAGGTAAGGACTTTTGTCACACAAATTTTGTTCACAAATTTGTCTTCGTCATTACCTAGGAAGTCAGCCATTTGTCAAGGTAACATAAAACGCCCTACGAACAGGTACCTACTAACGAACCAATAATAGAATAACACAAAAAAAAAAGCCGTCAAGATAAGTTCTCTCGAATTCGCTTCACTTAATATTGACGCTGTACGACAACAATATTTTTAACAAACAAAAAAAAGGCCAAGACGAAGAGAGGTTCTTTCGTAACAACTTCCTTTCATCAACATGATATTCCTGCCCCGTCCATTTCCCCATATCCCATCAAAATCATCATTCAACTCTCAGCATTGAATTTCAAAATATTTTCCGCGATGGTTTGACCTTTTTCCTGCTTTCCGTGCGTACGTGCTTTCGTTTTTATATCAAATTTTTACGATCACATCAGGACACCGAGCACTTTCGCAAATATTTTCTGGCAAGACGAAAACTGTGCTCCATCTACACACCCACGCACATTTCTACCTCTTGGTATCCTGGGAATCATATGTATGGCCACTTAACAAAAACAAAAAAAAAATACAAGAATGGAACATCGACGGTAAGACGAGGAAATACGAAAAACAGGGCCTTGGTGATAATGCTCGCACCTCCCTAACTCCCAGGTGAAAGGTGTGCAAAAAGTGAAGAAAATCACCTAAACAGTACACGTCGCACTTATGATAGCTCACAAAGGCGATAAAATTTCCGGGAACTTCTTTCCTTCCGTAGTTCGTCCCGTTTCAATTTTAAGAAAGGACAAATGGAAGGTCGTCGTTTCGTTTAAATCGAGACGTGATATTATCTCACTCTTTCTCGCCCTTGAATACCACCAACGAGCTCTAGATGTTTCGTAGATTCCTTAGGTAGTTTTGAGAAAACAGCTTACCTAACCTTTTTTGGCCAAGCACCCTAAGGTCCATAAGATGCGCATGGAAACACCCTTAGAAAACAATTTCACAGATAGACGGCTTTTACATATGATGGAGAATTTCGGACAAGACAAAAATTTAGGAAAATATCTTCCACCATCGAACCCTTGTTCAGAACAGCCATTACAACCCCATCAAAATCGAATACCATCATATCACTTTTAAAAATCAACAAGTAAACGCGACTTAGGGTTTTAATCCACCCAGTTCCTTCCCGGTGACTCTATAGTGCTCCAACTTAAGTAGAGCTTTTTTATGGCCATACCCAAGATGGTTCTTCTCCTTGGACGCTATAGTCTAATTCAGGAGGTGTTTCAGGGATATCCCTTCACCAATTAAAGATATTCTGTCGTCACTTCTTCGTCCATCTTCCAACCGCCGACATGGATCTAAAAGGATAGTTGGGAAAGGGATTTTTGAGACTGGATATAGATCAATCCTCAGGGTTCCAATCACTTATGAACTTCTTTAAAACCCTTAAGTACCTATCACTCACCTTTTTCGATTATAACTACTGAGATATTTATGGATCTCTGTAGAAAGGCAGGTTTTTGCATTACTGTCCGCAGTGTGTGACTATCATCAATTGACCATCAATGGAAGTCCTTCTGGCGACGAGGGTTCAACCAAACCAAATCTACCATTCTTAAATAGTTATAAATTCGCCTTTGGATATACTGGATCTTATAAATATCTTCCCTTCTATGGAACCATGGTTTCTTCGTTCCTCCGATTACTTTTACTATAACCGATCTTAATTGTATCTCTGCAAGCGCCTCAACGTTTCCTTTTACAGATATTAGCTAACTTATCATCGCGTTCACTACTTGTTTGTAATATGTACACGAATCATCTCTTCTTCTATAAGAACATCCATCAAAGGAAGTTGCGCCAAAAAACCAGTCAACTTTCCTTCAAATAAGGAAACCCAGTACCAATCTTGAAGCTCCCTACAATTCTTTACGCCTCATTTGTTTTTTAATTGGATCAAATCCTGTTTGCCATGGCTTACAAGGACCATATCCTTCTGCTCTCTAATACTTCTGGAGTTCCTCAAGGCAGTTACTTTTGGCCGCTTTGCTTTATTTTACTCATTAACAAAGTGAGTTCGGCTATCTCTGGCTCAAATATTTTGTTTTACGCCGACGACCTTGCTTTAATGGCCAAACTCTCCATCTCTCACCCCCTGCATACATTAGTGACACAAAAGAAATATAGAAACAGTGAGAGACACTCACTACCTTACCTGGACCGCTGAGAGCAATAGAATTGCTTTCCAACCATTCCGCACAAGAGAGCGCCCTCGTGGAGGACTAAAACCGAAGAAAACTGCTCGACCCTTTTCCTGGTAAGTCCGATGAATCTAGCTCCATCAATGGGAATCTTCAGCTTCAATTATTCTGGAATCGATTATAGTATTCGTTTTATCTCTGGTCAGGGACATTTGCAGACAACTTATAGTGGTCCTAACAGGACACTGTCTCTTCGGAAGACATGAAAAAGACTGGGAATACCCATGGTTGATTTATGTCGCTGTGGTGATGATAATTTTGAATCCACACTGAAGCATCTAGTGTGTGAATGTGAAAGCCTGGCATGGACCAGGTATCGGTACTTGGGGAATTTCTCCTTGACCTGTCTAACAGAACTTGTGGTTGTGATGATTCCTTTATGGAGAACTACTCTCTTCAAAAGGAAGAGCAATATTTGAAATCAGTAGTCTAGAGTCCGGTTTTTTGAGAGGACCACAATGGATCCACAGTGATCTCTCGTGATGGACTGTGGCCTAATGTTTCAGTCCACTCTTCTTAACCTAATTTAATCTTCATCACCAGTACGGTTGCTTTCTCTGCTCCCCCGGTGATATGAAACCTTAACGTTTGTAATGTCGGCCAAGCTTCATGGTTCAACCTTTTAAGGACCTTTCAGATTTTTTCTTCTTCATCAAATCCTTAACGAAATATCCAGCAGCTAATAATTGTAAAGTTGCCTAAAATGAAAATAAAACATCAAAGTGAATAAATTCATTGTTGATCAAAGTTACAACCAATTTGTTTCGACCTTAATTGAAACCATTAAGTTAACTTTTCGTCATCATTTCAAATACTTTTGGACTTATGCCATGGTAATCGGATGACCTTCCTTTTCTCTCGAAATTAATTATACTTCAGGCAAAATTTTGTTTTGTTTGAACTACTCCAACAGAACGTAACAATATTCGGCGATAATTCGTCTTCATTTTCGCTCCTAAATAGCTCATCAGTTTCTATTGTTCTTGGAACAGAGAAGCAAGTGTACGCTATAATCTCTTCTACCGAACAAATTACCACCGCAAATTCGTATATAATATTCGTTTTCATCAAAACTTGAAAAGTTAATTTCATGGAGTATCCTGTTCCCGAAATGTTGAATGAATAATTTCGATGTGGGAAGCCGCTTAGAAATGCTCTGTACCGCACTGGCGTACACATCTTCCTTGAAACGAGAACATAAAAGTTTCCCTAGAACTGAATCGCATATATAAACAACCGGTGATCTGCCAACAAGAACCTTAATTTCTAGTTCTCCTTTATCGTTTATCATCTGGATATCCTTGCAAGAACCTCAGGAATTCTACATGTTCGGGGATTTCAAATAGATTCGGGTTGCACGTAGAGTTGGTAATATCCTTAAGGAGGCATCGTACAAGGGAATCGGAAGGGATGGATAGACACTTCACGGAACAGTAGTATATAACAATCCAACGCGTTCATTTTCCTTATTATGGAAATTTCTTGGATTTATGAGTTCTCGTATTTGTCGAGCTTAGAGTCGTATTGTCTACGTATTTTAATTGGACTCCTGCTTCTGAACTGTCAGAAGCTTCAACTAATTCCAACTTCGCAATTTTTTATATCCTTTTTAGTTTTATAATACGACAACGTCTAGGTCATACCTAAGTATGTCAGGGCATTTTCTGACTGGATCTGTTTCCAGTATAGTTTTTTTCAGACCACACATGACATGGGATTAGTAGACTAACCTGGTTAAAATAAGGAAACCATACACGTGTCACACTATCCGTAGACTAACCAGGTAAGTATGTACGTCCAGTAGGACTCATTCGTTTGTGTTTATATGGAATATAGCATTAAGGAGTATAAGTTCGACTGAATTTCACAAGGGTTACTCAATAGGGACATAACAATTTTGTATTTAAATAAAACATAGAATAATTGAAATAATTTCCAAAGTTGCTCGTTCGTGAACGTCAATATGATTAAAATGTAAGCCTTGACTGCCATTGACAGACCAGCAAAAACGTCAAAGCTCCCTCTTGGCCTGCTCTCAGGACAGGAGTTCGTCAGTGCCTCGTTTAGGGTGCGCGTGATGGTGACTACCAGACCGTCAAGATCAGTTGAGCTACTCGGTTGTAGTGGCGATTTGGGTGGCAGTAAGCTGCTAAGAGTTTCCCTGTATTTGACCCAGTTTTGAACTCGTGTAGTTTCTAAAGGCCGATGGGATAGGTTTGAAATCTTTCAGATTAAATTGGAGGTAGCGGTGATCCGAGAAGGAATTTTCTTCAGAAACCTTCCAGGGCTATGTCTAATACCACGTTTCCACTACACCTTAATCTCGCGATTAAGAGAACTAGATTAAGCACGTAGGGACGTTATTGGACGGGCGAGAGGGGCGACAAGCAGGACATTTGCCACATTTGTTATATATAATATATTAAAATACCTAATTCCCCCTCCCCCCACAAATGACGTTCCTGAGTGCTTAATATCGTTCTCTTAATCGTGAGACTACGAAGCAGTGGAAACATGGCATAATAAGACTTCTGGTCGATTCCTGGTTATAAAAGTTGGTTCTTGAACTGTGCTACATAGAAGAAGGTTAGTGCTTAAAAGAAGTTTAAAAGCAACTCGCCTCTTTCGTTTGTGTCACCCCAGGCTGCATGATGCGCATTTGCATCACCCTCTAGGATAACACCACTGTTGAGCTTACAAGCTTCAGTGATTGGATCGTTCATACCGAGTATTATGCACAGTGGACCTTGATGGTCATGGGCCAGATTGGCCGAGATCATCCAGTGAATCTTGTTATTCAGTTCGAGGATGACTGCGACGGTATAAGGATCGCTGGAGCTGTGAAGTATTCACACTGTTTTACGCAAGGATGCCTGCTCTTGGCTTGCCATTATTCCCTTCATAGAAAAGAGTATAGTTTGGAGTCTTGAGACCGGTTACCACGTCATGCGAAATTCATGGTTCCTGGAGAAGTAAGGAGGCTGAAGCCGTTTTCAAATGATGGAGATTAATTCGCAGTATTCGCAGCATTAACTTCGATTGGGGTTTGGTTCGCATCCTCCTGGTCTTCGGAGTCAGATGCCAACATATTTTCTTCATTACTATCGGGAGGACCAGGAGAGCCTTCCTCCGATCCAGCATCTGAGACAAGGTCACCTTTGTCCGTTAAACAGCAATCGCATCTTCGCTTAAATATAATTCGCAGATAATAAAATAGGTTAAGATATCGCTATATAGAATAATCCTCAGTGTTTCCACCAGCTGTTTGGATGTTTCGGATTTAGGCATAATACACCCTCTGACGAGTCTAGGCCATCTGATGTCCTTCGGACCCAGTCCAATAGAGTCTTATAAAATCTGGCCTGTCCATTGATAGTTTTCCAACTGCCACGTCCTCAGGGATAGCGATTAATCAACAGCCAGGGGATTGCGTTTTGGGCTTCACACCAGAAACTCCACTGACACCGGAAAATAGCAAAAGCTTTTTAAAATTTGCTTCTATGGTAGCTTCTCACGAGGAAAAATTCCATAATTTTTATAAAAAAGCTTCCTCGCCATCTACATCTGTTGTCGTAAAATCAACCAGTACCAAAAACCCTTAATCCATCAGCTGAATCTGCACCAACTGATCTGCAACAAAAACTCGAAGTTCTGTAACAAAATAATTTAAATTATGCATAAAACTTCTCATCACAATCACTACGGTAGAATATTCTAGGAAAAAATATGTAAGCATCGCTTTTTCACCATTGCATTTTTTTAATTACTCTCAGCGCTTCGAAATAAGCTCAAAAATTTGCACGTCGAATATTTTTCCAGACTAGGTACTATACTTTAATATTTTTGCTCCAAATTATAAAATCAAACTGGTAGCACGTTTCTGTGAACCTCTTTATAAATTTTAAATGCATTTTCTAGAAGTGGGAATGTGGTGTAGTAAAATTCAGCACAATTCAGCGCCATTCAGCACAATTCAGCGCCGTAGCTATGACGAGACATGAATTAAAATGACTTGCAGGTATTAGATCCATGGTGACGTTTCTATTCAGCCTGAAGGTCTATCCTTTTTTCCCTGGATTCGTCTTCTTTTAACAAAAAGTGATTAACTTCGTGTGTTTGCTGAATACACTATCTGAGAGCAAACAGATAAAAAACGCCCATTGCGAGAAAGAAAACTCGATGGCATACTTTCATTTTCCGCTCAATTGCTTTAGGGGAATTCAAAAATGTTTTTTTTTTCTTATTCTAGATAGGATCCTTATCCTCGTAAATTTTCATGGCAATCTCTCATTTTCGTCGTTTTTATCGCGACCTGAAGCGTATCCTTCCCGAGTTTTTTTTTTCTGCATATAAATTTTCCGACAAATGGAAAATTTGCCAGAGTGAAGGTTTTCACTCACTTTATTTTTTTTGGGGCTGAATACGACTGAAAATAAATAAAATAATAAAATGAAAGAGGTACCGAAATAGGGAGGGTGGTTTTATTCTCGTTCTTTGAAATTATTGAGGCCAAAAGAAAACGGAAGAAAGTTTCTGTCATCTTAGGGAAATTTATTCAGTTTTTGCTTATATCGTTTTTTCTTTTGAATACGACAAGGACACGATACGACAGATGATATTCGGTGCCATAATCGCTGGAGACACTGGGTGATGAAATTATTCGGTGAAGGATTAAAAGGAAATTAGAAATGATACCTGTCTGACTAGTGATGATTTTTATTTCAAGGAATTTGGTAGAACATCTTCTTGATGCATTTTATTGTTGTAAGGCAGATGTAGGTACTCATTAGTTACACTAAAGGTGTCTATGAATTCAGAGCCTGTATCAAATTCAATGGGTTTCTTTTAAATTCTCTACTCCATCTCATGGTTAGTTCGAAAACTAAAGAACCAATTTTTTAATAACAATTGAATGGTAACTACTGTGAGAACGGAAATTTTTGCGATAATTTTCCACACCCAAACATTGAACTAAATCATTTAAGACGGAATGGATTTTTTAAACTAAGAAACATGCAACATTCAACATAGAACACCAGAGGCTTAAAGAAACAAAGAAAAGGGAAAAACACGAGCACGGAAGGCATAAATGGCCAAATTAAGTTAAAAGAGAAAGTGCACTTTGCAAAACGCCTGAAAAGTGGGTGGGACCACAACAATGTGTCAGACGACACTGCACAGTTGGATAAATCCACCCACAAAATTCATGTAGAATCCGAAAGCTCCTATATGCATAAACCGACCACGGTTCTCAACAAAGTAAAAATCACGAGTACTACCGAAATGATTCGCGGATGGTAAATGTCCTCGCAACCATATAAGCACCAGCCAACGACGAGAAGAAAATCAGTCGGCAGTGATCAGTCTGCTAACAAGGTATTGTGGACTTACAGTTCCTCTTGGAGCAACGTTGATTACTAAGCGATCGTTTCGACTTGTGATTAACAGTCAGGACGGGAAGGAGGTACTGACTGGAAGGACAACCGTCTCTAATCGGTTCCTAAGCAGAATAAGGTATTATGGACTTAAATTTCCTCTTTGAAAGCTTGAGACCAACTAGTTCGTGTCCAGACAGAGCAGATCCTAGCAGAGCGCAGCCTAGCAGAGCGTGCTTCTTCAGTCCCTATTTAACTTATTTGGGAAAAAAGTGGCCAGTAACAATGCTCTTCTGAAGTGCTATTATTATTTCAAATAAACTTTTTTTAACAGGGCCATAATTGAGTGAATTTTCGAACCATGACTTTAATTTTAGCCTATCCATTGAGCAGTTCAAAATTTCTCATAACAAAGAAAAACTCCTCTTTGTAGCTTATTGGTCACACCTTCTCGACGTACTTCTGAGCTATCCACCCCCGCATCCTTCAAAAATTAAGATCCTTGCTCATTAATTTGTCCGGAAAAATTTACCTCAAGAGAAACATCTCAAGAGTTCTAATTATGGACATAATACCCTCGTGTTTTCCGCTAAGCACTTTCTTTTTTTATCTAGTTAAATCTGAAGATATTTTTACCTTGAAGCCCTGAAATGAAAACCATAATTAAGTGGCCTAATTAAAAGTTTCGTATAATTATTGCGAAAATAGATGCCTATCTAACAGCTCCGTCCCACTTGGCCTATCATTCTACCCATAAACTACTAGTCCGACTAGATTCTAATCAAATTTCTGATCCTTGATAGGTGCTCTTACCCATCCTTAATAAAATACTTGACTGCATTTCCGACCCAACTATGTACTCGAGCCGTATCCTTTCTACGGGAAATTAATTAGCCGTGAACGATATCTTGAGTAAGCTGTCAAGATGTACTTTTCTGAACTGTCTACTAATGCAGGGAAAAAAAAGGTTATCCACGATTGATTCTGGCACTCTTGTGAGACAAGACTTGAGAAGGATACTGTCCAATGCTATAAAGTCGAACGATTCCGTAATATGAACGTTCAATTAAAGTCAATGAGCTGAGTCCTATTCGATCCTGGCGCTGGCGCCAACCAGTCCATCTTGTGTATCCTTTTCGGTCGACTTTAACCATATTTTGATCCTTTCAAAACAAGAATGATGTAAGCATGCATAGTGAAATGTGTTCGTTTTGTTTGGCACTTTACTGACAGTTTTTTCCCACTCCCTTGCCAGTTCGGTATTTTCGCCAATCCCTTGTTCTCTTCGCCTCGAGTCACATGTAATAAACCAAAAAGCCTGTTGTAGAATCTTACAACGTTGAAGGACAATGTCACCATAGTCTATGGGAATAAGTAGCCTAATAAAATGACAGCGAAATGGTACTTTGGGGACCAGGATAACTTCTTGGTTCGGGTTGGTCCTCAGTAATTTTTTTTTGACAACTTTGAGATTCCTTTGGCGAATCTTCTTAAATGATTCTTTAAACGTATAGGAACGGCATCTCGGTAGATTCGAGCTGTGTATTGAAGATGTCCCTTTAGTTTAGATGGAGCTAAGGACCGCGGTTACACGGTCGTTATAATGGAGATATCACAAATATACCACTATGCGGTCCTTGTACAGACATAAGAATGTGGTCTACAGTGGCTAAGCCGCTCTTGAATTGAGCGATTAACATAAACCGCAGGATTATCCGTTAGTGCATAAACATTGGATCCATAAATTTACTCCGGTCCCTGAAGGACTCGAGAGAGAAATGTTGTATTCTTGCTGTGGGCTACGTATCGTTGCTGGAAAAGGCTTTTATGACAATTAAGTTGTTGTTGAATTTCATGGAATCCTGTACTCAAGAACATGCTTTGCGGACCAAGGCGTTGGGAATTAACAAGGTGACTTTAAGTTGTCCGTAAAAACAAGTGTACTAAGTGGTCGGGATGTTTTACTGCGACCTTCTGGCTATTTGCAATGGATTCTTCTAGTTTATCAGGACCAACGACATATGGACCTCTAGGGTTATCGTTTTATGATATTAATGAGCTGTAAATGAAATATGTGTAAGCATGAGTACTTTTTTGCTTGCATAATTGAGGATTTACCGGCTGCGCCAATTAACATTTCTAATATTCTATCGCGTACATTTTAAAGGAAATATAGAGTCTTAAAAACAACCTGAAAGTCCATGAAGTTCGTGTCCGTGGTCGTTTAAAGATATTGGTTTAGCATAGTTTATCTCAGAAAAAACAGGATGGCTTATTAATTTTTTTTTTTCAGTATTATACAGTCTCATTTTATAAACTTTAATCACAAGTAAAGTCTATCGTGCTACCATAAGTACTTCAATTTGAAGTCTTCAAAGGCAAACTTAATTTAACTAAAACTATTTCATTTTAAATAACTCTTTTTTTTAATAAAGAGTAATCGAAATTCTTAATTGGTTCTATTACCCATAATTTGTTGAGCTGCCGAATAGTATTAAGTCAACAGCATTTATTTTTTTTTTTTCAATTAAAATTTAATTGAAAATATCGATTTATTTTAATCCGGATCAAGAGCATGTTGTTTGACAAAAATTAAAGTAGTAAAATGCTAGGGGAGATTGTGTTGCGAAAGATGTAAATTTTTTTAGATCGAGTTCTCCGAATAACAGGACATAGACGAGTATGTGTTATTTGAATATTTAACGTTTCCGTTCAAAAAAATTGTTGCACTTTATTAAAAAAAGGATTAGTCAATTGATGAAATGGATTTGACTAAAAGGAAATAAGTTCAAGAGTGCTTCACAATCAGTAAATGGCATGCTGAGAATTGTACATCAACGTGCACCAGATTTTATTGTTGTATTAACGTGTATTAAACTCGGTCTTTGTATGACTGAATATTGTCCAACTTTTATAGTTACGGTAGAGCTGTCTGTGAAAAGCGATTGCAACGTAAGCTTAGACTGCATTAGTACTTGAATGGAGTAGCTTGAAAAGGATTATAAGCCATTAAGTATAACACAGATGAAAAACTCTTACTGGACAGCTTTAGTGAAAGTTTAAAACTTGGTACGAAAATTAAATGTTTCGTTATCATCAGAGGCTGCATCCCACAAACTCTGATCCTTATGTATTCTGGTAGTCAAAAAATCACAAAAGTTATGGAAACCCCTAAATATGCATAGCAACGATAATAACAATAGGATAACGAAATTACTGTAGTTTTGAATTCCAAAATTCCCCGTCCTGTTTTTAATATCCTCGAATTTTCCACCGGATTACTATTCACCGCCGTGGACCAAACTAAAGCCAATCCATTCAAAATGGACGAAAATAATTCAACGCACATAAAAGACTACGAATCTAATCGTGAATTCATGATAAGGATTAGACTGGGTTTAAGAATATCGCAACTATATTCCAACATTGTCTGAATACAGATCAGTTCTATGGAGGTAGGTACCTACTCGTATTAACTGAAGCATAGTTGAAATTGATTGCAGTTAAACTTTTCCAAGTTGATAGTTGAACGTTTTGAATGTTAATTCAACTTTAGTTTGAAGTAAAGTTGAGGTTGGAGATAATTAGAACGGAAACTCAATGAATCACCTTATGAATGTGAAATTTATCCTGCTTATCTGAAAAATTAGATGGAAAATTGCTAGTTACTTCGAAAGTTCCTTGTTGGCCAGATGTAGATAAGGAAAAATCGCCCACAGAGGTGAGCACTACGAAAATCGGGGTACATAATGAAAATAATGACTCCGAAAGAAAACTAAATACCAAGAAAACCACCTGCAATTCATAAAAAAATTATTGTATTTACAACACTCGATTTATATTCTTAAGAAAATTCAATGGGATCTCATGATGTGTAAACAAATATTATCTGAGTGTTTCAGAATGTTTCGCACCCATATTCAAGTGGAAAAATAAGTCCGGTATCACACCGGGGCTTAGAGATATTAAAAATTTCTGGTAATACGTTTAGTCTCTTTTAACACGAATCACTAATTCTATTTCGATATCTCACCGGACTTACTAATACAGTGAAAACAATTGTCTAGGATAATAAAAACTGAACAATAGCGAGCCATCTATGTGGACCGTTAGCAAATTACTTAAAAGAAACATAAGTGAATCGTTTATGTGAGCCATAAGTAAATCATCTAGGCTATTCGTTTCTGAAGTATTTAGGGCTTAATATTATAATAACTTTTCGAAAGTAGCTCGAAATTGACTCTCATGCTGTACAAAATTAATATTAACTCACAAATCTGTACTACGGTTCGTTTAATCTTCATAAAAATGAATGTAAATACAGTCCAAACCGGATATAACTACATTGAAGGGACCCTCTAAACTCGTCGCTATATCCAATAGTCGTTATATACGCAATACGCAATTTAGATACCTTCCTTTGTACAGAGATTCGACGGGGACCATGCCATTTAGTCGTAATAACCGATCCGTCGTTAAAAGCGATGTCGTTATATCCGGTTTTGACTGTATTGTCATTTTGGTAAACGATAAGGCAATTGTTTCTAAGTCCGGTTGAAAATTTTTAAACAAATTGCAGGTATACAGACAATCGAGTTTGAGTCTTAAGCTAATACAGTGTAATACAAGCTTGAGGTTTATTTGATTTCAATAGATTAAGGCAAGGTATCACTTCTCGACGGGAAAAAAATTCATTTTTTTTTATTTTATTTTTCATCCTTAACATGTTGAGAATACGGGGGCGAAAGGATATTTTGATATCGAATGTATTTCACGAGCTACAGACCGATTTGTGGAACGGTTGCCCCGATATTCAATACGATTTTTTTTATAACGTCAAACTTTAAACGCGTTTTTCTCGAAACCACTTTTTCCGGAGCGCGGTACGTTCTACAGCCCGACCGAATGAACCGATTTTAATAAAATAAATCTTAAAAGAAAGTAAACTAAATTTGAGGGCCCCAACGTCGATTTTTTTTTTTTTTTATTCCACTTTTTTTTTATTTGAGTTTTTAAGCCAAAAAAAGCGTGAAAAGGGTGATTTTTTTTTCAAATAGCTGCCATTTTAGTCTCAGGGCGTTTTTCGAAAATCGGAAAACGTTGGGGCCATAAACTTTTTCAATTTTTGGTTTCGGATCACTTGGCGAGGCTGTAGAAGGTACCGCGTGAATCAACTCACGCCGATCGCGGTCTTACGTCATAGGGGCTGGAGCCGCCATTTTGAAATATATTTTCCTAAAAAAATTCACAATTATTCTTCACTTATACCTCTATATAACCCATGAATTGTTTTTTCCATATATATTTATTTTATATCCAAAAAAAAATCGTGAAATTGAGTCATTTTTCGGGTGTTTTAAGTGATACCTTGCCTTAAACGAACTATTAGTAAATCTGTCTCCAACAAAAAATCCACTGAAGTTTTTAACCTAGACTTGCAGTTAATTTTAAAAAACCCAGCACATCATAAATATAAAATTTACAGCTAAATATTAAGTACACATTTTCTTTTCTTCGAAATTTGTTCACTATAGTGAAATAGATATAAATACATGTTATTTGAGAAAGGAAAACCCCCCAACGACTAGGTTAAAAAAATAATCACTTATCTACTGAGAGCGGAGCTGCATTATTTAGTTGGACCTTAAGGCAATCATCTAGGTGAATCATAATTGAATCAAACAGGTTTATCGTTATTGAATCATTTAACTATCCAATTGAGGTTTTCCTTGTATTGTAATGTATATGAAAAAATATATAAAATAATAAATGGATTTATTAATTTTGAAGAGCATACAGTTTGTTTAATTTCTGTGGTAGATTTTAATATTGAACTGAACCATTTTAACCAAAAAAACCACAAAATAAATATAATATAGACCGCAGACCGAATGTGGATAATTTTTTTCTAAAAGGATTGAACGAATATAGCAGTGCTATGGCATGGGATGGTGATTTTAGCGGAGCTAATAACATATACAATTTTGCCGAAAAGGACATGTGTGCTCTTCCTCGTTGAGTCAATTAATTTTATTGGACTTGAATATTCTGCTTTGCCATAAATCCGTTTATTAGGCCAATCTGAGGCCAACTAGGCGCTAGCCAGCTTAATTGCACACGTTGGAGCAATTGGGTGGAATTTTCAACGTTGGTGAAACCAAGTGGCTTCACATTTCGACCCTTCGTATGCGGAACTTATTAACGTCCAATACATTCCAAGTAGTTATAGTATCAGTTTCACATGGATCAATATGAGTAGAGCCTGCCCAGGAATAGGCTAAACCACGCACGTTCGAATATTTAGTGGTACCTGGCTGTGTCCTAAATGCAAACTTAAAATAGGAAAACCATGGGATTTTTTAGATATTGCGTGATAGTACCCTAGATAGTCACCAAGTCCTGCTCCTCTACTATTCGGTGTATTTTTTATTCGGAAATAAATGTGTGAGTGCGGATATGGCCCATATATATTCGCTTTAATTTTCCTGAATCACGTGGAAAAGTTTCATTTCGCTTGAGTTTGTTTTCCACGGATTTAATAGGAAGCAATTTTTTTTCCCCAGCGATAATTTTCCTCGTTCTTTTCCGTTAGTGAAAATATTTTCGCTTCGAAAAATCTGACGAGAAGGCAAATTATTCGTGTTGATTTATTATTAAATGCTCTCGATTTTATTATTGTTTTTGCTTTGATATGAACTGGTTAGACGAGAAGTATCTATAGTATTGCATGAAAGGAATGTTTTCAGGATATGATTGCGGTTGGCACCATAAAGTTACGTAATATTTCACACTCGATCCAGGGCAAAAAAAGATTTTTCGCTTTCCGGAAAACTTAGCAATTTATGACCGAAGATACAACTGGCACAACACTAACATTGCGTTATTTTTTATTCATGCGATGGTACGATCTGGTCTTGTTTTTCATTCATCCATCATCTTGTTTCGCTTCGAAGAAAATTGCATTATAAATCTTGCAAACAATGTTTATTAAATTTTTTTTTTTTTTTTTCAAAAATTTACGTTTCAGCACTATATTCGAAAAAAAATTTTAATCAAATTTGGTGCCTCAATTAAATTGACGCATCGATCGTCCAATTCTTTCAATTAAAACTTATGTGACTCCGGGCAAACCCCACTCACAGAGCTCCTTGTGATTCTCTAACTCAACATTTTTCCGCCTTACTCCATCCTAGTTAAAGATACCTGATAATTGACTACTAAATTACCCAAAATGCAAGCAATGAGCCTACCCGATAAACTGGTAACTTCACCACGTATGATAAGTGTTGGAAAGGATTCGAGGCGAATGGTTGCTGTCGGTGGGTTTGCGGTGAAATTTTTTCTGGCCTTTTATTAATAACAACTGAATATATAAGGTGGACATTTCCTCAACTTCGAAATTTCTTCACCTTATCGAAATACAGCCGGAAAAGGTAAAAAGAGACAAAACCTCCAACGACTGGGTTCTTAAAAAATCACGAAAATGTTTTGTGTTTTTTTGATTGACTTTTGTAAAGTGATCGTTTAATCTTCAATAGCGCTACAGCACAAACTGGATTTTATTCTGTAGGATGCCCCTCGATTCAACGCTTGAGTCGTAAAGTCAGATGTATTAAAACCAGTATATCATTCGATTCGAACATGCTCACGAGTATCCTTTCGATATCGTGGATTATAAATAATTCACCAAGCGAAGAATGTTGTACATACTTGCCAAGTATTACATTGTCTAGGTTAATCATTTATACATCAACAATTCAATTTGCCGGTGAATGAATGTACATTTTGTCTACAAGTTGTAACGCTCCCACAAAGGAATGGAGGGGATGATTTGTATTTATCTCAAAAACGTCTAATACTAGAAAGTTGGAACTTAGTACGTACACTTAAAGAAATCAAAAGACTGTGGTAACCATATTTTGGGAGAACCTTACTGTGGTTGAATTAATAGTTGCGTGAACCACGTTACAATATGTAAGATAGTTCTGATAACTGATGTTATGGTTGTACTAACTTTACTGTTTAGAGCAACAAGCAACAAACATAGTATGATTGCATCCATCATGACAATATTTGTAAGTTGATTATTACAACTATAGTTATGTTTCTGGGAATCAAACAAACGAAAACTTGTTGTATGCTTAACGCAAACATAGTTTTGGTTCTACCAATAAGTTATATTGGTGTTCTCTTGAACATTCAGTACCTTATGACTTCAGTTATGATAAAGATATTCTAAATACGTCAACCATACAAATGGATGTAATAATTACAGAACATGGTTGTGAGAACTATAATTACGATCCTAAGAAACATTAATATGTTTGATTCAAACAGAGCTAAGGCTGAGGCAAACTAATGAATGGTTCTTATAACCAATAAACATAATGCTGTAAACAATAAGATACAATTAAATTATAAAAAATTGTACTGCGGAGCCTTACTCACTTTAAAATTGGTTTCACTTCTTATTAAAAACTTCTTTTTTATTTCTTGTCTCTGTGTGGTAGACAAGTCCCGTCCCATGCCGGATAAAATGTCTTCCGAGATCACTCAAAATTTATGAAGTCCACATTTCTGTACAGCTATAGGATTTTGTAATAATCAATTATAGTATAATTAGATAAATTGCGTATTTTCTTATGAATACCATAGTAAAATTGTAACAAATAACTATTCAATAAATTTATATAGTTGTACTGATCATGGAATATTGTTGCTGTTATCATAAAATATTTTACATCATGTAACAGGCACCGCTTAAAATTTCCGGATATGTTTATTTCAACCATATTTTGTTTGTGCGAATATGAGCTATGTCAAGGACAACCATAACTATTTTAATATAGTTATTGTATAATAACTAAGTTACGGTCACTGCAACAATGGAAGAATCACATTTTTTTCTTTCAGTGAGGAGTAATAAAAGCAAGAATAGATTTTTGTTGGCGATTTTTTCACATTTTCACGAATATCGTTAAGTTTTTCAAAGTTACCAAAGTCATTCTACTTCTACATATCTGCTCATTATATAAGCGCCTAAATAAAAATTCAGATTTTTCTATATCCAACTCCTTATTGGGGTGTAAAGTAATTGTGTATATTTTCACGAATTCCGACATATTTCCGACATGTAAAGGTGTCTTAGTTTCGATATTTCATCGAAACTACTTCGAAAGTATTTAAAGTTAATAAAAGAATAAACACATTATTTTTTGATATTATACTCCTGGAGATATAAGTTATAAATGGGTGTACAATTATTGTATACGTTTTTACGAATTCCGACATATTTCTTAAGTCTGATAAGATATCGAATTATTTTTTTGCTTTAACGGTTCTACTATTCAATAGCCCATAAATTGGTAAACTTATTTCAGTAAATATAACAAACAACCACACCCCCATCCTTCAAAATTTGACACAATTTCATGAAAGGACTCAACATTAAAGTTACCAACCATGAGTAATCCTTTTAAACATCAAAGGACTGAACGAAAATAGAGTGAAGTCAGGAAAAAATTTCGAATTAGAAAGTCACAAAATGAACCCAAGAAAAAATCGTTTTTCTTCTGAAATTCTCGCCTAGATACACAAGTTTACGAACCGAAGAACCTGAGCAGCACTTGTCATATTTTCAACCACCCTGCATAATTTTTTTTCGTTCACGTTTAAAAGGATCCTTACGACTACAAAATTCTGGTCCTTTCCTGGGCTTTCGATGTGGATGCGACTTAAACACGATAATCGCTAAGTAAGCATTCTGCCGTCGTCGGTAACAAGCTTAATGCCATTCTATCCTTCGGTTTTTCTCACAGCCATCAGCTCAAGGTAGAAGGATGTTCGTCCAGGAGTAAATTATTCTCGGCAAATATTCACGCTAATATCCTTGCCACAATTAGTAGCGTGTTGCGTCACAGTCGCGAGCAAGGTGGCAAATGTGATTATTCCGAAACCAGAACAGTGCTGTCGAACTGTTGATCCTTGGTGAAAGACGTCCAACTACCGTGGTATATAAAGCATTGCAGCGTTCCCAGCTATTTCAAGGAATATTCCGTGTATTCCGTGTCTTTGTTGTCAGGTTGTTCGGGGGTGGTTATGGTGTGAGATGAGCAAGAGCTACATCGTGTCATTGCTTTTCGATGCTAGGCGATATGGGTGCTACTTCGGAAGTTGGTGATGTTGCTCATTTTGTCCTCGGTAAAAAGCTTATGACCCAAATAAATTTTCTTGTGCGCATATCCTCTACTGGCATCGCTATAGCTCTGGATGTGATAAACGTATGCAAGGATGTATGATCTTGAGAACTACACACGTGAAAGTACTTTACAGGCCTGAGAACAAAAACTTCAATATGTACGAGTATGTTGGCATCCGTTCGGGGTCTTACTATCCTGCAGTGGTGTATTATGGGTGCTCGTATGTCACCTATATTTCGTCCTCGAGCAGGACATACCCACGAAGCACTTGCGAGGTGCTCTTATAGGCTTGACGCCTTCATTTTCTTCTAGTCTACAGCCTCGAAGCCTAGGTTTGCCGGGATGTGCGATGAGGGTGACCCTTGTATACACCGAATTTCTATGGAAGACCTAGCAATTATGTAAAAGGAGTTAGTAACAGTTGGCTTGGATTATGACTCCTTGTTTTTCCGCATCCTTACACAGAGAGTACAAGTAGCGCGTTTTTTACGATATCATTGTTTTTTACCCATTACTGTATGGATATCCTTCAACGTAATGCTTGGCCCCTTTTTTATTGTAAGCGTAATTATTTCCACCTGTTTTTTTTAAGTTTTCATAATCTTCTTTTTGCATCCTATGGTTTTGTTTAACGAGTTTCAGTGAATGCATAAGTAGTGAGCTTGTTCTTAAGAATAGTGTTCAGATTTTTATACTCTAGATGAACATATAGAGTATTATAAGTTTAATCCAGCCCGAAAAGTTTGTAACGCATAGAACCGAGCCTCGGACGAAAAAAAGTTATATATTATTTTGTGTTTATTTTTGGCCAAAACCCCCAAATCCGTTTGCTGTCCGTCCGTCCGTCCGTCCGTCCGTCCGTCCGTCCGTCCGTCCGTTAGCACGATAACTCAAGAACGCGTTGACCTAGGAAGTTGAAATTTTGTCACAACTTGTAAAATGGAAAAAGTAAGGCTAAGTTCGTTAATGGGCGATATTCTTTCAATCCTTCGGGTACCTCCCATACAAGAGTCCTTGAAACACGTTTTCTCAGTTATTGCTCGAATGCTTCAAGTTAGGATTTTGAAATTTTGCATACGTATGGTTTAAAATGTTTGAATTGAATGTTCCGAATATGATGCAAATCGAATGAGTCCTTCGTGTAGCAGCCTAGAAAAGTCCTTCAAAAATGTATGCTTTTTACTGAATTCAATATAACTCTAGAACGAGTTAGAGCAGGAATTTAAAATTTTACAGTAATTAGTTTTATACCAAAACCAAGACGGAGTTCATTAATTAGCGCCATCCGTTGACTCCTTCGGGTAGCTGTCATACAAAAGTCCCTAATAAACATATTTACCAATATTGCACGATAACTTTAGAAAGCTTTAATTTACGACTTTGAAATTTTACACACATTAATTTTATAATAGTCGCAGCTGAAACTATCAATATGAAAAATATCCCATGAGTTCTTCATGTAGTTGCCATACAAAAATTCTGTAAAATGTCCTAACTTACTTTATGGAACTCACTATTAATCAAAAAATCGAGCACTATACAAAAGTTTCTACCTGTAAGTAAAAGGTCATGTAATAATTGCTTGTGCTCTCCTCATTCTTTTGATATATTTCCAACTAAAATATAAATCGGAGTTCAGTATTTCATCAAGAGTATCTTACGATTGGCTTGCAGCCGATCGTGACTGCGTTATGTTTTTTAGACCAGTTTCATTTAAAATTTAAAATATTTAGCACTTACTCAAATTAAACAGAAAATTTGTTTATTGGTAAAGATGATAGGTTAGTTGTATAACAACTGCAACAGAAATTTGTCACTTGACTACTTTTACTTGAACCGAAAGGAAGTTGGTTTGTTCAGCGATAGAAACTACTCATGAGTAGGCATATTATATGATACCAGAAGACTCCTCAACAACTTGTTGTAGTATCGTTGAAAGTTTTCTTCATTGATCCCCACTTTAGTGATTCAAATTCCCCTTTTTATACTTTAGAACCCGGCCCAAAAATCTTGTTAAGCTTAAACTTGTATTACACTGTATGCCACTATGTCAAATATTTTACTATTCTGGATAACAAATGCAGTTAGACAGTGAAATCGTCCAATATTTTTTCTCACAGCAATCTTTGATCAATTTTGACCAAACAATTTTGACTTAAGTTCGTCAAAGTTTTTTAGTCAAATATTTGAGCAATATTCAACAAAAATATCTGTTTAAATTTACAAATCGGTTTTAAATTGATTTCTTAAGAACAAAGAAAAAAGTTAAACATCCTGAAAATTTGCAAAACAAATTCGTACCACTTCAAATTTAACTCCTCAAATATACAAGGAAAAAAAATCAAATAAAGACCAACTACATCCACAAATCGACTTAGATTAAAAGAAGAAATCTATTTCAAATATTTTACTATTCTGGATAACAAATGCAGTCAGATTGTGAATTTTTTTCCCACGATAATCTTTGATCAATTTTGACCGAAAATTTTTGACTTAACTTTTTGTCAAAGCTTTTTAGTTAAATATTTGACAGCATGCCATACAATGTACTACTTTAACTTTACAACGGAGTCTCGGATAAAGAAAAAGGATTATACTCTTCATATTTTTTGTTCACCTCATACAATAACTCAATATCGGGTGAATGTTTGGAAGTAGAATTTGTTATATGCACGTTTTGCAGTAATTTTACTCCTACGGGTGGCTTTCATATAAAAAAGGTTTAAATGTTTCTTAACACATGTTGCCCAATAACATCTGAACGCTTCAAGCTAAACTAGTTTCAGATAAAACATAGAAAATTAATCGAGAATATGTACCTACCTTCTTCTTACAGAAACCATCATCAATAAATTAATATTACATATAATTAAAAGTAATTTTAAGTATTTTATATAGAGTAAACTATCCTATGGTTGATGTGGGTTAGTGTCGTACTTACGTAGATCCTAAACAAACATCTGATTATCCCCTTTTTCAAATATCATGAACGTCTAACACTAGAAAGTTGAAACCCAGAAAGGAAAATATAATATAAGTAGGTTGAAAATTGGTTAGTTTGTTTTCCTCGCTCTTTCAATTTACCGTGTCCGCACCAAAGCAATTTGGGGGAAGTTTTTTTTTCACCCGTTGTTGACCTGTTCTTTTATCACACCATTCTGAAATCGTCTAGAAATTTTATTTTCTTAAGAAATTATTTTTTTATAAATACAATCAAAAAGAGTATAAGAACACTACCACATCCGTTTCGAGAACACAGTCAGTAGTATAAATAAAGATATGTAGATTAGTTTGCGAAACTGAAGGTCCTGATTTTATATCTTTTCGAGGTCATGGGCTTATAAAACCAAGCACGTGTGCCGTTTCTAGCCAATGTCCCGGGGGCACTCTGAAACTGAACAAAAAACCGCCCACAGAAACATTCAGTTCCTTAAAATAACATTCAACATACTAAAATTTATTCGGCCCATATGACCTTAAAGTTTCTAAACCCTGATCCCTACTTTAAATGAACACCCGCGGGAATTTATTTAACTTGAATTGCCTATTTTCTACCCTTTTCATTTCTCACCGTCTATATAAAAAAAATAAGAAATTCCCTGTTCTTATAATTTACAGCAGTTAATTCGGTGTCGCTCCGACGATGAAAATCCTTGTGAAAAATTCTTCGTATTATAGTAGATATTAATCGCATGGGGAATGGAAGCTGAATTGCTGCAAGGACACACTTGATGGCGTAGTCGGAGACGCTCAAATTCTGGGCTAAATAAGGCTAAAACGTGCTCAAGTTTAATTTTCGTTATGCGCTATAACGACGAGAATGTTCGTTTTGCTTATATGGGCGCTGTGTATGTTCATGAATTCAAAAGTATGTGGAACGTCCTTGAGCTTGCAACTCATTTTGTTATGGTGTACGTTCGTTTTAAATTTTCCTTAAGTTTGATAAAAGAAAAAAAAAACTAATTTTGGGCATTTTATAAAATTTGCTTGGTGTTATAAATAGCACTATGTCCTCGTTATCTTTGAGTTTTGAATATACTAATGAAACTACCATCCTAATCAGTTTGTTTTTCTTCTGGTTCATATAATCATGAATTGGTACCGAAACAGAGGTCCAGGGATTACCACTGAAAGTGGATAATGCACATACAAGGTAGGCTTGTGTAGTCCGAGAACAACCTAGCTCAGAAGAGCGTTTCCAGAACTGAAATGAATGAACTAGTTCACAGTCAGTTCCGCTCCTAGTTCGTTTCTATTCATTGATTGCCGTTCAGTGCTACAATATACTTGTACACTGACGACAAAGATTTTTTTTGCTCATCACATTCTTACATAATGCCGACTACGAGTCATTTCTCACTTTACTTCCTTTCTCATCACTGAACTCCCGCGAACTAGTGAACAAAAAGAAGGAACTATTATAAATCACAAGAAATCGGGAATCGGAAATGATTGGTCTCTATGGTGAACTAAAATGCGCAAACCTAATGCAAAGCCTCGGATTAACAATCAAATACAGCTATTATCTATTAAGAATGAAGAATGATCTTCCAAATAAAAAAGGAAAATACTAGAAGAATGAACTATCAAAAGAACTTCTGGGCCCAAAGGTAAGATATCAGCACGCTGCTGATATGAATATGAACAAATTTTTGTATACTCGATTTCTATCAAAAACACATTTCTTCAAAGTAAAGCTTCTATAAAAGCAAATCGACTTTAAATCGATTTCTTAAAACAAAAAAGTTAAACTTCCCGAAATTTCGCCAAAACTCCATACTTCTTCAAAAGTACCCAAAAGTTTACGAAAACTCCATCGACAAAAATATATAAATTTACTTCCAAAATAAATGCTAAAGTTTCCTACTACTTCAAACTCTACTCGTCAATTCGACAAACAATATAAATCCACAATTCGACTAAAATTAAAAGAAAGAAATCTAACAAAATTCTTGTACCAAAATTTTTTATTTTCGGTGAAAATTCAAAAATTTAAGGATATTTCACTTGCAAAGTTTGACTTAAACTCATTTCCATAAAATCTTCTGACTTCAAAAAAATTTGGGAAAACAAAATGCACTTTTAAAACAAATTTTATTATTCTTGGAACTTAATATTATACTTCTTAAAGCGACAAGCCACACAAATTAAATAAAGTTCAACTTTTTCCACGATTTGAAAACATTTTTTTTTAAAGATAAATTTATTTATTTAATTTGTAAGTAAAATTTACTTTCAAAAATTCTTAGATAAAGTCAAAACTGGAGTCGACTGAAATTAAGTTCTTGATTATATTGATAAAATTAAACCACTTACTTGTACATAAATAAACCTGAAATCTATAAAATGTTCAGGCTTTAAAAAACCAATCCACTTTCAAAAACAAAAATGCAAAAAAAAAATTCAACTCCTAACTTCACTTCCAAGAATTTGCATCTGAATTTGATGCAACCCTTTAAATTTTGCTCACAAAAATTTGATACAACCCGTCAAAATTCAAGTCGAAAATATTTTCCTCAATTAATTTTACAAAAAAAAATCCACTACTAAAAAAACCAAAAATATTCTTAAAAGTTAAAATTCAACTCCTCAAATGCATTAGCCGCAGTAAAGTTAAATAAAATTCATCTTAACTAATTGAAGAATATTTAAAAAAAAAAAAAATTTTTACTTCAAAAAATTGAAAGCCAAAATTCAAGTCCACTGAAAATCGATTGGTAACCAAAATATGGTCCGTCGGGCCGGATATTTTGAACACAGAAAATTGAAAATGTATGGAACTGCGAGAATTTGAATGCATTTTCCTTGTGGACTTCAATTCGAACTTTTGAAATAGTTGAAATCAAAAAAGAGGACACATTCTTTACTGGACATAATTAAGTCAGTTTCTTTTCCAAAAATTTATAAATCGAACAAAATTCTATTTTTAAATTTTAGGTTTAAAAAAATTTGTCGAAAATAGTTTTAAGGTTTTTCGGTGATAGTTTTTCGATCGCTTTTAGAAGTGCTTGTTTTTTTTGTTGTTCAGGGTAACAGGGAAAGAAGATTTTTAAAGGGATGTCCTTCGACTTTGGTAACTTTAAGATTAGGTTTTTTTGATGTAAATTTATTTTGAGCAAGATTCTATAAATGTGTATGTGTGTATGTGTATGTGTATTTTGAAGTGGGATGTAGCCATTACCTACAGAATTGCGGGCAAAAAAAATATATATTAAAATAATTTCTTGCGCATAATTTAGGGTGATACTTAGTCCTGCTTACCCTATGGGTCTTCCACTTTTCGCAAATGACCGTACACATTATGGTGGTCTATTACATTCCCGAAAATAACATTAACGTATTCAAAATTAATGACCAAAACACAGCGGACTGACTTAATGGACCTGGAAATAATGGCGATTTGGTTATATTCTGGCCTCCTGTACTGTTTATTGATCTGACCTTTCCTGTTTCGCTGCGAAATTCCATTCGATTTTCCCAGAACTGAAATTTAGTTGATACTTCTAGTGGACTAGGATATCATAAACGATAAATTTTTTTTCCCAGTGAAAACTCCCCTTGGAGTTAAGCAACACGACCTGGCACAAAAATGAATTACATTCGAGAAAAATTCCAGCAAGTTCACATCTGAGCAGCCGGAAATTTTTCTCATAGTGTCCAAGGACTTTTTTATATTTCTTGGCAATAAAATATAGAACCTATATCCGAACGAGAATTTTTCTTTTTATCCCTGACTTTTGAAATGAGCAGAACCATATTTTCCTGTCCGGGAAAAAATATTTTTTTGACCAAAGGAAAAACCGACGACTGAACTACTTTCCCACCGGCGATTTTACACTCAGAAAATGCCATTTTAAAAAGCCCGGATAAAATTTATGGTTCTGAAGCAGATGAACATGCAGAGAAATAGAACAAGCTCGGAAAACATTTGGTGCAGTCGAAAGTTGATTTTCCAGATCGCTTTTCTTTTAGCCGTCCGTGTGTGAAAAGCGAATTTACGGGAAAAGCTTTCCTGATAGAATTTCAAGAAGGGTAGATCAACTCTTCATAACTTTCCGATTACGAACTTTCTTTAATCTGCCGACAACAGGTACTGGATGCCGAACGAGGTTTACATTCGTGATTATTCACGTGGAGTTTTCCACCCTGAGTATGTAGTTCAGAGCATCCCTTTCGGAACTCTACATGGGCACAACCTTTCGACGCGATAAAATTAATCTAATTGCTCGGATTAATGAGGTCCTACGCTTTTGCTTGCACTTAACACAGAATAATATCTGTAATGTGTTAAGGGTTGGTGATCTGTACAATTAAAAGTAATGAGCTTTTCCGTCCTCAAGCCAGTCGTGTCTTCCATTTTCTCCCGCATACGCCGACTATCTCCTTTTTCACTTCGTCCTGGATATAAAACTTTTTTAATTAGAAACGCAAAGTAGCTCTGCTGATAAAAGCCCGCTGGAAAATTAAAAAAAAATTTCAGAAAATTGTTTTTCATGGGATTTTCTCTTTCACCTCATTTTTTTTTTTTTAATAAATGTTTTACGATTAAGACAATGATGAAGATGGTGAAAATTATGATGCAACCATAAGGGAATTTGTTGTTCATAATTTTGCCTATCCGAAAGAATATTTATGTTATGCTCTTGGTGTGGTATTTGTTCCAGAAAAATTAAAATTAATTTATGACTTGATGTCTGCAATAAATTTTAATTATGGTGACATTTTTCAGGTCACTTTCTCCGTTTTTGGTAACTTTTTAAGGTTACTATCCCCGTTTTTGGTGACTTTTTCCTGTTTGATTTCTGGTTGGAAAATTCCAGAGCATAATAAATTATTTTAAAAATTTGAACAAATTGTGTTAAATTTTTTGTAAGATCTAATTGTCAGTACTGATTCCCTGGAGACTATTCGACAACTATCGGAAGTTGCAATTCTGGATAAGTTTCGATTCGTAGTATTGCATTTCAGTATCGGTTTATGTTGTACGGATAGAAGAGAGAAAATGTATCTAGTTCCAACGTTCCGTCAGTTCACTAATGTATCAAGATATACACGAATCTTTGGCTAAAAATACAAAGAAGTAACTACCAAAACTGGAAATATACGACATAGTTGTCTCCAGTGGTCTTAGTTTCCACTTTTAACAATTCTAAGTTTCCTTAAAATATTTCGGGATCAGCTAGAAAAACTACCCGTATATATTCAAAGCTGCCAACAAAGCGCTATTCCTTTCTTTTTCAAACTTCAACCCAAACACCCAAATTAAAATTCAACACCATAAATTTTCACACAATTCAATGCCCCGCAGTGTTTTGATATCACTTTCTGGAAATATCCCTGACTACCCCCCTTCCCATTCAAATCAAATTGTCATGAATATAATCGGGGACGATAAAATGCATCCGCCCAATTTGTCAAGCAGACATCAAAATAGAAATTTATCCTTTTAATATATCCCCAGTCTCATACATATCTCTAATATGTCGATAAATCCCGTGATCAAATTTATCACTGGCTGAAAAGGGAAGCGCCGATCAAAAAACTGCTCCTGTGAAATTATGGAAAAGCCACAAAATGAAAATCGGGTCCGGGCGTTGCTGGATGGGAAAAATTTAAATATTCCCTGGATATTGTCAGGATGACATGGGTTCCTTGCTTTTTAATTGGAACATACGGATTTTTTTCTCGTTCATTTTTAGATAGGAACGATGGTTTAATCCTGGAGCTCCTAGCTTCACGTATGAATGAATGGCGAACCTTTTTTCGGACCATTCAATGGAACCATACACGGAAAAACCAATAGAATTAAAATTCATAACCGGTAATTGAACAGAAATTAAATTCCTCCTCGTATAGTTAGTCCGGACGATTATTGGAGCAAGCTTATTGGTGAACAAGTACACTTTTAATTATCGTGCACGTAGCTTATTTGCTATGTACAGTAGACTCATTAGTTCCCTACATCAAACAAATTCTAATCGAGAGATTGGCTTCGAAGCGTTGGCTTTGAAAGCTTGAAAGCCACATCATCCGGAATTCAGGATGATAGATAGCCATAGTCTCTGGGGGTGGATATAGTCGATTTCTTGTTCGGAGAACCTCTAGTGAATACCACCGACCATATTGCTTGATGGGTATTTTATCCAGGATTCTATGGTAAGTAGGTCACCGTGTCTCAATCATATTAAGCTTGGCGAGCTCCGTAGTTTGTAGCTTAGCAACTTTTGATTCTAGTTCTAAGATATTCCTGATATCTTTGGATTAAGTTGCGATAGAGTGGCGGTGGTTATCGGGATTAGTACTAATCTAGTTCATTTACAGCAGTTTAATAACTGCTGGAAATTGGGACAGTGTTATTAGCTATCTGAACTATCCAAAAGACATTCCAAATTTTGCTCCTTCATCATTACTTCATTCAAAAATATCTTTCCACTCCCCAAACTTCCACGAATATAGTTAAAATATTAAATCAAGAGTTTATAAGGATCACTTGTTATTGGCGAAAAAAGTCATTCAACAAATTAAAACGTCTTTGCCATAACCGTTTATCCTCCCTCGCAGCTTTACAAATCGACAATACACACTGAACTTCCATTCAATTTTTTTTCTCGACCCAATCACGTAAAAAATCAGCCCTCTTTAAAAAAAATATTTCCATCCCTCGAATAAACTTATGAACTTCCACCAAATTGAAGTTGTGTTTTGTAGGCCATTCAGAAGCAACAAAAGGCGAAGTTTTCAGTTCTCGCCATCTTTAAAGAAAATATTTTTAATTGACTTCGCAGTTAGCTGCTGTTCATTAATGTTTAAAATTTCAATATTCATGTGTTGCCAATTTATAAGGTATAATTTTCAAAAGAAACTCCTTGAGGGCAAGCATCCCTTTCGCTCTACACTCTTCTCAACGCCACTAACCTCCAAGAGTATTAAACTGCATCCCTAGTACATTATCTTTAAAAAGTTTCCCGTTTCGAAAATTTATTCCCTCCCACCTTCTCTTTCCTTAAAAAGACACCTGAACTGGGATTATAAGGCGGATATTCCTTTAATTTTAAAATCCGTTTTTACAGTCAAATAGTCCTAAACGTAAAGCAATATGGACTTCAGACATATCAATATTTCCAATTGAAGTACTACGCTTTCTCCAGTCAACACAGAAACCAAACTAACAACATGCAGGGTGGAATAGCAGCACGAAGTAACATTGAAATAAATTAAGTCATACTGAAATGTCAAGCCCAAGTTGGGTCTGATATTTCAGTATGACTTCATTTATTTCAATGTTACTCCGTGCTGCTGTTCCATTTAATTCGTGGCAATCGATATAGCCACTCAGGAAACAAGTTGCTATTTATATTCGAGCTATATGAAGGAGTAGTTGCCATGCGTTTGAAGGCTCATAGAACTCAAACCCTGTGATTAATATTTGATTTACCTGTATAGCACCAAGTACGATATATGTCAAATTTTTGAGGATTTGGGTAGGGAACGAAAGTAGAAAAGATTACAATCTCTGAAGTTCAGGGTGTGAAGGTCGAAAAGGGTGGTACCCAAAAAAATTATTGCATTTTCAAGAACTGCTAAGAATAGAATGCTACCATTGAAGCACAAAACTCAAATTTTCGGTGGTAAAAGCAACCAATTGGAGAGGGAGTGTTTTTTTGGTATCTCAAGAACGGCTTATGCTAGAAAGTTTAAAATTGGTATATATATTACAGGAATAATTTTAGAAAAAAAGGCTTTGACGTTCGGTGGTGGGACAAAAAAAATCTAACAAAAGGGTTTTGTTCAAATTTTCACGAGTTCTGTCACATCTCTTAGGACTATCGAGGTATCGTATTTTTTTTTCTACAACTTTTCATATACCATAAATGTCTCGAAATTGTGTTCCAAATTGTATTCCAAATTGTTTTTTTTAAGGATACCGAACTGGACTTAGGTGGTTAGTTTTTAATCCAGTCAGCTTAGGGATGAGAGGTCAGAAATCGGGACGAGTATGGCACTGTACCTCTAAAGCCGTATCATGTAGTTGTTTCCACTTTCACGAACTCCAACATATTTCTTAGGTATAATAAAATACATAGTTTGAAATTGAAGGGGCTTAAATATAATATAATAAAATATTTTTAAAGTTTTTAGATATTCCGCCCTCAATGCAGCTTTGCAAGTTTTCCAATATCTTTTGGGTTTGATGAGACCTCAAATTCGCTTTTACTTCGATGGGCTTTATATACAATTTATTATACCTCTAAGGGGTTCTAAAATTATTGTGTTCGTTTTTACGATTTCCGACATATCTCTTGGGTCTCAAAAGATTTTGACAGAAAATTGTTCTTTAAACCTGCTTCGAATTTTTTGATGTAATATTTAACCCCGAAGGGATTGTGGATGTGTCCTTGTATTTTTAATAAAATTGAAGAAAAAACAATAAATTAATAAATAAAAATCTGGCAATAGTCTGGGCCCAATTTAATAATTTTTCGGGGCAAAGTCTGGGAGTGGTTAAAGTGAAATATAAAAGTGATTTAGCCATCTAAATAAATAGCCTAAATATACTATATGAGATGTTAAGTTACTTAGTTTAAGTGGCCTGTACTCTTTAGTGCAATATTTTCTTCAAATAGGTATTTATAAAAGTTTTTGTGTTGATTATTCAAATATATATTCAAAAAATACAAAACGTTTTCTTCTATTCGAAATTAGTCTCAAATTTTCCTCCCCAATGCATAATTTATGACAAAATAAGGGAACAATGTCCCTAATGAAATTCTGTTATGCTTTCAATAATCCTTTCGCGAAAACTTCGTAAACTACTTAATGGCATCTTGCGAAATTTCTATTTTGCATGCCAACTATTCCGCCCGAAAAGTTTCCTATCTTTGACTACAGCTCATAAAACATTTACTTGTAAATAACCAGAACTTGTGTTGTAGTTTGCTAAAGAAACAGCATTAATGAAACAATAAATCCCAGGAAAATTGTCTGTAGTGTATACTTTATGGTTATATGAATGTTAACTAAGTACGTAAGGGGCTCCCACACATACCAATAGTCGGTTGAAAGGAAGTCTTCTAGTCTTTTATATTTTATGGGATTTATAGCAAAATCTTTTTTAAATACAAGCATCTTAGGAACTATTTCGTTTACGGTAACTGGCCCATACCAAGGTATACCAAGGAGCAAGTATCCTTTCCACTACTTCTATACAGTCTGCCGAAATGCATAAATCGAAACTTTCTTATCCCGACTTAACTCAAAGTAAATTAAGTAAAAAGTAAGCAAAAATCCGCATAAATAAAATCAAGATAAAATCAAATCACTTAATGGAAAAAACCGAACGCATTTATTACAGCGAAAATCTCCTTTTCCGACCATTTTTTTTACTCCGTTTCTTTCTCTATCGGATTGCTTTTAATCAAGGCTTTTTCCTAGGAAAAGCTGATCTAACTTCCTTAATTCCGACAATAAAAAAAAGTATAAATTCTATTATAAAATATGCCGGCTAAGAAGCGGAGTGTACGTGAATGCGGAAAGTTTTCGCCGGCGGTATTATGGTTTTCAATTTCTTTACATGAACGATTCCAAAGTTTCTATCGGGATAAGTTCTTCGTAGATTCAATGAGGATTTAAGAAGTTGGTAGCAAAAAAAATCAAAAAAAACATTTGTTTTAAAAAGATTATAAGTTTATATAAAGATCTCGTTACGAAGTATACAAGATAAACCAACCTTTTTCTTTTTGGCGTAAAATGAGATTATTTAAAAAAAAATCTTTCAGTAGTTTGGGCAGTAATTTTTTATTTTTTGAACAAACTTTTAAGGTTGGGATCTTGAAAACATTTTTGTTTCCTGTTTACTTTATGAATAAACAAAACAAGTCCTTTTCTCCTCATAAAACTAGCCCTACTTTAAGAAGTCTGGCAAATATGCGGAGAAATCATTGATCGCTTCCCTAACGTACTACACAGTAAAAAAATTTTACTACTTTAAAAGTAGGCAATGGGACGCCAACTTTAATTATAGTAAAATTACACTGCATTGTGTACGCTACACAATAGTGTGTAAACTTGAATTACATGCTAATTCTGTATACTTTACACACTAGTGTGTAAAAAAAAAAAATTTAAAAAATTTGTTTTTTTTTCCTGCTTGCTTGCTACGAATTTATTTTCCTTTAAATTATTTTTTTTTGTTTGAAAAATTAGAATGCACACTCTCGGATTCGAACCATGGACCCGTCGCACATAAGTCCGATACGCTACCACTCGGCCACCTGAGCGTTTCTGAAACATGCTTAAATCATCAACAATAGCCAAGAATGACGTAAATTAACCCTTACTATATAAGAAATAGTACTTTTACATAAATTCGCTTAATGTTCACACAACGCCATTGAATTCTGCACAACGTACGTACTTTTATGTAATTTTTTCAGAAAGCATATTAGTTCTTTACATTTACGTTCTAATTGTAAAATTACATTGACCCAACAGTAAAAATTACTATACAAAAAATAGTACTTTTTCTGAAATTTTTTACTGTGTAACCTCATCAAAAAATTTAATTCTTACAATATACCATTATTTTTTGATGAATGTTTTCACAGTACATTTCAAATTGAAAATACAAGGTTTTCCGGTGAATACTGTTAAATTTATTTTGTGTGACGTTTCGGACTCGACTGAGTCCTTCATCAAACTTGACAAAGGACTCAGTCGAGTCCGAAACGTCACACAAAATAAATTTAACAGTATTCACCGGAAAACCTTGAATTTTCAATATACCATTATTTTTTTCTCGTTGCTTTCCACTTTTCTTTAATTTGTTACTTTTAGTTACCAATTCTTTCTTTTTTGACTTTTCTTATAATTTTTTTGTATTTGCATTCATTTTTATTATACATACATAAAACACCTCATTCAACCAACTTTCTTCATCTTACATTCTCCAATTTTACAAATTGAAGATAACACTCAATTCGTGACTTAGTATTCGCCACTTTTCGACCATAAGCCGAAGAAGTGTCGAAATTCGTGAAAACAAATTTAACCTCCTTTACCAAAAATAGCGCAATTAACTTAGGCGACCGAATAAAAGTCTTTCTAAAGTCCAAAAACCAATTTCATATCTCCTTCAACCTAAAAACTATGCCAAAATATTCAACCTCTTTTTATTGCTTCGGGGGTTGAAAATTTTAAGAAATATTTAATAGATTTTTAAGCGTTCATATCATACAAAGAAAATAATTTAAAAAATTCAATATCGAAGCGGACGTAATGAAAATGGCTGAATTCGTATAGAAATTATAGTCCAAGAACAAAGTTTACATCTCTTCCCTAAACCTAAAAAATACAACATAATTCATAAAACGTATTCAACCTCTTTTTATTGCATTGCAAACACTATGTGGTCTGTACACATATTTTGCGAAAATTTTCTCTAACACTCAGAAGTATTATTTCTTTCAGACCGAAAAGATTTCAAAAAATCTGTAAAAACATATTCAACCTCTTATCGTTACTTTAAGGGTTCAGTATTAAAAAAAAATCGACTTTGCTTTTTAATTGATTTTATAGTAATTTTCTTATAAGATCTGGCGGAATTCGTTTCCACAGCCTAAGGGAAGAATGTGTAGAATAGTTTAGAAGCATATTTTCTGAATAATTTCGGACTGGAAACTCTATTCTCAAAAACCAATGGTTATGAATTTGTCCCCATTAATATTTATATGTACGTCTACTACGTCAAAAAACTTTGTTTGCCCTCTTCATCGTGATTGCAAATTGAGACATTTTGTCATCAGCATTTTACGATCTGTAGTACTACGAAAAGGTTTGACTAAAACGGTCCTAAAAAATTATGTTTTAAAACTTGCTCGGTTTTCTTTTTAAAAACGCTTTTACCGGATGTCATTACAATCCATAAAAATTCTCACCGAAATCTCAATGTCCTTTCCGAAAAACAGTTTTCCGATGGCGAAACTAGGTCAATTTATTTCCGAATCGTTCACTTTTTTCACAGCTCATCCTGCCATCGGATAAGTGACGCTATGACAAGAGAAAGTTCAATTTGTTTTTTAGAGTCACGGTTATTAGATATCAGGTCCTTAAACCGCTCAAAACCATATGTTCTCGCCTTCTTATAAGCAGATGACGGCAGATAAGCCGTAAAGATGCGGCAAGGAAATCTTTCTTGTGTTTCGAAGGACGAAGATGGAAGCAAGTCGAGTCTCTGTTGTCGAAGTATTGCCATAAAGTGGGCTCGTAATAGCAGGCGGCGCAAGCAATGATCGGTTTTTATGGCCATGTCCAAATCCATTAATTATCCATAAAATCTTGGCCGAAAGGATCCTTAGGATTCTGTTCGGGTCGGTTCGGTATCGATGGAGCAGCTATGACACTTATGTTTGTGCAATTAATTGAACGTTAACGTTTATTTCGAGTGGGACTAGTCTAAGGTCATAGTAGGGAGTTGGGGCTGGGAACAATGCCTAGCACAATATAAGGCTTCCTATAAAACTGAAATCTATTTCGGAAGAATTTAGTGCACCGAACCAAAGACCTACGACTTCATCAATTTTCCTTAATGTACAGACTACACTTGGAGATTTATCACA
This sequence comes from Beris chalybata, assembly GCA_949128065.1. Classification (NCBI taxonomy): domain Eukaryota; kingdom Metazoa; phylum Arthropoda; class Insecta; order Diptera; family Stratiomyidae; genus Beris; species Beris chalybata. Next base: position 8,048,888 of record OX421897.1, read on the forward strand.
ATTTTTGCAGATTCAAGTCATTTCCTCCAAACGATGACATCTATATATTCTAAGACGAGTATATGATGAAAAATTTTACGGTCAACATAATTTTTGTGTAATAAGTCCGAAACCATATTTTTCTTATGTTTTGCTACGGTGATAAACGATGAAAATAAATCTTGTTATGAAAAGTTTATTACGGCCCAGTAATATGCTGTCCGAAGTACGGGTAGTTTATTTTTTAGGTCAAAAGAAAAGAAGGAAAATGGTTCTTTATGTTTTGTTCCCGATTTTTAATGATAAAAGCATTTTTGGAGCCGGAATAAAATTAAATTCATTGTCGAACCATTAGGAAAATCATTCGAAACTACTTCCTATAATCGTATACAATGAAATTATGCCATTCGGTTAGCGAACAGGGACACTATCCTTTCATTAAAACTAAACGAAATTGCAGCTCTAAACGTTAAAATAGAAATTTATTTTCATGTTGGCCACAAGTCGATCTGCATATATTAGAATACTAATGAATTTAAACCTCACGCTGGGCGCCAAATTTGTCTCTCTGGTGAATATTCTCTTGAGGACTAGCTACTATTTTTTTTAGCTTACTAATGGATTAAAATCCCCTTTGTACGCTGAATTTTAAATTTTTTTCCTATCTGAGCGCTGAAGTTTTCGGTTATTGTATTTAATTTTTGTTTCTCTGATAAATATCGAATTTAAAACTACTTTTTATCTTAATAATTAATTTAGACCCCACATTGGACGCTGAATTTTCTGTTCTTTTGTTTCCATGCGTTTAAGTTTTCTGCTGTCGTATTTCATTTTTGAATCACTTCTGAATATTTTCCCGAAGATATAACCACCTTTTAAAACTTTTTATACTAATTTGAAACCCCACATTGAGCACTAAATTTTTTATCCTTCTGCATCTGTGCGATGACTGTTTTTTTTTTTTAGTATTTTATTTTTATATCTCTTGCGAAAACTCTCTTGAAGGTGCTAAATTTATTTATTGATATATTTAAACCCCACATTGGGCGCCGAATTTGTCTCTCTGGTAAATATTCTCTTTATTCCATTTCCCCCTTTGTACGCTGAATTTTTAATTTTTTTTCCTTCTGTGCGCTAAAGTTTTCGGTTATTTCATTTTTATTTCCCTGGTGAATATTCTGTTGAATATATAACTAAATTTTTTATCTTAATAATTAATTTAGATGCCGCATTGGACGCTGAATTTTCTGTTCTTTTGTTTTCGTGCGCTGTTATTGTATATCATTTTTGAATCACATTGTGTGCTAAATTTGTTATCCTTTTGCAACTATTTTCTGTTTTTGTATTTCATTTTTGTATCTCTAGTGAATATTCTCTTCAAGATACAAATACTTTTTTTTAACTTGCCGATAAATTTAAGCCCCTCATTGGGCGCTGAATTTTCTGTTCTTTTGTGTCTATGCTCCGAAGTTTTCGATTATTGTATTTCATTTTTGAATCTCTTGTGAATGATCTCTCGATCACCTTTTTTAACTTTCTACTAATGTTAAACCCCACATTGGGCGCTCAAATTTTTATCCTTCTGCATCTGTACGATCGCTTTTTCTGTTTTAGTTTTTTACTTTTGTATCTGTAGTGAATATTCTCTTGAAAGTATAACTACTTTTTTATTCACGGATATATTGAAACCCCACATTGGGTGCTGAATTTACTGTTCTACTTTTATCTATTCGCTAAAGTTTCCTCTTATTGTAATTAATTTTTGAATCTTTTCTAAATATTCCCTCGAAGATATATATAACCACATTTGTTCGCTTTCTACTAATTTGAAGCCCCACATTGGGCGCACAATTTTCTATCTGTGCGATGAAATTTTCTGTTTTTTATTTCTTATTTGTATTTCTTTTTTGTGTCAAAAATACTAAGAATATGTTTCAATTATTAGAAAAGATAAGAATAAGTCTAAAGAAAACCAAAGAAAGAACTAAAACGTATCGATCATCCAGGAAAAAAAAACTTTTCAAGTTAAAAAGAAAACAAAAACTCAAAATGCAAACATAATCTTTCCATTAAATCTGAAATTTAAAATATTATAGTAAAACGAAATAAACTTAAACTTAAACTAAAAACAGAAACTAAAAACAGAAACTAAAAACAATCAAAAACGTGCAATAATAAAATTAAATCGTAAAATAAAACAATAATTACAATCATTTGTCTAATTTTTTCTTCAAGAGGCTATAAAAAAGCAAGTAGTTTGAAACTTAATAAAATTCAATCATTGAAGTCTGAGAAATTTAGATAAAATGGAAAGAAGAAAACTGCAATTAACGTAATTAAATCCTAAAATAAAAATAATAAAGCTGTCGTTGCTCAAAATAAAAGAAAACAAAACTTTTAAACTCTATAAGAAACTTGTAAAAATATTAGTTATGTTCTCTAATTTTATTGTTGTGCAGTTTCGGTAATGGATTACGTTTTCAAATTATGTTTCTCAGTTATATATATTATTTTATTACAGTTATATTTTTTATGCCTTAAACTATTTTTTTAATATTTTTTATTATCTTATATTTTTTATTTACTTTTTTCATTTAATATTACTATTTGTTGCTTTAATTTGTGTTTATATTTTTTTATTATTATTTTTGTTGTTTTTTTGTTGAATTTTTGTTGAATTTTTGTTTTCCTTTTTTAAGGCCGAGTCCTCTATCTATTTCATGCTTGATGAGCAGTGTCGTGGGAAACATCTCTTCCCTCACATTTTGCTGAAAAATATCTAAAATGTGTTTTTACTAAATCGCGCACAAAAATCGTGGAAAAAACTATGCTTCAAGCTAATTCTTTGGTCTAAATAAATATTCGCATGAATCTCTTCGCGAATATCTCACATAAGAATGAATTGTTAACAGCACAAAAAATGCAAGCGAAAAGCAATCAAGAAGAAGACACATGGAAGCAATTTGAAAGTTGCATCTATGAGCGTTCATTTCATTCTGTAGTAAGTCCACTGTGGCGTCATGAAAAGAAATTTTCCGAACCAATTATATCAAGAAAATAAAACTTGATTAGCTAATGGGAGCGGGTCAATTAATCTAATATATAAAAATACAACAGTTTTTTGCTGGGGCCGAATGAAAATCTACACCTGTGAACCGTTCCCATCCAAATTTTGCATGTACATTCTCGAGACAACCGGATAGGTCGAGAACATAATTATATTCCCGAAATTTGGTTCATATATATGTTGTAAAAAGTTTAATTTTTCATAAGATTAATCCTTCACGGGACAAACCCGCCAAATACCCTGGCCGCTAGTACGCAATAAATTTATAGGAAACATAATAATAATAAATTTTCAATATTTACCAATTGCTTCCTCTTGTTGAATTATCACACCACGCCACTGGTGATGAGAGTACTATGTATGAAAAAGAGGAAGAAGAGAAGAGGTTGTGATTTGAACCTATAGCTTCAATCGATTTCCAGACTTAAACATTTTTCAACACATTTTCACTTTGAGCCCCGAAATATATACCAGCCTCTTTAAATTATTTCACTGACCGCAAAACCGTTTTTATCACAAGAATTTTCTTTTTTATTCCAATGAAAATTCACAAAACTCTTGGCTTGACCATGTCCACGCAATACCTCTCCTTTTTTCTGTATTTCTACTACATCCGAACAGGATTTCAATTCAATTAAATCCTTTTAAAAAAACCCTGACCATTTAAACATCCTCGTCATGTTGAACTACTCTTTGAACTTTAAAATGGGTAACCTTTTTCACAATCCGTACAGAGAATGATGTAACATTTTTCGGTTTTAACATTTCATTTCGCTGATAGCATACCTAAAACGAATTTTTCTGATTGCACTTTTGTATACTGTCGGATAGAGAATTTCGAATATATTCAGGTAAAGAAGGTATCTCTATCTGAAAATTCCGACACTCACCGTGTAAGTTGTTTATGTGATTCGACCTACGATAGAATCCTCCCTTTCATGGGGGTAGGTACATCATCAAGGTAAGTACATTTAATCGAAAAGAAATCTCTTCTGAATACCCACTTCTGGGATGCCATAAGCAAATTCCCAGCCAGAACCTTTTCGTATCTATAGTCTGGAAGCACGTGTATGGTGTGCTTACATCATATACTCGTAGTACATGTAATACCTTCTCAGGTATCTTGTTATCTGGGTAAAGAATTAGTGTGTGACCATGGTTGTTTTTCGGTTTGATATTCATGAAAACACTTTCAGATATTGCTGCGAGGTGGATTGTGTTATGAACTGTATTATCATGTGATGCTCTTTTTTAGCATCAAATGACACCCTTAAATACCATAAGGACGTTTGTGATTTTAATGCAAATCTCTTGCATATTTGAGGGTTTTTTTCAGCTCGGGTTGCCATTGCTATCTGAGCAGAGTGCAGATTCTGTGCAATAAATAATGCATGAATAAAGTTTAATGCGAATGAATTTCAGATTATGTTAAAGGATTCGGGTTGTCCTGTCAAATTGCTCCTCTAAAGTGGATTGTGGGTTAATAAATATTCAAAAGATAACGCCACACTCTCTCGTTCTCATTGTGTTTCTTTTTTCTCTCTCTCCTTTATTTCACTCTCTATCTATTATATCGCTCCCTTCTCGTTCCGCCTTCCACATTACGTTCTCTCACTATATCTGCCCCCTCTCCTCCATTAATCTCTCAATTCGCCCAAGCACACTGCAGTTTCAGTATCATCAACCCGTTATCTTCCCTTTATCTTTAATCTTATCTCTCTGTGATGTCTAGTCTCTCCTCCGTCTCTCTTCTCCTATCTTCCATCATCGCTTTATTTTGATAAAATTGAAAAATGAAGAATTGATGATATCCATTTCTTAAGAACAGAATGGTATACCCTTTGCAAGTCCTGGACAGGTTTCCTATTCATAAAAATGTGTTTTTCAAAATTGATGATGCCAAACTCAACCAAGCGCTTTTGTAATGCTAATCGTCGCAATTATGAATATGGCGCTAGTTTTCATTTGTCAGTTGCACATTCCTTCCCATTCTCAATCTGGCTTCTTAATTTTCTCATCTTTCGTTGTCCTAAACTAATCCGAACAGTAAACTATTTATTTATCATAACCGCTTTCATCAATTTCCGTCCCAATTACGATCAATAACTGAGGACATTTCCGTAAGAAAAAATAGCTCCCAAAGCTCCTAAAAACAACGACAAACGGACCTAATATTCCTCTATCGGTAGTAGGCAGTCAAGATAAATTGCTTTTATTACATTATTTTCGAGTGGTGAGATGAATGTGACAAATTCTTAAGATAAATCAATGTTAGAGGTGAAGATAAACAGCTAAGAAAGTCGAACCGTTTCGTTAAGTTCTTTTTTTCTATTTTTGCCCTGAATCTTTGGGGCCAGTTAAATCTACCTACACACACATGAAAGTTTCAAAAATAGCAAATTTTCCTACCCTTCCGTAAAAAGGGGAAATTCATCCACATCAGTGAACAAATTATCAAGTTTGCTGATGTGGAATTGTGATGAAATATATACCACATCAGTAACTCATCATGTTGCTGAAGGGTTTTTTTTCCGGTCTCACAAAGAGGAGGTTATAAAAGGGCTGGCGAAATTTCTCACAATCAATCACGTAGTTTAACGCTTGAGAATATTGATGGGGAGGAAATGGGCTTGTTTGCTGTTTTGATTTGTTTTAAAAGTGGTCAACGTTCGCTGTGATATCTCATGGCTTTATTGAAATACTTCTTAATTAGGGTTCGAAAAAAAGACTTTCTTGTTAGGCTTGAAATCATCGCAGTCTTTTGATCAACTGCCATTCACAAATTTTCTTCAAAATGGTCTATGATCGGCATCGTTTATCTCCGTTGGTATTTCCCATACAAAACTACTTGCAAACTTTATACATTCTCCTCCCAGAATGCACTGTAACTCAAAACAAAATCTTCAACCAGAAAGTTTAAAATTTACACGAATTAATTTCGAGTAAACAAAACTCTTACACTAAATAATTGTTCGGAAATTTTGCAGTATCCATACTATAGGTTTTCGTCAGAGAAATACTTAAGATCAAGTCATTCGGGTAGCTGCCATACAAATTTCATTAAAAAATTTGTGATTGCGTTCGTTTAAACACGGTATAATTCCATTACAGGCGATTACACTAAAAACCAATAGAAGAAACATTTTGCTACCTCGCCAGACATAAGAGATATGAAAAAATTCCTCATATCAGAAAATTTTAAAATTGGTTTGTAGGCGAATAGGAAATAAATCTGTATAAATAAAACCCTATTAAATATCTCATGTCTAAAATTGTAAAAAGTTGTGCGACCTCCTTAAACTTAATTGGGGGTTGAATATCCAAAAATCCTGAAATTGGTTTTTAGCTTATTATAAAGAAATCCGATGAAAGCAAAAATTAATTCAATGTCCTATTACTCCTAAAAGACATGAAGAATATCCTGTTTGGATGATAAGGAAAAAATCCTGAAGCACTTTTTAGATGAATATGTGAAAAGCCCGTGGAAGTAAAACGTTTTTCAATATCTCATCAGAATTGAGTGATATGACTGAATTCGTAAAAATATATACATCCCCTTTGAGGTCAAATTTCAAGAAAATCCTACCATAGCCACATACTTAGTGACGAGCTCCGTAAATAGTGGTATAATATTCGATGCTTGAGAATGTTGTGCTATAGGTTTGATGCGTTGGTGCTTTCGACGATTTTTTCGATAGAACTTCTTCGTTCAATTGAAAAGAAGTGTTCGGGGTGCTGTTTTTATTGGCACCAGTTCGAGCACATACTTCAGAGCATAGACATCCTTCGGGAGTTTATAGTATTATCTCGTCTCCACTATACAAAATTTAACATATTGATGTTTTGTAATATGGTTAGTTGTCCGTCGACACCGGCAAGTTACAAAGTTTTACTTCAATCCGCTCTAAACATATCAAAATTTATTGAATAGTTCATGGATTAATCGTAAAGGTTGACTTTATAATAACAACAAGTACCGCAACTACAACCCCGATAACCCACAACCCTTAACCCTTAACGAAACATGTAAGAGTATAGCGTGTCTTACAGTCAACAACACTATTTATGTAGTAAGCGGATCCGCTCTAATCCTCCGATGATATGATAGCCTTCGCTTTCATAAAGAATTCGAATAGAAGTTTTCCTGGGAAAATTTAACCACCCTCCCAAAAAAAAGAACTTCTCAGCTTTCTTGTTTACTTCTTCGAGTCATAGAAGTATGGCAGGCATATTTCAATCCTTACGCAAACCTATTGAAAAAAGAAATGTGTATGCGACTAAAGCAGATCAACCGAACACAAATATCAACACAAATGGGAGAAATATTCACGAATTACGTGGAACCTACCCCAAGGGTGTTCTTTCCATCCGCAAATAGGTTCAAAAGTTTGTTAGGATCTCTGTTCACCTTACGTTTGTCTGTTAGCTTTTTAGCACATTTTGCTCGTAATATTCGCTTAGGTGTGCCAAGACATGGCAAGCCTAGACCTTCATCCCCTATTCGCTATAACCTAATTAATTTGCCTTCTGGGAATAAAGGGAGAATTTTTCGCGAAATGACGAAACGGTAAGGATTCCTAGGAGAGGAAGGACACGGTTATACCGTACATGAAGTATGTTATTTTGTTAAGCTTCTGATATCATTTGTATAAATAATTCAATTTCGTTGAGCTACCCCCTTGGCTCTAGTATATTTTTTTTTTAATAATAGTCGTATTTTTAAATAAGGACGAAACCTCATCAATGGTTTTCGCGGTTCTGTTTTCATTTTGGTAGACGCATTACACAGAATTGAACGGGGTTGATTTATAGGAATATAGCAAAGAATAACATCCTGGATTTATTTTAATTTTCTCCGTTAAAGTCGACAGGAACTGCTTGTGTTCACCCCAAAACAGGACGTCGAAGCTACCAAATTTACTTTCAGTCATCCTAAAAAGAAACGTTACCATTTCCATAGGAAGCTTTATCTAATTGAGTCAGTCGGTTTAGATTTAATGGCTCCATTAAATTTCGAAACACACCTTCGTCCTCACATTTCAGACGTTTCAGTTCATAAATCCAATCAGGGACTGGCTTTAGTAAACATACAACACTTTGGAGATGCTCGTAGATCCTGACTATCGGGCGGGGGTTTTTTTTTCTCAGTCGGAGGGGTGAACCATAAAATGAACTTGTTTCGGGCGGATTAAATTGGCACTTTAACACTAAAGAGTGTCGTTAGGATTATTGTATTAGCGGAAGGACATTTCCTATGAATAGGTAGGTCCTGTATTGTTGTACCGTGAAGCAATTACTGAACGTAGTTACGACGTTTAGATCGACTCAGTTCAGTAAATCACTCTCGCAAGGAGATTACAGAATCATTTAGCTGTTTGGCAAGGGTCAGGAATGGTGAAAAGAATTTACGAACTTGTTATGCCAGATTCGTAGCTGCAATTATTTATTTGGGTATTTGTGTTTCTAGTTAGAGAGATGTTGTGTAAAACGAGAAAACAAGCAAGTTGAACTTAAGGAGTCCTTAATAGAAAGGTGTACAGGCACTTCAGACCTAATTACCGATTCATAGACATTACTTCTGTGCTCTCGGAAATAATGGAAACTGCTATCAATCGCAATATTGTGGGCTATTTAACTCTATTTAACTCTTAACAGCTTAATATAAAGAAATGTTTGTTGTTTTCCGGCCTCAGTGAAGTGAAACCCCAACATAAAATCCCCGACTGTTGATTAATCGCTGTCCTTAAGGACATGACAATTGGAAAACCCTCACTGGATAGGCCAGTTGGTCCGAAGGAGCTGTTTCGTCATCGGATGACATAGACTCGTCAGAGCCGATGACTAAAAAAACAATGCCAAGTCGCATAATTTTCGTAAGCAAACATCTTCTTGGACTACAATATATAACAAAAAACTGAGACGAACGTAGTGAATCGAAAACAGTGAAATATATCATTTATGCAGATGATACTCTTCTTTTATATAAAGGAAAAGAGCGGGAACAACTAGAGTCAGCAATTACTCCAGTTCGGCCAACAACACCTACCTTGCAGCCGGGTTCGATTGTGAAATCCAAATTCTTTAAGACAGGCTGACTTTCTGGATCATAACGCAACGACAATTTACTGAACACAACTTATTTTTGATTTTGATCGTACCTCCCGCGTACCCCCCACGTACCCCTCTAATTTCCCATACACATTCTCGCTCACCATATCGTCAATAAGGATTTTTTTTTAAATCTGTTTTCCGATTTGAAAAGTAGACAACTGCACCTTTAATATAATGCAGTTACTTGTTAGAATCTGAGCCTTTAAATGTCTGATTTTGATCGTACCCCCTGCGTCTGGCATCCCTATCTTAATACAGACTGTTAGTGCTTCTGTTTGCCCCCTTTTTTTATTAAAAAAATTAGATGACTTAAGACTGATGAATTTGAACTAGCATTGAAAAAAAAAGGCAAATTTTAAAAATAATAACGGAAAATGGCCAAGATTTGTTAATTTTTTAAGGCACAGAATTTAAATTGAAATAAAATACGGAAAATGTTTTTAATATCCATGAAATTGGCCTTATTTGAAAGATGAAATTGGCGTAATTTCAAAACTAATTTTATTGCATTAATGTTTGAATATGATTTGGGCCATGTGGCCGACGCGGATTGCGCGTACCTGGCGTAATCTGAAAGTCAAATTTTCGCACATACTTCGCAGTAAATCAGGCTGTATTTCGACAATACCGTGTGAAATGTTGGCTTCCAAGTGCTCTATAGTTTCTGGGATGCGTATTATCGTTAAGAGTTTCTCGAATTGCAATTGAACTATGATTTTCAAATATGAACAATTTACAAACGTTGCTCAGGCGTGAGTCTATTCGCGCTTAATTGCACAACCAAACTAACCCTAAAACCACCGGGAACTGTCAAATCGGCTGTTGTAGAAAACAGTGCTACCAATTTAAAGTTTACAGCCTCTAAAAAAAAAACATCATTAATTAAGGTGTAGTAAATTGATGGTGTGGAGAGGAGGAACTTATATTTTTATCTGCAGAAAGATTTTTAGGAGTGGAGAAATGAAGAGAAAGATGTCGGTTGGGCCCATAGAGATATAGTTGGGCCACAGAAATTTTGAAAATATGTAAAACTAAAAATTGGAAAGTTAGTGTACAGAGACTAAGGTTTTTTAGCTGATTAAATTTTTTCTTATTCAAATCCGTAACTTGAAAAGTTTCACATTATTTTCTTGTCTAGTACTAAACACAATATTGAAGTTGCAAAGGCTCCAAACTACTCTCCAATATACCTAATTACCAACTGTGTCTATATAACTCAGTATTATTGAAATAAATGAACTATAAACTAGTATACAGAGAAAATTAGTATAGAGAAAATTAGTATATAGAAAATAAAGGTTCTGAACAATGTGAACTTAAGGATTTAAAGGAGAAATCGTAAAATACATCAGCCAATAGGTAGTGAGTGGTCTTAAGTTCTCTTAATTGTACACAATTTATCTTTTCTGGTATCTGATGGGTATCAGTAAGATACTCAGCCTCAATTATTTGATTCCCAAATTCAATCATTGTAACATTCAAAGTTCTAAGCCTAACATTCATTCATATTTCCCAAGCTTCTTCGCACCCGATGTTATACTTATGCAAAACAAGTAATCTCTTAAATGCCTGGGTGTTATTAAGATAAATGACGGCAATTAGCACCAAATATAATTACACCCCTTCGTAATATTTCTGAACATCAACTTAAGCTACCTACTACATAAAAGAAAGGTTATACAAGAAAAATTTCGACATTCTACTGCAATTTTTACCCTTACTTAGTATAAAATATAAATTACAACACCTCACTATTTTCTCATTACTGCGGGTTCGGTTTTATGACTAAGCTCGTGTCGGTCGTCGCAATTTAGAACGTTCTATTTTACAATATAAATTTTATCGTAATTAAGTTAACAATTCTAATTAGATCCCGGCCGGCAATCAGATAGACGAAGATTACAAATATTGCTCAAAATTGTGTATAAAGAGGTTCGTAATAGCTTAGTTATGACCTTAATTCGGTTTTATTGCTGACCAAACGAATGCGACAGGAGAATGGGTATAGGAGCTATAAAATGATAACTTTGCAATAGAGTGCTGAGAAGGCTACTTGTTCCGTGAAAATGAGAAGAAAATGCTTTTGATGTGGAATATGTGCGCCTGAAATATACTGTAAGTTCTAGTTGTACGTCCTTCCTTTCGTTGTCTGTAGCTATGTGGCTTCGGTTCCTTGATTTGATTAGAGTAAATGCATTTTGACATGGTTCTATTCGAGTAACGATATTATTCTAGTACAAAAACACACTTTTCATTTTTCTTTCATCTTACATTAGGAGCTGTAATGCTTACATCATTAATTCTGTAATCGTTACGAAGTATCCAGTAGCGTTTATATCAGTAATTCTGCAATCATTATTAGTAGACGATAGTGGGTTGGTGTCTATGATTTAAACATTGGGAAGTACTAGGCAGCATTCGTACTCGCTTCATTTTGCATTACCCGGCAGTGGTTACAGATTAATGTTTCGGAATGGATGCAATAATTGACGACTTATAATTGATTCCTTAAGTCATAAATCTACTATGTGCTGCTGGCTCTTTTATTAGATAAACATTACCATTACCTCGACTTTGCATTACTTTGTAAGCATTACTTGCATTACTCTTCGCATTACTCTTAGCAGTACTCTTCGCATTACTCTTCGCATAACTCTTCACATTACATTGGAAGAGGTAAACGTTTTTTTAAATAAATACAATGGCTACTGAGCAGAACGAGCAAGTCGAATTGGATTGTCGTCAAATCAACCCATTTTTAAACTCAAAGTTTCACTGTAACGTTGGTAATTTGTTCGCTAATTTTTCTCGTCTTGCTTGAGAGAGCCGCAGAAAAGTTTACGTGACGCTAATGTTACCTAATTTAAGATGAATTGAGTTCCCTCTGACAAACAATCAAAACAACAAAATTTCGACAACATTTACATAGAAAACAAACAAAGTTGGTAAATTCTGCACCAATATTTATCTACCGAATTTCACCACTAGGACACATTTCCTTAAAAGTGGAATCGCTCAAATTTCTCCGAATGATGAAAATGAAACAATTGATCACAGTATTGGAATGGAACGTGTAGCGCTACTAAACAAAGACAGAAAAAAGTTAAAAGATTGATTTACTAAAAAAGTATGGAGGCTGGAGGATTCGTTTTAGACGGTATTTGTGTGCTATGAATAGGTCTTATAGGTCGAGTACGGCATACAAAGTTAGTCCTACTCTTAGCCTGACTTTGTCTACAAGGATCTGCTATGTATGCAAAGACGAAAAGTGGAACTGATTTTTGAAACGTGCCGTGAATTTTTCGTCAAAAAAGTTTTCATGGAAGTTTTGTGACTTGAATTTGTATTGGTTATTCCATGAATGAAGTTTTTATTTTAGCCAAACATGTCCCATGCTCGTATCTACTGCATAGAATTAGAATTCAAAAAGTAGTTCCAAAACGCCAGGCATGAATATAACTTTCTGTCATATCGGTTCAATTCAGGCCCATTTTCTCTCATCATCTCGAAAAATCAATTTTCCCTACTTTCCTACTTCAAAGGACCGAAGTGGCTGTAAAAACCTTCTCCTGTAATTTTGTTTGTGCATACGATAATATATGACATATGTACATTCATATATGACAGTGTATGCATCATATATTCGAAATTATGTCAAGTGTTCGATTTTTATTGATTTCCCTTGATATTCGATTTGAAGGTGTCCTACAATCGACGTTCAAGTGTCATCGAAGAAGTACCACCCGTAAAATATATGGCGAATGGAGATAAGCTGGAGGGAGTATTTCAATGTGTTGTGTTCATGTGGACTTTGAGGCCAATTTTTGCCTAAGGCTTAAAAAATAATTCGATTTTGTCTGAAATCCTCTTTTATGTCCTTATATGTGTCATATGCTCTCTTTGTTTCCCTTTCTCAAAATGTATTTGTCTTATTTATTGAAGTAAGCTTAGGAAGAGTCTCTACAGCTAATGCTGACAATCATATTGTTCTTCTATGCTCCGTTGGCATGGAATTCAAAAAGTCCTAGAATTTGTTGATCACCCCTCATATTCAGCAGTGTTAGACATACTACTGGCAGCGCATTCCGCCATACGGTGGAGAATAGAGTAACCAAATTTGTTTTTTTTTATTTATATCAAATACTGTCTCTGCTAATAGATAGACACTACACCATGGCAAACTGAGCATTTTTGGCCATGGTTTTTTGCCCACAGCTGATTTTCAATAACAAACTGAGCCGAATTGGCTGCGGATTGTTTTGACAAACCGGAGGTGTAGGGATTCCTCCAAGCACCAGTGGTCTATTATGCTATACATCATAGATCTTTTCCAGTTTCAACCTAGAGGTCCTCACTCAGCTTTATTTCTTTTACGAATTTATCTAGTTGGTGTATGTCTATTTTTGCAATGGTACTATGGTCCGCAAAGTGTTCTCCGTCACTGGTTTCAAAATATCATAATAATAAATATAATAATATAATAATAATTATAATAATAATAATTCAGTATCAGAATCTTTCCATGAACTTTCAAATACGTTTCTTTTCTCTCTGTCCAAGGCTTCAAGGATGGAAAACTCCACCTTCCCACTACTAAGAAATAATAGTTCATCCAATAACACTCAAAAAACCAGCAACAACCATGTCCACTTTGACCTTTTTTTCTTCCGATCCTTTCATGTAAGTTACTGTCCAATTTCCAAACTAACCTGCAAAAATATTTGAGTATCCTTCTCTACCTATCTCTTTAACATTGCAATAAATTCCGGTCCATTGCGAAAAGGACACGCAACCATAGGCTCGAAAACATAGCACTACTGTGAGCTTAATAGACCGTTAAATATAACCTCGAGTTATATGGCCTTGGCGTAAATCCTCTCCATTCTGAAAGAGCATACGAAATAAAAACTTTTACTGGGACACCTTTTTTTCTGGATCGTTCGAAGATATAGAAAGTGGGAGCTCGAAGTGTAAGGACAATGAAAATGGCGACAAATCAGAAATCCTTTCGAGCATGAAGATGACAGAGCGGCGATTCCGTTCGGACTGGACAACTATGTTATGATAGCACCACAGGATCCCGAACGATAACAACAACAAAAAGCCAGCCCAGGCTCAATCAACTTAGCCTAGATTTCCTTCCTGCTGGATTTAATGGGTGCCTTAGACAAGACTAAGAGAAATTGTTAACATTTCATCGGACAACACAAATGAGATTTTTGCTGTCGTTCTCTGTCTGTCACTGCCATAACTTTACGCATAGATTGTTAGAAATTTCACAATGTTGACTGCGCCATCTACACAAAGATTGCCACCTTTGAGACTAGCTATACAAGAACCCCAGAGCTACCTGTTAGCTTATAGGCTTTTAACTAGCTCGCTTTTATAACTTTCATGTATTGTGTTTGTTTGTTTGTTTGTTTGTTTGGCGGCAACAAAATTCTATCAACGATTTTACTATTTATTAAAATTGTGACCGACAGACAAACAAGGACTTCAAGTATTAGGCCACTTCCTTTCATTTGTCAGACTTTCGAAACTGCTCCGGAAATTAATTCTAAACAATTCACTTCCCTTGCTTATGTTCGAAAGTGGGAAGGAAGGATTTTATTTGTTTTTTTGGCTGACTTCCAGATTTTGTATGACTTTTCTTGTTTAATATTCAAGGATATTTGCTTCCATTGTCGGCGGAAGTATTTGAATTTTTTTGCTTCCAGATTTGATTAGAGAATAAAATGTTGTTGTTTTTCTAAATTACAGATGCCAACGATGAACAACCGTTTGTTGAGAACAGCGAAAAGTCAAGCTTCGAACCAAATCTTTACCTATATGACGATGAAATCGATCAAAGGCCTCGAGTTTCTGCGTTTATATCATCGCTGGCAAACTACGAGAACACTATACCTGCTGCCACTGATCCTGATGCTAAACCAGCAGCTCCGTCTGCCCGAATGGGTAAGTATAGCATGAATGCCGTTTGAATGACAGGAAAAGAATGCCATTTTGAAAAATGTCAGCTGTCATATATTTGATGAACATAGCCTCATATTTTCTACTCTAATAGGTACGCTCATCGGTGTTTTCCTGCCTTGCATTCAAAATATTTTCGGTGTTATCCTGTTTATCCGTCTGACATGGGTTGTCGGTACTGCTGGTGCTCTCTGTGGCTTTCTCATCGTATTAACTTGTTGTTGTGTTGTAAGTATAAATTCCAGAAGAGCTTGAATAAATTTTTGTTCGCCAACCAGACTACAACAACCTACATAACTTTCAGTAATTTATAGATTGTTAACGTCGAATTTATTGAACTGAATGTAATCGTGGAGTAGCAATGAGCACATGAATAGATTGATATGATACATAAAGCTGTCGAGCAAGGAACGAGTTCGTAAACTACTAGATTAGGATGGAATCCAGTAGTGTGGCTCCAAAGAAAATGAACTAAACGATTATAACCAGTCTGCCTGCAAAATGTTTGTAGTATGGATCTAAATTCCATAAATATCTTGTTAGTCTTAGTTTTGGTCTTGTCTTCCCTGTCGATTGGGACTGTAGATGTTACGCATAGCCTCCACTTCCAGCCCTATAATTTTATGCTCGTACTAATTTGTTGATTCTGCTGGAAACCGTTAATCCTTGTTCCAACATTGTTAATGTTTGTTCTTTAATACGAAACCCAACGCTCAACTCTGTACATTGCGTAGTTCAGACCATGAATACCAGCTAGCGGAGTCTCAGTGCCATGCTCTACTTCGGTTTGTGTCTCCACTAAATCATTATGGCTGGCATGGAGTGGTACCCCTTTGATATTATTCTGTACTGATATTTCATTATGGATGCTTAACTTTTTTAAGGCTTAATAATGATGACTGGAGGACATCTTCTTCCCGGATACTAGTATCAAGAACATCTTTTTACTCGTCAGGGCTTTATTCCCAAACTTGAGAGTGCATTCGAAATATACTATTACCTCCATAGCCACACCAACCGGTGGTTTTAAATAATTTACTATACCTTGTTTGACTTAATCCCAATTAATGAATTTGAAAATCTGTTCCAGTTAAAAGTTAAGTTGTTAAGCTTTTTATTAAGCCTCGTTCAATATTTTAATCAGCATCTAAAACTTATCTTATCAACACACGTAAGGTGTGGCTTGATAGAGCACTTACCATAAAATAACCAAAAAAAAAATACTGTCGATTATAATCTCGAATACAAGCTGGCCGACCCAAATCAAACCCTTCTTCTAGTCATCCCTGCAAAACAGTTCCGAACACTTAAATAGATACGCAATATTTCTCACTCCCCTGCAATGGACCTACGCAACAAATCACCCGGATCCTTACAACTGATTTCTTCCATGACAAAAACCACCAGTTGTTCGGCTAATTTATCTCTTTCGAAAGGATCACGGAAGGGTAGTTCCAGTCTCCATCCTCCTCTCATGGACCGCCTCGACTATATCCAATAGTTTATTTTACCTGGTTCGCAATTAAGGCAGAGAATCAGTTATCCGAAAGTATTCCGAGCTCATTTCGAAGGACGAAGCTTAACTCTTTAGTGGTTAGCTGATTGGAGCAGTTGATTGGGTGGCTCCGAAATCCCCAGGACGAATATCCTAATGATTCCTTCGGTTTTCGATTCCAATCGGTATCAATCAGCAAAATCGAGTTCGGCCGACAGCTTTGATGGCACGAGCACGCTATATCCTTGATGTCCTTGGAGATGGGGGGGGGGGGGGGAGTATGCTGAACGTAATGCGAAAATGGGTTGAACGAAATGTCTTAGAGTTAAAGGAATGTGTCTTGCGATAGTCTTACCCTGCCGTTTACGGTCTTAATTAATCACTCCAAGTTGTTTTTCTCGTGCCATCCCTAACGAATTTTTTTAGCGATTTATTAAAGAGGTTCTTGTAGTCTGAATTGCTGCTACCCTTAATTTAAGTGAAGCTTCTTATGGTTTTTCCTGTATTCTTTTCAACTTTTTCAGACTATGTTAACGGCTATCTCAATGTCAGCAATCGCTACGAATGGCGTGGTGCCGGCAGGTGGGAGCTACTTCATGATATCCAGGTACACGATAATACTTCGTCCTTTTTTTTCCCGAAATAATGTTAATCTAATTTTCCGTTGATAATTTGACACGCAAAGGTCGCTTGGTCCGGAATTTGGAGGTGCTGTCGGAATGCTCTTCTATACGGGGACTACACTGGCAGCCGCCATGTACATAGTCGGAGCGGTGGAAATTGTACTGGTGAGTGTTGGTTTTCCGTTAGGGAATTATTATGATTATGTGTAAAACGACATACGAGGAAGCACTCACATGTATGTAGGTATCAGAAATGTAAGCACGAACTGCTTTCAATTATGTTTACGTAATTGGATTGGTTTGGACTAATTGTATTTGAGCACAGAGTTCTCATAGATACTGGAATTTATTGAAAATTAACTAATTATATAAGTTGGGAAAATAGTCAATCAACACGTAACACAGCCTCCTCAAAGTTGTTCCAGATGAATCAGAATCATAACCTTTTATCACACTCAAATCTTGTTACTGAAATCACTTTATTATTAATAATACAGTATTTTATAATTATGTTTATACTCTAGATGAACATATAGAGTATTATAAGTTTAATCCAGCCCGAAAAGTTTGTAACGCATAGAACCGAGCCTCGGACGAAAAAAAGTTTTATATTATTTTGTGTTTATTTTTGGCCAAAACCCCCAAATCCGTTTGCTGTCCGTCCGTCCGTCCGTCCGTCCGTCCGTCCGTCCGTCCGTTAGCACGATAACTCAAGAACGCGTTGACCTAGGAAGTTGAAATTTTGTCACAGCTTGTAAAATCGAAAAAGTAAGGCTAAGTTCGTTAATGGGCGATATCCTTCCACTCCTTCGGGTACCTCCCATACAAGAGTCCTTGAAACACGTTTTCCCAGTTATTGCTCGAATGCTTCAAGTTAGGAACTTGAAATTTTGCATACGTAAGGTTTAAAATGTTTGAATTGAATTTTCTGAATATGATGCAAATCGAGTGAGTCCTTCGTGTAGCAGCCTAGAAAAGTCCTTCAAAAATGTACGCTTTTTACTGATTTCACTATAACTCCAGAACGAGTTAAAGCAGGAATTTAAAATTTTACAGAAATTAGTTTTGTACCAAGACCAAGACGGAGTTCATTAATTAGCGCCATCCGTTGACTCCTTCGGGTAGCTGTCATACAAAAGTCCTTAATAAACATGTTCACCAATATTGCACGATAAGTTTAGAACGCTTTTATTTACGACTTTGAAATTTTATACACATTAATTTTATAATAGTCGAAGCTGAAACTATTAATATGAAAAATATCCCACGAGCCACTCATGTAGTTGCCATACAAAAATTCTGTAAAATATCCTAACTTACTTTATGGAAAGTTTCTACCTGTAAGTAAAAGGTCATGTAATAATTGCTTGTGCACTCCTCATTCTTTTGATATATTTCCAACTTAAATATAAATCGGAGTTCAGTATTTCATCTAGAGTATCATACGTTTGGCTTGCAGCCGATCGTGACTGCGTTATGTTTTTTTCTTTTCTTTTCTTGTCTTTTCCTTTCTTTTCTTTTCTTTTCTTTTCTTTTCCATTTTATTTTTCTTCTTTTTCACCTTTCGTTTTTTCTGTATTAGTGTTTTCACCTTTTTCAATTTTAGTAGTAGGTATAATCTCTTTTCTTTATTTTTATCGTTTTTCTTCTTGGCTTTGTTACTTCTACTTCCAGTTTCCCTTTATATTTTTTTTTCCTTATTCCGCCTGTTTTATATTTTACTATATTGTCATTTTTTTTATTTATTCTATAAAATTTTTCTTTTGCTATTTCGTTTTCATGTCACTTATTTCTACAACATTTTCCACTTTTGTTTTAATTCCTTCATTATTTTCTTCTGCCTTTACCTTTTTAAGTCTTCCTCTAACCTTTTTTTTCCTTTTGTTTGTTTCCTTCTGTTTTTTCGTATTTCTCTTTATGCTCTTCTCTATTTTTCTATTTTATTAATATATTTTACTATTTTTGAATATCTTTTGAAAGTTGTGGCAAGCAACTCAACGCGCGCACTATTACAAGCGTCGCAATATGGAAAACGCGCGCGTCGCGAATATCGCTTTGACTAAAATTAAATCCAATTTTGATCACACACTTCATCAAACTTTCCTTTGCCCTTCGTCTAAAAATTAAGTCTCAATCATCAACTTAATAGCTACTTAATTAAATTATGATATCTCTCCAACCCTAGCACATATTTTCGTAATATCTACGTTAAAATTAAACCTCATAAATTTTAATTCATATTTTTTATTATTTTTATCTTTGCAGACTTATATGGCACCATGGGCATCGATTTTCGGGGACTTTACCAAAGATGCCTCAGCTATGTACAATAATTTTCGAGTTTACGGCACGGGTCTGCTTCTCATAATGGGTAAATTCAACAATTTCCTAGCAATAAAAACTTACGAAACTTTTCCAATCTTCTTTCCAAGGTTTAATTGTCTTTGTCGGCGTAAAATTCGTTAATAAGTTCGCTGCAGTAGCCCTAGCCTGTGTAATATTTTCCATAATTGCCGTCTATGTTGGAATTTTCCACAACATTAACGGAAACGATAAGCTCCAGTAAGTAAAAAATTTTAATTTTTCATCTCCATCGTATCGATCCTCCTTCTAATAATAATTACATTCTATTCGAGCCTTTAATTAACAAGCCACTATTATTATCTCACCAAACGAAATTCTAAAATGCTTTTAATTAACATTTTCTATTGTTACCCCGGATAATTATGATCCCACATTTTAACGCTTCACAGTATGTGTGTCCTCGGTAAGCGACTACTTAAGGATATTCATATCGATAATTGTACCAAGGATGAGGGTGGACCGCTATGGAATTTATATTGTCCGCCTGAAAATGGTGGCGTTTGTGATGAGTACTTTAAAGGTAAGAAAAGTGAATGGTAAAATGTTCTTTTTTAATGACATCCTTTTTTTTCCCATTAATTAGATCATAATTTGACGAAAGTTCAAGGCATCAAGGGTCTATCGAGTGGTGTATTCTTTGATAACATCTTTCCATCGTTCTTGGAGGTAATTAATAATAATAATAATAATAATAAAAAATATGACAACAGTTCAGTTCTGCAGACCCGATTTGGGCTGTCGCGCCATTATTATTTATTTTTTGGGTTGAAGCACGGAAAACGTTTTATGCTGAGTGGAAGTTACTATTCGACTATCAACCTAAAAAAGTACCGTCTTCAGAAGCTTCCTGGTTATTCTCTAGATTGCGAGTCGACACTAACCTACATATACGCGTTCTAGACTTTTACCCAAAAATAATATGTTACGCCCAGACTGTTGGCGGATTTTTTTATGTATTTACTTTTTTCTTTATCATAAAAAGAGATGATTAAATATCGACATATAAAATAAAATATCAAAAATATTGAAATCCATTTTTAGGCGATTGTATCGAAAGTCCTATAAGTAAAATCTATTCAATATCAGACCTAAGTGATATGTCGGAATTCGTAAAAACGTATACAATCAGTTAACACCCTCTTACGAGTTGAATATTGAAAAAACCCGAAACTAATTTTTATATCACTAAATATAAAGCCTATGGAGGTAGATACGAATTTTGTATCACATTAGATCTAACATATTTGTCGGTTTTCGTGAAAACTTTCACCCCTAGGTGGTTGAATATCGCAAAATGATTAGATCCGTTTCTTTTTCCATTTTTTATAGCCTTCAGAAGTTAAAGCGAATTCGAAATGCCAACAGACCTAAGAAATATGTCGGAATTCGTGAAAACGGTTACAACCACTTTACACAGCGGTGAATAAAGAAAAATGTGTGAAAACTTTTTTGAGGGCTTACGTAAAAATCCAAAATTTTTAAATCTTAAAACCCTTTAGAAATCAAAAAAATAGTCGATATCTCATTAGACCTAAGAAATTTGTCGGAATTCGTAAAAACGTTCACTACCATTTTACATCCTCTTATTGGTTAAATATTGCAAAATCCTGAAATCATTTTTAATATCATTGGAATATATAAAGCCTGTAACTAAAAACGAATTTTGTATAAAATTAAACCTAACAACACATTTGTCGGTTTTCGTCAAAACTTTCACCCCTGAGGTGTTGAATTATTATACAATATTAAATCCATTTTTTCCCAATTATAGCCTTTAGAAGTAAAAGCGAATCCGATATCTCATTAGATCTAAGAAATATGTCGGAATTCGTGAAGTCGTTAACACAGGGACGTCATTTGTGGGGGCAGGGAGGGCATTAGCCCCCCCCTGAATTTTGTTTTCTCATATATTATATATAAAATATATATAAAAATATATACATTCATAACATCTTGCCCCCTCCCCCTCTGGAAAAAACTGAAATGACGTCCCTGTGTTAACAGTCACACTACATACACCCACTTAGGGAATATCCAAAACTTTGGAAAATCTTTTTTAGACGCTTATATAAAATGCTCGCAGAAGTAAAATTAATAAAAACATAAATTCGTGCAAATATGGAAAAAATCTCTTTGTGGATAACTTTTTGATCCTTTTCCCCACACCAATGGAAATCTTTTTTCTAATCAGATTACTTATGAACTATATGTGACATATGTGCCTAGTAAGTTTCAAATTTCTTGAATAAACCCTTCCTGATATATAGAAAATGGCACCAACCCCGTACCTTGCCACCCCTCTCAAGCATTTTATTTTTCTAGTATCCCTCTCTGGTTGTTCTATAAAGCCATCAATTTGTAGCTTTCTATTAGATTAATCATTATTTCTAATATCCGGACTTGCTCAACCTTGTAACTTTTCCAAATCCGAACTCAATCAATAACCACCCGCGAATAAAATCATAAATACTTTGTTTAACACGAAATTAAATCCACGTGTAAAACTGCTCCACTAAATTCAATTCGTTTTTTCAATTCAGCCAACAACAAAAAAAAACGAAAATAGGAAAATTCGTTTCATTAATAACACGGATAATCCACTTTACTATTAAAAGAGCGACGTAGAAAATTAAAGGGATTTACATTGCAAACAAGAGATTTTCCGACCATCGACAATTCAGTTTGTTTTTGTCCGCTCCCTTCCACGACGAAAATTGGTCCATAACGGTCTATGGTATCCATTGAAGATAGCATCAACATAGCCCTTGGCCTCCTTTTTTTTTAACCCAGCAATAAGATTCACCACCGGTTTTCATCCACTTTAAGGACAGAAAAAAGGACGGGAAAAAATGTAAAATCCACCCAATATGAAGGAAAATGGGGAAAAAAACCGTTTACAAAAAAGAAAAACGAACAGAACGAATATAAACTTTAGCATCAAACAGAGGAAATTGACCAACAAGGATCCAGTTGTCCTTCTTGGCTTTCCTTCCGACATATGACATGAATGTTTTGCAGTATATTCACATCTTCTTGGGTACGTTATGATATAAGAAAAGATACAGTAGGGATCGGTCTGTCTACTTTAAACTGAATGAGATTTTCCGGTTTTGAATTTCTGAATCAGAGAGTAAATCTTATTAATATTTCTTTTTCATATTTTTATATCCTCTGAGCACGATAAAAGGTTAAAAGAAAAATTTAAATTGGCAAAGTTAAATTCGAAAGAAGCCCTTATTATCAGAATTGTCTAACTTTTCGCAGTGGATTGCCGACTCCTCCCTCAATACCTTCCTACTTTCTTAATATTGCTATTAAGGTGGATTTTCCAATAAGCTTATGGAGCTTTAGCCGCCCAGTTAGAACTCTTTTCAACCCAAGGTAGAATAATAAAAGTTCGTCTTTCATATACAGTTTCCATACCAAATTTCTCTAAATAATTTGTTTATTTATCCGATTGAATTTATCATATCTCAAGAAGGTACCATAGAGAAATGCCTATAAAAATAAATACTTTTATTCGCCTGAACTAGCAATAGGTCCAGAATTCATTGAGCTATAAAACTAGAAATTATAATTTAAACTAATAATGGGTGCACCACTACGACTGGCATCTTTTTGAGGAGTGAAGGTGTAAGGAGGGAGGAGGGTGGAGCGTTTTAAATGAAAAATCTAGGTTTCTAGATCTCAGGAACCGCTTATGTTAGAAGGCTGAAAGTTGGAACTTATGTAGTACTATGATAGTGGACCCATTTACGGTTCAGGTATCTTAAGAGATACTAGGAGATTAGAAAGGAGTTAACATTTTTAAGGTTGGTTCCCATTGGGGTGAAAAACTTTAAATTTCAATATCTTCCGACTCAATTGTGCCAGGAAGATAAAATGTGGTTTCTGTACATAGAATTACCAGTCTAGTCTACTGAAGGAAGTGGGGCAACAGTTATTTTTCAAAAAAAAGAATCGTATCGGATTTGATCTTGAAAATTCTACAGGAGTTAGGATCAGCAGACCTCTAGCGGGGGAAAATGTTTGAGGAAATGAAAAAAAATCTGATTTTAATTTCTCAAAAGCCGCAAAGGATAGAAAGCTAATAATTGACAATTGTGTAGAGCCATTAAGGAGACATCCCAGAAAATATATTTTTTTGTTATAGCGGTACCAAGGTATGGGAATCCGGGGTGGTGTTTCATATCTCAGAAATGACTTATACCAGACAGTTGAAACTCAGTACCTACATATATGTAGATGTTCTACAAGTGTAACTGAAACTAACAAAAATATTTATATTGTCATTTGTGTACAAAGATGGAGTAATAAAAAACCGGCCACCACCACCAAATGGTCTAATCGTATGACAGATTTTTGAAAAAAAAATTGTTTAACTTATTTCAGAATGGCCAATACATTGCCTATGGTCACAAACCAAATGATATTGAAAGAATGCAAAATCCGACTTATAATCAAGTATTTGCTGACATCACAACAACTTTTACGATTCTAATTGGTATATTCTTTCCATCAGTAACAGGTGCGTAACTAAACACTTTTCTTTAGAATTGCGCTTCTATAAAAAAAAAAAATCTTTTCGTTCACCTCACCAGGTATCATGGCCGGTTCGAATCGATCAGGTGATCTTGCAGATGCTCAAAAAAGTATTCCTATTGGAACGATATGTGCAATTCTGACTACAAGTACTGTTTACTTATCGTGCGTTATGCTATTTGCTGGAACGGTTGACAATCTTTTATTGCGAGACAAGTAAGTGTCACTCAGGAGGCATAGGGTCCTAAAACAGACACTAAATTGTTTCGATTCCTTCAGATTTGGACAATCAATTGGAGGGAAGCTAGTGGTTGCTAATATGGCCTGGCCAAATCAATGGGTGATTCTAATAGGATCGTTTCTATCAACGCTCGGTGCTGGTCTGCAAAGTTTAACTGGTGCTCCGCGACTTCTACAAGCTATCGCCAAGGATAGTGTCATCCCGTTTTTGGCACCATTTGCAAAGTCTTCAAGTCGTGGCGAACCAACTCGTGCCTTGCTCTTGACTATTTGCATTTGTCAATGCGGTATTCTTCTCGGTAAGTACCTACAAGACAGTGTTCTTAAGCTATAAGGTTTTTAATCAACCATTTTCCAGGCAATGTCGACATCCTTGCTCCTTTGTTGTCCATGTTCTTCCTGATGTGCTACGGATTCGTTAATCTCGCCTGTGCCGTACAAACGCTCCTTCGTACTCCGAATTGGCGTCCTCGCTTCAAGTACTATCATTGGTCCTTATCGCTAATCGGACTGACACTATGCATTTCGGTAATGTTCATGACATCATGGTATTTTGCTCTTGTCGCAATGGGAATGGCTATTGTCATTTACAAGTACATCGAATATCGAGGGTAAGTCCTGTCCAATTTCTGTTTGAAAATTTCAAGACATTATTCCTTTCCTTCCAACGATAGTGCCGAGAAGGAATGGGGAGATGGTATCCGAGGTATGGCTTTAACAGCAGCCCGCTATTCACTTTTACGACTCGAAGAAGGACAACCCCATACTAAGAACTGGCGTCCTCAAATTTTAGTCCTGTCGAAATTAAATTCGGAGAATTCACCGAAATATCGCAAAATTTTCTCGTTTGCGTCACAATTGAAGGCGGGCAAAGGTCTTACGATTTGTGTAGCTGTTATTAATGGCGATCATTCGAAAATCCATTCGAAAACGTCCGAATCGAAACAGAACATTCGTAAGATGATGGATCAGGAACGAGTTAAAGGATTTTGCGATGCTTTAGTAGCTCGGAATACTGCCGATGGAGTGGCTTCAGTGTAAGTTTGATAATGCTTCTATCTGCCAATTCCATCGATTCTTTAATCATGCTCTTTTTTTATTAGAATCCAAACGATTGGCTTAGGTGGAATGAAACCCAATACTGTAATCCTAGGATGGCCTTATGGATGGAAACAAAACGAAGCAGAACGAAGCTGGTCGGTATTCCTTCAGGCGGCTCGAACAGCTTCTGCTTGCCGTATGGCCTTGCTAGTACCGAAAGGAATCAATTTCTTCCCGGAATCAACACAAAAGGTACTTGACTAATTCCTGCTATATTCCAGTCCTATTCAACCCTCTTCCTATTTCAGATCTATGGTAACATTGATGTCTGGTGGATCGTGCACGATGGCGGTCTCCTAATGTTGCTGCCATTCTTGCTCAAACAACACCGCACATGGAAGAACTGCAAAATGAGGATCTTCACCGTAGCACAAATCGAAGACAACTCCATTCAAATGAAGAAGGATCTTAAGACCTTCCTCTATCACTTACGTATCGAGGCTGAAGTCGAAGTCGTCGAAATGGTATGCTCTATCCGACTCGTTTCCATACAAAAATGCCCACTTCTTACACTAATTTCAGATGAATAGTGACATATCCGCATACACTTATGAACGCACACTTATGATGGAACAACGAAATCAAATGTTGCGCGAGTTACGTCTCAATAAAAAAGAAAGCCTTGGAGTGGTAAGTGTCCTATTTTTAATTTTTTAATTTTAACATAACCTATAATAGACTTAATACTAATACACCTAAAATCTAGGCTAAGTGAATGAAAATTAAAAAAAAAGTATTTTAGTTAGGAATAAATCGTAGCAACCCCCTAAAATAAACTCACAAAAAAAATAACTTTTATTAGATGTGTGATAAAACTATAAAAACAAAAACTATTTTTCTTTCACACGAACAAGGTGCAAACTTTGGTGGATTTCAGCGAAGGCACCGGCGAGGATAAAATGCCTTTGGTAAAAATTAAAGCTAAAAAAAAAATCAAAAACAAATCAAACAAAAATTCTAGATTAAACATTAGCACAGAGAAAAACATTAAACATTGTTTAGGACCGAAAATTTTTTTGTTTAGTCGTCATCTCTTACATCTGCGGCTAATGGTGAAAAATTTCCGAATATTGAAAATGTACCGGGAAAAAAATTCAAAAATTTTCATTTCAATTTTTAATTGATAAGCCGATTAAATCAATCCGTAAACACGAATTATGGACTTAATATGCAAATTTTGGTACATTTTGTATTCCGAAAAGATTTCACCAACTTCAGCTTCAAAATAATCCTATTTTTCGGATTATGTTCATCAAAATCATCTCATGTCGTAGTTCGCATCGATTGGTTGATTGATTGATTGTTTAGGCAGTTCTTCATCTTCATAAATTTTCATTATTGTTTTTATTTCGACATAAACGAAAGTTTATCTTTTATTTTCTATTCTTCAATGTTTATTTTATATTTTTAGAACGTCTTTTGTCTTAAACTTGGTTAATTTAAAAACTCTGAAGCTACAGACTTCTCCTGCTTTTCTTGTTTTTCGCATTTCGTGAGCTACTCATCTTATTTCACGAAACACATGAAACTTGCGAGAACACGAGAAAATGTTGTACACACAGTTCGCAAGTTTCGCATTTTCGTAGTTTCTCTACATTTCGTAAAGTTCCACTTATATTCAATTTCTGAACTCCTGCAAGTCCAAACTTTTGGCATTAACTACGAAAATCCAAAATCTCACGAGAAATTCACGAAAAATAGTCTCGCGTATTTTTTTTTCGCTTTCTCGTCGAGCAAAACCCTTTGATGATGTAAAACCTACCTCCAACAGAGAAAACACACGAATCGCGAGCATCGAAACACGAAAAACTCACGAGAAACCTCTACAAACCATTCACGAGAAAGACGGAAATGACGCGAAATAGACGAAATGCGATAAGTCTATAGCCGACTAAGTAGTTTAAAATTTGATCTTACAAAAATCATACAAAGTGCGATTTTCTATAAAGTTGACCTAAAGCTGTCTGTATTCCACGATAGAAAAAAAATAGTGTTCTATTAAATGCCTCTAAAAAAGTCATATTTGCTGTTTCTCGAATTTGGTTGCGATTTCTTTTGTAGCCTTAGGTTCTTACAACTCGATTTCCAATCCAATAAAATCAAAATTTTGAGTTTGCTCTTTGAAAGAGCATAATATGCTTAACATCTCTGAACTTAGGTACCATCTATGAAACTATTCCGTTTGGAAACAATTTTAATTATTTCCATTTCTTCTTTTCTCCTGCTTCTTTTCCATGCTTATCTTCTCTCTGATCGATCTCTTCTACTTCTCTTCTCCTCAACCCCTTTTCCTGTTTTTCCCTTTAAAGTCCTTTCTCGTCTTTCTTCTTTTTATCCCTTCTTTTCCCGTATCAGTTCTTTCTTTTTCACATTTTTTTCGAAAAACATTTTTCTTTCTTTTGTTTCCTGTCCCTTTCTATTCAAACTTGCTTTTCCCTTAAACTTCATATTCCTCTTGTTTTTGTAAGATGATTAGGGCGCCCATACAACATTTTATGGGGTGATCTCATTCCTTCTCGTCCTTAATTTCTCGAAGAAAATTAAAAAATCTTTTTTATTATTTTGGTCCGTCGAGCCGGATTTGAACTCGCGATCTATGAAAGCCAGAAAAATGAGCTTCCGCTAATTGAGCCCCTTCCTTAGTCTGACTTACTGAAGAATAACTCACGCGGACGCTCTTGGCAAAAGACTTGTGGTTAAACGATACAATCGAGTGGAAAATACGACGCCAATCAAGTATCATACTAAGGGACGATTTTGCTATTGCTCATTACACTGTAGCACTGTCAGAGTAAGGGAGGGTTGTCCTCTCCAACTTTATTCCTCGCTCCCGTTGCGACCTCATTTATCCACTTTTCTTGAAATATACTCTTTTTAGGAACTTGCTAGAAGACAAGCCCCAATTTGTATTTATATTTTAAGCCCATACTTTATATATTTAGTTATGACTTTGTTTTATATTCGAATACAAAAATTTACTCCTAAAGTCACAAAATATTTCGAAGTATCGCATTCAGTGTCTTATTCAAGTTATTAAAAATAACACACAAAAGTGTTTCTTGGATAATTTTGAATATGTATATTAAACCATACTTTGCATCCTATAAAAACAAAACAAACCGAAATCCATGCAAAACATATTTTTAACATTATTTTCTTTTCTTACTAAAATTTTGTGTTTATTGAATATTCGAAATGTTGTTAATAATAATTCGTGTGAGCTTCAATGTTCGAATAATGTTATGTTTTAATGTTAAAGTTTTTTTGTAGTTGAATATCTATTTTTTTATTTCGAATAATAACAAATGTAATTTAAATTTATTTATATTTTTGATTTTTTCCAAATTGATCAAATTAAGATTTTACGAACCCAAAATTCGACGATGGAATTAAAATTTTTGAAATTAGCCACAATGTAAAATAAGCGCCCATTTTGGTTCAATTTCTCATTTTGTCTCTGCATTCGAATTATACTCATATCGCTTTTTGTATAATCGCTTACAAATTTCGAATTGGCAGAAGTCTTTTTCACTATTTCCAATTAATGGTCACATCAGAACTAAAACGTGTAAAAATGGCGCCCAAGGCGGGGCAGAATGCTTGTACTCAAGGTGAAAACAAAGTTTCTTTCCTGTTTCGGAGCCTAACGTAGTAGTTTGAAACAGACTAATATACCAAATCAGAGGACATAAGTTAAAATCATATTTTGTTGTTGGCGTATAAAATGGCGCCCAACGTAGAGTTTTTCAAATGAGAAACTGATTAAATCTCAAGGTTGCTAAAAATTATTTTTATAATATTTTTAATTTCGATTTAATTGACCAATTAGAAGATGAACTTGAACTTAAACATCAGAAATTAAAATTACTATAAACTAGCCGAAATGTAAATTTGGCACCCAACTTGGATCTGTTTCTCTTATTGTCTTTGCGTTCAAATCTTTCTCATGTCAATTGTTGTTTCTTAAAATATTAAGCGGGCTAGACTATCAAAGCTAACGAAATGTTTTGAAATCATAGTTGGTTGTTGGTTTCCTGGCGTATAAAATGGCGCCCAACGTAGGGTTTTACCAGTACGAAACTCGTTGAAATTTCTTAAAAATGAATAACAACTGAAAATTTATCCGCGATAGTCAATTTCATCGTACATTTTAATTTATGTAATTAATCCTCTATGACCCTGTAAGCAATTCCAAGGATTGGTATTTCCATGCACTTACAAACTGCAAATTCTGAACGAAATGTCCATCGTTTTTTTCATCGTCCGACTCTTTCTATCACATGTTCTTATACTCCTTTTGAATATCTATATATTGAATATCTATTGCCGTACAGTCTGACATATTACCCGTCACGTTTTCTCATTTCTGCAATATCCTTGAACACGAGCCACCCCAAGCTAAACTCCTTCTGATTAATTTCAATAAAGATTATTTTCTTAATTTTCGAAAATGTAATCATAGCAATACCGGCTAATATAAAATTCATGTTTAAAACCAATTCTCTTAATTAGAATCACATCGTCTCTACTTCAAGTCCTATAATACCACTCATTTAAAACTTATTATAGACAATAGAAAATGACTGTAAGCTTTTCAAAGATTCAGTTCACTCTCCTAACACTTATTGTTGGTAAAGTTCATTGTAAATTCGACCGGGAAATTCTCCAGTTTTGCTCACTCTACACGCAAATATTTCAGCTATGCAATCATGAAAATTGTCTTGGCCCAAGGTATGAACATTCGTAATTAAATGAAGATGAACAAAAGGGCCAAAGTTTTCTATAGGTACGATGTTAAACGAAGAAAATTTCTATAGTTTCACGAAACATCCTTTTAAGTTTATATAGTTGAAAACTAGATCCTGTTTAATTTTTCATCGGGAAATTCTCACAGTTTTGCGTGAAAAGTTTTCCTTTTTTTTATATTTAAATTTGCAGATGAGTGGGGCGGAGGAAATTATTTGCTAACAAAAATTGTATTGTATGCATACAAAGTTGGTGGAGTTGGACCGAGTTTTTATAGAACTTAAATTTGTACAATTTATAGTGGGTTTTTTAAGGACATTTCAAATTCAATAAATTACAGAGCGGAGGATAGAGTTAAAGTTCATTTAAGGAGTTTATAAAGTTTCAGAATAATCAACGCAGAAAAGTTATGGCTGTGCTAGCAAGTTTTCTACTATAAAGTTTTGCAGAAGTCTTTCGAAATGGTGTTTGTTTTTGCGAGTCAAATGGCAAGTAGTGTTTGGTTTCATATAGCAATCGCATTAAGGTATTCACCACTAGACATGAAAATTGAATATGGTTGATTGCTGGAGTTTAAGTACTTGAAAATTTATTTCTGGAACACACCCGCAAGACACCATCATATACATTGTAATATACGAAATTTCAACTTTCTAGTACAATCCGATAAAAGGATGTTAGATTCTCTCTGTAGATTCCAAGAAAATCTTCTTCAAGGAATGTAAAATTTGCAAGGTGCGGGTGTCTTCTTTTCAAACTCGCAAACAGATTTAAAAAAAAAAATGTGCACGCTGGAGGGGGTTAATAATAATAATAATAAATAAGGGGTACACGTTCCCGCCTACGTATCCCCCAACGTACCATGAGCAAATAAACTGAGATCTTTACAAGTAACCACTTAAATTAAAGGTGCGTGTGTCTCCTTTTCAAATCCTCAAACAGATTTAAAAAAAAATACTAGCCTTAAATTATTTCTTCTAAAAAATAACAGATTTTCGAGCTGAATGATGTCTCGTCAATTTTTCTTTGAAAAATACAGGGGTCCTGTTACAAAAATCGAACAAAATCTCAACAATCCCACACATTACGGACACAACATCAAACATCCCATCGTTTTTTAAATATAAAGCAATTTTCAATTTAATCAATCAGTCCATCATTTTTAAGTTCCATCTACTTAATTCATAGTTCATGTTCTTTCCACCCCTTGGTTCTTCTTGCCAACACAGTACTAACGAAATTCAACAATAGTTTTTTGAACAAAAATAAAATGCGCACCAATCAGCATTATGCCGCCGCATGCTATCTTATAAAAATTTTGCAAAATGAAAATCCCTGTTCTGTGATTATTAATCAAATATTATTTTTATTACTTGCAATCGTTTTCCAACTGCACATTTCACAAGTTGGTGATTTAAAAATAATAGTTTTTAGTATGCGCAAACGTGAGATCCTAGACAGGCTACAAATTCAAAATTGTTTTTAGCAAATATTAATTATTACATTTATTTCTTTTTAATTTATTGGCGCCTGTCTAAACTACTCAACATTAATTTGTAACATTACTTTCAAAACAGCTTTTTTCATAATTATTATAGTTAAGTTGTATGGAATTAATTAATTTAAAACTAACAACTGAATAAACGCATGTACACGTTTGAGTTGTGTTATCATATGTCTTTTGTTAGAAAATTAGAATAAGTCAGGTAACTAAAACATTTATATTTTATAATAGTTTAGTTTAAAAAAATAATTATATTTTCTATGGAATACGCAAAAGATTTTAATGTTCAATGTTATTAATATTTATATAAAATTGTTGTAATGAGAGAGGTGAAAATTGAAATCAATTCTAATTAGTCCATTGATGACGGCATCTATTTGTGGAGTATATTTTTTGTGCTAAAAATATATGGTAAAATTTAGCTGTATTTAAAATTTATAATAACAAAATCAGATCAAATCGTACCTACGCGTTTATATTATTTTTTAAGTTTTTTGGTCGACCTGAAATTAAAATGAAATGCTACCTCTATATTTTGTATTTCAACATTTAAGGGCTAGCAGACCCAAAAAAGGAAAAGTCCGTCTGTCCGCCGTATACACCACATGCCTGTTGTAGCCTCGTAGCTCACAAACCCCTTAAGATTTCAAATATTTTTGGTTGGTAAATTAAATGGATCCTTTTAAGTGGTTACTTTTTGGGTAATGTGTAGAGGAAGTGGGGAGGAGCGTTTAAATGAAAAAAAATTGGCTTCTATTTTTTTTAGACTGCTTGTGCTAGGACACCGTAATTTTAAATTTACGATACACATCTGGATCTTTCGATAGTCAGTCCTGAGGGAAGCAAAAAAAGATTTTCTCACAAATTTTAAAAACTTTTTAAAAACTAAGTGATAATCTTGTAGGGGTTGCACCCCCTAGACCATTATGCGGATTAAAAAAAAAACAAACCAAATAAATAGCAAATTTCAAAATTTTCCCGAACTTACAAACCGAACGATTTTTTTCCGAGTTCCAATCTGAAATATGAGTCCTAAAATAAGAGAATATGTAGTTAAAGAAAATGACTAGATATTATTTAAAAAAAAAAATTTGAATAAATGCTTATTAATTTTTCATCTCTCTCATTTATCTTTTAATTTAAACTTTTAAAAACAAGTCGAATATAATAAATAAACTCCTATTCATTTTTTTAAAAGCTTGTTATTGATGTGATCAGTATTATTTCGAAATATTCATTCTATTAGAAATTTTAATTTTAATAAATTTAATAAAATTGAATTATTGATTTAATAAATTGAATTTTCCTTGTATCTATAGGTTCAAGCAATTGTTGATCATCACCATGCATCGGACGCAGCCAGAACTGCAACGAAAGTTCGATTCGCTGATCCTGCCGAAAATGCTGACATTTTTAATCAAGGTGATCGCGCAAATGGAACTAATGAGGTAAGAACAACAATTTTATTTGTTTGCTAGTACATAAAACCCAACACCTTTTAACATGAAAAAAAATACAAAATATAAAAAATTCTTCCTAGGAAACATCCCTTGAAAATAATCAAAACGATGGCACCGACGTAGTTAATGATAAACCAAATGGTGAACTATCACCAAATCATAGTAGTACAACATCTGAACAAACAAATCAGGTGAATAATCAAACATCCGAGAAAGAAAAGGAGAAAGGACAGGACGAAGATGAAAAGGAAAAATCGGAAGTAACAACGGAAAATACTGATAAAATGAAACCCAATATTAAACCGTAAGTTAACTTAACTATGTATTTTACAGGAATAAATGTTTCATCGAATTTTCTATCTAACTTAACTATTTTATACAAATAAAATTTTTTATCGAATTTTCTAAAGCAAAGCTCATCGAATTTTCTATCGCATCAAATATTTTTAATTTATAGAAGCCTTTAATCCAATTGGGTTTGAGCCTCAAAGGAAGCCAGCGCTTTTCGCTAAAGCATAAATTGAAACTATTCGCTAGAAAATTCGATGAAAAATTCGACTTTAAATGATTTTTGTCCAAATTAAATATTAACTTAGATCTTAGCTGGTGAAAAATGAAATAATTTCATAAATAAATTAAATCTTTTCTTTCTTCAACAGTGACGAAGGCAACGTACGAAGAATGCATACGGCTGTGAAATTAAATGAAGTTATTGTTAATAAATCCCACGATGCGCAGTTGGTGATCTTGAATTTGCCAGGACCACCACGTGATACAAGAATAGAACGTGAAAGCAATTGTATCCTTTTTTCAATGACATTGAAAATAATTTTTGATTTTTCATTATAATACCATATTTTAATTCACTAGATAGCATTTTTCAGTTAGAGCTCGTTTCGAAAGTACATTATTTAGAGGGCTGACTCTGTAAATGTGCAATTTGATAGGCGAGAAAATGGAAATCGAAGACTGTATTGTGACTAATAGATGGCATGATGAATTTGCTATTCCTCACACGCCAAGAGAAAATTCAGGCAAACTTTTCGCATTTCATCAACATAAATGGGGTCACAAATGACCAGAAGTATTTGAAAAAAAATACAGCGTGGCCATGTTGTGAAATTAGAGGCTTTTACTCGACTTACTGACAGGGGTCTGCGCTCTGATCGACGGTATCTTGCGCCTTGTCTAAAAAAAACAAAGCCATAGTTGGAATAGCGCAAATCTTAATATTTTTGAAAATCTCAAAAACTTTTTTAAAAAATTATCATATTAATTGCAGGGAAATTTAAGTTTGGTTCATTTTAAAAATGGTAAGTCCACTCTGTCGTTGACTTTGTCAGCTGTTTTAAAACAAATCAAGCATAGCCATGACACCAACCAAAATTTAACTGGGATAGGAATCATCTATGCCTGACTGTTGTAACGAAACAAACTCTTCGTATGCACTTTTACTAAATTTATATAAAATTAATAGTTGTCTTGTCTGTGTCTAGTTATAACAGATTATGACGTTAGACATAGGAGAAAACTGTTCCAAAAAATTTTTTTTGGTTCGTGACTTCGCATGTCCTGTCGTGTTTAAAAACAGCTGACGAAGCCGAAGAGAGAGTAGACTTAATATATTATTAATATTTTTACTGAAAAAGTGTGAAATATTGCCGACAAATATTTTTCCTTAACTTAATTTTCTCCCTTCTCCCAAAAAAAGATATGGAATTTTTAGAAGTACTAACAGAAGGTCTAGAACGTGTCTTAATGGTTCGAGGAGGCGGCCGTGAAGTAATCACTATTTACTCTTAAGCAACCTCTTACCAACGCTACTACAAACAAAAACGAAACATCAGCAACAAAAAGCGCAACACAATGCCTTGGTATATGAGCGATATCCATATAAAATTTAAATTTAATTTCAAAGAAATTTAATTTAAATTAAAATTAAAACACAATTATATATTAAAGCCAAAAACAAACCAACCAACCGAAAAGTTATTCTATTTTAAGTAAATCGAAACAACTAAAATATATATAAAAAAAAAATCGTTTTTAAATGTTCGTGAATGCTCTCGTTAAAATTATGAAACAAATTTTTATGTTAAATAAAAACTAACTAAATATTAATTTAGTGTACTATCGTGAATTCTATTGTTTTTAAAATGTTTAATTTTCGATCGATAGAAAATGAAGCGCGCGCGGACTTTATAGATTTAGACGTTCGAATTTAATTTTTCGACAAAACATTTTTAAAAAATATCTTTAGAGCGTTATATTTTTGGTTTTTTAATCTAATATTAAAAAAAAATTGCGTAGACACTAGAATATAAATAATTATGAAATTAAAAATCAAATAAAAAACTTGACAAGCATTTATGAAGGAAAACAAAAACACAAAAATTAAAACCAACAAATGAAAGAACAACGTTTGAGTACCGAGATATTAACGTATTACAAGAGAATAAATAAATAAATATAGAAATAAAAATAAAAATGAAAAGAAAGAGAATACTATAATTAACTAGGAAAACAAAATAATTAATAATAAAAGTATCTTTTTATTATTATTATAATCAATTTACAACCTAAATACCTAAACTTATTAATACTTGACACCAAGATTAGTTTATTTTTATATAATGTAAATTTCCATCTGTTGATTGTTTGTTTATTTCATTTTTTTTTGTATTAAGAGAAAGATGTATCATTCACAAAGAAAAACTCTGCTATATAATTGTTATAAAAAAATGAATCCATAGATTAAATTGTTTATATTTTTGTTTAAATTATAATTAAAAAGAAACATACAATTAATAACAATGAAAGATTGAGAAAACTATTATAAAAAAGAAATATATATAGTATATATAAATGTATTATTATATGAAAATTGTATAGAGAATTGTTAACTAGGATTAAAGCAGCAAAAAAGAGGAGAACGGAAAAAAACAAAAGAACACGATTTATTGTAAGTTAAAATCTATTTAATTGCCAATGATTGACTTATCATTGAAAAATAATTGATGATGAATAAAACAAAAAATACGAACAAAATAATAACCTTTATAATTATTGTTTTTTTTTACATATATATACAAAGGTTTGATTTTAGTTTTAAGTTGTTTACATTTTTCTACATTGAATTTATCTTATATCGTTTTTTTTTCAATCGATACTTGCAGAGTTTCCTTATAACAAGTGATGCGGAAAATTCGATGGATTTCAGATTCAGATACGGTCACGTTTTGTGCAATGGATGAATGCAATAAATGGAATAGACAATTTGCAATCAAAGAAAAGTTATACAGTCAGAAGAAAGCCATAGAACATTGTACAATCTGACTGATTGGATAAATTTGATGAAGGTCTTGTAATTGTTCTATTTCTTGTTTTACGACAATGCAACCTTTTTGAAATATCTATCAATTTTTTTGCTTAAGGACAAAGCAAAATTTTAAATTGAAAAATTTTTGGAAGCAAGTTGATGAAATTGCGAGTTCCATCGTTAGATTCAGGAAACGGAAATACATCATCCGTGTCTGGAAACCTATCTGTAGATTTCAAACGAAGATGAACAAATAATTCATTCAATCTTAATGTTCAGAAATAGTAGTAGCCGTGTGTACCACTAAATTTCCTTTCTCATGATTTAAATGATGCAGCACTCCACTTTGTAGATCCTTCCTAAGGCTTCACTTTAAAAATGATACAATGAATTCTCGAAGAAAAATTCTTTTCTATTTACGGAAAAAAATCAAACTTTTTTTGGTCCGTCGAACCGGATTTGAACAAAAATGTAATATTGAACCAAAGGGGAAATTAAAAAATCATCCTGTTTCCCATTTAATAGGTAATATTTACTATTTTTAGTAATGATGGAACACAGGTGGGGGCAAAACCACTTCTTGCGCACCTCTAAAGCTGGCTACAGACTTCTCCTGCTTTTCATGTTTTTCACATTTCGCGAGTTTTTCGTCTTATTTCACGAAACACATGAAACTCGCGAGAGAGTCACGAAAAAATCGTCTCTCAAATTTTTCGTCACTGTCTCGTCAAGCAAAACCATTTGATGTCGTCAAAAAACCGCCTTCACTAGAGAAAGCTCATGAATAGCGAAACACGAAAAGCGAGAAACCCACGAAGAACCTCTACACACTATTCACGAGAAAGAAGCGAATGACGCGAAATAGACGAAACGCGATAAGTCCATAGCCGGCTTAAGAGCGCAGAGTAGTAGCCAGAGCGGAACTGAACTGACTAATGTCTGTAGATTTGAAATATCATAACAAATTGGGTCAAATTCCTGAACTATGACTCTAAGGCCGGGAACTAATTATTGTGGCACTGTATCTGAGAAGTTTGCTACCATACGATTTGTATGGTTCAATCTATGTAGCAAATGTTGCTGCATGCAGCCACACGTTTTTTACTCAGAATGTAAATTTTGCATCGCGCTGTGTCAGGACAGCTTTGAGTTAAATATAAAATGCGCTGACCTACCTGAATTTTCATGGAGGGAAAATTTGAAAATTCTACAAACATAAGTAAATCAGAGCAGCAAAAAGAAAAATTGTTATTTGACAGAAAAGCAGAGTGACATTGGCTAATATGTGAATTTACCGAGCAACACACACAGTGACAGCATTGATTGTGTCACAGCAAATAATTCGCTGCATGAATTGGAACATGGGGGGTATAAGGAATCAAATTTTCAAATATTTTTGAATCAAACACAAACCTAAATCGGGACAAATTGCATACAGTAATTGCTATTATTATTTACAGGTAAACATTCAAAATAGATTTTTCAAAACAAGATCCAAATTTTCATAAGCTTAATAACATTTTTTTTTTGTTAAATTTTTTTTTTTTTTTTCATTTTCAATAATTTTCAATTTTATTTAAAAATAAAAAAAAACTTTATAATAAAAAATTAAAAAAATAACAAATAACTGCCACTAAATCTTTAATAATAATATATTTAAAAAAAAAATTAACTAAAAAAAATATTTATATGTGCATTAGTTGAAAGTCAAAAATCTTTAATTGAAAAAAGTAATTGTTTGTTCCAAACTAAATAAAACAATTTTATAAATTTTTAAAAAGTTACACTGAGATTCGACTAATGTAGGCCTATTAAATTCTGTTTTAAAATTTAAAAAAAAAGTTATGGAAATATTTGAAATGAAAATAAATAAATACATTCTGTGAATATCAAGAAAGAATATAGACTGTAGTTGTAAATAAGTTTATTAAAATACATTAAAATCACTCTATTGTATTGTTGATGCATAAAAATGTTTAAAGACGAAAGAAAAGTTTTATATAATTTTAATTTTTGTTGTTGATGAATCTCAATTTTTTTTTTTGTTAACTTTAATAATACATATTAGTATTGAAATGAAAGGAGTTTTATTCTTTTTTATAAAAAGTATCTCAACATTTTGTTCTGCTCGCTTTTTTCTTTTAATAGTTTTATAGTGCGTTATTCTTGTTTTCATAAACTAGAATATTTTGTTTTATATGCTTCTAAATAGTCTGTTGGTACGTGCATACATTGTCATGTTTCATATTAATATTGAGAAACGATTGCTCTCGTAACGTGGCTCTTCAAAGTCATTCGAAATGAGTTTAAATTTTCAATCCGGTACACTTCAGTAATTAGGAGGCCAGTGCCCGACTTGGACTGTCGCGCCATTGATGATAACACTTAAGTAATCCTCTTCTTTATTCACTGTTTATGTGGACGATAATCGTAGAAAACTCAAGCTCAAAATCAAAGTCATACTGACCCGAATTGAATTATATAATTAAATCCAAGATCAGAACCATGGGCGCCCGTACAAGACTTTATAGGGAGGAACAAACTATGGTTGTGAAGGTGAAAGCCTCTACCAAACATTTATGCAACACAGGATACAACTAGCGGTGTGGTTATGCGGTTGAAACAGATTCTAAACAATCAGAAGTTGTAATAGCAGTGTGCATCCACCCAATCAATAATAAATTTTTCATAAAAGAATTTAACTTTTTTTGTCCGTCGAGCCGGATTTAACTATAGACTTATGGAAGACAAAAGAATTGAGCAGAAATCTTATAGTGAACCTGGCTTACAATATAGTACTACATTTAGTTGTTAAAATTAAATTTTTTATCATTTTGAAATATGTAATCTATATTTTGGAATAGGTGGGACACAGGAAAAGGCAGGTATCTTTCTTGCCCCACCCTTAGGGCGGGCGCCCTTGATTAAAGTTTTCCTTAGGGACGGATTATTGGATTATTCAATTCAGTGGATATAAAAAAAAATCCTATTCCAATTTTATGTTTTTTACGAATATAATTTTTAGTAAAACTGTTTTATAGGTACAAAATTAATTTCCATAATTTTCATGCTGTATATATGTACATAAAACATAGTACATTTATATAAAATACAATAACAACAAACTGTACATAATAACATCACAAATACAATATGCACTCAGATTTAAAAAAGAAAAATTAATAAAGATAAATAATTTTTTGTCAAAATTTCTCTCACGTGTTTATTTAGAATTGAACAAAAACCAAAATAAATATCATAAAATCATAACCAAAATTTCAAATAACAAAGAATATATAGAACCACACATAACCAACAAAATAACCATAACTAAGATATTTTATGAAATATAATTTCCATTCATAAATTATAATAAATAGATAATGAAAATAAAACTTAAAAATAAAATACAATTAAAAACTAACTATTGATAATAAAATAAACAAAATACAGCTCATTTACTGTGAAACAAAATATTTTTTAAATAAACTAAATAAAATATAATGAAAGTGCATATATAGGAAAAAAAACACTCTGTGAATATAAAACTCAAAATTTCGATTGAACATTTTCAATAATACAACGTTAAATCGGTTTATATTCGAAATAAAATACTTTTGAGTGATTTATTTCAAATACAAATAATATTTAGTTGTTGTGTAGTTAAAAAGTTCAATTGAAAAGGAAACTAAAATTTTTTAGATTTAATAATGTACATTTGAAAATTAATAACAAATATTTGCATAATATTTAATTATATGTAAAAGATTACAAATAATTAGACACATTTAAAACTATAACATTTCCTTTCTTGTTTTTTATATTTTTTTAAGTGTAAGCTGGTTTGTAATGCTATGCAAAAATGTAGATATTTTATTGATTTTAAAGTTCAAATACGAAATAAAAATATTGCTATTGAACGAGTTGATATTGAAAATAATTTGCAGATTAATTTCAAAAAAATTTGGCATTTTTTTCCAAGATTTCAAAAATGTATCCGATTATTGAACGCATTATATTGATCCTGTTTCTAAAGCGGTAAGGACATATTGGTCCTTCGTCTTCTCCATTGTTTTTCCTTCGGACAGCTTCAGTGGATGATTTCTTTCCTATCGAGAACCTTTAGACTCGTTAGACTTTTTGTCAAAAATTTTGACAATGGTGTCAAAAGCCACGAAACTGATAAATATTTTTACAAAACCAAGTCTAATTTAAATTCTACATAGGTATATCTTTAGCAATTTTCCGAGTTTCATTAACTAATCAGTTTAACATTCGTAAATCAAAGGGTAATAAGCCAAGCTTTATATTTTGCGATGATTTTTTGGTTTATAATTTAAACGATCGTTCAATTACATTAATTGATAAATGAAATAGATAAGGCTGATCTTAGAGGAGTAAAATATTTAATTATTCAAAAGTATCCACGTGCTCCAAGGGTGGAGATTGCAGGTCTGCCTTCTAGTACCTGACCCTCACAAAAATGCGAAAATGTCTTCTTAAGATTACCATTTTTTTCAGAGAGTTGGTTTTATAAAAGAACCTAATTCATTCTCGAAACAGGTACCGGTACTGGGAATCCCCCATTCTTTGTGTTCACTTTACCCCAAAAAAGGGTTACTAATACGCCTCATGCAGTTACTTTGTCGTATCAGTGCAGGGATATATTTGAAAAGCTAGCAAATAAACACAATCATGTGAAATTAAATAAATATGACAGAGTCGTAAGCAAGCGTACATATGTCGATTGCTTTACAATTTTTAGCTTTATTAATATTTAGCAACTTATAATTGCAGCCGTTTCTCTGATTGTTGATTAATCGCCTTCCAACTTTTATCAAATATTTCTCAAAAAAAATTAATCAAAAATGTAAAATTTAACAAGTTATATTAAATGTAAATAACAATATAAAAACTTGATTAGTTCATAAAGTAAAAAATAAACACTTTAAGTTTATATAAAAAAAAATATACAAAAAATGAGAACTTTAAGCAATATTTACATTTAAATAAATAAAAACCGAAAATAGATATTCACGCA
The DNA here is from genome assembly GCA_949128065.1 of Beris chalybata. Classification (NCBI taxonomy): domain Eukaryota; kingdom Metazoa; phylum Arthropoda; class Insecta; order Diptera; family Stratiomyidae; genus Beris; species Beris chalybata. Next base: position 8,090,450 of record OX421897.1, read on the forward strand.
ATGAAAAGGACCTTTTAAATAAAATAAACATTTATAAATTTAACTAAAAAATATATAAAAAACTACAAAAAAAATCTTTTTCTACATACTTTGAATTAAAAAAAAATCCAAAAACAAGAAAAACATTTTTAAAATGTAATTTAAATTATTAAATTGTATAAATAAAAAATATAAAAAGAAAATCTTAACACTTAGGTTTAAAAAAAACTATTAATACAATATATAAAAGGAAAACAAAAACCGAAAGAAATCAGCGTCAAATTATATGTGTTAGAGATATAGATATGTAAGTAACAAAAAAAACATTATGATAAAAATAATGAAAATGAAAATAGCCTATTATAGTTGCTAGGTAGTTCGAGCAGATAATAAAATTTATTCTCAAATAGAATATGATAAAAGAAAAAACAACAACTAGCTAAGATATGTGTCTATATAATAATAAAAACCCTGGTCGATTTATTTTACATAATTTCCAATCTTAAGCGCGAAACTAGTAAATTTAAATATAGTAGACTATTGCGAAAATTTCTAAACATAAAAAAAACTATTTTTTGTTATAAATAAAATAGTAAGTATCAATTAAAACTGATCTAATTTTGCATTATTTTTTAATTTGAATGGGAACTTGTGATTGACAATTTTTTGAAATATTGGGCCGCTCAAAAAAGGCTTCATGTCTATAACAATCTACAGCATTTTTAATGAATTATTTAAAAGGGGTTTGAAAAATTCTTCAAAAGTACGACTTTTTCCGTGAATTTTTCAATCAATTTTCTGAAGTAATTATATTTTTTTTTCTATACAATCGAAAGAGAACAAATTCAACTAAAGTTTCTATAATATTGATGTTTTTTTTTGTCTGTTGCAAAGTGGGTGCTTTAATTAAAAACAGGAAAGTTCTGGATAAAATTTAAGTTTTGGAAAATTTGAAGTTTTTCTACTTTATTTATGTTGAGAATATTTGACTTTTAAATAAAAGAGAACACCTGTTCAAAATTATGTAAGGAGGGGCACACAATAGCTAAGGCACTTGGGGATGAAATTTTAGAAAATGGAATGCAACTAATATTTCTTTCAAAATACATTTTTCGGATTGTTGGAATAAATGATAGGATGCCTCATCTTTGTTCATGAGATTCAACAATGCGTTATAAATTTTTAAATGGAATGAATTCTTTGTTGCTATTTTTGAAAATAATACAAAAAACACATTGCTATTCACATCGTTGAAATCTTCAAAAGTGTAACCGAATCCATTTTGAAAAGTTTTAAAATTTTCAACATTTCTTAAAAATCCATAATTTCAAAAAAAAATTGTATTTTAATTGCCGACTTAACAATCAATTGTTAATCACAATTCTAAGAACAAAAAAACTCCATTCAAGTTTCTAATAGAATCTTTTCGAAGTATTTGTTTAATTAAAATAATTTATTATTAAATGTTAATTACGAGAAAAAAATAACAAACAAAAATCAAAAAAATAAACAATTGTGGTATGTTCTGTATTTCAAAAAAAAAATGCCTCATCGATATAATCGCGAAAAACAATTTGAATTGAATTTAAATTATAAGAAAAAAAAACAAACAAAAAAAACAAAGACTATCGGATTATCAAAAGTCCACTAAACACCCAAAATCTCTCCGACACTCGTTGAAATAATTTGAACTTTTGAAAAATTAAAATATCAAAAATTATGTAGGTACCTACTTTTTTCCGTTTTCGAAAATTACAAATATTCCGTATTTTAATTTTAATTTTTAATTTCTTCAAATAAACTCACTTGGTTTCATCGCGTGTATCAGATTTTTGAGCGTTTAAAGAATTTTCGATTTGATCCGGTTAATAAAACAACTTGTTTTAAGACACAACTAAAGTTAACCGATTTAATTAAGTGTACTCTTATATAAAAAAAAACATAGCTTAAATTGTTATTAATTGTGGGATTTTTCTGGTTGTACGAAAAGTAATGGGGAGGTTTTGTTGAATTTTATTTGTAGTGTAGTATGATAATGTTTTTTTGTTAACGTATTTAAGCGTTGAATTTGGTGATGAGTCAAGGAAAGCTTGAGGGAAATTATTTTCATTTGGCTATTCAATGTTTTATTGTGCTCCATGGTAAATTTTTGAAAGGAAAAATAGGAAAGGAGCGTTAACTTCACTAGCAAAAACTTCTTAAATTAGTTGTTTTTTAAGTGAGATAATTTTTTTTTAAGTTTAGAAAATTAAATTTATTGCGCTATTTGCGGAATACCTTGAGTGATCCCGTCTCTCTCTATCTTCGAATCTCATGCATTTTTTTTCAAATAATTCTTCCAGAAGTTGTTTAATGAGGTAATAATTTGTTTCCGAAAGAAAACAATGTTGTAGAGCTGCAGAAAAGAGTCATATGTTTGAGTCTCACGCTTTATTTTTCACCAAGTACCTGCATTCATCATAAACGCAATACTCAGTCTTAACTATTACATTCCAAGCATTGAGTAAGCAGTTTAAACCCATTACCCAACTAAGGGGTTTAAACCCATCACCCAAAAAATCACTCCAACATACTATTTTTCAAGAGTTGGCTAGTGGACAGAGATCTGTCTCCGAAAAAAAAACAATGTTAAGGAGTTTCGAATCAAGATTCAGGCCAAAAAGAAGACCAACGACGAACCAAAAAACTATCGAAGGAAATGACAATTGCTGGAGAAGCATACAAGCACATAACCCTATTTTCGATGCATGCCCTAGTTCGCATAACTTATCAGGAAGGAATAGCAGGTTTTTCCTTTGATATTACTCCGTGCTGGCAAACTGCTTTGGACTAAGTATGTCTATTCCAATTTTCTAAACAAACGTCGAGTTTGAATTATTTTCCGGAATGCTACAGAATTACTTTATCAAAGTCAGGCTTTTCAATAGAAATCACACCATTAAAGAGTTTTTAAATAAAACATTATCATAGTTCTACATGGAAAAAGTTTCTAAAAATTACAAAAAATATCCTTAAAATCAACAATATAAGAAAGAACAAAAAATTAACAATATGTAAAGATAAAGAAAAATCTGTTTTATTGCTGTGTTATAGTTTTGTAAGACAAAAGAAGAAAAATATTATTATGATTAAATTCGAGCGTTACCTATTTCTAGAACTACACACGTAAAAACAATAGAAATAAATGGAAAAAGTCAAAAAGAAAATTTAATAGGCATAGTGACAAACTTATACAGTTTTAGTGAGAAAAAAACAACTTTTCTTTTTCACCTAAAATAGAGACTACAATAATAACTTAGGTAAAATATGTGTCTATTTCGAATATATAAAATTATATATAAACATACTTACAAAATAATGTCTAGTGATAATTATTTTTACATATAAAACATAAATTAAAATGAAAAACACTTCATATACCACCAAAAAATAAAACCAATCAAATTAAAATTCATAAATTCCTGATAATTTCGAGGGAAAATAAAGACGATTTAAGAATATAACCGCCAAATAAATGAAATTTATAGGATTATTAAAGAAAAAACTAATCAAAACTAATATTTAGGAAAAAAAATTGCATCGTTAGACAAAAGTATATTTATTTATAATTTCAAATGTAAATTATTAAAAATCGAAAATAGTAAAATGCACAATTATATTTAGAACACACTTTAAAAGAAATAATTTAAAAAAAACAAGCACTTAAATAGGGAAATATAATAAAAAAAAATTAAATAAACTTATAATATTTTAGAGAAATAAAAATGAGGAAAGATTTAATTTCAGGCTAATCGAAATGAAGACGATATTATTTTCATATTCACATACATTACATAATTCATAATAATATATATATTTTCTATAAATTTCTATAAAATCAAACAGTACCTAAATCGATACAAAGGCAGCGCTTCAGTGTAGCTTGGTTCATGATTTCTTTTTTAAACTCTGAAATATTATTTTTGATGGAGATCAAACATCCCGAAGAGAAGAAGAGCACTAACTTTTTGAACAATTTTTAAATAAAGAACTATTCAATCCATGCTAAAAGACGACATAGTCTCGCTCTACTGCCCAGAAATTGTTATGGCGATGGTTTTTATGATCTTTCTAACTTAGTTCCTCCACGGACTGTAAGTACTAAAGATTGGGCTCTCAAATTACTAGCTGCAATTCAACGGAAAAAGTACCGACCTTTCAGGCCTGATTCACTACCTACTGAGTTGATATTATGGTATGCGCCTTTCGGCCGTGGGATCAACTACCTGCATTTCAGGAGGCCAGATCCTGGATTGGGCTGTCGCGCCATTGATGATGATGATGACCTGCATTTCAGGCCAGTATTTTAGTGTTCCGCGCAATACGTTTGTTTAAGCCTGAATAGTTTCCTACTATTCCGAATCAATTGAGTACTTTTAGATTCACTTTTTAGGTCGTGGTTAGTGTAACTTTTTGATTCGGACAGGATAGTCGGTTCTCGTCAGACCTTCTTGGGATTCTAGTCCTAGTTTCGCGATTAATTCTTTCGTATTTTAATGACTTCTTTAATCTGCTCTCTCCAAAAATGTATTCAAGTCATAAATCGTATTTTTCAAGAGGTTCCTCTCACCAAGTTGACCAGACTTTAGAGACGAGCTAATGGAAACCCTCAAGGCTCAATGGTTAGACCATTAATGTTCTGGTTGAATATTTTTTGTGAAGTGAACAAGGGGGTTTGCTTGGGTTATAAGTTATTACCGGCAAAATAAATGTTAAAGAACTTCCAAAAACGCATTAGATCCGGAAAAAAGTAGGAGGAATAAAAAAAATAAGCGCCATTCGGGAGCTATGTAAGAAAACTACTTAACAACATCAACTTAAGTCCCTATTTTTCCCGAACAATTTACGATAAAAGATTATGGCAAACAGCAGTTTCTTTTTATACTGAACGATAAAAAAATTTATTATTTTCTTCATTACAATTGAAAACACTGAACAAAGCAAACAACCACTTATCATCCACACTATCAACTCAAACAGTTTTAAAATTCCCATAATAATCTCATGGAATAAAAATTAATAATTCGCACGTACAACTTCAGGTAAAAATTATATAATCTTATATTCAAAATTAATAACGGGGTAAATAATGTACAATTTTCAAATAAATCATATAAAATAAATATTTACGTTATATTTAAAACTTAAAAAAAAATATCCACTCATAAAGTAATAAAGAAATAAAATATAAAAAAACAACTAAAATTATAACGAGCAATTTCATAGAAACGCGGATTTTATAATTTCAAATATTTCAACCCCAAAAGCACCCCCTCCCCTAACCCGAAAAATTTCACTATAGAAAAACAAATTGAAGAATGAATAAATAAAATATTTAAGTAAAAATACTTCTAGCTATTAATTTCAGAAGAAATATTTAAAAAAAATAACAATTAAAATAAAACTATAAAACAATTTAGTATTATCTTCAAGACATAAATAAATAAAAGAAAATCTTATTTAAAAGGAAAATTATATATAAATTTAATAGAAAAAAATATTAAAGAAAAAACAACAAACATGTTCGAAATGCCAAAGACAAAAAAAAAGTGTATTTAATATTAAACGAAAACTCTCTATATATGTTAGTGTTGTAAAACCTTTCTCAATCTATCAAGTAATAACAACCAAAAAAACAAACAAACAAACAAACAAAACATCTACAAAATTTATAAAACAAACAAAATTAATAATATTACATTAAAAAGAAATTATAGTGAATAAATAAATAATAAAACCCCACAGTTTGTTCTCTTTCTTTATAATTTAAAAAAAAAATTGAAGAATTCTATACAACAACTAAAAACAACAAGATGAAAAATGAAATCAAACGTTAAAATATTAAGGAAAAACTATTACTGGAAAATTTCAAATAAAAAAATGAATTAAAAAATGAAAATAAAAATAATTAAAATGGCTTTTATTGAACAAAACCTTTTTGATTTGTGGAAAGTTTTGAAAGTAGAGGGCAACAGTATGTGCTACCATATGAAAGTCCGTAAAAAAGTAAAGGTTCTGGTCTGGGTCATTCAATCAAGAATCGCCGAAAATGACGAAATTTGTGTCCTTACCATTGCCGTTTCTTTTGAAAATTTATGCAGGCACCCCAAGAAATATTAGTAGAAGAAAAATTTAATTTCAGTTCGTTTCTCTCAAGTTTTTTTATTAGATATGGTTCGTTAAAGTTTTCGTAAAAATGGTGTCCGAGTCCTTTTTGAAAATTCATATCTCTTGTAATTTTTATCCTAGAAAAATATTCTAAAGAAGGAGGTTGTAGCAATTTTAAAAAAATATGAATAAAAATTATCATTAAAATCTTTTTTACGATTTTAATGATTTTATCTTTTATCCTTGACTAACTGAAAATAATTTTTTTTTTTTGTTTATTACACAAAATACCAGAAATAGACTTGGAATTTCAATCTGATCGGGGTTAAGAAAAAAAGAAGCGAACAACAACAGTGCTTCTCAATTATGCTATAGAAAAAATGAAACTATAACATAATTGAGAAGGACCGACGTTCTTCGATAGAAACAAAAAATTTTAATTATATTTTTTTTCACTAGTTCTTCAAAAAAATTTCAAAAGAACCGTTACAGCTTTGGCGATTCTTGATGGAATGCCCCTTAAATTCTTTCTTCCAAACAAGTGATATCTCGGTAATGTTTTGAGCAAAAAGTTGAATGTTTTTTTTTTGGTTTGAGACAAAATTCGGTGCGGCAGGTCATGTGTATTGCTCCAAAAAAAATCATTAAAACACATCGGTACACTTTTTGGACGTAATTTGAAATTATATCAATGAAAAATGGTGTGACATCACTTCAACGTAGGAGTTTCTTAGTTCATGACAAAAAATATATTTCAATTCAAATTTTGTCTTTCTTTACCCAACAAAAAATATTGTAAGGCTACTGTCTCGACTTCGTCCGCTGTCGTAGTACTAGTCATGCTTCATCAACTGTTGGAGTTGGTCTATTGAAGCGGCTTCCTTCACAACTATAAACCTACAGTAGTTATGATAGAAACATTTTTACAACGCATTATATGAAGGGAACAAATATATGAGTAACACTTGGCTGGAAAGCTAAATGTTTCGAATTTTATAATACTATCTTTCGTATTCGTATTGAGAAAATAAAGGTGGGCGAGTACACCCTATTGCTCCCTTCTATGTACGCCCTTCTACATGGAAGTCGAGGTAACTGGTAATGATTGATACAAATTTTGATTCCTTATTCTGTGAATAGAACCAACCCCAACAGTTTCGATGCCTACGATATTGACCACTCTCTTAGAGAGCATTTAGGCTTGTTATTTTCATAGTTTCAAAGGCCGCGGATTCGCCTTTCCACTGAACCTAGCAGTAGGTGATGAGGTTTTTCGAGGTTGATGGTCCATCGTGATTTTTCATTCAGTTTTTAGGGCCTCGCAGGAGGTGATGAGGTTAGCGAGGTTGTAGATTGAAAGGATCCATCATATATTTTTTTTCATTCAGTTCTTTTGTGCCTCGCAAAATGCGGGGACAATTCGCACAAGGTTGAGTTGAGTCAAGTTGAGGGGTAAACTTTCTCGCTCTTCCACGACTGGCTAAGAATCTTATCCTAATTTTATCACACGAGCTAGTCGACGTGAATATTTTTTGGTACAGGCCAAGGGTTTTTTGGTTTCAAATGTGAATAAAGTTCCACGCAGCCGCAGCTATCCCGGAAACCAGAATGCACATCGCTCCATTTTCGGCTGCTAGCTACCAGGGGTATTTTTTTTTTATAAATGCTTTATTCAAAATATTCTTATTATAATTAATTGGCCCACTGTTTGAAAAAAAACTTTTTTTCCCCAAGTTTAAGTATGTGATAAAACAGTGTAAAAAGGTCGCAAGACTTGCTTCTTTCTTTTGGTCCTAAAAAAATTCCCCCAAAAACGCTTTTTTCATGCCTCCTAAATAGGAATCCCCCCTTAAGCAGCTTAACTCACAGTCCCGATTGTTTTATGACCGGGACCTGTTCGTTTCGTAGTATCTATCCTTCGTGGAAGTCCCTTTCAATTATTACTGTACATTTTGTTCGTGCTTATGACCTGTAGAAGGCGTGAAAATAAACGCTCCGTGAACCGAACAAAACCTCTAAAAAAAAATCAAATAAATTTTCTATACCACTCCCTCCAAGTTCGACAAACGAAGTTCATTAAAAAAGAAAACCTTTTTGTTTGACAAACTTACTTTTATTGACTTTTAAATCGTTTACTAAATTAAAAATAAAGTCAGTGAAAAAAATATAATACATAACAAAAATTCGAATGAAATAAGAGAGTAATCCTCTTCTTTTACAACAAAAAAAAACAATATGATCTACTTGTACATTACTTTCGGTGTTTATGTTGTTTTCTTATAACTTGATTTAAAAACATAAGAAATAAATAAGACAACTAAAATTCACATGTACGTACAAATTCGGACATTTTTAAAAAAAGAGAGCGCTTTGTTTACCTACTTAAATCATGAAACAATGAGAGGTGGTACTTAAAACTAGGACACGATGTCTTTTTTTTCTTTTCTTCACTATTCATTCACGCACAATATAATCTCGAACAAATCATAATAATTAAATCCCTGATATAGCGACAAGTTGTAATACTAAAAAAAAACTTTGTTCTTGCCCAGACATTTTTACTAAACAGAATTAAGCCGCCCAACGTGAAAAACTGGTCCAGTACATGAAAATTAAAACTATAAAATGCTTAGGGGCGAAGAGAGATTCCATAAAAAGGAGTTTCATATTTTAAAAACATAATCGTTTCAACGATTTTTTGCGGGCATTTTTAATGCTACGCGTACTGGAAGTTAGCTGAAGTATACCGTTTTGTAAATCGTCTTTTGACGGCGAACTGGATTCGGATAGTAGACATTTTGTGCCCGGATGATAGTCACAAAGGCATCGCAAACAAAATCGATACCGACATTGTAGACTCGAACATTCACCGAATTGTGTTAGGTCCGTTTCGGCTAGGGACGACGAATCCAACGATAGAGCTTTCGTAAGACGTTGCCTTTGGAATGTTGAATTGTTGTTTGTGATGAAAAATGGTAGCGAATGGATCGGATTGCCATCAATCGATGTCTCTAATGAATGGAATGTTTGGCTTGACGAACGAAACTGTGAGATTTTATTTGTACTTGTTGTTGCGGCGCTATTGATGTTGCCATTGTTATAGTTGTTGTTATTGTGATGTAAGTCATTGTAAATTCGACTTGATTTTGTACATCGCGGACATTTTATCAGCTTTTCATTGGGTGCGAGAGTTTTAACGACCTGTAAACAAAAAAAAATTACCAAGGTTAGAAGCTGGTTTTAATAAGATAAATTCCCTCTTCACAACATACCTTTTGATTTTCATGAAATTTCCTCTTCGATGGACTAACCGGTGGCGAACGGTTAGCAACAATCGAGCATTTATGATCGATACGCATGTTGATCTGCGTGAATGGCAACCGTTGAAAACTCTCCGGTTTCGATATCTCTTTAATCGCGTCCGTCAGCGTCTTTCGATCGTTTTCTTTCGAAAGGCGACAATTTTTCAGATGTCGCCTGACCAGATGGCTAGCACGCGAATTCGAATGGACAACAGTTCGCCACGATCCGGCCACATCGCACATATTAACCAGATCTTGAACGGACAAATTCCGAAAGATTTGATCGAGTAAATGTCCGTATGGTCCGAGCTTTGCGATGATATTCAAGTGGGTATTGTTGCCGAAAAATTTACACTGGCGTTTGTACGTTTTCGATAGGCTTTGATCGGATTTTCGCTTGAGCGGTGCACGCGTTAGCGGATTGTATTTCGATGGTGTTCGTCGTATCATCGGATAGAGGATTTCCAGACGTTCGTGTTCGACCGATGTCGGTTTTTGTTTCTTGGGCGTTCGCGGCAACGAGTCAGTCGACGCGTATGTTGGCGGCCTCGTTTCGCATTCGATCGATGCGTTCAATTCCAAATCAACTTCGGTTTTTATACTGTAGTTTTTGTTCTTATTATCTACGGCGATCGGCGGTGATGAGATACAGTCGCAGATCGCACTAATTTCCATGTCATGGCAATTGTTACTTATATTCAAAATACCCTTAAATCCCGGGTATTTCGTTTCAGTCTTATCTTTATTCGATTTCGAAGCGGTAGACGATGAGGTTGTGGTGGCAGCGATAGTTTTTCGATTTTGTCCATTTTTCGGTTGCAGTATCTGCGACGACGATATCTCACGGTCGTGTATAACCGAACGCATAACAGTTTTATAATTTCGACTGGCCTGTTCGGAGACGATGTCGACGCCATGAAGATCCTCCGAGCTTGTTACAAACGATATATCGCTCAAAGTCTTCAACGAAACGCTGTCAGTATCGTCGTCGTCGATTCTATCGAACGTAATCTTTCGGAAATTCAACTTCTGTGACTCCTCGACAGACAACGTCTGATCGCAGCCCGAATTAACCAAACGATCGAATTGCGAATCGGAAAACTTTAACAGCTTCTTGACCGACGATTGCTTGACTTCGTTAACTCCCGAGCCATAATTACCCGACTTCGGTGTACTGGCTCGGATTAAATTCAAACTGGACAGCGGAGTTCGACTGCCACGCGAAACACTTTTACAATGAATCGGTGACAAGTTTCCCCGTCTCGGACTTTGTTCATTTTCGAAATTGTTCTCGTTGAAGAATTCAGTGAGATTCGGTGCCGAATTCAATTTCTGTCTGAAAATATGTTTCTTAGGGCGGAGTTTTGTCGTCTTGCGAGGCGTCGTATTTCCACTGAGCATTTCTTCGGCATTTTTCCAATGAAATTCTTCATCGGTTTTCAACTTTTTCGGCGTACTCTCCAAATCTTCGAAATTCAAAATTGCCACCGAGCTTCGTTTTTGACCCAGTATGAGTTGATCACCCTTGGGCGTTGTAATGTGAAAATCGCATATATTGCGAATATTTTGAGTCACTGGCGTAAGTTTTGTCGGATCCGAGTTTTCGGGTATCGTAGTGAGATTACTATGTGAGAGACGTCGTGGTGTTGATGTTATCGTAGCTAAATTCGATGGTGAATTCAGAGAAAGGTTATGAGAACTGTGCGATGTTGTGAGATATGAAGTGTAACCGCTGTCTCCGGTAAAACTAGTTTTGGGCGTTAAGATTCCTGAGGTATTGCTGCCTCGATGCTGATAAAGCTGTAGGTTGTCATCGGCCAGCAATTTGGCGGAGCCGTCAAACGGCTCCATTTTGGTAGTTTTTTTTATTAAAATCTGAAATAAATTAGAGCATATTAGGCGGATGCAAACTTCACATGTACAGTATATTTGGTAGCAGAAGAATAAAAGCTTGCGCAGTCTTTCCAGAATTATTTAAATGGAGTGGAGTCGCTTCGTAGCTCTAACAGCGAAGACCTATTTCGGCTTAGATCTTCAAGTTACGTCGTGACTATTCGCAGGATCAAACAATAAAGAAAACCCATGTTCTCTGTCCATTCATCAAGTTACAATGAGAAGTGAAAAGAGAATATCAGATCGCTGTTCCAAATATGATGATGACAGGATTTTTGTATACCAGCCAATCGAAGGTCTGGTGGGATCTTGCATATTCATTCATTTAAATACAAAGTTTGAAAATTCAATGTATACAAAATTAAGAATTCATAGTTTCCAAAGTTATTGGCCAATATTCTTGAACACGTAATGATTTTTTGTATGGCAGCTACCCGAAATAGTAAGACGATTTAGCCTTACAAATTCGACCAAACAAACTTTTTATTTCCGTGGAGTTTAGGTCTCACTACACTGGAAAAATCTCGCAAACCAAATTCAGAATATTTCCGAAACTAACTATTGTAAATATATGGTGAAAATATTCATTAGAAAATATTTTATTTAAACTTCCCTCTTATTTTAACTTCACTCTGCTGCACAGGGTGTTAAAGATAATAGACTTCCTTAAGGCCCCACACTGTTTTCATGCCAATTTTTCACGTTAATGGCAACAAAAAAACAAAATAAAATTACACCACTTTATTAGCTGGTATGTAAACTAGGTCGTCCATAGAGAAAAAATTTAAAACTGTATTTGGAAAAATTGCTATTAGAACAACAACCCTCGAACATTTTTCAAAATGCGTAAATTCTATTTTTATAATCGCACATTTCCTATTTCTTGAATAATTACCATGTCATTTTCATTAATATAATGCTAGAAAAAATCATAAAGAATGGCTACATAGATTAAATTTAAAAAAAAAAAATATTTTTGTTAATAATATATGAAGTCAAACTGAAGCAATATATCACGATTTTCATTGCAGGAATTACATAAGACCACATTTCATTTAAAAGTATCGTAGATAGTATAATTAATTGGTATGTCTAGAAGATAAATCAATATTAAATCGTATTGTCCACGCCAAATTGCACGAACGAAAAACGATTTCAATCGATTAAAATCCTATCAAGAAAGAAAAAGTCCAAAATGGGATAAACAAATTTCACACCGGGCTCATGGGGACTTAATGTGAAATTTGACACAATTTCTTACATTCAAGTGAAAAAAAGCCCTAAAAGTGTTTTGCCGTAAAGTTACTATAAATCAACAACCAGGACGATAATGCTAAAACACGCGTACACCATAAACACAGGCCCGGCCCTAGACTTTTCGGCGCCCGCTGCAGTATACACTTCGTCGCCCTAATCAATTTATATAACAAAAAATAAAAATATTATACTTATTCACTTGACGATTTTTCATACAAATTCATGTAACTTTTTCTCAAGACCCGCTCAACCGATTTGAATCAAACTTTGTACACTTATTATTTTAGTAAATCGAATGCTAATGAATGAAGAAATTTCAAAAATATTAAAAACTTGACTTATAATGTTTGAAAATTTAAACATTTTTGATGTTTTTTAAACCTAAGAAAAGTATTTAGAATCAACTTTTTAGAAATTGCTTCATTCAGTATAAATACCAATACTATTCTATATTTAACCAAAAAAAGTCATCTTGATGTGTCTTATCAGTTTCGAGAAAAGAAACATTTATGGAAAAAAATTGTTCTGGAGAGCGAAAAAACTAAAATCTCTCCAAATTGAATTTTTTTTTATATACATATTGTTAATGCAAATCTCACAGATGTCATTGGTTCTGTTTTCAAAACTTTCCTCTATTTTTTATCAGATTATGCCATTTGCACGTTTGATTTAAACCAATTAATGGTATAAATAAAATTGAGATGAAGTTCGCTAGCGGCGGAAGGTCGGTGTCAAAATTTTAAAATTGTACCGAATAATACCGAAAAGTTTGCCCAACCGCTCGCCGTCGTAATTCTGTGTCCATCCGTGTGTTGCGGTACAATTTAAAAATTTTTACAGCGAACTTCACCGCCGCTAGCGAAGTTCGTCTCAATTGTGTTTATACCATTACTTCTCTTTATCATTCATCCAAAACATTCATTCCCCTCTAGCAAAAATGTCGTGTTTCCCATTTCCCCACATAATTCACCGAGGCGCATTCGCTTCGTATCTATCTTTTTCTTTTGTATGGAAATCATGTTCTGAGCTCTTTCAGCACACAATCAAATCAGCACCAAGTGCTGCGGCGCCGTGGAGCGCTTGCTCCAAATGAATCGTACGAACGTAAAATTGTACTAGCTGATGAACGTATGAATGCAAAATTGGAATAGCAGATGATCGCACAAACGAAAAGCTGTACTAGTCGATATCGAAGAGTGAGAATATCTTTAAGGGGAAAGATTCAATGTTTTGGTTCTTGAACGAGAATTGAAAGAAAAAAAAAATTGAAAAAATGGAAAAACCCTGCAAAATCTAGAATATGCATCGGAAAAAGTGTGGCAAATGTATTCAAGAAATCCTTTCTATTAATTTCTAAGTATGTTTTAAATTTATAGCAAAATATTTAGAGAGATAATATGAACTAGCGCCTTCCTTAATTTGGCGCCCGGATTCAATGCGCCATTTGCGCATATGGTAGGACCGGCCCTGCATAAACACCAAAAACACTGAAAGAACTAAAACTAAACACAATTTTATTAGTTCATTAGTTCATTATTGGCGAAATTCTCAAACCGAATGGCGATTTGAAACATTAACATTCCTGGAAAAAATTAAACTCACAAATGTTCTTCGTAATCCCATTTTCATCCATTTGGAGCGAAAAAATAGAAGTGGCGTTTTTCTCCATAAATCTGTTAAAAACCTCCTCTTTTGCTCCATTCATTGATAGTAATATTAAACTATTTCATACCTCAATATTTACCCTTTCATTGAGTTTTCCACGAACTTCCTACTAGGTAACTTTCATATCACTACATTACATGGCGAGTTAGTTTTCATAGAATTGAGTCGAGTTGATATTTGTATGGAAACCACAACTTAACTCAGCTCCAGTAATTAGCATGTAAAAAAATTATATCTAGAGTTAGATATGATTTTTTAATTATTATATTGGGGGGGGGCCCCCCCCCCCACCCTGCGTTCGCGCCTGACGTGAGCGCATGCTACTAGTTGTTTGGACTTGAATAGTAGTGTCCCATTGATGTCGACTGGGGTTTTTCGGATGACGTACTCCAGTGCCAGATTGAAAAATATGAAAGCTAGACACCAACTCCCTGCTTTAAACCACATTCCTATCGAAAGCTGTTTGTGAAATCGGTTTGTATTCTTACTTGAAATTCACTGTTCGTCATTGTAAGTCTCGTTAGTCGAACTAATTTTGGTGGAATTACAAAATCAAGCATGATTTGGTACAGTACTCTCCTGTCGATACTGTCATATGCTTGTTTAAAATCTACGAAGATTTGGTGCACATCTGTGTTATATTCTCAGAATTTTTCAAGCACCTGTCTCACCGAGAATATCTGGGCTGTTGACGATCTACGTGGTGCAAGTCAATTTTTTTACAACAAATTGTTTACAGATAAAAAGATCATAGTAAGTTTTATCTACAGGGTTAGGCGATTGAACTGTTACCTATTCAAACGGCCATATTTTTTTTGTGTTAAATTATTTTTTATTAATTCAAATTACAAAAGTGTGAAAATAATCAAAATTTCAGAATTTACTCATTTTAGCTCGATGTGGCCGCCTTTTGCCTTGACTATGGCCTTCAATCGGTTGAAAAATGCGTTGCATGCTGCACGAAAGTGATCTTGCGGTATTTTCGCCCATTCCCGTACAATGGCTTTCTTCAGCGCATCCATACTGGCATATTTTTTAGTCCGCACCTTGCTCTCCAAAATGGCCCAGATGGAATAGTCCATCGGATTTGCATCTGGCGAATTCGAAAGCCATTGTGTGAACGAAATGAAGTGTGGAACATGGTTTTGTAACCATTCTTGGTTCACACGAGCTTTATGAGACGGTGCCGAGTCTTGTTGGAACGTCCATGGTCTACGACCGAATTGTTTGCGTGCCCACGGCTCTAAAGCAGCTTGCGAAAAATTTTCCCGATAATAAGTCGCATTGACTTTGACACCAGACTCGATGAAAACGATTGGACAGCGTCCATCGGCGGTCACAGCTGCCCATACCATTACTTGAGAGGGAAAATTACTTCGGGTGGCCATTAGAAGGCTCAAATTTTCGTAAGTGCGTTCAGTTAAGTAGACACGATCATTTTAAGAGTTTATGAACTGCTCAATAGGGAAATTTTTCTCATCAGAGAACACAATGTTTGACAATTTTCCACGTTCGTAAAAGCGTAACACTTCCTTTGCTCTTTCGAGTCTAACTTTTTTTTGCTTTGGTGTAAGATCGTGAGTTTTTTGAAACTTGTAAGGCTTTACCTGGAGCTCATTTTTGAAAATGCGTCGGATGCTTCGCTGGGATATTTTCAGTTCTTTGGCAATTTGATTGTCACTACGACGCGGATTTCGTTCAAGTGGAGCCTTCACATTCCGAACCACCATAGCGTTTGGCAATGCTGCTTGTATCATAACGTTTTATGGTGCGATACACAAACATTTTATTCACTTTGAGATGGTTGAGCTTACGAACAATAGCTGGTTGTGATTTTCCAGCCAAATATAACGCGATCACACTGTTAGTTTCACTTCCATTTCGAATAACTTTTGTAGCTTTTGGTAGCTTGTAAACAATATAAAGAGCTTTTATTAGTATGAATTTGACATAGCTGTCATTATCGGTTTGCCAGATATACCGGTGTGAATTTGGTAGCACTTCAATTGCCTAACCTTGTATAATTATCATAATCTTCATTTTTTTATATTCAAAAATGGACTTGCCCCACTTTCAAAATAGACGGCTCAATTATTTTTGTCAGTATTTTGTAGGACGTATACAACAATGATATTCCTCTGTGGTTCTCACAGCAGAATTTGTCTCCTTTTTTATAAATTGGACATTAATGCTTTTTCTGCAATCGTCGAGTATATTTCCCTCTGTCCAAATTTTACATATCATTTTGTGTAGTAGTACGACACAGTTTCCAACGTCTTTTAGAAGTTCAATTGGTATTTCGTCAATTCCCGGCGCTTTGTTTATTTTTTGGTCACATAGAGCTGCTTTGATTTCGTCTATTTAAATTACCCACATTAAGTTCTTCTTCGTCAGTTGAAGCCTCAATTGCGAAACGAAACTTTTGAATGCTTTAAATGGCAGAGCCAGTGATAAAGTTTGGCAGTCCAAGTGCGACTTAGTACCTTTACTCAATGCTTTCTTTCTACCTATTGATAATTGAAGAGGACGCCGGAGTAAAAGTGCAGCTTAGATTCGTGAAGAAGTCGTATGATGAGTTGGACACAAGACGTGGCCACGAACAGTGGAGAAGAAAATTCAAGGTGAAGGTGATACGAAGCACAAGATAGAAATTTCTTGTACTCTGTGCTCATAGCTGCGAATTATCGTTCAGAAGACGTACACAGTGGAACATTGGCAACAGCAAAAGTAAAATCGATTTGAATCCCCTTCACAATGGAACCAATGAATCAAACCCACGTTTTGTTCCAGAAGCAGAACGTCCCACTGCCTCCCCCGCTCTACAGAAATGCAAACTAAGTTGCTAGCATCAAACAGCCAAAAACATTCGCATGCACCTTGAAGAGTTGCTCTGCATTCCAAAGTCAAACTAAAAGAGCAACAAGCTCCAGCCGAAATACACGTGAACCGCGGCTGCTCAAACGATTTGGCCACATCGTATTAATTACAAAAAGGTCGCCTTTGTCGCCGACAAGGAAAAAAACCCCGAATCCAAATCTCGACAGAGTATTTGCGTGATTCTCATGGATTTCTTAGAACGGTGTACGAGCATCTGATTGCAAGATCGTCAACCGACACGAAATCAATTTTGCCAAACGAAACCTAATTTTTTCTACGATTTATTAGAGATACAGTCGCGGATTAAGTGTACATTGGCCTGTTTGGCGTGCAACTCGACTGGAGCCTGGCTAAGCGAGCGAGTGATCCAAGGCTGTTGCTAGCATTCTGCAGCTACCTGAAGTGATTCCTTTCTGCTTGCAATTTGTCTATCGTTCCGAGAACAAAAAACACTACTACCTGGCGTTTTTTTGAATGACCGATCGATCAGTTGAGTTTTGTTTTTGCTTTCTTTCTGGCGACTGATTTAATTTTACTACTTTCAGTGTTCTGAATAATTCGACGGTTAATTCGTTCCCATGATTTTAGTAGAGTGACTACCGCGGGTTGTTGTGGCGCCTTTGTTTGTGGATCAAGCGCTCCAGGCGGAAGCTGTACAGCTGCCGATTGGATTAGAGAAGACCGCGGCTTCAAGACAACGGGAACCCGTTTCGCGAACGGACCGAAAATTATGCTTCAATGCAAATCAGTGGAGCCGTTATGGCAATTTTTCTTTGATTTTATTGTACGACAGCTGCTGCACGATTTTTCCTGGAGCGCGCACAATATTCGAAATACAATGACCTTGGTGTCAATTTACCAACCCATCAACATCATTCCGTTCAACGTTCAACAAAGCGCGAAGAATCTTCCGCGTGACCTCTACCGCCTACCGCAACTTTCTTCACCCAATTTACCTAATTCCTGGTCGCAAAAAGCGATAAAGCGTCCATTAACTTCTCCTGCCCCCCAAAAACGGTACAACAACGATACAAAATAATCCAAAAATGGCGTTGTAAACAAACCCACGGCTTTTTTTCGAAATACACACGCAATAGTCCCCCGAAAAAAAGAAAAAACACTTTCGCTCCACATCGCAATCCACTTACCTTTTGTTCAGTCTAGCGCGTCATCTATTCGGGAAAAACGGCAAAATATGACTAGCTAACGAACAAGGACACTTTGTTGCACAAAATTAAGCGGATAAAAAACTAAACAAACATATTAAAAGGCGGTAAAAGGGAAAAAAAAAATAAAACTGGCGTCCACCGTCACGCACACACAATTTTACGTTTCTCTTCGCAGTGGCACCGTAGAATTCACAACTCGAACGACGGACGGCAAACAAGTGTTTGAAAATTCCGTTCGTGTTGCGATTGGTACGCACACTCGGTCGTTTCGTGCAGTTTTATGTAAACGGCGGAGAAGTGGCGCTGCTATCGGTATGGTGTTTATTTGAATTTCGACCAGTTCGAAGTTGTAAAAAATGTTTTCTTTGCTTCAATTGGCTAAAACTAACGAGTCGTTAATTGTGGGTTCGGAGAAATTGCAAAAAATATCGGTTTCTGACCAGAAAAACGCACGGCGATGTAAAGTTATTTAAATTAAACCAAACATGCCATACGTAGGGCAGTACCATATTTCACAGAGTAAAAATGACAGGTGGTACTCGGCATACTGGCTTCTAACGCCGGGCCGCACCACTCTTCAAACCGGAGCGAAGAGAAACTAACATGTAGCTATAAGTGAACAGGAGTAAACGTTATGGTACTTATACCCTCGTTCACGTGATAGCGTAGTGTAGTGTAGCGTATTATGAAATCCGGTTGATATATAAGTGTTCATGTGAAGTGACTTGACGCTTCGCACTCTTATTTTTTATAATAATGACTTAAGAAATAAAAGATTGCCAAATGCGTAGTCAAGTACGGTGCTTTCTCATTTGATGAGAATACAGAGAGAAAACTGCATTAATTCGTCCTCATTTTGACTTTTTGGTGAGAAATTTCTCACTTATAAGTTACAGAACTGAGCTTATATAATTGTCTATAATTGCAACAATTCAAAAATCACATTCCTAGCTTCAACAAAGAAGATGCTTCTTTGCAAGTTGCAAGTTGCTTTAGCTGAAAGACATTCCTTGCCATTTGTATTACTGAAGGTAAGGAGTTATATTCACAGATTGCCTCAAATACAGGATCTTTTCTGAGTCGGTCATACTGGGCCCATATGGAACGTAACGCGATCCCACATAAGTTTGCAACAACAACAACACGTTGCTTGGCAATATACTTTGATCGCGCGTGCGACAATTTATTGAACCGAGTGAAATGCCGATACCACACATGTAGCATAATGACCTATGAGGTCAAGTGACCGCGCGTGTGGAATCGGCATGGAAATTTCAGCAAAAGTGCAATGTCGTGAGAAAATCCAAATCGGTCAGCAGCCGGATGCGAGGTTCGATGGAATGAATCGAACCATCAATCCGCAGTTGAAATTAGCCAGTTGAACTAAATAGTCGATTCGCGAGTAGCCAGCCCCCGAAAAGAAACAAACAAAACGATCTCTTGTTTTTTTTATTTAAAAATAACTTCTAAGATCCTGTAAAAGTACAGAATCCCCACTAGGGACGTCCGCACCTACCGCCGAGGTGCGTGGCGTATAACATGTGCAGGTAAGTTTTCCATAAGTATAATAAAGTTCCCCTCCGATGGTGTTAAATGGGGTAAATTATGAATAGCTTTAATGCCCCTATTCATAAGTCTCGCAATTTTGTCAAGGTTTCTTTTCGAGGTTTGGCTCCATAGTTTATGTTGGATAGAATAAATGCATTATAGAGCATATTCTTTATTGGCACGTGTAGATAATCGTTACGCCCTATTTCTCCAATAATGGGGGCAATTTTGTTTCTAAGTTTAGTAATGTGAGGAGTCCAAGTAAGTTTGTCGTCGATTGTCAGCCCTAAATATGTTGTCTCGTGTGCTCTCGTTAGTTGAACTCCATCTATTTCTAGTTTCAAGTCAATATCCAGTTTATTAATTTATCTAAAGACCATATAATTTGTCTTCAATGTATTTAATGTCAACATATTACCTAAGAGCCAATGCTGAAATAGTTTTAGATCAGAATTAATCAACAACTCCAGTTGATCCGGAATTGTACCTTCATAAAGAAGTAACGTGTCGTCAGCAAATGTAATATATTTTGCTTTAAGACCCGCGAACTGCAGGTTGTGTGTATATTTAACAGATACAAAGTAGGACCGAGAATCGAGCCTTGAGGGACTCCTATACTGACTGTCTTAGGAGAGCTAAGTTCGTCAAAGTTTTTGGTAATATACTGTCGATTATTTAAAAAGTTCTTTATTAAGTCATTGGCCTTTCCCCTAATTCCAATTTCCTTCAATTGTCCAAGCAACAATAAATGGTTCACCGTGTCGAAAGCTTTTTTTAAGTCCACAAAAATCGCTGCGACAATCTAGTTTTTTTTTTGTTGGAGGTATTTATTTTATTATAAAAAACTGTTACATTCGCCGTTTTATGTCTTAAATATAATTTTTCCTTTTATTATTCAGCGAAATGGAATCATTAAAGGGGCTACAACTAAAATCGTAGAGAAAATCCAATCTAGTTTTTTAGCCTTTGACAAGAAAACTGCTACGCAACGCAACGCCAAGTGTTCTCGTGGGAGGATTAGCTAATCCACTACACTACACTACGCGCTTTTGCAACGTTGTAGAAAAACTACTCCGTAGCAAAATTTCGTGTGTTCACCTGGTACAACCAAGTGCTCCGTAGCGATACGTCGTTGACCAGGTAAACGAGTTGAATTTTGACTAGTAATCGACGTGCACGTTATGCCTGCTGGGTCGTTAGAATCAATTGAAAAAGCTGCTTAAAAGAGAATACGAAATTTACTGCAAGGAGCAGGAATGATCTCAGCTGCAAACTGTCACTTTTCGTGCAGTCGCCCAATCCGCCCACCTAACCTTTTCGAAATAGAAATGTCAAAACAGAAATAAATTCCTCCAGTGCACAGCTGGACAACACCAAAACAGAAAAGCAATTCGCAATGACCGACTTCGAGTGGCCATGGGAATATAATTTTCCTCCATTTTTCACGTAAGTTTAAAATCGCCAAAAGCCGAACAATTCGCGCCCAACTAATTCCACTTGACCGTGCAATTTTTCCAGCCTCCAGCCGCACACTGAAACGCGTGACAAGCAACTTTCCGTCTGGCACAGTCTCGCCCTCAACTACCAGAAGCATCGAAACCAAACCACGTTGGACCTAAACGAAGACACCGAACTCTTTCATAATGCCGCACTAAAACGCAATCTCCCAATCGAAGGACGTCTTGCCGTTCTCGCCCATCTCGAAAAGACCGGACACGCTGCACCGCTCGACAAACGGCGAACAAACTGGCAAATCTACTGGCACACGCTCGACGAATGGGCCAAGCTGGTGTACGATTGGGCCCAGTCGACCGGACAAACGAACACCGTGTGCACGCTGTACGAAATTTCGAACGGTGACGGTTCGGTCGGACAGGAATTTCACGAGTTGGACCAGGACGTGATACTCAAGGCGCTTAGGTTGCTCGAGGCGAAGGGAAAATGCGAGCTGATGCTGTTTGATGATAGTCAGGGTGTTAAGTTCTTTTGAGCGCGGTTATTTGTAATAAATTTGTTTGGACGAAAAGTTTGGCGTTTTCTTGGTTGTCTTAGTTTGCGGTTTCATCGCACAAAAACCCATTGTTTCAGGTCACATGGTTTCGGACTAGGAACTGGAACCAGCTCAATGTCCCGAGAGGAACAACCGCAGCAAGGGATCCGAGGAAATTTACAAGACTGCAAAAAAACTAGCCCGACGAATTTTGATGCTTGCTCAATGTCGGGAGCCAATTCCAGGAGTCGGACAGTTTTAAAACCGTTAGAAGTACTGGTCGCTGTCGGTTTGGGGTTTACGTTCATGGCCAGTTCTTCCTCAGGCTTCGTTTGGAATTTGAAAGAGCCATTTTCGACATTTTTGTTGACATCCTCTACGGTAGCGTAATGGAGGCTGAAGCCTTACATCCCCAAACGTGGCTTGGAAGCCTGCTCCGCACTTGGCTTGGTGATGACGGGAACTGAAAAAAAGCAGCTACGAATCTACAGAACTAATGAAACCTGACCTTGATTGAAGTGAAGCATCTGAACTAGAAGCTTAAAAATTCATCAGACTCCGGAAGATGCCGTGTGTTCCATCCAAGCAGAAGAACGAATGGACGCAAAAGAGCAGCAGGGAGCGGGAAAAAAGTTGGCGATTGATCGAGACACCAAGTTGGAAGACGCTGCCAGCGCCTTAAGATCAATCCCAAAATAAACTGTTTGCTACTCTGGAAGTTATTAAAATCGATAAAACAAAAAGCAACTGTACAAAAGCTATACCATTCCGCGGAGCATTCCTTTATTAATCACACGCACAACAAAAATTCAACATCAACTCGCCGCTTCCTTCTTCAGAAGTTCGAGTACGGCCTCGGTTGTGGTCAGTCCTTTTTCGACCAAAATCGTTTTATTCCGCGACTTTGACCCACGATCCAGGCTCACATCACTCTTCCGCAGACCCAGAACTCGCGCCAGATACTTGACAAGTTCCGTGTTTGCTTCGCCCTCGACTGGCGGTGCCGCAATCTGAACGCCGACTCCTTCGTCCGAGATATCGGTGATTCCGTTCTGTTTGGCGCCCGGTTTGGCCAGAATTTTGATGGCGATATTTCCGCTCTTGTTCATCGACACGGGGAGGGAATCGTTCCGGACGATAGTTGGCGGTGCTCCCTTGCCTTTTGGTTGCGACTTCTTGGACATTGAGCGGTACGGGATGCGGTAGAAATTGCCGAAGAGGCGAATTTGCATTTATTTTGTGTTTTGGTAGGGCGACCGGCTAGCCGAAGTGACAGCGAAGACGAGGTTAAGGGATGGGATTTTGGTTTGAACGCGAAGAAATACCCCTGCGATGGCACCACTAAAGTTTAGCAGTGTACCACTAATGAAAACCAACGCAGTGTCATTTTTGATGTTTTGATTCAAGAGTTTAGTGCGATTTTGGAAAACGATTAAAATTGAGGGCGTAAACTGTTCAAAATGGCAAAACGAGCTGCGGAAATTTTCGAGGAAGATATAGGCGAGGATGCCAAACGATTGAAAGCGGACGAGCCCGTCAAGAAGCACACCCTGGACTCGGACGAAGAAGACAGCGGCGACGATGAGCGGTGAGCTGATTATTTATTTTCCCTATTTTTTCCACTGATAATCGGCGATTTCGGCTTTCAGTTACAATATTATGAACGAAAATGATTTCGAGGGAGAAGAGGATGGAATCTCGGGCATGGACGGTGAGGTAAAAATCACCCCATTCAATATGAAAGAGGAACTCGAAGAAGGACACTTCGACAAGGAGGGCCACTTTCACTGGGACAAGTCAAAAGAAATTAAGGACAATTGGCTCGATAACATCGACTGGATTAAGGTAAGAAATGCTTGCGACTTAATCGCATTGTTTCGGCAACGTTCAGACGGAGACGGCTTTGTTTTGGAAACGTAACCAACAAAATTATTTTCAGGTCAAGACCGATAAAAACTACATCGAGAAAACCAATCGCGGTCTAGCCGACTCCAGTGATTCCGAAGACGGTTCATCGAAAACCTTCAATGAAATCGAAACCTACAAGGAAATTTTCAAACTGATGGAGCCCGGCGAAACAGTCAAGAAGACACTCCAACGACTGGGCAGCAAAACCCCAAAGCTCTCGTCCATCGAACGATGGCGTCGTAAAAAGGCGGGAATTGTCGATGAAAATGCCGAACTAGTGACGAAATTCACCGAACTGACAAACAACGTCTTGACGGAAATGGGCAACATGGACATCTATCAGGAGACATATGAACAGATTCAGTCAAAGATAAAGCGGAGATCGAGGAAGGCAGGCACGAGTAGTACAGCGGTTGCCGCTACTGCCACTGCTTCTACTGGCGCGGACGATGACGAAGAGCTGGATATGTACGCCGATGATTTCGAAAAGAAAGAAAAGACGAAACTGGTCACGGCTAAGGTGGACGAAAGCGAACAAGATGCCGAAGACGACGGCGGTAACGAGGAAGACGATGCCCCGAAAGTTTTGAACTGGGAATTCAAATGGAAGGATGCCGACAGCGAAATTCACGGACCATTTACAACCGAACAAATGCTGAATTGGAGCAACGATGGCTACTTCAAGGATGGCGTTGTTGCGCGCAAAGTGGGCGAAGATACGAAGTTTTATTCGAACAAACGAATTGATTTTGATTTATACTTGTAAGGTTTTGTGTTTGAGGTGAGAGTTTTTATGTTGCTGTTGTAAAAAAGTTTAAGAAAAAAAAGTGGTTTTATTTGAAATTATAGGTGGAAAATTCCGAGACCAATGGATGGGATGGTTGATAGAGAAGACGAAATTTGAGGAGCTGCAAGATTGGGGTACACAAAATCATTACCAGTCGCGGCGGGTTCATAGGAAACATAGAAAGAAGCCTAGACTGTAGACTGGCCTTTATTAAGCCCAAACGTTAATCCAAGACTGCGTCTTGTTCCGATAGTTTCAAACGGAGCTAAATAAAAAACGACAATCTAAATCTTAATACTTTTATCGACGAGAAAAAAAAAACAAACGACGTAACGAATAATTGCCTTATTGGCGGGACTAATTTTGATATCGGGCGTTCGTCAGAACTACTTGAATTTCCATCCGGACCCGTCGTTGTTCGCTCGGCTCCATATTCCTCAAGTCGTCAGCAATCGTCAACCCGAAGTAGTCCAATGCATCGAATGTTTCTGTTGGCGCATTAAACGCCGCCAGAATTCTATCAATATCCGCGTCTTCTGAAAAGGCGAAATCGAAACAGTCGTTCTTTGTGAAAAATGTGGAAAGCACTTACTCGGCACGACGGGTCTCAGCCTGCGCTTCGCCGGTGGTTCTGCAGGTTCTTGCTTTAGCTTCGGCGGTTCCACGGGATCTTCTTTCGCCTGACCACCGTCCGGATCGAACTCTGTAAAAGCTCGCTTCAACGTGTCATCGGGACCGGGAGGACCATCTTTCGAATCGTATCTGTAAGTTGGGTTGTTGCAATTAAATCTCGAAACAAATGCGCGAATTCGAAAAAATACTTGTCGTAGTCGATGATGAAGGGCTTGAGAAAACCCAAATGTTCATACAACGGGCAATGTCCCATCTCAGGTTCGTCAACGATCAACTTATTTCGCCGTTCGGTACGTGCGAATCTGTCTCGGATCCGCTTCCAACGAACCCGGCAAAAGTCGGCTGAAAAGACCAGAATTTTGAAAAAAAAAACGAACAAGACGCTAGCCGAATTCCAGGCGACTATAAACTTACGTGACACATTTAATGCCGTCGCGACTGCTTGCCACACTCGGATGCGTCGACCATTATTTTTGTATTCTTTGTGATTGTGATTGTATAGCATGGGCCATTTCTCGACTTCTTTAACTAATGGCACGTCCATAACTGCTGGCCACTACTAATAGAACGATTTCGAACAGAAAGAAACCCGGGCTAGCAAACAAAACTCGGACTTGACATTTGTTTTGTGTCACGCAAGAAAATGGCGAGTTCAATCGACGGCCGCCGCGACACGAGACACCTGGCGACCGTCGCATGTAGTAAAACGGTGGGTGTCAAGAGGTGTCTCTGCTCGATTATGGTCACTTGCTCGATTAGCGAAACCGCGAATAGAAAATGAAAATAAAAAATATTTTCGGATCTGGAAATGAATTTTGTGGGGAGCGAGTTCGTTGCTGAAAGAATTTCCCAAACGCACACTGAAAGGTAGAGCTCATGACTCCGTACTTAATAAAAATGTTTGAAGTTTGAAGGACTCCGTACGGATCTCGAGGGTATTTTAGTAATAAGTATACATTAAAATGGTTAATTACATGAAGATACTCTGATCCCCACAAAATATTCCACGATACAATTTATAACTTAGAGTTCCACTTGAGGCCATTAAGAACATATAGCAGAATAGATATTAATTAATTTTAGCTTTAGAAATGAAGAAAAAAGCTGTTAGATTTAAGATATTGGCGTAAATAAAGCACATTTTAAAACCTTAAAAAACCTCATGGCAAGCGACCGGTGGGAAAACCGCAAAGATACGATGACTCAGTTGACACAGATTGCAAATCGCTTCTTAGGTGCACCAATTGGAGGACTCAAGAGCTGAACCGTGATGACTTCAGACAATGTATCCTGCAGGCCCTGGCCCGATTTGAGATGTCGCGGCATTGATGATGATGAGTTTATTGCTGACGGAACATTTTCTTCTCGAATGTCTAGCTTACTCTTTTGCGAGAATGCACGTATACGGCGTCAATGTTTAACATTATGGATGTAAGAACTCCGTTCTCACTCCTTACCTGAGCTTTTGAAAATAGTAAGGAACACGAAAAAGTTTGGGTAGAGACTGGAGGACTCGAGTACAACGAGCAATCCATATCTGAGTGCTCAAGATGCCCTGCTTTGCTGTGTTTTCTCCCGCATCAAACAACAACAAGGTCATTAATTAGGGTGTCTTATCCTCCAGCTTAAAAATAACGTTGAATACTAGGATCAGACACTAAACTGTAGAATCTACGCTTGCTGGAAGATGTTCGGAAAAATGTTGAGAATTCAAACAGGGACGGCTCATCGGATGGACACGACCTAACGATCCTAATCTTTTAGTTAGTTCTGGAGAAATTCAGTCACTTAAAAAAAACTCACCAATGTTCAACGTCTGGCTTCTACAAACGCAAACAGGCGCTAAAAATGATCCTACATCTGCTACCGCTGGATATTTATGGGAAAGGCTTAGGACCGTTCCAACGATCGTCAGTTACGTTCTAACTGGAACCTTAACTGACCGATTTTCATACAAAACTTCTAGTTAAAGTTCCGGTTAGAATTTACTTGAACTGACTGTAGGAACGGGCTTAAGCTGTAAAATCAGTCGGGGTGTCAGAAAACTGGGATTTCATACCTGCGAGAAAGATAGCCGCATACTTGGACTACAAATCCGCCAAACGATGGTTTTGCAGCAAGGTAGTCGTCACCCGAGGGCCCCTAGTGGCTTACTACGATTTTAAACCAATCATATAATTCCTGAATGACTACTATGAACAGGCTCCCAGAACAGACTACTTAGATCAGCCCCAGGGAGGGGACTATCACGCATCTACACGACCCTTTCTAAGGCAGACGAAGTTACAGAAGTGGCGGTATTTTCCGCGGACCTGAATCATAGTGAGACTTTAGAACTACCAAACTCTTAAAGCCTGTTAGAATTGGTCATCATGTCCCATTTGAATCATTCTGGTCATCATCCTAACATATATTCAAGCGGCGGGTAACTGACTCGACTCTTACTTTATCAAGTTTCACCTCGTGGATAGGATAAGGATAAAATTAGTGCGCCATGCACTCATACCAATATGTTGGGTTTCAGGGCACAGCGGGATTACAAGCAACGAGGCTGTAGATAAGCTAGCAGGAAAAAGCTCTGTACAGGATCAAACGAGCTAAGTCAATCTGTAGAAGAGTGAATGAAGCTACAGTCCATCGACCTAACGCCATATCGTGGAGTGATCGGACCTTACAAACATCTCTTGGTGCTAAGCCTGCTCTGACCTACTCTGAAAGCAAGTAGTAGTTCGTTAACAGACCCATTGACGGCTTGTTTAGTTGTTTGAAGCAGCAGCTAACCACTTTTTCCAACCGAGACTAAGGTCATTAGGCGTGTTTTTTTTTACGACTTTATCTAGAGCAGAGTAGGAGCTTTGAACATTTCATGAGCCAGGAATAGTTGCACCACTGTTTAAGGTGGTGTAGCTGCTCTCCTCGCTTTGTTATTGTTTTCGCATTTCGCTAACCGGCTCCGTACTGGATAAAGGAGCAAAAAAGCACCCCTTTTATAACGACTTCAAAGAAGTCCATCAACAAGCAACACAGAAAATGGCAATGAAGTCACTGTGATTGCTTTAAAGGATTGCGGTGCGCACTCTTCACCTTTTAAAATAATCCTAAGTTCGCTGGTAGTCCAGTAATCAGAGACAAAATTCCAGTAAATATCGGAAAACAATGGAACACGAAATGTTTTGACGTAGTTAGGTTCCAATGAAGTAGAATAGAGAATCACAGTTTTACGCCAAAATTTGATATGGCGTGTGATAGCTCCTGTCATAGATACTAATATGGATGAAATGTGCACCGAAGAAAACGAGAGGCATTTGTGCACGTATTTATGCTAGATATTTCGCCATGCCTGTGTGTTTACCGTTCTCCCACTCGTGATCCGTTCGTCATACGAAAAACTGGTGTACGCGAAACTTATAGGGAATTTAGTCCTCTACAACTTTGCCATGTAAATATGTCACCTATTTTTAATAAAAATGGTCCAAAAGTTTAAAAAACTGGGACAATCTCTTAATTTTTCACACTACGCTTATTATTAGCAATAAATAATGATTTTACAAGAAAAGTGTTCAGATAAAAAAGATAGAGAATTTAATTCTCTATAAATTTGGTTCTTACCATTTTTAGCGAGAAATGCAAAATACGGCTACAATTCGTCAAAACAGAAAATTCAATATTTCGGGCAAACGCCGTATCAAATTTTGGTCTAAAACTGTGATTCCCTATTCTACTCTAGAGTCATTCTACTCAATCATTGGAACCTAACTACGTTAAAACATTGTTCTATTTTTTTCTTGAAGAATTCCTAGATTTACTGGACTATGGTGAAACCATGAAATGTGTGTAGCTCGAACACCCCACTTTTCCTTCAAATTAGGGACTCAAAAGATCAGCAGGGACCTCGAAACGGGAACAGTTGAAAAATGTTGATGTTGCTTCCAACTCAAATTCGGATAGCTTTATTTAACTTCAATCTTCCAAATAATCCGTTTTCACATTCGTTGCGAGCAGTTCAAAGATTTCTCGATTAAAATTGTGTTGGAATTAAAAAAAGCCCCTGTAAAAATCCTACACCATTCGCAGCATACGGAAAAAGACAAGACAAAACAAATGAAACAACCAAAATTACATTTTACATAATTTTTTCTTTTATTCGGAAGTTCGAGGTGTCCCACAAACTTTTCTTGCGAAATTAACCCGGGACAGAAGTTCGGCTTTTCCACAAACGTTTCTTGCGGAAATAGCCAGGCATAAGGTCGCAGGAACAAACGCTGCAGCTTCGTAAGTTGAACGTAGGAATCATCGCATTGTAAGCTGCAGGTTGAACTAGTATCGGAAGTTAGTAGCAGTGCCATTGCATCGGAAGTTGTAGCGGCATCTTATCGGAAGTTGTAGCGGCATCGTATCGGAAGTCGTAGCGAAATCGTACCAGAAGTTGTAGCGGAATCGTATCGGAAGTTGATAGCAGTGGCACCGCATCGTAAACATCAGTTTCAGTTATCGTAAGTTTCTTTAAAGTCGCGCTGAGAAGTTGCGGAGGATGACACCAGAACGGAAGCAGCAGTGGCTTCGTGTTTTTTCGGAGGCTGTTGTAACCTCGTGTAGTCGTGACGGCGGTTGTTGTAACCTCGTGTCGTTGTGACGGATGTGGTTGTAACCTCGTGTCGTTGTGACGGATGTGGTTGTAACCTCGTGTCGTTGTGACGGAGGTGGTTGTAACCTCGTGTCGTTGTGACGGATATGGTTGTAACCTCGTGTCGTTGTGACGGAGGTGGTTGTAACCTCGTGTCGTTGTGACGGAGGTGGTTGTAACCTCGTGTCGTTGTGACGGAGGTGGTTGTAACCTCGTGTCGTTGTGACGGAGGTGGTTGTAACCTCGTGTCGTTGTGACGGAGGTGGTTGTAACCTCGTGTCGTTGTGACGGAGGTGGTTGTAGCCTCGTGTTGGCGTGACGGAAGCTGCAATGACTTCTTCTAGTTGACGGAGGTTGTCTGTGTAACCTCGTGTAGTCGTTGACGGAAGCTGCAATGTCTTCGTGTAGTCGTGACGGAGGTTATCTGTGTAACCTCGTGTAGTCGATGACCGAAGTTGCAGTGTCTTCTTGTAGTCGTTGACGGAAGCTGCAATGTCTTCGTGTAGTCGTGACGGAAGTTATCTGTGTAACCTCGTGTAGTCGATGACCGAAGTTACAGTGTCTTCTTGTAGTCGTTGACGGAAGCTGCAATGTCTTCGTGTAGTCGTGACGGAGGTTGTCTGTGTAACCTCGTGTAGTCGTTGACGGAAGTTGCAGTGTCTTCTTCTAGTCGAGTGACAGAAGTTGCAGAGGCTTCTAGTAATCACGGCGAATCTGCAGGGCCTCATGTAGGCGCGACGGAAACAGACTTGTTTCCGTGTAGGCGCGACGGAAACAGACTTGTTTCCGTATAGGCGCGACGGAAACAGACTTGTTTCCGTGCAGTCGCGTTGGTTGCTGCTTTGGCTTCGTGTTGTCGTGACGAACGGACTGTTCGTCTAGTCAAGGTGGAAGCAGCGGTGGCTTCCCGTAGTTGAGATGGAAGCAATAGTGGCTTCATGTAGTCAAGGTGGAAGCAGCGGTGGCTTCCCGTAGTTGAGATGGAAGCAATAGTGGCTTCATGTAGTCGAGGTGGGTTTCGTGTGTATCTGCCTAAAATCATCTGAAAAGAGGTGTTAAACAAAAGTAACACCGCAGAATGGTTTCAGCCTTTAGCACGGCATACTAATCGTGGGTACTAAAGACACGAAGTTCGAACACGGGCGATTATATAGACGCTATACGTAGTCCCCTTGGAGACCAGGTTAGCTGCCTAAATCGGCATCAATCTCACTTGGTCAGTCGTCCACAAGTTTCAGCGGCGCTCCTCAGCTAAGCATTTTCCTTGAATCCATTCCGAAGCTCGCATTGCATCGATTCCGTGAGGACAAAGTTGAATCGGCTTCGGAATGGGAGTATAATAAATAACTTAGCGTCACGGGTTAGAGGCTTTGTTGAAACCATTTTGCGGTTGATTCAATATCTGCGCCGGCATCGTAGCTCCTTTGTTGTAAAAAGCAGCTGACGAATGATGTGATGTTCGCTTGGTGGAAGCAGAGCTGCAACAAACTCATAACCATTACAGTCGTTTGCTCCACAAGGTGAACGACTCGATCACATGGTCAGCAGTTCACAATCAGTTTAGAAGCGGCGTGGATCATCATCAGCACTCGGTAGCTCAGCATCTTAATTGTAGGTAACACGGACGAAGGTAGGAAAACGGAACGGTAACGAAGCGTGCTCTGCGGTTTGTGAAGGGCAAAGCTGTAACAAAACATCACAGTTACAGTCAATTGCGGACTTCACTAGGCGCTAGCCCGGTCATCAGCGTCGGCTTCTTCACTTGGTCGGCAGCATACAATTTTCAGCGGCGCTCTCCTCGGTTCAGCATTTTCTTTTGTTCAGTTCCGACGGACGCTTTAGTATCAAATCGGACGTGGCGGCAGTTAGTAAAAGCGTCAACGGAATAAAAGCAGAAGTTGCTTCCCTTCATCGGTTGAGAAGCTGTTGTGATTTCGCGTTTTAAGTTTCGATTCTTCGGCGAAATATCCTTGAAGTCGAGTCGATGTTGAGGTCAGCATAGCGTCTGAATTGTAACCACTGAAAAGACGCTAAACGCAGCGAAGGCAAAGCTGTAACAAAACCATAACAGTTACAGTCAGTATGCTGGATATCGCTAGGCTAGCGGTTTCATCGGCGTCGTCTCCATTACTGATCAGCAGTTTGCAATTTTCAGCAGCGCTTTTCTCGCTACAGCATTTTCTTTTGTATCTTTCCGAAGGCCGCTAGGATATCTACACGGACGAAGCGATAGTTAATGGTAGCGTCAACGAAATAAAAGAAGAAGCTGTAGTAACATCGGATGTGGAGATTGTATTCCACCGGATCTTGCAGTGTTACTTCATCGGATCGGAAGATGTAGTCAGATGAGTTGAAGCTGTGTCGGTGTCTTCATACCATTTAATCGTAAAATATAATCAGCGGATTTCCAAACAGCGTCGGTGGGTCGCCATCAGCACTCTGTAGCACAGCATCTTAATCGTAGGTACTGCGGGCGAAGATAGGCAAACGGACAGTGGCGAAGCGAGCTATCTGCGGTGGTGAAGGCGCTGCTGTAACTTAACATCACTGTTACAGTCAATTGCGTACTCCACCCTACCCCTACCGCTAGCTCGGTCTACACAGCGTCGGCTTCTGCACTTGGCCGCAGTTTACAATTTTCAGCGGCGCTTCCTCGGTTCAGCATTTCCTTTTTTATCATTCCGAAGGACGCTTTAATATCGAATCGGACGTGGCGGAATTAGTGGTAGGGCCATCGGAATGAAACCAGAAATTGCTTCCCGTCATCGGTAGAGAAGCTGTGGCGATTTGCGTCGTAGTTTGAAGATGTCCCGTTTGAAATATTTTAAGGTCGCGTTGGTGTGAAGCACATGGCCGTGTGAAGCACATGGCCGTGTAGCAGCACGGCGTCCTAATTGTAAACCACTGAAAATGACGCTATAGCGTACAGTCTGTTGCTGATTTCGCCAGATTAGCGATTTCGTCGGCGTCGTCTAATTACTTGATCAGCAGTTTACAAATTTTCAGCAGAACACAACTGAAACAAAATGGCGTCGAAGTTATAAAAACTTTTTCCGATTGCAAATATTTAAATAATTGATTTAATTCAAATAAAAACTACTCACATTGCATGAAAAGGACGCGCGTACCTCGGCCACAAAAAACTTTCAACTACATTTCTTTAAATTTAAACAAAGAAAAACACAAGGCGCCCTTGATTGCTTGATGCGCTGCATGGAGCGCATCACAAGAAACGTCTTACCTCGACAAACGACAAGCCCAAAGAGACCGAAGCAGAGCAACGCTACTTCGCAAGAAGACGCCACCGCAACGGCTACTTTGGTGCAACAAGCGAATATAAAGCATAATTAATTCGAATTTTTGGTTTTAAATGTGCACAAATTCGAATTTTCTTTGTGCAGATGAATTCCCCAGCGGGCAAACCACCGCCATCGAAAAGTCGTGAAATTTCTGCACATTTTCAACGAACATATGAAATAAATCCATGTGCACGATGATGGCATGCACTAAGCAGTTATCGTTGGTGCAAGGCGGGCAAAATTTCGCGTACTAGCGCGAAGGATATCTGCTGCAAGCCAATCGTATGATACTTTAGATGAAATACTGAACTCTGATCTATATTTTAGTTGGAAATATATCAAAAGAATGAGGAGTGCACAAGCAATTATTACATGACCTTTTACATTCAGGTAGAAACTATTGTATAGTGACTACTCGATTTTTTGATTTATTGTGAGTTCCATAAAGTAAGTTAGGACATTTTACAGAATTTTTGTATGGCAACTACATGAAGGACTCATGGGATGTTTTTCATATTAATAGTTTCAGCTGCGACTATTTTTTAATAAGTCGTAACTTAAAGCGTTCTAAAGTTATCGTTCAATATTGGTGAACATGTTTATTAAGGACTTTTGTATGACAGCTACCCGAAGGAGTCAACGGATGGCGCTAATTAACGAACTCCGCCTTGGTTTATAATAGCGGAGCTATTTACAAAATTGTTGACTTGGGTGAAGGGGTTTAAACTTTGTGATAGTTTGTAGACATACTGAAGAATAGTTTAGGAAGGGGTAAACGCTAAGAATCGCCACGCTCATTCAAGCGGTTGTGTTGTGATACGTGTAAAATTCGTGTACATGAGCGTAATTTTTCATGAGAATGAGAAATATTGAAAATTGGATTGTATGTAGTAGAAGTGAGATGCAACTAGGTACTGTTGCGAGTCAAGTGTAAAAACATTTTCGGTTGATATTCGGTTCTTTCTGAGCTCTGCTCTGCTCTTTTGGGATAGTCTCTGCTCTGCTTGTCTCTGCACTGCTTTGGTTGGCTCTGCACTGCTTTGCTTGGCTCTGCACTGCTTTGCTTGGCTCTGCTCTGCTTAACTCTGGGCGAAAGTTTACTATTTTTCGGTTCAAATAACCCTGCGTTCGTGCCTGGCGAGAAATATGGCTGAATTCGTGGAAATGTCTAGTCTAACAACCTCTTTACATTCCTTTAGTCTCCGAATTTTAAAAAAATCCTGAAAACACTTTCTAGATGAAGAATCTGTAGAATGCTAACCCACATCTTAGCATTATACCGTTTCGGACATCTATCCATAAAATAATTAAGTTAAGCCCAGACATTTGGCCGATTTTTTTTTTAGTAGCATATTTATATATATAAGTACCAAGTTTCAACTTTCTAGCATAAGTCGTTTCTGACATATAAAACGCCACTCCCAACCCCCGCACCTTGCTACTACTATCAACAATTTTATTTTTCTGGTATGACCCTGTACAGTTTTAAATTTTTAGCTTTCTACTCTTTACGGCTTTCGAGAAATTAATATAAGAGTTTTCACATTTCCATTCCCTCCGCTAGAGGTCTACCGGTTCTAGCTATATATGATTCAGTTTTTGAGATATTGAAAACTAATTTGTTTGAAAATTGATTGTCCCCCAATTCTGCGCTTTATGTCCCCCCTCAAAAATTTTAGTAGACCAAAATTTCAGGTCGATCACAATATGTACTTTATTATTAAAAAATAATAAAGTAAAATTCTTACACCTCCTCCTCTTCCATGTTACGCCGCACCCTTACAAACATTTCACCAAACGCCATTAGTCGACTTGCATTCGCAAAACCGAATCTTATTTTCAATCGCTATTGGTTCGTGAGATTTCGTAATCTAAAGTTTTGCACCTCTTACTCCCCATGCCTCTGACGCTCCTCAATTTTGTTTTTGATCTCTTCTCCAAGTATACGTACTGACAATCATTAAGTTTAGGAGATATGGATTTTAGAAAGTTTCTCTATCGGCTTTCAAACGTTTCGGGCGCATGACTGCCACCCATGTCGACAAGTTTTTTACAAATGGGTCCACTATAAAAGCTCTATAAAAATTCGAAGTTTCAGCCTCCTAGCATAAGCGGATCATTGGATCTAGAAATGACAATTTGCCATCTAAAACGTTCTCCCACCTCCCCCTAACACCGCTACTCCTTAAAAATATAGCCATTTAAAGGGTCTACTCAATCTAAAAAAAATTTCATGCTAGGGCTGCCATGGAAGCTAGTTTTAAAAAATTTGTTGGTTGTCGGCGTCAGAGAAGTTTCAACTTATTAGCTCAAAGCGTTTGGGAGCTACGAGCCTTCAAAAGATTTTGCGTACGGCGGTTGGCGTATAGACAGACTGAAATTGGTTTATGCCTTTTTAATGTCTACTAGTCATTAAACGTGAAAAAAATTTGCAGTGCATTTTTAAAATACTATTCACATTAAAGTGTCTCGAAAATTTCTGTAAATTGAACCCCTAGAGGTTTTAAAGGGTTTGCATACATTTTCTAAAAAGTTGGCTATGAAACTCCTTGTGCTTCATTCAATTGTTTCGAATAGTAACGTATCACATATGAAATTTAAAGTGAGACCCCACCAGCTACTCCAAAAAACTATTAATATTATAATATTTACCTAAATGCCACCAATGTGACACGCTGCCATTTAGGTGGGTTTCGAAAGGAATTCAGAAAAAGATAACAAACATTTTTAAAACTAATAATACTTATATTAATGAAAATAACAACCAAGATTAATTTTTATACCGAGCGTTCGCTAAAATCACTTGAATTTCCATTCTGATGCGGCGCTGTTCGGATGGGTCCATGCCTCTTAGATCATTGGCCACCGTAAGTCCGTAGTAATCGAAAGCATCGTACGATTCTTTAGGCGCCACCACAATTCTACCCGTATCAGTCTCTTCTGGAATAAAAACGACATTTTATTGTAAACCGAATAAGATGAAGCTGTTCTAAATCGTTGAGTCTTGACCGCAATATAGAAGAGTTAAGAAATAATTGCATCTGATATGATCGCAATTGGTCTAAGCTTTTGGGTTTTCTAATTAACGACCGAAACACAACTCAAGCTCAAGAATCCTTTCTAAAGGTATACTTACGAGTACTTGGTTCACTTGGTTCGTGGCTCATGGCTGGTTCGTGGCTAATGGCTGGTTCGCTGCACTTCGGTTGTGGCTCTTCCAGTCGCAACGGACTGACTTTATTCTGAATACTTAGCCCGAAATTACAGGACGATGTTGGTACAAAAACAATTTTTTTTATCTCCTTGATCTCCGATTCTTTGGCAAAAAAAAAACGAAATATATGTAAAAATCTTAATAACTAAGGGCCATTACAACGATCTTCAGTTAAACTCTAACTGGATCTTTAACTGGAAGTTGTGTATGAAAAACTGTCCGTTAAAGACCCAATTACAACGTAACGGAATGTCGTACGAACGGTCCTAAACAGATGAAATCCGATCACTTACTTGGTGCAATGGCTCTGAGTCTGTTCGGCGATTTTGAATCTTTCTTCGATCGCATATTGGGCGGCATTGCTTGCAGTGCAGTGACCACAACTGGCGTCACAAGTACAGGATTTGAAATCTTTGCAATCGCACTGGTTGACTGTAGCGCGATAGTTGGGAACTGTTGCGGTTTAATTGTTGCCGTTGATTGTTCAATGTCGTTGGGTTTTAACGTTGAAATATTTTGTTTTAACAATGCCGACTCATCAGTCTGACTACTGGTAAGATCGAAACTATAAAGCAAAGGGTTGAAATTAATTTCTAATGTAAGTAGGCTGATTGAAGTGTACCTCTCCTCTTCGAGAATGAAGGGCTTTAAAAAATGCAAACTTGCCATCAGGGAGCCGTTTTTTTTAAGTGTACCTG
This sequence comes from Beris chalybata, assembly GCA_949128065.1. Lineage (NCBI taxonomy): Eukaryota > Metazoa > Arthropoda > Insecta > Diptera > Stratiomyidae > Beris > Beris chalybata. Next base: position 8,127,440 of record OX421897.1, read on the forward strand.
TTTCGTCGTTTTTAACGCTGCGCTTTGTAAGACGCGAGTATTTGTCTCGGATTCGTTTCCATCGGAGTTGACATAGTTCGACTGAAATGAAAATAAAAAAATTTTATTTTTTCTATTATTAATGGGTTATATAGAGGTACAAGTGCAGAATAATTTTGAATTTTAAAAAAAAAAAAAATATTGCAAAATGGCGGCTCCATCTCCTAAGGCCGTGATCGGCGTGAGTTGATGCAGGCGGTACCTTCTACAGCCTCCCCAAGTGATCTAAAACCAGATATATTAAAAGTTTATGAAACTAGATCAAATTTGAGGACGTTTTTTGATTTTGAAAAAACCACCCGAGACTAAAATGGCAGCTATTTGCGAAAAAATCACTTTTTTCACTCTTTTTTTGGCTTAAAAACTCAAATAAAAAAAAAGTGGAATAAAAAAATAAAAAAAAACTCGACGTTGGGGCCCCGAAAATTTAGTTTCCTTTCTTTTAAGCTTTTATTCATTAAAATCGGAGCATTGGTTGAAGCTGTAGAACGTACCGCGCTCCAGAAGAAGTAGTTTCGAGAAAAACGCATTTAAAGTTTGACGTTATAAAAAAATCGTATTGAATATCGGTCGATCGTTCCACAAATCGGTCTGTAACTCGTGAAATACATTCGATATCGAAATATCCTTTTGTCCACGTGTTCTAAATACGTTAAGGATAAAAATTAAAGAAAAAAAGAAAAAAATAATTTTTTTTTCGTCGAGAACTGATACCTTGCCTTAATTCGGTCTAATTAAGAACCTGCAAATTTTGTGTTAGTGCCTACAAATCTTCTGGGGTTTAATCGATTGATAATGGACGTTTGCGTTAGATCGTGTAAAGATACTCTATCTGGGTCTGTTCCTGCAACGGTACTTTTGTAGGCGCTGAATCGTAATTATCGCACAGCAGGATTGAATGTGTTCAGAGGTTCCTGCAAGCTTATCCTACTTTTCGTAAAATGATCCTTCAAACGCGTGATTTGACGAAGCCAGCACAAGACATCTCCAAACAAAGTCAGGACTGCAGTCTGCGAGGACAACTTAAGGCGGGACGCCTAACGTACAATCCAGGATGTCAAGAAAACTGCTCAGTATAGTCTCTTTTTATATTCTTCTTCCCTAGCACCGCCTACCTCAACTACCAAATCTCGATCGATTTTCGCCAAACCGATCTCCGTTAGTTTGCGCGCCTTCTCAAACAAATTTCGCGTCGCGACGCCGAATTTTTGTCGCTGATTTTTTTTCGCTCACCTGTCGAATTTAACTCCTTGGCGACGGCCAACCACATTTGTCGCCGAACCTTGTTATTCCGGTACAACTTATGTCCGCTGTCGTATAAAACGGCCCGTTTCTGCACCTCCTTAATTAACTTATCGTCCATTTAACGCCGATAATGCCGCCAATTTTCAACGAAAAATACCCGAAAATCACACAACAAATTTCGACTATTCGCTTCGTGTGTCAAGTGTCACGTAAATTTCGCAAAATGTAAAAAGTTCGCTCGGCTCACGACACAAGACACCTATCGTCGGCGAATTGAAATCATTCGCGCGGTGTTTTTTCGGTGTCGCCGCAAAATTTGTAGTTGCTTTGAATACCGGCCGCGTAGCGTCGCTCCAAACAGCAGAAAGCGAAATGAGTTTCGTTCGTCTTCGGAAAATTCTTGGTAAATTTTTCTCAGTCGTTTTCTGCCTTTCATCGTTTTCGCTTATCGTTTGCGGAACGAATTGCGGTTTGTCTGTCGAGGAAAAGAACATAGCGTAGCGCAGCCAGCCAAATTGTGTGGTGAATTTTTTTTTGTTGGGGCCGTCGTCGCGGTGTGTGGTGTTATTTTGATTTTTTCCAATAAAAATAAAGAAAAACTCGCTGTAACTTGGTTAAAAGGGCGAATTCTGTGCGTACAAAAATTGTTCAGTGCGCGGCCGATGGTTTTAATTTAGTTGCGATTTATTACAGCGTGTCCTCCCCTCCCGAGTGTGGAAACTTCCCGGATCCGAAAAAAGGAGTTTTCTCCAGTGTGAAAGAAAAAATTGACGGGAAAAAAGTGGTGCTTTGCGTTTTCGGAAAACCCTGCCGACAGAAGAAAAAACCGAGTGCCGTGCGGCGTGTCCTTTTTTGACGACGAGAAATCTTCCGGGGCCATCGAGCGTACGGGAAAATCGGAAAAATTCGGTGCAATTCGATTTAGAAGTTAAGTCGCCGCGACGGTGTTTTTCGTCGCCGTACCGTCGAAAGAAATTGTGGAAAAGTTTTTGAATTGAATTGGTTACGGAGTTGTGCGGAGACTGCGAAGACGTTGGTGGGTCGTGTTGGTCGTGTGGGCTCCGCGTTTAAGGCGAATTCAGTGCCCGCGGGACTCGGGGGAAAGTGATTTTTCCGATCGATCACGAAAATCGGTGAATTGCGAAACACCCGCCGAAGTTTAGGACAGACGGTTGCACTCGAGGTAAGCGGAAAACTTTCGACGAGGCTGTACAAATTTTTGCATTTTTTTCTCCATTAATGAATGAAACGGGGGGGACCTTTTCTTTTCGTTTTGCTCGGTTTGTGCTCCTCCCGGATGACGTCCGCCGTCCCCCGTTGACGGATCGTGTAAAACAAGGCGCGCACACCACGTAACGATTTTGGTTGTATTATCGGGTTGTCTCTGTCGCACTCGTTGTAAAGTGAATACTTTGGGCGAAGTGGCGCAGAGCTCGGATTGATGAGTGTGTGTTGCTGTCAAACGGGCCCGCTGTCGCCGACGATTTGTTTTCTTTTTGAACGGGGCGGCCAATGGACCAGCCCCAGCGCCGGTTGAATTTCATCCCTTAGATTCCCACGGGAACGCACTGAACTGCTTGGGGCTGTTTTTGCTTAATCGCCGCTTGAAATAGCCGGCACCTGGTCCTGGTCAATCAGGTGACACATCAGTCGGCTCCGCACCGCGATCGACAACGACGGAAATTCTGTCGGCACGGAAAAATCGATTTGCACGGTTTTTGTTGGATTGTTTTGCCTCCCGTGACGTTTGTTTGTGTGCTCTCGAAACCAAAAACCACTACAGTGGCGTGCCGCCGACTTTTTCCCATCTCCGGCACAGGGCGGCAGTGGAATTGTGTGCGGTCGAATGGTGCATTCGACACCACCCCCGCCGTCCCGACCATTCCGTCGCAATAAACACCAACACACGACCGACTTCACAAATCACAAAACAACGTACGTCAGAATTTCGCAAAAAAAAAAAAATGTTGAAAAATAAAGCTAACATTTTATTTTTATTTATTTTTCGGTTCTGCGAAATAAGCAGCCCGAATTTTCATTTTCCGCTTGCCGTCCGGGCTTTTCTTAATGCGCATTTCGACCCCCCATCAGCCGAAAGTGTGATCCACTTCCTGTGCGATTCTTTCGTTTTGTTACCTACCCTTGCTTTGCTTGTTCTGGCTGCGTGTGACGTATTTGTTTCGGGGGTCTTGGATTTTTTGGTGCTTTGCATAATTTTGACGTGTCCAGCAGTGTCCACCCGCAATGCCTGCCTGGCCCAAAACTCAATTGCTACCTGTGGTACGGCTGAGCAACGATTGAGTCATCCGGCGACATAAGTGAAATGGCAAAGTTTGGGTAATGTCAAGGCGTGGACTGTGGAGGGCGACGACTTTTGTCCTGTAAATTAAATTTGGCAAAAATAAGGTCCGGCTACTTCTTGATAGGGGCACTTGCTCCTTATGAATGTCATTTTCAAGGGGTGGTCAAAAGTTCTCGGAACTAAACAGTAGTTAACCATAAGTTTGATCCACCATCGCCAACATGGACTTCCACCTGATTACTCTACAGGTGACCTTCTGTCTGGTCAACGAAACTCATGCTATCATAAATCCGTTGGAGGTGCAGTGTTTGCCTTTTAAATCGATTCAAAAGAGTATAGCATCACCCTTAAATGAAACAGTGCAATATACACTTGTGCTGGATGCCAGCAATATTCCAGGTAACTGGAATACGACTGACGAACATGCTCCTCGCGTTCATAGCCATCAGATTATGGCAGAAAATCGGAATCTGGTACGCAACTGAGCAAACCAATTCGAGGTGGACAAGGGGCAGACATCTGCCTCCAGCAGGATCTAAAACTCTTTAATAAAAGGTTATAATATTACTTAGGATTTCGACTTTAAAATTGAATTATTTTTTATAAGGTCCAAGGTACAAATAGCAGCGGACCGAGGTACAACCTATAGTTGTACCTTGGTCCGTTTGAGGCTCACTCCAAAAACCGTTTCAGGATCCACTAAATTTAGTCACAGCAGTTCCAGCTATAATTAATTTTGTGGTTAAACAAATAAGCTTTCATATGTACTATTTCCTAATTTACATTTGCTGTTGGTTTAATAGATTTAAGGGTTAATGTAAAATTTGGACCGAGGTACAGCACCTTCCCCTAAAGACTGGTTTACATGACAAATGCAAACATTTTTTATTGAAATTGTGAGAGAGCTAGCATATCGAATTTTCAATGGAGTAGAAAGAAACCACTGCAAAAAACAAAATTCACAGAAATATTGTCAATATTTTTTGCTAAACATGATATCTGTTCGTTTCACTCCTGATCAGTTTCTCATAAGAGATTTTCCTTCTATCTCACAATACCAGTAAAAAATATTTGCATTCGTCATGTAAACCAGCCTTTAAGGGGCAACACCACTGTAACAGTGTAAAAAAATGCTCTTTTTCGAAAAATTTTTTTAAATGGAAGGAAACGAAATAGATAAATAATATTTTGGGAAGTTAATAACCATATATTTAAGTATACAATAAAAAAAAAATTGGGTCAAAAATTTACAAAATGGCGGCACTAAAACCTTTCTCCCGACGCATGTTAAATTTTAGGCGCTCTGCGGCTTGCAGTTTAGCTTGCGTAAATTTGAACCTAGTATAAAGAAAAAAAATCACTGAACCTTCATGAGAATAGCTAGAGAATCACGTACGGGAATTTAGAAATATTGAGTTTTGTGCGGTTGCCGAGTATTTGAATAATTTTTTTCATTTTCAACTGTCAATGAATTCTCAACGTACTGGATTCGCTTAGCATCGGACTTGACACAAAAAGTGTAGCATTTGACTCCAATTTCAATCTCCAGAGTCTTCGTAATCCGTAACATGGTCGTCTGTCCATCATTAAAAGTGCAAACAGCGATATCCGCTGCTTTACATATATATAGGATTTTTACATGAAGTGACGCCATTCTAACGAAATTCTGTGTGAAAATACATCCAATGGAACGCAAAAACTTTTTTTTTGCGATATCTATTAGTGCTATCCAGAAGTTCGCAACCAACAGGTAAATCATTAGGCAGTATCTTCTCAGATGGATACCTGATGCGACACAGGTAATCGTTTCGAAGCAGCCTGACTCGCTCGAAATCTCGAATTCCAGGATAAAATTCATTTTCATGTTTTAAAATTTTTTCCCATATTCTCCAAGGTTCAAACAATTTTTTATGCAAAAAAATTGATTTTTCCAAAATGTTAGTGAAAAAAAAATTTTAAAAAAATAAATTTAAAAAAAAATAAATTTAAAAAGAAAAATTTTTTAAAAAAATAAATTTTAAGAAAAACATTTTTTTTTTTTAAATTAATAAAAAAGTAGTTTCTGTATAATACATGTTTTTTTGATTTTAAATTATTATTTCTTTAAGCTTTAGTCGCGTAAAAAACGAGATTTTTAATTTTTAGTGAGAAAACGGGAGTTTCGACAACGGGATTTTGGAACACCGGGTTTTGACCCGATCCTTGCAAAAGGGCTGATCCATCATATCAATCCGGTGTTGTTAAGGAAGATTATCAGCATGCCACTATTTTGTATTTTGCGAGATCTCATTAAGGATATCAAAGAAGCGTTTGGTTGAAATCGAACTATGGCTATAGAAAGATAGTTTCACCCCACAACTACGTCAGATAGCGATGAAGGATCATCTTCTCTGGCCACACAGCTACCAACCGGATCCAGCTTAAACGTGGTCCGCCTTTACTTGTCCTTCAGTAGGATAGCCTTAGCTTCCATGATACGGTGTGAGATAACTCGTACTACCAGCTCCTAGTGAAATATAAACCATTTCCTCGAGAAAACCTTGGAACGACTGGATGGTAATCTTTTTGGAGAGCCCTTTGTTATCGTAAATATGTTTTTATGATTAGACTAGACACCACGTGATTGTGTTGCTTGGGAACTAAAGTCTAGGTTATCACTTGTGATCCAAATAATAGTCGACGACTTTTCGCTAATAACGAAAGTTGATGATTGGCTTCCTGAACGTTCGAACACAATGCCAGATTAAAATTCGAAGTAACCATCTTTTTGGAGATCTTTCATGTGATTTTTGTACCGCGTGCGGAGAACAGTCTAAGATCAGCACGCTACAGTTCATGGGGGATGAACTTGGTATAGTTTCCCGAAAGTTCAATAATTCCCAATCGGTCGTTTTGTTCGCCAAGCCAAAATTTATTAGCCGAAAGTCTAGACTACTCCATAACAGAACAGATATCGAAATTCGATTTTTATTATGTCGGTGGCGACCGTGAAGTCACAAGTAGCTTTGGTGTCATAACTCGTACAGGAAAGAATTTTATGCGGTCTTTTAATTTATTGTCTTTTTCATTCTGTCGCCCAACGGATGGTATTTTAAATCCAAAATATTGTTTGTATCGTTTCTATCCAGGAAGTAGACGGTATTGTTTGTAGAAATAGTCTGACCTTGAGTATAACGCAAAATACTAACAATTAGAATTTGCTTCTTTTTTTCAGTTTCTCAAAACTTTCGTGAAAGGTGTGTTTTCTATTGGGGATTGTCCCAAACAAGCTATGGTCTTAATAAGTATGTATTCTAGGCAGCATAATTAAACCGCGTATTCCTCAGACAATATCAAGGAGGTCGAGACGAAGTTGTAGTCCTCAACGGATTAACTTTTCACAGTTTACTTAATATTAGAAAAATACCGGAAATTTAACATAGACGTGCACTAGATTTGACTGAAGTTATCCTCACGTACTAGGCCGTTCACCTTTTCATACCACTCATTCTGAATGGTGGTTTTATACCGCAGCCAGTCACTAGAAGCCTTCGGGTAACTATCTTGCTGCAAAATATTGTTTAGGATTTTATCATCCGTTAACAAATGGGATTTTTTGGAATCATCGCCAAAACCATGGAAAATCTGTGTTTATTTTGGCAGGTGGGATTTCTGGGAATGCACGGAGAAATTCGCGAAGTAGAGTACATAGAGAACAGCTTGTCCAATCTGATGGACAATTTTTCTAAATCAACCGATTAAAGGAGAATCCTTGAGGACAGACACTCCCAGCTCAACTTGTACCACAGCGTCCTAGATAAATGCGATTTTCTTTAACCATTGTTTCTTCGACAATTGACCTCGAAACGGTTAAGGCTGTACCAACTAGTCGCTAACCACAGACTAACATATCATTATTAATTTGTACTTTTCATTTCCTACATTACGTTTGACATTTGCGCAAATTAATTCAAGCCTAAAGGCTTTTCGATTAATTCGAAAATAAAGCAACACGTTCGAAATGAAATGAGAAAATTGAATGTCTTGACCTATACTCAACGAATTGTTAGTAAATAAGAAATAAAAGTAATGGCCGATAGATTAGATTAGATGTGAGTTAATACACACTTTGGATCCGAATGGAACATTCATCATGTTAACGGATTGCGGTTATTTCTCATGGCTTGTGTGATTTTATACTAGGAAAACAATTTCGATAATGTAGTTGGGACAAAAGAAAATTAACCATTCGTGCCTCTTCCTAAACAAATTGTCTATCGTTACCTGTGGAACCCATCGGGACTTATACGGAGGTCCAGCAGGATTCATCATTCTGCGGAATTCTGGAAACATACAGAATACTATTGGTTACTCATAAGTTCATCCAATAGTAGTTCGTTCAGGACTCCGTGAGTGACTTTGTTATAAGTGATTTATTCCCTTCATGCTACATGGGCAATTCATCTCAAGAGTACGAGTCAATATAGTTTCTTACCGGAATCTAAATGGAAACACTACCACTCCATTTCACTCAGTGAAATTCAATCCCGATACAGTACTGGAATTCTGTAAAATTTGTATTCCCTTAATCGATATTGTGCATCAGTTCGAAAAATGAATCTAGTCGGAATTGCAGCTGAATTGGAGTGTGCCAATTGGGAAGAGAAAAAGAGGCAAAGTTGCGGTTTAACCGAGCTCGATTCAACACCCTAAGATGTGACATAGAAATCAGTTAAAATACGTACAACTGAAACCGAAAACTGTTCACTTCATTCCTAGTTCTCAATAAACTTATCGTTTTTATCATCCGTTTGAGCAGCGATAAGCTGAACCGACCTAGACCTACTTCGAAAAAACCTTAACAAACAATCACAGCATTAAAGTCGGCTTCCATGATTTTTTTTTTTAATCAGCAGCCATAGTCACACTCTGGGACGGACGGTAGCTGCGGCAAGAACTCTGATGATATAACAATTGTGCGATAAAATTAGAATTTGCCGTCGAAAATTATTAATATCGGAAATTTCATCCAGTCCATTGGTCTTGAAAATTTTATAAAGATTAATTCAATCAACGCGGTTGTATTTGCAATAAATGCGGTGGTTTATTTATTTTCGAATCGGTTTTTATATTTAACTTTTCATTTAATCGGAGTCGTGATGTTCGGGGCAATATTCGAAACTCGTTTTTGAAGAGTTTTCGGGGCTGATGAGGTAGAAAGGTAGGTGAAAACGTTTCTTCGGTCCTCTACTTAATCGTTTATAATGAACCGGACTCTTTAAGAGTCAAATGAAATATTTTTTTTTCGTTTTTTCATTGAAATTTGACGATTTAATTCTTTTCTTTTTAATTTATTCCATCACGGATAATGCAATTAAGTTAAAAAAATGTATTTCATGTGTTTGGACGTGGGCTAGATACACAAAAGTCTGAAAAATAGAGTCTCGGATAATCCGGATAAGAAAAGTTTGTTGTACGGATAACGGAAATGACTTGATACCATGTCCTTAATGGACTACATAGAAGTTGCAGTGCGTAGTAAGGCCGCGGATAAAACTTATAGATGGATATCTTCATTTTTAACGTATAGAAATGAAACTAGAGAAGTGGAATTATAATTTTGGTTATTTGATCGATAAACAAACTGTCCAAAAATTAAATGAATTCAAACATGATACATAAACAGATAACCAGAGATATTTCATGGATAATATTTATCCGTTTTATCCGTCTATTGAAGTGTAAACCGTACAATCTTTGTGCTTATATGGTTTCTCCTCGTGTATGCTTAATACACACTCAATGCAGTGTAAACTCAAGAAAACGACCAATTCAAGTGGATCTCAGGTTGTAGCAATCCAACAATTATGACCGTCATGATTGGCGGCGTGACCTTAATCTTAATCCGTTTTTATTCCGTATACCGGACGCACCTCTATCGAGCACTTGTAAAAATGCACAATATCTCATCGAGGTTCGAGGGCGGAAAATTTCCGAAAATGTCGAAAGGAAAAACACATGCAATCTTTGATGTAGACGCGCTGCGCTTGCATGCGAATGGTATTTTTTGGGTGAGCGCGACTTGAAAATTTTAATGAAAACTTAGCGCGGTATCAATCATTATAAATGGTGCATTTCGTAACGCTCGACGGTTCAAGGAGAGACGTATGGCGCCGCATTTGTAGATTTGTTCTCTTCGAAGTCGTCCATCCTGACGCCGACGTTCAAGAAACTGGCAAACTAACCGTATGAAAATTCATTTGTCATGGGTACCGATAGTCAGAGCAAATATATTGCTTAATACTCGGGACATTGTGTGTATCCATTGCCAACTTCTTATCAAAACTGGGGCTTAATGAAAGTAAATAATGTTTAATCGGAAGAAAAATGCATGACCAATTCACTTCAATGGCGGATAATTTCAATTGGATTTTTTTTCTTCTCTGAAACGAATCGAAGTGATAGTGCGGCGAAAAACCCAACCGGGGTCTTCGGGGTCTGGTTATCGAAAGGTGTGACTGATCCGGCGTCACTTTCTACAATATTTGGAAGTTCTTTTTTGTCTTTTTTGAACTGTCCAGTAGCTCTTCAAAGTAGGCTTGCGCATTGTAGGTTACCTTAGTGATCGCGAACGCACTAGTTCCTGAGGCCTTGCGAACTAGTCCGTTCTTGTAGTTCGCAGTGCACTGACGAAGGAACTAGTTCCTTTCAAGCTCGGGAGTGAATATGAGGACCTCAAAAAAAAAGGTCCCCATTCGCCAAGGAACCACTGAATGTGATGACCTAAAAAAAGGAGGTCCTCACTTCCCTCGCGAACTGAACTAGTGCCTTCTTTCAGTTCCAACTTCGCGGAATGATACGTCCTATGCAAATGTCATGACGAACTACTTCCTACAAACGAACTAGGACCGGAATTCACTGCGAACTAGTTCGTTCATTTCACTTATGGGAACGATCTTCCAAACTAGTTCAGGTTCTTGCTCAATTTGCAGCAATATTCGTAGGAAGCACAAGCAACACACAGCAGCTATAGCAACAAGCGATGTGGATAAACATCAACTCGTTCCTGAATTGTGAACGATATTGACCAATATCTAGCAATTCGCAAAAGGACTTACACGAGCAATTCAGTCTATAAAGTTCATAGTTCAATTTAGTCTATGAAGTTCATAGTGATGGGCAAAGCAGTTCCTTTCAGTGAAGTACTTCACTCCGAGTCACTCACATTAAGGAACGAGTTCAGTGAAGTAGTTCACGAACTTTTCGTTCCATCGTTTGGTCAATTATGGATCTACGAGATGACGACCAAAAAAATGGTCAGTACATCTAAGGCCCGGTATTTCAATGTAGAGTTAACTTGTATAAGTTGTCAGTTAATCAAAACCACCCGAGTTAACTTTATATTGAAATACCGGGCCTACAAGTTAACTCTACATTGAAATAATAATAATCAATGGCGCAACAGCCCAAATCGGGCCTAGGCCTTAAAGTAATGCTAGAGTTACTTCTTTGCGAGACCAACGGAACACTAGGAGGTGAAGTGGTCAGCTACACGCTTGTCCGTGATTATTACCCCGATTTTAACTCAGGTACTTATTTACAGCTGAGTGAACTGGTAGTCCGGCACCCAATACCATTTTCGCAAATTACTTGTCTCCAAGCAGATTCGAACCTGGTACCAGGTGCGCCGAAGGCAAGTGCTCTAACCACTAAGCCATCCAGACTACTTCTACATTGAAATACCGGACCTAAAAGATGATGAAAACAAAAAGATCAAAGTCAAGTTTTTTGTCACGGGTCCAATGGAACTGCAGTTCACCTAAAGGAGTGAGTTACTTCACTCGCTCACTTGAATGAAGTGTTTTCTTGGAACAGTTCACTCCTGAACGACCCATCTCTACTATGAACAACACGAAAGCAAACTTGACAAACACATCTAAAACTTAAAATAAAACATGGAAATGTTTGAATTCCAAGCCATTACAAAACGAAACTTGAAAAATAAATGAAAATAAATGCGTAATTCAAAACAAAATTTGACAATTGAAGCACCGAACGAGGACAATCGCTCGGAGTTTTCCAAGTCAGTGGAAACACAGAAAATATACCAGCAATCTGTGAAAACATTGCCACATTGCCGAAATATTACCGCAACTCGCATAATATTGCCCTGTATTGTTCCATTAATCGCTCCACCTAATGTTGGCAATAGTTGTTGGGCAATTAATTGCTTGAAAAATTGCTCGTGTACGAGCACCTTCAGAAGTTATAGCAGAAAAATGTATTGTTGAAATGGTGACCCTATGTGATCTGAACATTTAGCCACGGTCCTTTCCGAAGATGTTAATTCTCTCAGTTGGTTATACGATAGGCTAGCTACTTAGCCTTTTCTCCGGAAAATGAACCATATTCCGAAGCGTATACCATGGATACACAGATATTATACAAACCATAGTATTGAAGTCATAGTATTGAAACTAGCTGCACATGGTACACTGCACATATGATTTGATTTGACAGTATATGGTATAAGCAATCAAAGACATTTAGTTGCGATACTCGCCACACAATTGGGGAATAGCACAACTAGCAGTAAAAGGCATAGTAAACTAGGTAAAATTATCGAATGTGTATACCATGAAACAGGTTCAATACTAGATACATACCAGTATAGAGTGATACACTGCTGGTATTAACGATATTATGATATCAATACCAGCAGTGTATCCATGGTATTAGAGAGAAAATTTGGACATGACCTCGAGACTACAAGAAAATAATTTAACGAATATAAAGGATGTCTGACATGAACTTGTGAACGATTACAACACCCAACAGTTTCTTTCTGCAATACTTGGGAAAGATCTGACCGGCAATTGAATCTACGTAACTATCCATTTCTGCAAGAGTTACCGCTATTGCTGTTTCGCCAAAAAATTCAGGTATTTTATAATCGTGCAGAGTTCCGCTCCCGGCATGCACTTGGTCGAAACTATATTGTTGATTGTCTTTCGCTTTGTACACGAGGTGCTACTAAATTTGCATGAAATGCGCGTCAGCACTAAAGAATTTCACGATTAAATTGATGGTGTTTTTCGTTTTTCAGCGGACGTTTCAGAATATTTCAACAAAATTAAAGAGTTTTTCCGCTTGTACAAAATTATGGAAAGATTACAGAAGACATTCTGCTTGTTTTTGTTCTTTTCAATTCTTGCCGTAGTTGTCATCAACGAAATTAAAATTGTTAAGTCGGAAAGCTTTTCTGGACAAAGACTTATATTTAATGCCTTCAGACTTGGCTTCGTCTGATAGTTCCGAAATCGAAACTGAAGGGCCATAAAATTCAATTTTCGATGGAATCCCGCAAGGGTATGGTCTTGGTCCCGCTCTGTTTAATCGCATATAGTCGTACAAATAGATCTCATATACGGTGACCTATGAGGTCGGGTAATTTGTGCGTGCCGTATGGAAGCGGAAGAACACATTTGGTTTGTATCGTTCAGCGAACTCTTACAACGCCACAATAATTCGTTTTTGGATATTTTTTGGGCGAACTATTGAGGAGGGTTACTAATAGACCAGAACCTACCCTACTCGTCTATTTCACTACTTGCTGCCGCTTTGGCTATAAGTTTATTTAGGCATATTGCAGTACCAGAAACCGACATATTATCTTACATGTCGTATGTGGAAAAACAAATTTGTTTTTATTGCCTACCGACTAGATGTGTACTAGGGACGGGAGGAGTATATTTTGGAAAGGGAACTTGTAGCTGTACTAAGCTTGAATCTTTTGGTAGGGTTCGTGGATAAGGTTTTATGTCGAGGGTGATGATAGGGTGTCGAATTTATGTACGTATTATGCTTCCATCCAAAGCCGACTATATATTCATTGGATTTTTTGTTAGGGGAAACTGTACAGACTATTGTAAGAACAGATTTTCTGAATAGTCGAGGAGATTGGGAATTAGAAAGTCTTTGTTGAACTTGCTTAAGTCAAAATCTAAAACAACCTTCTACAAGGTAGACCCTCAATCCGCGATATTGCCCATTGTATTCAGCATGTTCGTTGAACTGAATCCTTTAACTGGCACATAATTCGGTTCAGTTTTGGCTACGTCTTGAATACTAACTAGTCGGTTACTGCTCTTAAAGTTCAAAACTCAAAAGTTCATTTCACCAAAAGAAGTTCACTTGTACCTCTGCTGCCAATGCGTTAAATTTTTTTCTGAATGCAACTAACTATAATAGGTAACTTAAAGATTTATTAGCATGACAGTGAAGGGAAAAAGAAATATAAAAAACCCACTACAGAAACAATTAAGTAAGCAGTAAGGAATGGAAACAGTTTTTTAAGAAACAGAAGAAGAAGAAAACAGTAAAAAAAGGCAGAAAACCAATAAAAAGGAGAAAAAATAATACGAGGGAGAAAAAGGTAGATAAATAGTTTTTAAACGAAAAGATAAAAAGTTTATTAACATGACGGTGAAGGGAAAATACATAGGAATGTAAAAAACCTACTATAAAAAATAATGTATAAGGCAATAGGAAATGAAAGCAGTTTTTTTTTAAAGTAACATGAAAAACCTCCGAAAAAGGGCAGAAAAACAATAAAAACAAGCCAACAAAAGAAACGATAAAAATAATAAATATAAAAAAGAAATAGACTCTAAAAACTCCCAAGTAAAATGACAACTAAATGAAAATGTAAAAATAAAATGAAAAAAGGTGAATATTCAATGCTAAAAAATAGTTAAAAGGTGAATAAAAAAAATTTTGAACAACAATAAAAGAGTGTAAAAATAATAGTATTAAAATGGTAAAAAAATTAATAGCGTAAAATAGATTGTGAGCTTGTATCTACTACCGTGGTAGAGGAGAAAATATTTGTAATGCATAGGTACTAATAGATCCCCCAGGCAAATATTCCTCACCCTTTCAAGTAAATTTACACTGGAATGAAAAAGTCAATTCGAATATAATTTTCAATTTTCGGTCAGTAAATTTCAGGTAGTCTGGGTGGCTAGAGCACTTGCCTTCGGTGCACCTGGTACCAGGTTCGAATCTGCTTGGCGACAAGTAATTTTCGAAAATGGGTTTGCGTGCCGGACTACCAGTTCACTCAGCTGTAAATGAGTACCTGAATTAAAATCGGGGTAATAATCACGGACGAGCGTGTAGTTGACCACTTCACCTCCTAGTGTTCCGTTGGTCTCGCAATGAAGTAACTCTAGCATTACTTCAAGGCCTAGGCCCGATTTGGGCTGTTGCGCCATTGATTATTATTATTATTAGTATAAATTTCAGCTTCGAAAGCAGCAAATTCACTGGATGTTCTCTTGAATGTAAATTCAACTTTTAAAAAAGTGTATAATTAGCTCTCTCTGACATATGTACACTTATTTCTAGTTCTAATATTATTTCTTACTTACTCTTAATAAAAACACTTTGCTGCAGGTAAGAATCGAACCTGATTAATTCTGATTTGGCTGCGTAGGTTTGGTGCGCTTAGTCAATGCGTCAAGGCGTTTCATTTTCATTTCAGTAGAAAAGAAAACCGAACGAAGTATCTAACTTCGTGGTTCACAAAAAAAAAAACGTAATTTTCAATTCATAAATAAATATAGTTAATTTTACACGAAATGTTACGTAATTTCGTGAAACTTTTCATGTAAACTGTTCGGTTCAGTTGAAAAGTACATAAATCATTTACTAATACCCGCAATTTCGTGTAAAAGTAATTGAAATGTGTAATTTTACTTGAAAAAATGAAATAAACTTCTCATGTAAAAATTACATTTAAATTCAATTTTTTTTTAAGGCAGTCATATATTTTCAGTAAAATAAAAATTACTCTAATGAATAAAAAAAAAAAAATTTTAATATTAAAAAAATAAAAAAAAAAAAAAAATACACTTAAAAAAATTTAAAAAATTTAAAAAATTAAAAAAAAATTAAAAAAATAATTTAAAAACTTTAAAAACAAAAAAAAATTAAAAACAAAAATAAAATATTAAAAAAAATATAAAATTAAATTTAAAAAAAAAGTAAAATTAAATTTAAAAAAAAATTTAATTCAAAGTAAAAAGAAAAAATTAAAAAGGGTATCATTAAAAAAATAATGCAGCAGAATTAGAAAGTTTTTTGAGATAAAAAGCAATGCAAAAGAACGAAAAACAAAGGCAAAAATGAAGAATGAAGATAAACAATAAAAAGTGAAAGTAAGAAGAAAGAAATAAGTATGTGAAAAAACAACGTATTGTAAAAAGAAAATAGGTAACCATGTGGTTGTGGGCTTGTATCTCTCATAGTTTTGAGCTAGTGGACATAATAGCATAATAGGTAAGAAAACATAAATCGGCCAATCGGGTCTCGATCCAATGGCCACGTCCTCCAGTCTGATCGACATGAAATTTCAATAAAAATTCGCAGCCCTGGAATTTTGTATTTTCTCGTTTTAGGACTATTCCCAAAAAAGCAAAAAAAAAATGTCCGTCTGTCCGCCGTACGCAGAACTGTTTGAAGGCGCGTAGTTTTCAAACCGCTTGAGATATTCAGCTATAATTGGTATGGTTGGTAGAATGGGTGAACCCATACGAGTGGTATATTTTGAAGAGGTGGGGGTGTGAGTGAGGAGCGTTTTATTTAAGATGTCTTTGCTATCTTAATCTACCGAGTCTTCAAATCGTTTGCTTGTTTTGCCTACTGGATTGTTATCACTCGCTTTGTCTTTAATAGCACTTTTGATATGGGGATTCTTCTATCTTCCATTCGCTCTACAATGCCAGCCCACTGCATTTCACGTAGCTTGATGAACGTTGAAGGTTCTGGCACTTTGTAGAGTTGATACAACTCATGGTTTTATCTTATTCCCTAGTCCGTTCCTTCCTTCACAGGTCCTAAAGTTCTTCAGATTTCTGGTCAATGGTCTTTTTTTCCGGTGATGCTTCGTCGGCATCTCACCTAACTCTCGATGTGGAAGTCTATTTATTTATTGAACCCTAGTAGGAAAAGGGTGGGAGTTTTTATCTGACTATGACATGTTGGAGTTCTTCCAGCGAGTCCGACTATGTCATACTTTTTGCCTACTTACTGAGACGCACTGGTAATACTGGTCATCCAGGCTAACTCCATACTCACTCCTCCTTTCTCAACGGGGCTTGGAATCGGCTATGGCGGGTCGTGTTGAAGAAACAATATTTCTAGAATTAGCAATGTTATACAGCGTCTAGGGTCGTATACTCCGAAAGGGACAAAGAAAGAAAGAGTGGAAAGTAATAGATACTTAAAGATCACAAGCAAAATATTAATTAAATTAAAATGGTAAAAAACAGAAGGAAAACAAGAAAAAAAGTTGAAAAAGTAACATAAATATCTGAAGTGTGCCTATAGATAAACCCTCTAGGTCTCGAATATCAACTCTAAATCGTTTCGTTTATTTTAGTTTTTTTTTTATCAATTGAATTCTTTCTAAAATCAGCAACTTTCTCAATCTACCTACTCACCTAGTTTCTTCAACTTTACTATCTCCGAAAGCAATGAACTAACTCAACGACAAGGTGTACCGGTCGTACCTGTGGTACAAAAATACGCAAATAGCCCCCCTCCCCTCCACATGAAATTGTGGCCACTTTTCAGTTTATCAACCTGACGAATTGCACTCGAAATTTTGCGATTCCTAGAAGATTGTCGTCTTTTTAGGTAAACTCTTCGGGTCTATTGGTTTTCTTCGAATAAAGAGCCAAAGTACAAATGATAGTCGGCACCGTGGTCACAATAATTTGTCTTTGCGATTAAATTCAAATCTATAAAAAAATAAAGATTGAATTGCATAACGGTAGAATTGTAAAAATCAACATAGACGTCATAAGAATATTTATTCTTTTCTTTTAATCTCGGCAAAACCTTTCAAGAACCTTTCCAACTAATAGCTGAAACGCATAGTCTTATAAGAATGAGGTCACCACTTCTTTCCACCAGTAGTGTGTCCGGCTATCATTTCACCTTTCGGGTAATTTGTCACGACCAACAAAACCGACTATTTTACATAGTTTTTGATACGTTCGTTTGGTATAGTATTTGTGAAACGAAACCGTGAAAATATTTTCTTCGGTATTTCTAGCGGACTTAAAAGTACGGAGCAATGTATAAGAAAAAGTGTACCAAGAACAATAATAGGTACGTGTACAATTTGGCGACACACAAGGCCTCTATATTTAAAATGTGATTATCGGTGTATTTTCTGTATGCACATTTTAATATTAACTGCATGTTCCTTTCTCGCTTTGGCTAGTGTTTTTTTTTCGCGAAGCGGCATACATTAAAGCTAATTGTTAGCCCAACTGCTTCTCTATACCCCCCCCCCCTTCCGGCTGCTATAACTATCTTTCAGTCTTTTTTCTTTTAAATCCATCTAACGAAATTTCTTGAATTCCTAATCGCAATTTCATGCCATATTTTTCTGCATACTGTTTTAAGTTCTAGCATTTGCCACCTCACACACACAGAATATTACGTCTATTTATTCGTCGCATTCTTAAACTCAATTTTCATTTTCTTAACGGAGTGATCATTAGCATATTGTAGTGTTTTCTTAGCCGGGAGGAAAGACTTAGCGCGATCTTATTCTATCGAGAATAATGTACTCGGTAAGATTCTATGTGTTCACCTTCCAGTTTCGAGAACCCGTTTTCTGTAATGAATCATTAGAATGGATACTGACAGGTTTAAGCTTTATTCTATTGGGTACATAGCTTAGGAAAAAATAATTATTTATTAAAACATAAATCTATGCTAAAGTGAATCGATCGATAGGGGAAACTGGCAAAGTAGGCCAATCTTGTTACACAATGTATCTTTTTTTTACGGACCTGTATGAACTATTTTGAGTCCTTTCCAAGTATATCTCTATGTTTCGAAGCAAAGAAGAAGGCTCATGGTTAGTCAAATTGTCCTTTTTTTACCTTAAACCAGGAGTTGAAGTCCAAGGCTAAGAGATTTGTGTTGTTGTGTAGTTCGTGAACGAACTAGTTCAGAAGAGCGTTCCACTAACTGAAATGAACGAAGTACTTCGCTGTCAGTCCCGCCCGCTCCTAGTTCGTTTTTCATTGCTGTTTTGGTCATCATGTTCATATGGCATTTGTTATCTGGGTATTTTGTTGTCTGTGGAACGACAAATTTGAATTCAATATTGTGAAAATATATCAAACGCAAAAACGATGGCGCCTTATGTTTGTAAATCGTTATCAACTGATTACAATATCAAACCTTTGATAAAGGACTGAGTCACGTTACACAAACAAAATTTTATCAGTACTTTACTTAGAAAATTTGTTTTTTTTTCTTCTCAATAATGAAGAATATTGGCAATTGCATATTACGGAGTTGTAAATTTCCCAAGAATATAGTTAAACTCTTGAATGAAAGGTGCTGGTGGAATGAGCATCTAAACTAGAGATGGGTCGCTCAGGAGTGAACTGTGCCAAAAGAACACTTCATTGAAGTGAGTGAGTGAATTAGCTCACTCTTTTTGGTGAACTGCAGTTCCATTGGACACATGTCAAAAAACTTGACCGACGGTTTTGTTTTCATCATCTTTTAAATGTATCTACTGATTTTTTTTTTTGTCCTCATCTTCTAGATCTTCTGACGAAACGACGAAGGAACGATGGAACTAAGAGTTCCTTCACCGAACTCGTTCCTTAAAGTGAGTGGCTCGAAGTGAAGTACTTCACTCAAAGAAACTTCTTAGCCCATCTCTTATCTAAACTTCAATTTTGTCGAAATAAAATTATAGTAAAATAAGGAGCGTATGATATACCTTCCATGTCTTGAAAAACTTATTAAAACACTGATTCAAATATATGCCCGTTTTTGTACCGTTTTCGAAATATATGTCGTTCTTAATAAATTTTTACCATTTCTGATATTGACATCAATAACTTCCAAACCGTTTATACCATCCAAATTGACATGGGTCGTTCAGGAGTGAACTGTTCGAAAAGAACTTTTAATTGAAGTGAGTGAGTTAAGTAACTCACTCATTTCGATGAACTGCAGTTCCATTGTGCACGTAACAAAAAACGTACTGACGAAACGATCAGTTCCGGAACCACTTGCAAGTTCCGGTTGTACTACTTCACGGAACTCTGATCCGCAGTACATCTACTGACGGAACGAGGGAGTGAACAGTTCCGGAAATAGTTAAGTGAACTCGTTCCTTCAAGTGAGTGACTCGGAGTGAAGTACTTCACTGAAAGGAACTGCTTTGCGCATCTGTAGTATACAGATGGCTTTAGTAGCGGACTAGCGTCATCTTCAGTCAAAACAAACTTCACAGATACATACCTACTATCGAGCAAGCTTATTAACGGGAACACTTCATAAATTCAACTTAATTTAAAATAAAACATATTGTCACAATAATCAATAAAACCGATGAGCCTGATTTCTTGCTAGCATAGTGGTAGTGTACAGCATGCAGGTGGTACTCAATATTTCAGTATTTTAGTAGTCCTGACAGAAAAATGGCTGCCATATGAAAGGGACTAGTCAGTTGTGAATTCATTCGACTAATAGTCCTATGGGTATGACATGACAATGTTCTGATGACATCGACATGACAGTTTCATTTTTGATTTGCTTGACAGTATATTTCTGGTCGTTGGTGGATTTTAGATATTTTTTCTAGTGTATGCTCTTGTTTCGAGATTTGTATTGTACACATTTGCAGAGCTTTTTATTTTTTTAAAGGAAATTAGCACTTCATGTGATATATCTGACAATTATTTACGGCGCCAACATGGCGGTTTTTAATAATTAAAGGGATTTCACTCATCTTGTATAATCGAAATTGACAATAACTTACGAAAGGACCAAATAAATGCTTTAGAATTAGGCTTGCGCATTTTAGTTCACCGTAGTGACAGGGAACGAACGAGTTGCCAATCCCTCGCGAACTAGTTCGTTCTTTTAGTTCATTAGTTCGCGGGAGTTGAGTGGTGAGAAAGGCAGTGGAGCATGGAACGAGTTGTAGGAACGATCGTAGTTGTGGCACAATATGGCACCACCTACAAAAAAGTTATAGTCGTCATTCTGGTGCAATGTGATGTAATCTAGCGAACTAGTGAACTAAAAAAAGGAACTAGTTCGCGATGGATCGGGAATCGGAAATAATTGCTTACTACAGTCAACTACAATTCCCAAACCCACAGCGAATAAAGACTAAGGAACTAGCGATCTAGTACCGGGACCGATTGCGAACTAGTTCGTTCATTTCAATTCTGGGAACGCACTTCTGAACTAGTTCGTTCATTTCAGTTCTGGGAACGCACTTCTGAACTAGTTCGTTCGCGAACTACACAAGCCTTTTTAGTGTGGCTTAAAAAGAAGCATGCCATACTCTGTCAAACGCTTTTGAAATATCAACAGGAACCAATTGAGAAACGACGCGCCGGTTTAGATCTTCAGCCCAAACAGTCATAAGTCGCTAGCTAGCTTTCAAGTGGCAGTAAAAAATTGTCGAATCCTTGGAGCTATGAGGAGAAGTCAAGATACCGAGAAGTGTACCGTTTTCAACGCTATTTAAGGGTTTGATCTATGAATGGCAATCTCTAGAAAAGGAGGACAACTAGTACAAAACCCTAGAAAATTGTGAATTTTGGAGAATAGTCAGAGAAAGATCATAGTAGGAGTTGGTGCCTGAATCAGAGTTTTTCATTATCGTTGTATCAGTAAAAGATCAAAATTTTGCCTATCAATTTCATTCAGATATTCAAGGAAAGATGGAAGCTGGCACTCACTGTGGTTTTTTTAAAATTGGAGGACAACATATTTGAACCTAGTTGAGTCAAGTCAAAGCCCAACTGAAATCGTAACAGTTTTGGATGAATGGTATTTCTTCGTCATCGCGATTTTGATAGTAAGAGTAAGCTACTGGGGTTACCATACGTAACTTACAAACGATACAAAAAAAACTGTCTAAACCACGAAAGAGACCTCTGAAAATCAATGACTTGGAAATTGATATTGAAACTTCCACTCCTCTAAAATTCCCAAGATCTGAAAAAAATATTCCACATAAATTCCATAGGAACCTACTTTTGAGAAATTCGATATAAAAACTACATTTAACTAATTTATCGTCGCAATAAATCCTCCCGATCTTTAAACTTAAATCTGTGATAATAACATCGACGGTATCTTTAAAGAAGTATCAGGCGAGAATCTTAAAGACCATGTTGATACTTGAGGCAATCATTAGCCTCTTTTTCGGTTGGGAATTTTCGCGTTTATCTTTCGTTGGGCCTTGTTTTGGCACAAGAACAAAACACCAACAGAAAAACAAGTTTACCGGTAAAAAAACGAAACATTTAAATTCGAATCCAAGACGTTTAGAATTATCCGCAATAGAAGTTTTTAATTTTTGATTTCTTTTTAACTCTCTCTCGTTTATTAAAAAAGGATAGTAAAAGTGATTTTCTTTCTCAAGCTGAGAGATGTAGAGTCACCGATGAAAAGTCGTAAAAAGATTCACCACATAAAACAGCATCACGAATCAAATTGATTAGCCTAAAGCACGATTTGGTTGTTTTTTACTTCTTCATTTATTAGGCGCTATTTAATAGGCACCATACCGATCGATTAATTGCCAATCATATAACTTTCATGAATTGCATAAGATTGTTATTATTTTGGTATGTGTCGAAATGAAATGCGACGAACTGTTTTAGTTTCGCATTCCATAAGATAGTTGACCTGAATTTGAATTTATTAAGAGAATTTTAAGACGTCGGTTTGATATGTTGTTGGTGTGATACTTGTAATTATCTGTAAGTAAGAAGTGTGGGTCAAAAATTTTAAGACTGTACGCGACGAATTTATGTTTAGTTCGAGATAATTATAGAGATTTTTGGACAAAAACAATTGAAGCGCTTGGTAGAATAAGGGATAAACTCGTTTTTCCAACAACATGCGAAATTTGATTTGTCTGAAGCCTTTTTGGATTAAAATCATTTTACTGATTTTTTTATGATTTTATTAAAATTATTAAGGATAATATTAAATCATAAGGGTCTGCATCAGATGAATTTCCACCGAAAGCAGTTGACCTCTTATTCCACCTTATTATTTTTAGATGCTGCTATGCCTTTTTTTTAGTAGCATTACTTAATACCTTGACTGCCAAACTTTTTGTCAAAAATTTTGACAATATTATTTAAGGGTGTCAACATTTTCTTTGGACGCGGAGCTGCATAGAATCGGCATAGAACCGCTCACTTTTTACACTCCAGATGAAATCTGTAGAGTTTTTTTTAGTTAAATCCAACCCAAAAGTTTGAAACGCATAGAGTTTAGCCCGAGATGAAAAAAATTATTGGGTATTACATGAACGTCTTGAACAAGGTTTTTGAAGTTTTTTATCCGAAAGTTTGGTCAAATTTGTAAGGCTAAGCTCATTGATGGACAAAATCGACCTAATCTTTCGGTTAGATTCCACACAAAAGACCATAAAACAAGTGTCCTTAAATATTAGCCACTGTTACTATGCAATTCAATTTAATATCAAATTTTAATGGTAATCCACTTTAAAATCCCGATTGGCAAATCCACTTCTCGAAATAAAATTTCAATTGTTTCTAGTTAGTGCAACGCTTTTTTATTCTCCATATCAACATCAATTTCAGGATAATCCACTTGTGATCTATCACTGTGTTGAAATTCAGTTTTAAATCGCGATTAATGGAAATCGTGATCGCCGCAGGTCTGTCCAAGGCTTAGAAGATAATACAGACTCTTCATCGAGTATAAATTGACGCAATAAGAAAAGAAAGATAGGAAAATACATTAATGTCGGCCAAAATGGGTTTCGTACAAAGGGTCATGTTGAAGTTTTCCAATGCATTCTCTTTTTTTTTCTCTTCTTCATTTTCTTAACGCATGTGTTCTTTTTTCTTTCGTTTTACTTCTTTCTTTTCAAAATTAAAATGTTACTTTTTTGTGTAAGATATGTCTATGAATCGTCTTAGGTCTTCAGCGCTGTTAATTTCTGACGTTCTCTGCAGTTTCAATTCGATCCCCTTCTTCATAGACTGGTTAAGGTTAAGGAAAACAGAACAAACCCCACAGGACAGTAGAGAGTAGTATGTTTTTTTTTCACCAGATGGTTCTTGACTTAAAATAATATAATCCCAATAAAATATCGCTATTTTCTTAGTTAATCTGCTCTTCATTTAAATTTCGACATTCAGATAGCACTGAATCAAATTAAGTTTGTACTATCAATTCACCGGCGTAAAAATTTACATTGCTTAACCATTCGAGGTAGTTAAAAAAAAAATACGGAACATACCCTGAACGTTTTAGATTATGTAGACTTAACACGAAGTGCTTTGTGAAATCTCGAGAACTTTTTTAAATTTCGTTTAGTTCATCGAATTATAATCTGCATTTATAGAAAGAATTTGTACGTCCTGTCAGTAAAATGTGATCTGAGAAGAACGCACACTATGTTTTTTCTTTTTTTTCTTTATTCTTTTATTTATTCTTTTCTGTTTTTTTTATTCATTCTTTTTTTATTCATTCTTTTTTTCTTTATCTATTCTTTTTTTCCATTATTCTTTTTTTCCATTATTCTCTTTTTCCATTATTCTTATTTTTTGTTTTGTTTTATTTTTTATTTTCTATTGTTTTATTTTTCTTTTATTTTTAATTAATTTTTTCTTTTGTTTTTATTTTTTCTTTTGTTTTTATTTTTTCTTTTGTTTTTATTTTTTCTTTTGTTTTTTTTTTCTTTTTTCCTTTGTTTCTTTTTCTTTTCTTGTGTTTTGTTTTTTCTTGTTATTTGTTTTTTCTTGTTTTTCTTTTGTTTTTAATTTTAAGATGTTTTATGTTTGTTGTTTTCTTTTATTTCCTTTTTTTCTTTGTTTTTTTCCGTTTTTTGTTTTTCCTTTTACTCCCTTTTTCTTTTTCCTTTTACTCCGTTTTTCTTTTTCCTCTTACTCCGTTTTTCTTTTTCCTCTTACTCCATTTTTCCTTTTTGCTTTTTTTCCCTTACACCTTTTTTCTTTTCTAAACACCTTTTTCTTTTTCCTTTTCCTTTTCCTCTTACACTTATCTTTTACTTCTCCTCTTACTTTTATATTTTACTACTTTTTCCTTTTACTCTTATTTTCTTTTTCCTTTTACTCTTATTTTCTTTTTCCTTTTACTCTTATTTTCTTTTTCCTTTTACTCTTATTTTCTTTTTCCTTTTACTCTTATTTTCTTTTTCCTTTTACTCTTATTTTCTTTTTCCTTTTACTCTTATTTTCTTTTTCCTTTTACTCTTATTTTCTTTTTCCTTTTACTCTTATTTTCTTTTTCCTTTTACTCTTATTTTCTTTTTCCTTTTACTCTTATTTTCTTTTTCCTTTTACTCTTATTTTCTTTTTCCTTTTACTCTTATTTTCTTTTTCCTTTTACTCTTATTTTCCTTTTCCTTTTACTCTTATTTTCTTTTTCCTTTTACTCTTATTTTCTTTTTCCTTTTATTCTTTTTTGCTTTTTTCTTTTATCCTTTTTTTCCTTTTCCTCTTTTTTCCTTTTCCTTTTACTTTAACTTTTCTTTTTCTTTTTACTCTTTTTTCTTTCACTCCTTTTTTTTGTACTATTTCGCTTCTTTCTTCTTCTTTAGTTTCACTGCTTTTTTTATTTTTACTTCTTTCTTCTCTAATCCTGTAAATAATTTAAATAATTTGTTCTTTCTTTTGATTTTCTCCCTTTTAATTTCTTGTTCTCTCTGTTTTGTCACTTTCCCGTTTTATTTGTATCTGTTAAGCTTATTACATAAATGAGATGCAAATCTACCGAAATATTTTGCTTCACAAGTCCAAACTTTCTCCCAAATCTTCGCCCTCTTTTTGTATCAAAAGTGTATTAGATTCGTGTTTAATAAAAATAAGATTACAATCCTCTAAACTACTCGTACCAACTATTTTGTTTTGCTTCCATTTGATTACATAACACAATGCCAAAATATTTCCACAGTTTCTTAAAGAAAAGAGGCACATTTGTTTCTTTTTATCGTTTCTGGAAATCTTTTCAATTTCAGCTTGACAAATTTCATGCTCTTGAATCAGATCGTCTGAGTCGAGTCGAGACCCTTTTCATTAATCTTTAAAAATCATACAATAGCAGCTCTAACCTTCTCTGTGGCCTACTTAATAATTGAATTATTCAATTTGCCCAAAAACCACATTTGGATCGGGTCCTGTACCCTAAACTGCAATTTCATTAAACTTAAACCACTCCTCATGAACCGAAAATATTGTATCCTTCACCTTTGGTCAGAGCCCTAAAGAAGCACTTTACAACAATTTTTATTTTTCCATGTCAAATCCATCACCAAAATTGTCCATTGTTTAGTTTGGCATGTGTGCCTATGAGCATATAAAAGAACAAAGATACGAGTATAGAGATACCAGATACAGGATAGATAGAGCTATACCTCATTCATACTCGTATAATATGTGATGGATACAAAACCATATCGTCCCACTTTTTTTTTTATGTTTGCACTGAACTTTCATTTTATGGATGCCCTCGGTTCTAAACAGTTGGAAGAGCGACGGAGACATTCACACAAAAAAAGACCACACGTCACGTTTTATCGTTCTTTTTCATATTTATTCTTTGAGTTAATTAAGAAAGAGCTTTATTTTTTGTTGTTGTTGTGTTGTGATATGTGGTACCTACTATCATGTATGTTGTACGTACTATACAAACGTCGAGCAGCACCTCTATCCCAGATAGCCGCGCAATATATAAAATTGTATTATAAGCTGGTGCGACGCGATAGTACCCTAGTGTGGCACACGATTTCTGGGCCACCACAATTGATGATTCACAGACGAATGTAGAAAACCAGTTTTTTGATCAAACAACGAACCAACGAACTAATCCCACAATATGGGCCGCATCTTCTTATAACAAACTCTCGGATGATAAAAATTGTTTAGTGTACTTGGTGCTGGGATTTCTCTCACGTATTTCGTTTTCAGGCCCAGTTTCTAAGCCTTTAGGAGGTGATCGGTATTGTGCCAAACGTAGTAATCGCAATAGCCGCCGTCGTCTTTATAAACTTGAGAATTGACCCAAATTTTCCCTGCTGAACTTATTTCCTATGTTTGTCCCAAAACAAAAATGCTTCTTCGTCTTTCCAATCAGTAGGAGAGATTGGAGTAAAGTAAGCTATTTCAAACAATAAAAAAAAAATAGAAATTTGAATAGTTTTATTTAACGAGGCTCACTTTATCGCATATTAAATTTTTAAATGTTTCAAATTTTTGCTTATTATCCCCAAAATAGTGGTTAACATTTGTTGGTTACAATATGGCACATACAAAAATTGAATTAAAATTAGATATTAATAATAGAGTTTTCTGAGAAAAGTCACATTGATCAAAGTATCAACTTAATACTACCTAAAAATTGTATTTCGATGCAAATTTCTCAAGATCAGTTAGAGTTACAATATCGGTTCTTATATCGAATGAAAGGTAATTTGATTCCCTAAAAAACATGCTACATATAACATGTTAAATTCTGATTATTAGTTTTGAGGATATAATAAATTATCTAAATGAGGGTTCATGTCCTAAAGTCTTTTTTTAACCACCCTGTATCTCCGCAGATATTGAAATAAAAACTGATCCATCCCTGTAGAACTTTTTTTTTAAGATATAACAAGGAATCACCTCTCAAAAAATTGCATACCGGACACCCTCGAGAAGTCCATATGGTTTTCGTCCGTTAAATTACTCATTTTGATGAGATTTAGGGCTAAGATTAGCCCCAGCTACTTCCTGCATAATTGGGTTATCGTCCCTAGTAAAATACTGCTGCGGTTGAGTACTAATCACATGCACTCTACGTGACAAATCAAAATAACCATACCTTTTCCATTGCTATCAATTTTCGTACATTCAAGCCCCAATCTCCGCTATCTTCAATAGTATTTTTGTTGAAAAATTCCGCAAACAGATTACTATCAGGAAAGTTGGTAGCTAGAGCAAAGTTACGCAATTTAAGGTCGCTCGCAGTAGCGGTTTTGTGGTACATTTATTTAATATACACATTAATTTTATTTCTTGTTTTCTCTTCATTGTTGCCGCTATTAAAAAGCATTCGGTTTGGCATTGAAAAGCCGAGGCCTTGAAACAATATAATATATAATTCGTAAGCGATTATTGTTCTTTTAAAATAAAAAAAAAATAATAATAACATTGTAATGCATGCAATAATGGTTGTCTTGATTGTTTTGCTGAATGTGTGGGAACTTGAATAAACGAATTCTTAACAATAGCGCAATATAGGGAATTTTATTTTAATATTTTTTGTTTCCAAAAAAAGCTTGTTTGTTTCTATACAAAAATAACGTAGTCTTTATTCTTCTCATTGCAGATACAAAGAACGGCAGAAGTGAGTATCAATTTTCGTTAAGAAGCCGACACAATAGATTTGAACGGATGTTACAAAATAAAAAACCACCCACGAATCTTCAGAAAATTGCGTAAAATTAATGTGCGCAATTTTTAGATGGCGATTCAGTTTGCAACCCATTAATTCGAATTCTGTTTACTTACTGCCCAGAAGATCAGAAGGCCAAGGCCCGATTTGGGCTGTCGCGCCATTGATGATGGGGAGTAAGAGACAGGATGCTATTTTTGACAAAAATGTTTTAATCATGAGTTTATCACATTTATTGAATTCCGCTTGATATTAAGCGATTAGAAGGATTTTTCGGCATCAAGAATAATAACAATTCCCCCCCCCCCGGCAACGAACTTGCAATCGCTTAAGATTCTCTTACACGAACAATTTTTAATGCAATTGATTGCCCGACAACTATTGCCAAAACTAGTGGAGCTATACATGGCAATATCGTGTTAGTTGCGGCAACATTTCGGCAATGTGGCAATGTTGTCACAGATTGCTGATATCGCTCGCCCTATTTGCTGCTGTATTTCCAATAGCTTGGAAAATTCCGAGCAATTATCATATTGAAAAAATTGCCACCCTTGCTTGAATCTAGTTGCAATTCGGATACAAGTGTCCTAATTGAAAAGAAACAAGCTACAATTCCCTAGGAAGGAATTTTTCCAACTTGTCCTACTGAAAAAAAATCAATCCCCATGGGGAGAAAAACAAACATGTACCAGATTTTCGTTCAGTTTTCACTCTGCATAAGGGATGGAAAATACAGAGCCATGTTTGGTTTAGGACTTAGTTCAGTTAATCTGGCAGACGACGTCCGTATGAATCAAAAACTTCAAGGAAGGGATTAGGTTTAGCTCCAATCATGTTATCTTTAACCTTACGTGGAAATCGATATGAGAGGCATACTCTTATAGAAGTCTATCAAAAACGAAGCGTATTTGCTGACGATATTGATATACTTCGAGGATCAATGGTCCAGATAATGGAGTTGTACATGGGACTGAAGAAATCAATCAGCTAAAAAGCAGGAGTAGAAATATCCGCATCCAACAAAATCAAGTACCAAGAGACAGTCAATAGATTTCATATAGTTTAGGACCAATGGAAGTGGACAACCTCCACGGAAACGCTGACTGATGTGATAGCTTTTTCTGGTAGCTGCAACGAAATTGAAGGCAAAGTACCAAACGTAAGAACAATTGTTCTATGACGTCGAAGCGATTCCTGGATGCAGGTGATGAGAACACTCTGTACTGTTTTGAGCAAACGAACATACGGGACATATGTATATCTATGGCAAGTGCAAAACAAATAAGGATGCGCTCAAAACAAGTAACCAATTCGAGACCCATTTGATAAAGATTGGAAAATTCTGTAAACACTATCGATCTGTTGAGTCCTCAAAATTAAAGGAGAACTGAAACGGTTTGCCAACGACTTCAAATATATTTAAACTATTATAAAGTAACTTTACACCCACACTGTTTTACGAAAAATTAAATATTCAATCCAATTTTTGCTTAGTATATTTCATTTTTGCAAATAAAAGTACTCATTTTAAGCACTTTTACACGAAATTACAAGTAAAACTACACATTTCATGCACTTTTACACGAAATTAGTTTATGTACTTTTCAACTGAACCGTATAATTTACATGAAAAATCTGACAAAAATACGCAAAACTTCGAGTAAAATTAACATTATTTATATGTCTATGAATTGAAAATTACGTTATTTTTCATGTAATCCAAGAAGTTGGACGCTTCATTCGTGTCGCAGGAGTCACTACGAAAATCCGTAAATTGAAATTTACTAACCGGAAATTGAAAATTACATTCAAATTGACTATTACAACATTTCAATGTAAATTTACTTGAAAAGGTGTGGCATATTTTCCTACTACCCAAAAGCTGTAAAATCCAAAGTTTTTTTCTTACTATGCAGCTGATGAATATCATACTTTAAATGTGTATCTATCCATTTTTGAAAATTGGCTGGCAAACGTTTGTAAGCTTTCTTGAAGTAAACAATCGCTGAAAGCAGTGAAGAAATACTTTATCCAATTTCCCATTCCGTTCGCTATTTGGGTATTATATTGTCGTTGCTTTGATTTATTGTGAAACATTTCCCATCAGAAAGGGAATTCCTTTTAACGTTTTGTGGTCGATTTAAACAAGATTTTCTACTGCTCTTTCTCGATTAATCTTTTTCAAGACGACTAGACATTAAATCGTCCTTAATAAAAAGCTAGAACTCTTTTCGTCTTACAATTACTTACCGAAATCCGTCCATCTGTTTCTGACGTAACTTTTTTTTCAAATAGAAATGACGTAGGGCTTTTTCAGCAAGGATACCTATTGCAGGGAAACGGAAAAGTCATAATCAGGATTAAGTTCTTAATACTCTCATCTCCAACTGTTTCTTGATGGCTTGTAATGCAACAGTCTTCTTTACAAGTTTTTCATAGAACTGAAGGGTTTTTTTGTGCTCATTTTTCCGAATTTTTTCTTCGTATTAAAGAGCTTTTCTTTTAAAAGGATTTAGATGAAATTAGTCAAAGTTTCCGTCAGTAAATGTATACAGAGGGTTAAGAGCAATATAATCATTTTTACCTGTTGTGCTCTAAGATATCGCGGCAAGATTGTGGGATTTTTGTATAGACGTAACCAACAGTGGAAA
Organism: Beris chalybata; assembly: GCA_949128065.1. NCBI lineage: Eukaryota > Metazoa > Arthropoda > Insecta > Diptera > Stratiomyidae > Beris > Beris chalybata. The sequence goes on from OX421897.1 coordinate 8,158,163, forward strand.
AGTTGTGATCCCATTGCAGCCTTATTGAACGTGGGTTTTACTTAATCGATTTTCCCGCCTCCTACCGGGACTAATTAATTAATTGGCTCCGTAGCCCGCAGTTATTGTTTACGAGATATCCGGTGATAGATGGACTACCAGGTGTGCTAATTGAAAAAAAATGTTCACTGGTATGAAAAAAAAAAAAACAGTTCAGCATGGATTACCAGCACGGAATAACATTTCCAGGAAAAATCCATCCACACTAGCACAAAATTGATTTGTTTAACAAAAAGACCTAATTTCCATTTGCAAATCTGTACATGTCTACTGGCCTAGAAAATTCCTTTTTCAACACATGATCACAATTTAATCGCAATGATTAGATTAAAATCCGATTACCATGTGTAACACGTCTGAAATAAGCTCGAACTAAATTCATTAGGGCATTGAAATTCGCCATCAACTCAAGCATATACAGAAGCACTTCTAATTATATTAATTGCTTATCATCAAAATTATTAATGCAGAGAGTGCTATTCCATTCATCTAGTAGGATACAGTGAGGTCATGATAATGGAGACTATAGAATAGGGTCAGCAGCCCCAATGGGTTGGTTGATAGCCCAACCGACTCGAAATATGAAAGCCAACTCGATTTAGAGCAAGGACTATGTTTCCTTTCATGCGGCAGAATCAAAGAAGACCTCCGATGCCCTGCTCCAATTATGAAATATTATAGTAGCTCTGCATAGGATCGTAAAATGCAAACAAAATCGTCCTTATTCGAGGATAATGTAATATAAAAACGGTCCCATGCTCTAAGTGCCCACTAAAAGAGGTCAAGTTTAAGGAAGATTCAGCAATATAAGGGTAGACTGTATGGTGCCTCTCAGACTGACATGTGTGTTATTTAATGTATACTTGAACGACTATAGTTTTGAACACTATAAAATTTATGGCAACTTACCAAATTGAGTCTCACATCTGTTCAATTATTCACTGCGGTATTCAGGAGATTACAATCTGAGCATATCAATATACCGGAATGATACGATTGGACAGTGGTCAAGATATGCATCAATGGACCCACGCAAATGTATTTTCTGATTGTCCGGAATTGTAGTGAAAGGCACCGGACGAAACTAGTCAGTTAAACTTTGTCATGGGAATATAATCGTATCTATCTATTAAAGTTTGGAACTCGATTAAAGATTGTCGACCCGAAAAAATTACTTTCAATTCACTCACTTCTGGGTAAGTAAAAAAGTTCACTGGAGTTCACTTTAAAACTGTGATGGATTAGGTTCAAAGGAGCGGTTTCGTCATCGAATGGTATTGATAAATCAGAGGGTGTATTATGTCTACTATCTGAAACACCCTTACAGCTGCTAGTATTGCTGATGAATCTTCATATGTGCGATATAGAACAGAAACTCATTTCCACGAATTATAGTTTAGTGAAATTAGCCTGTGCACTTTATGATTAAGGTAGGTGTATGTACTGAAGTTTATCTAATAATTTAACCAATTTGCTTGTTCACTAAAGGATTATCTCGTACTAAGGCCCGTACCTACGATCGTCAGAAACGTTCTAACTGGAACTTTAACTGACAGATGTTCATATGAAACTTACAGTCAAAGTTGCGGTTAAATTTTAACTGAAGATCGTAATAACGGCCCTAAGTGCCATCAATACCAGCCAATAGCAATTTTAATAGTAAGTTTATAACGGATTATTGAATTAGAATGATCATATCTTTAGCATAGTTGAAGGAGCTATGAAATGCTTAGAATTTCGCAACAAATACAGTCATTTGGACTGGTTCAATAAGCAATGGTTCCCTAGTATAATTCGGGCCAGAGCATCTTAATTTTTTGGGATTTGTTCCTCTACGACTCGAATCTACCACTGAAATATTGTTCCTCGTTCATCGGTTTTACTGTAGAGTGAGAGTAAGATCTTCTTTTTGAGATAGTTCCCGAGCCCTCGCAAACTAGTTCGTTCTTGTAGTTCACAGTTCGCGAGAATAAAATGATAAATTGTGTAGGAAAATGTGATGACCAAAAAGTTGCGTCTTTTAAGTTCGCAGTTCGCGAGACTGAATGTGATGACCTACAAAAAAAAGAGCCTCACTTCCCTCGCGAACGAACTAGTTCCTATTTTCAGGTTCGCAATTCGCTAGACTGAATGTGATGACCTAAAAAAGGTACTCACTACCCTCGCCAACGAACTAGTTCCTTTTTTTTAAGTTCGCAGTTCGCGAGACTAAATGTGATGACCTAAAAAAAAGAAAAGGGCCTCACTTCCCTCGCGTACAAACTAGTGCCTTTTTTTAAATTCGTCGTTCGCGAGACTGAACGTAATGACCTAAAAAAAAGGTCCTCACTTCACTCGCGAACGAACTAGTTCCATTTTTTAAGTTTGCAGTTCGTGAGACTGAACGTGATAACCTACAAGAAAAAAAAGTCCTCACTTCCCTCTCGAACTGAACTAGTTTTCTTTTAGTTCCCAGTTCGCGAGAGTGGAATGATACATGGTCTATGCAAATGTGATGACGAACTACTTCCTACAAACGAACTACAACCGGAATTCACTGCGAACTAGTTCGTTCATTTCACTTATGGGAACGCTGTTCCGAACTAATTCGTTCACGAACTATACAAGCCTACTGTGGTGGAGTACGAACAGATAAGATAAGATACGTTCTTGCCAATAGTGCTCTAAATAAGCCAGCCAATGAAACACTTGAATGAAACCATATGCGCCTTTTTAACTCCGATGTAACTTGGCTTGCATCTTTCACACCTTCTCAAGTCTTCCCAAACTGATTACAGATTGGTTTTCTCCGTCCTTATTTTCACTGGAATTGGGCAGGTGAATGCTTTTGATATAGATGTTAGTGTTACATTGCTGGTCTTCTTGATTAAACTGGTGTAACTCCCACGCACTTTAAAATGATAGCGAAGACTTCCTCCTAAGCCAGTTTTCGGTTGTAATCCAATCTCAGCTAGGCTCTTAGGTCTATCATGTGTAGGAGTTAAGTTAAGAAGAAGAACCCGTTCGGTGTACGATAAGAATACGCTCAATACATCTTCGGGCGGGAAAAAATCCCGTGTCAAAATCATTACCCCATCGTTTCTACATAAAACACCTAAAACCATTAATCCGACCGCCCAATTTGATTTCTTCAAGTTCAGTGACACTATGGAAGAGAAATGCCGAAGTCGACAAGAATAGTGTTCTTGAAAATGTTCTTCCGGTTTTCAAGAACGTGCAATCGATTGCACTAGCGATGCAAAATGTCTTTCAGCTTGAGCTTTTCTTTTACTGCCTGTTTTTTGCCATTCGAATTCCTCAAATCATCCGGGTAAATGCAAACGAAAACAATTAAAACGATTCGAAAAGAGCGCTCCCAACCGGGGGGAACGGGTATTTCTTTCCAAGAATCTTTACTGACAGGGCCCACGACCCATCAAGTGAAACGTAACTATGTATATAGCTCGATTTTCTCCGTACAATACACTCGATAGATTTTCACAAATCCCCTGTCCTGAATGTGTAGATAGCTGCCTCTTATGAATGGGGAAATGGAAAAGTCTCGGTCCTTCCGATTTTCAATTCCTCCGGGGGGATTTAGATCTTGAGTGGATTTTCTTCCGTACGAAAATAGCATAAGTACACATTGGGATCTGCCAGATGAGAGTGTGCCATCAAACTCCATCCATTCGATCGACGTCTTCTCAACTCCTCAAGGCTAATCCCTAGGTTGGCTTGCCGCGCGCTCTAATCCAATGTCGAACTTCAGCAATAATACTTGTAAGACATTCGGATGGCAAATCCATTTTCCCTTGCTTACTTTGTGCAATTCCGCTCTTGCGAAAAGTGACCTTTTCCGAAGAATTCGTTGCTTCCGCCGGCTGGGTTCTTTTTCTAGACATCACCACATTTATATCTAGACGGAGAAATGAAAATAGTTTTCCACGCACTGTGGATTTTCTTTGCTCTTTGCGTTCTCAGTGGTAATTCAGGGAAAAATATGCGGATTTAGATTTGGTATACGAACGCGTTGGGTTCATGTGTACATCGGGAGTGAAAATAGATTGTTAATTGCAGGACGGCGGAAAGGAGTAAAATATAGTCACACATGATGTTTGTGTACTGAAAGACAAGAAATTGTTTGTAATGGATCATTGGGATGAGCACGAACTTAGAACAGGCTCAGATTGTTTAGATTCTTAAGATTGATGCATTTGGTGGACATCTTATGGCTTGATCATGACGGATGTGTTATTCATGGTGTAGCTTCCGAGGTAATTGTCCTTAATGGAATTCCTATTTTAAGATTACAAAGTATTCTGGTTTTGGAAGTGCACTATTGTCCATCATGCGACTGAATCCACAAAGTAGGCAGAGGCTTGAGTCAAACCTTATGAAACAGATACCAACATTGAGAGAACGGGGACTTAGGTCCCATTTCAAGAACAAAGCCCTACACTAAAAGTTCAGGTTGGACCGATGCTGAAAAACATGAAACATAGTCTAATGCCACTAAGGGAAACTATGCAGAGAGCAAGGTTTAAAGTTTATCTGCTGTCTCAATCTTATGAATCTAAACTGGCCTAATGTTGTCTCCAAATTCTAGGAACTAATACTACCCTAATTCCCGAACCTTTAAGGATCGTAAGTACAGATACCAAACCTGTCCCCATTTCTAGAAACCAAGGCTGTTCCAAAAAAGTTCGGGTAGAGACTGCGTGATTCGAGTGCAATGGGCAATCATTGTCTGAGTGCTCAAGATGCGATGTCTTACTGCGCATCTTCCCCCGCTTCAAACAACAACAACGCTGTTTTAAAATACTGGGAACCAAGGCAGTTCCAAAATACTGGGAACCAAGGCAGGACCAATACTGCTGAGATGCTGAACAAAGAAGGATCAGGAGCAGGAGTCATTGAAAAAACATAGACAATGTCCAGGCCGAAGCAAATATGTACACTGGTGGTACGTGCAACATTGTTGTTGTTTTTGTCTATTGATTTTGATCGCACATGGTTCGTTTAAGATTGAACTGTTCCAAATAAGAACACTTCATTGAACTGAGTGAATGAAGTAATTCACTCCTTTTGGTGAACTTCAGTTCCGTTGGACACGTGACAAAAAAATTTGACCGATTTTTTGTTTTCATCATTTTTTAGATGTTTTTTTTTTGATCTACTGACGTAATGCAAGAACGATTGAACGAAGAGTTCCGGAACTACTTCGTTGAACTCTACTAACCTTTTTTTTCTTTTGTCCTCTCCTTGTACCAGGCCTATTTAGCACCAGAGTCACAAGCCACAAAGTAGGTGAAAAGTCACAATTAATTAAAAGTTAAAACAAAATTGTGACTCTCCACCTACTTTATGACTTGTAACTCTAGTGCTGAATAGGCCTGTATATCTACTGCCGAAACAATGGAAGTAAGAGTTCCAGAACTACTTTACTGAACTCGTTCCTTAAAGTGAGTGACTCGGAGTGAAGTACTTCACAGAAAGGAACTGATTTGCCCTTCTCTAGCTCAACCGAAATATTGGCAAGTGGTGATTTGGTGAACTTGAAAAAGTTTTTATTTGGAAATTGAGCAACTCAATTTATTTTTTGTACTTGATGAATTGATTGGATGCTGTTTTGACCACTCTTATCGTTTGGCCAGATTGTTGATTTCCGTACTGAACTCAGTTTCTTTCTTTGCATTTCTAAACTCTTATCGATAAAATTAAGATTTTTCAAAAAATGACACATACTAATACGTAATAGAATCAAAAAAATTTAATCACATTTGTCGAGTTATTTTCTCTTCGATGAATAACACTTGACTAATGAAATGAGTAACAACAATGAGACTAACAAAAATATTCGTACACTATAAATTTCGGGCGTGTCTCAGCGATTGTCAAAATTTTATTAGAGAAATCTTATGGAATAATTAATGAGAGACGTTAGTAAGAACAAAAAATACTTTAACAACATTATACAGAAATTTTTTATCTGATCGTTAAAGTCCTGAAGTCTTTATATGTGCAGCACATGTCTGTTTAGTCTGTTTCAAGTAAGGAACGACCAAAAAAAATTGATTTTTTTTTTATTTCTGCCAGGTAGAAGATATCAACATATTGCTAATTTGGCATCATGACAAGAAGAACAAAGTCTATAAAAGTTGGTTGGGGCTGCAGATTTCCTCTCGCTTGGACGATTTGAAAATTGCGCATCGTGGTGCAGTTCGATAAACTTCCGAATCTTTCTGGTGTCGAGACAGGGGGCAGCAAGACCTTAATATCTTTTAAGGGTATCTACAATATTTGCTCATACATGTGAAATGTACTACAATTTTTGATTTTATGTTATCGAAGAAGGACAGGGCTGCCACCTAATCCAACCAACCAACCGATTTCCTTATTCTAGATTTGAAAACTTTGACCACATCTCGTAAAATTGCTTTTCCACAGTGTCCACCTATTAACTTCACTTAAAAAGAACTGGTCAAATATGAGGGGTTTAAGGGATAAAACCAGCATATCTTTTCGCCTTCTTAAAACCAACTTAAATTTAAATAACAAAAAAAACATTTCCATTCATTTGCGCAAATATTTATACAACGTACTCGTATTTATTTTCTTTTGCGTGGAATTTTGCTATGGTCCGTACGAGGGCTGCGTAGTGGGTCCACCGTTGTTATTCGAACAGAAATATGAAAACATTTTGGGTGTTTTGAAAAGAATTGTGAACTACGGATAATTTTGAACTACTTTGTTATTGTAATAAAAATTATTTCGATCGATTAAAAATAAAGTTTGTTGTTTTGAAATATACTTTCTGTCGATACGTACCACTGTATGTGCAGTAGATTGTAAACAAAAATACATACATAGGTACAAGCTTCTAAAAAAAAATAGTCAATATTTACGTTGCTTCGATTACTTTTTAAGTTAATTAATTAAATTGTTATAAATAAATTTTACCGTCTCTCTGTACTACTACGTATCTTTTGGTTTTTTTCAACGATCACTATCATTAAAATCAAATTAAAAAAAAGTAATTTGTTGTTAATTTTTATTGACTTTTCCGAACCAGAGTTAAATTTGTAGTTCGTTTTCCGAAAATCGAATGGTCAAAAAAATGCACGTTGAGTTGTTTAATAATGCTATGTTCAGACTATGAGTTTCAAACGCATTTAAGTAGGTAAATTTAAATCGTTAAAAAAGTAGTGTTCAGATTAGGCAACTCATTTTATTTTTATACAAGATAGCTTCATGTGATTTGTTTTGACAAGGAAATATTTAGCTGTGCTTCATTATCATCATTATGCCTTCTAAATTGTTTGAAACAAATTAGTTTGTGTAGCAGTAATGAAAAGGGAATTTATTAGCTAATGCAGTCGTTGCACAAGCACAAAATTGAGTTTCTACAGCATTTCAAAGTTTCTTCCAAAGTTTACTTCTATTTCCGCGAAGGTCGCAGTATATAACTTCGGTAAAATGCGTCCTAGCTACGTGTTTTCGTAATCGCCTTTGTGAAGTGTTTTCAGCGCATTTAACTCGATTTAAACGCGTCAATCTCGTAGTCTGAACATAGCATAAAAGCCTTTGGATTAGAGATGGGTTGTTCATGAGTGAACTGTTCCAAAAAAACACTTCATTGAAGTGAGTGAGTGAACTTACTCACTCCTTTTAGTGAACTGCAGTTACATTGGACACGTGACAAAAAACTTTACCGACCTTTTTTCTTTGATCATCATCTTCTAGATGTACTGACCTGTTTTTCTCATCATCCTTCTCCCCTCAAATTCAGCTATAAATGAACTAAAAGAATGAACTAGTTCGTGAAGGATCGAAAGCGATAGAACGAACACGATGGAACGAAGAGTTCTGGAACTACAGAACTGAACTCGTTCTTTAAACGCAAACTATATGAACTACTTCACTGAACTCTCGTTCCTTAAAGTGCACTCACTTGACTCGGAGTGAAGTAGTTCACTGAAAGCAACAGCTTTGCCCATCTCTACTTTGGATTGTAATTTGCTTTAAAAAAAATGATAATAGTGCAAATTAATGTAAGAGCACAGACGCAAATCAAACCTTCGAAGTGTGTCTGATTTGTTTTAGGTATATACCTACATATGTAATAGATGTATTTCTTTATTTTTTTTTCTTATCGTTGTTCGGATGCAATAAAAATAATTTACGATTTAAAATTGATTTTAAGTATTTTTTTTTTATTTCAATGCGTATTTTCTTGCTTCGATTTTTATTAATTTTTTTTTTTATTATCTTTTAGGCCTTTTATTTTAAATCGCTTTTTAAAATACTTTTTATCTGTTTTTTATCTTGTTCTATTTTATTTCTTTTTTGTATTTGTTTATTGTTTGTCTGGGGTCCTTATCATGTTTACCTTGTTATTGTCTGGTATTTATTTGTTGTTTAGTACAAGCTTTAGTTAATGTTTTTGTTTTTTAATTTATTTATTTCTTAATTTTATTTATTTTTTATTGGAACTCCTTTTTAGTTTCTTGTTTTTTATGTAGTTGGTTTCTTTCGTTTAAGTTTGGTGCTCATTCTTTTTTCTTGTTGTACTTTCTTTTTTATATTTTCGGTAATTTTTTTTTCTGTTTTTTTTTATTTATATTATTACTAGCCGCGTACCGTGGCTACGCTTTTATTGTTCCATCGCCCCTGCACCTTCCGTTTATCCATTGGTCCTGTTTCTGTCGTTGATACATTCCTTTTCGGGTACACTCTCTTTTCGGGTACACTTTCCTCAGCTTAAGGAACTGGAGACATTAATGCCATTTTTTATTTTTTATCCATCCCTAATCCTCCATTCTCTATCCACGATCCTCCCTCCATACTTCATCCACTCAAATGTTGAAATAACTCGCGAACCACCAATTTCGGGAATATATAATTATGCTTCATCGCCCCTGTTACTCCCGTCACGTATTCGCAGCCGGTAGTAAAATCGTAACAAATAAATTAAAAAAAAAAAATCACATGTTCGCGGTCGGCAGGATTCGAACCTACGCTCCCAGAGTGAATCATCTGATTTCTAGTCAGACGCCTTACTCGCTCGGCTACGACTGCCTTTTGTAAATTTTTAATTCTAAATCAAATTCATCTGATTGAACTTATTAAAAAATTCAAATGTTGAAATAACTCGCGAACCGCTATTTTCGGGAATATATAATTATGTTCTCAAGGTGACCGGTAGTTTCGAGAATGTCCATGCTAAATTTAGGGGGGAACGGTTCACAGGTGTAGATTTTATTCCCGCCCGACCATTAATGCGACTTTATTTTGTATATTAGATTTTGTTTTATACTATAATTTTTTTTAAATTTTTTTTTTTTAATTATTATTTTTATCTCTAATTTTTTTTTAATTTATTATTATTGTTTTTTTAATTTATTATTACTGTCTCTTTAATTTATTATTTATTTTAGTTTTGCTTAGATTTTGTGTTAATTTTCTTTTATTTGTTGCATTTTACTATAACTTTTTGACATTATTTGAAATAAATTTGCTTAAATTTTAATTATTTAACATATAACATTAACATACTTTAAAAAAAAAAATTTCTTTTCAGTTTTGGTATTTCGTTATATGCTACTAAAAACAACAGTAAAAATCTATGAAAGTATCTTGCAGTTGAGAGATGCTGTTCATATTTAGTATGATGAAATTTTAGTCTAAAGTTCAAACTTTGCTGAGACTGAAGTAGGGTTGTGGAGAGGGGGTAGAGGAAAGGGGTAGTGTAAATTGTTTGGAGTAGTCTTCGATGACAAGACAACATCATGCAAATCCTCTAGTTTCGACTGATAGTTAATAGTTGGCCCGTTTCGTCAAAATTATTAATATTTGCTCATCAGCAGGCAGATGAAGCACCGATCGTACTTAACAACAATATTCTGAACACAACTAGGGGTTTATTTCCAATTTAAATTTCCCCTTGACAATAAACAACCAATACTCTAACTTTATTACGCCCATTGCGCAGCCGGAATGGCATTGCTTAGTGAAAACCGTTTGGTTTCGCAATTATTTCCGATTGATTGATTGAAATATTATCTTAACAATTAAAGATTGATGAAAAATCGTTCGTGACAGTCAATCGAGAGGGTAGGCGGAGGAATTCTTTTCATCCCACACTTAGATAAAAATCGATCGATTGCTTCCCGAATATTTCTCCAAAGCAACAGCACACAGACACACACTCGTATCGAATCTGCATGATCGTAAATTTTATAAAAGATTTTATTTTATCTTTACCGACAAGCGACGACACACGGTTCGATTTCACATGCAATTAATGAGTCAGTCCAATGCGTCGATTGAAGGAAAAATTGCAGACATGGCATAAAAGATTTGTAAATGTCGACAGTAAGTCGTTTGTTGTAGTTTTTTGGCCAGACTATATTTATTGCTCGTGGAATATCTGAAGGTCCTGGTTTGCTTCTTCTATCGACCACACACTTCCGTCTCTTCCATTTTTGGCTGACGGCAATAAAACATATTATTGCCATGTCGAGGAAGGTGTCTTCCGAGACTATTTTTTTATGTAATTTTTTTCTTTTCTTCGTTGGTTCTAAGTCTTATGCAAGCACTTGAAGATTTCCGAAAAGAATTTATCATGAGAAAAACTCAAGTCAGCCAGAAGCTATCAAGAAGCACTTGGTAATGTTTCCTAATTGGCATATTGATGTAAGGAAGGCGGGCGGGGGTGGAGGATCGTCACTCGCTCACTTACGGAATTCCTTGTGTTTTTATTATTTTATTTCTGTTCATTTCCGCAAATCGATTTGAGAGCTGTGCGCTGAGATTCCTTTCAATTTAAGATTCTTGGCAGGGTTCTTCGTCGCTGATAGACTGAATTGAGATAGTGAGTAGAAAAAAAATAAATAAAATTCTTGTCTGCGGATATTATAGACGATACCGAGGATGAGACGAATGGTGGCACCATACACGTTCGGGCCCAAATAAGTTCTGTCGTATGAAAATGTGTGATAACAAATTAATGATGATATCGCGGATTTTTATGGCTTATGGTTAAAAGTTAGAAAAGCGATTGGTGTATTTTATGGCAGAATCGATTTTCCGCATCATTTGAGGTTTCTGTATCCACTGGAGGTAGTTTTGTAGCTTAATTTGTTATCTTTACCACGTGAGCGGAGTTACTGGCCCTTAGTATCCATAAAAACAAAAAAGATTAGTTGCTTATCACGAATACATTTCACAAAATACAAAAAAGGATATTTTTCAGGCTCAACAATGTCGCAATACTATGAAATTTTTCTTCAAATCCGGCTCGACGGATCAAAAATATTCGTTTTAGTTTTTTTATTGCATGAACGGTTTTTGCTGAATTAGCATTCCTATACAATCATTCGAAACGTGTTAGTACGTATCTAATTGCAGACAGTTTGAGGGAAATCAACAGTCATAATCTAACACGCGACAGCCCAAGTCGTGGGTCGTAGCCTCCTGAACAACCGTAATTATATGAATATAAAATTAGTTTTCACTACTATTCAGTTACGATCATTTTTCGATGGAAATGAGTTTTGTTCAATTTTGTCGAGCTCAAAACAAATGTCTTCAATTAAGGCAAGGTATCAGTTAAAACGCCCGAAAAATTCCTCAATTTCAGGACTTTTTTTTTGGATATAAAAAAAAAATATATGTATATGGAAAAACTATTAATAGGTTATATAGAGGTACACGTTAAGAATAATTGTGAATTTTTTTAAAAAATAAATATTGAAAAATGGCAGCTCCAGCTCCTATGACGTAAGGCCGCGATCGGCATGAGTTGATGCACGCTTGCAGCCTTGTTAAGTGATCTGATACCAAAAATTCAAAAAGTTTATGAAACTAGACTAAATTTTGTGGGGCCCAACGTTTTCCGATTTTGAGAAAAAACGCCCTGAGACTAAAGTGGCAGCTATTTGAAAAAAACACCTTTTCACACTTTTGGCTTAAAAACTTAAATGAAAAAAAGTGTAATAAAAAAAGTTTCGATTTTTCAGGGTTCTTTTTATCTTCAAGGTGTTAAAAAAAATAGAAACAATTTTTTTTTTCACTATTTTGTTGGTATATGCTCCAATGACTTTAGTTTACTTTAAACTAAAAAAAAAAAATTGAGTCGATAGCTTATTTGGTTCAAGCTCCTAGAACTTACGCCAGTTCGCAAAACGTAGTTTCACGAAAAACGCGTTTAAAGTTTTCCTTGAGTACTTTTTCATATGGGAAATCCATAAAGTAGGTGCCTAAATGATACGATAGCTCACGTATGCAGTTGATTTCGAAAAATCCGTTTGGGTACCATATTCTACACATGTTTATCTTCGAAAATATTAAAAAAAAATTTTTAGATTTTTGGATTGAGCTAAAGGCAAATACCCCCTTAAGCTATTCATTAAAATCGGTTCATTCGTTGAAAAAGTGGTTTCGAGAAAAACCCGTTTTAAGTTTGATGTTTTAAAAAAAATCGTATTGAATATCGGCCGACCGTTCTACAAAACGGTCTGTAATTCGTTAAATATATTCGATATCGAAATATACTTTTGTTCTCGTATACTCAATATGTTAAGGATGAAGAACTGCTACCTTGCCTTAAAGTGCTATAGTGTTTAGACATGCGATAGTGCTATCATGATAGCGCGACAGTAACTATCGAGAAGTTTACATGATGATAGCTATGATGATAGTAATTATCATGACATCAACTATCGCAAAAACTATCACCGTGTAAACGGAGCTTTACAATAAGACTAATATCGTAGTATCTGGATCGTGCTAGATCTAGTCTTCGTCTTGTGCAGGGGTCTTTGTTTTGTTCTCAGTCAGTTTTGGTCTCAAAGTCAGATTTTCCTCACTACTAAAGGTTTTAACTTGGCTATTGAATGCGAATTTTCGAAATACTTAAGAGTATGTTCTCCAACTGTGCGTTAATCTTTTGTCAAACCTTTTTGGTACGAAATTAATTATGGAGTTATTATGTATTTCTCTTTCATTTCGCTTACCACCTTACAAACTGTCTTCAATGCTGCACTTTTTAGGTTGTATTTGATCTGTTTAATGTAGAAATTAAAAGCAATTTTGCACAAAACACTGTGTTGAACGCTTCGTACTTTGGCATGTTTAATTTCCTCCCGCCTTACACGATAACATTCAGGTGAAAACAGAAAAAGCCTCATTCTGGGCGCAGTTAAGTCCTGTCGACTATCAGTTGAATGCCCCCGACATATTTCCTACACCTGTTTCCTCTGTACCTTCGACAAAGACAATGTCATGTGGGACAGCCATCATCCATAGGCACAATTATTTTCATCGTGAACAATACCGAAAACTTTTCTTCGGCTAACATAAAAGATCCTTTCTTTCACTATTGCGCAAAGTTTTTCCACAGTTTTCTTTTCTAGTCGCCGGTTTTGATGGAAGAACACTGCAGATTCTTAGTTTTTTCATCTTTGCATGCCTTGACGCACCATTGCTTCTTTTTGCTCAAGTTGTTTTTCGTCCCGTACCGAAACTAAAGGTAACATCTGAAATTGTGTCAAGTCTTATCCTCTTAAGGATGACGGTCCCGGGGAAGAAAAAAAAAATTATGTTTCCACAATTTCACTCTGACGTCGTCGTCGTCGTGTTGACTGCTGAGGTGTGTAATTACAAGAGTAGAACCTATTTTCTTGCCTCGACTTGGTCTAGCTTTAATTTGGTTTTTCTTAATGGCACAGCGATCCTTCCTGGTACGGGCATCGTCCTTAATGATAAGTGATGGGGCATTGCGACAGATCTTATCATAGTAAGCAGGTGATGCGTAGGCGGAGGAGAAAAGCAAGCAGGTGGGTGGACCCGGGTGGATAAACACATCAGGAAATGCAATTAGGACAGCTAAATTAAAACGAGATTCGCACACAAAACTACAGGTTGTCGTCGTCGCCGACGGAATATGTAGCGCGTAGCGTTGTAATCTAATCGGGTTTCTGTGTGAGCTGGATTCGCTTTTAATGAAATGCGACTCGGATTTTTTTCTTGCATCTTAAGTGAAAGTATGAAAATGCGCGAGGTTTGCAGATTTTATTATTATTATTTTGTTTTTTTTTTTTTTTTTTTCTTAATGGGGACAAGACACGTTAAAGTCAGATTACTTGAAAACTGAAACATGTTGCTGCCTTGCTGTATAATTTTCGTACATGAGAAGCTACATAAATGAAACTTTGCTCGGATGCATTACAAATTGAGATGAAGTTATTATTGTTGGGATCTTCTATTGTATTGTTGCGATAAAAGTTTTGTAATTGCATCGTTTCAAGCGCGCTGAGGTGATAGGCTTGTAATATGCAACACGAAATGATGTTTTGCAATCAATTAATTTGCGTTAAAAATGTCAAGGTGTTGTTGCTTTAGGCCATTCATCCGGTTGAGTTTCACACATGTTTCTGATGTTGATATTTCGATCTTTTGAACTCGACCTGTCGACAGCCTAGATTTGGTTTGAATCTAGGTAAATTTTCCTAATAGAAAACTGGGTGAGGCTGGCAGAGTGGCTTGAAGGTGCACGCCGGCAACTAGATTCAAGCTACAATTCTCTAATTTACGTACGTACATTTTCCATTAGGTGACGAATATGGAGAAAGTCTTCTAACAGTCTTGGTGCAACTTTAGTTTTTTTTTGGGAAGAAAACCGTCGCGTTTGACAGTAAGATGTGAGGTGGGTTAGAATGCGACTGACAACCAGCATGCCAAGGATGGCTCGGCAAAGACAGCCAGCACGGGCTCATTGCTCTATCACTGCTGAATGATAACTTGGTCCCGGTACTGGTGGCCGAAAATTTTCTCATTATTGCAACGAAGAACCTGCGAATAACAGAGATCTACGGGGCCTAACTTCTGTAAAAAATTTAAGATCATGTCTGAAAATTATCGTACCCCCACTTTCGTGCTGGACGGCCACTCTCAAAAATTGTATTCAATGTACTCCACTCGTAATGTTCCTTGTACAATTGGTTCGGAAGATATCCTCCTTTTTCAAAATTTGTGTCCTTGTCTAGGGCTCATATTACTTGTATTCCTTGGCAACCATAATGTACAAAGTTTCAAAATTATAACAGTATCTGTTCAGAGGTATGAATTTTTGAATCTTTCAATCCAAGTTTTCGAGCGTTTCGGACGCATTGTTTTCCCTCCTACTTCGACAGCCCTCAATCCTTGTCGACCAAATGAGTCCACTATACATACATAAGTTCCAAGTTTCATCCTTTCATAACCAGAAACCAAAATTTTTCGTCCAAAACCCTTTCTGACCTCCTCACACCACCAAAACTTCAATTTACAATTAGAATCCAACGGGTATTTTTTTGTTTTTTATTTTGTATTTTTTTATTTTATTATATATCTTTTTTATTTTATTATATATTTTTTTTATTTTATTATATATTTTTTTTATTTTATTATATATTTTTTTTATTTTATTATAAATTTTTTTTATTTTATTATATATTTTTTTCATGTTATTACATGTATATTTTTTTATTTTGTTATATTTCTTTTTGGTTTGTTATATTTTTTTTATTATGTTATATTTTTAATTTTGTTATTTCTTTTTTTATTTTGTATTTTTTTTATATAGTTAAATATTTTTTTTTATTTAGTTATTTATTTTTATTTTGTTATGTTTGTTATTATTTTGTTATTTAATTTTTTATTTTGTATTTTTTTGTTTTTTGTTATTTATTTTTTGTTTTTGTTTTTTGTTATTTATTTTGTGTTTTTTTTTTTGTTATATTTTAAGTTGAGTTTACTAGTCCTAAATCGTGAAAACACTAAATTTCAGAATAGCAAAATTTTTTGGGTTATTATTAATAAATAATAAAGTAAAAATTGAACCAACCCTTTTTGTAGCTGCCATACAAATGTCATTTAAAAAGGTGTGTGTACTCCACTATAATTTTTTAAGAAACTGGTCCCAAATTGTGTTGGCTTTAGTATCATTTAAAACGAGGGACGAGATTGCTTGTTGCGTTTAGGAAAGAAAAAGATTATGGGGTATCCATCACGACTCTACTCCTTGAGTATAGCTTCCATACAAATTACTTTAAAGTACCTGATTGATGACTTCAGAGCATGAAAAGAAAGTTAAACAAAGTTTGCCTACTATAACTTTCCTTAAGTTCCATCGACTTGAAAATGGAAGTATAATTGTTCTTCTATGAAAATTCGGAAAAAAAATTATTTATTAATAACATTGAAAGTCGACCCTGCTTGTTGAACGATCCTTTCGGGGATAGCACAGTAAACCAATTCCTAAATAAGTTGTTTGGTGTCAATATAATTAGAATATCCAACTAAATACTAATTAAGAGATTTCGAGGAATTCCCGAAAACATATTCGAACCCTTTTCACTATCTTGGGGAATGAATAGGTAAACAGTTTGCAAATAACTTATTAGGCTAAGCTTTACTACGTGACCAAAACCCTTTATAATCCAAGATAATTTCGAAACGAAGTATCCGAAAATTATCTTACCCTTACACCTCCAATATGATTTGTCGAAATTTTCCATTTTGTGATTGACAATGATTGATACCTTTAATTACTGAAGTCTTCAACTGAATCAAAATTTTAACATTTTGGTCTCTCCGAACAAAAATACGACTGTCTTCTAATAAATTCTTTTTTTTACCGAGCCAACATGTTTCGCTCTCGGTGTAAAGAGTTTTTGTAATATTTTAAAATTTATTTCGCTCAACGATTAAGCTGTGAATGGAACTTCGGTCGATATGTACATATGTGTGTACGTCTGCGGCTATTTATGTAACTGGTTTAGTTCACTTTCATCGGACACAAATTCAACCATCTGCTCCTCAAATCAATTCAATTTTTTTCAATCCGGCCAGTCACACTCTTGTTGTAAAGAACTGTTTGATATCTTAAAATTCATTGTTCTTCACGATTAAGCGATGAATGAACATGTATTTGCGTACTGGTGTGGCTATTTATGTTACTCTATTTATGTTACTCTATTTAGGGTTTGAGGAGGTTCGAAATAGAGATGGGTCGTTCATGAGTGAACTGTTCTAAAAGAGCAGTTTATTGAAGTGAATGAGTGAACTAACTCACTCCTTTTGGTGAACTGTAGGTCGTTTCGCCACGTGATACAGCTTGAAAAGAACTAGTTCTTTCGTGAGTGAGGACCTTTTTTTTAGGTCCTTCTTTTTATGGTCCTCACATTGAATCGGAACTTTAAAGGAACTAGTTCCTTCTTGTTTTTTAGGTTCTCACTTTCAATCCGAACTTAAAAAGAACTACTTCCTTCGCCGGGTAAGTGATCTTCAGAAGGAACTCGAACTACTTCACCGAACTACTTCATTTCAGTGAGTGAGTCGGAGTTCACTAACTCACTAAAAGGAACTGTTTTGCCTATCTCTAGATCGAAAGTTAAGAGCAAAAATTCAAGAAACGTCAAAGCTTGCTCCCTAAAATCTTTATTGGATCAAAATTAGACCCTCTTTTTTTGTAACTGGTTCGTTAAAGTGACTATTTGAGTAAAATATTTGAATATTCGCGTTGTTGTTGAAGCAAATTCACAATTGGATTCTGGGTATAATTGGAAATATAATATTTAAGCAGCGGATAATGAACTGACTGCTTGTTGGTATAAGCTTCCATATGGACATCACCACCATGTTTGTTGTTGGTTGACTAGACGCGTAAAATGCTGTATTTGCGTTGCTATTGAGCCAAATTCAAAATTCGGTTCTGTTCTTTAGACAGTGGATAATGATATAAATGCTGGTTAGCATTAACCCCTATATGACCTATACGATACCCTTTTAGTTATACTAGCGTAAAATGCTGAAATATTCACTAATAACAATAATTGTTTGTTTAAAAGTTGGACGTAGAATTTGAAATAAAATTGATGTTACGTATTCTGTGCGTTGCAGTAAGGGGTCGTGGCATAAGTTCGAAATGTGCCACAAACATTGTATGCCTTCTGTCATGTATAAAATAAAATTTCATGGAAATTTAAACTTTACACCTTAACTCTGGCCACCTTATAACAAGTAAATTGGTTTTTTTTTCGTTCTCGTGTTCTACAAAGTAAATATAATTTCTTATATGGCTTCAGAAAATAGGATTCCCTGCTTACGACATTGTTGTAATAAGTAAGTACAAAAGTTGACGAAAACAACAACTAAAAAAAAAAAAACAACACAAAAAGAATGCTTGATGTCATTGACATCGAGAATTCGTGACCTATCTACTCAAATTGGGTGGGTAGAAGAAGGCCTTCTCAAGACACACATTCTTACATTTTGCACATAGAAGAAAACATGACAAGGACTGGGAAATTCGTTCGTCTTAACATTATTCTAGTCACGCAATTCTTAACGTTCTTCGCCAAATGTATTTTTTTTTTCCCGTCCGCCTTGTCGAACAATTTCAATGTCTTTATGGAACATCTTTAGTAGTTGGACGAAGTTTCGATATTGGCCGAAAATACGACAGCAGTAAAAGTTACGGAAAGAGATTAACAGTGGCAATGTATAGAACATGTGTTGCAATTAACGTTTTCATACCTTTTCCTCGAACGCTGTCCCCACAAATGACTGGGGGTGATCGAAACTATATTTTTTCACATTAAAAACATATGACGCAAACGTATGCGATATCCATCGAAGAAAATGACAGAATTAATTTATTAATTGGCCAGAAATGTGGGAAGGGTTTGGAATTAAAATATTTGCGATGGCGGTGTATTTAAGGGGTTCGAGGCAACATGGTTTGTTTGTCTCAAATATCGTGCATGTTTTGGTTAAACTAAGCCAACATACTTAGTCTCTTCGTAAGGTTCATGAAATACTCGTATGAGGATGACATCATAAAAGATAAAAGGTCCAGTATAAAGTCAGATTCCCTTATTATCATACAGATGTTAGAACGATGGCACGTTATGCCATAGCTTCTTCATTGAAGATAGGAACTTACCATGTCCATGGCAAGGCAAAAAACTTGAATTTCCATAACTCGAGAACACTTTTGTACCTG
Organism: Beris chalybata; assembly: GCA_949128065.1. Classification (NCBI taxonomy): domain Eukaryota; kingdom Metazoa; phylum Arthropoda; class Insecta; order Diptera; family Stratiomyidae; genus Beris; species Beris chalybata. The sequence continues at coordinate 8,177,229 of OX421897.1, forward strand.
AGAATTTTTGAGGGTGCATCCAGCGAAACGGGGTTAATAATACTTTGCGTGGCATAACTTAGTAGACAATTTGATACCCGTGTACACGAGCATGTTCTTAATAAAGAGTAAAACTGAAATAATATTTGTAGAGTTCCGTACCTTCTTACGGTTTTTCTCCGGAATATTAACTAACAATAAGTAGATGATGTGTTTCCTATCCCGATTGCTAAACCGATTGCTTTTCTTGCTCTCGTGATAAGGTGCAAACAAAATTAAATTAATAAAAAACGAAAGAAATGAAGAAAAAAATACAGAAGGAACTATAAAATAATTTTTCTCCAAAAAGAGTAAAAGAAATAAAAAAAATCCAATTTAAATTTATCCTTCTTTTTTCAAATTTTTTTAATTTGTGTAACTAAGTAATTAACTTTCTATTTATTTTTTATTTTTTTTTATATATTTTGTAATTTTTTTTTATCTTTTGTATTTTTTCTTTACATTTAATTGAGAAATAGAAATTAATAATAGGAACTGAAGTTTAATTTTAATTTAATAAGTCACAATCAAAGAATGAAAAATATTTCTTTTTTATAGTTCTTTTTTCTTAGTTTGAATTTTTCTCGATTTTTTTTTTTTTAATTTTGTAGTTAAATTAGCGAACGTAAAAAGTAAGGAATTTTTTTGGATTAGTTTCTTTTTTTTCAACTAGAAAAAATAATGTCTTGTTTTTAATAAATAACAGAGATTAAAAACAAAAATTCACTTTTTTTATTTTATCTATCTTTAGATAAACTTTAAAAATAATAAGCTAACAATTTCCTTTTGATAATTAAAGCTAAAAACAATATTTGTCACTTTATCTTAATTTTATTTTATTTATTCTTTATTTTTTCACCCGTTTTTCTGGTAAAGAGACACAAAATAATATAAAAAAAAAGAGGGAAAGATGGAGAACATGTAAGAAATGAAAAAATGAAGAAAAGGCAATACAAAATAATGTTCACAAAAACGAAAAAAATTAAAAGAAATACTAAAATTTTTTTTTTTATTTAAAAAATTATTTTGTATTGCCTTTTCTTATTTTTTTTATCATTTTACTTTTAACTGCGAAAATTAAGAACATAGAAAAACTGAAATTTATTAATTTTAATTTGGAAGAACAGAAAAGAAAGACTTCTTTTTATAAAAATATAATATTGTGTTTTACTAGGCTTAGAGACTTAACAATTTTGTATTTAAATAAAACACATATGTAATAATAATTAAGATAATTTCCAAACGTTGCTCATTCGTGAACTCTACCATGATAAAACTGTAAACCTTGACTGACGTTTTGCCAATGACAGGCAAGCAGATTAAGGGTGCGTTTTAATACAATTTGTTATGTACCTATTGAATAACTCATTATTTCTTTTCCAATTAAATTTTTTTCATTTCTTGTGAAAAGTTTTTTTTTTTTCTTCTCATTTTCCTGACTAATGTTTTTTTTAATTGCCAAGCTAAAGTAGCAAAATTAAAAAGAATTTGCAGAAAAGGGATTTTTTTACTAAATTTTTTTTAATTGACATTTATTTTTGCCTTTAGATAAATTTAAAAAAAAAAATAATATTGTGATAACAATTTTGTTTATTTCTTCATCTAAAATTAAAATAAATAAAATAAATGTTTACTACTATTTGTTAATTCCACTCCTTTTTAACATTTCTCCTTGTTGCATTGGATTACTTTTTGATTTGTTATTTTATTGTTCATTGTTTGTTGCCAAAAAACGATGATAGGACAAATAATGATAATTTTTTTTTTAATGAAGACGATAAAACTATTAAATATTTTCTTTTCATTCCTTTTGTGATTTTTCTTTGTTTGAACTTTTTTTTTAATAAAGAAAATAAATAAAGAAAAAGAATAGCACAAAATTAATTTAATTTTTAAAAAGTAAAAACAAAAGAATTAAAAAATTTTTTTTTTATAGATATTATGTACATGTATACATGTACATGCATATGTAGGTATATTAAAAAAGGTAAACATTTTTTCCAATTTTTTCTTAATATAAAAAAGATTTGTTGGTGATTTTTCTGTATAAAAAATATATTAAAATATACAATATAAGCTTATTATTTTATGTATTGGATTTTTGCTATCATTTAACAAAAATGTTTTGTGTTTTATTAATCTTGTATACATTTGTTTATTATATTCCTTGTTTATTTATATTCCTTGACATTAAATTTATTTAACTTATTATTTACCTTATTTCTATTATCCTTTTCTTATTTATTTTTTGCTATCATTTTTGTTTCTGATTTATATTTATTTTGCATTGTGTTTTCATTTCTTTTCGTTATTGCTAGCTTTTCCTTAGGTTTAGTGGTTTTCCTCAGTATGTATCTTGTTTATTGTTCTACCTTATTTTTTAGTTTGTGTTATTTTGTTAATTTTTTGCAATTCATTTTCTATTCTTTTAATTAATTCAGGTTTTCATTTTTGTTTCTTATATTTACGATCACTTCATGATCTTTCTTGCAGTACTCGGGTCAGAAACTTCGCTTTTTAAAAGTTAATCTTAAATCCAATTGACTTGTATAAAAAATCGATTACACAAGTTCCATTCCATCTTTTATACAAAAATGATTTTGCACATATTTTTCACTCTCATCTGTAAAATTCATTCATCCATCAACCAACAGCATCTTTCTTCGAAAATCTGGCGTAGAAAAGAAACAAAAATAATTTTTGTGATTATTCATGTAAGCAGAAAAAAAACAACGTAATCGAGATAAGAAATAGTTTTATTAAATAAAAACACTTATCTAATCGCTGTCCTGTGCTACTACTACGGGATTATGCAACTGATTTCCATACAAATCTAAGCGCGAGCGAATGGATTAGAAACAATCGTTCACATAAAGTTTGGATTTTCTTTTCGATTTCACTTGAGATTTGAATCTTTTCAAACCGTCCCGACTTTAGATAAATTTCTTATAGAGTAATCTTGGAGTAAAGTTCAGGTAGATTACAAAACAAACAAATTTAGTTGTTGGGAATTCCCTCTAACGTGATAAATAGGATTGTATAAAATAAATAGAAAAATATGATAAAATAAAACTGTAGAAATAAACTATGTGTGATATAATGTTAGCAATGATTTATCGTTATCAGAACAGTTTGGGCAGACCACCGCACATACTCTCGTCTGGAGCAAGATGCCACTACTGTTAATGCTAAAGCGAAAGCCGCGGAGTATGACAAGTGAAAAAATTAAATTAGTTCCTGAAAACGAATATAGTTGTCGTGGTACAGTAGGTACCACTTATTGTAATCACTTTGGGACCAGCTAAAAACAATAACATTAACCGGTTTATAACAATAGACGAACGAAAAACAAACGTTTGTGGAGAATGGGACCCAACTGTATTGGTAAGAAAATCCGGATTATAACATCATCCGGGATTATAATAAGCGGTATCCACTGTATTAAGTATTCATACATATTTGACTTAATTTACACCATTTTAAGGTCGTATTCGAAAACCTTGCTTCGTGTTCTTCTAGTAATAACAGTTAACAGTATCAATTCATTTTCGGTTCGTGTCTTGACTACTTTTACGACAGCTGAGCTATCAGTCAATCTTAGAAACCGAAAAAAAATAATTTATTTTTGAAGTGTCAGCTGAGCTATTTTGACGATTTAGAAGCAAGGTATTCGAATTCGGCCTAACAAACAAAACATGCCTAATTATTCTTATTTCTGTAGTAGATACAATCGATAAGTTGGAACATGGTTTTCAAATTATTGTCTCATGTTTTCAATTAAAAGATAGTGAAAACTTATCAGAGAGATTTTCTTATCGCAACCTATTGGCTGCAAAATACATAGAATCTTACATTGGCTTTTTATTTCAATTTTATTAGCGTTTTTTTTTAATGGAGCTAAAAAGTTACTGTCAATAAAATAATGCCATAAAATGCAAATTAATTAAATACTGTTTTTAAACGATTTCCGCTGAGTGAAGGAAATTCTTCAGTATTATTTTCAGCTGCAATCTACAGTATTTCAAGAACATTATTTCAACTTTCGAACTAAATCACTCAATTCTTAGCACTTTCGTAACTGAACAATTCCACGCCGATTGAAGGGTGACCTCGAAGTTAACCGAACGTGCGGTTCACAAAACCACACAATTCGTATTTTGTTTAAAATATCACTTCAAGATCAATGAAATTTTATTTAAACATTTCTTTCGAATAGGACATTATCGTGCCAATAAACAACATCTTAAAAATTTCGAAATGTTAATGGACAAAGACACATAATTGTCTCCACACATAAATACAACTTAATTTTAGACCAGCAAAGACCTCCTGTTAGCGCGCACGGTACAAAATTAAAAATAGAGACTCCCGCAGATTTCTTAAAAAAATTGTTTTGGCGCAGTCGGTAGTCATAATTTCTTTTAAACATTTTTTAAATAAAGTAAAACACTTGTGAATATAGTTTATAGTCGAAAATGAAATAATTTTATTTAATATTATCTCGAAAAAAAAATTATCTTAACTAGAATAAGTATGGGAAAAAAAACAATCTAAATTGTAAACATGTCATTTTGTCGAAAAGTTTGCTCGGTCATATCAAGCGGTGCCAAGAGAGATGACGATGTATTTTTGGCAAACTTAAAATACATTTTCCTTCTTCCTCGACGAGATACGGAATGGCATTTTTGTGCTAAAAAATTTGTCACTGAACTATTCATAGAATATAGACTTGCCGAGCGAGATATTTACCCGTCAGTTAAGTGGTTTTTATTTTAATCAAATCGTCAAAATAATGCTATAATAATTTGGGTCATTTTTATACGCAGATTTGGTTGTTGCTATTATAATTTATTTTTTTATTTATTAAATTGTTTACATTTTACTAAGCTCTGTTTTTGTTTTCTTTTCAGATATGAACTAGAATGGCGAATGAGTTGATCAAATGTAAGTTCTATTTTTTGAATTTTTAAAAATAGGTTTTTAATATGAAAAATTTGAAACTTGAAGTCGATCGTGGGAGTGATCTTTCTGTATGATTTAAATTATAACTTTGATATTGTAACTTTCCTCGCAATTTCCGTTGTGATCGACAATGCTATTCAGTAAAGACGAACTATTCGAAAAAATAGTTCCATTGTTGAAATCTTGCAGTTCATCGGCGTCGAGCGTATCTTCATCTTCGTTGTTGTCCTCTTCGACGTTCATTGATTCTTCGGGCTGATCTTCCGTGTCGGATTTTGATTCAAATTCCGATTTCCAGCTCGAATACAAACATCCTTCATTTCGACGATCCTGAAGTTCGATTTCCGTCTTGCTGGCTGCTAATTCTCGTTCGGGAGTAGAAGATCGCCTGATGACATTAGCTTCGGCACGATTATTTTTCGCAATTTTAAATATAGGATTTTCCAAAATTTCCGATCCACGTTTTTGACCATCATCTTTCTGATCCTCGGCGATATTTAGCTTTCCAAACATGGTTAAAGAAAACATTTTTAAATTATTGTTGTCCTTCGTTGTGGTCTTTAAAGTGGTCCTTCTTCGAATGTAGCTTTGCTCTTACTGAAGATCACTTCACAAAATCACGTTCTTTTATACCTAGTTTGAAAATAGAGCGGCAGTTATTTTTTTACATCAAAATCTAAAGTCTATACCTAGCCACACTTAAACAGGTCAAATCGGTTAATTTTGGTATGAATCCAAAAAGGATCAGATCTTTTAAACTGATCAGGATCAGGTCTTTTAAACTGATCAGGATCAGGTCTTTTAAACTGACTTAACTATTTTAAGTAGGAGAAGCAATTGCGGACTATGACTAAATAGTGTCCTTTTTGTTCTCCTTAATTACCTGCAGTCATTTTATTTCTCATTTATTGATTCTATGCCAAAATTTTAAAAATGCAACACCAATGTACTACATGTAATAAATCAAAAATGGTGTTAAAATGGTTTTTATTTTACTTCCAAAATGAAGTTTTCTTTGTAGGCTGTGTCTTCACGGAAACATCATAATGTTTTTTTTTGTTTAAAATATTTCTCTACTTCGGGCAAAAAAGTTGGCAATATTCGTCAAATTTTAACATCACGAAAATATGAAGCAACAATAGCAACAGGCGATGTGGATAAACTTTTCATCAACTCGTTGCTGAATTGTGATTAGCGATATTGACCAATATCTAGCAATTCAGCAATAAGGGCTTACACGAGCAATTCAGTCAATAAACTTGTGATGGGCAAAGAAGTTCCTTTCAGTGAAGTACTTCACTCCGAGTCACTCACTTTAAGGATCGAGTTCAGTGAAGTAGTTCTGGAACTCTTTGTTCCATCGTTTCGTCAGTAGATCTACAAGATGACGACAAAAAAAAGGGCAGTACATCTAAAAGATGTTGAAAACAAAAATATCGGTCAAGTTTTTTGTCACGTGTCCAATGTAGTTCACCAACCACTTGAATGAAGTGTTCTTTTGGAATAGTTCACTCCTGAACGACCCATCTCTACTATGAACAACACGAAAGCAAACTTAACAAACAGATCAAAAACTTAAAACAAAACATGGTAATATTTGAATTCCATGCAATTTACAACACGAAAAAAAAAAAAAAAAAAACTTGACAATTAAATCAACGAACGAGGACAATTGCTCGGAGTTTTCCAAGTCAGTGGAAATACAGCAACCATAAGGCGAACTATACTAGCAATCTGTGAAAACATTAAAATATTGCCACAACTAGCATGATATTGCCCTGTATTGCTCCATTAATCGCTCCACTAATTTCGGCAATAATCGTCGGGCAATTAATTGCTTAAAAAATTGCTCGTGCACAAGATTTGAATATCGTTAAAACGGCACGGACCATCGGGCTAATGCGTCTGCTACAAACTACACGAATGTGAAGCACATGAAATAACATAGTCGAAAAACACTTTCTGAGTTGTTAACATTTTACTTAATTGTCGTCAAAAGGAATATTAATGTTTTCAATGCCATCGAAACAGAATTACGGCCGTCTAAAAATTCAGTTTAAAATAATAATACGTTTACTCTAAGAAGTTACACACGTGAAAAATGAAATCAAGATGTTTTTTTATTAATTTTGACATCGGGGTACGTGATGCAACGACTACTTAGTTAAAATTTTCTTAGGAAAACCTTGATCTCTAGGAAGTTTATAATTTTGCCCTCAACAAACTAAAAGACAATATCGTCAGTGTTTAATTGCATACTTTAAACTGAGTGAGTCGCCGAAAAAACTTATCCTTTTTCAAGGATTTTAACATGGTTGATGCGGAACTCACTCCATTTTTTACATATTTATCCTTTTCGTTGGAACCATTTACAAAATTTCAAATTCCTAGCTTGACGCGTTCAAAAGTTATTGGTCAATTTTCTTGAACATGTGTTTTAAAAACATTTTGTATGGTAGCTACTTGAAGGAGTAGGACGATTTTGACCGTTAACGAATCTTAGCCTCACAAATTCAACCAAATATCCAGATTCAAAATTTGAAGAACCTAGGTCTAGGCGTTCTTGAGTTATCGTGCTAACGGACAGACAGACGGACGTCAGGCTGATTTGGATTTTTTGGGCAAAAATAAACAAAAATAACCATTTACAAAATTTCAAATTCCTAGCTTGACGCGTTCAAAAGTTATTGGTCAATATTCTTGAACATGTGTTTTAAAAACATTTTGTATGGTAGCTACTCGAAGGAGTAGGACGATTTTGACTGTTAACGAATCTTAGCCTTACAAATTCAACCAAATATCCAGATTCAAAATTTGAAGAACCTAGGTCTAAGCGTTCTTGAGTTATCGTGCTAACGGACAGACAGACGGACGTCAGGCTGATTTGGATTTTTTGGGGCCAAAATAAACAAAAATAATATCGACGGTTAAATACCAAAACCTCATAAGTCAAAATTTTCATATGTCGAGTTATAAGCTTTTAGCATTGAAAATTTCTTTGAGATTGGTCTTATGAGGTTCTAACAGAATGCGCTGTTGATCTCACCAGACTGTTTTAACTTATGGGTTTTTGCCAGTACATGCAGAATAATATTTTCAACTCATATCCTCACAAATCCGAAAATGGCTAATTTTGGACTTATATATAACTTTTTTTCGTACGAACGCGTTGTACACAGTGCGACAAATAAGTTGCGAGACTCGAACCATATCTGAGTAACTGGTAGGAGTATCTATGTATACAGCCCGGCTGTTGAAAGTTGTGTCACTCCTCGACCCGGTAATACCAAATTTATTTAAATCGGTCGATAGAAAGCAAAGTTATGACAGTTCTCCCAAAACAACTTTTTTGTTGATGTTGTTCTTTGAATTCATTCCAACTGGCCAAACATTTACTGGCGCATTTTATTTTGTGATTTTGAAGCGTGTAATGCCCAGAATCCGTCGTATTCGACCGGAATATCGTGATTCAGTGAACCACGATAATGCACCGAGTCACACCTCACTCATTGTTCGTCAATTTTTGGCTCGGAATCAATTCGTATGTGTATTCATATCTGATTTGGCTCCATGCGATTTCTCCAATATTCCCAATGTTGATATTCAAGTTAACGGGATGTGTTTTTTAATGATATTTTGACCATCAAAACAGCTTAATACGAGCACTAGAGGAAATTCCAAAAAATGAACTAGAACATGCATTTGAATCACTGGTGAATCGCTGTACAAAGTGTATTGAAACTGGAGGAGAATATTTTGAATAAAAAAATTTAAAATATCCAGACTTTTTCTTTTAATGAGGTTTTCCATGGTCAGTCTATATTGAGCTATATTCGTAGTTCAATGCGAGCCAGTGACGATAAATAGCAGCCAACATTTTGACTTAGTTGTGTACCTACATGTATACAAAATTTCATCAAAATCTGTTCAGTACGATATTTTCATTTCTCTTCGATTAAAGCTAGTATTACACTGTATGCTAGACGGTCAAATATTTGACCATAAGAATTTAACCGAATTTGATGTCAAATATCCATTTGGCTCTGATACATTGACAAAATTGTAAAATTTTCTCGTCGTGTCAAACGTTATCTGACCAGAAAGAAATTCTAACAGACCTGCTATTTGTTTAATCGATTGCCACAAAAAGTGTAATGCTCACGAATGACAAAAAATCCCCAAAGGTATTTGACACATTTGATACAATTGGTTTTCCAGAAATCGCAAACAGTCAAATGTGTTGATTGTCAAATGGTCAAATGAAACATTTTGTCAAACAGCATTTGACCATGGCACCATTTGACAGGGAATATGGTCAAATTTTTGACCGCCTGGCATAGAGTGTAATACTAGCTTAAGTATCTTCAAAATATTTTGTATCAATGTATGAAGGGCATATGTAAAATATTTTGCTTTCAATGTTATTCGCCGCACTTTTAAAGCGAATTAGGATAATAATAATACGGTGTTAGAGTTTTATGAAAAAGTACAAAAACCCTGCGATATGGAATTAGAGTTATGTGTTCTGTCTGGAATTGCCTAAATTGATGTCTATTTTGACTCTGTCCTTCCCCCCAAAATTTTGGGTATTCGCCGCAAATTAGGACGAATTCAGGCCTTGAAGAATACTGTATGGAATTAGTGCTGCGTACTACTGTCGGACAATGTTATTTCCGATTCCTATGTTTATCTTCAATGCCAGAAAAGTGTTTTGATTGTTCAAAGCCTTCGAACGAGGTCACTAGATGCTAATTAATCGATCCATAAATGGATGATGTCCATAAATTCTTCTCGCTTTGAAATCGACAAATCTTATCGAAAAACCTTCAAATTGAAAATAACATTTTTTGGTGAAGTTGATGAATACGCGAAATGATTATCGAGCCGAGGTGTTAGATGAAATGTTCTAGGTTAAAATTAAGAAATTAACCCCAATCCGGACTGCGTGCGTGTTTACATTCTCGAGTAAATAAAAACTTGCGTGGAATTTCGCATTGCGTTTTTAATGAAAAGGAAATGCGAAATTACTCGCCTTTGGTATACGGAGTAAATATACTCGTAAAATCTTCCAGTTAAAAAAAAAAAAAAAGATTTTGCCTTTTTTTCCCGCCCCATTCTTATAATTAACATCTTTGAATTTGGTCTTGGTTTTTTTGTTCACAGAACACAATGCTCCATTAAATGAATGAATTGCTTGGAAGAATTGTTTTTAACGAGATGATTCTTCCCATATCTTAAGACTTGAGAGTAAGACATTCGCTTTGCTAGTCTATAGAATCTTGTGTAGACGCGTCCCTAGACACTTCTCGTGTCGACTAATAAACTGTGAAAATTAGTGAAACTCATTTGGGCGAGGATGAACGCTCTATAAATCAAAGTAAATTAATAGCGCTGCGTAAATCAATGCGCGTTAGAACACAACGAAATTAGTTTTATTACTTCCATGACGAGTTTCTGTGGCTCAATTGATGGGATTAATTCCAGTTGAGACACACTTAATGCCCAATGAATTTTCTAATAAAACAGCTTTGATTTGAAAGAAAATGTCACATACATACTTGAATGACGAATCATTCTTTTTTTACAATTAAAAAATATGTTTAATTAGCTTCTGTCATTAATTGATAGGTAGTAAAAGGTATTTTGTAGAATTGTTACAAGTATGTTGAGTTGTGTAACCTCATCACTGTACGTGTCCTGTAGTATCTTACCCTGTACAAGAATATAGTTAGAATCAGCTCACCCTATCGAGTAATAAGTGGGTTATACTTACCCATTCATATTTTTACATGCTAACCTGGCTACGTGCGCAGCTCAGTTACAATTAAGCAATCTAGTAAGTAGGTAACTTTTCCCCATTCATATTGTTACATGCTACTCTGGCTACGTGCGCAACTCGATCAGTTTCAATTATGCAATTATTAAAGTCAGTAGTTGATTTCTTAAGAATACGCTTTGCTGTAAAATACTGCAGGAAAAACTGAAAGCTACTACAACTTGTTCGTTTAACGTCAGAAGAAAAATTATTTCTAGAGGGGTCCATCGAATAAATACAAAGAAATTAGCGTACAACGAATTTTCAAACCCAAAATTATCAGCATGGACATATCAACGTCTAGTCCATATCGCGAACGGGTGAAGAGACGTCGAAGGGAAGTTTGTTAACTAAGCAAGGTTTCGTTGTAGTAGCTTTCAGTTCTCTCAGAATTTTCCGATTACGATCCGATTTACCCGATTTACGAGTGACCCCTTTAATTAAGTGTGCTGGCACCTCCTTTTCAAATCCACAAGAAGATTTAAAAATTATTAAATTTTTCGGCCAGGAGAAGAAAAGTTACAAATATTGGAATTTAATTTTTTTTTTAAGTTTTCGGCCAGGAGAAGAAGAGTCACAAATTTTGGAATTTTTTTCCGACGTTTTTGACCCTTATATTCCCCTATTTTTGATTTTTTTGATTCAAATTTTTGTTTGGATTTTTGAGCAACTGTTTAGCTCCCCTTTCGTTTGAGGTGTCACTTCCAAAAAAAATTTCTTTAAAAAAATGTCATGGTACATCTTGGCAAATTTTTGGGCAACAGATTTAAACAATTTTGAAATTTGCGGCCAAAAGAAGAAGAGTCTCAAATTTTGAAATTTTTTTTCCATGTTCTTGGCCGCTCTTCCCCTATTTTTGATTCGATTTTTATTTTATTTTTTGGATTTTTGAGCAGCTGTTGAGCTCCCTTTTCGTTTTTGCTATCACTTGCAAAATCGAAAAAATAGATTTTTTTTAAAAAATGCCATGCAATGCAAATTTTAATGCAATTTTTCAAAATTCTACAATTTTGACAAGTGGCATGGAAATGCCATCGAAAAAAAATTTATTTCGTAATATTTACAGCAGTAAAGTCTTTTTTTAATCAATAAAAGATGTCAAAACTACTCTCTCCTTGACTTCGTCAGCTGTTTTTAAGCTAAGCCAAGACATCAACCAATTTTAATTGAAACAGGAATCTTCTAGGGAGCGGCAAGTGTTAAATATTTTTTCATTTGTTTGGTTTGTAGGTTTTACTTCGACGGCCTAATTATACAAACGTTCAAAAAATTAATTTAAATATTTTTCCATATTCAAACCCATGGTTCAAAATGTTTTTTTTTTTATGAATAACTCAATGTCTCTTATGGCGATGACGATAAGGAAATAACAAGAAAATGCCATAAAAGAGTACATAATTTGGTCAAATATTTAACTACAAACTTTATTCAAAAAAATTAAGTGAAAATTTGAGACCGTTGGTAGAGGAAGTACCATACAAATTTGACGACTGCGCATTCGACTGCACTTATTAGAGAGATAGAACATACATAGGTCTTTTCAAAGTGTATTGCAGTATTTGTCAAATTATGTAATGCGTAGCAAAAGAGGTTTTTTCAATTCAATAGGAAGTTCTGTGCAATATTCGGTGCCTCGATTGTCGATTTGGAGTATGATAGTATTTTGACAACATAGTATGATCGATCCAAGCGTCCAAAAAGTAATTTCGGTTTGTTTTCCATATTCAACACCAAGGGTTGAAAAGGGATCATTTTTTTGATGAATTACTCAATGTCTTTTAGCTCCGATGACGAAATGCAAGAAAATGCCATAAAAGAGTACATAATTTGGTCAAATATTTAACTACAAACATTATTCAAAAAAATAAGATGCTTTTAGCTGACCAAGTACAAATTTGACGATTACGCATTTATCAGAGAGATGGAGTATAGAGGTCTTTTCAAAGTGAGTGGACAGTATTTGTCAAATTGTGTAATGTGTAACAAGAGAGGATCTTTTATAGGATGTTCTGTGCAATATTCGATACTTCTGTTGTCGATTTGGAGTATGATATGATTTGGAGTATGATATGATTTGGAGTATGATATGATTTGGAGTATGATATGATTTGGAGTATGATATGATTTGGAGTATGATATGATTTGGAGTATGATAGTATTTTAACAAACCCGTTCATGGCAAGATCGATTCAAGCAACATCCTACATCTGACTCATTACTCACATCTCTGCCATATCTAGCATCTAGAATACAGTAATGAATAATAACAAAAAAAACAAAGCCATGGCGATAGAAATTGTTCGAGATTTAGAACCATATAAGAATCGTCTGATCTTAATTCAGTCAATCATAATTTCTGCGTTGAGACGTTGTTTGTGTCTCACTAACTTTAAACCTCCCTCCGCTATGGAGGGACTGGGCAATTGGCTATAGTAGATAATCTATCAATTGAATACTTAATGAATTTCTAATTAAATTCCAGCTTCTCGGACCATTTGAGGTAAGTGTTGGCTTGGCTTCGACTCTTGGTAACTGAATTAAAAAAAAAAAAAATAATAATAACAATCGTTAATTGAACAATGTGTGTCCCTGGGCACTGGATGGGAAAGTCGATAGACAAGTTCGTCGATACTTCACGAGTCGTATAATAGAAGTCGGTCACCGACATATAAAGTACAGTGTACTCTGACGCACTTCCCTCTCGAAATTGATTTCGGACCAATAGTGTACTATAGTTGTCTTTTTAGTACGAAGAAGAAGTATTACTTCTTTCTAAGATTGTTCGGAAATAAAAATTATTATGTACTAGTTTCGTTACCTGGTCGCGAGTAGTTGTAGTAGGATATTGTGTTTGATTTTGCCATTTTTATTGGTTTTGTTTGTTTTTCTAGAAAAACCAGTTCCTAATCTTTGTCACCTTTCAGCCTCCGTACAACAGCCAACTTGTTTTAGTAGTACACAGCCCAGGCTTAAGACATACGGTAGGAATAAAGATTGGTATGTAATGTTAACATACATATAAGGTACCTCTTGTCCTCCCACCTCGCCTGGTTACCTGGATATCTTAAATTCATACAGAAAATAATTTTCACTGAGTAAAAAGATCTAACAGCAAACGATTTTTGCTATAGGCTAGCTGCGGTTCTTGGTGTAGTTTCGTGTCGTGATTCATATGAATAATTCGCTTAAAATCTCTACTTTGTATGTTATGTGGCTTTAGAAGCTATACGACTGTTCGGAATTATGATAATCAAAAGCATTGGTCTGATGTATTCCTTATTGGCGTTTGTTGTTTGCACGCTAGCGTTAGATTTCCGTTATGAACTTTAGATAAACAAGTTGAAATCTCTGGGGAATATAGCGAATAAGTCAAGTTCTTCCTGTTTTGAAAATTGACGTTGTGGTTTCAGACTTGGATGAATCCATAACCGAATTATCGAGTTTGATTAATGGTTTCGGAAGTAATCTTCAGTTTATTCCTCTGCAAGATAATTTTGTTGTTTTTTATTCTAAATATTAAGTACCGGTCTCTTAAATCTACCTTTCGTCTAGATATGTATCTTGCTTCTCAGTACAAACGTCTCCTGTTCAGTATCAAAAAATCGGATAAAATTCTTAGGCGATTGTATAGAAAGCCTATAGAGGGAACAATGAATTCCATTTGTCCTTAGACCCACGAGATATGAAGAAATTCGTGAAAATGAAAATACCCCTCTCACATTTTTTCACTTTCGTACTCCAATGAGAATTGGTTTTTTGTACAAAAATAACTTTTGTGGCCAAATTTCAACTTTCTAGCATTGTTAAACAAATTTTGGCAAAAAGTCTTGCGGTCAAAGTGTTAAAATGTATGCTGAAAATGTAAATACCATTTCTTCGGACAGTCCTTCGAATCCCTTTCACTGCCTATCACGTAACCAAAAGCTTTTGATTTCTTTAAATACCATTGTCAACAATTTGTGGATCTATTATCTATGCTCTATCCTCCATTTCTCGTTGTCCATTGTCTATCCTTTATCCTCAATTGTCCATTGTCTATCATCCATAATCCATCTTCCGTTCTCTATCCTTCATAATCTGTTCTCCATCCTCCATCCACTATCCCTTTTCCGCTATACTCCATCCTCCATCGTCTATCATTCATTGTCCATAATCCATCCGCTATCCGCCATCCTCTATCCGCTATCCTCCATCCACCATTCTTCATTCTCAATTATTTAAGTCCATCCTGAAGCCTGAATTCTTTATCCACCATCCTCTATTCTTAATCCTCTATCCATCAATTTCCATACTCCATCCACTATCCACCATCCAATATCCTTTATCCTCTATACTCCATCCTCTATGCTCCATCGTCCATCATCCATTGTCCATAATCCAGCCTACATCCTCCATCCTCTATCCTTTATCCACTATCCTCCATCAATTCTCTCAAAAACTTTGACCAAACCTCTGGCTATCAAAGTGTTAATATCTCTCCCTGATTATAGGACGCCAATGAGCTGCTTACGGAAAATAAGTGTCTGAAGTCAGTGCTAAATTTCTTTGTTTAAAAAAAAACCCTTCCAGACTTTGTCGGTCTTATTGGTAAATTCGACTCTCAATCAACATGCATCGTAACAATCGTGTCAATTACAACGATATAAAATGATTCGAATATAATAATGGTGTATATATTATTCTCGTTTAGAAATTAGTTTTTTCGCTATCGATTTTGAAATAATATCACATTACCGCATCAATCAATTTGTTATCGTTGAAGTTGTCCGAATATTGTTTATGAAATATTTAGTAAGCTTCAATATTTACTGATTAGATAT
Organism: Beris chalybata; assembly: GCA_949128065.1. Taxonomy (NCBI): domain Eukaryota; kingdom Metazoa; phylum Arthropoda; class Insecta; order Diptera; family Stratiomyidae; genus Beris; species Beris chalybata. Next base: position 8,192,844 of record OX421897.1, read on the forward strand.
GAGTTTTTCTAGCGCATAATTCGTCCATGTATTTCACTATAATTTCTTTTCCGTTGGTGATATAGAAAATGCGGAATCTTTTCGTAATATTTTCCGCATCAAACATATTTCGATTATGATCCTTTCTTAATAAAATTTTGAACAATGAAACAAGAATTCTTTTCTATCAAAGGTCTTTATCCAATTGCACAAATATAGTAATTTTTTGATAATCCTATAAAAGGCGTCCTGCTGTATTCAGGCGTGATCTACCCCGGCCTGGTGTCTTCTTTAAGGTCACTCTCGATTATTCGTCTCTTCACCACTTGCTTCGCGCCTGGCTAGTGCAGAGGCTCTTTGGAGATATTTCGCTTTGCTTTAATCAAAATCCATTCCGACTATCGTTCTTGCTCGAGATGGGCAAAGCAGTTCCTTTGAGGGAAGTACTTCACTCCGAGTCACTTACTTTAAGGAACGAGTTCAGTGAAGTAGTTCCGAAACTCTTCATTCGTTTTCGTTCCATCGTTCCTTCGTTTGCTCGCGAACTAGTTCGTTTTTTTTTTTAGTTCATTCATAGTTCAACTAGTTCGTTCTTTTAGTTCATTCATAGTTCAACTAGTTCGTTCTTTTAGTTCATTCATAGTTCAACTTGAGGGGAGAAAATGGTGAGCAATAAAAGGTCAGTAAATCTAAAAGATGATGAGCAAAACAGAAAAAAATGTCAATACATAACCAAAAAAACAAAAGATCAGGAGATCTCTATGATGATTACAAAAAAAAGGTCGGTTAAGTGTTTTGATCACGTGTCCAATGGAACTGCAGTTCACCTAAAGGACTGAGTTACTTCACTCACTCACCTCGTGAACGACCCATCTCTAGTCCTTGCACTTCAATGATCATCTTTAGACTATCTTGCAACAATACCATACACCCCACAGTAACGTAGTATAGTGCTGGAAATATTTCATTAATTTGTGGCAGTGCTTAATCCGTTTTATTCAGAATCCCGACCGTTTTTCCTTATCGGACAATATCAAAACTTTGAATTACTTCAAGTCAGATAAAACATCGTTTCCTTGCTCTCTTATTTCTTCAAATCGTTCTTAATTCGAAACTTTTGATCTAATTTGAAGGATTAAGATAGTAGATGGCGTTAAATCGATTAGTGATTATCATCACATCATTACAGCAATTGACTTAGACCACTAACGCCGTTATTAAGAAAATTAAATAAATTTGTCTTGTTCGTGAGTTCTCTATTGTATGTATGTCAGCAGAGAGTTCTAAAGTAGTTCTAATCGTTGTGCGTTATGATTTTGATAAACGTAATTAACTGATTGTATCTTAAGTGTAAAGTGTCTTGTACACTTTGTTTTTCGTCAAAAAAAAAAGGGAAATAGTAGATATCATAAAAAACCACGACCGTCTTAATCCCTCTTATCGTATGTACATATGAGGGTTTTCTTTTGCGATTAAAGAAAAGCAAATATATACAGAGGCTATGAATCATTAAGTGTCTTTAATAATATAGTATCATTTGTAAGGCGATTTACCGGAAAGATAGCGAAAGGTTAATGTTTTGGTTTTCAGTGGAAGTTGGTTTAATACTATCTCGACGGCTGTGTATCTATTAAATGTAGATAACTTGTGAAAATTTGCATTTAAAGAATTATCTTTTTAATATGGTCCTCAAAAGTGCAAAACTAAACCCATTGGTTGCTCAGATATTCATATTTTTTCGTATGTTGGAAATTTCTCACGCTATCAGCAATAGAAGTCGGTAGTTGTATTTTGAAAAAGAAGTTTGGTGTTCTGGTATAGTGCATCGACTTTGGATTAACACCGGTTTTTCTTCATACCCGACCCAAACTTTTTATTGATAATTTCTTTCTTCCACCTTCAAATACTGTTCCTTTTTCAATTCGAATTATAACTCAAAAACTCATTCTAATCAACTTTATATTTTCTTCTAATTTCAGGCAATAAATTCATCATGTGAATCTTGAGAAACGTCGAAAAAAAAAGAAATTAATTCAAAACGGAACGATTAAATTATTGCGTAAAATTTGGAAACTATCCTATTGACTGCAATACTATCTTTTTGGTTCGATCTATTTTCAAAAAGAAAACGTGACCAGTCAGCCAAATTTTATTATGTTCTGTTTACTGCACAGAGTTACCCCTAATTACCCTCCCACTAGAAAATGATGTCTGCTATTAGGAAGGATACGACAACAACAAAAACAAAATCCGATATGCCAGGTAATTAATTCAAATGTTTTTTTTTCGCAATAAGTAAATATATTTTGAGCCTTTCGATGAATTTAACGATGAATTTCAAAGGATTTTCCTTATGACTTTCATCAGAAAAGTGCATGAAAGTGTGCTCGCAATTTTTCGAACGTCATGAAAATATGAAGCAACACACTCTCGCAACAGGCGATGTGGTTAAACTTTTCATCAACTCGATTCTGAATTGTGATGAGCGATATTGACCAATATCTAGCAATTCAGCAATTAGGGCTTACACGAGCAATTCAGTCTATGAACAACACGAGAGCAAACTTGACAAACAAATCAAAAACTTAAATAAAACATGGAAATTTTCAAATTCCAAGCAAATTACAACACGAAACTTGACAAATAATTGCAAAATTCAAAACAAGACTCAAGTCTTGCTCAGAATTTTCCAAGTCAGTGGAAATACAGCAACTATAGGGCGAACAATGCCAGTAATCAAACATTGCCGAAATATTGCCGCAACTAGCATGATATTGCCCTGTATTGCTCCATTAATCGCTCCACTAGTTTCGGCAATAACCGTCGGGTAATTAATTGCTTGAAAAATTGCTCGTGTGCGGGCACCTTAAGATCGGGAAACACAAAAACCTTAATATTTTTTTTTTATTAATTTTTTAATTTTTTTCTTTTTCTTTTTTTTTTTCATTTCAGTGTCTGTGTCTGGTCTGAAACGGTTACGACAACTGGAATCTCTTATCCTAGATAATGGAGCATCGAATATATTTCTCGGATCCGGGGACGGTACCACCGATGTGCCAACGAATCCGGGAAAATCGATATCAATTGAAGCATTACTCGATTCCTTATTGGTGCTGTACGACGAATGCTGTAACTCATCGCTACGGCGCGAAAAGACTGTTTCCGACTTTATAGAATTAGGTAACTAATTCGAATTTATTCTTACAACATAACATAATTTTAATTAATCTGATTTTCTTACAGTAAAACCAGTTATACAATTAATTAAACAACTGCGATTATCACGCGATGATTTCGAAGTGCTTAAAGTTATTGGACGCGGAGCATTTGGCGAGGTATGCGTTGTCCGAATGGTCAGTACGAATCAAATTTACGCGATGAAAATTCTCAATAAATGGGAAATGTTGAAACGGGCCGAAACTGCATGTTTTCGTGAGGAGCGTGATGTCTTGGTGTTCGGTGATCGACGATGGATAACCAATTTGCATTATGCCTTTCAAGATGATACCAATTTGGTAAGTGAAAATTTTGTTATGCAATTTTTGCCGTTATAAAATTGTGCTTACTTTTATTTCAGTACTTAGTTATGGATTATTATTGTGGCGGTGATCTGCTCACATTGCTCAGTAAATTCGAGGATCGTCTGCCCGAAGATATGGCCAAATTTTACATAGCCGAAATGATTTTAGCGATCAATAGCATACACGAACTTCGATATGTTCATCGTGATATAAAACCTGATAATTTAGTATTGGACGCAAGTGGACACATACGACTGGCTGATTTCGGATCGTGTTTGAAATTGGGCCCGGACGGTACGGTGCAATCGAATGTTGCAGTCGGTACGCCCGACTATATTTCACCCGAAATTCTACGTGCAATGGAAGATGGCCAAGGACGGTATGGTCCGGAATGTGATTGGTGGTCGCTTGGCGTCTGCATATTCGAAATGATATATGGCGAGACGCCGTTCTATGCGGAAAGTTTGGTGGAAACGTACGGTAAAATAATGAATCATAAAAATTGTTTCGATTTTCCACCGGATGATGGTGGCGAATTTCAAGTCAGTGATAATGCAAAAGATCTTATGCGACGACTTATTTGTTCTCCGGACTACCGGCTCGGACAGAATGGTATCGAAGATTTTAAGGTGAGTGTGAATTAAACCTTACAAATGTTCTTTGGAGATGTTCTGTGGTGTCGATTTCAAAGCATTTTAATCATTGTAACATTTCAATGAACTTCATCCCTTTCATCTACATCCAGACAAAAAGAAATTAATAATCTCTCTCTTTTTTTCTAAATCCTTTCAGTCCCATTCATGGTTCGAGGGCTTGGATTGGGAAACAATACGCCTTGGTCAAGCGCCTTATATACCAGAAGTTTCAAGTCCAACCGATACATCGAATTTCGACGTAGACGACAACGATATCCGTCTTTCGGATGCTGTCCCACCGACTGCTAATCCTGCCTTTTCGGGACTACATTTGCCCTTTATCGGCTTCACATTTACACAAAACAGTTGCCTATCGGACGTCGGAAAAATTTCTCGTCTACTCGACATTATCACTGAACAGGAAGATGTCAAAACCAACAATATATCGGCACCGATTGAAGAGAAACGTCTTAGTCCGGATAGTACGCGACGTCTTCAGGACGAAATAAATATCCTGACGAAAAGAAATGGCGAGCTGGAAAGTCAATTGAAAAGTTTCGAACGACAGGAAATGCAACAGACGAAATCGAATAGTTCGGTTGGTATCGATTTGGTTGATGGTCAGTTAGAGGCTAAAGTCAAAGAGCTGGAACGACAAGTACGAACGTTGAAACAGGAAAAGGATGAGATGGGTAAGGAAAAAACCGATGCTATCGAACGGCTTAAATTGCAGGATATTGAACTGAAGGATGCACTTAGTCAGCGAAAATTAGCAATGACCGAATATTCTGAGGTCACGGATAAGCTATCGGAGCTGAGAAGTCAGAAGCAGAAATTATCGCGGCAGGTATGTCGAGCTTTTATGTTTCTAGGTAAGGGAATGGGATTAATTTAATGAACGAAATGAAGAGCTACTTGCAGACTGCAGTAAGGTCGTTGTAAAAGTTTCTGCTCAACAAGACGACACTTGAGTTGTACTGAATACTAAAGACTAAAGTCCGGAAATCTGTCGTTACACACGATATGGCCTGGTTAACCAATCGTAATTAAATTTCACTTTTTCTATCGATTTCCAAAATGTGATTTTTTCAGTTATCGCATGATATGGGCCTCTATTGAATTGTATATCGGCGTTACCAATTTTCCGGGCTGGATTAAACTTATAATACTCTATGGTTACACCTAGAGCTCAAAAATATATTTTCAGAATATTTCGTCACTATATTCTATCTAAATTCAAAGTTTAAAACTTGTTGTATGAACCGTTTTGGAAATAAGGGTGTTAGAATGTCCCGACCAAGCTTTCGGACGTTTTGAAGGTATCGTTTTCCCTACACTCTCGAAACTATAAAGATATGTATATGTACTGGAGACGACGACCAGCGGCTGCTTCGACGCCAGCCGACTCCTCGCAAATGCCCGGCAATAAACACTATGCTACTATTAGCATCATTGAACACAAAAAACACCAAACATTTGAATATTAGGCTACTATTTGCAGTTCACTGCCAACTGGTATCAAACGCTACATACAAAAACGTTCAATTTTCCTTCAAAATGCTTTATACAAGAACGGCGGTTTTGTCGTCTCCATATTTCTATGCTCGAAACCATCTACCCTAGTCGACAATTTTTTTTTGCAAATGGCTCCACTATCATAGGTCTATATAAGTTCCAAGTTTCAATTTCCTATCATAATCGGTTTCTGAGATATACATATTATAATTCGTCGTTTATAACGCGGCCCCAACCCCACCCTCTCACAACTTCACCCTCTCAACAAACTTAAAAAGGTCCACCCAATTAAACTACAAAGAAATTTCATCTTAGTAGCTCAAAGGGTTTGGGAGATACGAGCCTTCAAACGATTTTACGTTTGGCGAACAGACGGACTAGCATTTTTTTTTAAAGTCGATGACAATACTGTATTATTGAAATAATAAATTAAAATTGAGGCCTGTTGTAGCATTGTTAATTGGTCACCCTGTGGTTAATTTTAAAATTACTAAACCATCGTACGAGCCATTCGAGGAACGAGTTTCGTGTGCATGAATCATCAAACTCAACCAATGGATAGTCTGTTGAGTCGTTCTTATGTTATCTCGACTTAGTCTTCTGGTATGACGTGTTGCTCTGTAAACTGTGTAGCCGTGGTTCGATTCTCAGTTCGTGCAGATTTTACTTTGATGGAATTTTTTCGTTTAATCCTCGCTCTTTGGCCGGACTTACTCTCTCATAGGGAAGTTTGGAATGCTATGCGGAGGTAGAGTAAATAGATTGGGGGTTTAAGCCTTCGGTGTCCAGGTCAGTTACTTCCTAGGAACCCATCATCCTCGATGCCCCCACCATTTTTTTTATTTAACTCTGCTTAGACTAGTATCGTTTCGTTTTACTTGCTTCAGGTTTTTAATATTTTTTCGGACGTTTTTTTTTTCAAGGTTCGCGATAAAGAAGAGGAACTCGAAACTGCCATGCAAAAAGTCGATAACTTACGGAACGATATTCGCAAGGTGGAGAAAAATCGTCGTGAACTTGAATCTCGAATCGAAGATGCCATAGCTGAAACAACCAAAGAGCGTAAAATTCGCGAACGATCCGAGGAATATTGTCGTCAATTACAAGCTGAAGTGCGCACAAGAAGTACATCCGATTTGGGTTCGTCGTCATCGCTCGGACTATCATCGGATGCATCACGTTTAGAAATCGATCGAATCGAAGTTCAATACAGCGAAAAGTTGAATCAGCAACAGTCACGATTCAATTTAGAAGTTGCATCGTTACGCGATCAATTGAACGAAGCGGAAAAACATCGCGATATACTCTATCGCGAATTGCAACAAACGCGCGAAAAGTTCGATTCGAGCCGATTGGAATCGATTACCGATTCGGAAGAAACGATATCTGAACTTCGTAAGCGTTACGAACGTGAGAAAACAATTTGGTTGGACGAGAAACGTAAACTTATAGGAGAATTAGAAATGTTGACTGATAATACGCGGCGCATGCAAGCGCAACAAATGCAAGTGGAAAATGATTATGAAGAGTTAAGGTGAGTGTGGAAAAAATGAATCCGAAGTTGAGAAATTTTCCCCAAACTGTTTTCTTATTTTCACAGAAATAAACGGCAAGCTATTGGTCAATGGGAACGTCAAATGGCAGAAATAATTCAATGGGTATCCGATGAAAAGGATGCTCGCAGTTATTTACAGGCTTTGGCTAGTAAAATGACCGAGGAGTTAGAATATCTGAAACACGCAGGTATTATTAAAAATTGATTTTCTTATCGAAAGTGGCACATTAGATTGATTCGGTTTAAAAATTTAGAATCAATTCCAGGCTCTTTGCATCAAAGTACCTCTGATAAGAACTGGCGTAATCGAAGATCACAGAAACTCGACAAAATGGAACTGTTAAATCTTCAAAGTTCTTTACAGAGCGAAATACAAGCAAAGGCTGCTATATCCGAAGAATTAAGTCGTACTCGGGCTGATCTGGTCGCAGCACAAAAGTAAGTAGTTTTTTTTCTATGTAATAGGCGTGGTCTATTGCGTTTCGAGACAGTGCAGAGGAAGATAGCAACATGAAACAATGCTGTTATTGTGGGTTGAGTCAGAAAATTTTGTTTTGGAAAAATATCCACATTCATGACATCGGTTAGATGTAGGATAACGCATTATAATTCACCTTTGTGATTAACTAGTTCCCGAACCCTCGCGAACTAGTTCCTTCTTGTAGTTCGCAGTTCGCGAGAAATTTATGATAAATGGTTTAGGGAAATGTGATGACCTAAAAACCAAAAAAGGTGTTCACTTCCCTTGCGAACGAACTAGTTTCTTTTTTTAAGTTTGCAATTCGCGAAACTGAATGTGATGACCTAGAGAAAAAAAAGGTCCTCACTTCCCTCTGGAACGAACTAGTTTCTTTTTTTAAATTCGCAGTTCAAGTTAAAAAAAAAGGCCTCACTTCACTCGCGAACTGAAGTAGTTCCTTCTTTTAATTCCCATTTTGAGACAGTGGAATGATACATGGTGTACGCAAATGTGATGACGAACTACCCTTGATCAAAAAGCTCCCGGAATAACCACCGTGTGTCGCTTTTATTGTTCCGATTTGAGTTCTGTTTTTTCTTTTCTTGGTACATCTGTTGTTGACATTCCCTCTAAATCTAAGCGTCATAGCTTGACATTTGAAAAAGTTACGTAGCCAAGAGTACATCTATCTCTGTGTGTGTTGGCGATTTTTTGCAATTTTAGAAATAGATTTAAATTTGCAACAACGAACTTGTATTAAATTTTGCGTAAAAAACGGATTTAATGGTGCGCGAACGTTGGAAATGTTGGAAAAGTGTTTCGGCAACGATTCTCTAAAGAAAACGGTCGTTTACCAGTGGCACGAGCGGTTCAAAAGTGGTCGTGGTCGTTTTCAGTCAAAAAGGAATGCAATGCTCACGGTTTTCATGGGGTACAACGGTGTAGTGCATCATGAATTTTTGCCAGAAGACCAGACAGTAAACAAAGAGTATTATTTGGGCGATATGAGACGTTGTGGGCAGAAAACTCGTGGATTTTGCACCACAATAACGCACCGTCGCACAGTGCCATCATTAAGGTTCCCACACACTGACGCGATTTATTCGATGACGCTGCGATTATTTTCGATTATTTTGCAGCGGTACATTCGCCTTCACTTATTTACATGGTAACTAATGAGAATGACCGCACCGCTGCAAAATAATCGCAGCGTCAGCGAATAAATCGCGTCAGTGTGTGGGAACCTTAATTCGTAATTTTTTGACGAAAAAAGCAACAAATACCATTATTCAACAGTCACCGAATTCACCTGATTTGGCTCCCTGTGTCTTCTTTCTGTTCAATCGAGTTAAAAAAAAACCTCTACGGGGAACGCGTTTCAGCAGCCTAGAGGAAGTAAAGGAAAAATAGCAGGGAGCACTGATGGTCATACCGAAAACCGAATAAAAAAAATGTTTCGAGGATTGGATCAGGCGCTGGCATAAGTGTGTTGCAGTCGATGAGGATTACTTTGAGTGGGATAATATAGATTTACAGGCCTATTCAGGACCGAGTCACAAGTCACAAAGTAGGTCGAGAGTCTTAATTTTGTATGAATTTTGAATTAATTGAGAGTTTTTTGATATGAAACTCTGATCCTGAATAGGCCTAATAGATGAATAAACTTGTATTTTTAATTTTCTCAATAAATTCCGGGAATCCTTTTTGATCAAGGTGGTATTTCCTACAAACGAACTAGGACCGGAATTCACTGCGAACTAGTTCGATCATTTCACTTATGGGAACGCTCTTCCGAACTAGTTCGTTCACGAACTACACAAGCTTAGTTAAATGGACCATAAGCTCAGCGGACCTGCTCTAAACTCTTCTTTTAAACCCTCTATTGAAACGCAAATGAATCATCCTAATATTCAATGTATATTTAAACAAAATTCTATTTCAATTTCCAAACAGAGACCTTCGTGAAGTACGACAAAGATGCGACTCATTTGGTCACGACTTGAAACGTAAGGATAGTCAAATACGAGACTTACAACAGCGGCTCGAATCAAGCGAAGGATGTAAGTCAAAAAAAAATTCTTTAACTTCTTTTAATTGGTTCTATCGTTTAATCTTGGAGACCCTTCATTTATTATTCGATGTTTGGTGATGGATCTTATTATTATTTTTCATTTAGTTTACGAAATTTTTATTAGTTAGTCTATTTGTTGTTAGAGCTCTGCTGCAAAAAAAAACAATACTTTTTAAAACAATGATTACAACTTTTAATCGTATTTCTCTTTTCACTTGAGATACACAAATCTATTCAGTGTTGTTTTGAATGTTATAAAAAAAAAAACAATTTTTTTTTTATCTAAACAAAATTGTTTGTTAGATTGTTTGGAGGACAATATATGTTGGTAGATTTGGTATGCTTTTATTTTATTATCTGTTCGTCGCAATCAAATTGAATGTGTATTAGTTCGGTGGGATGAAGACGAGATTTTTGGTGGATGCTGTGATGTTTTTTTTATGTGTAAAGAATAAAACACTTTTAGTGATAAGTTTTTTCTAGCTTAACGTACAGAATTAAATGCTCGGTAAAATATCATTGGAATTATCAAACAAAAAAGTGCTATCTCCATTTTACTATTATCCGCTTACGGTTAAGATTATTTTCCAAACTTATGGCGCAAGAAGTGCTTTATCCAAAATTATCTGTTCGAAATAAAAAATTGAAGTCCGTCTAGGTAAACGCTCTTATTGTAATAAATTAAAATCCAGTGCGTCAATTTGATTGGGTAAGTCTAAAAAGAATTAAAAAAAATTTTAATTTGCTACTGGATATTTTTTTGATGCTCCTTTAATTGCTACTGTTAAATAACCCCAAACCGTTTTTTTTTTCTTGGTTTCTGTTGTTATCTAATACACGGATTTACTTCAATGTCACTGTTTGCTATATTTAGTTCCAAAAAATAGTTTGACCGAATATAGTTGTGTGGAGATTGCGCGCAAATCTAGTTATATTTATCTAATTTTAATTTCATCTCATCATATTCATTCATTAAGTTTCAAAAGCATTTAATTCTGTGCATATAAAAAATAACATAAACAGGAAAACAAAGTATATAATACTAATTTTTTTTTTCGTTTGTTTTACAAAATAGTTATAAGTGCTGATTACATAAACATTAAGCCAGAGTTTTAGTTTTAGGAACATTTAAATTGAATGTCAAGACAACTAGTTTTTAAACTGGGTTTTGTTTAATTAGACAGAGTACTTTTTGTATTTTGATTGTGCAAAATGAAGAAAGTTAATTTATTTATATTGATCGCAACCGTCGCATTGTGATACCCTAGAGATCCTAATGTCTGTTTTATTTTTACTTTGAAAGTTGTTCTCCAATACTTTTCGAGTCGTTGTATCCGGTTTTCTCCTCGTTATAGTTTTTCAAAAAGTTTGCTCTAAATTTTTATTGGATAGGTAAAAACAAATTAAAAAAAATCTCATTCAATTTTTACATGTTCCTGAATCTATATTAGAAGTGGCTCTTAGAATTAGATTATTTTTAGACATAGTAATTCTCAACTCAAAACAAAAAATACCGAAATTTCTGAAACACATTTCTATTCTATTTTGACACAATCTCTTGAGATACGATAAAATCTAGTTTCTCAAATCGACGAACCTACGGAACAATCTTTTTTAAACAATTTTTTCTGTTAATTTAATTATAGTTTTGTGTGCGTATTTCAAAAAATTATATTTTGCTTATTTTGTCATGTTTTTCTCTCTCTCTCTCTCTTTCTCATCTCATTGAACGTTGTATAGCAATAAATTTAACACGGGTATCTGATGTTTTATTGCCCGACAATGAAATATCATATCAAATTTTAAATGACGATGAAGATGTTGATGCTGTTCAATTGAAATCAATTGATCAAAACATCAAATATACGAGCAGTTCGGATTCGATAACTGTAACTAGTAAACGATGTTTCCACAAGAGAAACGAATTTACGAAAAAACGAAAGGAGTCCGATGAGAGAATATCGTATCTTGAACTTTCGGATAGCGAACAGATCGATAGTGATCTAGACATGAATCAGAAAATATTTCAAGCCCAAACAGAAAGCACACGTAGTAAAGAATTCGACGAGGACAACTACATACGAAGTATTCTAAGTAGTGACCTTCTCTGCAAAGGCGAAGATACAAATAACAATAATAGCAACAATAAAAATGCCGAATTAACCGATTTCGAAAAGGAAATTCTCGAAAAGTACATGCAACAGATGCTGACGATCAGCGATTGTGAACAATCGATTATCAGCGATCAACATACTTCGACCTATAGTCGAAATAGTAGTCAGAGTGCGGACAGTTGTTTCTTTAGCGAAGAGTATAGTAGTTTCTCGATCAAGGATAGTACAATTGATAACGAGGAGGAAAGTTGCTACGATCGAAATGCCGGAACAAGTTCGATGTCGAATCGTCGTCGATCGGATGGTCAAATGGACGGAGATCGGGCTGAGGAACGTGTTAAAGGACGAAATCAAAGAAAATTCAAACGTAACTTATCTGTTTGGGTGGGTGTCACTTCATGTGTGTGGGGTCTATTGCTCTATTTTGTACGGACGTATTTATAAAACTAAACAAACCATCATATCTAAATCGAATTTATCATATTTTTGAACATCTTTAGAAGCGAGATTGTTGATATGAGAGAAGAATTTTTTTTTGTATTGTTTCATCCGCATTATTTTTGTTGTCTCGGCGGAAGTCGAAGAATACTTATTTTTGTATTTTGTTATATAAAATCGATAAACAATTTTTGCTCTAAATATATTGCAGATAAACATTTTTATGATTATTCTCTTTCTGTAATCAAATCGAAATCACACTCATAAGTTTTTTTTTTTTTATTAATAATTTATAACACGGAATATGGTTTTGAGGGCATTTTTATCTACATATTTAAATTCGTCGTCGGTTACTTGAACAAATAAACATTTTTTTTTTTTAAATCTAAAACATTCATAATTGTGCTGTGTATGTGTTGTATGTTCTCCTGTCCTGACCTCCTAATTTAATAATTACTATTTTTTGTTTGATTGCATTTATCCGACATGTTTGCAAAAAAGCTATCAGTTTTTTTGTTACTTAAATTCTTAAATTTAGCACGAAGACTATTCAAGAACCGAATACAATTAAATTCACTATTTTTATTAGGTACACCTTAAAAACATGGTGGTTTACTGAAATACGCATAAATGCTTTCTCGGCTCTAATATAATCCGTGAACGTGTTGTTGTGTCTCTTGTCTAGGAGTTTTTTTTAATATCATTTTATATACTTACGTTTTAAAAATGTTTAAAATGCGCTTGTAGATAGTGCGGTAAAATTGTGTGCTAAATTTTTTCAATAATTCAAGTGCAAATTATCGTAAATTAGCCAAAAATTTGAACTTATAGATATTTACATTTTTTTCTTTTCAATTATCTTAAGTCGTTGTTGGTTACCTTGCTTTTATGGTGAACTTGTTAAGTTAAAATTTTTACCTTTTATTTTTTTAATTTTTGGACTTTTTTTTTCATATTTTGTTATTTTGTTAACAGCTAGTTAATGTAAGAATCTTTCGTTTTTCCGCCGCTATGCAGCACAACAGGGGCTTAAAGTCTAGCTGGTCTTGTAGTTTTATTGTACAATTGGTTGATACACTACACCAGAATATCAAATTTTCTTGATAACAAATCGACTGACTCCTATTGTTGAGTCCGAAAATCACAGACGTTAAACCATGCATTAAACGGAATGCCCAATTTGGCGGCATGATCTCCAATTGGGCAGTGACCTGTACTAATCGCCGCGATTCTGGAGATGTCTGCGCGGGTCTTGTATAAAAGTTTGTCTGACTTGGCTCGGTTGTAAGATGTCGAGAAGTCACATCTTCCTAGATATGGCGCAGGTGGTTAGGCTTTTCCATCTGGAGTTAGCCGCTGCTTAGAAGTTTCCCTCTATCAGGCCTATTCAGGATCAGAGTCTCATATCAAAAAAGTCTCAATTAATTCAAAATTCATACAAAATTGAGACTCTCGACCTACTTTGTGACTTGTGACTCGGTCCTGAATAGGCCTGTATGTCTCTATGCCCCGGGACCCAGCGCACAGAAAATTTAAGCCGATCCGCTAAACCGACAAGTTCGCTACGACATTGCTGTACTTTAGTTTAGAGGAGATGGTAGCCGAATTTAGTGCTTTGATTGCGGCTTGGCTATCGGTGAAAATAACGATGTTGCATTTTGGCGATGAGTCGTGCTTCAATTTCCGACAAGCTTCATAGATCCCCAGTATTCCGGAAAATTCTATTGTTCTTTCTGGAAAACGTAGGACTTTTCGTCATTAAGTGTATCAGAGAATATTCCTGCTCCATTTCTAAACCGTCCGTAAATATTATCGTGTCGAAGTCTGTTTCCATCGCACCTTTCTTCCACTCCTCTCTTGTTGGGAAACCAACAGAGAAGCTTTTCATGAAGCTCAGTTTGGGAGTGATGTAGCCAGTCGACGACGTAACCAATTCCTTTGGTAACTGTCCCAAAATGTTGCTATTCCCGTTCGGTTTCGCAGTCCAACACCCAAACTCTTTGAGTCTGACGGCATTGTTTGCTGCGGTGATTTTTAATAAAGGTCGATAGGTAGGGAGTAGAGATAGACAAAGCAGTTCCCTTTAGTGTGAGAGTGAGCTTCGACTGAAATGAACTAGTTCGAGTTCCTTTTGAAGATGACTTACCCGGCAAAGGACTAAACTGTTTCACGTGGCGAAACGAACTACACTTCACCAAAAGGGGTGAGTTCACTTACTTCAATGAACTGCTCTTTTATAACAGTTCACTCATTAACGACCCATCTCTAATAGGAGGTGGAGTACTACGTTTAAAGCATCGGTCGGGCATGACCGCATAGCACCTGTGATCGAATACTTGGTGCCAGCATGTTATTTTTAAAAGGAGTCTCCAGTCGACGCAGCGTAAGGGCTAGGCTTTAAAATTTCCGCTTTTTTTTATTTGTGCCTATAATAGTTACCTTAAATCTTGCTTGATTGACCTAGTCTACTAACTAGTCTTTATTTTGTCTTTTTGAAACTTTCAAAGCTATTGAAATTAGTGAAATGTAATATTTTGTCTCAATTTGGCTTTAAAATAAATAAATAAATAGTCAGCAGTCTTCTGCGATTCGCTTCTAGAGAAGTTTGCCTTACCAAAGATTGATACTTATTAAGAGCTGAATCGAAGGTGGTCGGACCTTTTATAGGACTGTGTAGCTTTAACTACCGTTGCTTGTTCCAGTCACCGAGTCAACGTTGTCCAAGTCGCTTCACAGTCCGGCCCATAAGAGTGGACTGTGGTAAATTTTGTATTTTGAATTTAAAAATATGTTTAAAGTTCATACAATAGCCAATCTTTGTTTATTTATTTTTGTAACATTTCATACTTATGAAAACCAAGTCTCAGGCATTTGGACACTTAAGGGCAGCTTTATTTTAATACTAATCAAGCACGGTGCAATATACAAAATTTAATTAAAGTCGGTTGAATGGTTTTCGCGCTATCTTAGAACATCCCAACAAACCGAAATATGTTTCAATTTTTTCCTTTATAAGGTTATAGTTAAATTATATTTTTAATATTAAGCGCACCAATTTTTTAGTTTTAAAAAATAAAAAAATGTAAATATCTACAAGGTCATTCTTCGGCAGCACACCATCTCGCTTTTTGTGATATAAAAACAATTTTTTTTAATTTATTGTCGCATTTTTGCTAAACCTGTAAATCGTGTCATCTATTTTTATTTATTTAATTTTAAACAAAAGAACAAACCTCATTGTTTAACTCGATTTAAGTTTTCATTTATTTTATTTATGTCTATCCGTTTTTTTTTTGTCCTTTCTTTTGTTTTCTCCAAATCCTTGTATTTTTTCAGATGTAAAAACCCTAGAGCGATTGAAATTAATTGAAAATCAAGTACAATCGAGTACAGAGCGGCGTTCGTACGCCTCTCGTTCAACACAAACAACAACATTTCTTCAGCAGGAACATTTCCAAACAATTAAATCCCAATTACCTCATACCTGTGGTTGTCCTAGGCATATAAAATGCAATGAAATTATCGTTCCTAGTAATCGTGGAAAGAATTTCCGTCGAAAAAAAACGAAACGCAATCGAAATTATCGATAAATTTAAGTGTACTTAAATTAAAATTGTAGTTGATGTGATATGAAGGAATCGATTATACTTTATTGTTGTTTTGTTCAATAAAGTATTTTGCTTAGATTTTATTTCAATTATAAATTTAGTTGCATATTTCATCATATCGCGCGACAATATATATACACTTCTATTTTCAATGTACTCACAACTTATAGTCAAAATGAAACAAATAATTGTCCTTTAGTTTTTATTTTAGTTAATTTTTTTCGGTTTATATTATAATTTAATTATTATTATTGTTATTATTTACCCGTATTTAACATTTCATTAGCCCAAAATTAGCTTTAACTGTAATTATTGCAAACAAATTATGTCATAATTCATTTAAAAAAAAAATAATGTGCTGCTGTTTATCGTTTTCGAAAAACGAATTATTAAATTTTATTATTTGTTTAAAACAATAATATCGATCCTGTTTGAATGAATAATACATTTTTGTGAGCTTTATGTTGTTATACTTACAATTTAGGTTTGGAAATCGGTTTAAATTGTTTTAATTGAACTGTATAGATTTTTTTTCTAAAATAGAATTTTCGATAAGTCGTCAAATTTTGTCGACACGTTGGTTTTTTCGAATAGAAATTTTGGTGCTAAATGATTGCCATGTGCTTATTAGGATGTGCTTGTTAAAAATCGAAAGTACTTCTAGATGCAATTGCTGTTTGTTCTATTCAGAAATCAGTTTAGATAAATTGCTAATATTAAATTAAACTCTGTAAAGTATTAATAATCCAAAATTCAAAACTTATTGATTAGATCGTTTGGTGCCTGCCAAAATTCAATAATTTGGGTCCACGTTACAAAACACTAAGAACATTTTTCAATCCCTCTGACCAGTTAGAAAGATCTTCTTTTTCCAGTTGAATATCTTGCAAAACGGCAACCACATCAAGAATCATATTCGTGATTCTGATGCCTCATACATGTGTCCGAATTGCTCTTCATATCTTCAGTTTTTTGTGGCTCTTTTCTGAAGCACCATAACTTTTCTAATAAATTCATTGAACAGTGTGGCGGAAATCTTAACTAGTTCCCGTTTTTTTGGGCGTAGAAATCCGTTTCAAGAGGT
The DNA here is from genome assembly GCA_949128065.1 of Beris chalybata. NCBI lineage: Eukaryota > Metazoa > Arthropoda > Insecta > Diptera > Stratiomyidae > Beris > Beris chalybata. Next base: position 8,209,824 of record OX421897.1, read on the forward strand.
TGCAGATTTTGAAGCAAAATTTTAATTTAGTTCTCTGTACTCCTGGTCATGCATATCAACCCTAGTTAATACTTTGACTGCCAAACATTTTGACAATGTCAACATTTTCGTTGGACGCGGAGTCGCTCCACTGGCACTGAACGTGTTAATTCGCAATGACTCCTTAGTTTCTGGTGGCTCTTTTCTGAAACACAACAGCTCGTCCATACCATTTCTTCTAAAAAATTCATTGAACAGTGTGACGAAAACCTTATCTAGTTCTGGCTTTTTTGGCGCTGACAACAGCTTCAAGAGATTGCAGATTTTGAAGTAAAATTTGAATTTTAGTTCTCTGTACTCCTGGTCATGCATATCCACTCTAGTTAACACTTTGACTGCCAAACTTTTTGCCAACAATTTTGACAATGGTCAAAAATTTCGTTGAAGTCGTATCTCTGGCACTGAACGTCTTAATTTGCAATGGCTTTAGTCAGAGACCTTGTCGATGATAGTTCCTATAGTAGGTCCCTGACAACACGTGAACAAGGTATTGAGTTATATTTCGAGAATATGCTATGCTTCGAATCTGAAATTTTGCAGACGTTGATTTTCTAGCATTTTTACGACCAGAAGAGGGTCTTTATTCTTTCGAGTAGCTCCATCATCGGGTTGAACGGGTTGCTTCAAAAAATTGTAATAGAAATATATTGGACTCGATTGTACAGTCTCCTACTGAACGTGTGGTTTCGTAAAATGTGTTCGTTTGATAACAAAATAAATGCTTATGAATCGTTTAATTAGTTTTAGTGGTAGTCTTTCAATGATGTGTTTTCAAATTTTTTTAGGATTTCTGTCACAAAGTTAAAACTTTGACTGCCAAAATTTTGACAATGCTATTTAAAGTGGTCAAAAGTCGTTGGACACCCTCCGGCGCGTGGTTAAAAACGAAAAACATTGTTAATTAATTGCTTACCTCTATTTTAAGGGCTCTAATTGCTCTTCACTGCGTAGCATACTTTGAAAATAAAAATGCATAATTTTGTCAGAAGCAATTGCGGTAAGACGCAAAAAAAGTTGTGATTCGAGTTCACATCTAAAGAAAGGCTTGAATCTTGAAGTTCGGTATCAAATAAGTTTTAATAAGAAAGTACCCACCCACATTGTTTTGATGAGCTCATCTCTAAACAGAGTAAGAATTGCCCAAAAAAATATAATTTTGATATCTCACGAACAGTTGTTATTTTTGTAGAAGTTATAAAAATTATTGATTTTTAGTCCGAATTATATTTACCTACCCTTAATTGTGAACCAAACTTGGGGGTTTAAAATTTGTGTGTTTGATATAATCGTATGTTTGGCGTTGAGTCAGACGGAATACACTCAGCACTCCACCACAGCTACAGTTTTACAAAATCTAAAACACCTACAAACTTCCTTTCTCATATTATATTCAAATATTGCAATCACTAAACTAATCGATTTCGCATGAAGTACTTCTTTTGTAGATAAAAAATTTATTAATCTTCAAATAAAACAATCAATACACCACATACACATACACATATAAAATGATATGCATTTAAATATTTGCACGAATAATTCTTTAATTTTGTTAATTCACATGTCGTTCGTAGTTCGTTTTTTCAACAACAAAAAAATTGTCAATTATATTAACATAAAAATGCTCACAAAACACATTTTTTTTCTACAATTATAATCAAATTAAAAACAATATAAAAATCGTGATAAATAATAAAATTATTACTTTTAAGATGTTAATTTGCTTCGATAGGAAAAAAAAACTATAATTGTTATAATTTTAAGTGAAATTTTATTTAGTTTTTAGTCGGCTATTATTATTTGAATTGTCTCAAATAGTTTTTATTTTCATTATTTACATCATCATCGCTCCGTGTATATGATTTTCGTTTTCTTTTTGAAATTGTTACCTTATTCAATTTTCGAAAAACAAAAAAAAGCAAAACAAATAATAATAACTTTGGAACCATTTTTGTTCTTGTTGTTACTGTAATATTTTCTTTTCATTTACATTTACTATTATTATTAAAAAAAATATTGTTGATCAAAAAATTAAAGAATGAGTCGAGGTTTTTTATTTTCTTCATGTTAAGGTCTGAGAATAGTGTTTTGGTTTTGATTGATGTGTGCGTACTAAATGGGGGTTGGATTGTTTGTGATTGATTTATGTGCATGTTCGGTGATGGTTTTTGTTTTCGAATTTTGGAATGAAAAATGTACAGGTGTTTGAGCAGGGCTACTAATATTATTTTGGATATTAGATTTTGAATTTATCACCTGTAAGATCTAAGGTTGGGTCAATTTATTTTTTCCTTGATTTTCATTTGTGTACCTCAATACTTTCAATACTCATTTCTTAAAAACTCCTTGCCAAAATTCGTTTTGAAATCTACTGTAACAAAGTCACCTTGCCAGTAAATAAGTCTGAACTTATGATTTTGCATAATAGTAACTTTTGTGTTTTTCTGAAAGATCAGAACTGAAGTTCCCTCAAAAATTAAACACTTAGGCCGCTATTCACAGTCGCCATAAAGTTGGCTTTAAGTTGGAGCTGACTTTAGTGTCATATAAATTATACGATACTAAAGTCAGCTTTAACTCAAAGCCAACTTTGTGACGACTGTGAATAGCGGCCAAGTCTAACTCTCAAAATCAAGAAAAATTTATTTCTAACAAATGCTGTCACAAAAATTAAATAATAAGGCAGAATTACAATGAAAGCAATGCACGCGACTAGTCGATGATAGAAGGCGCAAAAATTTTTCAATTTAATTTGAAAGTTAATTAAGACTTACTACAGAAATGATCCTGTGAAGTATAAACTTCGCGTTGCGGGCGCCAAATCGCAACACCAATTAAAGTAAGCCCGTGGAACCACTTCTCTCAACTGCCAATTAATATACCAAAATAATTAAGTCTGGTTCGCAGCCTGATTTTTCCGTATTACATAGGCATTCATTTTCTGATATTTATTAGTCGTTTGGAATTCTCAAAATCTCGTATGTTATGTTCAGACTACAAGATTGACGCGTTTAAATCAAGTTAAATGCGCTGAAAACACTTCCCGATGGCGTTTACGGAAACACGTAGCTACGACCCGTTTAATTGAAAACATGCACTGCGACTCTCGCTGAAATCAAAGTAAACTTTGGAAGAAACTTTGAAATGCTGCAACGAATGCATTTGCTAATAAATTCACTTCTTATTACTGCTACGGAAACACATTTGTTTTAAACAATTTAGAAACCATAAATTTGGTAATGAAACACAGCTGAATATCTATCTACCTATCAGAAAAAAACACGCCAAATTGTCAGGTATCTAAATAAAACGAGTTACAACACTACTTTTTTAAGACGTTAATTTTGCCTAGTTAAATGTGTTTAAAACGCATAGTCTGAACATAGCATTAGGGACGCGATGAAATTATAAAATGGGCTATCGAAGCAACGCGATTAGACCGACACGAAGAAGGTTTTTCAAAAGAGTGCCTCTTTTATGGTATTTGAGAAAATGATTTTGTCAAAGTGGCTTTCCATATTAAACCCTTCTTCAAAGCGCACCTATCTAACTCTGCCAGATATTGGAAGGATGGGTTTCTATTATATAAAAAGGAGTTTTGTCAAAAAACAACGAGAGGTTTTTCATAACATTTTTTATGTCCATGAGCAGGGTTGCCAGGTCAAGCTATTTATCACCAATTAGCCTACACATATCTTGTTATCACTACAAAAAAAAATCAAAGTTTTGATTTGTCTACCTTGGGCTATTTCTTATTTGAGTCGGCAAATTTTGGACTATCTTGAAATCGACAAATCTTGGACTATCTTGAATTTTCAATTGCAAATCCTTGATTAATGGATGTGTGAAAAACCAATATTGTCGGGTTTGGGACGATACCAATCCACACGTGATACACCAGCACCAAATGCATCCCGAAAAAGTCACTGTTTTGTGCGGATTTTGGTCTGGCGAAATCATCGGCCCGTGCTTCTTCCAAAATGAAACTGGCATTGCCATGACCGTCAAACGATCGATGATAATCAACTTCTTACGGCCTAAGCTGGATGATATGGATACCGACGATATGTGGTTCCAACAGGACAACTCTATGTGCCTCACAGCGCATGTCTACCATATACGCATGATCGATTTAAGGACATCATAAAATGTTTCTTCAAATAAAAAAAGAACTAGGTGGACATCTCACTATCAACTTATTTTATTTACATTTAAAAATTGAACGTCCTTATTGAGAGACCCTATATTTATTTGGGTTTTTATCTTAATTTTTTCGATGTTTATAAAAATTAGATTTTTTTATTTTACTTAAAATTGGCGATTTTGGGCAACTCGAAAATTGGCTACTCCGTCTCTGGGAAACCTGGTAACCCTGCCGTGAGATGTTGGAGTGCTTTTTTAGCGACCCTTTAACTATATTAACTTAAGGGGGTATTCTAGTCTAGAAGCCCGAATTTCAAGCGTTTTTTGAAAAGTCATAAAAAAAAGCGATTGATATTTTCACTATTTTTTTTGTTATGGCTTATTTATTCATATTCCAAGAGTACATAATAAACTAGAAAAAAAAAATATTAAAATTTCAGCAAGTTATGCGTCGTTGAAAGTAGAGGGGAAAAAAGGCCGTGTTCTGGCCGCCATGATATCTACCCTCCTGGTCACTGGAAAAAAAAAATTATGGATAATTTTTGATCAGTATAAATGCCTTTATCGTATGAACCAGTAAAAGTGAAAAAAAAAAATCTTTTTTCGCAAAATGGCGGGTTATTAAAAAATTGAGGTCGATTTTTCCCACTAATTTTTTAACTTTCCCGAATTTTTTAAAAATATTGAAAATGAAATTTCCAGTTTTTATTGGTTTATACAATAGAGGCATATATTAAGAATATTCAGGCCAAATTTCAAGTAAATCGGTCGGTTAGAACTTGAGATATTATGGCGGCCGCATCGAAAAAAGTAGTTTCGAGAAAAACGCGTTTAAAGTTTTACGTTAAGTTTCATGCAGTGTAAGTGATAGATGCGTACATATAACTTGCATTTTCTTAAGCAGCCATCCCAGTTCCATACATCGGACCTTCTTCTACTTCATATTGCTGATTCTCAGCGTTTCTTTCCGCAAGACGAGCAGTTCTTCCTTCTTTTGAAGCATTTGAAGAACTGAAAACTCAAACTAAACGCACATAGAATAGAATGGTGCTACGTCACTAAAATGACTATAACTTTAAAAATAATTCGAATTTTGAAAAATCCTTTTAGGGAGATATTCTTTAATATCTAAACTATCGAAATATGGAAAAAAAAATTTCGATTTTTTCAAATTTCTAGACTAGAATACTGCCTTAAGTATAAAGTTCCTAGAGCTTCTATTAAACTGTATACCACTTTATCAAGTTTCCTTTGGCGAATTCAGTCTGATAGTGTACCTAATCGTAAAAGTTTTAGCAAGGTTTGTTTCTTCGACAAATTTTACTGAATCTTCTAACTAATTTCTATGACAAAATATTTGACGATGTGGCATACAATCATATCGTATGTCATACAATCATATTGTATGTCACACTATCAAATATACAATCAAAACTAAAATCATATTGTATGTCATACAATCATATTGTATGTCACACTATCAAATATACAATCAAAACTAAAATTTGGCAAATAAAAAAAAAATTTCGAAAATTTCACTATCTGGCAAAAACAAAGATTTTGATAAAACCAAACTTAAAATATTTTTTCAAAATTCAAAATCTTATCTTTCTATTATTAATCAGGCATGACTTATTCTATAAAGTGTAGTGCTAACTCGATGCAACTGTTAAAACTATCTTAATGTATCTCTTCCTAAATATTTTATCTATTTAAACATATTTTGGCTTATTTCTCTTAACTATGGTCTGTTTTCTTTTCTTTTTCTTTACCAAAAAAAAATAATGTAAAAAAATTAAATCGATTCAAAAAAACGAAAAAAAAAAATACTCATATCAAAACTTAAAGCACGCACAATTTCTGGAAAATCTATCAACACTTGGCTGAATAAAGCCGTAAATGGTTCGTTCGTAAATTATTGTAGTTTAAAACAAAATCAAATTTTTGTTCTGTCGAAATTTTTGTTTTTCTTATCCTATAAATTCGATTTTTTGTGTCCATATATTTTCGACCCTTATTTCTCTATATTCTTATTGATTAGATTATTAATGCCGAATAAGTTTGAGACGAAAAACCTATATTTTTTTTTGTTTTAAATGGAGAATTGTTAAACGCTTTAATGTTTGTTTTGTTTCCAAAAAAATTAAAACCAAAAAAATGAACTCGTATTTAATTCATTTCAATGAATAATTTTATGATTTTATTTTGAGTTGAGTTGGAAATGCAAATTTTTAATAAGCTTAACTATTATTCACTGTTCAGTGCTTAACCAAAAAAAAATTAATTTTATTTAAGTAATTTAAGTCGTTCGGAAGAGTTGAAAGTGTTTTAGTTTTATGGTATTGTTAACGTAATAAACTTTTTGTTTCTGTGTTTCGTTTAACAAACGATAGGACTGAAGACATACTATAAATCGTCTTTCCTTATCTATTTTGCAAGCGATTAGCGTCTCACAAACAGTTTTCTTTTATGTTGAATACAAAATACAGTAGAACCTCTGTAAAGTGACCACCCAAGGGACTTTACAAGACTTGTCACTTTATTCGATTAGTCAGATTATAATAATAATTAATAATTTAACAAATAAAATCCGTTTTTTAATTTATTCGTAAAAAAACTGGCAATTTTTGGCAAGTGGTCAAGATAAGAAGGTAGTCACTTCTTCAGGTTCTACTGTACATTATTTATTCTACTCAATAATCAATGATTGGTTTTTTTTATAATTTTTTTTTCACATTTGATCGTTCATGAATTGTAACATGTTCCTGTTCAAAAAACTTGACGAATATGTTGCGATCATTGAACGAGAAATTTTCTGTTTGGCTTGTTCTTGAAAAGCCATGACAAATTTAACCGTCCATCCAAATTTCAATGATTTCATTCCACATCTATCAAACGTGAACAATGACACTTTTGACTGGGTCTTTAAGCCTGAACATCCTAATGTAAGCCCTGAGACATCATCTCGACCGAATCCAATCGAACCGCTGCAAACAAAATAGATTATTTAATTTTAAACAATTTCTAGTCCCTTGCCTCTTTGTGCTATCGGTGCTACACATGGCTAGCGGCTACTCATTTTCGGATAGGGTGTAGCCATTGCAAGCTTCTATAAGTTTAAATTCAAATTGCCACATTTTGCGTATAGTAGAGACGGGCAAAACAATTCCTTTCAGTGAAGTACTTCACTCCGAGTCACTCACTTGAAGGAAAGAGTTCACTGAATTAGTTCCAGAATTGTTCATTCCCTCGTTCCGTCAGTACATGTACTGAGGTTCTTCAAAAAAAAGGTCAGCAGAGTCCCGTGAAGTAGTTCCGGAACTGTTCATTCCCTCGTTCCAATCTAGAACATAAAGACATAAAAAAAGAGGTCTGCACAGTTCCGTGAAGTAGTTCCGGAACTGATCGTTCTTTCGTTTCGCCAGTACCTTTTTTGTCACATGTGTCCAATGGAACTGCAGTTTACCAAAAGAAATGAGCTACTTCACTCACTCACTTCAATGAAGTGTTCTTTTAGAACAGTTCACTCCTGAACAACTAGGCTTTCACATTCTAGTTCACCTTAGTGATCGCGAACGAACTAGTTCCCTCGCCCTCGTTCTTGTAGTTCGTAGTTCGCGAGAAAGAAATGAAAAATGGTGTAGGAAAATGTGATGACCTTTTTAAAAAAAAAGTCCTTATCTCGCGAACGAACTACTTCCTTTTTTTAAAATTGCGAGACTGAAAAAAAGGTCCTCACTTCCCTCGCAAACGAACTAGTTCCCTTTTTTTTTTAATTCGCAGTTCGCGAGACTGCAATGAAAGGTGGTGTACGCAAATGTGATTACCTAAAAACAAACAAAAAAAAGTTCCTCACTTCTCTCGCGAACTTAACTAGTTCCCAGTTCGCGAAAGTGAAATGATACATGGTGTACGCAAATGTGATGACGAACTACTTCCTACAAACGAACTAAGACCGGATTCGCTGCGAACTAGTTCGTTCATTTCACTTATGGGAACGCTCTTCCGAACTAGTTCGTTCACGAACTACACAAGCGCCTATGAACAACCCATCTCTAGCGTATAGTTAAACAACTCTCAGGATTAGGAGGAAATACTTTTAGCACCCCTGCATTTTTTACTACATATTAATATTTCAAAATTAAGATTGCAAAATCCGATTTAACCTTTCAAATGTGATGGCTAAACGTTACTAACACTAAACAATTTTGCTCATCGTCTTATCCAGCGAATTGAAGCCGTCTTGCTTCTTCAGTTTGATAAAGAATCGCTTTACACTATTGAAAGCTTCTCTAAAAGCAAAGTATCATTTCGAACTATAATTTTGCACATTTGATTTGTCTGTCTATTCAAATTTGATTTATTTTTCCTACCAACACTTTCAACGTTTCCAAATCGAGCTAAACATTATTGCCTCCAACTTTGAACGTCTCCTATTAAACGCAAGAAGCGCTCTAGTTATTTAAGGTTCCAAATTATCGAATAAGTTTCTGATGACAAAATTAAAATTAATTTTAAAATCAAATAAATGTGTAACTAACTTTAGCTCTATGAATATTTATTTTAATTTCCCTCTATTTTGCTATTGGCTACTGCTAATTTTATCAATGCGTTTTCAACTTTTGTAAACATTCTTCCAATTATTTTCTCGGACATTTTTCATTTCGAAATATTTTTAATTATGAACTTTGATCTTATTTAAATTATGCAAAAATCGAAATATTTTTAATCTAACACTTGTTTTTTTCTTCTCTGTTTTTGGTTTTACTTTTTCGTTTTGTTGTTGTTGTATTTTGTTACACGCCCGCTGTGTTGCTGTTACGCTATAAATCATCTGACCCGCCTCGTTCCGTGCGTATGGCAAAAATTATACACACAAACATACGCCCACCGCCAAATATTTGTGGTATCCTGTGTGTTATTAACAAAATGTGTTTTGATTTAATAATTTTCATCATCACCAACAACATCATCAATCATCATCATTAAAAATGCGGTTGTGTTTTTAACTAAATCAACATCACGCTGGTGCTGTCTTTGCTGCTTCTTCACGAATCCGTGCACAATGTTATAAACACTGGATACACTATCATCAAATTCACAAAACAAAACAAAAATATCGTTCGGAAATGGGTTTCCTAAAAAAAAAAACCTCAGTCCTAGAGCGACCGTCTTCTCAGATGTCGTATTTAGATCACTTTCTAAAGGAATCAGGCGGTGGCGGAAGAGGTCCAGATGCAGGAAGTATTGGAGGAACAGTTTCCACGCAACAATCTGTAACGACATTAAGTGGAAATATGGTAAGTGAGTTTACAAATGAATGGCGCACACGATCGAAAGATTTCGACGTGATAGTGCTCGACAAAAATTGCGCAATCCGCTATCCGACCAATAAAATAATTCATTTAAATTATTTCAGCATCCATCGTCGAATTCGATATCTCAACCATCACCACATCAGCATAATGCTCAGAATCTCTCATCAGCATCGTCGTCATCGAACAACATTCACAATCAACAGCAGCATATTGTTGCGCAACTTCAACAACAACAACAACAGCAGCAGCAGCATCAACAACAACAAATGATACTTCAACATTCGGGCTATTCGATGGAAAGCGAAGAAGGCGATATCGAAGACAACCGGGCGCACAGCTTGTCCAGTTCGAAGAGTAATCTAAGCGACAATTCGATCGATCAGCAAAGCATGCATAGTTCGGTGCTGGCCAAACAAAAAGTCCATCAGTTCTTGGTACGAACATTTAGCAGTCCAACGAAATGCAATCACTGTACATCGCTAATGGTAGGCCTAACACGTCAAGGAGTTGTATGCGAACTATGCGGTTTTGCATGCCATACGGTTTGTTGTCAGAAAGTTCCTACCGCCTGTCCGGTACCGTCGGATCAAACGAAACGACCGCTTGGAATTGATCCGACTCGTGGTATCGGTACGGCATACGAAGGTTACGTTAAAGTACCGAAAATGGGAGCGGTTAAACGCGGTTGGGTTCGTCAATTTGTCGTCGTTTGCGACTTTAAACTCTTCCTGTACGATATAACGGCCGATCGAAGCGCACTGCCTAGCGTTCATGTGTCGCAAGTTTTAGATATGAGAGATCCGGAATTTGCAGTGACCGGGGTACGAGAAAGCGATGTTATACATGCCGCTAAAAAGGATGTTCCTTGCATATTTAGGGTCAGTCTGTCTGTTGCATTGAAACACAATCATTTATCTAATGTTTTCTGAAATAAATTCACAGATAAAAACATCTTTAATTGACGGTGGACCATCGTCGCATACTCTGATGCTAGCTGATACCGAATCGGAAAAAACAAAATGGGTTGTAGCACTAAGCGAACTCCATCGAATATTGAAACGGAATAATTTACCGAACACTGCAATATTTCGTATCCGTGAGGTTCTGGACAGTTCATCGCTGACGGTAATCCGAAGCGCATTAAGCGGTCTGATTATTGATCCCGAAAGGATTTTAGTCGGTACTGAAGATGGTCTGTTTTGCTTAGATTTAGATCAGAGCGGTAAGAGCAAAACCCCAATCAACTTTCTACGACTCTCTCCATTATCAATTCCATTTCAGAAATAGCTCGGATCGGTGAAAGTAAAAAAATCATTCAACTTTGGCATATTGTTGAAGAACAAATTCTAGTCGTATTATGCGGAAAGCAACGTCACGTACGTTTATTACCGATACGGGCGCTCGAAGCGTCCGATGTCGAATGGATTAAAGTGGCCGAATCGAAAAATTGCATCACAGCCTGTACGGGAATAATACGTCGAAGTCCACAATTAATTTATTGTATTGTCATTGCGTTGAAACGACCGAATAATCAATCGCAAATAATTGTCTACGAAATCAATCGGAATCGTATACGACATCATAAAATGTGCGAATTTACCGTAGCATATCCGGTACAAAGTTTACAAGTATTAACCGATATGCGGCTGGCTGTTGGCCATCAAAGCGGTTTCACTGCGTACTTCTTGCAAGGAGAAGCACAGGCAATGTGTAAGTTGGTTTTTTGTAAAATGTAGACGTTATTTTTTTTCTATATAAATTTTTTTGTACAGCTCTAGTCCATCCTGAAAATCAATTATGCGCCTTTTTAAACTATTCCGGAGTCGATGCCTGTCGTGTTATTGAGATACATGGACAAGGCAGTGCCGGCTATGGCGAATATCTTTTAGTATTTCAAACGCTAGCCATTTATGTAGATTTACAAGGTCGGAAATCACGAGATCGAGAAATCATGTATCCAGCAGTACCAACACAAATAAGTACACGATTATTTAGTTTTGTTTTAGACAAACGATAGTAATTTTTTGGGGTTGTTTTTTTCTCAGCGTACTGCGACGGTCACCTCCTAGTCTTCTCCGAAACTCATCTAGACGTATTTAATACACAAACAGCGGAATGGGTACAATCCATCGGTCTGAAACGTTCTAGGCCACTTAGTAATCATGGAAATCTAGCCGTTACATTCGTTAACGATTCACCAATTATTATATACTTAGCTAATATGCATACAAGTAAATTAAAATTGTCCACGAAATCTGATCGAAACTAACAACTAATCTTTTTGCAGGAGAGCTACTTAATACACAATTTTATGAACGAGACGGTCGCATTAAACCGAAACGAAGATTTTCAATGCGAGAAGGCAATAGAACTATAAGAACGTAATGTCTACAGTTTTTTTCTCTGTCGGCTTAATCACTTAATTCTCTATTTACTACAGAACGGATCGACGATCAAAAATGATTTCAGCCCCAACTAATTTTAATCATATTTCACATATGGGTCCTGGCGACGGAATTAAAAATCAACGACTAGTCGACCTGCCAACAACAATCGAAACTGCCGATCAAACAAATCAACAGAGAGCATCAACAATACGACATGCACCGCCGCCACCTCGAGCTCCACCTCGACCAATTCTCCCGCCATATAATGGTGAGTTAAAAGTCGCTTAAGAAAAACGAACAATATTTTCTATTAACTGATTGGCATATTTTTTCGTAGGTGCAAAACGAGTTGCACCAACACGACCAAGAGAGCAGCCACCTTCATTGCCGCGTTCACCTAGTCCATTAGGAAGTATGTCTTCCCTGCATGACGTCTTAAAGGTAAGCTCACTGTAGACAACGTTATGTACGTTGAAAAAGTCTTATTTAATTTTTTTTGTAAACGCTTCAAGTGCAATGGTTCCATGTATTTTATGATCAAAACTGAAAAAAAAAACATTTTTTTTTACTTACACAAATTGTTTCATAAAATACACATTTTTACCGGATTGTTTTCCCGACGTTATTGTTTCTTTAATATATATTACAAAACAAACAAAAAAAAAACCAACATGCAATTTAATTTCACTGTAATTTTTTTCTATCTTTTTTTTTATTTGTTCCAAAGGTGGTTGATATGCAATCGGGGTCAAGGCATAGTGTTGCTAGCAACAATTCTAGTTCGGTTTCAAGTCCACCGTCGCCAAGTGGTGATCGCTTAAGCTCTAGCTATGATTCGTAATTATATTTTATTTATTATTAATTTATTTTTTAAATATTTTTTTTTATATATATATTTACACAAACATAGACATTTATGTTTCATTTCCATATTATGGTTTTGGTATTTTCAAACAACACAAAACATAGACACAAAAAAAAATAGAAAGTAATCTCATAGTTTTAGTCGATCTAAAAAAAAAAAAGATTTAAATTTTTATTTTTTTATATTTTATTTATGTAATATTTTGTAATCTTTATCCCTTGTGAATGTGTGGTAATGAGAAACGAAATTGCACGATATGAAATTAATAAAAATCGAATATTACGGAATATCCTAATTTTTATGCTAGTTTTAAATGTACAAATTATTTCTGAAGTAGCAATGAAGATCACGTTGAGAAGTAGACAGGCAAAACAAATTTACAATTCGGTAGCAAGCCTTTAGTTCGCATTTGGAATTGAAAATGGTTCATTCGTTGGCTATGTTTTAAAAAGGAGCAGATTATAAACGGTTCCTACGAAAATTGTATGAAAGCCTTTTTGTATTGAACTAGAAAGTGGTATTATGTTAGGTGGGTTTGTAACATTTAAAAAGGTGCATAAAGCACTAATATTGTCCCTGCATAGCCTCACGAGGCGGGATTAGATCGAGTGTGAGTCCAGCACCTTGGTCGCCGCCTGACTATCTGTTATAATGACGACAGATTTGTTTCGCATTACACAAGCGTTTAGCAGATTGCAAGCATGAACGATTCCCATCATCAAAGCCTGATGAAAAATACACTACAACAGTCCGGTATTCTGAATTTCCGTAGGTTAGGATAGGCCTGACTATGGCCGCGGACATTCAGTGAGCCATCCCTGCGGAACCCCCCACTTTTTTCCCGAACAGTTCTAGTTTAGTTTCCGGTCAAGGACAATACCTAACTACCTAACAATGTCTCTAAGCTGTAGGGTAATACCGCCCTGTTTAGGGAGTGCGAACTCTGGGATTTCGTTTCTATGCGTGAAGAGAACTAACTCTGTCTTTGAGGCATTATCGCACAGCACACAGGTGTTCGCCCACGCGCTCACTATTGTGAGTGCAGATCAGTGGTAGTGAGCTGGAACCTACCCGATATCAAAATTGCTAACATATGAGCCGTTGATTTTGAAAGTGGAATAAGTCCATTTCGTTTTTCAATCGACATGCTTAACGGTTTACGGTTTAACATGATTAAAGCTATTTATACCGTCTTTCAGAAAAATTTACTTGTATTTGTTAAAAGTGTGATGAAACAATTGCATCAATAGATTCTCAGAAAGTTGCTTCGTGCTGTATAGAATAATGTTACAATGTCACAAAAAATATTTTTTTCAAAATGGACTTATTCCACTTTCAAATACAACGGCTCATATATTCCAACTTGTAGTCTTCAATTCAAATTCTCGTTATCGCTAAAAGATTCAGTCTGCAATAAAACCAACAAGAACATTTAATTAATAAGTAAATAACTACCATTTGCCTTTATGTAGGCAACAAGAGACAAGACAGAACAGTATGTCGCATTTATGTGGCATTTCTACACGTCTTTTTTCAGTCTTAGATTGCATTAACTTTTCACAATATTGTAAATCTTTTATACGTTTTCACAGATGTTAGCCTTTTGGCCGAACAAAAACAAGCAGCAATTTTAAGTTTATGTCTTTTCTCAAAATATTTCAGGCTTTCTTTTCTAGCTATACATTTCTTTGATATTAAATGTAGTCGGTATTTAATTTACTCCAATTTGAAGGGCTGCGGAACAAATGTAAATTTTTCCTACAAGCTAAATCATGCTATTCTCTTTCTTAAATCATTCAGGCCGATTTAAAATGATTAAAGGTAAAATTACTCTTTTTTTTAAATTATCATAACTAAATGGTCTGCATTTATTATCGGATTCATCGTGAAGTCACAGTTCTCCTGCTGAGGTACTGCTAATGTTTTCAGTATCTCTTTGCCTTCCTTTCTCTGATGATATTTTTAGAAAAAAAAAACTTTCTCATTACTCACAAAAGTTCTTTCCGTTTTCAAATTCTTTTAATTGTTTTATTTTTCAGTTTATATCTATCACAACCTGCCCCTAATCTAACCCCAATCCCCCAACACAATTTCTTTCTTTAAATACACTTAACACAGTTCTTATACTTCTTTTTTGGTTTTCTTTGATAAAAAAAATATTTTATTTATATATTTTTTTCTTCTTTCATTTCTTTCTGATTATCTTTTAAACAATTTTTGTTTTTTCTTAAAATTAAATTCGTCACAACAATATCAAAAACATACAAACAATTCTAATCAACCGATAAAAAAAGGACGAAGTAAACCATTTAATTGTATGGAGCCAAGAAATGCAAATTTCATCGGAGGAGATACGTGAAACGGCGAAAAATTTATCGAAGATAAAAAGTTTTGATAGTATTAATAGTTGAGATACAATAACAACCTAACAAACTTTTGTGTTTTATTTGAAATTAATTGAAAACTATGAAATCAAAATTAAAATAAAATTAAAAAAAAAACTCGTTTGATATATTTCGTAACGGTTATCTTAAGTTTTATTTTTGTAATGTTTTGTAAGATAAAAACAAGAAATAAGAAATTTACATGTTCAATGTGTTATTAAACCGTTTTGTCTTGGTTTTGTATTGCGATAAAACAGAGTCAGTATGTTAATTTATTTACTGAGTATTAAATGCGTTCCCGCTAGACTTAACTTTTCTAGCAACAGTTTACATGTCTTGTTTGCAAGTTATTCAAAAAGGTTCCTCCTTTTTTTCGACGGTTGAAGATTTTCTCTACACGTTTATCTCGTCGACCATTTAACCCATACTGTACTGAGCTGTTGAATAATGAGCGGAAATATTCGTCTCAGTTTGCGGCAATCTTCCAGAATACCACACATTGCAAAAGTGATTTACATTGGAAAAAAAATTTCAGAAAATTTATTTAATTTTTAACCTGGCAAAAAGGTAATACAAAAAAATAAATGGTTGAAAATGTTCAGTTATATTTTTCAATGTAGCACCGTAGAATCTGAATATTCCTTCTTAGATCTATAGAGCCAATATTGGAAATGGATAGACGAAGATTGTCATTTAAAAGAGTTCTAAGTTTCTTCCACAATGAACTTGGTTTTCTTCGTAAGCTGTGGTCTGTTATTCCTTCAGACATAAGATTTTTTAACGGCTGGAGGCCGGTTTACATGGTGATTGCAAACAATTTTTACTGAGATTGTGAGGGAGCTCGCTTATCGAATTTTCAATGAAGTAGAAACCACTACTGCAAAAAATGTTGGTACAAACCTATTCACAGAAATATCGTCAATATTTTTTCCTGGATATAATATCTGTTCGTTTCACTCCTGATCAGTTTCTCATTAGAGATTTTCCTTCTTCTCACAATCCCAGTAAAAATTGTTGCTGAACAATATTTTCGTGCCACACTATCCTAAAAAATTCGATTCATAGCCCGTTTTTTTTGGAGGACAAACCTGAAACTAGGAAATTTTGCAATTACGGAACTAAGTTGCACTGAACTTTCATTTTCATAAATGCAGCTGCTTCCAAATTTAAATGCTCTACAGTCAGCGGAAGCATATTTCTTTCGTCGCGAAACTTGGTCGTTCTGGGTGCGTAGTTGACTGATAAGCCACTCTGACACATTTCGTATAGTATTAGTTTTTTCAAGGAACAATTTTTGTGATCACTTCTTATACAACAGCGACCACGATCTCCACGATCTCTCTTGATGAACTGTGACACAGTGCTACAGTACACCACTCTCAATCTCCGTTTCTCAACACCCAAAACCAACAATTTAAACAATAAATTACAAATAAAATACAACCACCAACTATAACGCCTTACATCCTGTCCAACACTTTACTTCTTCATACCTTTATTTTGTATAAAGCATTCATTCTTTATAGTTCTAATTTTAAAATCGCTCCCAAGCTTCGAAATAAAGTTATTAAACAAAATAACAGTAAGTTGGCCAAACATTGAGATTACTAATTTAGTTGTTAGTTGAAAAAAAAAACTTAACAAAGGAAATTAAACAACAGGCAACAATAAAAAAAATTCGTATAAGTGTAAACAGCATTATATTAGAAAATACAGTAAAAACACTTGATTTATTATAATAAAAAAAAAATTTATATTTAAACTTAACTATTCAAGTAAAACAACGTTTTTTTTTTGCTTTTCAAAGCAACCTACAAAATATTTATTACACTTATTTTTATACAAAACAAAAAGAAAGCATTACAATTAATTATATTATGAAATTGAATATTAAATGAAAATTATAATATAATTTTAAGTAAACGAAATTAAAATGCCTACATAATTTAATTATATTACACTAATAGACATTTTTTTTGTTTAAATCCATATTTCTATTTATATTTAATTGTATGTAAAACTGTTTTTTAAAATTTTGTTTTTATATTTTTTTTTTATAACTAAACAAAATTATTTCGTTAGTTTTATTTTAACAAATATAAAAATGATAATAAAATGAATAAAGAGATTTATATAAGATGTAAAAATTAAAAGAAAATGAAATTTGGTTTTTTAATAATTTAAGTTTGCGTGTTTTGTTTTTAGTTGCGATCGATCGATTAAAAGTTTTTTTTTAATTGGTTTGATATTAGTTCACGGTTTCATGCCATTTTTTTTAACTTATCAGATAACTTGTTAGTTTTCGATTTTTTTTTTTTGAAGCGCTGTAAAGTTTTTAATGCACGGAATGAAACAGTTCTGTTCAGCAACTGCAACAAATCAGTCTGGGAGTTAATATGATTAAATTTAGAATTCTTGTAGATTTTGGGAGTGTAAATTTGGCATGAACGAGGAAATTAGAAAAGTAATGAGACTGATTTTTTAAATCATAGAATTCATTGGTTTTTTTTTAAATATTTTAATGGTCTCTTTTAAAGTAGGTCCCTTCATTTGAGGGGGCAACGCAACTTCTGTATTGTTCGAAGTGCCGATTGGAATCCTGTTCTCTTTCTTCAGATTGTCTGTTGCGGATTTTTTGATTTTCTCACTGAAGTCCTTTGAGGATTGCTTTCAATTTCAGAAATGAAAAAACAAAGAAATCACAGGAACTCTAGTCAACCGATTATGATGGCTGGGCGAAGACTGGACTCAAGCCAAAGTTGAGTAACCTACAATGCGGTATGGCAAAGTGCATTGCTCTGTCGAAAGATCCAGCTGTTGGTAATGCTTGGTGGAACACGTGCTAACCTTTTCCTGCCACGTTCCAACACTTGTCTGTAAAATGAGTGTTCACACTTTGTCCTGGAGTGACAAACTCACTGTGTAGGATTCCTCTACTGGAAAAAAGTAAATGAGAGTGGTTTTAATTTTTAACTTGGTCATTCCACTTTACTAGGGCATACAATTTCGTATGGCGTCACAAAATCCATCACTAGAATTAAGTACTAATATCTGTCAGGTTTCCCAGAAATTCGTTGAGAATGGAGCTATGCCCTTTACAGCTCGGCCTAAACAGAGCACAGCTCGATAGCCTAACCGCTGTATTTGCCGCTACCTGTTTCACATACATATATATATCAACTGGCAATGGATGCATAAACATTTCCAACGCGGCAGTAGGTGTTGTGCGAATGGCTCCCCTGATAGCACAGGCAGTCCGTTGCACTCCTCCTAATTCCCTAAGATTATATTTTTATCTATGGCTTTCCATCACACCACTGCCTCTTCACTTTAACAGGTTGAAACTTTTGTTGGACATCGTTCTATAGTAGACCTTAAAGCCTTATGAGTGGGTTCCTCTCTTCTCCACATTGCCACTAGTTTCATTACTTTTCTAGCAGATCTCGTAGTTCAGGTCTCTTTCGATAATTTGTAAGTTCTGGTTAGGATAAGTCAACGCCCCAATTCAACAAACATTGTCGTTCGTTCTGCGGACGAAATAGGTTGAACTGTGCCCAAGACAACAAATGCATTTCATTTGTGAATATGAACTACTACCTCTAAAAATATATCCATTCGAAAAGAACACTACTTCGGCACTATGCAGTCAATTTCCAATGCAATTCTTCCACCAAATGCCAAGGATTCGATGAACCTAAGTTTGTTTAAAGAGGATGCCTGAGAATCTTTAAGTGCCCAGCAGTTTTTTCGACTTCGAATCAAAATCTATGTACCTCTGATATACGTACCTAGTACAATTAGTATGCTGCTTGCTTGGCCCAAGTGTGTCTGGGAGTGACCCCGATTGGACGTCCAACGCCCACTTTCTTTGGAGCATCTATGGAATAAAGAGTCATCTATGTTGTAAGAAACAATAAATATTTCAAAAAAAAGTTGAAGAGCTGATCTAATTTTTTTACGTTCTCCGTACTTCGAACTCCTCGAAATCTTACCAAGGCTTCCACTAAACCATCCGGCATTTTCCTCAAGAACCCTACTTTTAAGCATGTTTCCCAGAAACGGTCTTCAAGTGTTTTGAAGCCATGCAAAATTCACTGCCAATAACCAAGTCCTATTTCAACTTCTTACGGAACTGCAACTTTAATTTAATTATTTATTTTTTTATTATTTATTTCCACCATAGAATTAAACAATTATCAAATACGCGAATGAAATTGATTCAAAGCATCTTTTCAAATACATAGAACAATTTAGAAATCACAACTTTCAGGCAAACGATTAAAAGGGGGATTTTTCTTTAAAATTGTTTTTAACACAAAAAAAAAAACCGTAAACAAGTAAACAAAAATCCCCGAAAACAAACGAAATATCAAAAAAAATTCATAAAAAAAATATGACAATATGTAGAGAGAAACTAATTAAATAAAAAAAATGTTGAGCGATAATATTGTAGTTAATTATAAATAAAATATATATTAAAAATTATGAAATACAATAAACACAAAAAAACAATGACAGGATAATGATTCGTTCGAATCATTCAAAATTGATTACTATTAAAAAATAAATATGATTAAAAGGAGAAAGAAAGAAAGAAAGAAACAGTAAATAGGATTTAAGTGATCAGTAGCTTTTTATTAAAACCCAATTTATTATTAACAATTAATACGAACTATTCTTAATTAGATTAGACGATCATCTCGATGTGATTTTATGTTGTATTACCGGACTTTCATTTAATCTAGATAATTTTTTCACGGTGGAGATAAGAGAAACCGTTACAATGATAAAAGTTAATTTGATGTGTATTTTATTCTTGGTTTTATGGGGATTTTTTCCTTCTGTAAAATCAAGGAAGTTGCTTGTTTCGAACATGAAAATCATCAACTCATCATCTCATTGCTAATTCAAAATAAATCATCGCAAAGAAAATAATCCGGAGATGTTTTTTTGAAAATTTTGAAGGAGTTTGAAAATGGATTTCTATAATCGTTTTAATTTTATTTGACCACCATGATTAGTTTCTACTGTACAGCTTCTGCGTTATCCCAATCTTGAATTTGAATTAGCTTTTTTTTAAATTTGATACTGTCCAGTTTACCAACAACGGTGCCTCGGTGGCTAAGCGTCTCGGCAGTCTACAAACACTAAGTTTTGATTACTAATTTTTGATTACCAAAAAATACATTTGAAGACGAAGTGGTATCTCTGTAAAGATCCGCTACTGCCCCAGAACGGGAACATATTAGATTTGAGAAATGTTCACCAACCCTTATTATGTGGTGGCCAAAATTTTGATCACTATTACGTGTTGGGACTCTTACCGCGTTTACATGGAGAATCCAAAGATCGAAACATGAAATGGTATTAAAATGAACGACATAACCGGTTTCGATTCGATCTCGTTTCGATCCGATCTGCGTTTACATGCGATTTCAGAGTATTGAATCCGGATTCAATCCTCAATGTAAACGTGGTATCTGATACCTAGACATAGATATAGCCGGAGGAGGTATGCTTCAAAAGGCTACTTACAAAAATTAGCACTAAACCGGATGTTGCGTTGTTCCTTCGTAAATGAGGGCATGTTGCGAATCTATAGGGAAGAAGAAAAAGACATCATGCCTTTGAACCTTATCGGATTTTGTTAGCGAAGGTCCTTTCGCTAGAAAATGTTTTCACCTGTTTGGTATCTATGTCGATTGTGTTGTGCCAATTGGGCACGGGGTGTAGCCAAACACGCGGTTATTCCCAAGAGGATGGGATCCTAAAAGAGTGATGACCGATTTAGTAGCCTATTCTAAACAAAACTCGGTTCCGAATGGGACCAGGTGAGACCTTAAGAGAGTGGAGACCGATTTGGTAGCCTCATCATCGTCAATGGCGTGACAGCCCAAATCGTGCCAGGGCCTGCAGGATACAATTTCTACCACCTTGAGCTCCCCTTGAGCACCTTGAGGTCCTTTTCCTACCTGTGCTATACGTCCCCCTCCTCGAATCCATCATTATTCTCCCTTGTTACTCCTACTTCCCTGTTCCATCTTCAAAATTTTCAAAAAAATTTCAACCGGATTCCAATATCACCTCATAACTAGAATATATACGTAAAAAAAATATCTGCATTAAAATCGCAAAATTTACAAGACAAATAAACTCAAATACAAAACATATTAAATTTAATCTCCATTAAAATAAAACTTTTATGAAATCATTAAAAAAAATATATCAACAATAAACCAATAACATAACTAGCAGTTAAATGATGAGCATACAAATATACAAAACATGTTTTAGCTTTGTAAGTTTTATTATCAAAAAAAAAAACAGCAAACGAAATAGTGCACTATACAACGTAGTTAGCAGATTTTCTATCAAAAAAATGTATTTCTTTCCCTCCCATTCCTCTAGCTTCAAAAATCTGTACAGATAAACAACAATACCGAAATATTATTACATAAATAAAAAAAGAATACGAAAATTTTGTTACAACTGTTTAACAAAGAGAATTACAAACAAAATCCAGATTATAATAGAACACACAACATGCTAAATATAAAAGCAGTTAAAACGTTAAGGAAATGAAAAAAAAAAATAATGAGAAAATAAACAAGTCAATTTTTTAAGTATAATAGAATTAAGTATTAGAATTATTATTATTATTCTAGTTGATAATATTTTGCATAATTTTCTCGAATTTCATTTCTTCGTAGGATTGTTTTTTATAAATATCAAAGAAAATATAATTCTTAATTTCTGGATGGTCAAAAATATATTCGAATTATTTTATTAATTATGTGTAGAAAGTAAAATGTTATTGAATTGTTTTTTTGCTAACGAAAAAATTGCATCTTTTGAGAGAATGTTTCCTATGTAATTATAAATACCTAAATTATATATATAAAAAAAACAGAAGTAAAAGAAGAAATTAATGAAATAAAATTCAAATAATGAAAAATGTGATTTTTACTTGATCCTTAGACCCAAGTCAAAACAACCGGTTAGGTTAATAAGGAACCGTTGTAGCCTAGAATTAATTTTAGTTATTACCTATTTTGAATTTATTATTTATTTAGGTATTTCTAAGCTACTGTCTAAAAGAATAGACGTAGCTAGGTGGATTTTTTCATTATTGCTATCGACCTGAAGTTTTCAAAAGAAAATTGCTACCCCAAAACAAAAAAAAAAAAAATATGTCCGTCTGTACGCCGTACCCAAAACTGTTTGAAGGTGAGTGGCTCACAAACCCCTTGAGATATTAAGTTGAAATTTGTACGGTAGGTAGAATGGGTGAACCCCTACCAGTGGTATATTTTGGAGGGGTGAGGGATGAGAAGGAGCGTTTTAGATGAAACATTTTGGTTTCTAGATCTCAGCGGCCGCTTATACTAGGAGGCTGAAAGTTGGAACTTATATAGTACTATATTAGAGGACCCATTTGCAAAAAAGTTGTCGATAGGGGCTGAGGGGTGTGCGGTTGGGGGAGAACACAATGCGGCCAAGACACTTGAAAGCTGGGATTGCAACATTCTAAAATCCATATCTCCGGAACGGTTGATGTTAGATGGCTGAAACTTTGTAGTTGTCTTAAGGGATACTAGAAGATAAGAAAAGAGATACAATTTTTAAGGGTGTGGTGAATTACAATATCTGCCGACTCAATTGTGCCAGGAAGGTAAAGCTTAGTTCCTATACATAAAATTAGTCTGGGTGGCTTAGTGGCTAGAGCACTTGCCTTCGTTGCACCTGGTACCAGGTTCGAATAGAGATGGGCAAAGCATTTCCTTTCAGTGAAGTACCACCTTGATCAAAAATTTCCCGGAATAACCACCGTGTGGTTCGTTTTTATTGTTCCGATTTGAGTTCTGTTTTTTTTTTGTTAGGTTGGTACATCTGTTGTTGACATTCTCTCTAAATCTTAGCGTCATAGCTTGACATTTGCAAAAGTTACGTAGCCAAGAGTACATCTATCTCTGTGTGTGTTGGCGATTGTTTTACAATTTTAGAAATGGATTTAAATTTGCAACAACGAACTTTTATTAAATTTTGCGTAAAAAACGGATTTAATGCGTTTCAGCAGCCGAGAGGAAGTAATGGAAAAATCGACAACACACACAGAGATAAGTGTACTCTTGGCTACGTAACTTTTGCAAATGTCAAGCATTGACGCTTAGATTTAGAGGGAATGTCAACAGCAGATGTACCAACTTAACAAACAAAACAGAACTCAAATCGGAACAATAAAAGCGCCACAAGGTGGTTATTCCGGGAACTTTTTGATCAAGGTGGTACTTCACTCCGAGTCACTAACTTTAAGGGACTAGTTCAGTGAAATAGTTCCGTAACTCCTTGTTCCATCGTTCTTTCGTTTTTGTTCCTCCGTTTTCGTTCCTTAGCTTTCGTTCTTTCGTTTTCGTTCCTTAGTTTTCGCTCCTTAGTTTTCGTTCCTTCGTTTATGTTTCTTCGTTCGCTCGCGAACTAGTTCGTTCTTTAAGTTCATTCATAGTTCAAATTGGGGAGAAAAGATGATGACCAACAAAAAGATAAGGTCAGTCGATCTAGAAGATGATGAGCAAAAAAAAAGGTCGATATCGTTTTTTGTCACGTGTCCAATTGAACTGCAGTTCACCAAAAGTAGTGAATTACTTCACTCACTCACTTCAATGAAGTGTTCTTTTGCAACAGTTCACTCGTGAACGACCCATCTTTAGGTTCGAATCTGCTTGGCGACAAGTAATTTTCGAGAATGGGATTGGATGCCGGACTACCAGTTCACTCAGATGTAAATGAGTTAAAATCGTGGTAATAATCACGGACGAGCGTGTGGCTGACCACTTCACCTCCTAGTGTTCCGTTGGCCTGTAATAAAGTAACTCTAGCATTACTTCAAGGCCTAGGGCCCGATTTAGGCTGTTGCGCAATTGATTATTTTAGATTATTATTATATTAATAGAATTACCAGTGGAGTCTACTGAATGTACAATTTTTGAGGGGAAGGTGAAGTGCGGAAGGGGGCGCAGCCATTTTCCAAAAAAATAAATTTGTAAATCTCATGAACCGTATCAGATATGATATTGAAATTTTTACAGGAGTTAGGACCAGTAGAGCTTTAGCGACGAAAGAATTTTGATGTTAATGGTTAGCAACATACGGGGGGGGGTGCTTTTTCCCTTGTATCTCCACGGATTCTGAAAACTGACCCACCTTGTTAAACAATTTTCTTCCAATAAAACAAGGAATCACACCTGACAAAAATCCTGACCAAGTACCGGACACACTGTATACTGCGTGTTGGTTTTTACAGCCAGAATTTCCATAAGAACTTAAAATTTTGAAAATAAAAAAAAATTCTGAAAATTTTCAATTTCATTTATCGTAAAAAATTCAATCGCTGCTTCATCGTTTCAAAAAAATTAAAATTTTCAAACAAATTCACCACACTTCCTATGGCATCACTGAAATGTCTCCACTCTACACAGCGAAAATTGCACTTTTCGCTATTTCAAAAGTCTCGAGCACGATTGCTGCAAGCATTTGACATTTCGATAGTTCGGCGAATAGACGGAGTTTTATTCGTGAAAATCTTTAATAAGATTAATAAGAGTTCGGCACAATTTCTTAGCAATTAAAAAAAACTTCCATACACGGAAGTGCGAGTTTTTCTACCTAAAATTCACACGTGTTTGATCGAGGGCCGAGAAAATTCCTGAGCCGGCAGTGGAAATCCGCAGTAAATTATTGGTAATTTTTTTTTTCCTTTCAATTTTTTGCGTGCGATTACGAGGGGTCGTGCGAAGTCCGGTCCAGTAATCAGTGCTGTGGGCTGGCTATGGTAATTCATGACCTTCCCTTGGACCAGGCTTAACTTTCTCTTGAGTTTTGTCGCAAAGCGCTACGACCTCCATTCCAAGCTGCCGGCCGCTCACTCCAATGCAAAGAAAAAATTTCAAGGACTTTGTCGGTCCCGCTTACTTTTGAATTTCTTTTTTTAAACCGATTTGTTTTCTTTTCAGAATTGACGCGAAGAAGTTGCTAAAGAAATTCTTTTCGAAAGATCCAACGAACAGTTCAGCCAGCAGCAAGAATTTTAGTGTAATGTCATCTGTGTTTTTACGATTTAGTGTTGGATTAACCGCAGCGCGTAGGTCTGCCCGTGGTGTCGGCTTTCTGAAGGACAACGGCGTCTGGACCGCGTGCCCTTCTGCAGCCGCAGTCCAATTTAACGCCACCGGCCGAAGCTATGCGACCAATATAAAAACTCAAGATAGCACCAAGGTTAGTTGCACTTTGTAGCTACTCCCATTCCCCCTCGATTTTCCGTAACCAATCTTGCTTCAGATAACAAACAGAAAAGTCAATTATGATTAATCAGTCCAACGCGCCCAATTCCCAATAAATAGTTTGTGCCAAGATCTGAGCACGCAATAATATGCCAATGGTACGGTCACAGTTCGTTCTACGACGACGTCACAATCATCGCGAAAGAACAACAGCCCGATCAAAACAACTTGCTGCGTATAGTGAGAAGCGGCGCCAATGTTCGAGCGCGATTATCTCGCTACGAATAGAGCGACCAAAAATAAACCAGTCGCATGTTTAGCTCGAATCACATGGACATCAGGACGATAGTATTTTTATTTTTCGTGTTGTTCGTCTGTCGGTGGGATTGCGACGAGAACGCGATAATCAAAATGTAAACATTGCAATTTGGTCGGTTCGTTCGAGATGGAATTTACGCAGTTAGCGTGACTCGAGTACACTGCGGTTCGCTTCAATTATCGATTTATAATTACACGGAATGACTTGTAGCCGCCGTTCTAAGCTGCTTTGGAAACTCGGCAGTTATCTAAAGAATTATGTAACAAACAAAAAAAACTACGACTGCATTCCATAAGGCAGCGTCATTTAGAAAAATATTTTAGCTAGCGAAAATACACCAAAGGTCAACTGTGCAATTCTTTTACAGTAGGTGGATTGTTCTTTTGGATCTTGGGACGTTCACAAACAGAAAAAAAAACAACTCGAGGCGAGGCATGTGATCGAAAAGCTCGTGGAGGAAAAAATAGCATATACCAACAATGTGAGCATGAGGTTTTATTATGAAACCGATTTAAATTCCAAATTGGTAAGATACACTCAAGACAGCTGAAGAATGATAATAGACGTGACAGGCATGTGGATCCTATCGAATTCTTTTGAAGCCTGTTTCAATGGAACACTGAAAAATTGGCAGACAAGTGTTCAGCCTCCACCTGGAAAGAAAGAAAGGAACCGGCCAATAAGAGTTCTGATTTATTTGACGAAACACGATTGGTCGGTGCCCAATTAGTGATAGCGTTGCGAACACTTTGAACATTGCCAGTGGATGTAGGGACAGCAGAAACATTAGGTTTATCGGCGTCAATTACTTATACTTATGAGTCCTTAAACATGTCGAAGTTTGAACCAAATAAGCGAAATTTGCGGGAAGTGTTGTTTTTTTTGTTTTAATTCAAAGAAATCTGCGGCTGAGGTTTGCCAGATGATCAGAGAAACTTATGGCGAGTCTTCTGTTGGCGTATCAACGAGTCGCCAATGGTTTCATCGCTTCAAAATGGGTTTTTCCGATGTTGAAGACAAGTAGCGTTCAGGCCGGGAAAAAATTTCGAAGACGCAGAATTGGAGGCACTACTAGACGAAGATTCATGCCAAACATAATAAAATCTTCCGGATTCATTAGATGTGACACGACAAGCCATTGAACATCGTCTGAAAGCCTTGTTGTTGTTGTTTGGTGTGGGGAAGACACACTAAAAGGCGAGTCTTGAGCATTCAGGCCACCTGACCTATTATACTCGAATCCCCAGTCTCTACTCGAACTTTTTCGTCCTCCTCACGAATTTCAAAAGCTCAGGTAGTGAGCGAGAACGGAGTTCCTCCATCCTCATAACATCGACGCCGTATATATGCATTCTTGCAAAAGAGTAAGCTGTGGACACTTGAGAAGAAAATGTTCCGTCGTGTCGTCGCTCTCGTCACAAGCAGTGCACATGGGGGCACGTTAAATTTTAGGCGCTCTGCGGCCTGCAGTTTTGCTTGCGTAAATTTGAATCTAGCATAACGAAAAAAAAATCACTGAATCTTCATGAGTATAGCTAGAGAATGACGTACGGGAATTTAGAAATATTGAATTTTGTGCGGTTGGCGAGTATTTGAAGAATTTTTTTCAATTTTCAACCAAAAACAGGACAGTTATTTGCTAATAACTATTTTTTAAATCAACGTATCAAAAATTCCGTACGTCATTCTCTTAGGAATATTATTTTGAAGATATGGTAAAAAATTCAAATGAAAAGAATGAACATTGTTCGAGATAAGTTGCAGGCCGATTTCGAAAATCGTGTTTCGAGAAAAACGCGTTCAGGCCTTAAAAAAACAAAACCATTAACTGGAACTAACCCAGGAGTTACGTCTATTGATTCATTTTCTGAAGAATAATAAAGTGTATTTCCATATACTTATGTCATCATTTGAAATAAACGGGTTTCTAATGAAAAAATTGAGTTTTTGAGATACTCCTTTTACATGCTCCTACTATTATACTCCTAAATACTCTTTTTTTCGAGAGGCAAAAATTCCAGTATACTCCATTTTGTCGAAAATGAGTTGGTAGCATTATAACAAAACCAAAATAAGACCTGTGCTACTATATGCCCGCAAAACGCTGACTCTCACTCAAGCGTATGAAAAATTAATAGACGCTTTTGAACGACAAATTTTTCGAAGCATTTTGTGACCAGTAAGAGAAGCAACAACGGGCAGGTCATGTGGAGCGAACGGATGACGGAAGGATCTCCAAGCGCACACTGAAAGGTAGTGCTCAGGGCAAACGATCAATGGAAAAACCGCGGAAAATATACGAGGACTCAAATGACGCAGATTGCAGATCGCTTCTTGGATGCATAAGTTGAAAGACGCGGGCGCTGAACCGAAATGACTTCAGACAATGTATCCTGCAGGCCCTGGTCCGATTTGGGCTGTCGCGCCATTGTTGATAATGATGACACTGGCGATACTCGAACTTGATCTGTTGATAACTACTCTTCCCTATCCCAGCGAATAAAATTAAGCGAACTATCCTCTCCCACTAAAAGAATCTGTACTCGTATCCACAGTCTTATCAAGCACATAAATAATAAGATCCAAAAACAAATCGCTAAAAGCATGAGCTCTCGCTTGTATGACAACTTTACCGACTAAGCTCGAGAAATTAAAAGTGTTGTTCAGTGGTAGTGGTCTAGGTCTTGAAAACATTGCTTCGGCGATGTCGTGGGTTCAATTCCCAGTCAACACATAAATTATTATTATTTTAGTTTGCTATTGGCTTCGAAATATTAATATGAATAGTGAACAGTGCGGAAGACTTAATAGAGTCACTACTAAAGGATTTAACACTGAGCCGATGAGTTATGTTTAAATTCTTATCAGGTTCACTAACGCCACCACAGATTCAGACAGTAGTTGATTTGTTACAGGCAACATTGCTGTTCTGGTAAATCACATCACAGCCAAACAGCACTCAAAACTATTAACACCAACTAGTACACTGCCATACCCGGCCCTATTTCTGACCTCCCTATCCCTAAGTTGACTGAACTGTACACTACAGTGTATTAAAGGCTAACCTCCTAAGTCGGTATCCTTAAAAAAAGCTAATCGAATCTGTGATTGCTTTTCGGATTAACCTTTTTATTCTCGTCAAATAAAAACGAAATTTTTCAACATTTACAGCTGAAAAAATTCGATGCCGAAGATGAAAACGAAATAGTTGAAAAATTAAAAAATATATTCGCCGCAGAAGAGCGTTTCGGCGATGTTGTTCCAATTTACAAGAAAGCACTGCTCCACGGTAACAAAATTGCAATCAAAGATCCGATAAGCGAATACACGTACAGCCGCCTATACAATGCCGCAAAGAAGCTTTCAGCTCAAATTTCCAATTTATGTGGTAAGGATAAACTGCTTTTTATTGTTGTGTTACTCTCTTTTTTTAACTGTATTATTTTCAGGAAGTGCCTCAAGCTCGCGGGTTGCATTTCTCTGTCCGAACGACGCCTTGTATCCGTTAGTACAATGGGCTTGTTGGATTTCTGGTCAAATTGCAGTACCGCTCAGTACACGCCATCCAACCGAACTCCTAAAATATTTCATCAAAGATTGCGATGCTTCGCTCTTGATTACAACGCCGGAATACGAAGCCGTCATGAAACCGCTGTCGGAAAGTCTGCAAAAAGTCTTAATTGTTGTCGATCATTCGTTCATTCCAGAGTTAGATACTCAAACGTCGCTGTTGGATCCGAAAAGCGAAAATGTTATACAACTACGCGATCAGCTTGTTATCGAAGGTACGCTAAGTGGCGATTTTTATACGAAATCGAACGCAATGATATTGTACACTTCGGGCACGACCGGCAATCCAAAAGGTGTTGTTCTATCGCATAAGAACGTAAACGCTCAGGTTAATTGTTTGACCGATGCGTGGCAATTCAATGCAAAAGATTGTCTCCTGCACGTTCTTCCATTGAATCATGTTCACGGTTGTGTTAATGCACTCATGTGTCCGCTTAGTGTGGGCGGTAAATTAATCATGCACGATCATTTCGACAGTCATAATGTTTGGAGCGCTCTCCTAGGAATTAATACTCCGGCAAAAGATCGCGTTAACATGTTCATGGGTGTGCCGACCATTTACAATTTTCTAATCGACGAGTACGATAAGATTTTTGCGAAGAACTCGCGTATGGTCGAGTACATTCAAAATCATTGCGAAAAAAATATCCGATTAATGATTTCGGGTTCGGCACCGCTTCCGAAAACTGTGTTTGCCCGATGGTTTGATATATCCGGGCATAAGTTGCTCGAACGTTACGGAATGACAGAGATTGGTATGTCGCTCAGTAATCCGTATGTCGAAGATAAGGTCCGGCAGCGTACGCCCGGTACTGTTGGACTCCCGTTGCCAGGTGTTGAAATTCGAATAGCCGACGGCGATAATAAGACTTTGTTTACGTGCAAGGGCGAAAGTAACAAGGGATTCTGGTCGAAGACGGAACAACCTGTCTACGAGAAGACATCTGAGGCTCCAGGCGAGCCGATTGTTGGTGAATTACAAGTTCGCGGGCCGACCGTTTTCAAGGAGTACTTCAATCGACCGGAAGAATCGAAAAAAGACTTTGTCGACGACTTCTTTAAAACCGGCGACGTTGTTGCCTACGATAATGGAATACTGAAAATTTTAGGACGATCGAATGTCGATATTATTAAAAGTGGCGGCTTCAAAGTGTCCGCACTCGAAATCGAAACTCACATTCTCGAACATCCGAGCATACGAGATGTAGCTGTCGTTGGAATACCGGACATAACATGGGGCGAACGAATAGCCGCAATCGCTGTACTACGCGATAATTTCGAACTTGATCTCGAATCGCTTAAAGTATTCTGTTCGGATAGAGTGGGAAAATATGCTGTACCGTCCGTATTAAAAGTGATCGATGAAATGCCTCGTAATGCAATGGGAAAAATCAACAAAAGAGACATCATAAGACTGTACTTTAACGAAACGCCGGAACCGGATGCAAAAGGAACGGAAAACACGGAGGTAAAAGCGGCCGAGAAGAAACCGACAACGTAAAAATGAAATTGAATGCGTGGATCATCGAGAACGAGAAGTTTACTGTGTTTCTTTCTATTTAATTAATTTTTGTTGGTCGTTTATTTGATTTCTTTCTTTTTGTTTGTTTGTTCTTGTTTCTCTGTAAACGAATGGTAACGTGTGCGTGAATGAGATGAAGAGAAGAATATGTTTGGACTGATATTGCTTTGACTTTGCTAGAAAGTTACAGTTTCGATTACAGTGGCATTTCTTATTTTACTTCTTCCGTTTTCTTTTTTATACTTGAATAGTTTTGTTTGATTTGCTCTATTTCTTTTTTTTTTCTATAAAAAAAATACACAATCAAAATTTTACATTTACTTAATGTTTGTATAAAACCGAAATTTGAAACAAACTATCTGGCAAAAAATAATCGCATTACTTTAGTTTAATATTGTTGAAATACTTATTTAGGCGATTCGATGCCATCACATGTATTCGTTATTATTTCTTACTTGTTATAAACAATGCAAAAATCAAATGGCATTATGTAATGCAACCAAAGAGAATATCGTAAAATAATTTGAAATGAACTTGGGGGAGAAAAAAAGAATACGATTTGGAAAAAAATGAAAACAAACAGTAGAGTGTATAATAAAACCAAAACTGAATGGTATAATAACTGGAAGTTTTTGTTTTTTGTTTAATTTGAGTAAGTGGAATGTGCAGTCACTTATGGTTATTTATTGCTAAACGATAAAAGGGGATCGGTATGCAGTTACTTTTTCAGTTAGTGAGAATTTGAAAGCCGACGAAAATGAAGTACATAGCATGGAATGAAAAAAACTCCTAGAGATCTACGAGTGGACAGGTGAAATGACACGAAACCAAACTGTAAACAATTATTTGTTCTGGTGGAGAACATCAACAACCAAAGGCACTTAGAATGTGTGCTGCCCTTTAATTCGCTCCATTCCACAGGTGGTGTTCAAAAATAAATTGTTTTTTTTCCTAAATCCTATGATTGTATGCCACTATGTTAAATATTTGATAAAATTCGTTGCGGAAATGCCAGTCAGAAATTGTAATATTGAAGGAAAGTCGGGTTTTGCTTAACTTTTTGTAAAAAATTTAATTGAGAGAAAATGGGTTCATAACACCAATTTGTATTAAGTAGGGGGAATCCGGGAGACTTGACCACATGCGAGAGATGAACCACCTCAAATATCTCCTTTAATTTTCCCTTCAGGATGGGGAATTAAGGTTCACGCGATACGGAGCATCGGTTACTTGCATGTTACAGAAAAAGATGATAATCGGCAATTTGTTTCGGCCGTCAGTGAATCAAACGTAAATTTTTGTTCCAGAAGCAAAAAAAAAAATTGGTTTATATAATCGCCATTCTTTTATCTATCAAAGTTTGTACAGACATTCGATCTTAATTGCATCATAAATTATCGCAGTTTAAGGCAATCAAACTTTTATTATTCTATTGTTTATATTTTTTCGGGAAACTGCATCAAAGTCGAAAAAGTGTTGGGCGGGAGATTTGACCCACTCGGGGTCCTTGAACAACCAGGATAGACAAAAATTCTAAAAAAAAAGATAAAGAAGATCAGAGCTCAAAGAGTAAAGAAAACTTTGAAATTTTAGTTTCATTTTGCAAATATATATACTTGTGTGAATTGTTATTTTTCTTATTTGTTCACGAATTGTCCCCGAATGGTCAAATCTCCCGACAAGGTGGATCATATCTCACTGCTCTTGGGGAGACATAAGCCAAATCTGATTAAAAAAAAATTTTTGGGCCGAAATTTTGGGCTTCCGTTGGATAATTTATTGTAGAGGTAAAGAAAGAATGAAAATAGTAGTCAGGTAATATGGCTATTTGTAACACAAAAGTTGAATCGATAAATCGCGTACAGTATGAAGTTATGGGCCTTCAAATGTAACTTGGTTCAACTCTTCCGGACTCCCTCTATATCCAGTGCATAATTTTACACCGATTTTATGTGGCCATCCTTTCCTTTTAGGACTAATCAGCTCAGGAACTGATTCTATTGGGTCTGGGAAAAAAGCTTGTGGCGTTTTTTTTTTTAGTAAAATTCAACTGGTTTTCTTATAGTGTAAAAATAAATTTATTTAAACCAAATATGCTTCATTATTATCGACAATGCTTCGCCATTTTTCGGGTAGGGCCATGATGCCATTGGTGAAGAACTTCAGTGGTTTCTGGTTGAAAAACTGAATCGAGTGGTTTTCACAGTCTTCTTTTAAAAGCAGTTTCATTCCATTCAGAGAGGTCTGCAGAGATCGGAACAAGTGATAATCTGTGGGTGCTATGTCTGGACTATACGGTGACTGACAAAAACTTCCCAACCAAGCTCTCGCAATTTTTGACGGGTCATCAAAGAAGTGTATGGTCGCGGTCGGGCGTTGTCACGATAGAAGACAATGACCGCTATTCACAGTCGTCATAAAGTTGGCTTTAAGTTTAAGCTGACTTTAGTGTCGTATTATTAATAAGACACTAAAGGCAGCTTTAACTTAAAGCCAACTTTATGACGACTGTGAATAGCGGCCAATATATCATTTATATATATTTAATTCGGGCCGTTTGCTTTTAATTGCCTGGCGTAATCATTCTAGTTGATCACATTCGATTTGTGAATCAATTGTCTGATCAGTTGGAAGTAGCTCATTGTGAAGGATTCCCTTCCAATCCCACCATACACACAGCATCACCTTATTCCGCATGAATCCTAGCTTCGCAAAAGCTTACCATCCCTTATCCACGATCTTTGATACTTTCGCTTGTCGTACGTGATCCATTTTTCATCACCAGTCGTAACATGTTTCAGAAATTGTTCAATTTCATGGCGTTTCAGCAGTGCTCAGCGCATCGCAGATGTTTATTTGATCCATCGGGTTTTTCGCGATCAACTCATGAGGACCTTCTTTTTGTAGCCAGATTTGTTTAAATGGTTCAAAACAGTTTTGTGGCCAATGCCTAGCTCCATAGCAATATCGGCACTGCTGATATGCTTATCTTTCTGGGCTTTTCAAGAAATTTATCAGCTTTTTCAGTGATTGGACACGACCAGAGCGTGACTTATCTTTCACATCAAAATTACCAGAACAAACGAGCGAACCATTTCCGTGCAACAGATTTATAAGCGTGAACCAACTAAAAGTATCGATTTAAAAATTAAATAAAAAAAAAAACTTTTTGTATTTTCAACAAAAAAAAAACGTTTAATATTTTTCAAAATTTTTGTTTTATTTGAAAGTAGAATCCTTCCGGTTAATTATGGAAAATTATTTCATTCGAATGGCTGCCGCGGCTGGCCTTACAGTAGGCCATTCTGTCGGTCTAATTTCGAAGCACATGTATTTTGGATTGTTTGCGGCTCTATATCGGCCATGGCTGCTTCAATATTGACCTGTTTTTGGATTGTCCGCCTAGCACTTGTCCTTCACGATGTGTCAAATCGCAGCTCCTTGGCGGCCAATTGACATCGCCATTGCGACTGATAATGCGACCATCGAATTTTTCACACATTTTCTTGCAATTTCGGTCCAATTGTCTTCGTTTTGGAAATAAATTTTCAATATTTCCCAGCGTTGTTCAAGCGTAAATCGACTCATTTCGTTCAGCGGAAATATGATACTGAATTTATGTCAAAGTGAGAATGACATTAGTTTTGCCAGATGCAAAAAAAAAACCGGTAGTTTAAAAACACACCGATAGCTGGATCACGCTATATTTCATACTCTTTGCTTATTTCCTGAGACGCCCTGGCGTTACTGTCCATTCAGGTTAACTCCATGTTCCGTTCTTCTTTCTCAACCAGGCTTGGGGCCGGCTGTGGCGAGCTGGTACTTCGGTAGGAGCGAATTAAATAGTCATTTTGTGACCACCGAACGTTCCTCAATCTAAATACAGGCCAAAGTCGATAGCGAAAAGTCGTTACCGTTAAATCCAACCGCTTCCTGTTTCACGTGTTTTTTGTAAACTATAGTTGGACCCAAGGCTATAATCTGAAGTCCATTTAATATTTTAAGGGTAAATAGGACCGTGGGTGTAACCTACAGCCAGAACAGACTGAATGTTGTTTTTTTTTTTTTCGTTTTATTTCAAACTTTTTTATTCAAATTTTTCCACCATCGTCTCACACCACTTCCTACCGAAGACACCACACATTGTGCCTTTGTTGACAGTTAAATCAATTTCGCTTCTCGTAGTCGACTACAAAAATTTCCCATAATTTTAGTTCCCCTAGCCATCACATGGTGCACTCCCATCGAGTCATCCTGTCACCCCGCTTTCGGTGTTGTTGGAGACAGTCAGGTTCGCTCTTCGTGTAGCAGCAAAATTTTCCCCGAGCTCGCGCGACCCGAGTGCACACAAAATCGCCCAAAAGAAAAAAAAAACTCCGCGTGAAAACTTCGAAGTCGACGAGAAACTTCCGAGATCCGAGTGTTTTTTTTTAACCCGATTTTCTTCCGGTGCGGCTACAATTAAATCGAAATATCCGCGACATCTCGAACGGGCGACGTGAAAAAAAAAATCTCCTCTCGCCCGTGCTTCAACTGCAAAAAGAAAGAAAAAAAAAATCCGAAGAAAAAAAATCGATCCGATTCGTGTGGTCTCTGTGTGGTGTGTATATATTTTTTTTTTTCCTTAAATCATCGAAAAAGAAAAAGAATTCGTCCGAAACGGATTGAATTTAAAGCTCGACTGGGCGCGGGACGGGGGCACTGTCAACATCGCGACACCTAAAAATAAAATAATAAACGGGAAAATCCGTCGTGTGGAAAATACGGAAAAATTCGATTTAGTGCGGTATAAGCAGAAAATTCGGTTCGGGTGAGGATTTTGACAGCTGCCTGCGCTACCGTGACATTTGGATAAGAAGCGAAAAAAAAAATGTAGCAAAGGCAGAATAGCACCCCCGCCCCGCTTCTAGCCGACAGATTCGATGGAAATTCCCGTTCCCGTGCAAATTGTGTAGTTTTTAATTTTCAGTGTCGTCCGTCTCTTGCACAATTTCAAAGTCTTAAATCGAAGACACGACGGGGTGGAGTGAACAGGTCGAGTGTTGCGCTCGACGGTGCTCCGCTAGCAAGTGACAAGCGATCGCACCGGTGTGGTGACATTTTTTTTTTTTGCCCTGTCGCCTTTTCGGTTCCGATCGCGTCAATTGTGCAAAGTGAACTTTGGTGTTTTTTTCAGCAAATTTTTGTTGGTTTTTTTTTTTTTGCAATCAAAACAGTGGCCGTCGAAATCAGAAAATGTTGCAAAAAATTCCAAAATTTCCTCCATCCTGCTCGCAATTTCATTTTCCGTACGCATACAATCGCATCCTATCCTACAGCGCGCTCCCCGGAACGAAAAGTTTTCCAAGCTCCACACGTCAAGTCCCCAGGTTAGTGCAACTCCAGACAGCATTGCCAGACTCGAACACGTAGTGGATGTGTTTTTCGAAAAACTTTAAATTTTTTTTTATTTTAAATGAAAGATTAGGGCGCTTCCCATTTAATAGACGCTGCCACAATGGATTCATTATGATTTCGAGATGAGCTGTGTGATCTACGGTGTTTTTGTTAACGGGGAGTAAAAGCCTAAAGCCTGTGGTGACTTTAACCAACAAACATCTCCTCAGTCGTAAAGAATGATTCTCCCGGAACCACCGCTAGGAAGTTCGTCGAGAAGCTATCAGAATTATTGCCTCAAACCTCAATTATTATCTGTATATTTAACAGTCTCCTAAGCTGGAAGGCGTAGCGCTTAAAACAACGAAGTTCCGACTCACTTCGTCAGTCTGAAAGACTTGCCACTTGTAATCTAGGAGTAATTCTGAATCAGAAACTCCTATGGAACAAGCACCTAGAAAAAATATCAAAGAAAGCCACTACTGCCCTACTCTTGTGTAGACAAGTCGTACGCAAAACCTGGGGCTTGAAATCCAAAATAGCCTTATGGACCTACACTGCTGTTATAAGACCTATGATACCAAACGGAGCATCAGTATGGTGGCAAAGAACAAAACTAGTAAGCGCCAGAAACAAACTGGATAAGCTCCAAAGGTTAGCACGACAGGAGAACCTGTACCACGGCAGCTATAGAGGTTCTTTTAGATCTGACTCCGCTTCACATCTATGTCGAAACTCAGGCAAGATTAGCCGCGATGAGAAACCAATTAAACGACAACCCATCTAAAAGAAAAAGTCGACCTAATAATCTATCCAGAGTTAGCAGTAGCATTCAAATACTAGACTTGAATGTGGACTAATATAAAGAGATATCGTATCGAAATCAACTCCATAATTTGAGAAAACTGGGTAAGGGATCTACCGCAGTTCGGAACGGATAGCACTGTATAGTATACCGATGAATATAAGACGACTGAAAGCACCGGAGCTGCCATAAGCGGACCCGCGCCAGGATAACAAAATCCCTCGGTGAATGAATATTCCACTGCTTTCCAAACGGGCGTCCATGTTATATCCACGTACATAGAAATAAACCTCGAAAGGGGTTACTCAAATAAGGTCAAAGTCATTCTTACAGATAGTCAAGCAGTGATAAAAGCCTTGACCGCACCCACGGCAAACTCAAAACAGGTGTGGTAATGCCAAGAAAAATTATGTATCTAGCAACAGAGTCCTCTTGTAGTGGGTGCCCGGACATGAGGGCAACGAAATAGCAGACGAACTTGCAAGAGACGAAGCCTGGTCCGCCCTACTGGACCAGAACCGTTCTGTGGAATCTCAAGAATATGGGGGGGGGGGGGGAACACCAGATTAGGATCGATACTTCTAGCTTATTGAAGATGGCATACAGTTCTCTATTGTATCGTATTCTTCAGATCGAGTCTTCCCTCACAGGTCCGAGGATTCTTCTAATTACTTTTCTTTCAAAGGCGTCAACTAATTTTTCGGACTCCTGAGTCAATGTCCACGTTTCGCTGCCATAACATAGCACAGGTCTTATTATTGTTTTGTACAGTTTAAGCTTTGTTTTTCTGTGCACATTTTTTTTAATTATTGGGAGTATCAAATAATACGTCTTATTTGCCATCATTTATTCGTCTTTTAATTTCGATGGGTCCTCTTCCTCTTCCTCCGATATATTTGCCCCGAGTTATACTAAGTTTACGTTTTCTAGGTTGAATTGTTTTTCCTAGTTTGTATCATGATTTTGGATTGGTTTTCGTTAATACGTAGTCCAACTTCCCTTGCTACCGAGTCAGAGTTTACAAATATTTCTTTGGCATTCTCCATGGATCTTGCAAGTATTTTTATGTCGTCGACATATGCTACTAGTTGTGTGAATTTGAAGCACACAGTACGATACCGTCGTATGCCTGTTTGAAGTCAATACGTTTTATTTGCTAGCATGATCCGTCGATTGATTTCGTCCTTTGCTAGATTGACTTTAAGATATATGAAGTTGTCCGCACTCTTCAAATTATAATCCGCAATATTCTGTCTAATTCATGATCTTTTTTTTTTGTTTGCGTTCCCACTTTTATTTTGCTGTCGTTCATGAGGAATCCGACTTCTCTTGCGTCGGAGTCAAGATTGACGAATACCTGCTTAGCACTAGGGAAGGATCTTGCGAGGATGTTTATATCGTTAGCGTAAGCCACTAGTTGGGTGGATTTATCCCATATTTATCGTCTGGGGTTTTTCGGAAAACGTACTGTAGTGCCAAGGTGGAAAAGCATGGGGTTAGACCAACTTCCTGCTTAAAATAATCCAAGGAAGTTAAATCTGGCGAATAGAATGCGAGAAGAAGCAATTTGAAACTTAAGGGGAGCAATCCCTTTAGGCGCCCGAAAATGAGCCATTTTTCATGAATTTTTTTTATAGTGATAAAATAATCGCATCATTTTAAAATTTTGACATGATTTTATTAGAACTTTTAAGAGTTGACAAAAAAAAATTATTTTTTTGTTACAAAACAAAATGGCGGCGTTATAGGGTATTCCATTAGGCGTCTTTTGCGTGACATCGAAAACTGCTCCATTTGTCATATTTTTTCTATTGATCTTAAACTGAAAACTAAAATATTTTTGGAATAGTAAGAGATGAATAGGAAGGATATACCTAAAAAATTATAAAAAAAATATAAAACAAAAAAGATATGGGGCTTTGTAATCAAATGTTCATTTTTCGACTATTACTTTGATAGTTTTAACCCCAAAATAGTGGTTTATTTACGCGATATCCCCAAAATTTAAGGTCCGCTATATATGTAGACAGAAGGCTCCAAAAAAATCAGCCAAATCGAACCATAACTTTTTGAGCTACAATAGGAGCAGTTTTTGAAGATTCAGTTTCGAAATAATCGCGTTTAAAGTTTCAATACAAGAAAACTATAAGTTTTAGTGACTTACCGAATCAGCGATTCCAGACGCATATAAGAAACCTTCAATTTCTAAGTCACTCACACCGTCACTTGTATTTCTCTAGCATATATCTGTAAATTCATTACCGTGATATATCCTTTTTTACAACATTTTCGAGCTATAATAAATCGCGTTCCTTTAGGATAGTTTGGTATTTTAGTTTCGAAATTCAACCGCACAAGCCATACTTTCGAGCCAAACTGACTCTAAGTACACAACATTCGTTACGCTTTAAGGCCGGTTTACATGGTAACTGCAAACAATTCTCACTAAGAGTGTGAGGGAGAAAATAAAATCTCTAGTGAGAAACTGATCAGGAGTGAAACGAACAGATATTATATCAAGCAAAAATATTAACGATACTTGTGTGAATGTCATTTTTTGCAGTGGTTACTTTCTACTCCATTGAAAATTCAATAAGCTAGCTCCCTTACAATCTTAGTAAAAATTGTTTGCAGTCGTCATGTAAACCAGCCTTTATTCTTTCGAAATATGTGAAAAAAAAAAAATTCTAAAAATTTTAAAGCTGTACTGTGCTTCTGTTCGGTTCTGTTCTTGAGTAGTTTGGGCACCTTAATACAGGAATCACATCAATAGGAGTCAGTACAGAGAAGATTTCTGAGATTTGTGCTAAATGGTCTTCCATGGGTAGACCCCTTACGCCTTTCCACACATCCCCATTGGCCTATTTTTCAGTGGGAAGTGAGTACCCCTTTTTTTTAGGTTATTACATCTAGTATGGTGGGAACTTGTTAAAACCCCCCCCCCCCCCCCCCCCCTTCATAACATCCTGCGCACGGCCCTGCACAATACAATACATCATCTGCTGAGTGTGTTAACCAAAGAGATACTGGAGATCACAAGCAGCGGTTGAGTTGAAGGCGGACGTCGTCGCATTCACTTACACGCAAAACAATAACAAATTGACATAACGTACCTGTTCCGTCCCACTCACTCACACGCTAACAAACAACAATTTCATGCAACGACCATGTTTTATCTCAATTCTCATCGTGTTTTTGGCTTCAAAGCGCTTTATACAAAACCGGTGGCTTGTCGTCTCCATTAGCTCTTTGGTGCTAACTATCAATGTTCCGAGTTGATCCTTCAGAGGCTATGAACTTCTTCATATACCATACCATAACCGGTTACAAGGTTACAAACATATCGCGCATTTTAAACTCCAACTTTTAAAACATAGATTTTTTTCTCAATTCAGTTCAGATAAGAGCTTTATTTAAGAAATTTTATTTATATATTTATTATTATTATTTTATAGTTATCTGTTACTATTTATTTTATATTTCCTATTTTTATTTCCATTATTTATTATTATTGCAATTCTCTCCTTCTTTTTTAATATCTTGATTTTAATCACATTATCATGTGCAAAACAAAACGGTTTTAAACGAATTTATAATGATCAGATCTTTGATGAATGAATGAATAAAAAGAATAAATTTACATTAAGGGAAATATGTAACTATAAATTTGATCACTCTGATAAATAGAGTTTGGAAAAAAATGTCTGTCAACTTTACGTACATACAAGCTAAAAAAGCTAAACCTTCCTTTTTATGGTACACCAGTTCTGAAAAAGATCTTTTTTCTGCTACTTTGACACACTAATAAAATGTGAAGCACATTATTTGAATTGTTGTCAACATTAGAAATTAGATACTAGGAAGTATGAGAACCTCGACGAACGGCAATTGAGAAATAAAATTTCCAAATACGTTTTCCGGGTCATCGGCAATCAAACTGAAAAGTAAAGTGTATTTTTCTTCTCTAAAACTCGAATAGGAGCCACTAACTCGTTTCTTTGCGTAAAGTGATTAATTTTGGTTAGCTTGCGTTAGCTAGATCTGTACACCACCAAAAAATTTTGCAATCATTCAAAAATCCCTAATGGAAACAGCTCTGGCAACGTTCTACTCCACCCCCATCAAGCTCTATCCCCATGTATCCACGTTGTATGCGTGTATGTTCGATACGATTTTTTTTTCATCTTCATGTTGCTCCAAACTTTCCTTGATCCATCAAAAAAGCACTTTTTGGATGTCACCTAGCACGTCCGTCAGTGTGTGTTGGTGACCGCCAATCTCCGTTCGCATTAACTCGACTTTTTCGTAAAGAATTTTTTCCTTATTGGACCCCATAAAATCCATCATTACCGAAAAACCTACATCATCACCAACTAGCAGATTTCCCACAGTTTGAAAAAAAAAAACACTTTTCTTTTCCCCATAAAAATTTTCCTTGTCGAGATTGGTGCGTCGCGATGTCGTCGAAATTCGTGAAATTTGAATGAAAAGTGTCCGGGAGAAAAAGTGAAAATGTTCCTTGTCAAGTGTAACGATAGTGCGAAAAATTCTCGTATACATTTAAAAAAAATATATAGAAATTTGTGAACAAAAGTAATAAATACAACAACAACGGTAGCAGCAACACTAGTCGAAAAAAAAAACAAATAAATAAAATTGAAAAGAAGAAAAGAGAAAAGTTTTTCATCTTCGGGAAAATCCAACGTAGTCGTCGGACGTCGCTTTCTCTCTCTCCAACCGGGACACGGAACTTGCGGGGCGCAAACTCCCACCGTGCAAGGAGGAGAAAAACTTTTCTCATGTGTCGGCTGTCGGGAAAATTGTCGGGAAAATTATCGTTTCGTGTGCATTTGTGTGGAGGAAAATTCGGTGGTGTCGCTGTGTCGCGCGCGCTCTCTCACTAGATGTATTTTTCCTCCCGATTTTGTTTTTTTATTATTATTTTCTTTTTTTTTTTGCATTTTTCCATTTTTAGTGTCTCCACTGTACGCGAAAACCTCTGCGCGTGGTGAACCCCCATCCCTCCCCACTTCGGGCAATATTCTGTGTATTTTATAAATTACAATAAAATTACAATTTTAATTTAAGTATATTTTTATTCATTTTTTTTCCCGTTTCCGAATTTCGATTAATTGCAGGGAATAGAAAAAATTTTTAAGTAAAATCTTTCAGTTGAATTTTTCGGCGAGTTTTTTTTTTAAAAAGAAAAATATATAGATATATTTTTTTTAATTCAAATGACTTTGACTGAATATATTATTTAATTTTGTGTACAAAAATCTGACGACGCGCACACATTCTACACAGTTTTTATTTATGCAATATAAAAGAAAAAAATAAAATAATAAAATAAAATATAAGAAAATATCTAATCGCTTTACTAGAATTAATTGAATGTGTAGGGGAGAAGTTGAAGTGCTATAAATGAGTGTATAAATTAAATTATTTAAAATAAAATCTACAAAAATACGTTAACTTGTCGCACAAAATACAATCGAGGGAAATCTATTTAATACTGTCAACAAAATAGAAACAAAAAAGAAACACACGACCGTTTGCCTGCAGAAATCAACCACCTACTTCGTTTGAACTTGGCTGTTTGCTGCACTTTAATTGGATTATTTAGCAGATTTTCAATTGTACAGGTTAGTATCAATTTATTTCACAATCTAATTCTTATTTTATTTTACTACACAATTGTAATTTTGACCATTGTATAGTTCGGATAAACTGGGCTGTTTCCAGTAACTAGCTGAAACAAAATTTGAATCTTCAACTCAATTACTTAAGAAAGCGTTAGATCTTCCATATTTTAAAGAGTTTTAATAGTAAAATATATGGGAAACCGGAAACTGGGGTCTACCAATTGGAGACCGAGTTTACAAGGCTTCAAATACCGAATATCCTTGCCATTAAATTGCAGAGAAAAATTAGTTTCTTAGTTATTTTCCCTTTAATACTGGCGTGATCATCGTTTTATCTAAACATGTATGTTTTGATTTTGTGGGCTTTATAACGCGGTGTCTCTAGGACTAATCTGTAAAATTTCTAGATTTTCGACAAAGAATTAGTAGATCAGCAAGACCCAATGATATTCCCATTTTACCCCTGGGACTTTAAAATATAACTTTTCATGTCGTTGCATTTCAACCTTTGGTTAGTTGGTTGGTCGGTTTAAGTGGTAGCCCGTCTGTCGAAACAGGGTCCAATTAGCACATTAGTGCCGTTTTGATACCATAACTCGCTTAACCTGGTCGTTGAGGGCCGATGAAGTAGATAAAGAATCTTACAGAGACTTGGGACTGTAATGGTTTATCATCATATCCATCCGGAGCTGTTTAAAAAGATAATCCAATCTTATTTTTCAAGATCTCATCAAGGTTATCAATGAAAGGTTTGCCTAATGCACGAAGTCTGTCTCTAGCTAGGGCCGGACACTCTCAAAGAAGGTGGACAAAAGTTTCCCACTTATTTGCATCCCCATAGCTACTCCACTTGACGTTAAATGGAATGGAATACCCAGTCTAGACGCGTGGCCATTGACCTGTGGTGACCGCTGTGACTCTGGAGACGTCTACAAGGCTCCTGTTTAAGAGTTCGTCGGTTCTGGTCCGGCAGTAGGATGGCCATATCTTTCTATACATGACGCAGTTGATGAGTTCTC
Organism: Beris chalybata; assembly: GCA_949128065.1. Classification (NCBI taxonomy): domain Eukaryota; kingdom Metazoa; phylum Arthropoda; class Insecta; order Diptera; family Stratiomyidae; genus Beris; species Beris chalybata. The sequence continues at coordinate 8,253,493 of OX421897.1, forward strand.
TCCTTCTGGAGTTCGCGATTGTAAGAAAGTGCGATGATATTTGGGGCCTAACAGTTCCTAGTAGCACTCGAACTCGAGATTCCACGAGAGAGCCCTGACTTTTCGATCTTCAGTCTAAGCTTGAAAAGTGGAGTCCGTAATTTTGGTGGGTTTTTGAGATACAGTGAAACCTGTCAAGTTGGACACCTTCGTAAGTTGGACACTCGCGAAAAGTGGACAGTTCGATAAAACCCAATATATGTAGTTGCAAACGACTCCACCCTTATAAGTTGGCCACCTCTATAACTTGGACAAACTTTTTTGCACGGCAGGTGTCGAACTTACGCAGTTTTCACTGTACTAGGTCTGTTTTTTTTGTCGGGTTTAGTGTACACTGAGTACACTTTTTACACTAGCTCTCGAGCCAGTGCAGAAAAGTGTGAAAGGATATGACTGGGGTGGGGGGAACAAGCATACTGTTTGCGTTTGTGTCATTGATTTGACGTCAAATGTTATTTAGAAAATCTAGTGCAAAAAAGTGCTGAAATTTGCAAAAACAACAGACCTCATATCTTTTCCCATTTTTCAAATTTAATTTTTCGCCAAATTTGACTGTACTGACTATGATTTTAATGAACCTACTTAAGCTAGTATTACACTGTAGGCTACGCTGTCAAATATTTGACTATTTTCCTTTGCAAATGCTGTTAGATACAGTACAACCCGCTTATAAAGTGCACTTTTATAACGTACTATCGGTTATAAAGTACCTTTTTTCAATCCCCATGTACAAACATGCAAGGTCTTAATGTCGGTTATAACGTTCTACTTTTGTGGTCGCCTCAAGGTACGTTATAACCGGGTTGCACTGTAGTATAATCATAACATTTTTGTTTTCCGCATTATTTTATTTGCTCTACACAAAGTCCATTTGGCGGAAGAAATTTGACAAAACTTTTCGTCAAATATTCGACAGCATGGAAGACAGTGTAATACTAGTTTTACAAATATGTAAGCATCTAACGACATTTCTCCGTACTTTTAACCACTACTACTGAACCTCATTAAAATGCTCTAAAATTATACTAGTTTTAAAATGTTGCTCTTGATCGATTAGAAACTTTTGAAAATTGGTACCTACTTAAATTTCAAAAATTTCTTGGAGCTATTGTATGTATGCATACATCAGAGGAGGTGGTGTTATCTGACCTCTATTTTGGCTACTGATCATAAATAAAGTCCTAGTAACACTATATACAAGGAAAGGGTGATTGAGTGATCGCGAATGCTGACGACCTGGTATGTATCTGAAAGGTTACAGGAAAGAATACCGCGTAAGGTACGCACACGGGCTACTGGCTGCGGCCTGGGTGTAAATCCAAATAAAACTAAACTGATGCCCTTAACCGGGAAACTAAAATTTCGGAGTTAACCGCAACAGCTCCCCTTCAGCCCAAAGCACGAGTATTTAACCTTACCCTCGTTACAAAACTAAGCTGGAAAAACAATAAAGAATACCTGGCGGAGAAGGCCCATCCTTCAAAAATGCACTCAGTAGACTCCACTAGTAATTCTATATCTATACAGAAACTAAATTTTATTTTTCTGGCAAAATTGTGTCGATATTGTAATTCAAAGTTTTTCACCCCACATCTCACCACCTTAATTAAGACCCTTAACCCTTACATATTTTAACCCTTTTTTAAGCTACTAGTATCCCTTTACGACTTCAAAGTCTCAGCCATCTGACATCAACCGTTCAGGAGATATGGATTTTCGAATGTTTCAATCCCAGCTTTTAAGTGTTTTGGCAGTATTATTTCATCCCCCCCCCCACTGGCACACCCCACCACCCCTATCGACAATTTTCTTTGCAAATGGGCTTTCTACCATAGTACAACATAAGTTCCAACTTTCAGCCTTCTAGCATAAGCGGTTCCTGAGATCTAGAAACCAAAATTGGTCACCTACAACGTTCCCCCTTCTTTCCCCGGACAGCCCTACTAAAAACTAATTCAATATCTCGATAGACCTAAGAGATTTGATGAAATGCGTTTAAATGTCACGGCAAAACCATGTAGAAATTCCAAGATATGGCGCGACAGATGGACGTTTTTTGGAGGGTCTACAAGTCCATTTGAAGTTCGGTCAAACAGACGGACGTACAGACGGACGTACAGACGCTTGTGGCAGCCTTCTACTACGAACTAATACTAGACGAATTTCATCGATAAAAATTGTAACTCCATTAATTTATTGCTATGCCTTTCAGTTGTTTCGAAAACTTTGGATAAAAATTCAAAAAAATAAATCAATTTATTATCACTCCCAAGACGTGTTTGTATTTGAATAAATCGATTAGGTATCGATTGTAGTATTTGTTTTATGTTTGTAATTCTCTACAGAATCGAATACTCGTTAAATCGCTCTGTTGAACAATAAGCGACTTTTTAAAATTCCTCTCGGAAATTCTTGGTTTGTTTTTTTTTTGTTATGCCTCCACTTGAGAAATTCTGCAAAATGGGATGGTCCAAATCGCACAAGTGACAAAAATTAAATCACGTTGGCGAAGAAGAAGAGTGTGGTCTGTATTTGTGGACGCAGCGAATTAAATTATGATTTTTTTTTTTATTGACATATAAGAATATATCACGTATGACAGACAACTGTCTTTCTTGGCGTGCTGCAATGAATACCAAGAAGTCATAATGATGTACACAGAACAATGTTTTTGATATTGAAAATAAATGGGGCCCCCGTCCGAGGAACTTTACCCAGTTTTGGCGAGTTGATAAACTCGTAGTAGAGTCGACTCACGTTCAATTTAGCCAAAATGGTGCGTGGAAAATTTTCAATCGGCAATTTTCACTGCATGTGATGTGTGTACTTGTTTTCGGGGAAATTTGAAATAGCCGAAACGGAAAAATTCTTTCATCTAGGGACAAGGACAATCTTGATTAGAGGACAATTGCAGGGAATCGGTCATATCCCGTGGAGATTAAAGCAAAATTGAACCAACTCGTCCTTGCAATGAAAATTTAAAGGTTGACGTCGAGTGGGTTGACCACGCTAAAACATGGAATCTATTAGTGAAGTCAGAAGCCACAATTGCTTCCTAAAAGTTTAGGCTTGTTGCTGGGATCCTTTGGTAGTCTATGGGTGGGTACGCACACATAGCTACAAGTTCCGAAACATGTTGTAGGCTGAAGTCTCACCTAGGTCAAAGCCATTTCAACTGTGTCATAAAAATATACTGCGTGGGTTTTTTCGCAGGAACTGAAGGCTGACCTTTACCTTGCAAAAAAGGCTTCATTCATTCCTTCGATTTTCCGCTAAAAGGAGAAAAAAACGGATTAAATTCAGTGAAAATGTTGCAACTGTGAGTTCGATGAAAAGAAAATGCCCAACTGCCTTCACATGAAAACGTGGCCGTCAATTAACATGTTGAAAAGTTTATGTTGCGGTTTTTTTTTAAAGCATCTCAAAGTGCACATGATTTTTCGAAGTAGACAATTTAAATGAGAAATGATCGATTTGATTAATATTGAAATCTGATTGAAGCTGCTTCATTCGGTTTGTGACTTGTTGACGAATTCAACTTATCGACTAACTGATTGATTACGTGTGGGTGGTGTACAATTAATTCGTTGTCAATCATTTGGATGAGTAAAATTGAAATGATACGAAGTAAAGCCCGGTTTAAACAGATCAACAAGTTGTTTCGAAGATTTTAGTAGATTTTTTGCGGTACAAAAAGGTTCTGAATTTCAGACCATTGGTCTTTAATTCAAATTAATTTAGGAAATATTCGTAGTAAAAGGGCATTATTACATTTAGTTGAAGACATTTTTTTTTCTTGGACTCTTCTGAGTTTCGAGTTACAAAGAATTCGAATTTGTATGGTAGCTACGCAAAGGGATATCCTTCAGTTTTATCTCTTTTTGTGCGTTTAACATCAATGTAATTTTGTACTTTAAAGGGGTTAGTGACTTGACGAGTTTTCATACAAATTCATGTACCTTTTTCTCAAGAACCGCTCGACCGATTTTAATCAAACCGTATACCGCGGCTTCGCTCGCTATGCTCACATTGTTCCATCGCCCCTGTTACTCCCGTTTATCCATTGGTCCTGTTTCTCCCGTTAATACATTTTCGAATACACTTTTTCAGCTCAAGAAACTGGAGACATTAAAGCCATTTTTCATTTTTCACTTTTTACTATTCATTTTTAATTTTTAAGTTTTAATTTTTCATTTTTCATGTTTCTCTTTTCATTTTTTAGTTTTCATTTATCATTTTTAATTTTTAATTTTTCACTTTCCATTTTTCATTTTTCACTTTTCATTTTTCTCCATCCCCATCCTCCATCCTCCATTCATCCTCCAATATCTATCCATCATCCTCCATACTTCATCCACTCAAATGTTGAAATAGCTCGCGAACCATTAATTTCTGTAATATATAATTATGTTTCATCGCCCCTGTTACTCACGTCACGTGTTTGCAGCCCCGGTAGTAAAATCGAAACACATAATTAACCAAAAAAAAAATCATATGTTTGGGGTCGGCTGGATTCGAACCTACGCTCCCAGATTTCTAGTCAGACGCCTTACCCGCTCGGCTACGACTGCAGTTGTAAACTTTTATTTTTATGTCAACTTAATCTGATTTAACTTACTAAAAAGCTCAAATGTTGAAATAACTCGCGAACCACTAATTTCGGAAATATATAATTATGTCCAGTACCTGCCCGTTAGTCTCGAGAATGTCCATGCAAAATTTGGGAAGGAACGGTTCACAGGTGTAGACTTTAATCGTAATCGACCAAAAAACTGACTTTATTTTATAGATTAGATTAAACGCAAATTTTTCTTAAAAAAACTGACTACCAAAGTTTGAAATACTGTAACTTATTTATTTTAGAAAAAAAAAATCCCTCCGATAGACTATAACTACTACATTCTTTTACAAAATTCTTTTTCATTTTTGCAAATTGAATTATTTTTAGTGAAGCTATGATGCCGACCAGCAGGCGCGATGGTTTTTATAAGTAGTCCGTTTATACCAGTTAAAAACAATGTTAATATTAAAAAACAAAATTTTTTACCTATAATAAGAAATGTGAACTCAACAATTAAATTCTTTTTTCACCACATAACCTCCATAATAATTTTTCAAATTTACTCGATTTTCAAGGCGTTCAGGGTTATATGAGCCCTTAAGGAGAATTCCTTGCCATCTGTTACCAGGCGGTTAGCCGTGTGATTTCTGTTCGTCAATTGCCACATAATTTTAGTTAAGCTACCATTAAGTGGTAACACCACTCCCACGTCCGTCATACACCTTACTCGCACACTCTACACCGGCTACTACTATGGACACGTTCACGAATAGTGTGATACTCTGCCAGTCATTGTAATTTTTACACTCGACTCATTACTGGAAGAGTTGCCTAAGTCACATTGAATTTTTTGATGCTTGGTTTTTTATTCAGTTTAACCACAATAACAATATCTTTGTGGTCCGAACTTATTGATTCACCATAATATCAGTATACATTACTTGACCATATAACAAAATAGAAATTGTTTCTTTTTGTGAGTAATGTTTCAAATTATTGAACAATTAAACGAGGTATAAGTTTAAGAGTCCGATGTCTCATTTCGCAGCATTGTTGGATAGGCAACTCATCCACTGAACCACTCAAATATGCTATGAACTTTATAGTGAATTCCATGATAGGTTGCAGTGGCGGCCAAAGGCCTCACATAGACCCACGAGGGTCCATAGTGATGATAAATCCATGATAAAAATCATCGGCAATTTCATTATCATTTTCATCATAGATAAGCTGAGGTACCTGATGAATTTTGTAATGGAAAAACTGATATAATTTAACGTACAAATTCATTAAATCTTGAAGAAAATTCATCAACGCGTTCATCAAAAGCAGTACTAGATACTTTCGGTAAAAGTTCCCCAGAAGGGTTGTACTGAACGAATTTTGATGGCTACGAAATTAGTTCGTACTGATTAAAAGAAACTCCTTTGTTTAAATTTTCTAAAGACTTGCTACCATAGCCTCCTTGAAATGACTCCAGAAGACATATTCTTCCATAAGCACACAATCTACATTCAAAGACGGCAATTCAAAGAAACATTTGCATTCATTGCAGTAATTCAATTCCGCGAATCATATCCGAATTAAATTATGCATCACTTTGTATCCACACATCATTTTTCTTTTCTTATAAAATATAACTCATAAAATACTGATTCGCCATCATGAAATCAACATTTGATAGACTTTATTAATAGCGCTCAGTTTTCTGTGATGATTAGTGTACACCTATTTGTCTTCTGATAAGGTTTTATAAAATAAAAAAAATTTCCTTCGCTGTCGTCGTTCAAAAAATGCTTCACCTAATCAGCATTTAACCGGGACAGATGAATGGCGCCCAACAAATTTCAAAAACTTTTCGATTGTCTTTAAACTAAACGAAGAACCATGTGTAAAAATTTAATTCCATCAGTAACTATTTTATACATTAGAAGTTTCTATTATAAGATATATTTCGAGTAGTTTAATAACCTTCTTATGCTCGCGAAAAATAGCACGAAATCATTTATTGACTTTTGATATGAATTATGTTTGAATGTGTATTATTGGATTTCAGGTGTTCTTTTTTTTTTTTTTTTTGATTGATAGATTGTTTTGGGAGCACACCCACTTCCTATTTTAAGTTGAAATATTATGTATCGAAGTCTAAAATCTAAATGAAATACTTGTATTTGAAAATCTTGTGTAAATATTAAACTTACTTTTGTAAAGGCAAAAAAAAATTGATGATAAAAATAATTTTATCATCGTCTATTTTTAGAGTGTCTAAATGCTAGAACTAATGTGAATATTTTCGACCTGATGAATTTCATACATTTTATGGTTTACGAAAGTGTGGTTTAATCCGGTGGAATTCCGACATACGCACAGCAGTTTTTTTTTATGAGTAATGTCAAAATCATCGGTTCAAATTGTTAATTTTGAAGAACATACATTCCGAATATAATTTTACAAATCGTTGATGATTGTGACAAGAACTCCTAACTGAATAAAATCAAAAGTTCGTGGGAGAAAAATTCAATAATGATTTAATTTAGTCCAATTAATAAAAATAATTTTTTTTTGGTTTTTTTAAGTTTTAGAAACCTTAAGTTTGCGACCTCGAAAATTATTCCACTTGTTGCGACATCTTTAAAAAAAAATGCGACCAGAGTTTTAACTTTAGAGCTAAAATAGGTTGGTTCAAATTTGAGGAGCGTGGAAATTTGGTTAAGGATGGATGACTGGAAAAAGGCAGTCTTATTTTATCTGAAGATTATTTATACTATTATAAGTTAAATCCAGCCCAAAAGTTTGTAACACAAGCTTCGGACGAAAAAAAATTATACATTATTTTTTTGTTTATTTCTGGCCAAAAACCTGAAATCCGTTTGACGTCCGTCCATCCGTCTGTCTGTCCGTTAGCACGATAACTGAAGAACGCCTTCTCCTAGGATCTTGAAATTTTCAATCTGAGTGTTTCGGGCAAAATTGTCCTACTCCTTTGAGTAGCTGCCAGACAAAATGTCATTTAGTATAGTTATGAAGAAAATCCTGTTAGTCCTTCGTGTAGCTGCCATACAAATATCCTGTCAAAATGTCTTCACTTAATTTACGAAGCTCACTATAACTCAAGTAATCTTTTAGCTACGAATTTGGAATTTTGTACAAACTAATTTTAAGTGAAAACGAAGTTCAAAGCTACTAGCACTAGTCAGAGAAATCCTTTTACTCCTTCTGGTATCTGCCATACAAAAAATCCTTAAGACACGTGCTTAAAAATATTGTCCGATAACTTTTGAACACGTCAAGCTACGAATTTGAAATTTTGTACACATTAATTTTTGAATGGTTCCAAGGAAAAGGATAAATATGTAGGAAATTGTGTGAGTCCTTCCTGCAAATTCCACGTCCAAGTCCTTCAAAAAGTAAATTTTTTTTGGTGGCTCAGCCAGTTTAAAATATAAAATTAAACGCAGAATTATGTCTTCTACGTTGGAGTAGCAATCAAAAGGGAGTCCTTAATAAAGGACATACAACATGCACACACGTAAATCTACATTATCCCCAACTACACTATAAATCGGAGTTCTATATTTCATCTAGAGTATCATACGATTGGCTTGCAGCCGGTCGTGGCTGCTGTATGTTTTAAATGGAGGTCGTTTTGCAGGTTTAGGATAAACGAATATAAACGTCTTAGTTCCGCCTATATATTATGTACAACGTACTCGCCCCCTTCCAGATTAGCCTGGCACCAAAGTTTTGACTAAATAACTTCTTATTCGGTTTTTGTAGCCAAGCCAAATTTCTTTTTAGGCGGATATCATGGCCATTCCCAGAACATGCGATTGATGAAATCCTTCGCGAATTGTTTAATGAACCTGTATAAATTAGGCTTGTGTAGTTCGTGAACGAACTAGTTCGGAAGATCGTTCCCATAAGTGATATGAACGAACTAGTTCGCAGTAAATTCCGCTCTTCCGCTTTTTAGGTCCTCATATTCACTACGAACTTGCACTCCGAACTCGAAAGGAACCTTTTTTAAGTAGTTCCTTCGTCAGTGAACTGCGAACTACAAGATCGAACTAGTTCATTCGCGATCACTAAGGTGAACTAGAATGCGCAAGCCTAATATAAGTCGACCGCTATTTTTGAAACCATATTTCTAAAAAGAATAAGGTTTAGATCAAATAGGATCGCATAAAATTTGTCCTTAGCGTCATTCCATTCAAAAATCGATCACAAGTGTGACCATACCATCGCCGATTTTTTTGTAACTCTGTGTACTTGAAGACTTAGTGAAAAAAGTGTAGGCGATTTTTGATGGGTTGGCCCTTTATAATTTATTAAAATATAGTGTTGGTTCTTTAATTTTTAAAACTGATGTGGAATCCATAGTTCATTTCAGCTGATTTTCGCTTGTAGACTATTTATTAGGTGTGTTTTTTGCCCATTTATTCAGAGCAGACTAGAATTGAAAATGCAGCTGTTTTTGCGATTCTTTTTTCTTTAGGTCAAAATAGGGCTGTGTGATGCTTCGATTAATCGAAACTGATTGGTATAACCATATGGACTCAATCGATGATTCTATGTTTCGATTTTTTGATAGTTTCAAACAGTCAAACAGTTTCAATAGTTCGATGGTCTGACCTTATATGACACCGTGCTAAACATAATTTTGAATTTAAATATAATTTTGAACTGCCTATCCATTTCGAACTAATTAGCTTGTTATTACCAGCTATTAAAGATAATTTAAATTAATAGTTTTGATGGTTAAATAATTCCATTGTTTCCGGTGACTTCGATGGTATCGATTAGATAACTTTGATTGCAATAATCGAAGTTGACAAGTATTCGCTGAATTCCGTCGTAGTTCGAGAGCAATTTTCTACCAACGTTTAGGCCTAGGCCAGAATATAGATTTAAACCTTGGCAACAGCTACTCTTATAAGGTCACTGGTGTAGCTATTTCGGATAAATGTAGCTTAACTACTATTTGTATCGATACGTGAAAAGGTCATGAAAAATCAGTAAACAGCAATGTTGTTGTTTTCATTGTAAATTTTCTTTTCTGCAGCATATCGTACTCCAATAAATAAAATTTTGGAAGAACTAGGTAAAACAATGTGCCAAAATCTAATCTAAATCAAAACTGCAAGAACAATTTCTTAAAATATTGCTTAATGTAATCTCAAAATGATAAAACTAAAACTAATCTAAGAAATTGGATTTAATTTTATTATTTTTTAATAACAAAGTATTGTGATCGACCTGAAATTTAAAAAAAAAAAAATCTACCCTCAAAATTTGTATTTTCACGTTTTAGGACTAAGTAGTAGATCCCAAAAAAAGCAAAAAAGAAAGTGTCCGTCTGTCCGCCGTGCGCCATATGCAAAACCATTTGTGGTGAAGGTGCGTTGCTCAGAAACTATTAGAGATATTACGTTGAAATTTGTATGGTACTTAGGTAGAATGTGTGAACCCCTACAAGTGCTGTATTTTGGAGTGGTCATGGTGAGGGGAGAGGAGGGGGAGATTTTACGAGGTTTTAGATGAAACATTTTGGTTTCTAGATCTCAGCGGCCGCTTATTCTAGGAGGCTGAAAGTTGGAACTTACATAGTACTATGTAAAAGGAACCCATTTGCAAAAAAATGTTTGATAGAGGCTGAGGGGTGTGGTAGGGGGGGAATTCAATGCGGCCAAGACACTTGAAAGCTGGGACTGCAACATTCTAAAATCCATATCTCCTGGATCTCAGGAACCGCTTATGCCAGGAGGCTGAAAGTTGGAACTTTGTAGTACTATGATAGAGGACTCATTTACAAAAAACAATTGAAATTGGTAGAGAGGTATAAGAGGGGAAAAAAATCTATGTATATCTCCTGAACAATTGATGTTAAAAGGTTGAAATTTTATGGCTGTCTTTAGGAATACTTCAGGATTAGGACTAACATTTTAAAGGGGGGCTGTGGAGTGTGTGTGTGTGTAGGGGAATTACACCAGGAAGATAAAATTTGGTTTTTGTACAAGGAATCATAAGAGGAGTCTACTAAAAGTAAACTTTTTGAGTGAGAAGGTGAAGCACGAAAGTTGGGGAATAGAAATTTTTCAAAAAAGCAGTTTATCTTAAAAACCGTACTAGGTATGATGTTGAAAATTTTACAGGAGTTGGGGGGTCAGTAGATCTCTAGTAGGGAAAACATTGTTGGGGCTGTAGGTTTTGTGGGTGATAGTGGACGGGGATAGAACGGAAACCATTCCGATTTTTATTTCTCGAAAACGGTAATAAATAAAAAGCTTAGCAGGATTATTTAGAATCTCTATAAACTTGGGAAAATAAGATTTTTGATAGCGGTAATAAAATATGGGGTTGTTGTTGTTTGGTGTGGGGAGACACGCAGAAAAGCAGCGCATCTTGAGCATTCAGGTCACCATGGCCCATTATACTCGAATCCCTCCCAGTTTCTACCCGAACTTTTACGTTCTCCTCACGGGGTAATTTTTTATATTTCATGAACGGTTTATACTAGAAAGTTGGAAATTAGTACATATATGTATGTAGATGCGCTACTACAGTAATTCAGATTTTTTTTGGCATTCAGTGGTTGTGTAAAATATATATATGTTCACGACCTTCGTTGAAACGTTTAGACATATCGAGCTATTTTACTTTTGCGTGTTCTTTATATAGGTATAGGTTATAGGCACCTAGAAACATTTTTCCAGATTTTTCCATACCCATTTTTTCGAACTGGTTATGACCTTACTCTCTCTATAATTTGATTCCCAAAAACTTTTAGTGTGATTAAAGGGGAGATAACTGATAATTTTGCTTCTTTTGGGAAGAAGGGTTATTGAAAAGGGTTCGAAAAATACTCAAAAGTGCACCTTAAATTTGGAATAATTAGCCGAATGGGCTATGACCTCGATAATGTTATTTTGCACTAAAATATTTCGCCAAAAAATGAAAGGTTTATTGAGGGATTGACATTCCAAAGGTCATCTTGCCAGTATAATTTTAAGATGAAATAATAATCACTATACCAAAGAATCACCACCCTCATATATGCAAAAACTTCGAATTTCCTTAGAACCTATTAATTTCTCATTGTTGGTGATATGAATAAACTCTCGTATTGGTTCAATCTATTCTGCGTCCGTTTCGCCGCGTTATTTTTAAGTATTTTAGAAATTTTGTCGCTATTTTTGCCCTCCGACTCGATAAATACTTTCTTCACGCTCTGCACAATTTATATTTAGAAATTATTTTGTTTGTTGGGGTTTTGGGTTGGACAAATTTTTTTTTTCACTTAAATTTTCCTTTTCATAGAATAATTTTCGTTTTTTTATCCGTAGATGAAAGTCGTAGGTACTCGTTAAAATCGAAACGAAGACAGCGGGGCTTGTGTTATGCAAGAAAAGATTAATTTAATTTTATTTATTGTTTTCTTGAAAAGCTTAAGATGTGGGAAAGAGATCTTGGATCTTGTTGTCACTTGGAAAATTTTTTAGTTAAATGAAAACTGCTCGTCGTATTTTGGGGGCTCGTATTTCTTTGCACGCGCGCACAATGAAAACGATTTAGAAGACGAAAAACTAGCCGGCATCTTGCGAGTTTTGTTGAAAATTTTGCGTGTGCTATCGTGAGCGACTGCTACACAATTGTTGTTATTGTTAAGGAAGTCTGTTGTTAATTGCACTGAAAATGATTTGAGGAATTATGCGCTCATCAAGTGGTAGTGCCCCGATTGTCGTTTTGTTTACGAAGATGGATGCTTATTTTTGATTGCCTATTTTTAAAGCAATAATGAAAGATCTCATCATCGTATTGTTTATTTAACGCAAGGCTATCGTGTAAGTGGTATTTTCGGTGAAAGAAGTTGATACTTAGTGCGTCTGATGGGTTACCGTGGGAATTAGTTGAGAAGGGTCGCTGCTCTTATGTAGGCATGCAATCGGAAAACTAGTTATTATGTACTCTTCAGAATAACAAGTTTCAATTTTCTTGCATACGCCATCCCATGTGCGAAATGCCGGAGTCCAACCAGAGTTGCGTACACTGCTCAGAATTGGCATTGTCCGCCAAGACTTGTAGATCTAGACAAACAACGAGACCAGTATTGAGCCAAGAATTGGCTTATTATTGGTGTCTAATCTCTTTCGGCATTGGCTCGACTGTAGGCTCTGTATTGGGCACATCTTGACAAAAATATTTTTTGTTTCTCAAAATCAATTTTGATTCGGCTTTAACCCTATCACGAGAATGTTGCAGATTAGCCTAGTGGGTAGCGTATTTTCCCAATAGTTTATTTTATTTTAATGATAAGTATACATTAAGAATGTAATTAAATAAAGATACTCTGATCCCCCCCAAAAACATCCCCCCGATGAAATTTATATGTTAGAGTGCCCATTGAGGCCATTAAGAACGGTAGCAGCTTAGATATAGACTAATTTTAGCTTTTGGATTAAGATAGAGAACCTGTTAGCATTAAGAACTTACGACAAATAAAGCACTTTTTTAAAACTTAAAACCTAGTGGGTAGCGTAGCGGACTTATGTGTGACAGGACCATGGTTCGAATCCGAGAGTGTCAAGGCTTGAGTAAAATCAATTCGCAGTTAAAAAAAAAACCTAATAATACTTTATAGGAAAACAAATCGTAGCTAGAAAAAAAAATTAAATAAAAAATTTTGAAAAAAATTCTAAAAAAAATTTAAAAAAAAATTTTAAAAAAAAAATTTAAAAATTTTTTTTTTTTAAAAAAATGTGGATTTAAAAACTGACACCGCAGTGTCGGGCCAGAGTTTCACCAGGAGTAGGACCGGTGTGATCAAATCGACTTTCGCTCGGCAATGATTGTCTAGGGCACATACTACTGTGCGCAAAAAATAGAAAGACTTTTTAATTTCAATTTCGCGCGGAAACCCATTCGTCGATATTTTTTTCTTCTAGGTTGGTATGACTGTCAGTGACATCTGTGCCAAATATCACATCAAAATAATCATTAGTTTTTAGCAAACGCTTGTCTTTCTGAAGTACAAAAAGTGCATTCGGCGATTTTTACAATGAGTGAAATTATTTAACAAAGAAGTTCCATTAAATTTTGTGTGCGGATTCAAATTTCTGGTGTCGAAACGTTCAGAATGTTGCAAAAGGCCTTCGGTGATAAGTGAGCAAATGTTTTTGATTGGTAAAACTGTTCAAAGAGGGTCGAGAACGCGCTGACGACGAACCACGTCCAGGACGGCCATCTACATCAACTGATGATCAACACGTCAATAAAATCAAGGAATTGGTGCTTGAGAATCGACGACTAACAGTTAGAGACCTTACTGGCATCGTTGGAATATCGGATGGATCAGTGAAAACCATTTTAAGCGAAACAACTCTTGGTTTTTGCACCACGATAATGCACCGTCGCATACTGCATTGATTCTTCGTGATTTTTTCGTCAAAAATTCAACCAATATCGTTCCACAACCACCGTATTCGCCTGATTTAGCTCCATGTGACTTCTGGCTGTTCAGTTGATTCCGCACACAAAATTTAATGGAATAATTGAATAATTTCACTCATTGTAAGAGTGAAGGACTCGAATACTTCGAGAAGCTTTAACCATCACTAGCTTGTACTGCACATCCCCTTTGAACAGTAGATAGCGAGCTCTGAAAAAACGTCCTAGAATGGTTAGAAAATTGTGTTGTCTATCACGACTGACCCAGCTACTCCTTTTGGCTCCTTCGAATCTTCTCCCGTAACTATAAAATATCCTGGCTAAACAAAACTTTTAGATTCAATGGAGAAGACATCCAACCATTTCGAAATCCTTGAAAAAAAACCCTTTATGGGAAGAATATCCTGGAGAAACGTTGGACCAAACAATAAAACTGTTACCTTTTGCATCGAACTTACTTATGAAGTGGGGAGCCAACTTACCATTGATAGGCCCGGAACCATTCTGTGGAGTAGGTAAGGGCATTATTGGAACTCCCTTTCAGGAGTTAGACAGTCAAAGAAATTCCTAACCTTCTCGAGTAGGAGAGCTTCGGAACTCCTATCCTTAATTAGGTATAACGCACGTGTTATAATGGGATATTTTTTAGGACACTATTTCCTTAATTATCACCTTAAGATCATCGGTAAGGTATCACTAGATACTTGTCGATTCTGTGATATCACATCTGAAACCACGTCACGTATTCTGTGTGATTGTAATGCAGTGATCAAGAATGCAGATTTTCGGTGGATTTACCCTCACCTATGAAGACCTGTCGAAGACTCCCCTGAGTAAAATTATTTCCTTTCTCAAGGAAATAAATATGGCCTAAGGAGTAGTTTAGAACCAGGAACAAAAGACCTCTCAGGTCGTGGTTCGAGAAGCAGTGAGGCTTCTATAGGCTCTACTGAACTTAAAAATAATAATAATACTTATGTAACCACCCACGTAGGCAAGATTGTCATTTGCGAAGGTGGGCTAAAGCTGAGGACCAAACCCGTTAGAGTGATATCAAAAAGAACGCTATTTTGACCAAAAAGCATAAGAGCTGATTTTAACCAGTGGCGTGCATGTCTCATAGGCGGATTCAGACATATTAAGATTTTTGTTTCATTAATTGAGAATGGATTTTCTTTATTCTACAGAATCCTGTGGGAAAGGATCCTAATTTATAATTTCATATCATGACCTATTCGTAAATTCCAGAGAAAAAAGCTCGAAACTCGCCGGCTAAACGCTAAAATGAAAGCTTTCTGGTGTTCTATTGTTAAATTAGCGAGAGGAGTGTTATGTGGTGAGACTGGTGATATTCTCGCCATAGCCGCCTTATGAAAGATGTTTACTTTGGGGGGCTACCAGCGTGAATGTTTTCTTGGCGAGTTTGTAGGTTTTACATTTATTATTTTTTTTCCTTCTTACTTTTTTACTTGTTAATATATTTTTCCCCAATAAGAATGTTCCGCAGAGTCGTATGATAAAAATAGCAACATTAAAGTGGGTGTAGTAGGGCGCGCGATTTGAAAAGAGTATTTTAATCGAGACGGGGCTCCCCCAAAAAGCTTCCGAACGAGAAACTGTGCGCGCTATACGATGGCATGCCGACATGTCATCATCACAATTTCTGAATATGAGTAGGTATGTTTCCGCGCTGTTTCTTCCACCGTAGTCCCCCCGTACTTCGCACAGGAGCTTCATCATGTGTAGTTTGTATGGGAAATGTTGGCAAAATTCTATTTTTAATGAGTTTTTGAACGGATTGTCATTTTGCCTGCGAATTATCGGCTCTATAAAGCCAGCCCCAACTGTGTATTTTGTTGTTGCTTTGACTTGTGCCTAGACCTTGTAGGCGCGTGCGAAAACCTTTTCTAGTCCAATATTTTGCGCGAATGACAGATGATTCGGACAGTTTCGGAATCGTGTCAAAGACAAATAGTGTGACAAATTTAATGGGAGTATATTTTCGCTGGCAAATTTAAAGACGTTTTTCATTTAGTGTTTCAACGTGTTGATTGATGCGTTGATGAGTTGAGTACAACGATGCAGTGTTGGGGCGGACCACAAACCCGACGTCATCGGGTCCTATGGACAATCAGTGGGTATCTGTGTATGTACATAATTTGAAATAGGATTGCTTGTTCCAATCAATAAATCAAACGAGTTCTACAATTTTATCAGAAGCGGATATCAAGTAACTCCACTTGAATTTTGTATTAATTTTGAATTAATTGTGACTTTCCACCTACTTTGTGACTTGTGACTCTGGTCCTGAATAGGCCTGATAGTTGAAAATTGTCAACTAAGGGAAACACTTCGATACAATTTCAAGTAACCCTTGCACAACCACGCCACTGAATCGATAATGCCTTCAGTGTAAACAGAACGTAAAGGAATACAGATGGAGTAAATTACCTTCACCGTAGGTACTTTTTTGAACTATCCGCAGGTACCTTTTTGAAGTATTCTCGAAAAGCGAAACCAAGAAACTCCAGAACCGGACAAAGTGAAGTTATTTTGAACTCCAAGGGAAATATTGCAACGAAAAACAGTCAACAACTTAGCAGAGTAGATAAACCACAGGAAGAAAATTTTGCTAAAACCTGAAAAAGCACTTTACATGCTTTTTTAGTGCGACAAATAAGTTGCAAGACTCGAACCATATCTGAGTAAAGGGGCTTGTACACGAGCAATTAATTGCCCGGCGACTATTGCCAAAACTGGTGGAGCAATTCATGGAGCAATACCGGTCAATATCATGCTAGTTGCGGCAATATTTCGGCAATTTGGCAACGTTTTGACAGATTGCTGGTATTGCTCGCCCTATGGTTGCTGTATTTCCATTATTTAGATTGGAAAATTCCGAGCAATTGTCATCGTTCGATGATTTAGTTGTCGAGTTTTTTTTTTAAGTTTTGGTTTTATTTGTCAAGTTTCGTGTGATTAGAATTCAAATATTTCAAGTTTTATTTTAAGTTTTGGATTTATTTTTCAAAAATCCTTTCGTGCTGTTCATATACTGAGTTGTCCGTGTATGATGTTATTGCCAAATTGCTGAGTATTTGCTCCATATCGCTGGTCACAGATGATCAACGAGTTGACAACCAATTGATTCATATCGTCAATTGCTGAATGTTGCTGGATGTTTTCGTAGCGTCAAAATTGTCTGGAATTGCTGCAAATTGAGCAATTTTAATCGCTCGTGTAAAAGCACCATAACTGGTAGGACCATCTATGTGTACAGACCTAAAAGCTGTGATACTCCTCTTCTCGGTAATACCAATTTTATTTAAATCGGTTGATAGATAGCAAAGTTATGACAGTTCTTCCAAAACAACTTTTTTTGTCGGTGTTGGAAATTCCATAAAAAATCAAAACATTGCTCATTACATTCTTCGATAGCAAAGGAATTGTTCACAAGAAATTCATTCCAACTGGCTAAACAATTACTGGCTTATTTTATCTCGAAGTTTTGAAGCGTGTGCTGGCCAGAATCTCTCGTATTCGACCCGAATATCGTGATTCAGTGAACACGATAATGCACCGAGTCATGCATCACTCATTGTTCTGTGTGTTGAATCATACGCCGAAATGTTTTTTAATGACATTTCGACCATCAAAACAGCTTCAACATGTGCACTAAAGGCAATTCAACAAATTGAGCTAGAACACGCATTGAATCACTGTTGAATCGCTGTAACAAGTGTATTGAAACTGGGAGAGAATATTTTGAATAAAAAAAAAATTAAAATATCAAGATTTTTTCCTTTAATGAGGTTTTCCATGGCCAGTCTCGAAACTTATTTGTCGCTCTGTGTATGTTGGACTATTATCGAAAGAGGAATTCAAAATTTGGGCCAAATCTTAGCAAAATCAAACTATTCTTTCGTTCAAGAGAAGAAGAAATTTAATTCTGTAAAAAATACTTTGTTTTTAATATAATAAAACTATAACGATTGCACGACATTCATTTTTAATGGTTACATACCGCACGAAATTCACATAATCACTAAATTATTAAAAGTTTGACGTACAATTTAGTGCATATGTTAATTGTTACATCGACTAGTTATTTGACGACAACATCGGTGCAATGTGGACAGCTAAGTGGTATAGTGACACGATTATTTGTGAACAAAATCATATCTTCCCTGTACAATACTCCTATCAATATTCCTATTCCGAGAATACAGGTCAGATCGAGAAGGTGGAACCGCTGATATGGTTTTTGCATCAATTTTTGGTATTGATAAATTTGGTATTGCCTAGAAGGTTCCTCTAAATCGCAGAGGTCATGAGTTCGAATTTCACTCATGACTCGGATCTGCATTAGACCCTGTACTATTTCTTTTTCCAAAATCCGTATCTTTTCACTATGCCCTGAAAATCTCCAACTATGTTGAAAAGAAGAAAAATCTTATATCGTTTTGAGGCTCCATTTGCGCTGTCACGCCATAGAAGGAGTTCAAATTAGAGATGGGTCGTTCATGAGTGAACTGTTCCAAAAGAGCAGTTCATTGAAGTGAGTTAGAGTGAACTAAATCACTCCTTTTGGTGAACTGTAGTTCGTTTCGCCACGTGATACAGCTTGAAAAGAACTAGTTCTTTCGTGAGTGAGGACCTTTTTTTTTTGTAGGTCTTCACATTCACTCCGAACAGTAGTTTTTTTTTTAGGTCCTCACACTGAATCGGAACTTGAAAAGAACTAGTTCCCTCGTGAGTGAGGACCTTTTTTTTAGGTCCTCACACTCAATCCGAACTTGACCTTTGCCGGGTAAGTGATCTTCAAAAGGAACTAGTTCACTGAACATTTCAGTGAGTGAGTTGGAATTCACTAACTCACTAAAAGGAACTGCTTTTCCCATCTCTAGTTCAAATGCTGAGGCTCTCGTAACCTGGTTACTTAAACCGATACTCAGGTGTATGATGACAAAATTAATCAAATTGCTGCAAATAGAAGGATAAGCCTTGAACCTGATCAACACTGCTGGAAAGAGGACCCAATCTTCTTGTTAAAAGAATTTTTTCAGATCCTCTATGACAGTGCAGTGCTCCTCCTGGTTACCATTTCTGACGGTTGCCCGTAGATTTGTCAACCACTGACTCTTCAATCGGCAACGCAGTGATGTTTTTTCAAATTCATTGTTTCCAACGAACGAAATGATTCATTTCACAATGGCCTAACACGCGTTGGTGTACAATTTTAAATCCATCAACAAATTGAAATACATATGCCTAGACTCGTCATGTGTGGAAATATTTATGTTAAGCATAGTTTGGTGCTGGAATATTTTAAGAAATTTTTGTTGTTTCTGTTTCGTCTTTCTTTGTATTTTTATCGATCTTATGCAAACAGTTTTAAGTACGATACGCTAAATGAAAATTTATTTTAGCACATTGTTTGAAGGCGGGGGAGTGAGAACCCTCCCGAGTTCGAGAAAGCAATGAATGAAAAAATTCGATTCGGAAAAAAACCGTACCTACGTTTTGTTAATTTATATCTGGTGTGTGTTCTTGCACCGAAACGTATCAATGAATCAAAGGAAATTGGAAGGAAAAAATCGAATTTTTGCTAATGTGTAAGACAGCTCTTAAGCGCTCACAAAATAGCCAATGCTCGATATTACTCGTGTAGAAATTACGTAAGGCTGTGTCTTATTAAATTCGTCGATTTAAATTTAGAATAAAGTCTCAAGTGAATGGAATTATTTTTGTAAAATATTGGGCATTAAAAGCGGATGTTATGGAATTTTAAGGAGGTTTTATGGAACAAGGTTCAATGAAATATCAATTTTCAGTGAAGATAAAGAAACTTTGTAATCTTATTGTAAAATTTCGCGAATAACAGACGCTGAACTAAAATGGAGAAATCACATGTTTAGTTTAGATATACGAGGTAATTTTTATTTGGCGAAATAGGCGAAATGAGCCTATTACTTGTCAGCACCAAATTTCAATACACAGTTTGCTACTACATCATTGTTCCCAAGGGCCGTTACGACCTTCAGTTAAAATTTAACCAGAACTTTGACTGTAAGATTCGTATGAACATCTGTCAGTTAAAGTTCCAGTTAGAACGTTACTGATCGTAGGAACAGGCCTTAGTTATTACATATCAAATTTGGCTGAACGTTTTTGCCGATTTTGAAATTTTTGGTGTGTTTAAAATATACGCTCCTAGTACGCCAACAATAATTCATTGAATTTAAATTTTCTAGTATGAACCGTTGAGGCGATAAGGATTTTAGAATGTTTCGATTTCAAGTGTTTTGACCACATTGTTTTGCCACACTGTCAATACACTCTGCCCATGTCGCCTATTTCCTGGAAAGGGTTATACTATAGTCATTCTATACAAATTGTATCTTTCCAAAATGTTTCATCTAAAACGTTCCTCACACCGCCACTCCCAAAATGTGACCACTTCAAAGGTTCGTCCCAATTTAGTCATTATCTTCTAAAGCCGGCTACATACTTTTCTTGCTTTTCTTGTTTTTCACATTTGCGAGTTTTTCGTCTTGTTTCACGAAACACATGAAACTCGCGAGAAAGTCACGAAAAAATCGTTTCGCACATTTTTTGTCTCTGACTTGTCAAGCAAACCCCTTTAATGTCGTAAAAAACCGCACCCAGTAGTGAAAAATCACGAATCGCGAAACGCGAACAATAAAACACTAGAAACCCACGAAAAACCTCTATACACTCTACGAGAAAGACGCGAAGTACATAGCCTTCAAATTGGGACGTCGTATATGCCGGGCAGACGGACTTTAAATTTTGATAAAATGTCCAACGTCCAGGACAGATGCGTAAGATCCTTTCTACCAAAAGATGGATCATCTGTTGTAACTGCTGAAGACACCGGTTTTACTGAACAGCACTTTTAATACACAAGGTAACAATACACGAAAAAAAAATTCTGCAGAATTGTGTACTATCAGTTGACTATTTTGGAAAAGATGCTGCATAATCCAGAGGAGTTTAACCGGACCAAAGAAACTTCTGATCCTCTGATATCTAGTACAAAAAAATTCAAATTCCTGCGAAAGTACCTTCTTTATTAAAAAAAATCGAATCAAATGTATTTTTAATTTTGGTAATAAATCGGTGTCTCCAGGCCATAGCGCAAGGAAATGCTAATAGCTACCAATATATGCATAATGCGTTTAAGCCAGTCATATATTAGGCCAATTATTTCCAATTCGTGAAATAATGAGCATCATATACCGGCATTTGATGTTTTTGACCAACAGATTCAAAGTTCAAAAATTGAAATATCGTGTTTTAATTAATGAAAACAAATTACGCTTATCTCAATTACCCACTCTACTCTAAAAACATCACATTTATAATAAATTAATAACTTTACAAATTTGATCCAGTCCTTCCTTTACGCAGTAAATTTTTAATTTTTGTCTCATATCCATATGCATACATAAGTGTTATGATAAAATATGGTAAATCTTGTTTGGGGCTGTTGAACTACTCGCATTCTACAGTAAAAGATTATTTGACAATAAATTTTACAGATACGTGCGCAGATGTATTTTAATGTTATTAAGTACGGAATCGTGCTCTATGTATTTGCATGATTGATTTACGTCTTAAATCCAGCAGATTCGTAATCTTTTCAATATAGTGTAGGTATAGTTTATAGAACGAAAGCGATCATAACAAATAATAACAATAAGAAATATGTTTGATTTGTTGTCTAGAACGCGAAATTTTAATGTCTAATTTTTTTGTTGTTGTAAGAAACGATTTTTCGAGTATGGAATGTGGGTATTGACAGTGGATGGAGTCAGGCTCAGAAATTGAGGAAAGGAAAGCAATTTTTCGGGATGAGTGTGCAAGGAAGGTGCGACGTCGATCACGTGAAACATGGAAACGATCAATCGACATGAGAATTTTCGCGAAAATGAGAATCAATCGCAGCAACATCTGAAATGAACCGACGGGGAAGGAAAGCGATATCAGCGACGTCCTAGAACCTAACATAGATATATCGCTGGATAAAATCATTGTTGAGTAGGTAATTTTATATCCAGTTTCAGAAAGATGTACAGACTATGTGGTAGACTATAGTAGGTCGTAAGAGACAAAAAGTCTTTTTGCCATTTCATATTGACTTAAATTGTAATGTTACAATAAAATACAGCAATTGCAGCAACACGACAATGTTTTCGTTACGTAAAATTTTTACAGTGGTAATCTAACCTAAAGGTGGTTTTACACGAACGATTAAAATTGCTCAATTCGCAGACATTCCAGACAATTTTGACGTCACGAAAACATACAGCAACATCACCAATTGATGATATGGATCACTTGGTGGTCAACTCCTTGCTCAGCATTGACTAATGATATGAAGCAATACTTAGCAATTTGACAATGAGATCATACACGAACAATTCAGTCTATGAACAACACGCATGTTGAGAAATAAATATAACACTTAAAATAAAACTTGGAAATATTTGAATTCTGTGCCATAAACTCACAAAAAAACTTGACAACTAAACCACCGAACGAGTATAATTGCTCGGAATCGATCTAAGCTAGTGGAAATACAGCAACTATAGGGCGAGCAATACCAGCAATCTGTGAAAACTTTGCCACATTGCCGAAATATTGCCGCACCTAGAACGATATTGCCCTGTATTGCTCGATTAATCGCTGCACTAGTTTTGGCCGAGCAATCAATTGCTTGAAAAATTGCTCGTGTAAGCGCATGTTAAGGGGTCGATGGCGTCAATAGTCTGAGCTGGGCGAAATTATATAATTTTTTGGGTGGACGTCCGGGACGCTATGTGACTATGTGGCTAACAACCCAAACAAATAACCAGGATGTCACGTAACAATGCGCATGCCAACCAAATTTTAAACGCTTCAACCTATAAAATTAATAAAGTTGCTCACAGAGAAATTACATTTTTTTTTAAACGCTTTAATTCTACAGATAAATTTATTCATATTTATACTAGCCGCGTACAGCGTCTACTCTCACGTTGTTCCATCGCCCCTGTTCCTGCCGTCTCTCCCGTTGAGCGGAGGCGCTACTCACGCCAATGCTAATTAAAAATTAAACTGTTTATAACGAATAAATTAAAATAAAATCGCACATGTTCGCGGTCGGGATTCGAACCTACGCTCTCAGAGGGAATCATCTGATTTCTAATCAGACGCCCTATCCGCTTGGCTACGACCGCCTTGTGTAAGCCTAAGCTTAGGTCAGGTTCAACTGGTTCAACATATTAATTTATTTATAACAAATATACGAAACAAATTTCGGGAATATACTTATGTTCTCGACCTGTCCGGTAGTCTTGAGAATGTACATGCAAAATTTGGGAGGGAACGGTTCACAGGTGTAGATTTCCATCCTACCCAACCAGTTAATACTTGCATTTTTGTATATTAGATTTATTGAGCGTAGTTAGCAACATGTATTCAAGTTCCAAGTTTCAACTTCTTAGCACGAGCCGCTGCTGAGATATGAATTATATTGGCTCAATTTTACAATTTCATGTGGCAGAAGAGCTCATCCTGGACAGTGTGCTCTGAATTAAGCGATAATGAAGCAATCCTAAATTTATGTAATTAAAATAATAAATTTTTTTATTATAAATTACATATTGCTGTGCAGAGCTACTGATTAAAATTGTTGTATTTTTCCTTTACATCTCCTTTGCCTAGGCCACTTTAAAAACGCTTTCATTTAGTTGTCTAAACGCCCTCCCCCCCTACTAAATGAGGACAAACGAGCGAACCTTGTTACTATCAACTTACGTAATCATATCTGTCTTGTAAAGTGATGG
The DNA here is from genome assembly GCA_949128065.1 of Beris chalybata. Lineage (NCBI taxonomy): Eukaryota > Metazoa > Arthropoda > Insecta > Diptera > Stratiomyidae > Beris > Beris chalybata. The sequence continues at coordinate 8,277,391 of OX421897.1, forward strand.
AAACTGTTATCAAACATATTATAAATGTTGTACAATCTCAGACGAATTAACTAGAATTTATTACACTGCGAAGCGAATGTAATTTGCTTCACTAAATATTTTAAGTATGGAATGAAGCTAACTAAAACGTGACCATAAAGTGTTCTGTATTTTAGGATATCGCCGGGTACTTTCCAGGACTACTCTCGGTGGTTCACTGTGCTGCAATCCAGCTCCACAAGCTTTTACGTAGCCAATAAATAATTTTCGTATAAATTGAGTGGAAGAATAAAAACGAGGGAAATTACATTCAGAAATCACAGCATCAACAAATAAAACGTATATAAAAATAGTATCATGTGTGTACAATGTACATACAAAGAAAGCTTCGCAATATTGACATGAGAACTTGAATTATGGATACCGTGTATTTGATAGAGAACAAAAAAAAAGAAAAAACGAAGGAATTCAATTGCATGCTGATGGTCTTTTTTTATTTTTCTTCCCTAGACTTATAAAAGAGTATTTTCGGTTTAAAGAGAAAAGATATGAAATGTATATTTAGTTTGACAACAACGTTATGGCATTGACAGAAATTTGTAATTCAAAAGCGATTGACAATGTGCGACCTTTCTTATGAAGTTCATTACTATTTATAGCTTTCCTGGGGGGCTTCGACCCGCAAAAGCAAATATTTTCTTCGATGTACAGACTTGTATTCAAAATATTGACGAAATATTTCTGGACAACAAGTCAGAAATAATGGGATAAGATCTCAAAATATCTACGATGAGGTATCATATTGTTCGTTTTTCAAATTGATTTTCTGCCCGATGTTCCTCAAGGGTCTGTTTTATCACTGACTTTTTCATTTTGACTCTTTCACCCCTGGGTCATCGAAGCTACGACAAAGATCAAGATCGACATCCAGTCGCCTAACCTGTTTTTCGATTGCGCAATGTCCTGTGAGTTTCCTACTCAGACTCAAAACAAACTTTCTTTTCCCGTGATCATATTCAGGATATAGAATTCTTGATATTGCGCATGTGGTTTGGTGTGACCATCTATTGCCTGCCCAGTCCAACTGCAAGCACTGTTTTGGGATCCGATGGGAATGGCCTTGCTGGTCTTCCACTAGCTTTGGCTAGAGCATATTCGTCAGCTACCTCATTCGAACTAATGGCTGGAACTAATAGTGATGTCTTTCGTTGCATTCACCTTTGCAATACACTGGTCTGTAGGACTTTTCCTGTGAGCATACCACGTGCATGTACCAAATATCATTTTCGAACCATCGTGGTTCTATTGTCTAGATATCGTTCGTCATTCCATTCGTCCCTGTGTGAGACGGCCTACAGAAATCTTTTTTTTTATAATATTGTTGCGAGCTAGGGGTTCGCCGGGATTTCAAGTAAAACAATTCGGTTAAAATAAAACAAAGTGATTATTTTAATTCGCACTTAATTCAATTTGCACAATAATTCGATTTGCACAATGATTCGCACTGTATGGCAGTACCGCCCGCTACATTACATTCGCTTAACTCGATCGCTCTCTACCGACGTCTAATCGACGTAACCAAAATTACAATGTCCCTCGCTGAGAGCTTCGCATGCTTTTACACCGTTTCGTGAATGTCGAGGGTGTACGTGAAGATTCGATCAGGTGAACTTTCTCGAACGCTTCAGATCGTTCGATTTTCGATCGGGTGAACTTTCTCGAACGCTTCAGATCGTTTGATTTTTGGTTGGTGTCTTCGTTTCGTTCCACTTTTAACGAAGCTCTGATTGGTTGAGTTTTTCCGCTAGGTGTCTGGTTGTTGTTCCCATGATTCATAACAGATCGAGTGTGCGGAGTTGCACGTAACAATATAGTCCGTCTCCCTATTGATATCACGGCCCAAGAACTCATTGAGAACAACTGGTTGCTGTGGGTCTGTGGATGACCACTATGAATGCTAAGCGCTGTACTTTTGTCAGCTTGTTTAGATACGAGCGCTTCCCAGCATACTATCCCGTCATAGGTTAAGACTGGTCTTATTAAGGAACTACTTATTTTGGCTGAAGTGGAGACCCCACCTGTATCCAAACATTTTGAGTGAGTGAAGTAACTCACTCCTTTTGGTGAACTGCAGTTCCATTGGACATGTAAAAAACTCAGTGGCGAAAAGGGGGAACGTTCAGTTCTGGAACTACTTAACAGAACTGTGCCGCTTTTTTTTTTTGTCCTCATGTTCAGTTCCGGAACTACTTCACGCAACTCTACTATTTAGGTCCTCAGTACATGTACGGACGGAACGAGAGAATGAACAGTTCCGGAAACTAGTTCAGTGAAGTCGTTCCGTAAAGTGATTGACTCGGAGTGAAGTACTTCACTGAAAGGAACTGCTTTGACCATCTGTAGTCCGCACCAAAAAAACTAATGTGAATCTACCATCTAACATGAAAAAACGACGATTGTTGTTTATACACATTAATAATTGATAATTTACCATTTAATCAACGCAAAAACTTGTAATGCTAATGATCTCTAATTCTTCTCCTTGCAGATTAAGAACTTAGAAGCGGACGACTAGAAGAGGACAAAATTGTGGCAATGTATAACTACAGTTAACAAGTTTCGGATAATTCAGAGGGACCGGATAGCCGGGGAAGTACTTAAATTTAGCTAAAAGGCAACTTCATTCCGACCGAACATAAACTAAACGCACAGATCAAAAAAACAAGAAATCGCTGTCTCCTGTACAAATTAGGATTGCAATCAATTTTAATCATAAGGCGAAACTGAAGCCGCGCGCAGCATCCGGGTTGTTGTTTATTGTATTTTACCTCATTCCCAACTGAAGATTAAGGAAAACAATTAAAAACGGCGCCGTATAAGGATTTCGTTTAACCCAAAAACTGGTATCGGAAATTTAGGCTGGCTCGTAACGGTGAAACAAGGGGGGCAGAGTCTCCCGACGCATCACCGGAGGGCGGAGCCACCTGTTGGTGGCCCTGGGTTGCTATGGGCTGTTTTGGTTCAGCGGGTTCGAAACAAACGGATCCTGCTAACGATTCAGAAGATTCAAAAACTCAAAAACGACGCAGCGATGCTATCACAAAGCAATTACAAAAGGATAAACAAGTTTATCGGGCCACACATCGTCTCCTATTGCTCGGCGCCGGAGAATCGGGCAAATCAACGATCGTTAAACAAATGCGTATCCTTCACGTTGATGGCTTCTCGCAATCGGAACGAAAACAGAAAATCGATGATATCAAAAAGAATATACGAGATGCGATTCTGGTATGTACATGACATTTTTTTTTTTTTTTTTCAATCGTCACCTTTAATTGGATTTTTGTTTCATCTTCTCTTTTAGACAATTACCGGTGCTATGAGCACACTTAATCCACCTATAACATTAGAACATAAAGAAAATGAGGCTAGAGTTGAATATATTCAAGACTATGCTTCAAGTAAGTACAGTTTCGTTCAAAAACACGACACAAAAAATCATAATTGTTATACTTTTCGAATTAAACCTATAGCTTCACTATAAATTTGAAAAAAAAAGTGTTTATTATTGTGATTGTCGCTTCACATTCGAGATATAATTCAGTTTTTCCATTTTCTAGGATTTCTAGGATTGTATTCTCTTTCTAAGATGGCATTCACTCTAATACACAAGAAACTTTGCTCAACACATCGTCATTTTTTGTATTATACCGGTTTAAACAATGTTCTGAAAAGTAAACAATTTTTAAATTTTTGTTTTTGAACGAACCAAATTCACAATACACACACACACACACTATACAAAAACATCGAAATATTTTGGGCCGCAAATTAATATGTACTTAAATAAAATCTCTTCTTGCTTACAGATCCTGACTTTAATTACCCTCCAGAATTTTACGAACACACAGAAGAACTGTGGAAAGATCGTGGTGTTCAACAAACATATGAAAGATCAAATGAATATCAATTAATCGACTGTGCTAAATAGTAAGTTTTTGCAATTTTATCAACATAATAAATAAAATGTTGTTGTATGTTAGAATTTTGGTATGGCCCGTTGCCGAAAGAGAAAGGCGGCAAACTTTTCATTCTTCATTTTTACCTAATTTTGTCGTTATGCAAACATCATTCTAGCTTATGAGTAAATAAATATGATGACGTTGAGGAATAAGGTGATAATAATCGGTCGCTATCTAAAAATTTATTATAACAAGTAATTGACTAGTAATTGCATCGCAAAGGTAGAAAAAAAGTATTCGTTTTAGGGGTTTTTCTTTTCATATAATGGTTTTTATGTGATTCTGGCTCGTTCAACTTGTTATCTATTTTGTTATTGTTTACAAATTTTGCGAAAAAGTAATTTTGACAATAGATTTAATTATTCACATTTTACGTCATTTGGACGCTTTTATTGGAGCCTAGTGCAACATGTTTTGAACCATAGATGGACTTAACAATATAATTACGAAAACCATTCGTAACCATAAAAAAATGGAGACATGTCACTATGCGATTTTCAAACTTTGAAGATGGTAGCTCACTTTCGAACTTAGATCTCCCGGAGCCTAGAATCTAAGGGCGTACATGTTTTTTAACAATTAGATTTCATGGGGTCTTATTCCGGTAGACATTAACTTATCAGCCGCGGTAAAAAAAAAATTACTGTTAGAACCAGTAGCTGAACTGAGCACACTGTGCCCAATAAGAGTCCTATAGGAACTGACGAAGTGATCCTCTTCTCCTTTCCCAACGTTCATGCCATTCCTAGGTACTACGCCGTCGCTCAGCCTCTTTCGATGCTTCATCTGCTGCTACGTCGAGTCGCTGAAGTTCACACGCTTGCATGTCAATTGGTAACATGTATTATTCCGATTGCTTCATCGGACACTGTTCGAAAATCGGATTCCGGCTATATACGATTACTTCTTCGTTGTATCTGCCCAAATCGGTGCATCGTATAGCATTACGGAACTCGTGATCGTTGCTCATAGTTTTCGTCTGCTGGAGCGTGGTCCTCCCATGTTTGACATGTTGAGTGAGAGTGCACCATATGCCTTTGTAGTTTTTTCGCTGATCGCCAGAAGATGGTCCTTGAAGGACATTCGAGTGTCGATTAACACTCCAAGATATTCTAGATTTGGCTGCTCTCCGGCTCTGAATGTAAAAACTTCGCGCACTTTTCGAGAGCTCAAAAGAACCGCTTCCGTTACTCGCGTCCTGGTGTACAACATTCATTGTAAGTTGTGGCTTGCGGTGCAACTGAAAATCTGGTTAACTTCGCCATTTAAACACATGTCAATTCGGTAAGGCTCTTCACAGTAAGGGTACAGTTTAGATGATCAGCTCTTGTGTAGTGGTGCAGCACTGAAACAAAGATCCTTCTTCGAAGCCTAAATGTTACTGGTTGTCCAATAAACTTTGTTCTGCTTCAGGAAATAGGTTCATCACCGTCATCTTTTCAGGCTGCAACTATTCGCTTGCTACGAACATACCCTTTTCTCTAATATCATTAATACGGCAAAAATCTTGTCAGTGAACATGTTCAGAGTACAATCTAAACAATTGCTCATTGCACCTTCCTCTTAAACCATAAAGAGTCGGTTACTTCGACTTGAATTCTTACTACGCTCTGATAAAAAATGTCTTCGCTTTTCTCTCAAGTATGGCATCTATTCTTGGTTGACAACGCGATTCGGTACTCTTCTCGATTTTTGTTAGGCATATCAGAAGTGGCACCTTGTACTTAAATTCAATATCTCGTAATACCTTCAGTTTCTAATATTTTAATCGTTCAATTCTCCACTTTATTTTCGATCGTAAAAAGTTCTCGTCTGCCGAACTCTCCATTCAGCTAAGGCAATCAAGTAATTAATTTTTTGATGGTTGAAGGTATTTTTAAGTTTTAGTCTTTTCTATTTTAAGTTTTAGTCTAGTTGCGCAGCTCTCCCTTTTAATAATACAATTTTTTCTTACAGTTTCTTAGATCGTGTGAGTACAATTAAACAACCAAACTATACACCAGATGAACAGGATATTCTACGGTGTCGTGTCCTAACATCGGGAATATTCGAAACTAGATTTCAAGTTGATAAAGTTAATTTTCAGTAAGCTTAAAATCAAAAAAAAGTTATAAAAGTGGTTTTTAAACTGAATTCGTTTCGTTTGTAGTATGTTTGATGTTGGAGGTCAACGAGACGAACGTCGAAAATGGATTCAATGTTTTAATGATGTAACTGCAATTATTTTTGTAACTGCCTGCTCTAGTTATAATATGGTTCTACGTGAAGATCCAACACAAAATCGACTTAGAGAGTCTCTTGATTTATTTAAAAGCATTTGGAATAATAGGTAAATTGAATGGCAATAAAAATATAGATAAAATATAAATAATTTTTTTTCCTTCGTTTCGCTTTCAGGTGGTTACGTACAATTTCTGTAATTTTATTCCTTAACAAGCAAGATTTGTTAGCAGAGAAAATCAAGGCTGGTAAAAGCAAATTATCCGAATATTTTGGTGAATTTAACAGATATCAAACGCCAAGTAAGTTGGAAATGGAAATTTTTTATTTTCTTTGAAATTTTTATAACTTGTTGCTCTTCTTTTTTAGATGATGCAATTATAGAACCTGGAGAAGATCCAGAAGTAATTAGAGCAAAGTATTTCATTCGAGATGAATTTTTGGTAATGATCTTTTTCTTTTTAATTTTGGAAACTTTATTATATTCCGATTTCTTATTATTATTATTGTAGCGCATTTCAACAGCTAGTGGTGATGGTAAACATTATTGCTATCCTCATTTTACATGTGCTGTTGATACTGAAAATATAAAACGGGTGTTCAATGATTGTCGAGACATTATACAAAGGATGCATCTGCGTCAATATGAACTTTTATAGGTAAGTGATGATCAAATAATAAGCTGTTATACAAATAGAATATTTTTTAAATCAATTTAAATTGAAATGAAACGAATAAAAAGAGCTATCGGTTTAAGAATTTTGGTCGATAACATCAGAAAGGGCTAAGCTACGACTTCGTAATTCTGTATGTGTTAATTTTCTAATAGTAAGAGCTTAATGTTCCTTCGTGTAGTTGCCATACAAATATCCTGTTAAAATGTCTTCACTTAATTTACGAATTCACTATAACTCAAGTAATCTTTTTGCTACGAATTCGGAATTTTGTTCAAACAGCTAAGACCTGTTACTCCTTCTGGTACCTTCCATATAAAAAATCCTTAAGACACGTCTTCAACAATATTTTTCGATAACTTTTGAACGCTTGCAGCTACGAATTTGAACTTTTGTACACATTAATTTTTAAATGGTCAAGGAAAAGGATAAATATGTAAGAAAACGAATGAGTCCTTCCTGCACCACCCATGTGAAAGTCCCTTAAAAAGAAATTTTTTTTTCCGATGACTTACTGAGTTTAAGACATGAAATTAAACACTGAATATTGTCTTTTAGTTTTAAGTAGCAATCTAATGGCAGCCCTTAATAAAGGACATACAACATGCACACACGTAATTCCACTTTATCCCCAACTACAATATAAATTGGAGTTCAGTATTAATCTAGAGTATTATACGATTAGCTTGCAGCCGATCGTACCTGCAGTATGTTTCAATAATAGCACTTTCTTGTTTTACGACCTGATTTCGGATAATGCTCCAAGATATTCGGTTCATTTATTACTTAAAATAATTGATTCATTATACTACGTTACGCTTTACGGTGTGTTTCCCGGAACGTATCTAGGCTGTAACGCGTAATTTGGATTATTACCGGTAATTGGTTGATCGGCGCGAACGTGTGCATAATGGATTTAGTTATTAATGATATAGGCATATTCAGGAGCTGCAAAGTAGCAGGTGAACTTTCGACGCTAGAACACCTGTTTAACTACTCAGCTCTTACTAGTGGATGGTTGAAGGCTCTTAGCGTACCAATCTTCTTTGATCTTAATGAAGTTTTGAATAACACAACGAAAATTATTCGAGTCCGGTGCTTAAGGGCTTCGAGATATAAATACTGGAGACGAGAAGACGCCGTTTTTGTATGAAGCACTTTGACGCATTTTCAAACAAAATTGAACGTTTTTGTATGGAGCGTTTGATGTCAGGTGGCAGTGAAATGCAAATAATAGCCTAGCATTCAAATGTGTGGCGTTTGTTCAAAACCGGAGTATACCATAAATGTGATTAAGGCCAGCTTCATGAAGATGAAAAAATGCATTTTTTTTTTTATCAATTTTCATCTTTAAGCTATTGAGAATACGGGGGGGGGGACAAAACGACATTTCGATATCGAATGTGTTTCGCGAGTTACAGACCGTTTTGTAGAACGATCGGCCGTTTTTAATGAATAAAAGCTGAAAAGAAAGTAAATTAAATTTGGGGCACTAACGTCAATCTTTTTTTTTTATTGTACCTACATTTTTTTATTTTTTATTTTTTATTTCTTTATTTAAGCCAAAAGAAGAGTGAAAAAAAGGATGTTTTTTCAAAAGCTGCCATTTTTAAGGGCTTTTTTCAAAATCGGAAAACGTTAGGGTCCCGCAAATTTAATTGATCTAGTTACATCAAATATTTCGATTTTTACGTCATGGGAGTTGGAGCCGCCATTTTGCAATACCTTTTTATGAAAAACTCACAATTATTCCTAATTTGTACCTCAATAAAAACCGCCAATAGTTTTTTCCATATATAATTATCTTATATCCAAACAAAACCTTAAATTGGGTTATTTTTCGGGCCTCTCGACTGATACCTGGACTTATGCTAATAAAGGGTTTACCAATAGGGACGATAGGATTTTTATAGCTCATGGCGGCCACATTTAAATTTCGAAATTTGATATCTGCTGTCAGTTATCATCAGTAAGGCTTGTCATTTCATCATGAATCGTTGCACGTTACCCCAGCGTTTGGAAATTATTCAAACATTCTATCAAAATTCGAGAAGTTTACTCCTTCTGAGCTCGCTATTCGTCGCATACTGCAAAAGTTGGAGACTGAATTTACTCTACACGATAGTAAGTCACCGACACGACTACGTAGGGCTTAACAAGATGGTGAAAATTGTCATAAAATCTTGTAATTTAACACCACTAGACTATTTTCTGTGGGACTATATTAAATCACAGGTTTACACCAACAAACCCATTGATGAGCTCGAAGCCAACATTCGCAGCACCATAGCGGCCATACCATCCGAAATGCGGAACAGAGTCATTGAAAATTGGCATCACCGGATCAATTGATCCAGTGCGAGAAAAGTCGTGGTGGTCATTTAAACGACATTCTGTTCTGGTATAACACCATTCGGTGACTTTTTTGATCGAATTTACTGTGTGTTTTTTTTTCAATTTTAAATCCTATCGTTCTTATTGGTAGACCCTATACGTACTTGTAATTATTCAATCGAACTCCCACTTAATCGATTTTAATTAATTTCTTTAACAACTCTTTTATTTCTTCCAGATAACATCACATTACATTTCACAAATAATAATATCGTCATATTGTCGTCATCGTGTCTACTATTAAATAAAATTACCGCTAAAGTTTAAAATACAACAAAGAGAAAAAATAAGAAATTTCAAATAAGCATAATAAGTAAAACTAACAACTATAAACATCAAAGAAAAGAAAAAACAAACTAAACAAAAAAATAAACACAAATATTTTGAAGAAATAAAAAATCTTTTTAATTTGTTACTGTAAATTATAATTTTAAGATAAATGAATTTAATTGAAAAGTGAAAAAAGAAAAAGGAAAAAACTAAAAAAAAAAAACAAAGAAACAACAAAGCAACAAAACACTCTCATACTGAAACGGTATGTACAACACACAATTATACACATCCCCCTAAAAACAAACAACAGCAAAAATTATTTCTGAAAAACTAAAAGAAAAAATCATTTTAATCATAAAAAATCATCTAGCAAAAAATAAATAAATTAATAAAAAATAATATAAAAAAAAACAACAAATATATATATAAATTATAAGATAATAAATGAAATATATATTTTTCTGCTTTTAATTTTATCACTTTTAGAGCAAAACGATAAAAAAAAACAAACAAAATTCAACAACAAAAACAAGATGAAAACAAAAGAGAGGAAACAGGAGAAAGTAATTGCATAACATTTCAATTTTTGTGTCTTTTTAAATTTATATAGGAAATATATAAACATTATGAATATGAAAAAAAAAAAAATTTATTTCATTTTTATGTAGACAAAAAAATAATAAATTAAATAATAAATTGTAAATTATAAATTTTAACAAAGCAATGTGTTTCAAATTTAATGCGAAAGGATCTTTAGTGACTAAAACCAAAATTAAAAATCTAGTATCTAATTATGTATATTATGCCGAAAACAATAAAATTACTTTTTTCTGTTTCCTACTTTTCTATTATTATCTAACTCTCTCTCTCTCTCCCCATATTCTCCCAAAACTTCACTAAATCAAAATGATTGTCGTCTTCTATTATTTATTTTATTTATTTATTTTTTTTTTGTTTTGTTGTTGTTTCGATACATTTCACATTGTGTAATTAAATACAAATCAAACCAATATAAAAGAAATAAAGAAAACTATTTTTTAAAATCTACGAGATGAAAAACAAAAAAAAAATGTATGCGAGGTAATAAAAAAAAAACTAAAGAGTAATAATAATTAAAAAAAAGAAAAAATAATAAATAAATGAGAATACGGAGCGTGTTTTGCGTGCGTTGTATACGTAGTAAAACTACATTATACACTTTTTATTATACATTCAGCTAACAAACAATATTTTGTTTTTGTTTTTTTTTTTTTTTTTTAAATATTTTTTTATTTTATTTTTGGTATAAACAAAATATACATATATATAATTATTATTATTATATGACCACACAGAAAAACATATAAATAAATATTATATAAAACATTTTATCATTCATTAAAACAATTCTGTTATTTAATTTTTAAGTTTTTGTGTTTGTAGATCAACAAAAAAAATTAATAAAAACAAAATATACTAAAAGTAGTAAAATGAATCATTTTTTTTTTTAAAATAAAATCAAAATTAATGAACATATAAAATAATACAAAAAAAAAACAACTTACGTACAATGTGTGAGTTACAAATGGAATGATTTTTTTCAGGATAAAAATTAAAGCTAAGAGGTACGTTCATATATTCAGACCGCAAATCTCGAAGGCAAACACATTTGACGAAAAACTAGTAAAACTTATTTTGAACTTTCTAAAACGGTTTGGGAACTAGCTTAGGGTCGCACACTAGAGAGAAATGTTTGATTTGCTTATATGAAATGTGAAGGCAGTTAAAATTGTAGAACAAAAAATACGTTTACAGAATTGAAAACATTCACGCAATAAAAATGCAGATAGCAACACTTGATGTATCTGTTGGAAAGTTATGTCAGTGCAAGAAACCTAGATAAATGAACGTCTGATTAGCAATATAACGTTTAAGGAGCTTAGTTTAATTCTCTGTGATACAGGCGTAAAATAGCGTTATTAATGTGGCAATTATAATGTAGAACACTCTCGAAATTCCTGGATTCAGCATGGATGTAGAATTAGAATAAAGAAAGATTTTCAAAATACATAACTTACGATCACTTCGAACATCACATAAATGTCAAGTGGATGATTAGTTTTTTTTTTTCTGATCTGTTTAAGATGTGTTTTCACTGATTAGTGTCTTTCATATTTAGTGAAAATTGTTTTCCAACTCTATGGTGGTTTCCTATTTACATCATGTCACAATATGAATTAAAACCAAAACAAAATTAGGTACAAAAAAAAAAATGAAAAATCGAAATCTTAAACATTTTAATTAACCATTTTTTTCATAATTAATAAAGAGATATATTGGCCTGTCTACAAAATTCTCCGAGACGTTTTAAAGTTCAAAGACAAAAGACAAAAATATATTCGTGATATTGCCCAGAATTAAACAGTGGTACATACAGTTGCGAGCAAAACATTTGCAACTGATACTAGTAATTATTTAATGTTCAATTTTCTTTGGAAATAATAATTCAAAAGTCTTGATTTTAATTTATATTATTACCTTGAGTGTATTTAGTACAAAGATTAAAAAAAAAAATTCATTCGCTCAAATACAAACAAAAACCTGCAAGAAATTCATGATGATACTCTAATTCTGTGGTAGCAAAACATTTCCAACTCCATACAATATTACATTGAAATTATGGTTCATTTGGTTGAGTTTTGGTTAGTACTTCGTATTGTTCCTCTTATTTTTAGTAACACATCTTCAAAGCTTCGATTCTATTAATCTTGCTTTTGTCCTTGTTGGTATCCTTTTCCACCCCCTTTTAATGGGTCGGTATAACTCCTTCTTTTTACAACTATTATTTGGTCAGATTTTTGATAGTTATGGAGAAAATTAAGAGAAAAAAAACTGCAGGATCAAAACTGAAAGAAACTTACTGCAATATTATTGATATCATTTCGGTCCATTGTAAAGGTATTTTTTACGACTTATATTTGTTTTATTTAAAAATGGGAAAATTTAATGAAACCCGCAGAAGTAGACGCGGCTTCGCGCACTTATTAGTCCACATGAAAGAACAAAGTATTGCATGTATCAATGAAAAAATAACTGCTACTTCAATCTATGGGGCTTGTAATGGCGGAATAAATAAAAACATGATCGAATTGCTTTCATCATTAAAGGACGGATTAGAAATGTAGGTAACTCTTCAAGGAATATATTCGTTAGAACTATATTTTATTATTATTAATATTATATTTCATTATTAAGTATATAAATATACAATATTACTACTTAAGTACTAGTGACTTAGACCATCGACTATATTTTAATACTGTAGGGGACAGTACCTCGAAAATGAGCCAAAAATCGAAGAAGATAACTGTCGAAATCTACGATTTTTTTCCGATTGGAGATGACACTATTTAGCTAATATCCATGCTGTTCTAATTCACTGAGTTTAACAATGTGAAAAAGTGGAACCGTACAGACTTTAAGAAATTTTTGTTAATAATCTTAACACTGATTTGGGATTTAAAAAAAAAAATTAAAATCTTTTCTCATTTAATCTCAGGCTCTCGGAACGGAAAATTAAAAATTAAAATATATTTAAATCATTCCTGCCTGAAGTATTGAAACAATTAGGTAAAATTTGTTATTAATGCATTGATGCTTCCAAAATATTTTATGTTGAAATGTTGGAGTCTGAAAAACTTCTTAAGGTAATAATGCTTCATCCCCGCAATATACGTGTGCATTTCCGATGTGTAAAAATTAAGCTGTGTATTATTCCATCTTCATTTCCGGAACAATCTTTATAACAGTAATTGAATTACCCGAAGTACCTTGTAGGCGAAATATCGTGGCGAAAAGCGAGTTCAGTGATGATGGGTCGTAGCGTAATCAAAATGAAAAGAGATTCCTCTCTTTAAAATAACACATATAGAGAATAATTTTGTTAAATACAGTACAACATCTATGTATGTATATAGGAACGACCCAAGGGACTGTGCAAATCTGTTCACTTTATTATATAAAAATAATTTAACAAATAAAATCCATTTACATCGGGACCGTAAAAAAAATGGCAACTTTAGGCAAGTGGTCAAGATAAGGTGGTACTTCTTCAGGTTTTACTGTATCTATTTTCCTTATATCACAGCGAATAGGTGTGGTGCGATACAAACCCAAACCTCTTTGTTACTGGTCAGACCAAAACTAAACTAAAAAAAAAAATTCCATATCTACTTTATTTCAATATCATTTTCATCGTAAATATTCCCTCAATGTAATTCACACATTTGTACATCTAACAAAATTAGAAAAAAAAATTAAAAACAATTTTTTTTAAGTAAGACGCTGTGACTTAAAATAAATAAAATTATGTAAAATCGCCCAAAAAAAAAAATTAATAACTGTTTGTGACACAAATAAAAAAAAAAAATTAACAAAATATAGAAAAAATAAACAAAGTAATAATAGAGATGAAAAACAAACAAAACAACCAAAACAATTATTGTGAAAAATTCAAAGAAAAATTTAAATGAAATAAATAAGTAAAACAATTGAAAACCAAAGGCAGGAATATTACGGATATTTTTTAAAAAATAGATTCGCCCTAGGAAATTAACAACAAAAAAAAATTCGTCCAATTAATTTTCGATTTGTTGCATTTGTTTTTCGCTCTCCTGTTTAAGTTTTGTATTAATTGTTTTTTTTTTTTTTAAAAATATATTTTTATTCGAATTAATTGAATTATTAAGTTTAAAAACAATATTCTACTTTTTTATTGTTTTATTGTAGATGTTATACCATAAATCTTTTTTTGTTTGTTTTATTCACCATTCAATTAGTTTTATTTTGTTATGTATTTTCGTGTAAGGTATGTAAATTATGATGTTGATGAATTTTCAGGTATCACCGGATACACGAGCTAATGTTTTTATTTTTGTAGACGTTCTGTAGACGTATAATCTTGCAGGTGTGAAACTGAGTGATTTATTTGTCGGATACAACGGGCTGCTTACGTCGAAAATTTTATAGCTTATTGCTGGGGCCCTATTCTTGAGTTCATTCGACCAAGTATCGTGTACGAATTTCATCAAGTTTCGAATGACTTGTAAAAATTGCTATTCTCGAGTAGTCACATAGCGGTCGCATGCGAATCTTTTCGCATGATATGCAACGAGTGGTTTCTAGCAATCGAATTAAGCTTTCGCACACGAAACTTTATCCCTTCCAATAAATAAAATAATTAGGTAAGGACCTAAATTGTTATTGATGGAATGTCATAATGGCATTTATATTTAGATGTAGCCAATTGGCTCGTTAAATAATTTTTGGGGCGCTTCTTCTGATAAATTGTGAACAGAGAGACAATGGCTGTTTGAGATCTCATGCGATTTAGTTTCGGTAAGAACAGAAGAACTCTCTTTCAAATTCATTTTTTATACTTTCATGAGAAAATAAATAATATTCGAAATACATAAATTATTGACGTGTTTCAGTTGTCAGAGGTCACAGTGGCTTGCCGAATTCACGATAAATATCAAAAAAGTTGTCTGGCAATACCATTTTCAATTCGTGTACGACCATTCAATGAAAAATATTCGCATGCCATTCAAGAATATCAATTTTGGATCGTACACGAAATTTATCCTTCGAATAGATCGTTTGCGACTAAAATTCGAATAAACTCGAGAATTGGGTCCCTGGCCTTTCTCAGTCAACTGCAGTGTACGAAAATTCAGGCACCTTCGGATACGTTTCCTCATGACTACTTCACATTTAATTTTCCGTCACATCCATATTTTTTCGTTATACCATTAGGCCGGTTCCTACGATCGTTAGTAACGTTCTAACTGGAACTTTAACTGACAGATTTTCATACAAAACTTGCAGTTAAAGTTCTGGTTAAAATTTAACTGACGATCGTTGGAACGGGCCTTAATAATTTTTCGGAGAGCGATAGAGACGGACGAAGTGCAGTGACGAAGGACGGGAGGCTCGTCGGTCAAGATAGGATATCAAAGCTATTAGTACATGTTGACACACTACCGAAGCTATGATTTCACATTTGTTAGAATTTTGAGTTGAAATTGGTTCGAGGAAACAAAAAACTTAGGCCCGTTCTTACGATCGTCAGTAACGTTCTAACTAGAACTTTAACTGACAGATCTTCATACGAAACTTACAGTCAAATTTCTGGTTAAATTTTAACTGAAGGGCCCTTAGTCTTTTTAGTTTTTACTTTTACTTTTACTTTTAATTTAAATTATAACCGTAAAAGAAAAAAATCATTTCCGGTTTGATTGTATATTTTCCTGCTTTATGCCAAATATTTTACAAAGTAATTTCCCATATTAAAAAAAGTTATTATTTCATAACCAGCGATTTCAAAAATACAAGGAACACAGTCTAAGCATTAATACATCTTATAACTTTATTTTATTTTTAATTACTTATATTTTTATGAAACTAGTAGATTTTTGTGCTCATACTCTATCGCTTTTCAAACCAAACAACAAACAAAATATCACCAAATATCAGCAATAAGCTCAAAACATACAATTCAGACAGTAGAACAATTCAAGAAAAATATATATTTAAAAGAAAACATAAAGAAACTTTCATTATATAAAAGCACCTCTAGACAAAAACAACTATACTTTACATCTACTATATTTAACAAAAAAAAATTAGAGGTCTCAATCTATTTTTGTAATATATAACCGTATTCTTCCTTAATAATTTATTTTTTTAAAAAACAATTTATTTCGTCTATTTTTTTAAACAAAAAAAAAGATAAACAACTGAAAATCAGTTCTAAATAAGAAACAACTAAAAAAATTTTTTTAAAAGAAAATAAAAAATTATATATAATGTATATGGAAAAAAATTGAGGAAATAACAAAAAAAATAAAAATAATTGATTAGCATTATACAATTCTAAGATGTAAACTAAATAAATACAATTTCCTCATTTTTTAGCACAACATTTATGCTTTTGATGAAATATATTTATATATGTACAACATATATTTTATTTTCGGATTTTCTTAGGTATATTACAAAATAATAATTAATAATAATGTGTATGGATTATGAGACTAGAAGAAAAATTTTTGAAATAAATAAATATAATGTGTTTTAGGTATATTTTTCCGTTGTTGTTTTTTAGTTGTATTCATTTCTTTCTGTCTTTTTTTGATATACAAAATAATTTTAAAATTTCGGTTAAAAAAGAACAAAACAAAACAAGAAAAAGCTTAACAATAAAAACAAACAAAAATTTGGGGAAAAAAAGAAGAAGAAATGAAATGTATATTATATGTCGGTAGGTTAAATATATTTGTTGAGTTATTTTTTTTAAATGTTTATTGTGTTTTATACTTAACAATAATATAAATGTAAATTATGTTAAACAAAAAAAGCTAAAATGAAAGGAACAACAAAAATTAAAAATATATTGGATAGTAAAAATAAATATAGTATAAACAGTGAAAAGTGTATTAAATGAAAAATAAACCAATTATTTTAAAGAGAAAAATGAAAATAGAAAACAATTTTGAAGCTCAAACTATTTTTTTTTTTTATTTAACTTTTAATGAATATTTTTATGATTAAAGATTTAATTTTGTATTGTTTTAATATGACCAAATGTGGACTCAAAAAGTATGTCATAGATAATTTACAATTTACATCAACTTTAGCTTGTGTTCTAGCAATTATTTCAGGTCGAAGCCCAAATCGGCATTTTTTCGATGGAATTTTTGAAACAGTACAAACAATTTCTGCCGAAAATTCGTCCAATCAATGAAGTGAAATGGGTAGATCTCTACCTACCGTCTGCGCCAAAATATACAGGGGTTTTTCTTATGGATTAACCAACCGCTGGGCTTTAATTGAAATTACTCAAAATTCTTACTATTTTACATTCAATTTACATCAATGCATTATTAACGGATGATTTAGATGAATCAATACGCGCATTCATGGAATAGGACTGTAGGTCATAAGTTTTGTTCCTGCAGTTGGGATTACCTCAATGGTGGCTCGCCGCAAAAAGCTAGTGAGGCTGAGCTTTAAGCTTGTGTTACAATCTTCGCTTTTTCCCAGTTTTTTGCATATATTTTCGTGAAATGTATGGCGAGCTTGTAGAAAGCTCTCATCGGTCATACAGTGTAACACAAGCTCAAAGCTCAGCCTCAATAGCTTTATGCGGCGAGCCGCCACTGGATAACCTACACTAAACTCGGACTCCAACGACTAAAATTTTGGTCTGAAATTAGAGGCAGTTGGCAAGTTTGTTAATCGTACATCTTTAGTTCCTGTAGAACTTCTTTTGGGGTATAGGAAAATATCAAAAAAGTCAGAGGTCATGATTGAAATCAAAAGAAATTTTTCGGTCTCAAAAATCTTACTATGAATCTTTAGGTCATTTAGGTTTCCATTTCCACTGGAAGAAGGAAGGAGGGAGGAGGGGTTTAAGTACCGATGCAATATTATTTTATTTAATCGCGAACAGCAGAACCACTGCAATAACACAATTAAGGATTTGCATTATTGTGATGTATTCTTTTAGCCAGTGTTTTATTGTTCTTGTGTTGTTTTTCATTTTGCTTTCTCAAATTTGTTTAGTCCAAAGAAAAAGAAGTTGTGTACTATGGAAAGAACTTTGGTCGTTGGTTGGTTGATGTAAGGGGCAGCCCTGTCCCCCAGACATAGCTGAATTTGCTTAGAGGCCGTTTTGGAACCATAAACTCGTGTTAAACCCGGATGTTAGAGATTTGTTGTGACTGGGGTATTTAAAAGGATGAATGTGAGAAAAATTGGTCGGTATAACCACCCTGTGCTGTTTGGTCGTATTCTGCTGCTTCTATTTTTTGTGATAGTCTTTTTCTTCATTTACGGACGACAGGGTTGTTTTGAATGCAGAACCTCTGGGTTGGCTGTTAGATTTATATAAACAAATTATAATATTGCACCTATGCTGTTCTGACTATTAAGAAGTAAATGTTCTCGTCGTTACGCAAAGAGGGTAGTTTCAAAATTGGGATGTGAGCAAAAAGAGACATGAATAAAGCAAGTTCTACGATAGCGTTACGTAGAGCATAAAATTCTTAAAGGGAAATGCCGGACTTCAATTAAAAAAGATGCTGAGAACTAATACTCGGTTTCTTCTAATTCGGTATACATATCGTATATGTGGTTATCCATAACAAAACAATTTTGAAGCCGACTTTGCAAGCTACAGTGGTCTTTTAAGGTAATAGCCCAAAGCGATCGGAAGAGCTTAGTCGCATTTCTGAGTCTAGTGGGTCGTTCAGTTAAGGTTGAGCTTAGTCCACAACTCTCTGAAGTCCCTTCCCCACTTCGATATAATAATGTTCAGATCCTAAAGCTGCTCTTACATGACCGTTAAAAATTGCTCAATTTGCAGCAAATCCAGACAATTTTGACGTCATGAAAACTTTCAGCAATTGACTATATGGATCAATTGGTGCTCAATTCGTTTCTCAGCAGTTACTGGCGATATGGAGCAATACTTGGCAATTTGGCAATAAGATCGTACACGAACAATTCAGTTTACAAACAACACGAAAGCAAACTTGACAAAAAAATATAAAACTGGGAAATATTTGAATACCAAGCCATTATATCACGAAACTTGACAAATAACTCGAAACAAAACTTACGAACTGAATCACCGAACGAGTACAATTGCTCGAAATTTTCAAGGCTAATGATAATACAGCAACAAAAAGGGCGAGCGATACCAGCAATCTGTGAAAACATTGCCACAATGCCGAAATATTGCCGAAATATTGCCGAAACTAGCACGATATTGCCCTGTGTTGCTCTATTGATCGCTCCACTAGTTTTGGTAATAGTCGGGCAATCAATTGCTTGAAAAATTGCTGGTATAAGAGCATCTTAAGGTAAAGAACATGTGCTTTGTATGTCCTTTCATTCTCCAACAGTAACCTATATCATCGTTCCTTTATCTGATCTGAGTTTACTGTTGCCGATCTGAACCACTATTGGCTTATTTTCCGGGAATAGCTTTTTTGTCTGTTACCGCGATTACATGGAGGATTGAATCCGGATTCAATCTTTTAAAATCGCATGTAAACGCAGATCGGATCGAAACGAGATCGAATCGAAACCGGTTATGTCGTACATTTCATGTTTCGATCTTTCGATCTTTGGATTATCCATGTAAACGCGGTATATCCTCCAACCACTGAGTGCTTGCGGAAGGAAGCCCATTTCAGTTGGTGTATAATACGATTTATTCTACTGACGATCATTTTTAATGTTAATGGCTTCTTATCATATGGTACACCGACTTCCCTTCATTTTGCAGAAAGCAGTCGTGTTATGAAATGCTCGAATTAAGTTCAGGGTTCCCTCCCAGCATTGTTTCATTCCAAAGAACAGAATTGGGTTTTTCCCACCTTTTCAAAAAAAAATAGGTACATAACATGAATCCAAAAATTCATTGCAAAAATTTTGAAAAAAATTTAAATTTTTGCTTAGTTCAATTCAATTTTATTTTTTTATATTTCTTAATTTCAGAAAAAATTATTTTTGTCGATTTTGCTTCCAATTATCATTTAAGATTTTCCGTTGTAGTATAAACTCAAAATAAATTCTAAAAATATATTGACGCTAATTAAAATAGTGAAATTTTCTAACAAAAAAAAATAGTAATTAATAACAAAACTGAAAACTATTTCCGAAATATTTTTTTCCATAAGTAGTTTAGATTAAACAATAAAAGGAAAAAATGCAATAAAATTACTGAATTAGGATAAAAATTTTGAATAAGAATAAAAAAAAATCACAAACCATTTAAACATCTAAAAAAAATTCATAATATAATAAATAGATAAATGTATAAAACAAGAAATAAGACAAACTGAAAGAAAGAAAAATAAAATATATTTAAAATAAAAGTGAGTATCGATGTTCATTTTTAACAAAAAAAAAAAACACAAAAACATATACACGAATGCATCGCTACAAGTCATTGAAACACAGAAATTCGCAACATTTGATCAGTTAAAGAACAAAATCAACCCAAAAAAACATTCGAAATAGTAGTAATACATACATTTAAAAAAAAGCTGAAAATTATATTATATGAAACAAATATATAATAATTATAAAAAAAATGAAAATTAAAAATATATCTTTTTTTCAATATTCCAAAAAAAAACAAAAAATTCAAGAAGAATCTAGAAGCAGCTTTATTATTTTTGGGTAGTAGTTCTGAATGTGTGTCATTCTGAGGTCAGCCTAAGAAAAATTGAAGTTAGATATCGAAAAATCCGTAAATCGGGTTTTAACCGATTATATAAAAACTACGTTGAAGTGGAGCAATTTTTGAAATCTCGGCAGACCCAAAATATACGATGGATTTCGTGAAAGTTCCTTTTACACCCCTCAGAGGTCAACAAAACTTGAAAACAATTTTTCTGCGATTATACACAGTGCAACAAATAAGTTCCGAGACTCGAACCATATCTGAGTAACTAGTTGAAAAATCTATTGTGTACAGACCGGCGTTTAAAAGCTGTGACACTCCTCTTTCCGGTAATATCAATTTTATTTAAATCGGTTGTTAGATAGCAAAGTTATTACAGTTCTTCCAAAACAATTTTTTTGTCGATGTTGTAATTTTAAAATGGAGCAATGATCAGTTTTTATATTTCACGCATTATTTCAAGCATTTCGGTAAAATTGCATCAAAAACATTCCATTTGATGCAGTAAGTGTACGGTGATAATTGTTTGAGTAGAGCAAATGTTTTTCTGTGGCATAAACGTTTCTTGGAAGGCAGAGAGACTTTAGTAGATGACAATCGTGCAGGAAGTCCAATTTCAGCTCGGACATCAGAAATGATCGAAAAAGTGCATGACTTTCTTTATTGGCAATGATCGCAATACTTCACTAAATATGATGGAAGAGGCTTTAAACATCAGTAGAAACATCAGTGCTTCTCAATAATTGTAATTTTTCTATAACATAATTGGGAAGCACTGATGTTCTTCGATTTTTTTGACCCCGATCCCATTGAGATCCCAAGTTAATTTTATATGTTTTATAAAATAGTGTAATCTACAATATATAAAAAAGTGTTTTGAGATATTCAAGAATAAAGGACAAAATCGTTAAACTTAAAAAAAAATTTCAATTATAAATTTTATTTCTATTTTTACTTTATTATTTTTTATATTACTAGAGCTTCCCCCTTTAATAAAAAAAACCCTATTTTATTATTCTATGATAAAAATTACCAGAGATATGAATTTTCCAAGAGGACTCGGACACAACTTTAGCGAAAACTTTAACATACTATAACTAACAAAAAATGAAATAGAAACAAAAAATTTAAATCACATTTTTTTCACTAAATCTTTGAGTACCTACATAAGTTTTCAGAAGAATCGGTGACGACCCATAATATAAATCAAATTTAAGAGATATGGCGGAATTCGTGAAAATGTATGCAACCCCCTTACAGGACCTTAGGGGTCGAGTTTCGAAAAATCCTGAAAACACTTTCTAGGCATTTATGTGAAGAATCCGCAGAATAAAAATCAATTCAATATTTTAGAAAATGTAAGAGCTATAAGAAAATTCTTGAATATATGTGCAGCAGAAGCTGTCCATCGATATAGGTTCTTGAGATATAAAAATCTGAACTTTTTCTTTTTGTGAACTTTTGTATGGAATGAAATCAACGTGTTCCCGAATAATCCTAAGTTAGAAATTAAGTATGATTCATTTGGTTAAGAACATTTAGGAGCTGCTATTATTCTGCACAAGAAATTTAAATGCTTCTGTTGTTTGATTGGACAAACTTTCAGAGGACATTCAGGCGGTCATTTTGATAGTACGACGTAGAGTCAGAGACTACTAAAAACGTCTGAAAAAAAAAACCCAAATCCATTTGGATTGATGGGAATTCCAGAAACTCCACTTTTGCTTGAAAAATTCAAGTGAAAAGTTAATAAAGCGCATTTAAAACGTGGTTGCTTCTACTGAAAAGTAAGAATAATGCTTTTATGCGGTTTCTTCAAAAAACCCAAACAATATACAATAATTTAAAGTACGTAGGTGCGACTCGTATGTAAGTTGGATTAATTTTTGATAGAACCATGCAATAAAATAAAAACTGATTAAGAATGATGTGTAGAAAACGTAAGTCCCTAATAAATAAATTCAAATGTAATTTGATTAAGCAAAATGAAAATGATTACTGGATTATTTATGAAATTCCGAATATAGAAAAATGTAAACAACGGCAAGAATTATGCAAACAGGCAAATAAATCAATTTGTTCAATTTTAAAGAAGTGTGTGGCTTAACGTCTGATGAAATGGACCTCATAAAATACTACGTCACAGAAATCAATCGATAAGGAGCTGATCGGTTAGTATTTAAGGCGAACGGAACTGGTTAGTCGGTACAATTTGACGGTTGACCAAATTCGATCGTGATAATGAAGTTGTTCGCTTTGATTCTTGTAGTTGCTTGCGTTGGCCGATCCTTGGCGTATCCTTCGCCGACAGGACATGCCGATCCTGAGGAGATTGGCGGAAATTTTGAAGGTGACATGGACTTGGACGATCTTCAAATGAACTCAATCGAAAATCCAGATAGTCGTAACGGACTGATTACCAATCTTTACAGATGGCCACAGAACGTGATTTACTACGATATCGACAGTGTTTTTGGTAAGTGGATTTTATTTTAATAATCGATTGCCGTGCCGTGTGAGATTTATCGTGTTAATTGATTGCGTGTTGAGATTGTACGCGGTCTTTTCGAATTTATGACTTATTGGCTAAGATTTGTTGTAATCTTGTGAAGAGTTATAATTGTGTAACGACGTTTTCCCTGCGTCCAACTCGAATCTCGTTTCGTAACATTACTCGCACTTTTCCTACTGACCAACCCATTTCCCTCCAGTGACTTAATAATAATAATAATAATAATCAATGGTGCAACAATGGACAATGTTTTTAAGTACCATGCTCCTGAGTGGGTGGTTAGTTACATCTCTGTAGGATTGTGATGATACAGTTATTATTTTGTCCTAAATGGTGGTTATAGTGATGGCCAATCAGCAGGGAAAAGAGGGAACGGACGAACTTTTGGAAACTGCAA
The DNA here is from genome assembly GCA_949128065.1 of Beris chalybata. Classification (NCBI taxonomy): domain Eukaryota; kingdom Metazoa; phylum Arthropoda; class Insecta; order Diptera; family Stratiomyidae; genus Beris; species Beris chalybata. Next base: position 8,301,098 of record OX421897.1, read on the forward strand.
TTATACTGCCATCTCACTTCGGATTACTTAATCATTAAATTTTACAGATGCTGCGCACACTGCCCACATCATGAAAGGATTAGATATTCTCGAGACCGCTACATGCTTGAAATTCCAGCGAAGGACAAGCTCTACAAAGGATTACATTCAAGTTACTGTACGTATTAGCGCATTATTTCGGATTTCATACCAAACAGTAAATAATTGAAGCCATATTCTTTCAGGGAGCCAATACCGGATGCCATTCAATGGTTGGACGTCGTGGCGGCAAGCAAGTCCTTAATCTTCAGATCTACGCTATTGAAACTGGTTGCTTCCGTCTCGGAACAGTTGTTCACGAATTCCTCCATGCTTTAGGATTCTATCATCAGCAGAGCGCATCGGATCGCGATAATTTTGTAACGATTGTCGAAAGTAATGTCGAATCGGGAAAATTGAACAATTTCAACAAGTACTCGACAAGTGTTGTCACTGATTTTGGAGTTAAATACGACTATGGCAGTGTCATGCATTACGGACCATTGGCTTTCAGTAAGAATGGCCAAAAAACAATTATCACGAAGGATCCAAATGTCGAAATTGGTCAACGAGTCAGATTGAGTGATTCTGATATTAAAAAAGTTAACATAATGTACAATTGTCCAAATAAGGCTTAATTAAATAGGTAAAACGAGATCGATGTAGTTTTGAATTTTATCTTGAGTATCAGACTTGTTCAGTAGTCTGGGTGGATTAGTGGTTAGAGCACTTGCCTTCGGTGCACCTGGTACCAGGTTCGAATCTGCTTGGCGATAAGTAATTTTCGAAAATAGGATTGGATGCCGGACTACCAGTTCACTCAGCTGTAAATGAGTACCTGAGCTAAAATCAGGGTAATAATTACGGACGAGCGTGTAGCTGACCACTTAACCTCCTAGTGTTCCGTTGGTCTCGCAATGAAGTAACTCTAGCATTACTTCAAGGCCTAGGCCCGATTTGGGGTGTTCCCTTTTTGTTTTTTCTTGCCTGTCGCTTCTTGTGAATTGCAATCGATCTTGTTTGAAAATCGATGCAACTACTGAGGAAGCCAGAATCTCTCTGGGCCTGGAGAAATTTCATTGGTAAAACTTGGGGTCTAAACTTTAATATCCCTCACTGGATGTATACAGCAATAGTTATTTGTATGGACCCAACTAGGTTGGATTGTAAATCACTGGGGTGATACGAGTCCTACTGCAGCACTTGAAGTGATCTCGAATGCCTCACCTTGATATGTACCTTCAAGTACAAAAAGAACATAACGTACTGACCTCTAACATCTGAAAATAAAAGGGCGAAGAAAACAATCTCCCCAGACCTTGTGAGGGAACTTAAGATCGATCCTATCGTCGGTATTCGATTAATTTCACAATAAGGTACTAGTTACTTCCATATATCGTTCAAATTAGTGCGCCCACCACCTCGCAAGGACTGGGAAACTCACAGGGCTGAATATGAAAAAGAAACTCTTGTCTGAGACATAAATGGCTTTAAGACATGCGAGAACGGAGAAATTGAGGGGGGGGGGAGGTTTTACAGAAAAATTATATCGTTAATAGAATACTTATTATAAAAATTAGTTTCCATTTGACCTTCTGTAAGAGTATGTCCTCCCAAATCAGATCTCTATTGTCCCTCTTCTGAAAACTTTTAAAACTCTAGGAGAGCTTAAAGCGAGGGATTAACTCTAGAGTATATACATATACTTGCCCAACTAGTAAATGCCCCGTAATTTATCCTCTTCAGGGAGGTTGGAAAACCCCGTTATGTCCTCAATTTGACCTCCTTTTTGCAAGAGCATGTCTTCTATGAAATCAGATATGCATTTTAACTCCCAAAGAATCATTTAAAACTGTTGCAAGGGTGCATTAAACGTGGTCTCTCTTTGGAGATGTCAGGCTCTTTGGAGATGTCAGGCTCTTTGGAGATGTCAGGCTCTTTGGAGATGTCAGGCTCTTTGGAGATGTCAGGCTCTTTGGAGATGTTAGAGCTCTTTGCTCTCCTTTTCTCCTCCTTTTAAGCTTTTTAAACTAGGAAGTAAAAATGAATTCGATATCTCATTAGAACTATGAAATATGTAGGAGTTTGTGAAAACATATGCAACCTCCTTGCACCCACTTTGGGGTTCAATATCTAAAAATCCTGAAATTAGTTATTAGATATAGGTATATAAAGAAGACCCGAAGAAGTGAAAAACAATCCAATGTCTTATCAGTCCTAATAGATATAACGAAATTCGTGAAAATGTTTACAACCCCTTTACACCACCTTTGAGGTCGAATTTAAAAAAATCCTGAAAACACTTTCTAGGTATTTATAAGTAGAAATCGCAAAATAAAAATAAATTCAATATTTGGAAAGACCTAATAGATATGACGAAAAACGTGAACATGCATGCACTCCATTCCATTAACAAATAATTCTTTTACAACCTCTTCCAAACGCCAATGAATGTTTGATTTCTTTTTTGTCAAAATTACTTTTCTAGTTGATATACATATAGATTTCGAGTTTCAACTTTCTAGTGTTAGCCGTTTCGATAGGAATAACACCCCCCATTGACGTATCACTATACAAATTTTTTTATTTTTCCAGAATGCTACTAACTACTAAAGTTTTATCTTAATACCAGGTTTAAGTTTTTCATGATTATAGGTTCTCGAGACTTAAAAATCTAAACTTTTTCCTTTTCACCCACCCCCACCCTCACCCTCATCTACAAAATTTGTTTCTGATCTATTCTCCTATTATAGTATACCTGCAGATGTTCATTAAGTTTAAATTTCGTGACACTAACCGCTTAGGCAATTTGGATTTTACAATAGGTGCGTTTTTTTCAACTGGATCAAGATCATAATTGAAAAAAACGCTGTGGGATGATCCAAAAAAATCAATTTAAACGGTTGGCATTCCTGCTAGAAATTATGTGTCAGCTGTTGTCTGTCAAATATTTATTGATATATTATTGGCAGATACTAGTGAAAATAATGTATATAAACAAAATAGAAGCAGTAAGTACTTAAAATTACTATGTATTGAACCAATACTGTGCAGATATTTGCGAATATTGTTTAATAAATACGGAAAATATTTATTAACGTTTGACAAATGTCAATTATCCGCTGCCATTGCAGTTGAGTTGCAGGGCGACAGCTGTGAAAATGCGAAAATTTTATTGAATTCAGAAGCAGCTTTACGATCCAACTATGATGCCATTTTGTTTTTGGATCACCTCAATTGTTGTTGTTTTCAATGTAAAATAAATGATCTTGATCGTGATCCAGTTGAAAAAACACACCTAATGTCTCGATCTCGGCTTTTGAGCGTTTCGGTTTAAAATCCGTAGGAATTCATTACGCTTGTAGCTATGCTAAAAATATGTTTTTTGTCAATTGAATTCGTTACAGAAATTCTATGAAAGTTAAGTTTTCTCAATAGATGAATAACGGAAAGATAATGTAGTCTATTTGAATTAAACTCTAATCACTACGTCCATGTCGAGAATCTTAATACCGTTTGCATTTAGTGAATTTATCATTGGCTGTCGCTGGGTGAGTGGAATATAAGTTTTAAATTTTGGATCACACCTGGTGCTGAAGCTTTTCTTTGCTTATATCGGCGACTAAAAACTAAGAACTGAAGTAACTGTGGTGTATCCACAGAATAACTCCGATTTAAACTGAAGGAGTTGCAATAAAATAACACCAGCTAGTCGGCAAATAGAGCGAATGTTTGTAAGAAAATCTATACCGTCAGAATAATATCTTACGCACTTTAGACGTAATTATCAGATCACAAGCTGCTAGTCTGCACTTATCTTCAAATTTTCATATCTTTTTGTCTGTTGAATGGAATCAGCAATCGTATCCGTTTCAGTTTATGTACATATTTTTTATTTAGATAAAATGATATATGGATTTTTCGAAACAAAGAAAAACAAGTCAATTAAACTATTTCATTCGTAATTATATTTGAGATATAAAAAAAATTCCGGAATGTGGGTGATTTATAAAAAAAGTGATAGCTAACTAAAAGATGATATGGACTCAAAGTGTTATGGCCTTATTTCTGTACGCTATTCTAGTGCAAAAGAAGTATAAAAAGTTTATTTTTCTTATCCTTAGATCTACCATACAAAAAAAAAACATTTTTAACTAACAATTATACATGTACTTAATTTTTAATATATCCTTCGCACTTAGACCAACCCGTTGTCCAATAACAGCATTCCACGGGTTCAACGTCTGGATGGTTTTCTGTCCGTTTTTCGAGAACGCGTACGCATCGTAGTGCATTACACTTTCATAATCGTATCCTAATCCGAAATCGGTTATCACATTCGATCCGTACTTATCGAAAGCATAAACGTATCCGTCTATTACGTTTTGCGTGAGGATTTGAGCGTAACTATCGCGATCCGTGGCGGCATGTTGGTGATGTAGTCCAAGGGCGTGCGCGAACTCATGAATTGCGATCCCGTGATACACGCATCCATTCAGCTGTAAGTTCAATTCTTGTCTACCTCTAATACATCCAACGTATGACCAACATCCTGAATTTTCACCCTGTAGAATTTATGTTTTATTAGAAAAATTTTAAGGAAAATACCGAAATCGCGCATAGTGCACAACTGAAAGGACTTGGATTAGCTGGGTTCTGGGATAGTAAGCTAGGCAAACTCTTTTTATTTTCCAGACCAAGAACATCTCCTGAGTTGAAATATACATATGGGGTCCTCCCATATCAAACTTAATTCACTTACCTTAACGTAAATATAGTTTGCTGTAGCGGCTGTCCTTGGATAGAACCTAACACAAGTGCTTGCCTGTATTGCATTAATAGCGCCTAAAATGATATTCCGCCTTGCCGAATCTAAAAAAAAATGCAGAAAATTAGTACGTCTGAACTTCTGGTCGAAAATAAAGGATTTACCGAAAGCAGGATCGATTTCATAGTACACGATTTTGTCCGGCCACCTGTACCACGTATTACTCAGTGCATTTCTAGAATTAGCCTGCTGATCTTCACCGAAACGCATATCGCCTTGGAAGAAGCCACCCAATTGTTCTAATTTCTTCTCACTATCGGTTGGAAGTAAGACGCCATTTTCAGCTGCTGCAACACTCGAATCGGAGGAAACAGGACTGCCAACGATTACTTTAACCAGGCACAGAAATGCAACTATGGACAATTTCGACATCATGATGGAATCGTTTCAGTTAATTCACCGGACTGATCGTACTGAAGATGATGGAATCTTCTTTAAATACCTTTTCATTCTTCTGCAATCGCATGATAATCTCTAAATCCTTATCAACTTTAGAAGTTTGCCCAAACTCTGGTCGAGCAAATAATGTTACACCATAAATTTTTTTCGCCGTTGTGATAAAATGAATTTGTCTAGTAATTTCGCAATTAAAACGATTTGCAAAATGGAAAAACACAGTATGTAATAGAAATTGAATATTTCTTCAGAGTTGAGTTGTTTCTCTTTTAGGTTTGTTTATCGCTGGTTTTCACAATATTTTTCTTTGAAATACAAGGGCAACTCTGTACCTTTTCTTAAGCACGAATAAATTTGTCAACAAGCTGGGCTCAAAAAAAGTAAGTGTTACACCAGATGCACTAAGGAAGTAGCCACTATCATTAATCGCACTACTGAAAAGGGTGTAGAGAATGTATCCCTTAGGACAGAAATTGGAATATCTAAAATACTTTGTTCGAAGTTTCAACTTTCTAGGAAAATGTGAACAGGAAAAAAACTCGCCATCATGTGGAATAGCATTGTATATTTATAATAAAAGAAAAACTTCTTAAATATAAGCACCAGAAAATTTGTCCCTAAGACTTCACAAATATTCACTACCCTTAAAGAATTTCGCTGTTAAATGGATCTAAGGTTACATCTCAAATCGTTTCTAATATACGCTCAATGATTGTGAGCGGAATAACCATATATTCTCAAGGTTTGCCGGCCAGACCATGACGGCATTACTCGATCCAGTAAGATATTCTATTGGAGCTTATCCTCAAAAATTAGACAATCGAAAAAATTGTCTACTATCCCTTTGGAATGGGAGTTGTAGACTATTCTTGCACCATGACATGCATATGGACTCTTGGTGATATACCTACTTATCAGGAACAGAAGCTGTGATTCCTGGAATACATACGGATTTATCGAGAACGAATTTTGGCAATCGCGCAAGATCGTTTCTAGCGGACTAGACATCGAAGGAATCATAGGAACTGAAAAAGTTCTACTACTCTTTTAAGCTAAAGTCTTTCAGTACTGAAAAGAGGTACTGCTTCTGAATTACGAATTCAGTACTGCATGGATACCAAAAAAAATGGACGATAGTAGTAATGAAAGACCTTAACGTATTCTGTAAGTAGTTTGATATGTAAACAATTTTGGGAACAATACACAATGACACCCGGTGCGGTCTCCACCTTACTCATGATACCACTGCATCAAACACGTGCCATACCTCATTCGTTTGTGCATGTGTAAACGCGTAAATTAAAATCTAAGAGAATTTTTTTTGATAGTTTATTTATTCGAATGACTCTTCTTAAAAGTGCAATTTTATAATCTCTAAGCGTGAAAATAGCGTCATGACGGACATAGATAATTTTAGAGCAAAAATATTTTTGTTGATTTTATTCTACTTAAATAGACGTGTACCGTTTTTGAATCACAGAATCTTAATTCGTATTTCGAAGAAAACAAAAGTATATATCGAGCCAGTTGCCAACTAACTGGATTAGGTTAATAAGTCTTTTGTTAATTTAGTCCAATTTCTAAGAATTTTAATATTTTTCCATTATCTAATTTGTTTTGTACTATTTCGATATTAGTACAATAATATAAATAATTTTGCTTCACATGGCTAGTACAGACAGACGGAGTGTGGTAGTGTAAATATTAATCTTTCATTAAATTTAATTCGGTTTATCTTATATTATCAATTTTTTACAAATTAAAAAAAGGAGAAGATAATTCTGTAGCTTTAATGACGATCAGGTAAGTGAATAAGCATTCATCTGTAATGTGTGCTATTTTATGTTATGAGCATGATTTTCTATTTTGCATTTTTATTCTAATTTGGATACTGAATATAAATGGTATTGTCATTGTCTAGTATGTTGTTAGTATATCAACATTGTAATCTTCTCGGTACTGAGCTAGTAAAATTGTTTAATGAACTTTCATAAAAAGCGATTGCGCACACGCGAAACTTTTGGCAAATAAAATTATCATAAAATGTTAAAGCAAGTTTTTCTTTTCTTTCTATTTGTAACGATTTTTTGTATTTAAGAACGACGAATTTAAGGAAGGTGTTTGATTTGAGGTTTGAGTGAGATTTCGGACGAAAGGTGACGATTATAGTCACTGTTTTATTAAATCTATTAAATATTGACGTACTTCTTGACTAATCAACAATCACAGGTTACGATTATTTTTTTTCTTTAAATTAAACTTCAATCATTTAACTTAAGTATTTTAAATTTGTATTTGATTTAGATAATAAACAAATTTAAATATTATTTTAAATGAAATAATGTATAAGATTGCCATAAACCGCACAATTTATGATAAGAATGTTTCCTACTGTGAAGACGAATAAGAATAAACGAAATACAGAGTGCAACCCGGTTATAACGTACCTTGAGGGGACCACAAAGGTAAACCGTTTTACTCGATAGTACGTTATAACCAACACAAGAACCTTTCCCATTTGTGAATGGGGATTGAAAACAGGTACGTTATTACCGAAAGTACATTATTATTATTATTATTATATTTTTATAAAAGGCATATAAATATACACAGTTATACTTAAGCACTAGTTACAATGACCATCAGCTTAAGTACATTATAAAAGTGCATTTTATAAGCGGGTTGCACTGTAGATATTCTAAGGATTGCAAAAATCTCAGGAGTGGAAATTTTTTATTAATTAATTGATGTAGATATGTTAGCTATGCTTAAAATATATTTTTTCGTTATAGAAATTCCAAGAAAGTTAAGTAAATTTCTTCAACGAAGAATAACGTAAAGATACATACTTTAGTCTTATCAGAGTTACACACATTGAATTCGACTCCAGTCGAGAATTTTCATAACGTTTGGATTCAGTGAATCTATCATTGGCGTCGTATACACCAGTATTAGCATAGTCCGTATTAACAGTAAAGCCGTATTAAGAAGCGGTGTAAAACGTGTGGTATTAAGTCGAGCATGGTTGAAATGGCATTGTGACAACACCAATAGTGATTTCTTTTCTGGAAAATGTGACCGGTTTCTGACCTCAATTTTTTTCTAGCAGTTCCGCCGTTCTATTGTGGAAAAAAATTTGACCTGCTAGAAAAAGGGGTTTGAGTCCGTGGTTAAAATTGCCCTGAAAACTCGCATTTCTTGCCCCGAAAATTTCGGCGGTGCAACTCAGTTAACCTCAAATGTGCGACAATATAAGAAAAAAAAAATCCTTTGACAACAGCTGCAACCGATTTAAAAGCATAAATTAAACTGTCAAACGGGTCATACGGCAATTAGAAATCATACGGAGTGTAGTGTAAATATTTTAAATTTTAATAATAGCTTTTTGATATGAAAGCGTTCTATTGTCAATTGACCTGTCGGACGAAACTGTCAAAATAGAGGGCAGAACTGCAATAATTTGAATCTAAATGGGTCACATTTTTTTTCAGAAAAGAAATCACCATAAGCCTCCCCTATTTTAGCATTTTCACAGATGACGCCCTGCGTTTATTTCAATTTGTAGCAGGTACTTGAACCCAATAGTCTAGAATAGTGGGGGACAAATCCTACAGTTTATCCAAGGTATTTACCAATAGCATTATTAACCCTACTAAACTCAATTGGACTATCTGTTCGACATGTGACATTTCACCTGCATGTCAACTTCACATATTACGTTGAAAGCAAAGCGGATTAACTTAGTACGCTCAGGCGGTATAAACGGCAATCGTATGAACTTAATACTGAGAACAATTTCATACGAGTTAACGATTGCGGTATATACGAGGCCAATGACTGTCGCTGGGTGGGTGGAATATAAGCTTGAAATTTCGCATCACATCTGGTGCTAAGGCTGTCCTATCTTTATATCGACGATTAAACGTAAAGAACTCAAGTAACAATGGTGTGTCCACAGATTTACTCCGAACCGAGCTGAAGGAACTGCAATAAAATAACACCAGCCAATCGGCAAACAGAGTGAACTTTTGTAAGAAAATCTACTTACTGTCAGATTTGTATAATTCGCAGTTCGCTCCTTAGACGTGATCACAAACTGCTGATGTCCAGTTATCTTCAAATTTTCATATCTTATTGTCTCTGAATGGAATCAGCCATCGTATCAGTTTCGGTTTATGTACCTACATATTTTTGGATAAAATCAAATACGGATTTTTCGAAACAAAGAAAAACAAGTCAATTAAACTATTTCATTCCTAATAATTATATTTGAGATATAAAAAAATTCCGGGATGTGGGTGTATGATTTATAAAAAAAGTGATAACTAACTAGAAGACGATATGGACTCAAAGTGTTATGGCCTTATTTCTTACGCTATTCTAGTGCAAAAGAAGTATACAAAGTTTATTTTTCTTATCCTTAGAGCTACCAAACAAAAGAAAAAACATTTTTACTTAACAATCATACATGTAATTAATTTTCTGTATATCCTTCGCACTTAGACCAGCCCGTTGTCCAATAGGAGCATTCCACGGGTTCAACGTCTGGATGGTTTTCTGTCCGTTGTTCGAGAACCCGTAGGCATTGTAGTGCATTATACTGCCGTAATCGTATCCTAATCCGAAATCGGTTATCACACTTGAATTGAAATCTTTGAAATTGGATTCATATCCGACTAATATGTTTTGCCAGAGTATTTGAACGTAGCTATCGCGATCTGTTGCGGAATGCTGGTGACGTATTCCAAGAGCATGTAAGAACTCATGAATTGCGGTCCCGTGATACACGCATCCATTCAGCTGTAAGTTCAATCTTTGTCTACCTCTAATACAACCGACGTTTGACCAACATCCTGAATCTTCACACTGTGGAATTTATGTTTTATTAGAAAGTTTTTAAAGAAAATATCGCACATTGTCCGACTGGAAGGACTTGGATTAGGTGGAGGAGATAGGAAGCTAGGCAAACTCTTTTCAATTTCCGGACCAGGAACGTTTCTTGAGAAGAATACTGAGATATACCATACATGTGGCCCTTCCATATCTAACTTAATTCTCTTACCTGAATGTGAATATAGTTTTCTGTAGTGGCTATCTTTGGATAGAACCTAACACAGGTGCTTTCCTGGATTGCATTAATAGCGCCTAAAATGATATTCTGTTTTGCCGAATCTAAAAAAATACAAAAAGTTAGTACGTCCGAACTTCTGGTCGAAAAAGAAGGATCTTACCGAAAGCGGGATCGATTTCATAGTACACGATTTTGTCAGGCCACCTGTACCACGTATTAATCATAGTATTTCTGGAATTATCCTGTTGATCTTCACCGAATCGCATATCGCCTTGGAAGAAGCCACCCAATTGTTCTAATTTCATCTCACTATCGGTAGGAAGTAGAACGCCATTTTCAACTGCTGCAACACTCGAATCGGAGGAAACAGGACTGCCAGCGATTACTTTAGCTAGGCACAAAAATGCAACTATGGACAATTTCGACAGCATGATGGAATCGTTTAAGTTTATTCACCGGACTGATCGTACTGAAGATGATGGGATCTTCTTTAAATACCTTTTCGTTCTTCTGAAATCGCATGATAATCTCGAAATCCTTATCAACTTAAGAAGTTGTTATTTTGTTATTTTGCGCCGTAGTAGATGAAATGAATTTGTCTAGTAATTTCGCAGTTAAAACAATTTGCAGAATGGAAAACACATGATAGAAATTGAATATTTTTTCAGAGTTGAGTTCAGTTTTTTTCGAGGCTTATCGCTGTTTCTGGCAATATTTTTCTCTGCAAAACCAAACCTACCGCAGTGTCTTTGTCAAGCAATAATAAATTAGCAAAAAAAAATAAGTAAATTTACAAACAAGCTGGGCGCAACAAAAGTACTTGTTTTGTTACACCAGATGAACCTTAGAGTATAAGATGAACCAAGGAAGTAGCTCCTACCATTTACCGCACTATGGATTCCTTAGGACAGAAATTGAAATATCTCAAAAACATTGTTTGAAGCTTCAACTTTCTAGGACAAGCAAAACAAGAAAATTAGAAACACTCGCCACCATGTGAAGTACAATGGTAAGAAATACAAAAAATAGAAGTGTTCACCACCCTTAAAAATTTCGCTGTTAAATGGATGGTCACATTTCAAATGGTTTCTAATATGCGCGGAATATTTCAGCCCAATAGTCGTGTGTGGTATTACCATATGGTCCTAAAGTGTGCTTGCCAGACCGTGACGGCATTACTCGAAATGAACTAGCTCATCTGCTTCCACAATGTAGAAGTTACTAACAGTTCAGAGGCTCGTAACCCTTCTGTTCAGTATCTAAAGGCTTAAACCAGGAAGATATGCTATTGGAGCTCATTCTTAAAAATTAGACAATCAACAAAACTTTCTAAAATTTTCAACTACCCCTTTGGAGTGGGAGTTGTAGACTATAATAGTACTTGCAGCCTACATACACCATAAATTTCATATGGACTCTGGGTGATATGCATATCAGGAACAGTAGCAGTGCTTCCTGAAATACAGGCCGATTTAACGAGGACAAATTTTGACAATCGCAGAAGATCGTTTCTAGTGGACTATGGTATCCCATCGAAGGTCTCATAGGAACTGAAAATGTTCTACTAAGGGCTGCTACTAAGGATGGACACAATAGCGAAATACTTAGCTATTACATATAAATAGGTGCGTTTTTTTCAACTGGATCAAGATCAAATTGAAAAAAAAGCTGTTGGATGATCCAAAAAAATCAATTTAAACAGTTGGCATTCCTGCTATGAATTGTTATGTATTTGTGTCAGCTGTAGACTGCTGTGGTCTGTCAAATATTTTCTTGGCAGATAAAATAGTGAACATAATGGATATTAACGAAATAGAAGCAGTAAGTGCTTAAAATTACTATGTATTGAACTAATACTGTGCAGATATATGCGAATATTCTTTAATAAATACGGAAAATATTTATTGACGTTTGACAAATGTCAAATGTCAAATGTCAAGTTGCAGAGCGACAACTGTGAAAATGCGAAAATTTTATTGAATTCAGAAGCAGCTTTACGATCCAACTATGGTCCCATTTTGTTTTTGGATCACCTCAATTGTTGTTGTTTTCAATGTAAAATAAATGATCTTGATCGTGATCCAGTTGAAAAAAATACACCTAATAGGTATATCACTTTTAACTTTTAAACGCTGACCTTTCTGGTAGTCGCTTAAAATTTACACATGCCTAATTTATCTCCTTCAACTCCTTCGACTGTATAGAAAAACCAAAATAACAACCACTAGAAATTATGAGTCAGAAATAAATAATATTTCGAAATGTACTTGAGATCTAACCAGTGACGGTACTAGGATTCCTTCATATCTTATCATAGAGGTACGCATCCAAGACGACATGGATACCAAAAAAAAGTGACAATAGAAAGACCTTATTGTATTCATAAGATAGTTTGGTAACCATTTTAGGAACAATGCTGCGCCATTAAGGAATGAAAACCGGGGCGGTCTGCTCCCCCCTCGCGACTATTCTGATCCAAACACAAGTTATATGTCATTCGTTTGTGTCATAGAGCTATAACTAACGGAGATCGCAAAGCGCCGTTTCTGTATAAAGCACTTTGAAGCATTTTTATGCAAAATTGAACATTTCTGTATGGAGCGTTTCATGCCCGGTGGCAGTGAAATGCAAATAGTAGCGAAGTATTTAAAGGTTGGGCTTTTTTTCTTTTCAATACCGGAGTATAACATATATGTGAGTAAGATGCTGATAGTAGCATAGTGAATATCGCCGGTCCTTTGTGAGAAAACCTCCGGCTTCAAAAAAGTCGCTGCACGCTATCTCCATTATACATATAGCTCTATGGTTTGTGTACATACGCACTATAGACAAATAAATTAAAATGTAAGAGAAGATTTTTTTATTAGTTTATTTGTTTGAATTACTCTACTTAAAACTGCAATTTTATTATCTCTGAGCGTGAAAATAGCGCCATGATGGACATAGATAATTTTAAAACAAAATATTTTTGTTGACTTTATTCTGCACAAATAGACGTGTATAGTTTTTGAACCACACAGTTTAATTCGTATTTCGAAGAAAAAGAAAGTCTATACCGAGTCAGTTATTGCAGTATTGTAGTGCAAATATTAATCTTTCATTAAATTTAATGGAATTTATCTTATAGGTACAGTAGTCACCGCTTATTGTAATCACTTTGGGACCAGCTAAAAAATAATAACATTCACCGTGTGATAACAATAAAGGATGACAAAAAATAAGCGAATTCTGTTTGTGGAAAATGGAATCCAACTGTTTTGATAACGAAATCCGGCTTATAATATTATCCGTGATTACAATAAGCGGTATGTATTTATCAATTTTCAATAAATCAAAAAAAAAGAGAAGACAATTCTGTAGCTTTGATGACGATAAGGAAAGTGAATAGGAACATCTGTGATGTATACTATATTTTTATGAGCATGATTTTCTACTTTGCAATTTTATTCTAATTTTTAATTTAATTTTTTCATAAAAAGTGATTGCGCATACGCTAAACTATAGGCAAATAAAATTATCATAAAATGTCTAAGCAAGTTTTTCTTTTCTTTCCATTTGTAACGAATTTTTTTTTGTATTTCAGAACGACGAATTTAAGGTGTTTGATTTGAGGTTTGAGTGAGATTTCGGACGAAAGGTGACGATTATAGTCACTGTTTTATTAAATCTATTAAATATTGAAGTACTTCTTGGCTACATCAACAATCACAGGTTACGATTATTTTTTTCCTTAAAATTAAACTTCAATCATTTAACTTAAGTATTTTAAATTTGTATTTGATTTAGATAATAAACCAATTTAAATATTATGTTAAATGAAATAATGTATAAAATTGCCATAAACCGCACAATTTATGATAAGAATGTTTCGTACTGTGAAGACGAATAAGAATAAACGAAATACAGAGTGCAACCCGGTTATAACGTACCTTGAGGGGACCACAAAGGTAAACCGTTTTACTCGATAGTACGTTATAACCAACACTAGAACCTTTCACATTTGTGAATGGGGATTGAAAACAGGTACGTTATAACCGAAAGTACATTATAAAAGTGCATTTTATAAGCGGGTTGCACTGTAGATATTCTAAAGATTGCAAAAATCTCAGAAGTGGAAATTTTTTTTTAATTAATTGATGTAGATATGTTAGCTATGCTAAAAATATGTTTCTTCGTTACAGAAATTCCAAGAAAGTTAAGTAAATTTCTTCAACGAAGAATAACGAAAAGATACTTTAGTCTTTTCAGAGTTACACAGCTTTGTGTTTTCGGTGCATTGAATTCGACTCTTATCACACCGGCCCAGTCGAGAATCCTTATAACGTTTGAATTCAGTGAATCTATCAGTGGCCTCGTATACACCAGTATTAGCATAGTCCGTATTAACAGTAAAGCCGTATTAAGAAGCGGTGTAAACGTGTGGTATTAAGTTAATCCTGTTCCGCATGTGGACTAGAACTAGACTAAATTAAATCGAGCATAGATTGAAATGGCATTATGACAACACTAAGCCTCCCCTATTTTAGCATTTCTATAGATGGCACCCTCCGTTTATTTCAACTTGTAGCAGGTATTTGCACCCAATAGTCTAGAATAGTCGGGGACAAATCATACAGTTTATCCAAGGTATTTACCAATAGGATAATTAACCCTGCTAAACTCAATTGGACTATCTATTCGATATGTGACATTTCACCTGCATGTCAACTTCACATATTACGTTGAAAGCAAAGCGGATTAACTTAGTACGCTCAGGCGGTATAAACAGCAATCGTATTAACTTAATACTGAGAACAATTTCATACGTGTTAACGATTGCGGTATATACGAGGCCAATGACTGTCGCTGGGTGGGTGGAATATAAGCTTGACATTTCGGATCACATCTGGTGCTAAAGCTTTCCAGTCTTTATATCGACGATTAAACAGTTAGAACTCAAGTAAGTGTGGGGTATCAACAAATTCACTCCGATCCAAGCTGAAGAAAGTGCAATAAAATAACACCAGCCAATCGGCAAACAGAGTGAATGTCTGTAAGAAAATCTATTTATCTTCAGATTTGTATAATTCGCAGTTCGCACCTTAGTCGTGATCACAAACTGCTGATGTCCAGTTATCTTCAAATTTTTATATCTTATTGTCTCTGAATGGAATCAGCCATCGTATCAGTTTCGGTTTATGTACATATTTTTGGATAAAATGATATACGGATTTTTCGAAACAAAGAAAAACAAGTCAATTGAACTTTTTCATTCCTAACAATTATATTTGAGATATAAAAAAATTCCGGGATGTGGGTATGATTTATAAAAAAAGTAATAGCTAACTAAAAGACGATATGGACTTAAAGTGTTAAGGCCTTATTTCTTACGTTATTCCAGTGCAAGAGAAGTAAAAAAAGTTTATTTTTCTTATCCTTAAACAATTATCAAATGACACAATTATACATGTTCTTAATTTTCTGTATATCTTTCGCACTTAGACCAACCCGTTGTCCAATAGGAGCATTCAATGGGTTCAACGTCTGGATGGTTTTCTGTTGGTTTGTCGAGAACGTGTACGCATTGTAGTGCATTATACTACCGTAATCGTATCCTAATCCGAAATCGGTTATCACACTTGAATTGAACTTTTCGAAATTCGATTCGTATCCGACTAATATGTTTTGCCAGAGTATTTGAACGTAACTATCGCGATCAGTTGCGGCATGCTGGTGATGTATTCCAAGAGCATGTAAGAACTCATGAATTGCGGTCCCGTGATACACGCATCCATTCAGCTGTAAGTTCAATTTTTGTTTACCCCTAATACAACCGACGTATGACCAACATCCTGAATTTTCACCCTGTGGAATTTATGTTTTATTAGAAAGTTTTTAAAGAAAATATCAAAATCGCGCATTGTGTACGACTGGAAGGACTTGGATTAGGTGGATTCTGGGATAGAAGGCTCGGCAAACTCTTTTCATTTTCCGGACCAGGAACGTTTCTTGAGAAGAATACTGAGATATACCATACATGTGGCTCTTCCATATCTAACTTAATTCACTTACCTGAATGTAAATATAGTTTGCTGTAGTGGCTATCCTTGGATAGAACATAAGACAGGTGCTTGCCTGGATTGCATTAATAGCGCCTAAAATGATATTCTGTTTTGCCGAATCTAAAAAAATACAGAAAATTAGTACGTCTGAGCTTCTGGTCGAAAAAGAAGGATCTTACCGAAAGCGGGATCGATTTCATAGTACACGATTTTGCCAGGCCACCTGTACCACGTATTAATCAAAGTATTTCTGGAATTATCCTGTTGATCTTCACCGAAACGCATATCGCCTTGGAAGAAGCCACCCAATTGTTCTAATTTCATCTCACTATCGGTAGGAAGTAGAACGCCATTTTCAGCTGCTGCAACACTCGAATCGGAGGAAACAGGACTGCCAACGATTACTTTAGCTAGGCACAAAAATGCAACTATGGACAATTTCGACAGCATGATGGAATCGTTTAAGTTTATTCACCGGACTGATCGTACTGAAGATGATGGGATCTTCTTTAAATACCTTTTCGTTCTTCTGAAATCGCATGATAATCTCTAAATCCTTATCAACTTAAGAAGTTGTTATTTTGTTATTTTGCGCCGTAGTAGATGAAATGAATTTGTCTAGTAATTTCGCAATTAAAACGATTTGCAGAATGGAAAACACAATAATAGAAATTGAATATTTCTTCAGAGTTGAGTTCAGTTTTTTTCGAGGCTTATCGCTGTTTCTGGCAATATTTTTCTCTGAAAAACAGAACGAACTCAGTGCCTTTGTCAAGTACTAATAAATTAGCTAAAAACAATAAATAAATTTGCACACAAGCTGTACTTGTTTTGTTATACCAGATGAACCAAGGAAGTAGCTCCTACCATTTATATTTATTTTACAGAAAATACTAGTTTTCTGTATTTTTTTGAAGCGAATGGCAGGACAGAAATTGAAATATCTCAAAAACATTGTTTGAAGCTTCAACTTTCTAGGACAAGCTGAACATGAAAATGAGAAACACTCGCCACCATGTGGACTACCATGGTTAGAAATAAGAGAATTAGAAATGTTCACTACCCTTGAAAATGTCGCTGTTAAATGGATGGGTACATCTCAAATGGTTTCTAATATGCGCCGAATATTTCAGCCCAATAGTCGTGTGTGGTATTACCACATGGTCCTAAAGTGTGCTTGCCAGACCGTGACGGCATTACTCGAAATGAACTAGCACATCTGCTTCCACAATGTACAGTCAAAAGGTTCGTGACATACTGTTCAGTATCTTAAGGCTTAATCCAGGAAAATATACTATTGGAGCTCATTCTTAAAAATTAGACAATCAACAAAACTTTCTAATATTTTCCTTAGGAATGGGAGCTGAAGACTATACTTACAGCCTACATACATAGCTACACCAAAAATTTTCATATGGATTCTGGGTGATATGCTTATCAGGAACAGAAGCACTTCCTGGAATACGGGCGGATTTAACGAGGACGAATTTTGACAATTGCAGAAGGTCGGTTCTAGTGGACTATGGTCACATCCCATCGAAGGTCTCATAGGAACTGAAAATGTTCTACAAAGGGGGCATTACAGCCAGTGTCGTGTGTCTGTCTGTGGTTAATATCTAATGGTGCGATTGAAAATCATAATTTTTAATCGAAATACTTTCCTACAGTTCTACAATTACGTACAGTAGAGTCTCGCTAATCCGGATCAATTAAAACCACCCCCAATCCGGATTATGCGGGAATTCGGATTACCAAAGGTATATGCAAACTATTAAAGATAAACATTTACAAACGCTTATTCATTTATTACAACAAATAAAACATATAGTATCTCGAAAAAACAAAAACAATACTTTCAAGATAAACGTTAGAAATAAGTAAAAAGTAATGAAATATACATAAACTCAAAATTTAGTGAACGGAAAAACGCTCACAAGCCAAAGTTGGCTTGGTTGCACAGAGTACCAATACTTATTGCCATATGAAATATGTACATAAGTACATACATACAAAACGACGCATATGAAGTGTCTATGAGAATATTCGGGAATTTCCCGTTCTACACTTGTTTGATTTCACTGTATTGTTGATCATTGCTTTATTTAACATGCAAACCGGATTAGCGAAACTGTGGTCGATCCGGATTACAAGGAACATAATGGAAATTTTTAAATTTTTCATCCCATCCGGACTACCGAAGGATCCGGATTAGGCCGTATCCGGATTAATGAGACTCCATTGTATATATGAATCTAGTACATCTCAAGCAATTTTTTGGCTTAAAAATACCAGCGCATTCTACTACTCTAATCAGTAGCTTCATAAACTAGACATTGCTGGTAAATTGGAAATTGGTTGATTAGGCGGTCAGTTAGCAAACTTTACATCCATAGTTTTATATGTAGCTACAAGCTGTTATTAATATTGATTCGAATAATTAGAACAGTTTATACGGAAAAGGGAAGCAAAAACCTTTGTATGAGCCGTTGAGTGCGAAAGTGGTGTAAAGGCTCGTGTACACTGGCAAGTAACTTGCGACATTTCTTGCTAGAGTGATTTGGTGCGATGTGTACACTATCTGTCAAATTGCAGCAATTTTACTCTAGCAAGTAGCTCTACAAAAATCTTGCAAGTAAAACTTCCTCTTCCGTATATACTTCATCATCAAAGTTTCGTTGAACTGTCAAAACGAAAAAGAAAAATACCACAACTCTGGATAAAGTTCCACATTGGAAATGAGCAAAAACGTGTACTCGGAACTCCACTTGGATTTTCCGTTCATATTTCGCACGTAAACTGTGTAGCTACGACTCCTAATACTGAACTTAACCTCACATCCAATGCAATTGTACTGACTTTGCTGAAAAATTTCGGAACCGATTGGAACTTTCTTGCGAGATCCCAACTCTCGCAAGTTAGCGTGCACATTCACAACTTGCTTGAAAAGGCAAGCGTTTGCTGGCTAGAGCAAAAACTTGGGCAAATGCGCTCTCGGAACCGTGTACACATGCAGCAATAAATGTCATAGAGCAACTCTCTAACAAGTTTTGCTTGCTAGTGTACACGAGCCTTAAGTCATGTTATTCGATTTCGAGTAGCACATGGTTTTAGTAGAACTTCTGTACAGAATAGACAGCCTATGAAATTTGTTATCCCATTGTACAATCTTCTTTAAAAAACATAGGTTTAACTAATAAACTTTGCTGTTCCCTGATTTTCTGGTGAAATGTGTCCTTTTTGTGCTCTCTAAATGACTTATACCACTTTTGCCATGAACATATTTAAGTTGCAGTTGTATGTTATGACTTACACCAAATTAATAACTGACTAAATTTTCTAGAATCAGGAATAAAACTTAAATTTAATTAATTTTTAAATTTTTTTATTGTAAAACTACGAAAGCATTTTTCAAATAATTTTTAAGACGTGAAAAAATAAAAATAAAATTCAAAAAATAGAAATAAAGCATCGAAACTTGAATAAAAACAAGTATTTAAGCACAGTTATCTGAACTCTCATTAGCATCTAATGGACCTACATCTTCCATGTTTTCTTTTACCATGTTTTTAGGTACGTTAGGGTATAGTCACTGGAGTCATCCAGTGACTATACGTTATACCACAAGGTCTGACAGGCAAAAAAACAGTGATAAAACTGATAACAATTAGATGACAATTTTTTTGGCTTGACTTACACCACTTTTGCACAAAACATTTTCGCCTTTCTATTCTCGTATTCAACATTCTACTAACGCCTATCGAGAAACAGTTGAAATAAAGCTTACGCCACTTTAACACACAACATAATTAGGTTAAAGGTATTGCCTGGCGATGTCAACTCAAATTTAAAATAAAAACCGACTTACACCACTTCTGCACTCACTCAACGGCTCATATGTTAACTTAGAACTAAACTTAAACTAAGGTACAACGGTTTCACAGTAGAAATTTAAACTTAAGGTTAGTTAAACTTAAACTTAAGAATAATCTGCACTTTAAACTTGACTCGATTTCAAGGTAAATAAATATCCTATGATTAACTAATCTGAAATTCGCAATCATTGTGAATTAATTCAAATGAATTAAACTTTTTTACATTGGTAAACCCTGTGTTTTCTGTCATTTTATTTCGTCGTAATATTTAAAATTTGGAATTATTGACAATTACGGTTACTTTGATTAGGGTAGAATCGACTGACTGTCAAAAACCTTAATCCGAGCTATAAACGGAAGAAATTCTACCGTTTAGCTTAATCCTATCATTAGAACAAATTATTATTCGTTTGATCCAAAGTTTAAAGAAAATTTTTGGTTTAAGCTTCGACTGTGAAACCGACCCTTAGTGAAACAAAAGGGTTATCTAAAGAGTACGGAGAGAATCAACGGGTTGCTTGACTTTAAATTAATATATTAGATACCCAAGAGTTTCTGAAAAAATACGAACATGATTCCAACCTAAAGCCAGGAGCTATTTTGATATTTTGAACCGCCCCTCCTCACTTCTGTAAGCAATTCTATTCTTAAATAACTCAACCCTTGTTGTGATCTCTAATTATATATGCATAAAATAAGTTTCAACTTTCTAGTCTGAGCCGTTCATGAAAATTATCCTGTTTCATAGGATGGACACAATAGCGAAATGCATAGCTATTACATATACCTATGTATATCACAATTAAACATTTAAACGCTGACCTTTCTGGTGGTCGCTTAAAATTTACACTTGCCTAATTTATCTCCTTCAACTCCTTCGACTGTATAGAAAAACCAAAATAACAACCATTAGAAATTATGAGTTAGAAATAAATAATATTTCGAAATATACTTGAGATCTAACCAGTGACGGTACTAGGATTCCTTCATATCTTATCATAGAGGTACGCATCCAATACGACATGGATACCAAAAAAAGTGACGATAGAAAGACCTTATTGTATTCATAGTTTGGTAACCATTTTAGGAACAATGCTGCGCCATTAAGGAATGCCACCAGGTGCGGTCTGCTCCCCCCTCGTGACACCTCTGAGCCAAACACAAGTCATATCTCATTCGTTTTGTACATACGCACTATAGACAAATAAATTAAAATGTAAGAGAAGATTTTTTTATTAGTTTATTTGTTTGAATTACTCTACTTAAAACTGCAATTTTATAATCTCTGAGCGTGAAAATAGCGCCATGATGGACATAGATAATTTTAAAACAAAATATTTTTGTTGACTTTATTCTGCACAAATAGACTTGTATAGTTTTTGAACCACACAGTTTAATTCGTATTTCGAAGAAAAAGAAAGTCTATACCGAGTCAGTTACCTAGTAACTGGATTAGGTTAATAGCCTTTTGCTAATTTAGTCTAAGAATTTTAATATTTTTACATTATCAAAGTTTTTGCATTATTCCGAAATTAGTACAAGCAACCATTTCAAATCTAAATAATTTTGGTTGACATGACTAGAACAGACAGACGGAGTGTGGTAGTGCAAATATTAATCTTTCATTAAATGTAATGGAATTTATCTTATAGGTACAGTAAACACCGCTTATTGTAATCACTTTGGGACCAGCAAAAAAATAAAAACATTCACCGGGTGATAACAATAAAAGAGGAAACAAATAAGCGATGAATTCTGTTTGTGGAAAATGGAATCCAACTGTTTTGATAACAAAATCCGGCATATAACATTATCCGCGATTACAAATATTCACTCCGAGATTCCACTTTTTCTCTCCTCTCTTCTTCCGAGCACTGTTCAAGACCTAACTCTTAATTGATTGTAGTTTATAAGATAGTTTAATGAAGTTATAATTTAGGCTAAGTTAAGAAGAACGTTTTTTTAAACCCTTTTCCTTCAAATTTAAATTGTACTTTGAATTCATTTGCATGTGTGTAGCTAAATATAAACTCTTTATCTTGGCTGTAGAGACGACCGTCTGATTTCCATTATTTTAAGTATAGCATAAGCTTCTTTCATTATACTAAGGGTAGCACAATAAAGAATTATTATTATTATTATTAAATATCCACTGTATTTATCAAATTCAAATTCAAATTCATATTTATTTCCAATAATTTAAATTTCTCTTAAACGTTAACATTACCTTAAGTGGTCAGGCTGTCATCTCTTTAACTATTGGCTACATTGGTTTAGCTTTAGCTAGTAATATAGTTCTTAGCATTAATTTTTTAGGATAATGGAAAGCCACTGTATTTATCAATTTTTAATAAATCAAAAAAAAAGAGAAGATAATTCTGTAGCTTTGATGACGATAAGGAAAGTGAATAGGAACATCTGTGATGTATACTATATTTTTATGAGCATGATTTTCTACTTTGCAATTTTATTCTAATTTTTAATTTAATTTTTTCATAAAAAGTGATTGCGCATACGCTAAACTATAGGCAAATAAAATTATCATAAAATGTCTAAGCAAGTTTTTCTTTTCTTTCCATTTGTAACGAATTTTTTTTTGTATTTCGAATTTAAGGTGTTTGATTTGAGGTTTGAGTGAGATTTCGGACGAAAGGTGACGATTATAGTCACTGTTTTATTAAATCTATTAAATATTGACGTACTTCTTGGCTACATCAACAATCACAGGTTACGATTATTTTTTTCCTTAAAATTAAACTTCAATCATTTAACTTAAGTATTTTAAATTTGTATTTGATTTAGATAATGAACCAATTTAAATATTATGTTAAATGAAACAATGTATAAAATTGCCATAAACCGCACAATTAATGATAAGAATGTTTCCTACTGTGAAGACGAATAAGAATAAACGAAATACAGAGTGCAACCCGGTTATAACGAACCTTGAGGGGACCACAAAGGTAAACCGTTTTAATCGATAGTACGTTATAACCAACACAAGAACCTTTCAAATTTGTGAATGGGGATTGAAAACAGGTACGTTATAACCGAAAGTACATTATAAAAGTGCATTTTATAAGCGGGTTGCACTGTAGATATTCTAAAGATTGCAAAAATCTCAGGAGTGGAAATTTTTTTTTAATTAATTGATGTAGATATGTTAGCTATGCTAAAAATATGTTTCTTCGTTACAGAAATTCCAAGAAAGTTAAGTAAATTTCTTCAACGAAGAATAACGAAAAGATACTTTAGTCTTTTCAGAGTTACACAGCTTTGTGTTTTCGGTGCATTGAATTCGACTCTTATCACACCGGCCCAGTCGAGAATCCTTATAACGTTTGAATTCAGTGAATCTATCAGTGGCCTCGTATACACCAGTATTAGCATAGTCCGTATTAACAGTAAAGCCGTATTAAGAAGCGGTGTAAACGTGTGGTATTAAGTTAATCCTGTTCCGCATGTGGACTAGAACTAGACTAAATTAAATCGAGCATAGATTGAAATGGCATTATGACAACACTAAGCCTCCCCTATTTTAGCATTTCTATAGATGGCACCCTCCGTTTATTTCAACTTGTAGCAGGTATTTGCACCCAATAGTCTAGAATAGTCGGGGACAAATCATACAGTTTATCCAAGGTATTTACCAATAGGATAATTAACCCTGCTAAACTCAATTGGACTATCTATTCGATATGTGACATTTCACCTGCATGTCAACTTCACATATTACGTTGAAAGCAAAGCGGATTAACTTAGTACGCTCAGGCGGTATAAACAGCAATCGTATTAACTTAATACTGAGAACAATTTCATACGTGTTAACGATTGCGGTATATACGAGGCCAATGACTGTCGCTGGGTGGGTGGAATATAAGCTTGACATTTCGGATCACATCTGGTGCTAAAGCTGTCCTATCTTTATATCGACGATTAAACATTAAGAACTCAAGTAACTGTGAGGTATCAACATATTTACTCCTATCCGAGCTGAAGAAATTGCAATAAAATAACACCAGCCAATCGGCAAACAGAGTGAATGTCTGTAAGAAAATCTATTTACCGTCAGATTTGTATAATTCGCAATTCGCACCTTAGACGTTTAGTGTTGATGTCCAGTTATCTTCAAATTTTCATATCTTTTTGTCTCTGAATGGAATCAGCCATCGTATCAGTTTCGGTTTATGTACATATTTTTGGATAAAATCATATACGGATTTTTCGAAACAAAGAAAAACAAGTCAATTGAACTTTTTCATTCCTAACAATTATATTTGAGATATAAAAAAATTTCGGGATGTGGGTATGATTTATAAAAAAAGTGATTACTAACTAAAAGACGATATGGACACAAAGTGTTATGGCCTTATTTCTGTACGCTATTCTAGTGCAAAAGAAGTATAAACAATTTATTTTTCTTATCCTTAGAGCTACCAAACAAAAAAAACTAATTTTTAATTAACAATTATACATGTACTTAATTTTCTGTATATCCTTCGCACTTAGACCAGCCCGTTGTCCAATAGCAGCATTCCACGGGTTCAACGTCTGGATGGTTTTCTGTCCGTTTTTCGAGAACGCGTACGCACTGTAGTGCATTATACTGCCGTAATCGTATCCTAATCCGAAATCGGTTATCACACTTGATCCGTACTTATCGAAAGCGTAAGCGTATCCGTTTATTATGTTTTGCGGGAGGATTTGAACGTAACTATCGCGATTCGTGGCGGCATGCTGGTGATGTATTCCAAGAGCATGTAAGAACTCATGAATTGCGATCCCGTGATACACGCATCCATTCAGCTGTAAGTTCAATTCTTGTCTACCTCTAATACATCCAACGTATGACCAACATCCTGAATTTGCACCCTGTAGAGATCATGTTTTGTTAGAAAGATTTTAACGGAGTTCCCAAAATCGTGAATTGTGTACGACTGGAAGGACTCGGATTAGGTGGGTTCTGGGATAGAAAGCTCGGCAAACTCTTTTCAATTTCCGGACCAGGAACGTTTCTTGAGAAGAATACTGAGATATACCATACATGTGGCCCTTCCATATCTAACTTAATTCACTTACCTGAATGTAAATATAGTTTTCTGTAGTGGCTATCTTTGGATAGAACCTAACACAGGTGCTTGCCTGGATTGCATTAATAGCGCCTAAAATGATATTCCGTCTTGCCGAATCTACAAAAATACAGAAAATTAGTACGTCTCAACTTTTGGTCGAAAATGAAGGATTTTACCGAAAGCGGGATCGATTTCATAGTACACGTTTTTGCCAGGCCACCTGTAATACGTATTAATCAAAGTATTTCTGGAATTATCCTGTTGATCTTCACCGAAACGCATATCGCCTTGGAAGAAGCCACCCAATTGTTCTAATTTCATCTCACTATCGGTAGGAAGTAGAACGCCATTTTCAGCTGCTGCAACACTCGAATCGGAGGAAACAGGACTGCCAACGATTACTTTAGCTAGGCACAAAAATGCAACTAAGGACAATTTCGACAGCATGATGGAATCGTTTAAGTTTATTCACCGGACTGATCGTACTGAAGATGATGGGATCTTCTTTAAATACCTTTTCGTTCTTCTGAAATCGCATGATAATCTCGAAATCCTTATCAACTTAAGAAGTTGTTATTTTGTTATTTTGCGCCGTAGTAGATGAAATGAATTTGTCTAGTAATTTCGCAATTAAAACGATTTGCAGAATGGAAAACACATGATAGAAATTGAATATTTCTTCAGAGTTGAGTTCAGTTTTTTTCGAGGCTTATCGCTGTTTCTGGCAATATTTTTCTCTGAAAAACAAAATTAACTCAGTGCCTTTGTCAAGCACTAATAAATTAGCTAAAAACAATAAATAAATTTGCAAATAAGCTGGGCGCAACAAAAGTACTTGTTTTCTTATACCAGATGAACCAAGGAAGTAGCTCCTACGATTTATCGCAATACTGAGAAGAGTGTAGCGAATGGAAATACAGAAATTGAAATATCTCAAAAACATTGTTTGAAGCTTCAACTTTCTAGGACAAGCAGAACAAGAAAATGAGAAACACTCGCCACCATGTGGAATACCATGGTAAGAAATACAAGAATTATAGATGTTCACTACCCTTAAAAATGTCGCTGTTAAATGGATGGTCACATCTCAAATAGTTTCTAATATGCGCGGAATATTTCAGCCCAATAGTCGTGTGTGGTATTACCATATAGTCCTAAAGTGTGCTTGCCAGACCGTGACGGCATTACTCGAAATGAATTAGCTCATCTGCTTCCACAATGTAGAAGTTACTAACAGTCCAGAGGCTCGTAACCCTTCTGTTCAGTATCTAAAGGCTTAATCCAGGAAGATATACTATTGGAGCTCATTCTTAAAAATTAGACAGTCAACAAAACTTTCTAATATTTTCTACTACCCCTTAGGAATGCGACCTGTAGATACATCCTACATACACATAGTTTGTAGTGTGTACCATAAAGTACAATATAAAATTGTATAAACTACTACTTGATCGAATCATTTTTAAAAAATCGCTTCACTTTTTCCATAACAGCTGTTTAAAGAACTTCGACAGTTTGTAGCATATTAATATTATTAAAAGAAATTACATGTGTACATAATTATTTTTTATTTAAAAACTTTCCTATTCTATGTGAATTCCTATAATAAAATACGAAGTTAAACATACAAACAAATGGTTTACATTAATTAAGAATAATACTGTTTTATCTAATTAAAAAGGGTAAAAATAAACATTTTAATCAGTAACTAACTAATAAAACAATTTAATTCAAATAACCTGCTTCAGTACAATTATACATACGATTTATTTTCCTAATATCACCACTACTTAAGCCAACGCGCTGACCGATTTTAACGCCTTTAACAAGCGGTACGATCGTATCTTTGCCATTCTTCGTAAATGCCTTTGAATCGTAGTGCATAACACTATTATAATCGTACGGTACACCGAAATCGGTTATATAATCCGGACCAAATTTATTAAATGCATATAAATAATTCGACGGAATATTCTCATTTAAAATTTGTATGTAATTATCGCGATCTGTTGCACTGTGCTGGTGTTTAAATCCGAGCGAATGTAACGCTTCGTGAATTATCGTTCCAACAAAAATACATCCGTTTAGTTGAAGATTCATCATCTGTTTGCCGCCGATCCGTCCGACATGAGAATTACAACCGGCATTGTTACCCTGTAAATCAAAGATATGTATTCTAAGTTTTATGTAAAATGTATTTGTTAAATTGTTGGAAGGTCCTGGAGGCAGGCCGTTGCTAGCTAGTCTCGTATGATATAATCTTGGTACCTATATTTTTTTTTATTTATTAATAGAAGAAATCAAAAGGCTGGACATATTTTGATCACTTCTGGAGCTTTTATAATTATTAATCACTTTGTATGGTGTTCTACTATCGAAACTGCAAAGCCAGCGGTTTCTAGTATCGCTTCTCGTTGTTCCATCGCTCCTGTTACTCTCGTTGCTCCCGTTACTCCCGGTGCTCCCGTTGATTCATTGCTCCTGTTTCTCCCGTTGCTCCCATCCTCCATCCATCATCCTCAATCCACTATCCTCCATCCTCCATCCTCCATCCATCATTCTTCATTCTTCATCCTCTATCCTCTATCCTCTATCCACCATCCCCCATCCACCATCCTCCATCCATCATCCTCCATCCTCCATCCATCATTCTTCATTCTTCATCCTCTATCCTCTATCCTCTATCCACCATCCCCCATCCACCATCCTTCATCTTCCATCCTTTATCCTCAATCCAACATCCACTATCCTACATCCAACGTTCAACTTTACCATTTAGTAATAGAAACGCATAACTAATACACCGAAAACAAACGAACTGCCACTAAATCATGTGAAATACACTCAAATGTTGAAATAACTCGCGTACCACCAATTGTAAAATGATTTTATTAACGCAGAAAACTTCGCGGGAGTGCCCTCAACAAATCACCAAAGTTTCATAGCAATCGGATGATTGGTTTAGGAGCGTATACTGAACAGACAAATATACAAGCAAACAAACATTATTTTTGTATAGATAGAGATTAAATGACGAAATATTCGGTATCGAACTGAAATACACTACCCGCTTGATCGTTCTGCATGAAATAAAAGTATTTACCAAATTGATAAATTATCTATTTTCGTGCTCAATACTTCCGAATCGTCTGATTGAGCTTAACCCATTAGGCAAACTTTTCTGAATAAACAATTCTTCGTATGTTAGCTTCATATCCCTACATTGGTGCTGGTGTCCCTCGGGGTTCAGTTTTTTTTTTATATAACACTGTTCTTTATATTATAAACGTTTCTTCGTTCTTATCTACGGGCTAATTATTTGTATTTGATTCAGACTCCCTGGAAAATGTGTCCTTGGAAAAACAAACGTAGGATTTTCGTTCGAGTTCGAACAATAATTAAATCGTGACCCTTTCCATGCTCATGAATGGAACTGAAGAAATATCTGTGACTTCTTTCTACGGTCTAATGTCCTTGTCGTTTAAGAAGTATTATTTAGCTAGAGCATCGGTAGGATAGTGGTCAAGCGTATTACCTACTTACACTGAAGTATTGAGGTTGTCGATTCGATTCACTTAGTCGTGGACTTTGACTGTGCCTCAGAAGAATGAAGATACCGCAATATTCTCTCAAAAGAAATTCATTTAATTCAGTATTTCATCTGTATTGTGAAAGGTGAAATCAATGTCGTACTACGAGCTCTCGAATTCCACCCGGTATTATCATTTATTGTCCATTAGTTTTAAGTTTAGTTTTAGGTATGAAATGTAAAATAAACTAGTTGAATTCGAGCCATCGTCCAAGTAGGACAAGTCTTTTAATTAAGTAGTTAGCGCTAGAACAACCTAACGGTTGGGACCGCTAAAACTTACCCTCCTTATTTGCGTTATATTTCTTAACGTCTATCGTTAATCAAACTCAGATCAGCTTCCAGAACCTTTCAGGGACTATTTTTTTTCTCTCAAAAAGTTATCTTACCGAAATATAAACGTAATCCCGATTATCCGAACTTTTCGGTTTGAATTTTGCGCACGTTACTTTTTCAATTTCATCGAAAGCTGTCCTTATTGTAGCACGTTGTTTTTCATCTGAAATAAAAGCAACCATTTATTAAAGACACCGATTAAGTTACCGTACAACAAAAATACATACCAAAAACACTATCGAATTGATAGTAGACTGTATTTAGTGGCCATCGATACCATTCCGACTTTAGACCATTACGCGACTGAATAATACCGAGAATCATATCGCCCTGAAAATAATCATCACTTTGTTCTAATTTAATTTGACTTTCGGACGGCACTGACTTCACAAGATCGAGCTGATCGGGATTGGGATAGGCACAAGAAATGGCCAAAAATCCAATGATCATAAAATTTTTCTTTTGAATTTTAAACATTTTAGTTTGATCGATTTTACTATACTAAATTTAATGTACTAATTTTCGCGAATTTAAGTATCTCTTTCTAGTTTAGTATTATCTCGTTTGAATCTTATCGAATATTGATAATAAGTAAAATCGTGAATTGATTTGTATTTACTTTTCAGACCTAAAAAAAAAGAATATCTGACACCACGATTAATTGTTAATGATTAAATACTTTTAAATCTTCTTTTTTTTTTTGTTTAAATTCTTCTTTTGTGAACCAAATTCATCGATTAAAATGAATTAGAAATGTTTTTCGAATTAGGCTAAGGAATATTTATAAGATAGCGCGCGAGGGTTATAATCGGCGATTCCCAACAATTAGTTATGACATCGCCCAGTGACTATTATCAGTAATTATTGTTATAAATTTGATAATTCTCTAGGTTTTCTTGGCGTTTTGTAAAGGTCGATAGCTATCATCCGGAAGTTGGGATTTGTGATATAGTTGCGGATTGTAAATGGCCTTAACGAATGACTAACAATCGTTACGCTGATTAGGTAATTTATCGTTATAAGACAATGCGGATAGATTATGCATGCAACTCGGAAATGGATTAGGAACTGAATTTCCTAGAAACATGTAGAGATATTTAATAGAAAATAGCAACCATTTAGAGCGTATTTTTTTTATTTTACTGAAAAAGTAGAATAGTAAAAATGCGACAACCCTACCTTCAAACTAACTTCCAATCCCAAAATATTTTCTTCTAATTAATTGCTGTTGGCTTGACTAAAAGTCAACTAAAGTATCACCTTCGGCTGCAGTCTAAAAGCCTAGGTTTCAGTTACAGAGATTTGTCCTAATAGAGGTTTGCTCAGGCTGAGTATTACTATGGTATGCCAAATATCCACTTCCGATATGTTCAGTTAAGTTTATTGAGGTCAAGCGAATGTATAAATAAATAAATAACTGAGATTCCTGTCAATAAAATTTAATTTAGTAAAACTAGGATTTCATTTCGACCTTTGAGTTTTAGCTTCATCAAATAAGAAAAGACAAGTTTTTAGTTTTAGTTTTAGGAAGAGGCGGAGGGCGGAGCGCTGAGCCACCGCGCACACTAGGCACCAAAAGAGCCCATAACGATTCCTTCAGAGCCTCGTAGGTCACCAAACATCCCCTAAACAACCCAGATCCCTAAAGAACTTGACTAGCTTATAATGCCCTATCGACCTTAGGTTAGAAAAGACAAACACTTTTCTCTTTTAACTCAAAATCGTTGCATCAACTTCTCTTTATTATTACAATTTAATAATTTATATTATTTCCTAGTTTTAATTTATTTTTATTACAAAAATACTCATCGATTGTCTTAAATTCTACAGAGTTTTTGTGTTTTTGTGGGGCTGTATTTAGTATTTAAAAAATAATTTGTAAAAAATTAAAACAAAAAAAATTTCCATTTTAACAACACTGTACAAAATATGTCCGTGTACGTATGAGTGTGGGAGATAATAAATCTTAAATATTAGGCCACTATATAAAAACAGTTTAACTTATTCTTAATTTTGACATTTTTATGCACTTAGCAAGGAATGTATTCAGGTATTAGTTTGGAATTGAGTATTTGATTTTTTTGGGTTTTTTTGGGAACAAGATTGATATAAATCTACGCATTTTATGTATATTCCAAGGCAATATTTTATTATTACATACACTTGTTTATCTTCTATAATTTGTTCGTGTTAAATTTTAATGATAATGTAAAACTCTATAAAAAAAAAAATCAAAACAGTCTATTTGAATGTTAGATGTTTGTTTGAAACATTTGATTTATTGAATTGTAAAATTGTTAAAATTCTGCCGTTTTACTAACCAATTTCTATGCTATTATTATTAAAAGTTAACTGAAAGAGTATTTTACTACTCCTTACCTTTTGAAGTAGGTACATAATAGAATAAATTTTAGTTTTGATCAATTTAATTATACTACTTTTTTTTTTACTAAGGTTTAGAAATGTAAAATTGCAAATGGGCTAGGTTGAAAGCTAATTTAACGGTATCTATTCTGACGAATATTTTAATAGTTTTTTTTAGGAAATTTTCAATAAATTACTAATAATAGTTAACAAAAATATTACAGTGCGCTAAATGCAAAATAAAAAAAAAAAACGACTAATAACGATCAAACATAATATACATTTGGATTGAACAGAATGCTGGAAAATTGGACATCTAGAATCTTTTGAGAAATTTCAAACCCGGATTATTCAAATTATAAGCGGGTAAAATATAGGTTTTGAGTTATGTAAAGATAAGGTGGTCCAGCCGCATTCATTTCTTAATAAAAAAATCATTTTTGATGAAAAACAATGAATTAAAACCAATTAGGTAAGTTTATACCGGAGGGTAGCCGTATTATGCAAAAACGAGGTCGCAGGGAGCAAGATAACAAGGAGTAAAAGATGGAAAAGAAATCATATCAAGTTTGGAGCAGTGCGTCCTGTCCGTGACTCAAATGGTATAGGGTTTGTAAATTCGCGTTCGGATGTGAGTAGTATTTTTTACAAGTGGAACGATGCGGTATGAAAGGGTGAGAAGCAGCTGGTAAAATAAAGTGTAAGTTAATTTAAATTCAAACGATGTTTCATTTTTATAAGATCCGACAGCACTGTGGTCACGGTTACTGCTTCAAATATAATTTGTTGTACTAAGATCACGGTGGGGTGATTCAAACACACGATCTCAGGGTTTGTAGACTAGCGCGCTTGGCTACTACTTCACCGAGGTAACTGAGACTATATCTCACCAATTCCTTATTTACAAAAAGTCTACCATCATGATAAAAAGGACAGCTACGAGTATGAAAGCAAATATCATTTTTAGTTCTTTAGTTTTTAAAAGAAAAAAAAAGTTACTCGCCATACAAAAATAGATACTGCACTACTCGTTTCATCTCAGAGCTGGCTTATTATCTCATCAAATTCAAAACTTGCTCCATACTGTGGTGGCCAACTATGATGTCGCTGCTTCACTTGCAGAAATGCAGCTGATATACCAGTGTAGGTATACCTACCTGCCTCCGGCATAAACTGAATTTTTTGAGAGGCTTTCAGTTGGAAATCTCAAGACAAATTTTATTGCACCAAACTAAACGCACTCTACACTGGAGCTATGAGTCGAAAAAAGGCAATACAAGAAGGACAGCTTATATGCAGTTAGTAGGACATCTCACGAGTCCAGACTAATAGAAAGTAAAAATAATGACAAAACAAAAACTAACGGCATAATTCTTGAAAGTATAAGACATAAAAATTTGTAAAGAAAAAAAAATCGGTTTTCAAGGTGATATGAGCCCTTAAAACGCAAAGATCGTTCAGATTACATTTTAATCTTCGCCCATTAGACACAGTGCCAGATCGCAATGCGATTATTCGTTGGTTAGCTAACTACCTTGCGCGCAACTTGTTCCACATTGATTGTACACCAACCACCCTAAGACCATCAATGCATTGAAAGTAGCAATCCGTGCATAAATGGCAAGGATACCGCCTGAAATGGCAGCACATGTTATGCAGAACTTCAATAATCACCTAACCCGCTGCATCGCAAACGAGGGGGTAACTATTTGGAAGAAACCATTTTTCACAAATAAACTTTAAGATACTGCAAATATTTTGTAGAATAAAAACTTTTGGTCAATGTCGTCGCTTATTATTTACTGTCCGTGAAAATCAGTGCACTTTTTTGACGGACCCTGTATTAAGGGCTTATGCGGGTCTTGACACTTCAAAAAGATAATTTTTTTGAAAAAAATGTGTGTAGAACAGTACATCATGTCAGGAATATTGTCT
This sequence comes from Beris chalybata, assembly GCA_949128065.1. NCBI lineage: Eukaryota > Metazoa > Arthropoda > Insecta > Diptera > Stratiomyidae > Beris > Beris chalybata. The sequence continues at coordinate 8,334,620 of OX421897.1, forward strand.
CAAAATTTCAAGTCGATCGGAGCAAAACTGTAGGAGTGAGAGAGATTTAAAGCGCCTTGTACCTATTAAACATGTCTTTACCGGCAACCCGAACCCGGCCACCGAGCATTTCAGGAAGCGGAAGCTCAGACCCGAGATTTCAGAATTTCGACTCAGACAGGAACAAAAGGGTGAATTGGTCCTTGCAGCTGCAGCAGAACCTTCGCTTTATGCGCATGGAATCGATGATTTCATGTATTAAATTTTCTCTGTTTTATTTCTCTTTAAAACTTTAAACGCGTTTTTCTTAAAACCACTTTTTTGACGCCGGTAGTCAAAATTTCTCAGAATCTAATAAACCGATCGGCTTGAAATTTCGCACACTGCTTTTAGACATGATTGGCTTGTGCTTGAACGAAGGATTTTTTTTACCTTTAATTACAACTCATTTTATAAGCCAAATATGGCCAAAATTTATGGAAAAAATTACATTTTTCGTAAAAAACGCTACTAAAAGTTCAATTCTCAATTTTTAAAAAAATCCTTCGTTCAAGCACAAGCCATATTCACATACAAACAGGAAAATTTTGGTTTTTTGATTTCTGATAAAAATTACTCGATTCCCGGTGACTACCGTGAGGGCACTTTTTTTTGCATGGTCAACTTCACGAGACTCCCAATGGCAGATTTGTTGATATTTTCGTTTGAAATTTTCACAGAATGTTGTTTAACTATAGTACTTTTATATGCAATAAATTAAAATTGTACAATTTTTGTAGTATCTTTAAAAAAATTCAAGAAAACATGCTTTTTTTGGCCTTCTAGACCCGCATAAGCCCTTAAAGAATATATGTAATTAAATACAACAAAATCTTCTCTGCAATGTTCTCTTTACCGGCGTAGCTATTTCTTGAAGGAACTAACCATAAAAAATGTCGTCTGAACCACTAGACAAAATATAAAAAATAATCAGAACACTTTTACTTCACGAAGAATATTCAACTAAAAAGCAATCTTTACTTACGAGTTTAGTACGAAATAAATTAAATTTTCAGATGCCTGTCAATGAACGTAACAATTCCATTAGAATTTTCTTGGAAAATAAAAAATTACATGAATATTCTCCACTGATAAGAAGAATGCTGCAAAGATTGTCGAGATAAGTTGTACATTCCAGATATTTCCAGCAAACCATTTTCGATAGACATAAATAATAGCATTGTTCATTTGAGCCGTTTATTTTGAAAGTGGGGCAAGTCCATTTTTAAAAAAAATGGAAATAATGATAATAATAGATAAAACTTACTATGATCTTTCTATCTGTAAACAGTTTGTAGACAAGAAAAAAAATGGACACTTTCAAAATAAACGGCTCGTTTGTCGGTTTGAATTAAAACCATCTCAGAGAAAATATAATATAAAGCGTATATCTTTCTTTTTTTCATCTAATTGCAATCATAATAAATACTTTTATATAAATAACGACAACATTATTTTTGCTTCGTGTTTTTCTCGACTCTAATAAGCAATATATAATTTCTTCGTATTACTCGGTAATTTAACCACAACCTCTAGAATTTAGTTTCTGCATTTTTCGGTTCGAATTGATAAATAAGACTGCTTAGACCTAGGTTAACAATGTGATTTTTTTTTTATTACTATTATTTACGATCATAAGTATCATTTGTGATTGAAAAAATGGTCCGAATTTTCGAATTCAGTTCAGCTTGATTCTTAAAACGGTTGGTAAACCAAAAAAAAAAAAAAAAATTCTTTGTATTTGAATCTTGGCTTTTGACACGCAAACGGCCCATCAGTAAAATAATGGTCAAGAAAATCAAAAATTCGTCTTGTACAAAGTAACAGCGAAATTGTTTCACTGCTAGGTTTTTTTTTCTCTCTATCATTTTTTCTGTTGATAACACACTTTTCAATTGAACTTCAATTTTTTTTTTTATCTCTTCACAATAAATCAATTTTACTTGCTGTTTGTTTTGTTTAAATAAGTTTTGTACTACTTAAGTCTAAAATGAATGAATTATCGAACATTATTAAATTGATTTATCCCTAGAATGTGCTTCTCTTCATGATACTTTCGTAAGATATGCGATAAAACTGACGAGGTATCGGTATCACCGAGCCACATACTTAACGCATTATGGTTGTCCAGCATTGATAGATAAGCTTGAGAAAGAAGGATTAAAAAGTAAGTGTTTTGTTTAAGATTATACGCAGTAAAGAATCTAGTATCTACCTATGAAAATTTTCGGATTATTAAGACTCATTTGAACCTGAGGTGATTCCATCATTGCTTTTAGGATCGGTGACTCATTCGATAGACCGTCGCGCAATTCCGTTAAACTAATACTGCGATTACCGCACAGCCATTCGCAAGCAGCCGATTGATTATTTCGTGTCATTTTCAATGCATCTATCACTTCTTTTTCGGGAAAGCCCATGTCTATAAGAGCACGAACCATTTCTTGGGGCGGTGGTACATCACGGCGACTGTATATTCGAACGATATCCAATAATGCTTCGATGTTTTCGGCGGTATTCTATTTATTGGATTATATTGTCGTTTGATAAAATTTATTTGGTTTTCTTGTTACTAGGCGAACTTACTGTAGCATGAACTGATTTCGTTATAGACGTTGACATGGTAGACGTATCATCGTCCGGTATATCTTCCATACTATTTTCATGTTCTACTAGCCAGTCAAGAGCTTTAGCATACACTCCACTATGAAATATACATCAGCCAAAAACTTAATTCGATTCTATCGCCCCGCAAAATTGTACTTACTTGTTAAGTTTCAGGGCATACAAGACCCGCTCTTTTGGAAATCCCATGTCAACAAGGCACTGAATAGTGTCAGTTTGGTGTTTGCGTTTAGCTATAAGTCGTTGCCGTAACATTGATATAAGCCGTGTGGCATAAGGTCCAGCACCGAGAATATAAGCCGAGGACTGAGCCAACGAAATCAAAACTTTGCGCACATCGAATTGTAACTGCAAGAAAAATAATTACAAAATGTTTTAAGTTGAATCGAACTAGCCGTAAAACTTACATCCGACTGTAGCACAAGTTCGTTTATATCAACTCGGGGCGGTGTAGATTCTGTTACTGGAAGATTTTTCGTGGCCTCTCGAATCTCTTCTTCCGTTGGACCGCGTAAATTATCCGTATTAGAGGTATTTGTGCGCTTTACATTTAACAAAAAAATTTCGTTGTCTTTAACGTTTGCTTCGTCTAACGTGTGCCCTTCGTTGAGTGAAGTATGCGCTTCGGGTCGGACTAAACGATAGCGTGAATAAAGTTGTCGAACATCGGTGGCGAAAGTCGGTAAGGAGCTGGGATTTTGAGAGAATTGCTCGAGTGCTAGTTGTTTCATTTCGACAAGTGTTGCATTCAATCCGATGTGTAAAGTAGTTGATTTGCCGGTCGGACTGAAAACTTTCACTTTACGGAAACTATCTTTTGAGCTGTTTGCTGGAGTTGACGTCGAGGCGATTTCATCGGATTTTCTGTTGGTTGATTTTCTGTTGGAACAGAGAAAGCAGTAGGATTTGTGAAATGCGGCGGTAAAGAGATATAGAAATATTGTCTGTGATATACAGCAAAGGTAATTACACCAGTGCCTGACTTAGGCCCATGTTTACGTTCGTCAGTTACGTTCTAACTGGATACTCTCAAAATACTACCTAACTACTACCACTAACCGTTTACGAAACAACGAAACCAACTTGTCCATTTCTAATTCTTGTTGCAAGCTTGATATGAATCTAGGCAAGAAACCCCAACGGGATACTTTGAAGAACACGCAAGAAAGGAACGAAAAAGATTCGTACGCTGTGTCAATTTTACTTACAATTTTGACGTTGATTTTTGTTTTTCGTCGACTCTCTGACCAGAATTTTGATTCGATGTTGCCGTAAGGTTTGTAGTTGTTGAATTTATCGTGGCCGTTCCACCACCGCCGCTCGCAACGTCATTTCGTTTCCTGGAAGCAATCCAACGTGCGCGACGTTCTGCAAACTTTTCACGAACCCACGGGATCATTACGGGGGCGCTCCTTTCGGTTCGGCACGTTCGCGTCCTTTTTCAACACATCACATCGTTCCACATCTCGTTCTAGCTTTGACTTAGCTTCGCTTTTACGTTGCGAGCATATTTTTCGCGTTCAAATCTTTACCTCGTAGTCGCAAAAGAATCGAATCAGAAAAAAGAAATGTTTATTTACGTTTATTACCCCCAAAGCCCTAAAAAGCAAACTTCTGAAATGTCAAGTTGACAGTGGAAAGTTTATGGTAGTGCCATAGCGGAGGGAAAATTTGCTGAATTTTTCCAGTGATTGAATTTTTGATGAATATTTGTTTTGGATTGATTTGTAGTTTTAATTGCATTTGTTTTAGATAAATAAGTTTTTTGTTTTTGAAAAAAGGGCGTATATTCGACGTAGTAAACGTAGCATCGGTTTTAAAATGTTATCTGGAAATGGCCACTTCGATATGACACGAAGTTGAGCACTTTTTGTAATATCCCGTCTTCTGTCTCGTTCTAATCCTCAAATGTCACTTATCAGTGAGAACTGAGCGGGCGAAAACACGAAATTAAATTTCTTTGCTAAGTTTTTGTTGAATTGTTTGTATTTAAAAGCCGAATATGGATGAAAAATTAATTGCAGAGATTGAGAGAAGGCCCATTTTGTACGACAACACCAACGAATATTATAAAAATAATGTCGTACGAGTAAAGATCTGGCGTGATGTTGCAGCGGCCTTAGATGCTTCAAGTAAGTTTCAAAAACAGTCCTTAAAGAAAACTTTATTTCTAATACTATTACAGCCGATCTATGCCAAAAACGTTGGAAGCAACTCCGAAACCGTTACACACGCCAACAGAAGTATAAAACAACTAGCGATCTGGATTGTCCCCTCATGAATAGTTTAGGTTTCTTGAAGCCTTTCATTATTGACGACGACGGGTATTTTGTGCGGTCCTTAAATTTCCATCGGTTTTACAATAGAATTTTATTTCAGCGACTTGGCTCCTACGTTTGATTTAAACGATCAAATGGAAGAAATCACTACATTCAAAATGGAGATCTATCCAGAGGCGGAGACTCTCTTAACCGAATTTTCGGCTTCACCTAGCTCGGAACCTACGCCGGAAAGGGTAGAACCGGTGGCATACAACCCACAACCAACTGTAGCTCAAAAGCGGAAGCGCATTCGTAAATACGCTGGACAAAGTAAGTGGCTTTTAGTTGTACAGTGTGCTAGTGCGTGTTTTTTTTTAGAACAGTAGTTACTCCTGTTTAGATGGTAGCCTAATCTTACAAACAACATTCTATTCCACGGAATCTGCTATGTGCCAATGCAGTTGTGTCTTGCCCTGCCTTTCACCTGATGAGATAATTGGCCACAGACAACCTTTTATACGCACCAATTTTGAATATTTATCCAGTGGACAATTTTAGTATAGCGACAAATCATAGTTGACCTTACCCTACAGAACATAAAAGTATTTTATAGCAAATTGCGAAAGAATCTCAAAAAACTTCGACTGCATAAGTGCGCAAAATGAATTACTTTGTAATGATCACGAACATATTCTGGATCTGCTCTCTTCCCTGCCTTGAATGACCTAGTTATCTTAGGGAATTTTAATACAAAAATCGAAAATAAGGAGTCTCATTGAGGAACAATCAGAGGACACAGTCTCCAAGAAATAACCAACGAAAATGACCAGATATTAGCCACGCGGAAAAGTAATAAATGGTTTGACCAAGAACGTCGCAAGGCAATAGATGGAAAGAACGAGGTTTACAAAATTTTGACTGAACGAAAAACACGAGCCAAAAAAGATAGATATGATAAGCTTAAGCGATTTGCAAAAATAAACCTGCAGGTGAAGATGGAAAAAAGGAGATAAAACAACATTTTAAAAATCGTATTCTACTTGATCTGTCATTTTTAATCTGGATTTAAATACACTTTAAAATAAGGCAACTAGTTCGTTTTCAGGCGATAAGATTAACTTAAGGCAAGAAATTTGAAAAAATCGAAAATTCTTTTTTCCATATTTCGATAGTTTAGATGTTCAAGAATATCTTCCGAAAAGGATTTTTCAAAATTCGAATTATTTTTAAAGTTATAGTCATTTTAGTGACGTAGCACCATTCTATTCCATGTGCGTTTAGTTTGAGTTTTCAGTTCTTCAAATGTTTCAAAAGACGGAAGAACTGCTCGTCTTGTGGAAAGAAACGCTGAAAATCAGCAATATGAAGTAGAAGAAGGCCCGACGAATGGAGGTGGGATGGCTGATTAAGAAAATGTAAGTTATATGTACGCATCTATCAATTACACTCTGCCAGAAACTTAACGTAAAACTTTAAACGCGTTTTTCTCGAAACTACTTTTTTCGATGCGGTTGACATAATATCTCAAGTTCTAATCGACCGATTTACTTGAAATTTGGCATGAATATTCTTTATATATTCCTCTATCGTATGAACCAATAAAAACTAGAAATTTCATTTTCAATATTTTTAAAAAATTCGGGAAAGTTAAAAAATTAGTGCGAAAATCGACCACAATTTTTTAAGAAGCCACCATTTGGCGAAAAAAAATGTTATTTTAAATTTTTTTGGTTTATATGATACTGGCATTTATACTGATCAAAAATTATTCATAAATTTTTTTTCCGGTAACCAGGAGGGTAGATATCATGACGACCGGGACACGACTTCCCCCCCCCCCCTCTACTTCAACGACGCATAACTTGCTGAAATTTAATTATTTTATTTCTTGTTACTTTTTTTATGTACTCTTGAAATATGAAGCCATAAAAAAAAGGATAGTAAAAATATCAATTGCTTTTTTTTTATGAATTCTCAAAAAACGCTCACATTTCGGGCTTCTAGACTAGAATACCGCCTTAAGGGGGTTAGTAACTTGACGAGTTTTCATACAAATTCATGTACCTTTTTCTCAGGAACCGCTCGACCGATTTTAATCAAACTTTTTACACTTATTATGTTAGTAAATCTAATGCTACTGAACGAAGAAATTTCAAAAATATTAAAAACTAATTGACTTATGTATAAGCTTTGAAAGATTAAAACTTTTTCATATCTTTTAAACTGAAAAAAAAAATGTTTAGAATCAACTTTTCAAAAATTCCTTTGTTCAGTATAAATATCATCATCCATCCTCCATCCTTTATCCTTCATCCTTCATCCTCTATCATCCATCCACCATCCTCCATCCTCCAGAGTTAACTCATCAAGATCCTCCATCACACTCCTCTATGATGAGTTAACTACGGAGTGAGTTAACTCACTCGAGAGTTACTTTTCTTTTGCACACCACTAGTTCTGAATGTGAATATTGTCGTTCAATGCTACAATTTTTTGTATCGAATCCGATGCTACGCGAATCCAGTCAATGTTCATAAATATTAAAATAAATACTTTTACTTTTGGTTTTCAGAACATAATGAAATCGACAGAATTCTTACAGCAATTAATACGCCTGCAGAATCATTCGATACTCTTGATTACTATGCGTTGACAGTTGCTGAGGACCTGAGAAATATGGAACCATCTGAACAACGCCGCGTTAAGATGGACATACAAGCGATCTTAGCAAACGCTCAGTATACAAATTAATCTCGTTTATTTTTTTTTGTTTAGTTTTAAGCGATGGTTCTTATTAATAAATATTTACCAGTATCAGATTTCATCTTTTTTATTTTTCCGTTTGAATCGATCGAGTCTTAGAGTTCGGAAGTCTCAGTAGCGATTTGCTACCTACGTCGATAGTGTCCAATGTTCAATCGTTTTTGCACTAGTGGGCTTAATTTTTCGGAAGGAAACTAACGGAAAAAATTGAACACAGTCTTCGAAGTAGGATCCAAAACTTAGCTTTTCTGCTGTTACGTCTTTTTTTCCTTTCACTGTCGGCTGAGCTGCAGAGGAGGGAAACTCGGTGCCTGCAAACTCGCTCGTTCTACAGCAAATCCATGTTACAGTATTTGTTCTAAATGTTGAGAGTTTGTGAATCAAGCTTCATGGCCCGCAACTGTTTCCCGGCTGAATTCTGAGCGGATCGGTCCTCAGGTGCTGGTAACGTTACCGTGTCTTTAAGCGCGAACCTTCTTCCGCTCGCGTGCCAATTTTTCCTTTCAGAAAATGAAATACTTAGCAGCCTTCCGCACGCAAAACCCATCTACCATATTTGAGCCTTGCGGGTCTTCGTTATTCTAAACGTAACAGAGAAGATCTGGGATTGTGTCCTCCTCCTCAGTCAGGCATCTTCTACGGAAGTTGATAGAAACGAGACCGATTAGAATTAGTCTTTTAGCATGTCGGTCAGGCCCCTGCGAACGAGTGGGGGGGGGGGGTTGTTGTTGAACCCCCTCCCCCCACATTGGCCCGTTTTCATTGGGAAGTGAGGCCCTTTTTTAGGTCATCATATTCAGTATGGTGGGAACTTGAGACCGATTCCAAAGATTTTATTGCCCCTTAGCCAAATAGATATTAAATTACATCTCAGTCAGGACAAGGCATTCTTAATATCTGTAAGCTCCGCCTGATACAAAGTGCACTCTCCGCCAGTATATGTAAATGTACACGGACTCATTCCCCAACCGTAATCCATATTCATTTCTATGAATAATGTACTGGGCAAATAGCCGACATCTACCTTATACTAAAGGCGGGTGGTATTGAGAAGCTATAAAGTAGATTTCGGCTATTTGCCCAGTACATTATTCATAGAAATGAATTTGGATTACGATGTTGTTATATAGAACTTGCCTCAGCAGTTCCACCAGCTATCAGGGTGTTTCGGATAGTTAACTAAAATACACCCTCTGACGAGTCTATGCCTTCCGATGACGAAACAGCTCCTTCGGACCTAGTCCAACACATTCTTATGAAAAACTGGCCTCTCCAGTGAAGTTCTTTCCAAATTTGTCACGTCCTCAGGGACGGCGATTAATCAACAGTCGGGGATATCGTGTTGGAGTTTCACTCCACTAACACCGGAAAAAACAACTAACTCTTAACATTAATAGCTTCAATGGTAGCTTACCATGAAAAACTAGTAACAAAAAGTAATATAAATCGTCAAAAATAAGAATTTGAATTGATTTCCCGCCAAATATTTTCATTGCGACTGGAAAATTTGAATACTGTGGAAAATTTCCCTATGTAAAGTATGGCATCACCGCTTAATTGTGCTGTAACTGAATTCCGCAAGATTTGATCCAGGGCAGGCAAAGGCAAGGTAGGAATCGAGCGCCGAGGCCCAAGCTTCGAGTTGAATTTTATTTTCGGTCTTTTCGTTTCGACTTTTGAGAGGAGTAGAATACAGATTCTATTCCGTTCCTATTTTTTTATTCAGATTAACGGCTTGTCTTTAATTGCAACCATAGGATTATCGGTGTTGAAATCTGTTTTGTATTACACACCAAATGTGACTTATTTATGTGTTGAGGTTAATTTTTTTTTTCTTAACCACGTTTCAATTTGTTTCAGTAATTTAGTAATTTGTAAAAGTAAGTCCCCAACTAAACTGCAGGACTCAATGCAATCTGCTGCAGTTAAACATTTGGGGACAAGATAAAAAATATATCTGCTTATAATAGCTTCACAATGTCTTAAAATTGTGATGAATATAAGAGTAGATACAATTCTTCCGGATTTAAACACCGAATTGAATTTAACGTCTATCGTCCTGCCTTGCTACGACTAATTTTTATCGTAGCAATGGGACGGTTTGATAGACGCAGATTACTTTAGTTCTTTTTAGCTTTACTGTCGGTCGTTTTATTTCGATGATCGCCAGATTATAAAAGAATACAGCATGTTGTCATGATGAAATTAGAAATTTTTCAAGCGGGTGTGGAACTGTTATTTTCCTTTTGTTGGTAAAGTTTATTTTCCAGGAGCAGTTATGTTATGCTATGAAAAAGCTAGATGCAGAAAAATGTATGCTTCAAAGTCAGCCAGGCTATGTAGGTATGCTCTTGCTATTATCAACAAAAAATTTCAACTTTTTCAGCAGCACAAGATTTCAATCTTCAAGATGATTGTCCTACTCTTGTTAGCTTATAATTCTGTTAAGGTTCCGTTTCCATATACACATACTAAAAACTTCTCAAAACAGGATCACGGCAATCTGTGCTTAATGAAACTCACACTCTTTGCCGTAGTTGCAACGATCAGCAGTCACTATTTCAACTCCTTTAATCTCGGAAATCTCATAGCGCGCAATCTTCTCGTATGAACCAGAGTCCAAGCAATTCTGTATTCAAAAAGAGCTCTTATAAAGAAAGGGTATCATCGCAAGTTATACGATAGATTGATTCATGGAGCTACTGGAGACGACAAGCCTCCGGATTTGTACAAAGCGCTTTCAAGCCAAAAACACTTTCTGTTTTGTCTCTCACTTACACGCTTAAACAACAATTTGATATATTCAAAAATCAAAACACGCAATTCATCTGATGCCAGAACAGGATATGCCGGAAACCAGGTATGGCAGAACTTGATATGTCGGGTAGTAGCGTGAAAATTATACATAAAATGCACTACAAAAAGATCCGAACTGTATTATACCTCTTTAATTTCAATTTTAAGATATACCGTGGTGGCCAAATAAAAGTTACCACCTATAAATATGTGTTGATATTGCCTCTACATAATGATATCTGATTTAAAAAAAACGAATTGGTGTTAATTTATTTAATTTCAGTGTTATACTTAAAATATATAAGACACATACACAAAACATTTATTTATTTTGAAGGTACAGCCACTTTTATGTTTTATCAGCAAAATGAGCATTTTCGCAACAAAAGTTGTTGAAATGAAAATTAACAACTATTTTGGACTCTTAACAGGGAATTTGTATGGAAAGTTACTAGTAGGTAGGTAGGAGCAATATTCTTTAATGAATAGCTAAAACTAATATTTTGTGTATCCTCCGCGAGCTTTGATGACAGCGTCAATCCTTCGAGGCATAGATTTTATCAATGTCTGACAGTATTCGATGCTTATGTCGTCCTTCCAAGCGTCTTTGATGGCGTTTTTGAACTCCTCCTTGGTCCTTGGTCTCCGACTTGCCACTTTTCGCTTCAGTTCGGCCCAACAATTCTCGATTGGGTTCAAATCGGGGTTGTTTCCTGGCCACTGCCCGGTGCCAAAATAGGAAATGCATCCCCAAACCATGTAACTCAGAGGGAACTTGTTTCGAGTCACTACACAGTCTTCGTGAAGTTCCTCTCCGATTCTGCGACGTACATACTGCAATCCGTCCGATTGGTTCAGGTTACATTTTGATTCGTCGGTGAAGAGTACTCTCTTCCAGTCATTTTCCGACCAATTTCGATGAGATCGGGTGAAGTTCAGCCTCGTTGTCCTCATTTTAGCGGTTCTTTTTCGGTCCCTTAGGCTTAAGTTCGTAAGATGTCGGTCATCTCTCGCGGTCGTCTTGTCACATGGCTACAACCAATTCTTCTGGCTATAGCCCTATTGGAAAGCCCTTCGTTGCTTAACGCGACAATACTCCCTTTTTTTCACTACTCAACTGTGGTGTCATATTTACTCATTAACGGCTCAACTTCAATTAACGCTTTGCACAAGCCGAACTTGCCAAGAAACCGACAGGTAGTTAACAACAAACCGACAGGTAACTAACCCGGTAAGGGATTTTAACTATAAGACCCCCATTTAAATAGGTTTTTTTTTAGGAATTTTTGCTTTTTTTTCAGAGTAAAATATAGATTGGTCAAACAAAACTCTGGTACCTGGTTCATCTATAATAGATCACGGTTGTATGGTACATACAGGTGGAAACTCAATGCAACTTTTGGTAAACTTTTAGAATCGAGCACAAGCGGAAAAAGGATGAAAAACATTTTTCCTATTTCCGAAACACTTTATAAACTAAACTTTGATATGTTCCAGTTTGTGGTCAACTAAAATATCTGACATTTTCCACCTATAACTACAAAAACTATAAATTTTTAATTTTGCTCATCCAGTAAATTTTATTCGAACGGCCATGACGGTTCCGTTCGACGTTTCTCGTCGCACATGAACGCGAAAAAGGGCGTTTAAATCCCTTTAGCCCCGCAGGGCTGCACGAAAGGTAGTTGGAGCGTAGCGTGCGTAGCCAAACGTGAACGCGAAAAGGGAGTTTTAATCTCTGAGCCCCGCAGGGCTGCACGAAAGGTAGTTGGAGCATAGCGCGTCAGCCAAACATGGCGGCGCAAATTGTACTGGCTGGATGAAATCAAAAATTTTAAAACGTTTTTATTCATTGTTTTAAGTCCCAAATGTCAACATTTTTTATTGTCCACATCCTAAAACAACAATAAGTTTCATTTAGAAAGTAAATGTAAAATATGTAAAATCTCTTACATTACTTTTTCGCTTGTGCGCGATACGAAAATTTTTTCCCAACTTTTTGTGGAGGGGGTAGACACCTTTTGTCATAGAGCTACTAGAGACGACAAGCCACTGGTTTTGTATAAAGCGCTTTGAAGCCAAAAACATGGTGAGAAGGGAGACAAAACAGGGTCGTTATATCAAATTGTTGTTGTTTCAGCGTATGATAGAGTGAGACAAAATGGGAGCGCTATGTGAATTTGTTGTTGTTTTACGTGCAAGTGAATGCGACGACGTCCGCCTTCAACTCAAACGCTGCTAGTCATCTCCAGTATATAAATCTCTATGCTTTTGTCAAGAAAATTTTGTTGTCGTATTGACCACCAGGTTCGTGATGCTATCACGGTTTTCTGTCAGATTGATAAGAAATGTAAACAAATAAAAATTTGTCAAAACCGTGAACGAAACGTTAGAATAAATCGTTACAATTCGTCACTGTGACTAACGGACAAAACAATAAATAAATAAATAATGCCGAATACGTGTATAGTGCCGGGATGCGATGCGGGTACGAAGAAGTGCGGAAAAAAACTTAGTCTGTTTGCAGTGAGTACTAATAAAATATCGAGTCAAAAGTGGGAAGCTGCAATTCCTGGAAATCAAAAGTTAAAACCGGGACAACATGTATGCGAGAGACATTTTGAAGAGCATTTCATTATGCGTAAGTGGGTGCGACGAAATACGGATGGAATGGTCATTGCTGAAGTTAGTATAACTTTAAAATAACAAATTTTTCCTTTCAGAACTTTAGAACACTGAAATCAATGCATATTTTTTCAGTCGTACAACCTTTAGATGAATTAAAACATATTAAAGTGATTCAGTGTTCTGAACAATTTTCAAAGGTTTACGCACGTTTTTGATTCCACGCTCCTCTGTCATCGCTGATTTCCAATATTCTATAGCTCCAAATTTTATTTTTTTAGAGTCCATGTAATCGTGTTCGCCTTTTGGATGGAGCTGTACCGTCGAAATTTAGGTATGAAGCGTCAGATGATAGCTGGTTAAACGGTAAGTAGTCATGTTCGTTATGATATTACATCACTGCTGAAAAAAAAATGATATTCTTAATTTACCTGCTTTAGGCACAATTGAACTGAAAACTGGTACAGTACCTGATGATATACTTGGAGATTAAGGGACCGAAGATAACGATTTAGTTTGTAATGAAGAAGATAGTTATGGTAGGAATAACTAGTAACCAATAAAGTAATTATATTGAATGGTATTTTCGTATCAACAGATTTTTGTACTGATCCGTCTATGGATTTCTCCTGTCTAGAAACTAATGTCTCAGAGGATAAGCCTCCGGAATTAAATAATATTAGCTCTAATATCGAAATTTCCGGAGTAAAACTAATTCAGGCAAAAATTCAATTTAATTTAAATCCAACTCTACCAGAGGGAGACATGGTTGTGACACTCCCGATTTCATGGAGCGCAGCTTTATCGTCTTGTGAAAAGGATGAAAAATTAATAATCACTGAAGTGGTTATTGATTGTATCAATTTCATACCGGTTGTGAAAGAGTGATGACATATCACGTTCATGGAGTTCTTATCAAGGAGAACCCAGAGCTTCCAAAAATTTTAAATTCCCCGCAGATGCTATCATCGACTATTACAAAATTACAAACCTTGAGAGTGTGTGACGGACTGGGGGATGTTAATACCGATCTCAAGTAAATTACCACTAGAACACTAAAAGACAGTTTGAACGTATGGCGATCTAAAAAATGCACACTCATTGGACGGGAAAAAAAATTTAGTTTTTGTGCAGACGAATTCACGTGCTGTAAAGCGTGGAACTTCTAAATGGCCAACTGTTTTATCGAATCCAATAGATCAAAAGAAAACAAGTGTGGCGCGGAAAAGGATAAAATTGGAACGCCACCAAACTGGCAAATGAATAAAAATTTTCATAATTACAGCAATTATGGCACAATATTGTCTTTAATTCTTTTCATAAAAGAAAAAGATATGTTTGGGTAGAAATGTTTCGAAAGGCAGCGGAAGGAATGACCGTTTCAATTATTTCGTTTGTACTGAAAAGGCCTTTTTTACCTTTTATTTTCTTAGAACAAGTCTTAAATGTAGTTAATCAACAAGGGGATATAACGGTCATTTAGTAACGCAGACGTGATTCAAAATCGTATCTGGAACACATGTATAACAAAGAACATTAAAATCAATAATAAGATAATAACCGTTCCAAGTGCTACGTAATGGATTTTCTATCTGTCAGCTGGGACTGGGTAGATCCTGAGTGATTCCCATCATCAGAAGGTTTTGAGTAAATGGTGTCAGACTAGAGCTATTAGGAGCCGAGTGAAGGCCATTCGTCGAACAAGACATGAAAATTAAAGATGCTGTTGACAGAGATTACAGGGATACTTCATGAAAAATCTATATCTAAATTAAATGCCGGAACATCGGAATCTGGGTTTGCCTCTCTCTACATGTAAACTGCTATTGGGATTGAACTCAATTGAGAAAACCAACTCAAGTAGGCAGATGGTATTACATGTCACAATGCGAGACAGGTTTGGCCGAAGCTGGATCTAAAACGGTCTAAAAGGCTGACTTTTCTCAAAAGGGCGAATATCAGCAACACAGTTGGTGTCCTGGTCGGGCACTGTCTTATAGTTTCACATCGGCCTCTTCTCAAACGGCTTCTGTAGAAGCTGCCTGGATAAGGAAGAGGAGACAACGCTTCACCTTCTCTGTAGCTGTCCAGCTAAGAAAGAAAGCTCATATTGGAGCTTTGGTGACCTTGCCGCAATAAAGGTCGCTAGAGTCGAACGCTTCATTGCAAGCTCTAAATGTTTTGACGAGTAGGACCGGATTCGATAATCCTGTGGTAACACAACGAACCTTTTAGGTCTAAGTGTGTCCGTGCTCTCGCGGGCATTCACGCGTACCTACCTACCTTCCCCTCACCAAAACTTCATCGACACAAAAAGTTACTATTTCGACGAGTTATTTCGTCGTCCATTAATTCATGACAAGCTGTTAACTATTTTAAAAAATTCTTCAATATAAAAAACAACTTTAGGTTTAAAATCAATTTTCTTCTTTTCATTTTATGGTTAACACAATAAGATTAAAATTAACAATAATTAATTACAAAGTGACGGAGATAAGGGATACGAAAACTAAACAAAAAAATTGAGCATCTTCATTAAAAACAAAATATGAGCACAAACTGAATTGCTTTTTAAAAGAAAATATACACCAAACGATCGTTTCACAGCTATTCTCAAAATTGACTTAATTCTGTTACATCCAATTTTAACAAATTACAAAAAAAAAAGACTTGGAATTTTTCAAATAAATCTAAAGTCTTTTGTAAATTTTTTTTATGGTCACAAATTAAATTTCTTAGTTTCATAATTTCGTCACTTGTCTAAAAAAAATATGTTCTAGTAGTAAAAAAAAATCTGGTCCTTATCAAATCTATCTCATCTTTCGTCCGTTCACATTCACATACAATTAAAAACGATTGAAACACGATAAAAATTAATTAGTTAAAATAATAAGAAAAAAATCTCATTCAATATGAATGGCACATAAGTTACGGCTTTTTTTTTAAATATAGTACAGTAGTAGCTCTTTTTGCAACGTCTCTCTCTACGACGATTTTCATCAACGCGGTGAATTAGCAGACTCCCCCCGAAATTATGTCGTTAAAAGGAGAAACGGTGTTTGTGTTTGTGCAATGGATTCGGGGAGTCGATTTTAACATGCAACGGTGGTTGGTTTATAGTTGTTACGGATTGTTATTTTTGAACACATCGGAGATTTTAATTGTTTTTCGGCGAAACAAGTTCACTTTCCATATTCGTGCGAACATTTTTCAATACGTTTTGTGTTTTCACGATTTGTTGACGAATATCACGTTCGATTTGTTCCTTTCGTTGGTTAGCCGCTCGTAAATTGCTCCACGTATCCTCGAGGGCACGTTTTGTTCGAATCAATTTACGTCGAAGTTCCGCATTCTCTTGATCTACTTTGGCACAATCGTGTCCCGATGTCGACACGACTTGTTCCTGCTTTTCGGCGGTGTTACTATTGTTATTTGTTATATCGGTTTGAGAGTTTTGTGCATTGGTATTATCCGTGCTGGAAATGGTATCTAAAAGAAAAAAATACAAAAAAAAAGAGTGTTATTAAGGTCACGGTCGAAGAGCTTAACGTTGATTCTTACCGTGGCATACATCATTAGTCGCGAATTGATGTAATTGTTCCTTGGATCTCAACATCGATGGTGCTTGAGATTTAGCGGAAGCAGCCGTATCTGCACTTGAAGTGCGTCCAGCATCACTTTCAATACCAAGATCGGGTGACGAGTTATCCGATCGTAGTGCACCGCCACGACGTCCGTGACCACCAATTATCGGGACCTCTTCGGAGGTGTAGCCCGATTGCGATAGATCACTTCCGTTCGACGACTGTTTCGTCATTTTTCCGGGGACAATCGTAGCGCTCGTCAATTTCGAATTTAGTAAAGTATTAGTTGCTAAAATGTGCTCTTTTTCGCTTCGGAGCGATTCAACTTCAGCCGTTAATTGTTGCAATTGTGTTTCGAGATGTAATTTTTCGCTCAGTGCCTTTGTGCGTTCCAGCACAACTTTGGACGATTGTAGTGTCGCATCGTCCAAGCTCTTCTTAAAGTGTCGCAATGATTTCTCATTTTCGATTAGTTGTGCATTCAATTCGGCTTCGTTTTCGCGCATGAATTCGATTGTGAACTGGGCTTCATTGTATTTCTTTTGGGCATTTTCCAAGTCATGCTTTGTCTCGTCGAACATTATCCGTGAAATCCAATCGCGAGCTAAATATTCCTTTTGATTGTTTTCGACTTGATGCAATTTCTCTTCGTATTTTCGCGTTAATTCCGTGTGCTGTTCCATCAGTTTTTCATTTTGTTGACCGCGAGTTGCTTCCAGATCGCGTTCATGTTTCTGTTTCAGTTCTTCGCATGTCGTCCATAACGATTCGATCTTCATTTCAGCCATACGAATATCGACGTTGAGTTTATCGCGCACTTCCGCTAGTTGTACTAGTGCATTTTCTTTCTCTTCTACTTGCCGTTTGTAGACATCGATGTCATTCATCGTTGACTCATAGCGACTTGCTTGCTCCTTGAAAGTTGCAATTTCAATTTCCAATATTTCGTTGATCTTGCGATATTCTTCGAGCTCACGACTGGCTTCGCTACGACGCATTGTCTCCTGTTTGAGTCGATTATCAGCCTCGACCAGGTCGCATTGAACTTGTAGAATTTTATTGTCTCGCTGCGAAATAATTTGCTCCAATTGACTAGTCCTATCGAGACTTTTCGTTTTACATTTTCGGCTCAGATCGGTTTCACTATCAGTGCTTGTGTTGCCGTTTTCTTCTTCCTTTGCATTTGTAGTATTTTTAACGGCCACGGAATCTTCCAATCCGATACGCGCTAATGAAACATTTCGATCAGGCTCGGACCATGCTTCGGATTCCGATTGATTTTCTAATTTCAGCGGCAAACTACGACGATCTTTCTTCGCCGAATCGGGTGATTTCTTCTTTTCCAACTCTTTCTTGAGAGCTTTAATTTCAGCTTGCAGTCTATCGATTATTTGACCATTACCAGTAGCTGAAATATCGCCGCAATTGAAAGTTCGATTCTCCTTATTTTCAGAAGACGTATGATCCAAAATATTTGATATGCTTCCTAAGAATTCCAGACTATGATCTCCCACTGATATGCCACTTACTGATAACGACATGCTGTTTAAGCTGCGCGATAATTCCAATGACTTGTCGACAGCTTTACGCATCGCTCGACGCCTATCTGCACCCAACGCACCCAAAAGTTCTTTGTGTCTTAGCAGCGAGTCTAAGAATCCAGCCAACTCTTCTAATCGAGATGTTAGTATGCTACAAACATCTGCACATTCTTTCCTCCATCGCTCGGCCTTCTCGGTCTGTTCTTGAGCCTCATAAATTTCAATTTTTAGTTGCTGGACTGTTGACTCCGAGTTGCGCTCTGTTACACTCGACAGCCTTTGTATTAGTGAATCAACCTTCGATTGCAGGCGCTTATTTTGATTTAGAGCTTGATCATAGTCCGAATCGGTGAACGATTGCTGTAGTGGATCAACATCATGAACAGTACTGCCGGACATTGATGAATTGATTGATTTATTGACCAGTTTGGTTAAGCGTTCAATTTCACGATTCTTCTCCCACAATTCCTTATTGACGAGATTCTAAATAAAAGAGAAACAATATGAAAAAACTTCTTAAAAAAATGAATTAGTTCCATGTACCTGTAAATTAGCAGTCTTCTTTTTAACCTCCTGCCTCAGTCTGCCAATCTCCAAGTCCTTCTCCGCGATCAATTTCGCCTGTAAAACACTTGCAGTCTTATTTTCACTGATGTTCGCAGTACCGCATAGCGCCGTCGATTCCGATTCGAATGTTGTACGGTCCTGTATTATTACAAACAAACAATTTGATAGAGTCCTGTATTTTATTTTCGTAAAATATTGTTTCAAACAAACTGTTAAATTATAAATAAAATTGTTACACAACACACACACAAAAAAGATACATTAGTTAAAATATATCAGAATAAAGTCGGTTTGCTTCAACGATCAACTTGTTTGATTTCATGAAGAGCTGTTTTATTGGGGATCAGGAGTACAAAACAAATCAAATCAAAACACTGACGATCGGTAAAAACAAATTAAATATTACCTCTTTTATGTAGGACACACTTTGAGATTCATTCTGGATAAAAAAGAAAATGAAATCAAACTCAGTTCAGAATTATAAATATACAATTTTATTTACCGATTTCTTCAGTCGCTCGATTTCACGCTCGAGACTGTTAGTGTTGATCACAAGCGTTTTTAGAGTTTTACATGCTTTCTCGTGAGCGCGCGTTTTTTCTTGAAGACGTTCTTCGATATCCTGGATCAGACATATTTTATCGGCCAATTGTTTTTTATTCTCTTGCAATTCATCCTTCAGTTTGGGATACTGAAAATATTCGAAGAAGCACAATTCGATTAATTGCCGGAATTTTAATTTTTTGAGCGGTATATTTGTAACTCGCGATGGCATCGTTTAAAAATTAGAAAAGAACTGGAGAATTCTATAACCATTACAACTTAATTGTATGACTCAAAGTCTTGATTTTAATAAAGTAAGTAGGATATAAAAGCCGTAAATGGCCGAGCCTCAAGTCTTTGTCTTACAAAGCCTAGATTTAATCTTAATCTTCGACGCAAGATTCTTGAAGTCCTTTTATGATTCTCGTTTTCCTTGATGAGATTAGGCGAATTTAACTTCATATAACGTAAACTAGTTGTTTTATTTTACAACAAAAATTAGTTTTGAACAAAAGATTTCCGCTTGAAATGCACAGACATGGTCTGGCAGTCTGAAGGACTCGTAAATATCGAGGTCCTGAGAGAACCTCCCCGCGTCTGTACCAGAAATCATTTTCGAACGGTCTCGGTGAATACCATTTTGGTTCTGTTGTCTAGGTTGTGCTCTACATTCCAGTCGTCTCTGTGTGGGATTTTAACAGAAAATTCCCTAATGAAATCTAATTCTGGCATAATGTAGTCCATTTCCCTGTTCATATCACACTCCAAGAAGTCATTGAGACTGTGACCAGCAGGTCTAGTTCTTCAGTAATCTAACTCTTTGAGTCTAAGAGCGTCTTTTGCTGATGTGCTTTTGATGTGCAGGTCCATTGGCAGCAGGTGGAGGATAGTTTCCAGTGCTGACGTGGGTGTGGTTCTGAGGGCGCTAATGACCCCAATGCATGCCAAGCGCTGTAATTTTGTCAGCTTGCTTAAACACTTATTATAGAAAGTAATAGACTCATTGACGACTGGCAAGATTTGTTTCTGTTGTTCGAATCCACAAGAGATCTATTCGTCCACCTGATGGAACGCTTGTAGTCATAAATTCGGATAGCGTGATTTCACAGAGTGACGTAAAGAGAAGATTTACTTTCTAGTTGGAACGCACTTCAAATCTTCATCATCTCCAGTCCGTATCAGCTCAGGTGTCTTAAAGATCAGTGTTATCTCCCACTTTATTCCTAATTCTTATTAACAACCTTCTATTATCCACCCTTAATCCTATATTGTATATTTCCAGAGAGTAGTACAATTGAAAAGCCCACAGCTTCAACTGTGAGCTGTGAGTTATGTGATTCGTTGGCACAATAGTGGAATGGGACAGAGCAAATCAATTAGTATAATGCCTCTAAAATAAAAAACTTCCATCATTCATTAAAATTCTATCATTCAGAACATCCAAATCATCAAACAAAAAAACACACAAACTCCAGACAATAAAAACAAATAATAAATTTAATTACAAATTAAATATTATGGTTACAAAACACAAAAATATATAAATATATGTAATAAAGTAGCATCAGACAAAAACATACAGATTAGAAAAAAATGCACATTCCATAATCCAAAATAAATAGAAAACCAGAATCATAGGGGGCTTAACCATCTTTATTGTTTACTCTTGGTAATTTTCTGATAGATGTATTGAATTCCATTAGCAGGAAACATTCGTTTATCCAGGAAACCACCACCACAAATTCCCTATGAGAGAATTTTATGTGTTTATTTAAAAATTCACGTAAAATTATTTAAAGAATTATTAAAATTAGTTTGAGTGGTTTTATTTGAAATCATTTCATTTTGTCATTTTCTTACGAGTTTAAAAAAAATTCAACGTATCATTTTCACATTATAACCCGATGAAGAACGAATTTCAATATTTTCGAGTCGAATATAAAAAAAATTCTTTTACGTAGGACTGTAAGGATTGTAAAATCTTTGAAATTAAATAGTACGAAGGTTTCTGATCGATTTTAGTTACAGTACCACCAAAGCAATGATGAGCACGAAGCATAAAATAACAATGACACCATACAAAAGCCACAGTAATTGTTGCTTTAGTACTACAGACGACTTGCTGTTATTTACCTTCAAATTGTTATTTTTGCAGGCTTGAGAATGTACTAAATTGACGTCGTTATCGTCGGTTATAGCTTGATTTGCTGTTGTTTCAGCATTCGGATGGCTTAGACACGAAATCAAGCTAGTTTCGCTCGACGAACTTTGTACGGACGATAGTTCGTCTTGGTGCGAAATGTTCTTCACGCGTTGCACAATCATCGGACTCTTCTTAACAGTCTTGATGGCACGTTCGATATGAACGGACATATGATTTTGTAAATCATCGATTTCGGCCGATTCTTTCGGATAATGATGGACTCGTTGAAGCGGAAAGTTTGTTGTATTATGGAAATTTTTCGTTTCTTTAATGTAGAAACTCGGATCGGGATAGTGTGAATTTGAACCTTTTTTATTGTTTAGATAGACGCTGAACTTTTCTTTTAGTTTGTATTCGGTCGTATGGCCGGTATCACCAATATTTTCAGTCTCTCTCGAATGGTATAGTGGATTTCCTAGGAACGCATTGGACGATGGACAGTGGCGCGATTCTCGTTCACTTGATTCTTTTTGTGAGATCGGTAAAAGACGATGTTTCTCCATTTGACGAGTTTGCTTATCGCCGCCGCTCATTCGTTTTCCGAGATAAATGTCCATACTTCGCAATGAGTCGATATCTTTTAATTTCGAATGTTCCAATTTTACTATGATGTCCTTGAGTTTGTTATTCTCCCGGTACAGTATTTCATGTTCGGTCTTCAATTCGCCTATGATTTTCTCGTATTCTTCAATTGTTTTGGACAATTTCGACGAGTTTTTCATTTTATTTATTATCGTTAACTAATTGAAGAGAAAATTTTTCGTATAAACGATATGTGAAATAGTTTTGAGATTGATGAATAAAATCGTAGTAAATACTACGAGCGGACCAGTTCCAACCACATTCAATATACGACTTTTTTTTTGCATGGTATTTTCCGTAAAAGTCTAAGCAACTGAACATTGTAGGAATGGTCCTAAAAGTAACACTGAACGAAGCACTTTTGACACGATAAGAAGAAAACAATACGGAGCTGTCGCGTGTTAAACTCGATAAGACGACATACTTGAAAAATATATCAATAATAAACTGTCACACTGTATTATTATTGTATATTTTTCCAAAAAGTGGGACAATTTGAATGATATTGTTCCTAAACTATGTAACAGTTTTTTTTGGGGTTAGT
The DNA here is from genome assembly GCA_949128065.1 of Beris chalybata. Lineage (NCBI taxonomy): Eukaryota > Metazoa > Arthropoda > Insecta > Diptera > Stratiomyidae > Beris > Beris chalybata. Next base: position 8,357,272 of record OX421897.1, read on the forward strand.
CCCATTTCCGCCTTATGTTCTACTTTATTTATTTTTAAGGATAACAACTAGTCGTGTATCTAAAAAGAATACACAAAAACTATACTCTACATTCTTTCTTCTATCGATTGCAAATATCAATGCTAAAATACTATAAAAAAAAAACAAATAAGACTCAAGAATCTTACTTGCATCTCTTCCATTAAATGTTGTTGTTCCTTAAGCATCTTGTTACGATCTTCGAAATTATTTTTTTCACGTTCTAATTCGGATTTCAGTTTTTCATTATTCGTATATAGCGATCTATTTTCCGATGACAATTTAATGGTTTCTTCGTCCTTTTCGCTGATCAGTTTTCTTGCACGATCTTCATATTTTTTCTTTAAGAAAATATGAAGAAATATTTTTATTGCTAGTTTTTTTATAAGCAACAAAGTGAATGCCGAAAACAAACACCGTATCGAGAAACTATTTTAGATTGATCTGTATTTTATTTTGGAGAAATTCGAATTTTTGGTAATTTTTGGAAGAATTCTAATAATAGAGATGTGAAGGCCTCGGTAAAATTTAATTACAGGATGTCAGTATTTCCGGAAAGATATGAAAGAAGCCTGTGTGACATGCAGAATAGCTTAATGTGCGGTACTCCAGGAGGGAATTTAAGTGACAGAATTTGTGACGTGACATAAATTGCTTTATGAAGAACATTTTAGAAGATTTATTAAAAAGTGATTTTTATTGCATTGTTCGTCCGTACGAGTTACAATAATAGAGAAGAGTTTTTCGTTGACGATCGGCTGTGAGGGCGATGTTGAAAAGCAAAGACGTTGGAACTTTGCGTAAGGTAGGTATTGTGATCTGTAGCTGAGTTCTGTAACTTATGAATGAGAAATTTCTCACCAAAAAAGTCAAAATGAGGACGAATTGTGCAGTTTTCTCTCTGTATTCTCACCAAATGAAAAATGAAAGATTGCCAAATGTGTGGTCAATTACGGTGCTTTCTCATTTGGTGAGAATACAGAGAGAAAACTGCATTAATTCGTCCTCATTTTGACTTTTTGGTGAGAAATTTATCACTCATAAGTTACAGAACTGAGCTACTGATTCCTTCTGGTTTGGCGGTATTTTAATCTATTCAGAGGAACCTGTTCTATAATCGATATTCCATGTTGAACTTTACTTAAATTTGCATTTAATTTGTATACCACAATCAGGCATATTAGAAGCTTTAAGAAAATGAGACAACAAATCAAAATACCTCACACGCAATCTCAAAAGAAACTCCGATTTATTTCGTAATAGCAGAACTGCCAAGTACTCTACAGATTATTTAGTTTTCACATTGTGAAAGCAATTAGTATTGAGACCAAAACACTTTGTTAAGTGTTTGCCTATTTTGGTTGACGAATGCAAGCAGTTAGTGCAATCGTCGAATTTATGGATTGCTTACAATTTACTGCCACACGATTCACCGTACACAGTTTACCGCCATATTTAACTCAATATATTTTCTGATTATTTCTTTCTAATAACAATTTGTAGCTAAACTGCGCCACAAAGAGGAAGATATAGTAATTATGTGTTAATATGATTTCTTTTTTTAACTCTTTTGCCAATAACATAGAGTCCTTTTGCACAGGCTTGGTATGGATTTGAATGTTTTTTCAATTTCATCTAGATATTTTGATGAAAAAAATGTACAGACATCTTTAATTTATTGATGTTCAAAAAATGGTTAGCAGCTGAATGGATGCAGGATAACAAAGAATTTTTAAAACGATGGAAGGCTACAAGCGGTGAACCGTGAGGGATTGTAAAACTTATTTACATATTTACACTTAAACGCTGCTTTACATGGCGAATGCAAATATTTTACTGAGATTGTGACGGAGCTAGCTTATCGAATTTTCAATGGAGTAGAAAGCGCAACCACTGCAAAAAATGACATTTACACAAATATTGTAAAAATTCTTTTCTGGATTTACAAGTCAATTCAGCGTCAGATTCACAAGTCACAAGTCACAAAGTAGGTGGAGAGTCACAATTTTGAATTAATTATGGCTTTCCACCTACTTTGTGACTTGTGACTCTGGCGCTGAACAGGCCTGATAATATCTGTTAGTTTCACTCCTGATAAGTTTCTCATTAGAGATTTTCCTTCTCCCTCACAATCTCAGTGAAAATTGTTTGCAGTCACCATGTGTTACCAGCTTTAAGAAAACAGGTTTTTCCTAAAAAGGGTAACTAGTTTTTATCAAATGTTTGTGATCAAATATTTGACAGCATGCCGTGCGCTGATGCCCTTGCATCTCGGAAAAAGGAGTTATTGTGTAATCTAAAATACCACACAAGGTAAATCTACTCCATATCATAGTGAATATATAGGTACATTCCTAAACAATAAAGCTTACCTCCAACATAAGAGTTTCCTTGGTCTTCTCGTCCATTTGTTCCTGTAGTTCATCGATTTGGAAATTCAATTTCATGATGTTCTCTTGATGTTCCTTATTCGATTCATCTTTAATTGTTAATAGTTCTTCGAGTTCCTTATTCTTATTGACAAGTTCTTCATTCTTCTGTTCGAATTGTTTCACGTGCCCTTCTAATTCGCGAACCTGAATAGAATTTAAAAAAGGATTTTGTTTTAAATGTTGACCGATATATGGTCAAATGTTTTTTTTTTTGTAAAAATCGGAGAAAAACGAAAGCCCCACATGTATTTAAACAAGTGATTCCACGATAATTCTACGCGATTTTTACAAATGAACCGTTCATTTTGAAAGTGGCATAAGTCACTTTTTCAACAACAAAAAATTTGTTGTGACATTTTAACGATGTTTTATACTATACGAAGCAACTTTCTGAGAACCTATTGATGCAATTGTTTCATCTCACTTTTAACAAACACAAGTCAGTTTTCCCAAAAGTTGGTATCATATTTTTTAACATGTTAAAATGCATAGATACCCTTAAACATCTTGATTTAAAAACAAAAGTGACTTGACACTTTCAAAATAAACGGCTCAAATATCGTCTTGTAAACAATAATTTGTTTTTTCATTGTTTTCAAAAGGATAGATTAAAACAGTTAGGAAAAATAATAACTTTTTGTAAAATATCAACATCTCCCAATAGATCACTGCGTCCCATTAATTGTTCCAAATTCTGATGACACGTTGATCGTTCGAAATGTTTGCTTTCCACCTAAGATAATTAAAAAAATTATGAAAAAAAAATTTAATCGAATTAGCCTTTGATTACAAACCTCCAAGAATTGAACTTTTTGATTTAACTCTTCGATTACACCACGACTTTTCTCTTCATTCTCTTTCTGTTGATCTTCCATTAGTTCCAGTGCTTTGGCCGCATCACATAGAAGCGACTGTTTTTGTTCCAGCTCTTTCTTCAAAACTTCAATGTCAACCTATTGGTAAACAAAACCGAAAACAAAAAATTACAGTAGAAAAAATTGTTTCAGTTACGGTTGATTGAACTTCCCACCCAATTGTTTATAAGAGGTTTGGCGCAAACCCCATTAAAAACAAAATTATTCCAGAAATTATTAGTGCATAGAAAAATAATTAAAATTGTCAAGTTCGTTGACAAAATCGATTTAATAAATCCAACCTACCTTTAGATCGACATTCTGCTTAATTAAACTCTCGTGCCCATCCGATGAATTCGATGAACTGTAGCCAGGTACTTTCTGTTCCAAGAAATACAATCGAAGCTTAAGATTGAAATTTTCATTTCGTAACGATGCCATTTGTTCTTCAAATTCCCGTACAGATCGACCTTGTCCGGGCGAAGTATTTCCGCCGTGTTGTAGACTGATACTAGGTGATCGGTATCCAAGAGCATCTTGAAACAAAAAAAAAAAAATTAGATGAAAAATTTAATATATAAAAAAATTAACTACGAATTAAATTAATTCATTTTGTTATTTAAAAGATTTTTAATCGAACCATCAATGGTTTGTTCTATGTCCGAAAATGTGACCGTGCTATTTGCTTCCATGATAGGAGAATTGAAAACGGAAAATGAGGCAGTAAAATTGCTTTGAAACACGAATTTAATCAAAATGAAATAAAACTTTGAATTTTTTCAGATAATTTTCAATACGAAGGACTCTGTGTATCGTTGAATTTACAAATACAAATGAAATATTTTAAAATGATCATAAACAAAATTTGAACGTGTCATTCGAGGGATTTTTCGACGTAGTAGACTAATTCCGTAGTGGTATTAAATTACAGTGTTTTAGGATATATGGATGGGATGGTGATACGCCCATTGCCTTGATTTTAATACACAGATCTGGACTACGCTAATCGTCAATCGATAGAACAGTGGACTCTAAGCGATAGTAAAGATCATGATAGATGATTTCCTTGATAGTGTAATCTAAGATGTGGTAAAAGATTCGGAACCTGTGTTTCTTTAGGCACTTCCAGTTTAAATATATCAACAATGTTGCATATACCGCGTTTACATGGAGAATCGAAAGATCGAAAGATCGAAACATGAAATGGCATTAAAATTAGGCTTGTGTAGTTCGGAAGATCGTTCCCAGAAGTAAAATGAACGAACTAGTTCGCAGTGAAGTACGGTCTTAGTTCGTTTGTAGGAACTAGTTCGTCATCACATTTGCATACCACGTATCATTCCACGAAGTTGGAACTGAATGAAGAACCTAGTTCAGTTCACGAGGGAAGTGAGGACCTCCTTTTTTTAGGTCATCACATTCAGTGTCAAGGAACAAGTTCCTTGGTGAGTGGGGACCTTTTTTTTTCTTTAGGTCCTCACATTCACTCGGAACTTGAAAGGAACTAGTTTCTTCGTGAGTAGAGACCTTTTTTTTAGGTCCTCACATTCGGAACTTGAATGGAACTAGTTCCTTCGTGAGTAGAGACCTTTTTTTTAGGTCCTCACATTCGGAACTTGAATGAAACTAGTTCGTGAGTGAGTGGAGACCTTTTTTTTTTAGGTCCTCACATTCACTCGGAACTTCAAAGGAACTACATCCTTCGTGAGTGGAGACCTTTTCTTTTGTTTTTGGTCCTCACATTCACTCCGAACTTGAAAGGAACTAGTTCCTTCGTTAGTGAACTGCGAAATACAAGAACGAAATAGTTCGCAAGGGCTCAGGAACTAGTTCGTTCGCGATCACTAAGGTGAACTACAATGCGCAAGCCTAATTTTAATGAACGACATAACCGGTTTCGATTCGATCTCGTTTCGATCCGATCTGCGTTTACATGCGATTTTAGAGGATTGAATCCGGATTCAATCCTCCATGTAAACGCGGTAATAGATCCAATCAAAAATAAATAACATGGTAAAATCGTTACAATTTTATAATATAATACAAAGAGAGCAAACAAACAAATTCTCCAATTAATTTTCTTTAGGACATACACGACTAATTTCTCTATTTAAATAAAAACTTGGATGTGCATCAAAGTCGAGTCAATAAAAATCTATAACCATTTTTGTGCATCTCAAGGTATTTTCATTACACACCATAATATGACTCTGTAAGCTTTACGGTTCGGGTAAACACGTTGTTCGACTCTATAAAATTTCCGTGAATTTTTTTAAATTGATTTTTTTTGAAATTCTAAATATAAACTTCGTCTTGGATTAGTTCCAAAAAAGTTCTCAGACAAAAAGTAGTCAAGAAAAAGATTTCCTCTTTAAATTTTCGTTAATTTTGTAGTTTTTCCCAATTCACTGTCATAAAAATGGTAAAATTTTTGGTTTAGTCCAAAATCAGAAACATGGGGGGACATTTTCATAAATATTTTTTGCACTAAAATAGTATCAACGTCGTTGCTATGGTTGTTGACTTTAATATTATTGGGCTCATCGTGAGGTTAGCAACCAAGAGGATTCTGTGTGTTATTCACAGTCTTGGAATTTATGCTACGAGAAGGTACTGTGTTGGTTCTTTCTATGCATCTTGCACATCTTTGTGTAATACTTTGTGTAGATTATTTTTGGTCGCTTTAATTGGGGCATTTCGAATTAATATGTGTAATTATGTGTTCGGTGTGTGATGGAACATGGGACTAAGCTTGAAATATAGGAAAGGCTTAAGTAGCAAAGATGTAAGGCAGACCGTCTTCAAAGGCTTGTTTCTTATTTTCTAGATTAATTGGTCATCTTATTTCCATGCAATTAAGAGTACAATAGAATCATGTACATACTACAAAGAGCTTTGAGTCATTTTGTTTTGAGTTGTTGGCCATGTGATTAAAATGATTCAAGCCAAGAAAATTGATCATTATTTGTAGAAAAATACAATATAAAAAAGAATAAACCATACTAAACTATAATTTCAAACGTAAAACAAGTAGTTTAAAATGGGCATATGGACAGGCTTCAAGCCAGGATTTTCTTACGGATGGTTTGTCCTGATCAAGTTAGTCCATTTTGAGCCTAACCCACATATGAGGAGGCAAACTATGTACTACTTAGTTTTCTTGAACCGACGTAATATTGGCTTCACGACGTACACTCGATTTGAAATAGAAGATCCGATCATGCAACAACAGCCCAATTGGTTCGGGTTAGAGATGGGTCGTTCAGGAATGAACCATTCTAAAAGAACAGTTCATTGAAGTGAGTGAGTGAAGTAGCTCACTCCTTTTGGTAAACTGCAGTTCCAATGGACACTAGGCTTGCGCATTATAGTTAACCTTAGTGATCGCGAACGAACTAGTTCACTAACGGACGAAGTAGTTCCTTTCAAGTTCAGAGTGAATGTGATGACCTAAAAAAAAAATGTCAAGGTTGAATGTGACGAGCTCCCCACTCACGAAAGGAGACACTGAATCTGATGACCTACAAAAAAACGAGGTCCTCACTTCTCTCACGAACTGAACTACTTCCTTCTTTCAGTTCCAACTTCGCGGAATGATACGTGGTATGCAAATGTGATGACGAACTAGTTCCTACAAACGAACTAGGACCGGAATTCCTAGTTCGCAGTGAATTCACTTCATTTCACTTATGGGAACGATCTTTCGAACTAGTTCGTTCACGAACTACACAAGCCTAATGCACTCGCGACAAAAAACTTGAGTAACACTTTTGTTTTCATCATCATTTTGATGTACTGACCTTCTTTTGGTCCTTATCTTCTATATCTACTGATGAAATGAAGGAACGATGGAACGAAGAGTTCCGGAACTACTTCGTTGAACTCTACTGACCTTTTTTTTCGGTCCTCATCTCCTACCTACTACCTACCTACCTACCTACTGACGAAAGGAAGGAACGATGAAACGAAGAGTTCCGGAACTACATCACTAAATTCTTTCCTTAAAGCGATTGACTCGGAGTGAAGTACTTCAATGAAAGGAACTGCTTTGACCACTCTTTCAGGTTGTCAAACACATTACAGAGTGATTTAACAAAAATTTCTATACAGAGCGATATTGGATGTTAAAAGGGCTTTCATTAAAGTCTGCCTTCTGTCCAAACTCATTGAACATCAGTTTCCAATCAGCTCCTAATTGACTGAAAGTTTGTTCAAAGTATTCAAAGAACGGGAAGAGATAGACAATCAAGGTCATAGAAGTTGGTATGCCTCAGGGCTCGACTTTATCTCCCCTGTTGTTCTTTTTATGAAAGACGCACCAGGCACGGATCGAACGGTTTCTGCGACGCAGCTCATCGCACGTATCGCTCTCATTGTAACTCCATCTTAAGTTTAGCATTAAAAGAAAAATTGGGTTTATTAATGAACAAAACTAATCTACAGCAGCTTCTATTCAAAAATCATCAAAAGACATGAACCAATTTTGTATTTCGCGAGGGTGATTACATATAAAAGTGTAACTTACATGTATTGTCCATAGTCACATCTTGAAGCTGTCCAGGACTGGTGCTGAAATAAGAAAACAATCTATTAGAAAAGCAGCAATAAGAACATGCAATTATGTATTTAAGAATGAATGTAGCATGCTTGTATGCTATTATTGTAATGAACTTTGCAGTGAATATCAGCTTGAATGTGGAACAAAAAAGCATTGTTAGTAAATTTATCTACAATCAGTTGAAATTGCAAACAGTAGAACAATTTATTATTCCGCTGGTCTCTCGACGACATAAACAGATCTTTCTCAAACTAGTCCATATTCTTCACATTATTCGTATAGTCTAAGTCTTAGTAATTAAATCACAGCAAGCAACATTATCGTCTCTCGTATAATTACATTACGTTGCCGAAGACACGTAGTTAGATTGCGTGGAAATCAGAACATCACTGGGCTGCGCAGATCAATAGGTTTAAAATTAGATCGACGAGTTAGCCAAGTTGTGGAAGTATCAAATCGGCCTAAGCAAAGTACTATACGATTATATTTCCTCTATAAAACGTAAATCAAGAGTGATGAGGTCTCTCTTGTTGGTTGCAACATCGTTTCTGTTTAATGTCATTCACACAGCACGCCCATAATTAAAACGTAAACGTAAAAAATAACTGAAAACTGAAAAGAAAATTTTACGACCAAAATCACAACGGAAAGGAAAATTTCTGAGGCGTACTCTCGGTACACGAAAAACTGATGAAAATCTAACAGCCACTTGAATATGAGAGGAAAATCGCATCGGGGTGTTTGGCTTCAAAACCGTTTTATTTATAGGTCCAAGCTCCGGGGCTATTGATAGAGCTCCAAGACATTGTAAATACTCGAATAATTTTCTTATTGCCATTGAGGCAATATTTCTCACCTCATACCGATCTTCAAGGAAAGGTTCAACCTGCCAATATTCTGTCCAATAGTTTCCAATGTTTATTAATGTTCGTGCCGCCGCCGTCCAGCAAGGCTATAAAAACGTTTACGCGTTCTCGAGTTTGAGGCCCATATCATAAATATTTTGTCAAGTGCTTCAAGGAGTTTGTTTAGTCTTTTGGCTCTTGAGTGTTGGGAAACCGGAGAATCCGAATACGAATAATTAACTAAAATTGCAACAGATGCAAAAATTGCGAACAGATATACCTATACAACAGGCGAATCAAATTTGAATGTATAAACAAAAATGTTGTTTTCTGTTGATGAAAGCCAAATTTGAGGCCTTGTGTCGACTTGAATAGAATACTATCTTAGTTAATGTAAGCAATGAGCTGAAAACGATATTTCTTGGCGCAGTGGGCTTTGATCGTTTCAATAATGGAGTGCAGACGTTGAAATTTTCGTGAATCTTCCTAAATTCCTGTCTGATTCTTTCTGGGGCATGACCTCCTCTGTGGTATTGTTACTGTTTCAAACATAATTTGTTTTGCTAAGACAACGACGACTGATAAGCTCTTGGGTCGGGGGAAAAAAATATTCTTGTTGTATTTGGCAGGATGCTTCTTTTCTTACAAACAGATAAGTACTCCCTAGATCACTCGGAAGAAGTAAAAAAGATTAAGAACATTATTATTGAACATTCATTCCCATAATTACCCAAATTTGTTCTACAAAAACACTCCCTAGACTAATCCCTGCGTTCGACGCTGGTGTAACCCAGTTATAAAGTGCCCGTATATTCGCTTATGAAGTACTTTATTTAAGTCTCAAGTTTATGTTTTGATATTTCGATGCAGTTTATAACGTTCCAGATGTTGTTGTCCCTGGAGGTTCGCCATCACCGAGCTATAGCGATTTTCCACAATCGAGATGATATAATATTTTGATAATCGAGAAGGCCATGGCCAGTCTGGGGCTGTGGTGCTAGAGAAGGAAATGAGCAGCAGAACAGTTTAGAAAAACTTATAAAAAATCACCGACACGCCCATAATTTGTTACTATCTAAATCAGTTTCATAAACTCTAGGCTGATTTTCAATAGTATAGGGTAGACAATTTGATACCATTAAGCATAGTCAGAATGAACATCCGAATGTGGCAAAAATCGGCAAGTGCCATTCACTGGAACTTAGCACCGGGCAACAGGCAGTCAAAGCTTTTTATACCAAACCATTCGGATAAAAGAACATCTGATTATCTAAAATTAAGCAGATATCAAACCCGAACCCTAGTAGAAGCTCTGACTGGACATTCTTACATGAGGAAACATCTCTTTCTGAAACAAAAATTTGCAGAATATGTAAAGACGAAGACGAAACACCAGAGCATATCCTCTATGAATGTGATGGCTTAGCTCACAAAATACTTAGTTACTTCGGTCAGGGTGTCATGGACCCATCGGAATTCCTGACCATTCCTCTTCGCAAAATACTAGGCTTCATTGAAAGCGCAGGGATTGAAGAGGAATCATAGTCAATCTGGGGGAAGTTACAATAGGCCCAACTGAGGCTGCAGTGACAGAGGGGTAACCATACCAACTATTTCCATTATATCTATCTAGACTGTAACAAAATCAAATGATCGACTGATCAGTTTGTGCTGACGTCTTTTACAAGTTCATCTTACTTTTTGAATATCTTTGAGAGTGATAGACACTGCGACATTTTCTGCATATTTTCTTCACGACTCTAATTTTATCCGAGGGATACGATCGCGTCAAAAAAAATTATTGTATCGATCATTTACTCGAAAAACATCAACATTGAAAGGAAACGAACAGTAGCCAGGATGAAATAGCAGCACGGAGTAACATCACAACTGAACCGTACTAATTATAGTATCTTTTTAGTTAGATGGCCAACTGCAGTATCGAATTGATAAACATTGTATATATTCATTGTAGAAATTGCCCGATAGGAATACAATCTGTCATCGGAAAAGAGCTTCAAATAACCTACAGATTAAACGGAAGATACCAGAACAATTTGAAGATCATCCCAGAGGCAGTATGCACGATTAATTTCATCCTTATGGCAACTATTCGCTGTATATGATGCCAAACGTTATATGGCCGTCATTACCACTAATTAATAACTTAAAGAACTAAAGCATAAGAGATAAATCGTAGTCCAGATGTTTTACAGCTTGCATGTGCATACATACGTTGAATAGTTCTTCCATCGAAAATAATGAAAAACAAATGTTTCCTCCAGTCGGTTAAATTTTCGACAAGCTATCTTTGAAAGTTCACTTGATCATCTTCAAAACATCACAGGAATATCGCGCAATTATTGAGAAAAATTCAAAAAAAAAAAAAAAAAATGTGTTTACACAGCCAAGTGCGTAGTTTGAAACAAATTCGAATAATTAAAGCCAAGAGTTTTCGTCGAAAAGTACATTAATAATTTTATTGGCTTAGTTTTAAAATCATGCAATATTAGTGCTGATGATGATGATTGAGTTTCACTAAACGCTATTATATTTTTAGAATAATCTTACCAGAATGGGCTGAGTGTAGCCCGACGCTTCGGCGTTGAATTGTTTGTAGTATTGTAACGAAATAATCCCGACATTTTTTTTTGAAAACACAAAACAAACTTTTAAATTCACTTATAAATGCAACAGAAAATTTATATTCAGCAGCAACAAATCAAATCGAAATAATCAATAAAAAAAACAAAAACAAAACTAAAATTTTTAAAGTAATTTTCAACTAATTAACATGAAACATGTAAATTTACACTTTTCAAAGTCCACATCCGCGTTACATTAAATCGTCACATTCTCATCGAAACTGCATGTTTTTGTGCAAAATTTTATTTTTTTATACTTTTCGAAACTTTTTCGAGTGCATTGCCAAGTTTTTTGTGCGAAATTTATTTTCGTGTGTTATGAAAAAAGGACGGAGCATGTTTTATATGCCCGGTACTCTAGGCCCTTTATTATTATATTTCAACTTATATCCACTTCCATCTAGTTGTGTTGGCTTGTTAGCTACTGTGACCCATTTTGTCTTTATTTTTAAGATCTTTTCAGCCTGAAATTTCGTTTTTTATTTAAGATACATTTTTTAGTATAGTGTGCGTTGTTTGTTGCAGGTGTTCTTTGCGAAGTTAAGCTACATTAAAAATACACACGACAAGAACTAATTGAATAAAAGATTTTCTTGCCCAAGTCAAAGTGCAAGTGCAGAAAATAAATTTCGATGTAGAGCAGAAAATAGAAGCACACAAGTGAGCACTAATTGGTTCTGTAGGTAGGGTAGTTTTTTTTTTTTTTAAATAGTTTGCCAAAATGTTCACTTTATAATTGGGACAGAATAAACTTACATTTTGTTTGTGTACAATTCGCTGTGTGATCAAAACAATTTTTATCCGAGTGACGGGACACGTTGTATTGGATTATGGATTTGTTGTGCCAACTCGGAACACTATGGTTACAGGGATACGATGGTTAACATTAAGAAGAAAGTTGATAGGAAATATTAAACAAAAGTCGGTAGAATCAACGGATATTTTTATAAACAGATACCATAGAAATGTCCTTAACAAATTAGTGCGTACATTCACCCAAATTTGCAATAGCTTTATTTTTCGGTAAGCATATTTTCATTGCGACGAGTTTTTGAATAATACTCAAAAAGGTTTTTAATTCAAAAAAAATGTTTCGCCCAAAAATTTTGAATTTTTACGGTTCAGGCCGTTTTAGAATTCAAAATAGTGATAACACTGGCGACGAGAGCAATATGAAAGGTATCTTAAAAATAATGCCCATATATTTCAAAAGGCTAAGGGCCGTTATTACGACCTTCAGTTAAAATTTAACCAGAACTTTGACTGTAAGTTTCGTATGAGCATCTGTCAGTTAAAGTTTCAGTTAGAACGTTACTGACGATCGTAGGAACGGGCCTTAGACTTAAAATTTTAAAGAAAGTTTCTTTCTGATATACCCTGTGCAGACTATGCGTTTTAAACGTGTTTAACTAAGTAAATTGAACGTGTTAAAAAAGAAGTGTTTAGACTGGGCAGACTAGGTTTTATTTTGATACATGATAGCTTGACGAGATTTGTTTTGACACGTAGATATTCAGCTGCGTTTCATTAGCAAATTTATGCTTTCTGAATTGTTTGAAACAAATGAGTTTGTATGGCAAGTGAAGTGTTTTCAACGCGTTTAACTCGATTTAAATGCGTTAATTTCGTAGTCTGTACATAGCATAAGGCTTGTATGATATTATATGCCATGCTGTCAAACAAAACTTCTAAGGCCCGTTCCTACGATCGTCAGTTAAATTTTAACCAGAACTTTAACTGCAAGTTTTGTATGAAAATCTGTCAGTTAAGCTCCAGTTAGAACGTTACTGACGATCGTAGGAACGGGCCTAAGAGAAATTAACTAACAATTTTGAAACAGAATAATAAATCAATTTAGCAATAGGCTTGAGTAGTTCGCGAACGAACTAGTTCGGAAGAGCTTTCTCATAAGTGAAATGAAATGAATGAACTAGTTCGCAGCGAATTCCGCTCCTAGTTCGTTTGTATTCATGCATCACCGTTTAAAGTGGAAACAAAGGACCTTTTTTTTATGTAGATTATCACATTTTATCTAGTTCGGAAAGGAACTGTTCCTGCCTCTAGCTCATTTCTGTTCATGGATGGACGTGTACTTCCACACTGAGGATCCTTTTTTAGGTCATCACATTTTCTTACACGATTTTACACTGAACTCACGCAAACTAGTGAACTAATAGAACGAACTAGTTCGTTCGGGACCCGAAAATGATCGATCACTATAGTGAACCTATTTGGCAAGGCAAAATTACCAGAGAAAACAGACAAATATTTGCCATAGTCTAATACAGTCTTTATCAAAGCCGGTTTTACCTGCTGACAAATTTGTTTTGATGGAATGCATGTATTTAATATTTGTTCAATTCGAAGTCGAAGAAATCATCGAAATAAAAATTTATGATTTGATAATATAGCATTTCGTGCACAATCGATAGCTACATATACTGTAAAAAATATATTTCAACGAAAAACTGATGACCTAAATGATCTTTTAGCTTATCAATTATTCCCCTATGTAAAGATTTCGAAAAAAATAAATAAATGGAGCAATAAATACTATGTAAGTTTGATAACAGAAAATTATGACTCGTCTACAGAAATTGGATTAAGTTACATGATGTATGATTTAATAATAATAATACAAACAAAGTTTGAACAAATATGAATCAATTATTTGAAGTTTTATCTATAGTCCAGTGATTACTATTTGCTGGCATGATACCTAGTCACAGAGGTCCCTTTCTTTCCACTTTTTAACTCATTCTATTTAGCACCCAGGGCAGTGACTTACAGACGTGTGACTGTAGAGCTAATGGCGTACTATTATAATGAAAATGACAAATAAATGAAATAGAATCATGCCTTGATGGAATCTAAGAATTTTCCATTCCAGATTACCTCAGTTTGATTCATTCATTACACAGCACAGAGAAAGAGTTGCTAGTATTATACTGTATGCCAGTTTGTCAAATATTTGATTATTTCCGTTTCTAAATGCACTCAAATAGTGTAATCGACCAACTTTTGTTTGTCAAATTATTTTTATTTACCCCTTGATAAGATCTCTTTTGTATGTAGCTGAAAAACTTGACTATATTTTTTGTCAAATTTTGATGGGTTCCAAAAAAATTTTTTTAGAAACTTTTGGGACTGGAATATACTTGTAATATAGAAAATAGAATTCATCTAGAGTGTAAGGAATTGTGTTTAGGTAGCAGCCGAACCTTGAGGGACGGTATGGTCTTGAAAACTGAAAAGATACATTTTCTTATGACAGGATATACCTGTCAAGATGTAAACGAATCTTCTCAACTCTTTAAAGAAGGCGTAAAACAAACACACTCTTATCATGAGTGACTATATGGTCTTTTGTACATAAAACATGCATACCCGTATTCTTCATGAAAAGCAGATCATGTTACAAAGGAAACAGTGATTAAATGCATCTAGTCGACTTCTCATTGAACTTTGTACATATTGTCGGACTATTCCGTCACGTTCTTCTTCTACTTATTACATTCGAAACATGTGCGCAATTCAATTTGCAACTCAGTCTAAAATTCACTTTTTTTCATCTACACCCATGCATCCATCCACTTTGCACTAAACAGATCTCATCATATTGCAAAAAAAAACGACTGAATTTCTACTAAACAAAAGGCTCTAGCAATTAAAGAGTATTAACGATATGTTTGCACATATGCGTCCAGAATTTTAAAAGTATCAACCAATTAGCGAATAAATCAATAAATGGTAGAAAAAATATTTCTAAAAACACGCATCGTAAGTTGCATTGCTATTTTTTTTTGTATCAATTTTTAATAATTAATTCTGTATCACCTAAAGACCAGAGATAAGAAAACTTACGAAATATTTAATTCTTGCTAATAATACCGAAGCCCAAGCCTACTTCTTTTCAATTTTAAGTCCGAAATAGTCCGACCAATAATTGCATTACCTTAAATGCGAACTTGTTTATTGTGCATAAATCGGATGTACATAATAATTCAGCTTTAATAGATTTGGCCTGCACTATAGTAGCTATAAATTATTTATTAGGTGTCACGGTCAAGTATATTCAGTAAGTAGAATAATTTTTTTGTTATAATGTATAAAATAAAATAAATAAAATGTTATCGTAATTATTGGAAAGATGTGGATAGAGACCCCATCATGGGTTATCAGTATACTGCTATCAAGTGTTTTTAAATGTCGCAAATTAGCTTGTTACTGGCGTCAAGCTACAGAGGCACTATGCATCGAAATAGAAAATAACAATACAAGTGCCAGTATCTATGTATGTATGTATCTCAGACGCCAACCAAACTGGAGCATGGATCTGATAAGCTGGTACACACTTTTATGCTTGAAGGTTCGGCCATAGACTTAGCGTGTGAGTGAGCGAGACAAAACAGGAGCCTTATGTCAATTTGTTGTTGTTTTGCGTGCAAGTGAATGCGACGCCGACCGCCTTAAACTGAACCGCTGCTGGTCATCTCCAGTATATGTATCTCTATGAGTAGGAGGAATTTTAATGATTAAGAATTCAATTTTCCACGACTAATCTGTTTTCAGAAATGAAAATCAAAGAAGGAAGCATAATTTAAAGACTCACGCGTTACAAGAACCAAAGAAACCGTCGAAGAAAGCAGCTTGCCGAGTTCATGAGAACGGTCACCATTAGATTTCGAAAATTTTCATTAATTAAAATCAGTTGAGAGTAAGTTGGATTTGACGCAGATAAATCACAAGCTACTAGCGATGGAGACAATTATCGTAATCACTAGCTACTTAAAAATTCTGTAAACGATTCTGAAGCAATCATATTCCTAAGTACAGCCAAGTGTTAACAGTAAGTTGTATGAATTTCCTGTCTGTGTCCGAACAACTCCAAAACGAAGTGCTTTGGATTTATTCTTATCAAACAAGCTTTGTATTATGCTCGCGTATGTAGGCAACATAATTGATTAAATAATCAAAAATCCTAGATAGTATGAAACGATGCTTGATAGTATTCAATGTGGGTGGGTGGGTGGATAGTGCCGGTCGCTTTTGTTTATGTCATCAAACTATAGTTAGGTAACAAGGTGCTAAAGTTACATCGGAGGGTTCTTCACTGCCTCGTCTAAATTGATTACATCCAATCATGACCACAAGTACATCGTGTAAACCGCGAACTACTCAAGTAGTTGAATTTTATTACAGAGCCAAGTGCGTGTACAAAATGTCGTTTGACTCTCTTTATCAAGTGTAAAATGAGTCGGGAGTGTCGGTCAATTTCAATGGAAGCAAATTTATCATACACACAGTTTTCTATCTCTGCTTTTCCTCGACGCACAGCGAACTGATTGATTGGAAAATGAACGACTTTCCATATCAGGAAATAACACAATTTCTTCACATTTTATTGGGTGTTTCCGAGTGAGAAAATTCAATCGTTAAATGTATAAAGTCTTTAGGTCACGTTCAATGACCTGCAATGCATTTTAATTGGCAGAATTAAAGCCATAAATTAAATGGTCAACAGATGATGTTACTCGAATGGAGCGATCAAAGTTTTAAATTATAGTCAGAAAGAAACAATAAATTATATTAAAGATGATATGTTTAATTTCTTGTCTAGAGGCTGTAACGCCTACAATTTCGTTAAAACACTGTTGGATTTGATTAAGCAAATTTTTGCTTAAATTTAAATATAAATTGAACGACAATGTCAAATAACTTCTTACATACGTGTGCTTAAATTACAAACTTTGGATAGGTAGTTGAAAAGCGCTTACATAAGATTTTTGATTTGAATTTTAAATTCAAAAAAGCCTAAAACGTATTTAGTTTTACTAAATGAATCCGCCACACACTTAAAAGCGCCGAAACGAGTGGAAGATTGCATAGTGGAGTTTAGTTTATTTTCATTCAACTGAATGGTTTACAATCTCTAGACAAGATTGTAACTAGATACTTGAGTTAATTATTTGCTGCAGTAATGGCGCTAACCAAACCAAACCAATATCAGCATTCTCGAGCATAGAACATTCGGCATAACTTGTTGCCAATATGACAAACAGCAAAGCCACTACCCCGTTCTGCACCAATTGATGTTAATAGCCGCAGCAGTACATACGTATTTGCCAATGTATCCTTATAGAATGCAGATAAAAAACCGAAATAACTTAATGCATTGATTATGTAAGTCGTAATACTTTCATCTAGTTTATGTTTCTAGCGATCAGAAAATCCAGCTAGACAAATTTCAGTTGGTGTGGGCATGATGTAGTTTCATCAGGACTATGTCGCGCGACACAATCAACCTGTTAAAGAACACTTTCGCAAACCGTCAGATTTTTGGTTTTTGGCGATTTGCCATCACCAGAAAGATCGATATGATCGTTCCAGATTTCTTCTTCTTGAGCTATTTGAAGTCATTAGTTTACGTCAACAAGCCACATACTTTAGAATATGCCTGGGAACATTCGACAGGAGATCGACAACATAACGCCAAAAAACTTAAGAGAATTGATAGAATATGTTGTGTGAAAGCTATCAATGCTGGTGGTTCGACGCTGGTGGCGCTGACATTTGGCAGACAACCTACATAACAAAATATTGAAAACAAACAAGATGTATGTATCTAGAATGCTATTATAACTTTGAGAATTCATTGATCTAGAAGTGAAGAATTTCAAAATATCAAAGAACAGAAAATAAACAGTAAATTACAGAATTCGGTTTAATTTAATTCGAGTACATAGTTGCAAGGAGCAATAGGACACTATGTTGCAAATATGAAATACAAAAATACAAATCACAGTTACTTCACAACTTTTAAAATGGAACCCAACGCGCGCGCGTTAAGCAATGCGACGCGATGGCAGCATAGAATGCATGGTAGTGAGTGCAAAAAGGTTCACAATGATAATAAGTAAGCATACCATTATACAGTCTATAGAAGGAGTAGGTGAATGGTTATTTGAAAACGGAAATTAAGATCCTCCAGAAATTTAAGCGGGAAACAAGGTGGTGGGACAGATGAGCACTTACGCACAGGCCTTCGAGCAGTAAACCGAAGAAGGAAGAAAGCCAAAACGGGAAAAACATAAAATGGACACTCTGGAATAGAGATGGGTCGTTCATGAGTGAACTGTTCTAAAAGAATACTTCATTGAAGTGAGTGAGTGAAGTAACTCACTCATTTTGGTGAGCTGCAGTTCGATTCGTCACGTGTTAAAAAATTTATCTATTATGTGCCTATGTTCCCTATAGACTCCTAAGCCGCTCAACCGATTTTGATGAAATTTTCAGAGAACGTAGAATAGTCCTGTGAAGTTTGGACACGATCGAATAAAAAACAATTTTTTTTTTACATTTTTTAAACTTTTTTGCGATCTGGTGCTCTAATTGTTTGTTTGCGCTTTCCTATACCATTCATCCGATTACAATAAAACTTCACTGATATATTGAGCACACGCCCGCGAAGGTTTCTGCGTGAACAAAATCCTTTTACAATTGGTAGTACTTGAGTTATTTCAACATTAGCGGTGGTTCGTTCGTTTTTGGTGTAGTAGTTATGCGTTCCCATTACTAAATGGTAAAGTTGGGCGATGAATGTTGGATAGTAGATGGAGGATGGAGGATGATGGATAGAAGATGGAGGATGAAGGATGGTGGTGAGTATGACTGAGTGTGTAAGTGAACACAGGTTCCAGGTTCCAGGTTCCAGTTTCATTAGAAGTCAAGCTGTCTTGTCGAAAGGAAGATGAGTCCCTAAAGATTCTAACCCTGATTTCACTAGAAGGGCGAACTTAACGAAGCCTGCAGCTAATAAATGTGGGAAACGGTACTGGCTTGGAGAGTCCTTAAAACTCTTCATTGCTCTAATTACATTTACTTATATGGCCAGTAAAGTATAGATGCGGATCTTAACTACCCCAGAACGAAAAACCACAGATCTATTTCAAGTCGCATCCTAAGCCAGGGATGAATAGTACCTATGCGTCTAACTAAATTGCCTTTCTTCTCCTATACTCGCGCATTAATCTAATTTTTATTAGTAAACAGAAACTAAAGTTTCCATTATAAACCAAATTGTTTAGATTAATTCTTGATCTTAGTAACGCTATTACTAAACTAAAATAGTAATCGATGACGTATTTAAACACATGAAAATGTTTTAAAAAAAAATAAATGACGACATCCGGTATTAAATGAACCGTAAAAAATGTGGTCCAGCTCTACAATCTCGATGAAATTTAGAGCTAAGATTTTTTTCATCAGAATTTTCTTACGCAACGGAATTACATTTTTCATTTCAATCGACACCCACCGAAAAAAACACCATTTTCCAGCACATTTTCCTTCGAAACGAAAAGCTTCTTCGTCTTGATAGCATCTTATCTATTTTTAGGTTACAAAACCCAGGGGAGTATTGAGTATAGAGTGTATTGAAAAACAGAAATTTCAGCGCGAGTACACAAGTCGAGATATATGAAATGTCGACGACTACCCAAGACGATTTCATAGTAGAGAGGACACAAGCGATAAATTCGGATGAACTTCTTGTTAGGACAAAAGATATGTGCGAAACGAACTAAGTAACTAGTAATTAGTGTCACTTATTTGATATGCATATCGAGGCGATTGTATGCTAAATTGGTAATTTGCGATGAATGGACTTTGCACGACTTGACGATGATTTATTGGCCGAATTGGTTTTTATTAGTGGTCGTCTGGTTTTTGTGAGTCAGCATGTGCAATTCAAGCTGCGTCACTCTCCTGAATGTGTACCCTCAGTCTCAGCGTGAGGGTGGTAGGATTAGTCATGAGATTTTCCTCAGGGTAGATACCTACAAGTTGAGTAGGTAGGAGTCGTGGTGCAGGAGAAATACACAAACAAAATTTTTTGTGATGCTGGGTGAGTCTGACACTTGGATGCTGAGTACAAGGGTGCTTCGAGGCTAGTCCTTGCAAATTTAATGTAGCTTAAACACATCACTATACTAAAAATAAAAATTCATGTAAAAGAAAAGTCCATACACTTCTTAACCATCGGTTAAAAAAACTTTAAAAAAAAAAAATATTTTTTTAGCACTACTATTTGCGCGACAATTGAAACCAATAAACCGTCGAAACGAGAAACGTATGTCAAACCAATTCGACCGTTGTAATACACAAATTTTAAAATATACACTCAATTGATCAACAAGACTACAACAAAATGTAGAAATTAATTTAAAAAAAAAATTGAAAATAAAACGACATAAGCTACAGAGAAATTTCCGTCTTATAACGCGCTACACAAGTTCACATATGAAAAACGAAGAAGCTTCAGCGTCTAACGAAATCAGAAGCAAGAACAGAACTGAACTGATGGCGTTTTCACTGAAACGAGAGCATCGCGTACAGAAAAGCGTATGAAAACGTTGGTGCTGGTGGTGAGCGCAACGCAACCAACATATCAACAACAAATTTTTCATCAATTGCACATGAGTGAAATGCGGAGCACAGAGCCAGAAAAAATGTACAGAGTATGTTAAGACTATGGTAAAGCTATGTGTTTTCTTCCCTCTATTTCGGATCCCGAAATCGTTTTGAATGTTCCCGTATGCGAGGGTTACTACCACTTCGGGTCTTCGGGAACGTAATACAAAAAAAGGCGCGCTATTCTGGGATGTAGAGAGTGTACCCTAACAATATATATAATAACAAATGCACAGTGGCGTAGACACGATAAGGCTCTGGTATTTGTATAGGCATTGCTATCAGTTGACATGCACTCCGCTCGATGAAAACTTGTAGTCATTTTGTGAATTTGGTTTGTCGTACTACTACTTATTTCCGGTGGTGATATTGTGCTCTTGTGCGATAAGATGAAACACTATGATTTCTGTTTTCGTCAATGTAGACCAATGTTTGAATTCTCGACTGATGATGAACGTATGGCTAGTAGATTTCCACAGTCATTGGGAGTATGACAGGTGAAAAACTTGGAAGCTATTCCATGAAAGATACACTTCCGGTTACTTTTCACTGATCCGAAGAAGGATTTAAACGAGATATCAAAGGTTTTTTGTAACGAGTAGTAAAAGCATTGAAAGCCTAAGTCAGTGCAGGACTTTAACCCGCTAAACATCTCCTTAGTCGTACAGATGAATCCTCCCGGAATCACCGTTAGGTATTGGCGTCGGGAGGGGATATTGAAGGTACAATTATAGCGAGAAGAACATGAAATTATCCTAGAAAGAAATCAGTGATATGTTAGACTGTCCTTTGATTTTATCAGTTGTGGTTTACGATTTAAAGTGTGCCTCGGAAAAACCATGTTGCCGATATACTGGAATTAGATATGAAAATAAGAATAAATTAAAGAAAATGTTTGTTTAAGGTTCACGAAATTGAATTGACATTGAATTTAAAAATCATACCACAGACACGATAGGTATCAGCTAGTGATACTCTAGATGAAACTCTGATATGTTGCAGTTGGAGATAAAAAGAACAATGGCTGCCTTTGTATCCATTTTCAGTTTTGCAGTTGCAGAATTTGTTGCTAAGGACATGTTCATTTTTTGAAATATCTTTCTGAAATTAACGTTATTCACCAAAGAATTTAATACTGCATCAACATAGTAAATATTTATATAAATCCATCAATGAAAATAAAAACGAAATTGACGGTCGATTCCCTTCCTGCGCTTGGATGAATTGGCAGCAGGCATTACAAAACTATGGAAATATTTCATGGAAGCAAAAAGTCGTCCTTCTTTTGGGTCTCTTCATAATCTGACCGCATAGCGCGTGAGACATAATCAAAAATTTATTATTACTATTTCTGGACATAATTGTATTATTGTAAAACAAGCCGCGTACCTCGGCTACGCTCGCTATGCTCACGTTGTTTCATCGCCCCTGTTACTCCCGTTTGTCCATTGGTTTCATTTTCTCCCGTTGATACATTACCCCCTTTTCGGATACACTTTCTCAGCTCAAGGAACTGGAGACATTAATGCCATCCTCTATCCACTATCCTCTATCCACCATCCATAGTCCAACTATACCATTTAGCAATAGGAACGCGAAATTAATACACCGAAAACGAACAAACTGCCGCTAAATCATATAAAAAAACACTCAAATGTTGAAATAACTCGCGAACCACCAATTTCGGGAATATATAATTATGTTCTCGACCTGTCCGGTAGTCTCGAAAATGTCCATGGAAAATTTGGGAGTGAACGGTTCACAGGTTTAGATTTCAATCGAGCCCGACCAAAAAACTGACTTATTTTTATATATTTGATAATTATTTATATGATGTTCATCATCAGCAATGGCGCGACAGCCCAAATCGGCCCAGGGCCTGTAGGATACATTGTCTGAAGTCATCTCGGTTCAGCACTCACGTTTTCCAATTTGTGCATCTAAGAAATGATCTGCAATCTACGTCAACTGAGTCCTAGTTTCTTTTCCGCGGTTTTCCCATCGGTCGTTTGCCCTGAGCTCTACCATTCAGTGTACTCTTGGGAATCCTTCCGTCGTCCATTCGCTCCACATGGCCCGACCATTGTAGCTTACGAATTTTTATAAGAGTCGATGCGGCTGGGTCGTCATAGATGTTATATAACACGTTGTTGTACCCGATACGCCATTCAGTGCCTTCTCTTACTGGTCACAAAATTCTTGGAAAAATTCGTTGTTCAAAAACGTCTATTGATTTTTCAGACGTTAGGGTTAGAGTCCACGTTCCGCTAGAAAAGGTCTTATTATGGTCTTGTAACGCTCCGTTCTAGGCGTTACAAATTATTTCCAAAACTGGATTGAACTCTCCTCTATTCAAGTAGTTACCAAACAAAACTGAAATATATGGGTTCACCAGATTTCGACAGGGCCCAAGCAGATGCTATGATTCCCTTGACACAAAATAAATCGAGTACTTAAAAAAATATTACAAATTAATAAAATGAATTTGTTTTTAAACTCCATAAAATAATAAACGGACGCCACTGGCCTGATCATGATGTACAAATTCCAGGATGCTTACAATTTTCTAAAGCACGTGTCCTTTCACTACGCATTCTCCTGAATGGTATTGTAGTAGTATTGGTACGAACCACTGGATTTTGCAGACACAAATAATACGACCCTTATTTTTACCCAAGCGAAACAGTACAATAGCGCGCGTCCTGCTGCCTTCCCATTGTTGAAATATGCAAGGATTATTGTTCCCTCAAAATTCCTTATCACACATCGTTTTTTCGAAATTAACTGAATATCTATTTTTCTCGGCAGATTAAGTATTACAAAGAACTCTAGAATAAGTTGGGACCGCATAATATGAAATAAGTAGGTCTTATTGATGGGAGTATTTCCGAGAAATTATTGCTCTTTTAATTAGTTTTAATTATAGCAACTTCCTCTGTGCGGTAGGTTCAATTAGACAGGGAAATGGATCATTTAAGTAATGAAAGCCTTCACTAAAATTATATGAAATAGATTTAGGTTATATATAAAATCACGATTGACTCATAACTTCCAAAAATAGGAAGTGCACTTTTTTTTCCTGAAATAAAACCGAAAGATATTAGAAGGCAGTGCCCGAAGATGGAAGCAATAAATATGGACTCTTACCGAGACCATCTGTTCGTTTTGGATCACTAATGCAACAACTGTTCTCCAATAAATCAAGTTAAAGATCTGAAAGATTCCTGGGAATTTATCGTAATTTGGAGAGTCTTATTTGTTTGGTATCTTGTAAGATTAAGTAATGAGTGCACTGTGAATCCTAAGATCTAGTGCATAGAAGCTGTTGCTGGGATAGTTCTAATTGATCACTTCCCTTTTTTTTCTCATACGGTCCAAGTAAAAATGAAATCGATTTGAAAAATCGAATAACATTACAGAAATGGATTTGCATCTGGTTTTTGGTTGATTCGAATCGGAAATTACTGGCAATAATTTTGCTCCAGATGCAAACAAATTGATTTTAATGAGTGGACTCACTTGGAAGTTGAGGATAATGAGTCGCTTGAACTATTTTAAAATGTTTCAACATTAAGAAATAAAATATTTTATTGAAATATCGGAACATAAAGAGTCTGAAAATTGGGCGGATATTAACATTCAGGCGTCCGAGGAGTTTCTTGTGTGAACACCATACGAAATTTCCCAACTGGAATTGATCCGCTCCCTTGATTATTGCCATTGAGGACATGGCAGTTGAACAAACTGTGATTCGAATTAACATCCTAGTGAACAAACCAATTCGTATGAAGTGAATTTCATCATAGCCAAATTTAAGCTTGTCATAATTCGCAGTAATGAGCTTCAGTTCAAGATCGCACATATGGAGGAACCTTCTGCTGTAAGGGTGTTTCGGATAATTGCATGATAAATCTCTGACGAAGATCGATGCAACCCGATGATGAATGAAACAGTTCCATGGAACCTGTTTCAACAGTTTTTTAACTGCCCTTTTCAGCGAATGTTGTTGAAATGTTTTATCTTCATTGGCAACAGCCAAGGGTGCGATCAATACAAGTCGGCATATTTTGTGTGGTGCTCATACAAGAAACTTTTTTAGATGACGAAAAAACAATCAATTATTGAAGGAATAATAATATTGTATTAAGGGCAGTTAAATGAGAAAGAGGACTATTTCAACTAGGCTTGTGTCGTGAACGAACTAGTTCGGAAGACCGTTCCCATAAGTGAAATGAAGGAAGTAGTTTGCAGTGAATTCCAGTCCTAGTTCCTTCGTAGGAAGTATTGTAGTTCGTCATCACATTTGCGAACAACATGTATCATTTCAATCTCGCGAACAGAGAAGTTAAAAAAAGAACCTATGTAGTTCATTTGCGAGGAAAGTGGGGACTTTTTTCAGTTTATCACATTCACTTTCGCGAACTGCGAACTTTAAAGGAACTAGTTCGTTCGCGAAGGAAGTGATGACCTTTTTTTATATTTTTTTAGGTCATCATATTCACTCTCGCGAACTGTGAACTTAATAAAGGAACTAGTTCCTTCGAGATAGAAGTGAAAACCTTTTTCTTTTTTTGGTCATAGCATTCACTCTCGCGAACTGCGAACTTTAAAAAGGAAATAGTTCAGTCGCGAGGGAAGTCAGGACTTTTTCTTTTTTTTTATGCCATCACATATCCCTACATTATTTGTCATTTCATTTTCGCGAACTACATGAACGAACTAGTTCGCGAGGGTGAAGGAACTAGTTCGTTCGCGAGTGCGAAGGAACTAGTTCGTTCGCGAGTGCGAAGGAACTAGTTCGTTCGCGATCACTAAGGTGAACTACAATGCGCAAGCCTTGTTTCAATCCATAACGAATCCTAAACTGAACACCAAGAGGATTTGGGATTTTCGACCATCGTATCCTTATTTTCTGCCCGAGTCTGGATTTTAGTATTCTATTAACTTCATTCATAGTATGAAAATCAAGGACCTGGATTTCATGAAACGTAAAATCCGAACGCAGGATGAAAGGATAATTGCAAATGGGATTTCCTGAATGCTGTTGAAAAGTAAAGAAAAATCATGTATACGGTTGGTTCAGTGACTTACTACCGGTTGTTAATGCTACAATTTTATCATTTCCATCTAAACTTCTAGATTTCTTATCAACTTTTTGTCAAAATTCAAATTTCAAAAATGAATCTGAGAGTATGACGACATCTTCTCTTGTCTGCAATGAAATAAAATTGCATTACTCAATAAATCTGCAGCACTCCCAACACATCGAGTGTTTCAATATACATAATGTTTTCAATATCAAGATTAAACTTTATGGTTCATATATTTTTTTGAATTCCGCGAACAATGATGTGTTCTGCGGGGAATCAGCAGTCATCATTAGAGTTGTTTGTTTTTGATATCTCATAATTACCTAAGCGATAAAGAATTTCGTAATTTTTGGAGTAAAGCATAAAATGTAAGTGTTGTGGCTTTACTTAGACCTCGGGTGACTATCTTAAATTTGTACCGCAGTGTTAAGCAATAGACTAAGCTACTGATCATCCGAGGATTTACGACAAACTTGAGTATGTTTTATGTTCAGAAATATTATGATTTATGTCATAGACAGCGTACTATGAGATAAATGCAGTAAGTACACTTACAATACTTTCTCTATATCGATTTTACTTCTTGTGCTCCAATTTCAAGCTACCTACAAGAAGCTTTACTAACATCTTCAGGAATTTTCGCTAATGTATTCCAACTTAAAATATGCACACGTTCGGGTTTTTTTCAGATCAACGATTGTTTTTTTGGATAGGAGCCAATTGCAAGTACGAGTAATACGGATTCGTACTTGTATTATAGTTGCGATGAAAAATTCGCACTTTGATCGTACTTCGTCTAGGAACCAGTAAACTATACGGGAATATTGGCCGGCTCCGCGTCGATTCCCGTCTCTCTAAATTAAATAATGCGAAACTGAAATGAATTTAATCATCGTCGGGCTATTTGACTTTCATTGCGTATCGTCGATTTAATTTTCGTTATCTTTCATGACCTCTGTATGGTCTCGGAAAGTACCACATAAGCAGAAGTTATATATATATGGAGTGTGTACACAGTATCACAATTGATTTGTACATTGTACAGAGAAGAGTGATTTAATGGAGAGTGAAGAAGTCATGATGGATTAAATTAATCGAAATACCAAATAAAAGAACTACTTACATATGTGATGTACTGTTTGCATATGAATATGTTCTTATTTGTGTTATGATTGGAAGGAACAGATAAAAATTGATGTTTGTATTAACGTCATAACAAAAATAATCAGTATACAATGTGCCGAATTACATTGCTAACGAAATTTGGGGTGAGTTTAAAAAACAACTCCTAACAGACCCAATTTTTTTTTTGGAGAAATATCACCGTTCATTTCGGTGGGGGATCATAGATGAGGAGAAGTGTTTGTGAAAAATACAAATGGCTTTCGTTGTGGAATCAAAGTTCCGCAATCTGATCGATATTATTACTTTATTAGTTTTTAATAATAAAGTATTGTGATCGACCTGAAATTCCCAAAAAATTTGCTACCCTGAAATTTTGTATTTTCACGTTTTAGGACTAGTAGACCCCAAAAAAGCAATAAAAAAAAAAATTTCCGTCTGTACGCCGTGTGCCGTACGCCGTAGTGGGAAATAATTCGTCCGAAACGCAAAAATGCCGAGATCGACACATACTAAAATCCATATCTCCTAAACCGTTGATGGCACGAAATTCAAACTTGACAAATATCTGTAGCTGTACTAGAAGAAAGGATTGAAAAGAAATTTTTGAGTGGGGGTAGTGCCGTACGGGGGTGGGGGGTGAAAAACTTTGGAGTACGATATCTCACGAACCAATTGCTCTAGAAAAATGAAATTTGGTTTGAGTAGAAAGGTCGGTAAATAAAGACTGCTCAAAGTAAAAATTTTTGAGGGGGTGGTCGAAAATGGAAGTGAGGGGATAAGAAATTTTAAAAAAAATCACGTTTCATATCTCAAGTACAGTATAAGATAGATGCTCAAATTTTTTACCAGACGTAGGCCCAATAGAACCCTAGCAGAGAAAAAAAATTTCGGGGATGTGGGTGAGGGTGAGTGTGGGGGAGGGTGAAAAGAAAAAGGTTACGATGTTTATATCTTAAGAACCTATAACGATAAAAGGCTGAAACTTGGTATTTAGATAGAGCTATAGTAGTGGCATGTTGGAAAAATATAATTTTTTATAGGGGTAGTATGGTACGAGGGTGGGGGGGTGTTTTTCCTAACTATGGAACAGCTTATGCTAGAAAGTTGAAACTCGGTGTGTATATGACAATCAACTAGTAAAGTAATTTGGAGTAAGAAAAACGAATATCCATTGGCGTTCGGAAGTGGGGGCAAAAAAAATTTTCAGTCAAAATAGAATGCATATATTTTCACGATTTTCTTCATATCTACTAGGTCTTCCAAAATATTGAATTCACTATTATTCTATGGATTCTTCGTATAAACACCTAGAAAGTGTTTTCAAGATTTTTTGAAAATTGACCCCTAAGGAGGTGTAAAGTGATTGTATACTTTTTCATAAATTCTTCCATGTCTCTCAGGTCTGATCAGATATCGAATGTCATTTCACTTCCATGGACTGGTTTAATAATCACCCATTTTTAAGTTTTTTCCTTTTTCAACCCCTAGACCGCATCCCGGAGTATGACCAAATCATGGTATTCATATATTACGCCCTACTCTAACCGCTTCCGAACTTTTTGTTAGGTTTTCAGTGACATAGTAACCTACACCATATCTCAGAATTGAACTCGTTCCGAACTTCTGCCGGAAAAATAATAAAGTTGCGCCCAGACCATTTGCAGATTTTTTTCTATACTGTCAGGTTTGAAGGCGCATAGCTCTCAAACTTCTTAAGATATTAAGCTGAAATATTTATGGTAGAATGGGTGAACCCCTACGAGTGGTATATATTTGGAGAAGGGGGAGGGTGTGAGGGGGAGGAGAAGGGAGCATATTAAATGAAAAAAATTGGCTTCTAGATATCAGCAACCGCTTATGCTAGGAGGTTGGAAGTTGGAACTTATGTAGTACTATGATAGAGAACCCATTTGCAAAAAAATGGTTGATAGTGGTAGACGAGGGTGCGAGGTGGGGTGGGGGCAATGCGTCCGAAACGCTTGAAACCTGGAATAGAATCATTGTAAAATCCATATCTCCTTAACGATTGATGTCAGACGGCTGTAACCTTGTAGTTGTCTTAACAGATACTATGCGCTAAAAATTCCAAAAGGGCTACTAACTAACTTGCCTTTCCAATCACCAAAAACAAAATTAAGTGTATTCAAAATATTTCGCAGGAAGGGAAGACGAAGAAGTGCAAATAAGTTCCTTTTTCGAGTGGAACTTTTTTTTGTGAGTTTTTTTCGAGGTGGAAGTCGGCTAGAAATGGAGGAAGAAGGAAATCATAGAATCAAAAAAAGGCTAAAAAAAAGAGGCAAAACAAATTATTTATTTATTATTTAGTTTAATTATTTACAGTGTTCACAGAAACGCTTAGCGTAGGACAGCAACTTCAAGGTAGCATCTGTGCCATCACTACAATTTAGAGTACAACAGTATCAGCAATAAAACTTAATATATTCATTTATTTTCCAGATGCGGCTCGATCATAAATGATGGAGCCCATCGCATTTACGGCCAAGCCCAGAGGGCACATGGCACGTCGTGTTACAATTGTTATAATTTTTTGTGTGTATTGTATGTAGAATATAAAAAAATAAATAATAAAAATAATAAAATTTAGGTGAAGTAAAAATATAAGATGAGAAAAGTAATTAAATAAAAATGAAAAACTTAAGACTGAAATTAACGGGAGAGGACATGAACATAAGGATAGTGAAGGTTGGGTTAGATGTGGTGAAGGTGGTTCAGGAGTAAGAGGAGAGATGAGGGGTCTGATAGGGATAAAAGGATGTGTAGTGGAGGGGCGAGTTATGGAAAAAGCGTCGTGTGCTCCGGCAGTCGATGAAAAGAAAAGAACATATTAGCAAAATTCAAGGTGGTTCCAACTGAAGATCCAGAGACTCTTCGTTTTTCTAAGGACATGACTACCACAGAAAATGGAACACGGCCTTGTACAAACCAATAGTTTATGGTCTGATTCGTGACTAACATGTATCGCCGCGTCCACCCACGGCTGCAGCTAGCCCGGAAGCCAGCAGGAATGATGCTCTAGTTCATGTTTCAGCTACCAACTCGGACGTAGTGGGAATCGGCTCTGTTTCTCGAACCTTAAACCATTCCTTTCTGAAGTCGAAATAACCAGCCCCTAAAAGGCCTAAAAAAACAAACGATCAAACAATTCAAAGAAAAAAAAACTCCGTGCCGTTGAGTCAGAAGTTTTTGCTCTGACTACAGTTTCCCTCTGAAGAACATTCGATGAGTTTCAGCTTTACATGCTTCTTGCTTCTAGAGCCTTGCTCATATCTTTCAGTGGTCTTTAAATTATCTACCAACTGCTGAGGGTTGGTTTTAATTATGTACAGTATTAGGTAGTGAATGTATTTTCCTAAACAACAAAAATTCGTTGATTACTCCTTCGCTTAGCTCTTGAATCTGCGGACGGCAGGCAAACCCACCTATTGGAATTTGCATTCAGTTGCAACTGTACAACCTGTCGCTATTTAAACCTGCGATGGGCAATCTAACGGGTTGTGCCAAACTTCGAATGCCGCTATCTTTTCATTTTCAAATTTCCCTACAATTTCAATTGCATCGCCTCGACAATAAGTTAAAAATTTACTTACCACTCAGCCGGAATATTTTCTTGATCGCACTGAACCGACACATCCGAATAATTTGGCACGCTCATTCTCAACAACAAATTGGACAAATTCTTTAAATCAAATTAATAATGTTCGTTAAAGAGCTACTAATATCCGGAAAACACGAAAATAAAACAAAACAACCACAAAATTCCGATGCACAAAATCACGAGAAACTTTAAAACCGAGAAACTTCAAAAGAAGGCGGTTGGAAATGCGCGCCCATCGAATTCAATTTTGAATGGATGGTGACTGGCGGAGCAAATGTTTTCCAATTTGAATTAAGTTGTATTTCGGTTCTTTTTTTTAAGTTATTTGAATTAAGTTAATTATTTAGTTCGGTAAAAGAGGAGTAAAAACTTTGATTCTCGTAATTATGTTGTTTAAAAGTGTGAAAATCCATGGATAAGTACAAAATTATAAAATGAAAATTGAAGCTGGCAGCCCACCACGCAAGGGTGTTTTGCATGAAACGCCAAATCGAACTGTCAACGCAAAAATTCGCTATACGTCTGCAGCATTTTCGTGTAACCGAAATTTTTATCAATTTTATGCTGCCGAATGTTTTTAATGCACTCGGAAAAAAATACAGTGCTAATCAGATAGTTTTGTCGTTTTGAAAATCGCCCCGAACCAACTAGTCGCCGAACCGTGCGATGAGTAATTAATTACCGAAACCGTGAACATCCTAATCAAAATAAAAGCGAAAAAAAACAATACTTCGAAATGGACTGAGCTCGCTTATCAGTTGCGCTTTTCCATTGTTTATGCAAATTTATAGCGTATAAAACACGTTACGTATCTGAAATCTACGCTTAATTACGAACGTGTATTCATTGCCGAATGAGTACCCGAAGAAGTTGGTTTCGTCACAAAAAAACAGCGCGCGGACATTCATCGGAACAAATTCGAATTTTGTCGACAATCGCCAACAAAAGACACGGCGGTGAACGTGTGGAAAAGTTTCGGCCTCGACACGGAGCAACTAACACTGATGTTTGCCTCGCTAAAGAATAAAATCAAAGAGGAGACTGGCAATGAAGTTCCGGCCCTTCCAGCCCGATTGCACAGCACGAGCAGTCGCTATAGTCGTGGCCGTTTGTCCTCGAGTGCTAGTGTCGCATCGTTCGACGACATGGAACAGGTGACCTTCCGTTTTTTTCCTGTTCTAATTTTTCATCGAGTTTATTCTTTGTGCTTTAATTTTTTTCAGAAGGAAACCGAAATCGTCAATTTACGACTACAATGTAACGATTTAACGTCGAAACTTTGTGAGCTATCGTCACGTCTCGAAACACTCGACGAGGAAAAAGACCGTCTCGAAAAGACGAATGAAATTCTTTTGGAATCGGTACGAGTGGCACAAACACAAAAGGATCTAATCTGTGAGGAACAGGAAAATATTCAAAATATTCAACAGGCCGAGATAGCAAAGTTGAAATCGTTGTTGTCGTTTCGCGAACAGGAAGCTGTCGATCGGGTGGCTGTGATTAAGTCGAATCAACAACAATTGGAGTACTTGAGGGCCGAGTTGGATCGATTGCGGATTATTGAACCGATGGCGGAAGATTTAAAGGTAATTGCGTGCTGTTTTTGTTGGTTTACTTTGGTTTTTTGTTGGGAGTTGGGGAAGATAGCGTGGAAGGGTAGACTAGTCTGACTTGATTTTATCCATCTTCAGTTATTGTCCTCTTCTGATTTGTTATCAGAGACTTGCTTCTGCTGCAGCCACAGGTGCGAAAAAACTTGGCTAGTTTATCAATTCGTGTTCCAGCCATGTCCCCGAGTTCGGAGAAGAAGTAGCTGGCCACGGCTCTGAACCTACAGCCAGCTAGCTTGGGACATTCACAAAGTAGATGCCTAACGCTCTCTTCTTCTTCCTCACTTCTACAGCTTCTGCAGAAGTCATTGCATTGAACACCTAGTCGTTGTCCACGTCTGCCAAAGAGACAGTGGTCGCGTATACGTGCAGACCAGTCCACATAGACCGGTTTGGTATTTTTCGGTCTTGCATTTATGCGCGCATTTTCACAGTACGAGACTAGTTTGGTTTCATTTGGTCCGTACCAAAATCAGTTCAAATGGACTGGTCTGGTTAGCGTTTATGCGTACAAACAAACTTGTTTTTTTATCTATTCAGACTGGTCTGCACGTAAACGCGACCAGTGTCCCGTTATTACTGCCGTGATGTTACGGGTCTCTATACGTTTTCTTTTCAGAAGATCGTCAGTCCTTCTTGGACTGGCCATAGCTGCCTGGAGGTTTCACACGTAGTTAGGTTGAACCATCTACCATTGACCAGCTTCATTGCCTTCCTGTAAAGATTGCTCTTGACGCAATTAAGCGGTATTTTTATCGCTTGAGTTGCATGTATAGCTGCCATTTAAGATCCAGTTTTGGCCAGCTCATTAGCAACCTCATTTCCTGGTATCCCTTTGCGGTCCGGAACCCAGCTCAAGAAACCCTTCTGAGGTGCGCCAAATGCTTTCGGACGCTTCCTGCACTCCCTCCCTAGTTTAGACTTGACTAGGTTGGAACTAGGTTAGCTAGGCTTTTATTGCTGCTTGCCTGTCTATATAAATCTTTATACACGACTCTTCGGGAAAATTTGTCACGGAATTTAGTCTGTCTACTGCACTACTTACGGTAAAAACCTCGGCTTGGAAAATACTGCAGTCCGGTTGACGAAAGAATAACCTAATATTCATGTCTACTGAGAAAATCCCTGCCTCCGTTCCAGTATCCATTTTTGACCCATTCGTGAATATAGCAACAAGATTCTTATCACTTTTTGATTATGCCTGTCTCCTCTAGGAGGGAAAAGGGTATGGAATCCTGTATCGAAGCTTAACACGTTGAGCGCCACGGGCCACGGGTGGTCATATTTTTTTTTACCGTGGGGACCGCAGAACGAATGACGGTCCTAGTTGCGCGTACAAAAATGAACACCTGTGGACACGTTGTCACCAGCCTAAAAACGAAAAAAAACACCGGTGGGCACGCGGCGCTCAACGTGCTAAGCACGAAGCTATATAGTCGGTGTGTTCCCTAAGCCCACAATGTAATAAAAGAATTCCGTTATGCCCGTAACCCGGAGATTTCCAGCAGACACCAGACTCGTTTAATCTCAGGGCGTTTTTGGCCGCAGTATTCGTGATTTGGCAACAGAAGCAGCAACCATTCGGTTGGTCCATTGTGATACTACACTCGTGACGCCATAATCCCATAAAGGGAGTTATCGTAGTATTGCTACAGGGAAAAAACTAGTCTAACCGCAGGTTCCATTGCAGCTGTTGGTGTTGATTGCAAAGCGCACATGATGCCTAAGCAAGCCGCCCTTTACACTCTTGAGGGACTATTCTTGTGCACGCTTTTGTCCAGGGCTGTCCACCATACCAGGCCACCATAACGAAGAATGAACCTTACGTAGCGCACACTAGGCATCAGAAGAGGGCGATCCCTTCGGAAGCACCTAGAGTCACTGTTCTCTAAAAAAAAAACCCGATGATAATTGCTGCCCAAGAAGAAGTGATATTGGAACTAAAGAAAAAACGGAAACAGTCTTTGTCGCTTCGCTTAGAAATTCCATTGAGGGACTGTTTTAAAGCGATCGAATGGACACTTGTTTTCCACTTGGAAACGCCGTTTATTGAGCAAATATTGCACCGCGAACAGTTCTTTTAAGATTCAAGGAACCGAGGAACTTTATTCCTTTAATTTAGCATCTTTATTCTATTATTACTTATATGTTTCCATCGCTGTCCTTGTTTTGTCAACCACGAAGCCTTACACACAATTATTTCCTTTATTCCAACTTTATTTTACATGTTTTTCATATTTACATTTACACACAATTTTGCATAATTATTTTTAGCACTCGCTGTATCGTTTTATTGTTTCTTTTTTTTTTGTTCTTAAAAGTGCTTTTAAACTGTTTACTTTTTTTGTTGGTTTGCTTACACAAAGAGGGTACGTATCGTGAAAGCCCGCCATCATTACATTAGGCTCATTATAATTCTATTTTAATTTCTCTAATCTTAGGACGACTTAGAGCGTCTACGACATGGTGCACAATTGGAAAAGAATAACTTAACTACAACGCTCGCTGCAATCGAAGAAGAAAATCGCAATTTAAAAAGTCGTTTACAAATCGTCAATCAATCGCGACTGGAATACCTTTCGTCGTTAAATTCGGACGAGAAAATTCATGCGTTGGCGCAAGAACGTAAACTGCTCGAACAGCATTTAGAAGAGGCACATTTACAATTGTCGGATATCAAAAGTTCATGGAGTGGACAGAATCTGGCACTGGAGACACAATTGAGTCGACTGTCGAAACAGGTTGCTGAAGAGACGACGGAAAAGCGTAAGGCGATCATGGCACGGGATGAAATTGGCGAAAAAGTCAAGCAATTGGAATTCGATTTAATTAAGTCGAACGATGAAGTCGCGCAGCGTGATAATAAAGTAAGAGATTTTGTTTGTTCCTTTAACGAAGCAATTAATCGGAAATGTTTTCTCTTCATCAGATAAAATTACTTGAAGATGAAATCGATGAACTATCGTCGGCTCTCAGGGAGTGTCGTGTTGAAAGCGAAGAGGAGGTAGCTTATTTACGTAATAAAGTTGTAAGTAACAATGCAAATGGTGACGCTTAATATTAACATTAAATGTTTAAGTTGTTGGCTTTGCTATTTTTAAGTTTTGAGAGAAAGAATGAACTCTTATTTGATTTCGATATTTACCGCTAGTAACTAACCGAATTTTGTTAATAATTTCTTATTTGTTATTTGAATTTCTTTTTTGGTTTTTTTCAATAAAATATTATTTATTGCACAATGCGAATTTTTATTTTGTGGTATTACACGCTCAGTTTAATTCTTTGTTACGTTTACTGTTAATTTTTGTGGTGAGCGCCAATCAATTCGAGTAGAATTGAAAACTGTGTCAGTCGACATGGAGTTAAAAAGGTGATAAAAGGACCAGACACGGCTTACCGAGAAGAACAAACATGCAACGCAAACAATGTTCTAGGCTTAGTTAAATTATCTTAAGCACACCGTACGACAAACACATGGCTTGCACCTTACCATTCAATGCTTTTAAAAAAAACATTTCCGTTCATTTAATTATTTTTTCAGCAATCCAGCCACGAAGAAATTCTCGATTTAAAATCTCGCCTTACAGCAGCCGACGAACGTCTCAGCGAATACGTTGAAAAATCCGAACAAGTTACGAATGCCTTACGAAAACAAAGTATTACATTACAAGAGCAGCTAGAAGATATTCGAAACGATTACGAGACCGAAAAACAAGAGAAGCTCACTGCCTTACTGCGTAATGCGGAAATTTCACAGAGTGAAGAACTCCTGAAAAAAGAACTACGAATTGAGCGTGACGAGTCGACCGAACTAATCGAGAAAGTGCAAGAATACGAAATCGAAATCAAACGGAAAAGCGAAGAAATCGATTCGTTGAATTCGAAACTAGAAGAACTTAACGTTGTGATTAGTAGCCAGAGTGAACAGATCGCACAAGTTAACGATCTTAATAATCAAATTAACGAAAAAAATAAGGTAGACGACGATAAACTTATATTCTTTGTCTTCTGTTTTCTATAGGCTCTGCACACTTTTCATTTCAGTCGATAAAAATTTTAAATCAGCGCTTGTTTGATCTGAAGAAGACGCTTCAGCACGAAATCAAGAGTAGCAATTTCAGTGAAACGAACGTTCTGATGGCCGGTTCGGTAATCGGTTCCGACAAGGCAATTCACGAGTCGCGTAATAACGGCAATTCAGGCGGATCTGTAATAATGGACGAAGTTAATTTCAAATATTTGAAGCATGTTATTGTGAAATTCTTAACTAGTCGAGAGGTAATTTTTGTTTTTAACTTTAAATGTAATAATTGCGGACACTGTTCTGTTTAAGGTTGAAGCACGGCATTTAATACGAGCCGTTGCAACACTTCTACACTTAAATAACGAAGAAGAAAAACTCCTGCACGACACGTTAAATTGGAAGATGAGTTGGTTTGGATCGAAACCCGATCATGGACAAGGTCAACGAGCATTTTCCATACCGCCAAGTTAACTACACTTCGAATGTGTAGCGCGCAACATATTTAAATTTTTTTGTTTGCTACTAAACAATCAAACACATCCAACACAAACACTACACACACACATTCGCGAAAAAAACGCAACTAAAAGTCGCTAAATAATCCGACAATAAAAACCAAACAATTTTATGCGGCAAAAGAAAATAACGATAAAGTAGAAATCAATTTAATTTATTAGTTTTTTTCGTCCACATTCAATTCGAAAAAGTAGCGAGAATTTTTATCGTGCGTGATAAGCCATTTGAAAGTATATCGATCACAATTTATAAACGCGATTAATTCAATTTTACTCGGGAGTTAATTAGAGAAGAATTTCGAAACAATAAATCATAAAGTTAGGTCAGTTTTTAAGTACATAATTATGTAGAATTACGCGTAGCTAAAAGATATAAACGTTATCGTCATTCCAAGTTTTCTTCAAAGCAGCCAATAGTTCGTTCTAATCGTGCGGTGATTATATTAAATTAAGTATTAATTTTGTTCTAGTGATTCGACATTCCTCCATTATGAAATATTTTTATTCACTGTATTTTCAGACTGTTTTTATTTGATATTATTTATTATTATTGAAATTATATTATACTTATAAAAAGAAGCTATTGTGTTTCTCTAACTATTTCGGGTTTTGGATTGAGCGGAACAATTTCGAACAGATGTTTAACTTTAATTTTAATTCGTGGTTTACGGTACAGCTGGATTAGGTCGGTTTCAAGAGCAGCTCAAGTCAGTGCAGTAACCGTACTGCTTACTTTAGCGCCCTGTGCACTCAATGGAGTGAGCGCTTGCTTCATTTTTAAAGAAAATTAATTCACAGCCGTTCGCCGACTAGTGAGTGTAGTCAACATGCACCGTCAGTGAATGCAGGGTACGGTAACAGTTGCAATTGTGTGGTGTCCTCCTGTTAGATAGACTAAGAAATACACCTACAGAGTGTCCTTGCCCTAAAAGTAACAGACTCTTGATTATAGGTTACGAGGCTCTAATAAAAATTCAGTCATATCGTCCAGGTTTCTTTAGACTTTATTGCTCGCTCGATAAGATCCTTTTTTGGGGAGTAAAGCCTAAAGTCGCCAAAGTTCTTAAGGGGTTGGTTGGTTATTGTGGCAGCACTGTCTCTAGACAGAGCTCAATTAGCTCGGAGGCCGTTTTGAAACCACAAACTCATGTTAAACCCGGCTGTTAAGGGCGGTTATGACAGGGGACTTTAGAGAGTGAAAATGGGAAGAACGGTTGGATTACATCGCTATAACCACCCCGTACTGTTCAGGAATAGTAATAACTCTCCAATTATCTTCCCCGAGATCTCCGATAGGTCCCCGTAGAAGGGTCTGCCTAGCGCACGCTCTTTGGCTTTAGCTAAAGCCGGACATTCGCAAAGGAAATGAACGAGCGACTCTCGTTCATTAATGTCCTAGCAGCTGCGGCAGTATATATTGAACGGAATGGCCAATCTGGCTGCATGATCCCCAATTGGCCAGTGACCTGTACTGATCGCCGTGATTCTGATGACATCTGCCCGGGTCTTGTATATAAGTTCGTCTGACTTGGCTCGGTTGTAAGATGGCCACATCTTCCTAGATATTGCGCAGGTGGTTAGGCTCTTCCATCTGGAGTTAGCCGCTGTCTGGAAGTTAGAGTGTATATCCCTTTGTACAGCTCCTAAAGGAACGTGGACTAGTTCCGCAAGAGAGCCGGGGAAAGCGGAGCCCTCCCTGGCCAGTTCATCAGCCCGCTCATTTCCCGTTATGTCTCTCTTAAGGGGTATTTGGAACATGACCAAAAGACATGATCGGCAGTCTCATATTGGTTGCAATGGACACACAGTGGTGGGCTTGCAGTAATTCCTAGTCGGTTCAAATTGCTACTGAGGCCATCGTGATTAGCCATGAGTCCAGAAAAAAGAACTACCATTGAGCGGCTTGGTTCTACCAGCAGCCTTTGGAACCATGCATGTGATGAGATTATTGGAATGAAGTGACAGTCTCTACCCATGTCGTTTTCTAGCCAAGGTGTACTAGTAGGTGTTAATAATTTGTTAGTGCTGTTCATGGCTGTGATATGATCTACCAGAACAGCAATGTTGCCTATAACAAATCAACTGCTGTCTGGTATTTCTGATGGTGTTTGTGAATCTGATAAGAATGTAAACAGAACTCATCTGCTCAGTGTTAAGTCCTTTAGTAGTAATCCTATTTAACATTCCGCACTGTTCACTATTTATATTAATAATTTCAAAGCCAATAGCAGCTGAAAAATTCTTATAAATAATTTATGTGTAGAGCGGGAATTGAACCCACGACATATCCGAAACAATGTTTACAAGACCAAGTACACTACCACTGTACTACACCCGTTCCGGCGTTTATCCCGGCTAAGACTGGCCATCAGGAATTCCCAATTTGAACCCGCCTGACTATCAATTGTGGTCAGTGTTGGAAGAAAAAGCATGTTCGCAACGTGGAGTCCTTAAAGGTATCTCGGAAGAAAGCTGTAGTAGAATTTTCTCTACACATCTTGCGTACGGCTATAGATGAGTTTATATTTCGCGATTGAAGCTGTGTGTAAAAGCTAAAGGCGGACCCCACGTACCACACAAATTTAATGGCTCAGATTCTAACAAGTAACTTGTTGTGTTTGAGGCCTTTGGAAGATTATTTTGACTTGAAAAAGTGAAAATAATCGAAGGATAGGAAAGGTTCGGGACAGAAGGGCCAATTCCTCCTACGTCCGAATTGGTGGCTGAGCCGGAACGGAAGCGACACGCTTGCTGGCGGCCGAGACTAGCTACGGCAGTGTGGGGTGGTTCTTGTTCCGACTCAGGCCATAAACCCTAGGCCTGGACAACAAAAATTTCGTGTCGGCTTACTTCAGGGTATTTAAAATTGGGACTATTTTCACAATAGGTCGTGAAAGACCAGGAAGCGGTGGAGTTGCGCGACTTCGCGATCTGTCAGGGCGCTTAGGTGTTTTTCGCGCCCTGCTCTGCCCACCCTACCTCAGCCACGACAAACTGCTTAAATTAAAGGTGGGATTGTCTCCTTTTCAAATCCGAAAAAAGATTTAAAAAAACTTCATAATTGACGATATGGTGAACGAAAATGTGGATTGGGAAATAGGAGGAGTACGAGGGGGGTACGTTCGTACCCGCCACGTCGGGGTAAACAAACAACGGGCTAATACTCAGGCACATTTAGTTAGTTTTCAATAATAAGACACAAATTTCCTTTTTTTTTATAGCTGTCATTCTATAATTAAATTTCTTTAAAATTCTATTAAAATCTCAACCATTTTCTATATATACAAAAAAAACAGAATCGCACATTATGAATTAAATATAAAAATTTGAATAAATTTCTTTCTAATATTTAACTCTCACTTTTCACTTTTCTTTTTCAAGTCTTATCGAATTAATGATCTTAAAAAATATATCGGCCTACCCTTAACATAAAATTTATATAATAAATCTACCTTTCTGCGTATAAATAGCACACCCCAGCGGGTTTATAAAACAGTCGAAAGGAAACACAGTGTAACTGCTTAACGTTCTAGTTAATAATAATGATAATAAAAAAATAAACAATTACAGTATTAGGTGGAGAAAATCTCGATTGGCAATACGTTTTAAAATTGTCATTAATAATTATTTTTAAATAGTTTCCATTTTTCTTTATGAATTTCTAGAATTTAAAACCGAATTTCGTTATTTTGAATCTGTTGATAAATCTCCTTCGTGAGCAAATCGTACTTGCCTTTCGGCGTTAGATAGTACAGCGAATCGGAAATCGTGTTCGGATTAAAGCCTTCCTTCTGTAGATCAACTTTGCGCAATTTAAAAGTTCCCGTCAAATCGATTTTCGTCAAGAATCGCAAGAACTGCGGTTTTGCATAGTTGGGCAGAACTTTCTTAATACTCTCGGCGAATTTATCTAAATCGACTGTATGATCGGGATCGTAGATGGCTGCCATACCAGCACGTCCTTCCAAATTTGGTATTTCAACACCGTACACAATCGAATCACGATAGCCGGCCACATTACTGACCTGCGCTTCAACTTCACTCGTCGAGACATTTTCGCCCTTCCAACGGAACGTATCGCCGGTACGATCCTTGAAGTAGAGATAGCCTCGTTCGTCGGCTACGAGTAAATCGCCCGATAAGAAAGCCATATCGC
The DNA here is from genome assembly GCA_949128065.1 of Beris chalybata. Classification (NCBI taxonomy): domain Eukaryota; kingdom Metazoa; phylum Arthropoda; class Insecta; order Diptera; family Stratiomyidae; genus Beris; species Beris chalybata. Next base: position 8,398,231 of record OX421897.1, read on the forward strand.
CCTTGCGAAAGACATCACGTACGATCTTCTTTTCCGACGCTTTACGATCGACGTAGCCAAGGAATTCACGCGATGGATTACCTTCGATAATTTTACCGATAAATACTCCCGGTTCGTCGGCCTTGCACAGTTGGCACAATCCTTTTTCGTTACGTATCGGTTCGCCGGTATTTTGATCAGCTCGGATTATTGAAATCGGATAAATCGTCGGTATGACACGCGATACGAATCCAATAGCACCGACTGTATTGTCATTGTTTACGATGTTGGCGTTACCTTCGGTTGCACCGTAAAATTCACCCACTTTCGGTATGCTGAAACGTTGAACGAATTGTGGCCAGAGTTGTGGACGTAGCCCGTTGCCGAATATAACACGAAGTTTATGCGTATTGTCGGCTGGGGACGGAGGCGTTGCCAAAATATATCTGCACATTTCACCAATGTATTGAGCGACCTGAGAGAAGTATAGAAGAGTTTTTAATCCTAGATCCTCTGTTGCGATATTCGACAATTGAAACTTACCGTACAGTTATACTTCTTGCAGTCTGGGAAAAATCCAGAAGCCGAAAATTTCTTCTTTATCACAACAGTGGCTCCGAATATCAACGCCTGTCCAACACTCATTACACCTCCGGCCGTATGGTACAGTGGAAGTGGTGTGTAGAAAGTATCACTACTTTGGAATTTCATAGTGTGATGAATTCCTGCCACAATAAAGACGTACCTGAAAAAAAAACGGAGCATCGATTAAAATTCGTTTAAGGCCTGCCGAACAAGAAACTTACCTAGCATGAGATATCACAGCAGCTTTCGGTAGTCCGGTCGTACCGGACGTGTAAATATACAAAAGTTTATCATGATGATCGGCTCGTTCCGCATGCGACGGAATCTTATCTTTCGACACGCTTTGCAGTAGTGTAGTCATATCCTTGGCCAAACCATCCATCGGTTTATTCTCGACATCATTGAATTGATAAAGTGCCAAAGTGGCTGGAAGATCTTTCGATATATCGGCAATTGCATCGATGAATCCTTCACCGAAAATCAGAGCCGTACTACTTGCAACCGTTATGCTATGAAGAAGTGATGGACCGCGCAAATTTGTATTGATCAAAGGCGTTACGACACCGATTTTCGATAGTCCCAACCAGATTCCGATAAATTCGGGACGATTTTCCAACAGCAAACAGACGACATCGCCCCGCTTATAGCCGTGCGTGTAGAACAGATTGGCGACACGGTTTGAAAATTCGTTTAAATCGCGAAATGTCCATTCTTTGTCCTCGAAAACGATGCAGACCTTTTCCGGATGTTTAGCGACCTGCGCTTGGAATATATCGGAAACTGTGACATTTTTTCGCGCGTAGCGTTTTACTAAGATCAGAAGTTTCATGTAGGCGTAAAGAGCTCTGAAATGGCATTAGTCTATTTTAGTTTTTTGTATAACATTTTCGTTTAGATGGAAATGAGAGAAGGATGAATGTACATTCAGCAAGCGGTTACAATTAAACGGTTAAAAAATATAGCAACATGCACGCAAACTGGCCTTAATAGTAAAATTTTTCACGACACTCTCAAAGGGCTCAGACACTCTCAAAGGGGTTCACATTTTCGAAAATGATCAAAATAAATTAGGTGACCCAGGGCGATACCTTGTTGTGTTTTAGTCGAATATTTTGACTTAAAAAAGTCAAAATATTCGAAGGATGGTTAAGGTACGGAAGCAGTGGGCCAATTCATCCTACGTCCGAATTGGTGGCTGAATCTGAGCTGGAGCGACGCGCTTGCTGGCGGCCGGGACTATCTACGGCAGTGTAGGCGGGGTACTTGTTTCGAATTCAGACACGCCCGCCAAGACAGGGCATGCCCAGCACTCAAAACGGTACTTGCAAAATAAAAGTGGAATGAATCAGGAAAATTAAGTTTGTCACAACTTACATCACATCAATCCTGCATGCAGACAATATTTCCCTTTCCTATGGAACCGAGTTGGCGTCTGAAGGTTGCCAAAACGGTTCGTCAATAGGATCGTTCCACATTGACCCCATACAAGATTTTCAGGATGGTTTGCTATTGAAATTCGAAAAGCTTGAACACTTGGACTGTTGCCGTTCAGGTGAAAAATGCTGTCGCAGAACGACGAAATTAAGTCCTTTTGCCCACCAACTTTTTGCACGGAATTTTTCCGAACTCGCGCGTGTAAATGGGGCTACGCTTTGTGCTCGAAGCGTAGATTAGTCGGGCCCACGTTGGGCGCTTTTTGTTGTGATTGAGGCCTTTGGAATGATTATTTTGACTTCCAAGTCAAAATAATCATTCCAAAGGCCTCAATCACAACAACCTACTAATTAATCATGGTATTAGCATAGTTGAGGTAGCTGCAGTTACACTGCAACGATTTAGGAACGTCGGTCTATGCTTTTTTAATACTCATATTGTCCTCGTTAGCTAAGTAATAAGAGCACAGACTTATAAATCCAATGCTGGGCATACAACGCTCTAGCTGCTCAATCAAACCCTTTCTCCCCGAAAACTGGCTTTTTATCTATGGCGCCTCACTCCTCAACTCAAGTCATACCAAAGGCGGTTCAAAATTGTCTGCAATCGCGTAAATTCCATGCAGCCGTTACACACAAATGTCGCATGCTATCATTGAACTTTGATCGGAACTGATGGTCTGCACGAGATACCACGCTATAAGCATATTTTTTAATTAAAGATCTGCTCGTTGAGGGCACTTTGTTATTGGATATGGCATGCGCCTTGCAATTACAACCATCTTTCCAGTTATAACTGCAGTTTATAAATAATGTAGAGTTGATTGTAACAACGATGAAAAATGCTTCGTATGTAGGTTGAAGGTAGGTGTTATCGAGAAGTACGCCTTACGATGAACTTGATATTGTGCAGGAAGAGAATTTCTTGTAATTTAATATTCGAATTTCTTAAGTAAGTCCAATGAAAAGCTGATTAATTGCAATTTGCATAAGGTTAAGGTCGTCAACTCGTTACGTTTATTTGATGCAAATCGAAAGATGGTTAATTACTGGAGTATCGATCAAAGGTTCAACAATTACATCTACAGTCAAAACCGGATATAATGACATCGTTTTTAACAACGGATCGGTTATTACGACTAAATGGCATGGTCCTGGTCGAATCTCTATACAAAGGAATGTATCTAAATTGCATATTGCTTATAACGACTATTGGAAATAGCGACGAGTTTAGAGGGTTCTTTCAATATCGTTATATCCGGTTTTGACTGTACTTGTAAAACATTAAATTCGAACAACCTTCTTTTTTTTAATGCAACGTTGAAACCTGTTGAGTTGAGCAAAGGTCATAATAAATTTTATACAAAGAAAATTTCAATGATTTGTAACCTTTTATCGGCGAAAAAAAATTATATGAACGTAACAGCCTTTCAGTTTTGTTCGTTTTGCCGCCAAATTGAATGACTTGCTTTCTAAGCTCATTGCATAACATAACACAAATATTTAACTCTTGTGTGTGGCAGTGACCTTTTTTTAAATTTTAAATGAATCACACACCATTCTGTGCAGGTTGTAAACAAATATAAATGCAGTTTTAAAATTCATTGGAATCAGGTGATATAAGCATCTGGGAATTGCGGAGATTGAAACCAGTTTGGAAGTATGAAGCTTAGCTTTGTTTGATTTCGCGCTAAATTCTTTGTCCTTGTAGACAAATTGAGCTTGTAGACAAATTGTGCTTTTAGACAGACGAATTGAGCTTGTAGACTAATTGCTGGCTTTTAAATTTTTCGTAGTTGTGACTACTTTTTGTTCAAACGTCTTCGGCAATATTTTTCAGTAATCAGATTTCATCGGAGGCGGAGGGATTCCTTCAAGCAATGCGATCAGAGCTCGACTATGTTATATCTCACTTTGATCTCTCTTCAGTTTCAACCGCTTCTAATTTTCTTTCTCAGAAACTTGCAACTGGTGGAGGTCAAATTTTTATATTGGAATTTGGCGGAATGGCATGTAAGTACTTCGATTAATATCCATAACCCAGTTTGCTTTGCAGCTGCAGAAGCTATTTGCTTCGTTCTGTGGAGCTATTCGGTAAGAATTTCATGGCCGTGTTAGAGAGGTAGGCCTTTCTCCTTCATAAAAATTTCGGTCCATTCATAGATGCATTTTTTTAGGTTGCACCACTATCAGATTTTGAAATCTGCATTTGGGACATAGAGATATATATACTGGAGATGACAAGCAGCGATTGAGTTGAAGGCGGACGTCGTCGCATTCACTTGTACGCGAAACAACAACAAATTGACATAAGGCTCCTGTTTTGTTTCACTCACTCACACGCTAAAACAAGAACAATTTGATATAAGTAACCTGTTTTGTCTCACATTTCATCGTGTCTTTGGCTTTTGGCGCTTTATACAAAACCGATGGCTTATCGTCTCCACTAGCTCTATGATTTGGGATAACCCTTTTATCTGACCCTGCGTCCCAGTTCGGTCTTCTTTTATTCTTTTCATAACCTTATAACGAAGCACGTTGAAATTCGGTACTGCGGCTGTCCTAGTTGGGCGAACTGAAGATCTATTGCAAATTTGTCCGCCAATTCAGTGTGCTCCAGTACAAAAGGACGCTATTTTTGCTGCTTACTAAGATTACAGTGAAATCCGCTTATAATGACTTCGCTTATAATTACAAACCGTTTTGTATGACAAAACTGCACTAAGAAGTTTACATATTTAATAACCAGGAAGGCAGCTTTCGCTGATACACCTGATATCAGAATGTACAATATTACTACAATTCTTGTGTTATCCAAAACAAAAACAGAAAAAAAAATTGAATAAGCAAAGTAGAATGTACATATATAACTAAAGTTGTGCAAGAGTAGAAGTATCGAAATTAATAATGAAGAAAAAAAAAACAGCGTGTGCAGCACCGTGCACATGATAGAAGTGAAACTTCTTGAAAAATAAAGAAAAAGAATAAGATAGATTTAATGTGAGAGACAGAGAGAGAGAGAGAGCGAGCATTTTAAAATAAATACAATAATACAAAATTTGCATTTTCTGAGTTTTTCCATGTGTTATAGGAGGGGGTAGGGGGTAGAGAGGAGAATGGGGGTGGGGGATAGAGAAAGTAGATGAGGAGGAACAATATGTAGGGTGAGGGGTAGAATGATAAGGGTACACAGAGGGGGGTATACAGTGGGAGGGTGAAGGATTAAAGTTAGGAGAAAGAGGTGTAAGAAGACAAGTAAGGGGTGAGGAAAATCAGTTGTTTAAAAAGGAATAGGTGAAGAGGGGGAAGAGATAGGAGTAGTATTTCAAATTCTATGGGTGTAGTCAGAAGGGAATACCACTCTCTCGCAGTGTCGCTTTTTCGTACCATCGTTTCATCGAGTTTCGTTTCATCGTTTTGTCTCTACATAATATCTTTCTTCTCTATCGTGTAACGAAATGTGCTTAAGCGTGACGCGACCTTGAAATTTCACTCGCTGCTAAAGAAGTTTCCCTTCAAAAAGTTTAAATTGAACAAAATGGAAGAAAATTAAAGTAAAAAAGAAATCTAAATTGAATAAAATAAAGAAATTAAGTTAGGAGTACAAAATAAAAGTTAATTCTTAATTCATTAAAAATTATAATGTTTATCCACTTTGATTTTAAAATCCAGCACTGATGTAGCGCCAATAACATCCACGCGAAGAGAATTCCAGCCATCAACTATTCTGTTCGGTAGAAAGTTCCGAAAAGGGTTCTGCTCGTGCTCACTATACATTTGCTCAGTTTGTTGACATGTTCTCTAAGGTGAGGATTCCTGTTGCGCGTGAATAGATTCTGTAGTTCAGGACAGATGAAATGACCGTTTAAAATTTTTAAGGTCTCTATAAGGTCACCTCTCATTCGCCGTTGCTCCAAAGTTGAAAGTCGTAAGCGTGCCAGCTTGTCTGTATATCATAGGTTTTTCAATTCTTGCACGACGCTCTACTTTCTCCAGTAAGTCAATATCCTAACGAAAGTAAGGGCTCTAGATTTGGAATCCGAACTCGGAAAGAGGCCTTACGTACTCTTCGTAAATTTTAATAAAAAACTCACAAGTGATAAAAGTGAATGTTTTTCGTATCAAGTATATTAACGAATTAGCTTTTATTGAAATATTGATAATATGCTGTTCAAACTTTAGTTCTGATGTCACTGTGACTCCAAGGTTGCAAATTTTGTTGGTGGATATTTGTTCACACTTTAGTTCTGATGTCACTGTGATTTTAAGGTTGCAAATTTTGTCGGTGGATATTAATTCTGTACCGTTAAGACTATACGTGATGAATATTCGGTCTGACATGCAAGACTGAACATAGCTCCGTTTTCATATAAAAAGTATCTATGCATTTTAATTTGCTTAGAATGACCTCGGTTACTATAACCAACCACTTATAATGACGCCTTCTTCTTATATTGACGTGTTTTTTTCTTACAAATTATTTCAGTTATTATGGCGTTCATATTCAATTGTTTTCTTATTAATTCTTTGCTAAAGAAAACTATTTCCTTAAAATTTGTTATGTACATCTTAGTTTTCCTGTTGCTTTTGTCATAATAATATGTAAAAACAAATCTATCGATATAGCTGTTTTCATTGCTCCTAAATTGTGGATGCACATTCAATGTCTGCTATATGACGACCTGATTGCGACTTCCCTTAGTTCTTCTTGACATTCTTAATATTCTCTAATTAATTTTAAAATCAAGGCTTTTATTGCTATTCGTCTGGGTGACGATTCTCCGAGTGATTCCGTAATTCTGGATGCATAACACCGTTTCGGATGAACAGTAACCTTCCACCTTATTAGATTCGTTGGTATACCATATGACGATGCTATCCGGCCCGAATAGAGGTCGATCCCTTGCGAATCGTTTCCTATAGTAGATTTTGGAGTTCAGTGGAGTTTCCTTTAAAATATGGTCCACAGTGAGCAAATTGCTTGCATTTTAAATACGGTTTTTTATTATTTGCTCTAACTGGGTTACCGTTTCATTTGTCCGTGGTCGTTTGATAATCTTGCCTCGGAGTAGTCAGACCCGTGGAACCTCTGGATTAATCAGTGTGCTACTGACCCATGTAGCGTATTGCATAATCTTGTAATATTTGTTTTCTTTTATGTAGCTCTTCCGGTTCAATGTACTTGTTTGGAAGATTCAGTTTTTTCGTTGTTATTTTGCTGTGTGCAGTTTTTATTCCATCGCCCAGCTTTTTTCGATCAGTTCTACGTTCGTCTGCGAAGTTCTTAAAGCAAATTTTTTAGCACTAGCGAATAATCCAGGGCAATCATCATCAATGACGCGACAGCCCAAATCGGACCAGGGCCTGCAGGATACATTGTCTGAAGTCATCTCGGTTCAGCGCCCGCGTCCTCCAATTTGTGCATCTAATGCCGGTTTTCCACCAAACAGACGAGTAAAGTTATTGTTTTGTTCATGTTTTTGAAAGCACGGAAATCCGAAACACGAACTCTAACAAATCCAAAACACTGTTATTAGAATTTTCGTGGTAAGCTACCAAAGAAGCTATTATGATTAGGAGTTAGTTATTCTTTCCGGTGTCAGTGGAGTGAAACTCCAACACGGAGTCCCCGACTGTGGACTAACCGCCATCCCTGAGGATATGGCAAAATTGGAAAGAAACTTCACTGGAGAAGCCAGTTCATCATAAGATTGTGTTGGACAAACACTGTTTCAACCAAACTGACAGTATTTTATCGCAGTTTTATTTTTGTTCTGAGCCTGTTTCAACTGAGCGAACAAAGCGCACGGAAAACTTACTCTGTCTCAAACCAAAAAACAAAAACTGAACAAAACACAACTTCAGTGTTTCCACAAAGCGGACTCAGTTAAAAAACACACCGAAACCTTTTCAAGTTACCGGTTCTGATCGGGACACGAAAAACAGAACAGAAACAGTCGAGTTTGTAAAAAAATGATGAAAACTCGAGGTTGTTTTTTTTTTTCGACATGAGCTTTTGCTGAGTTTCTGTTTTGTCCGTTTGGTGGAAAACCGGCATAAGAAGCGATCTTGTAGTCTGGGTGGCTTAGTTGCTAGAGCACTTGCCTTCTGTGCACCTGGTACCAAGTTCGAATCTGCTTGGTGACAAATAATTTTCGAGAATGGGATTGGGTGCTACCAGTTTACTCAGTTGTAAATGAGTACCTGAGTTAAAATCGTTAAAATAATCACGGACGAGCGTGTAGCTGACAACTTCACCTCCTAGTGTTCCGTTGATCTCGTAATGAAGTAACTCTAGCATTACTTCAAGCCTAAGCCCGAATTGGGCTGTTGCGCCATTGATTATTCTTAAGAAGCCATCTGAAATCTATGTTAACTGAGTTCTCGTATCTTCGCGCTTTTCCCTCCGGTCGTTTGACCTGAGCTCTTCCTTTTAGTGTACGCTTGGTAATTCTTTCGTCGTCCATTCGATCCACATGGCCTGCCTATTGTAAATTTGATAAGAGTCGATGCGACAAGATCGTCATAGATGTTATGCAAGTCGTTGTTGTACCGGATACGCCATTTAGTGCCTTCCCTTACTGGTCCCAAAATTCTTCCAAGAGTTCGTCATTCAAAAGCGTCTATTGATTTTTCCAGGGCAATATACAGTCTTATTTCTTCAATTTATTTACAAATAAGTTTCGAGGCGCAGCTCCTTCACAACACTACAGTTTCGTGTGATCTTTTTCGCCACGATAAGATAAGAAAAATGCGAATTTCTGTACAAGTGCTCCATCAGAAGAGACTTCTTCCGAAAATATCGCGACGAGAGTTTGCGGAGCTTAAAATTAGTCTTTTGGCCAAACAATAAGGTTTCTGCTCAGACTTTTTGTGCGCATCGGCTTGATAGCTTTGTCTCATTGTGTATATAAAGCAAGTAACTTGTGCGTAATTTATACAGCCGCAAACCTCAGTTTATTTTGCATTACCAGACGATCAAGTATCAATGTGCTCACCGATTTCCCGGCGATCATATCAAATTGCGCGGTGTATTGCCCTCCTGTAAGAAGGTGAACAGCGCGACTATAGCATGAACTAGAATCAAGAAGTTTTACTTATCATCCGATGCGGCTTTCAGCATATCAAAGGTCGCTCTCGCTCGCTATCAACGTGATGTGATATGTCTTGCGATATCGTTGATACTCAATTGGGTGAGGTCGTAGTTGCGGTCCCATTAATTTCCAGTCCAGTTCACGCAACAATCTGTTCGTCTTCAAATTATCGAGTTCTTTTTAATCAAGTCGAAGTTATTACTGTGTTTTTTTCTCTTTGACATTGAGTTCAAAATTCGTTGGACTCTGAACTCACAGTCCGGGCCTTGTGTAGCCGTTCCATTGTGGCGTATTGAGCACTGCGCACTGTCTAAGTTGAAATTGACCGAAATTTTTTACTGGCCATTAAAGTGAAAAGTCGCGCAGTAAATGTCGACGATTAATGAGAATCGAAATCCACGCTTCATTAAAAATTCAAAGGCCGACGTCAAAGCCCGCCAAGGTTTTCGTTTGAATGGTGTGATGACTTGCGGGGCTTTTGCATGCCGCAGGTTGACCTGTTGAACGCAAATAAAACTTGCTTCGTGTGTCAGTTGCGGAACGTTGTACCGAGTACGGTTTAATCCATGCTATCGTTAACCTAGTAATGAGATAAACTTAAAGTTGGAAGTCTCTACACCTCGCTCCATTGCAGGAAGTTGCCCCCCGGCCTGACAGACAACTCACCAAACAGCTGTTCGATTGCAACACAACGGAATGTTGCAATTGCCGCGGAAATACGTCGTTTCTTTCACTCATTCGAATCATACGATAGTCACCTCTCGGTCGCAACACAATGCAAATGCAACAGACTAATCACTCGAGGCAACAACACAACAAAGGGAAAGTGCAAAACATCACACAAAGCGCCCGAAGAGTGGGGTGAACTTTCACAACAAAAAACAACGAAAACTCACGTTAAATCACGCGGTCCAGTGACCGCTGCAATATAAAACCATCGCCAGCCGACCTTCGAGACGGCAATGGCCAACAAAGCCACAATTAAAGCGGGCACTCCGTACATCCAGCCCATGTAGAACCACAAAATTGTCACAACGGCAGCGAGAAACGCGACGGCAACCGTCACTACGGCAACACGGAAACAGACTGCCGCTTTCGACGGTCGTTTCTCGGCGATTTGATGTTGCTGCTGCTCGTGGTCGTTGGTGTCCCCACCGCCGCCGGAACTTGCATTCCTCGTTGGCTGATTTTCAGCGATGCCGCCGCCGGACGTACGGCGGTACAGGCCTTTTTCGATGTCGATTTGTGCGGTCGGCGTCTGCTGCTGCGGCGGTTGCTGACGCGGATAAGAGCGAAAAATTCGATATTTAGCTTGAGTTAATTTGCGTGCGAGCAAATGACGTCATAAAATTGCATGCGATCGCATCGGCAAATGACTGTTCGACCGGAATAAGATATTTCGTATGAGCATAGTTTTGGGCGCGTTTGCAACGGTTTTGCATTGATTTCGCGATTATTTACACGGAAAAGTTACACGTTCGATTAGCGGAAGTTTTTTTTAGAGCTTACGGTGTAATGAAGAGCACGGAAAAGGTGAAAAACACTCGACGGAACGACGCTTTGGTTCTTTTTGACAGCTGATACTAAGTAGTTTCTTCTTTGCTACAATCGCGACTCTGAGCGGAGCTCGCTGGTATCTTCTGAAGATTTTTGAATTTAAACAATTTACCAAGGACTATACGAAACCCTGGCCGGATTTCGCGAGTTTTGTTTTAATGATTGGCAATTGTTGATTGAATGGTTAATTAAAGAGTGTTTAACCAACTACCGCAGCTAATTCAATAGATTATGGTATCTTTTGTAATTTGCCTCGATGCTGGCCGGAAGACATTTTTTTTTTGATCGCGTTTTGTAACGATGTTGTTCGTGGAAGTTGTTTCATTTATTTTTGAATTATTTAAACGCAAATATTTAAGGCGTCAGGCTACTTTGGAAGACCCAAAAAAAGGCTATTTTTAGGAATTTCTTTAGAGTTTACAAGAACAAATATCGATGTCATTCTTTTTATGTTTAATGAATATATGTACTCTAAAACTAGCTAAAAGCATTTTTTATCATTTACTTTTTACAATTTTTGTTGTTTAAAATACCCGTTAAACGTATTTTTAACGCAGTTAAAATACATATGTGGCTGACGGGATTGATTTTGTTCAGCAGATTCATCAGAAACAAAAATGATTCTGTCTGGAACTGAAATGATTCTGTCTGGAACTAGAAGATTTAATATTCATGCATAAATAACAAAACGGCGGACTTTTTCGAAAAAAAAAAAATGTTACTTTTTCTTTTAGTTTTTGCATCAAAATTAATAGTAAAAATAAAATTTTTCACTTGGTTCTAGTTCCAGTCGAAATTATATATTTTAGGGATATGTGGTCCAATTTGCATCAAGATCGGTTGGACGGTTTCGAAAATTTCAGTCCCGGAAGCCTAGAAAACGTTGTTTCGAGAAAAACGCGGAAAATACCTGCCCAGTCTATTCATAGAAAAAATTTCAATTTAATAGCTCAATGGGTTTGGGAGCTACGAGCCTTCAAACGATTTTGCGTACAGCGGTCGACGTATGGCGTACGGTAGACAGACGGACTGAAAATTTGTATTGCTTTTTTCGTGTCTACAGTGTCGTGAAAAGTGGTGAAAAGGTTATCACATTTTTATTAAAATTCAATAACAATACTGTGTTATTAATAACTAGCACCGAAAACGAACGAACTGCCAGTAAATCATTTGAAATACTCTTAAATGTTGAAATAACTCTCGTACCACCAATTGTAAAATGATTTTGTTAACGCAGAAACCTTTGCGGGCGTGTGCTCAATATATCAGCGAAGTTTCATCGTAATCGGATGAATAGTATAGGAAAGCGCAAACAAACCATTAGAGCACCTGGGTACTAAAATCGTGAAAAAATTTGAAAAATGTTAAAAAAAATGTTTGTTTTTCATTCGATCTGGACCAAACTCCACAGGAACCATCCCTACTCTACACGTTCCCTGAAAATTTCATCAAAATCGGTTCAGCGGACTAGGAGTCTATAGGGAACATACCCACAGACATCCTCTTTTATATATATAGATAGATAATAGATAATAAAGTAAAATAATTCGATAAATCATCAGACCTAAGGAATACCACCTTGATCAAAAAGTTCCCGGAATAACCACCGTGTAACGCTTTTATTGTTTCGATTTGAGTTGTGTTTTTTTTGTTAAGTTGGTACATCTGTTGTTGACATTCCCTCTAAATCTTAGCGTCATAGCATGACATTTACAAAAGTTACGTAGCCAAGAGTACATCTATCTCTGTGTGTGTTGGCGATTTTTTACAATTTTAGAAATGGATTTAAATTTGCAACAACGAACTTTTATTCAATTTTGCGTAAAAAACGGATTTAATGGTGCGCGAACGTTGGAAAAAAAACTTAAAAACAAAGTTTGAGGCTTACATTACGCAAGCCCGTGAAAGTGAAGAGATATTCGATATCTTATCAGACCTGGTGGATTTTGCAGAATTCGTAAAAAAGTATTCAACCCCATTACGCCGCCCTAAGGGTCGAATTTCAAAAAACCGTGAAAATACTTTCTAGGTATTTATATGGAAAGGCCGTAGAATAAAAATGAATTAAATATTTGGGAAAACCTAATAGATATGACGAAAATCGTGAAAATATATGCACTACATTTTCACTGATAATTTTTTTCGACCTCCTTCCAAACACTAATAGATTTTTAATATTTGCTTACCTAAATTACTTTTCTAGTTGACTTACATAAACATACCGAGTTTCATTTTTGTATCATAAACCGTTCTATAGCTAGGAAAAACACCCACCACCCTCGTGTCTGAATTGAATACTGTACCCCTATAAAAATTATATTTAGCCAACATGCCACTACTGTAGCTCTATCTAAAGGCTGGTTTACATGACGAATGAAAACATTTTTTACTGAGATTGTGAAGGAGCTAGCGTATCGAATTTTCAATGGAGTAGAAAGCAACCACTGCAAAAAACAAAAATCTCAAAATTCTTCAAATCGTTGACTAACTATAAAGGCCTGAATTTGTCTATATCGATGGATTAAGCTACTTTACACCTGGTTGTACGGGAACTTCTGAAGAAAAGTATCCATGAAATAATTACAAAAAACAGGAAAACAATTTTTTAATTATAGTATGTACTACATATAACTACATATACTACATAAAGTATAGTATAGACTGCAGATGTTAGACCGTTTTATTCAGAACTTGATCAAACATACTCGTATGACCTAAATTAAACTCTGATGTAATCGATACTTTCTCGTGGCAAACAAATCTATCTTTTCAATTACTGAAAGATGCCCCAACCATTTGTCCACAAACAACACGCTTGAACCCACGCAATGAAGCTAATTATTTTTCTTTTCTATTAATAACACTGTTGAGCAAACCGTTCATTCGCTTCTTTGGGACATCATTTCAAACTTTAACGGTCAACTATCGACTTATCTTCATTTCGTACCTGGCTCACGTTTTTAAATTTGAAAAAAAAAAATGTCATAACTATTTGAAGGCCAAGATCGGCAAAATTCCAATACAAAAAAAATTAAATAAAATAATTTAAAACATAAATAAATTAGATGTGAATGTAAAGTGGGTTTTCTGGCATGGCAAATTTTATTTAATTAGGCTCCGCACGAGTGCGGTTGCATCGTGACGCAGTAGGACAAAGGTAGGTTGTAAAGGTGTTTACGAACCTCTTTAAAACACATCTTCTGTCGACTTGATTAATTGTTAGGTAAACCAAAAAAATAATGTCATTAAAAAATATGTAAAATGGCCTCTAGGTGACCTTTTTGATAGTAATAGTGTGTTGGTGACGCCAAAAGGCGAACAGAAATGAATCGGGTATTCACATTCGCATTTTAAAGAGCCCCGAGGTTCCAATCAAGTGGAAAAATTTATTAGCACTGCTATGTGCTTGATTTTGTGAATTGGCTGTACGTCGAGAATACGTATGCATAGTCTGAAAATCGTTAGTATTCAAGACGCACGAAGGAATAATTTTAGTAACAACTCAAGCGTTTCCAAGTGATCGGCCACTTATCGATCAAATCCAGACGAAGAATCTAATATAATGTGGCAACAACTTGGTGCAACATTATTATTCATTCTTGACTGTCTTGCCTACTACAATTAATATTTTAATATTTATTTCTAGGCAATTCTAGAAAAAAAAACAGATAGAAGTGAAACTTCTTGAAAAACAAAGAAAAATAATAAGAGAGATTTAATGTGAGAGACAGAGAGAGAGAGCATTTCAAAATAAATACAATAATACAAAATTTGCATTTTCTGAGGTTTTCAATGTGTTGTAGAAGGGAGTAGGGGGTAGAGAGGAAGGGAGGGTGAGGAGATAGAGAAAGTAGATGAGGGGAAACAATATGTAGGGTGAGGGGTAGAATGATAAGGGTACACAGAGGGGGGTATACAGTGGAGGGGGGTGAAGGGTTGAAGTTAGGAGAAAGGGGTGTAAGAAGAAAAGTAAGGAGTGAGAGAGGGGTGAGGGAAATCAGTTGTTTAAAAAGGAATAGGTGAAGAGGGGGAAGAGATAGGAGTAGTATTTTAAATTCTATGACTGTAGTCAGAAGAGAATACCACTTTCTCTCAGTGTCGCTTTTTCGTCTCATCGTTTCATCGAGTTTCGTTTCATCGTTTTGTCTCTACATAATATCTTTCTTCTCTATCGTGTAACGAAATGTGCTTAAACGTGACGCGTCCTTGAAATTTCACTCGCCGCTAAAGAAGTTTCACTTCAAAAAAAGAAATATAAGATTATTAATTTAGTTTGCCAGATTTAGGGGCATTATTACGACCTTCAGTAAAAGACTAACCGGAAAAGATTCCGGTTAAAGAACCGGTAGTTTTGTATGAAAATCTGTCAGTCAAAGTTCCAGTTAGAGAACGTAACTGAACATCGTAGGAACGGGCCTTAGAAAACTTAAAGCTGCCGTTGTTAACTCTAGTAAATGAACACCTTTACGATTTTCGATTTTCCACTGTTTTTTTTAACTACAGTAGCTGAAAAGCATTGCACTCTATAAAACCGGGCAAGCCGCATTCGAAGCAAGCCTGGTCAGCCCTAGGCGTTCCAATTGCACGAAACGAGCGGCCAAAGGTGTACTAAGTTCGTATATTGCAGCAAAGCCGGTCTATCTTGCCATTATTTTTTTTACTATAAAAAAGTTTATAATTCCGACTATTAAAAAACATCAAACTATTTTGATTACTTCGATAGCATAGACTTTGCGACTTATAGCGAATTGCAGCAATAGCAATACTCGTGACTTTACACCGACGAAATCAAATTATATGTAATTATTGTAAAATTGTGGTTAGTGCCCTTCAGTATTGAATTGATGTAGATGTACGTACTATTTCTAATTGTTACTAGAGAGCGTGAAATAGCGTGACGGTGGTATCATTTTAATAACACACCGAAAGATGGGGTATCTTTAGCCTAAAATTTCATGTTTTTGACCTAAATTTCGCAGAAACAGTTCAAGATTCACGTTTCTTTAGTGTTTAAGTACAATCAATAAATGAAAGAAGGGATATAAAAGGGCTGTGCCTACACATTTTTACGAATTCCACCATATTCCTTAGATCTGATTAGATTTCTAAGTTTGCATTTAATCGCCTAAAAACCGTTTTCAGGATTTCTTGCGGTGTCGTAAACGTTGTCACGAATTCCGTAATTTCTACATTCCATTGCTTTTTACTTTCGAAGACTTGGTATACATATATAAAGGCCTACCAATTAATTTCAGGAGTTGTTTTTATATTCAATCCGAAACCTGCAAGGGTGTGTAAGAAAGATGTTTTCTTTTTCACGAATTCCGACATTCATCTTAGATCTGAAGAAGTATGGAATGGTTTTTTACTTCACGGGCTTTCTGTAAAATAGCCTAAAAATTGTTTTCATGATTTTCTACCATCAGCTCCTGTGTATAAAAGGATTGCATATTTTTAAAAATTTTATCGTTTTTAAGAATTTGAGACAAAGTTACATTGGCTTGGATTCTTTGTTATTTTTTCCTATACAGAGTAGCAAGAGTAGAGTATTTTCGGGGAATATTTACTACAGTGAACTTAGAGGGTCAGATAATCCAGTTGAATCTAGATTTTAACTGGATTATTCAATTCTATCTACAGCGAAAAGTAATAAAAATAAGAAAAATAGTAATTTTTTCGGTATTATAGTAATATAGGCTCTGATCTGGATAAATGAGCAAAAATTTATATTATTACCTACTAAAAGAGCATACATATGCTTGACTTAGGTTTTACAATTTTACAGGTAATAACCCAACTAGCAAACTCACTTCCAAAAGGCCTTATCGAAGCTTTTCTCTCAATAAAGCTTCGATAAGGTTTCACCGAACTTGGCGCATATTTCCCCATGTTTCAACAGTAACAGCCAAGCGCCAACAGTTTGTATAAGGCCTTTTCGAAGCTGTTCTTCCTTCCGTACGGTAGTTCACATTTACCGCGTTTACATGGAGAATCCAAAGATCGAAAGATCGAATCATGAAATGTACGACATAACCGATTTCTATTCGATCTCGTTTCGATCCGATCTGCATTTACATGCGATTTTAGAGAATTGCATCCGGATTCAATTCTCCATGTAAACGCGGTAATTGCTTTCATATGGAAGCAAAAAAACTAAAAATAGTATTCACAATTTTTTCTTTCGTTTTCTTCCAACTATGAATTTATTTTCCTTTTTATTATTATTTCTTTGAAAAATACGATTTTGCTTTCACCTTGCACGGATTCGAACCACGGTTCCGTCGCACATTAGTCCGCTATATCCTACTAGGCCAATCTGAAACAATCTGTTTTTTAATTAACTCGTCTGTTGAAAAATCTGTAACCTTTCTTATCTGCTTTCAAAGGTAGAAATGACAGTTGTAAGGATATTGTTTGATAAAGGGGGGGGATACCTTATAGAGGTTACTATCGAAGGTATTGCTTCTGAAAGCTTAAACTCCGCTCGCAAGTCTTGCGGAAGCCTTATAGCGAAAACTTGTAACACTTAAATATTAAATACGCGATAAAATGACCCTCGTTTAAAAAAATTGTTTGAAATTTTGGTCTACCTAAAGATTTTTTATTCTCGATTACTATTATTATTTTAATTATCGATGAAAGCAATTTAATTTAAATGTGTCTCGACATAATTGTTAAACTTAACTGGGTGTGATAGGAAAAAACTGCGTACAGTCAATATTCTTTTTCAATGAGGCAACTATAACTATATATAGTCTGGGTGGCTTAGTGGCTAGAGCACTTGCCTTCGGTGCACCTAGTACCAGGTTCGAATCTGCTTGACAACAAGTAATTTTCGAAAATGGGACTGGGTACCGGACTACCAGTTCACTCAGCTGTAAATGAGTACCTGAGTTAAAAACGGGGTAATAATCACGGACGAGCGTGTAGCTGACCACTTCACCTCCTAGTGTTCCGTTGGTCTCGCAATGAAGTAACTCTAGCATTACTTCAAGGCCTAGGCCCGATTGGGGCTGTTGCGCCATTGATTATTATTATTATTAACTATAACTATACAGCTAGCAAATAGACGCAAAAATCCTTTCAAATTTAAATTGGTTTGAGTTAGAGAGGGATCTATGAAGTTTAGAATAAAATTTCAAAATGTCTATAAAGTTTAGAATAAAATTTCAAAATGTCTACGCACTCCAATGAATAATATGCAGAGATTTTGTTCAATTACACTAGTAGCACAATTGGAATATTATCAAAGATATCACAAACAACAGATACAGATTTGGGTAATCTTTCAAGACGTTTACAGAAGGATTCGGGAAGCAGGTATTGTTAGGACAAGAAGTAGAAATGCAAAACCTGTACCTCGACAACGGAGTATCCCCTTTTATATTCATTGCAGTCCTTCCTAACAAGCCATCTCCAACTAGTTTGAATCCTCTTTCCACTTAAACAATAGCGGGCCCTTACTCTTAGAGGTCTACAAATCTGGGTACTTTTTAAAATGAGTATAAAATCGTTTACAGCTAGAGATGGGCATAGCAGTTCCTTTCACTGAAGGACTTCACTTCGGATCAATCACTTCAAGGAACGAGTCCAGGGAAGTAGAACTCTTTTTTCCATCGACCCTTCATTTTCGTTTCATTCATCGTTCCTTCGTTTTCGTTTCATCGTTCCTTCGTTTTTGTTCCTTCGTTCGCTTTCGAATTCGTTCATTCTTTTAGTTCATTCATAGTTGAACTTGAGAAGATTATAAGCAAAAAACGAAAAAAAAGGTCGGTAAAGTTTTTTGTCACGTATCCAATAAAGCTACAGTTCACTAAAAGGAATTGAGTTACTTCACTCACTCACTTCAATGAAGTATTCTTTTGGAACAGTTCACTCGTGAACGACCCATCTCTACTAACAGCATAATCTTGAGCTCTGAAAGCTGATGATATTTTGGATGTACTTCCAGAATCTAACATATGAAAGGAAAGTTTAAAACAATTAAAATTTTCTCAGAAACTTTAGTTCACCATTTCAAAGTATCATCTAGCCTATGCAATCTCAGTCTGAACTGGGTCCTCTACACTTCACTTTTTTCCGCAGTTATTAATTTAAAATTTTACGCGATCAATTACAAATTTCACGACCTAAAAACAAAACAAGTAGGTGAATATTTTGTAAGATCGGTTTTTTTCCATCTTGAAAATATGCTCACACGAAAAGATTAGAAACAAGAAGGTCAACAATATTTTCTAGAGTCTCATTAGATTTCACAATTTTCTCGTATACCCCAAATATTATATGCCTTCATTATTTTAATTTTATTTCGAAATTTAAAGTTTTTTTCTTGATGAATTAAATGACCACAAAAAAAAACATTAACATTTCTTATGCTTTGATTGTGATGTAATTTGAACTTTTATTTTAGAATAACAAATCGTATAGTTGATAAAAGTAATTTGAAAAAGAAATTAAATAAATTCCAACGATTTCATGGTGATTTTATTTATTTATTAACTTTCAACCGCTCGCATATCATTTACATTTTACAATTGTGGAAATTACACAATTTCTGTGTTATGGTTTTATGTTATTCCCAGTCGCTACGGAAATCTAATCTGTTTCAGAAAAATATCGACAGTGAAATTTTGCAATTGAATTTCATCGGTTTCGATGCAGCAACGAGATAAACATTAAACTAAAAACCTGATCAAATAAACTTTCACTTTCCTTTCGATGTTTTCGTACTGGATCAATTTTCCTTTAGTTCAGGTGTTAGACCTACGTAACTAGAACTGAAAGTAAGAAGAATCTCAACGGTTGGGGATAAAAAGAAAATTTCCAATTTTCAATAGACGGTCGAATTTACTACCGTGCAGACTTTCACATTATATGAGCGTACGTATATTGCATGCGGTTTGGTCTTAAAATGGACACCTCCGTTTTGCACAACCTGGTTTTTTTTCCGCTTAAAGCCAACTTAAGCTCTGGCTTAACACCTTCTGAAAATTGCATGCGAGCTCTACCTGTCCATCGTAGCGAAATGTTTTCTGCGTGTTTACAGGTTGTTGACTTTTAGACTTAACTTGGTTTCGTTAGTAATACCGGTAATTTGTGAAATACGTTCATAGATCATAGTTAGATATTGCACATCGGGCGATTTTATTGAAAAAAAATTTAAATCTTGAACAATTTCATCACGATTCTGAATTATGAATTTTTTTTTTGCAATCAGATTTCATATTGGCTGCGTTTTTATGTAGTTAAGGTAGGTAGGCTGCTATATTCGTGTTATACAGGCCATAACCAACAATTTGACCAGCGTATTTGACCAGTTAAGTCCGTGGTAGCTCCCTGGTTGTGGCACGATGACGAACGGAAATACCTAAAAATTTTACCGGTTAATTTAACCAGTTAACTCCGTGGTAGCTTTCTCGTATCATTCACGGAATATGTTTCAGTTCAAAACATACACGCCTTCGTACAAAATTCATTGATACATATATGTTACCTCGTATGGGGGTCATGCATGTCATGCCCTACCTGTTTCTCGCAATATTACCGCACTCTGCGCTCCTTGTTGACGATACTCGATCATCAACATTATCAATGGTTCGACAGCCCAAATAGGCCAGGGCCTGCAGGATACTCGATAGTTGACCAATAAATTACCCAGAGAACTATAGCTTAGTGCACGGATAGTTGACTTCTAAAATACCCAGAATTAGAGATGGGCGTTGCAGTTTCTTTTAGTGAGTGAGTGAACTCCGACACACTCACTGAAATGAACTAGTTCAGTGAACTTTTGTTCCTTTTGAAGATCACTTACCCGGCGAAGGAACTAGTTCTTTTCAAGTTCCGATTCAATGTGAAGACCTAAAAAAAAATGTCCTCACTCAAGAAGGAACTACAGTCAAAACCGGATATAACGACATCGCTTTTAACGACGGATCGGTTATTACGACTAAATGGCATGATCCTGGTTGAATCTCTATACAAAGGAATGTATCTAAATTGCATATTGCTTATAACAACTATTGGATATAGCGACGAGTTTAGAGGGTCCCTTCAATGTCGTTATATTCGGTTTAGACTGTAGTTCTTTTCAAGCTGTATCACGTTGCGAAACGAACTATAGTTCACCAAAAGGAGTGAGTTACTTCACTCACTCACTTCAATGAACTGCTCTTTTGGAACAGTTCACTCATGAACGACCCATCTCTACCCAGAATAGTACCAGTGAGTGATGCTGTGTTTTCATAATATACGAAATACAATTTTCTGTACTATCATGTGTGCCAAACAGTTAACTCCATACAACTTTTAGTAGGGCGTGGCAAAGTAATGGCTTAGAAGGTTATCTGAGAAATTTGAGTACAACAAATTAAATGCAGGTAACTAATCTCTCAGACAAAGATGGACAAAGAGTTCAGTCGACCTAAGGACTAGTTAAGAGGCCCAACCAGTTTTATTGATTTCCAACATGCCGCATGAAGGCAGACTCACAGATTCAAGTTTCAGACCTATATACTCTTTGAAGAATGACATATCCATATGACATATATCCATGAGCCTACCCAATTTGCTATCTTTCGCAAATCGACTCACAAAACTTCAGAAATAAATGAACACTGTTGTTATTTGGTGTGGGGAAGACACGCAGAAAAGCAACGAATCTTCAGCATTCAGACCAACATGGCCTATTATACTCGAATCCCTCAGTCTCTACCCGAACTTTTTCGTCCTCCTCTCGAATTTCAAGAGCTAAGGTATGGAGCGAGAACGCAGTTCTTCCATCCTCATAATATCGACGCCGTATACGTGCATTCACGCAGAAGAGTAAGCTGGACATTCGAGAAAAAAATGTTCCATTGTGTCATCGCTGAATACTGTGCTTTCATAAAATTTATTATACCTACTTTTTTCATATTTGTACTCACTATTTTACTGAAACTATTGAACTAGGTACTGAGCACAACTAAACTAAATTTTCCTCTTTTTTTTGATCCGTCGAGCCGGATTTGAGTCAGCGACCTATGGAAGACAGAGGTAATGGTATTAACTTCATGAGGAACCTGAATTGTAAGATAGCTGAACTAAAACTAGAAATTTTTAGAGTGGTGGAATACAAGTGCCCATGTGTATCTTCTTGCTCCCCTCGAGTGAACCTTTTACCGTCGTGGATCTCTAGAATATTTGAATCTATGAGAATTTTGGGAAAGGAACGGACCGGCGAATAAGATACAAACATGAGTTCATCAAGCTACGTAAACTGCAGTGGGCTAACCATATATAATGAATGGATAATAGAAGAATCCCTAAACGAGCTCTTAAAGGCCAAGCGAGTGGTAATAGGACGGACAGTGGGCAAACCACGCAAGCAATGGGAAGACTCGGTTGATGAAGATACCAAAGCCATCTTAAGAATTACCAGCTGGAGGACGCGGTCTTTGGATCGAGACGATTGAAGGCGGCGACTTCAGGAGGTCATGGCCCGATTTGGACTATTGTGCCATTGATGATGATGATGATGCACATGTGCATGTACTACAAAATTAATTCAACAATTACTTTTTGTTTTCAATGTAGGTAACAACCTACCTAACACACCTATTATTACAAGTATTTCTCAATAGACCTACATACATACATACATAAATTGAATTAAAACAAATAAAAACGATCAAACTAATTTGAAATTACCAATATGAACTATCGACAACTCCACAAATATTTATTCTTGTAGGTGCCTGGTTGTTTATGGAAGATGTTTTTAATTTACCTGAATAATGGTTTTAATTCATCAATGTAGCAAGGTAATATAAATAAATTCAAGTTCGTTACTCCCTACTCGCACACCCCCGTTGAAAATAAAGATGAGTAATACAAAAGGTGATCGAATTGAAAGGTAAATTTGGATTGCAACAAAAATAAGTCACCCACTCACTAAATATCTGAAGATTTTTAATTATTTTTTGGTTTATATTTTATGGTTTGTGCGTGGTTAGGTTCTTGGTCTTTTCGAGGTGTTTTCAGTTAAACCTATTAAAAAAAACGAAGGAAGCCAATAATTGAAGTTGGATTCGAATCGATAACCAATTAAATATGAAGTATGGAGGTTACAAATTGATTTTGTGGGTTCAAGACATGCTCATGACTTTTCTTCATTTTAAATTTTTCTTAATTTGGAACAATATCCAACGTAACCAATATTTCGTAGGTTGGGCATCAACTAACGCAGGTTATATTATCGCAGGATAAATCAATGATTGTTCGGTATAGAAAATTCAGATTGGTTGATCTTGATCCTTGTGCTGTATCGCTTTAGAAGATCAAGGAAACCTCTTTTTTAGATCGCTTATCATACCCCTGTGGTTAGAACTAGAGATGAGCATTGCAGTTCCTTTTAGTGAAGGAGTTCACTTCGAGTCACTCACTTGAAGGAACGACTTCAGTGAACTAGTTCCAGTGAACTGTTCGTTCCGAGATTTTGTTGACCTACAAAAAACAGGTGGACGTTCTTCCTCACGTGTCAAAGGGAATTCCAGTTCACCGAAAGAAGTGACGTCCACCAGCCATATTTCAAGACCTACAAAACAAAAAAAAGGGTCCTCCCGCCCTTGTTCTTCCTGTTTTTGACAACACTGTGATGTGATGACTGTGATGACCAAAAAAGAAAGGCTGTGCGGCCGTCGATCTTCATGTTTGTGTCACATGTTGAATGGAACTGCAGTTCACCAAAAGGAGTGAGTTACTTCACTCACTCACTTCAATGAAGTTTTCTTTTGGAACAGATCACTCCGGAACGACCCATTTCTAATCTGTAGGTTTATTGTTAAGCGTTGCTGGTACACTTAAAACGCTCGCTTTTCATAAGTTATTTATAAACTCTTATTTATTTTTTTTCCTCAAAAATTTTATGATATTCGACTATCCTTGGATATCAATTAAGAGAAACGAGTTACAAAATTGTTTACAACGCCATCAAAACGACGTATTCCAATTCATGTACTGTCGTCAATATAAACACGTATTCCTTAAAAATATCTTTTACAGCATTTACCATTAATTAGCCAAGAGCTCTTAAAGTTTAACATGTGCAAAAGACCTGTCTACAAATTGAACTTGAGTCCGTACACTTAAAATTGAGTCATTTTCGTACTTCTTCGAAATTAATACGAAATTTACAAACAATTACTCGAGTTCGACATTGGAGAATGGCAAACCGTCAAGACATTATTCAGTGTCGACACTGTGACCGCTACACAACGACTCATCTACTAAACACCATACAATCGGATGATTTACATACGCGACCTTCTTAACAAAAACCTTAAATAAACTGCTTGAAAAATCAACACCAAAATTATTTACCAAAACTATTACACCCAAAATATTTCTTTCCCCAAAAAAATTTAGCCCAATGCGCGATTGGTGCTAATTTGAAAATTGTAAATTTTTCAATGCAACGAAAATGTTTGTATATTTCTTCCGGACAAAAGTCGGTTACTTAAAAAAACCGGAAGATTAAATTACGTTGTTGTTATTTTGGTTTAGATTTTGAATGCCATGGTCACTTAAAAATTGCATTTAACAATTCGTACTTGAACGAAACGTGGTAGAAATTCACAGCTAGGCTAAATGGAAAAATAACAGATTATGCTCATGTATTGATGATATCAAAAGCTTTCGCTACACCTCAATGATAATTCGGATTACCTCATTTCACCTGTGAAAATAATAAACATAACAATACTGCAGTTACCTTACCTACATACTTGTTCACCTTCTTCGAGTGACCGACTCGTTTCACGGTCAGTTCTGAACAAATTTCACATGAGAATTTTTAAACATTTTTCTTGGTTGTTGTTATTAAATTTTTTTTTATAGATAATATTAAACTGATCCATACGATCCTAGATGAAGCACTCAATTTTAATTTAAGTTGTGGTTGGAGGATAAAAAAATGTCAGATTTTAAGTGTCAGGGAGGGTGTGGGTTATCCAAGGTTGTTCCTAAAAACTTTTTTCAACCACTGATAGGTTAACAAATGTTAAATATATTGGACAAGTGATGAAAAACTGTACCGACCTATTTTTTTGTTGGTCTTCATCTTAGAGATCGACTAACCTTTTTTTTGGTCATCATCTTTTAGATCTACTGATCTTTTTTTTTGCTCATTATCTTCTCCCCTCAAGTTGAACTATGAATGAACTAAAAGAACGAAAACAAAGGAACTATGAAACGAAAACGAAAAGTTCCGGAACTACTTCACTGAACTCATTCCTTAAAGTGAGTGACTCGGAGTGAAGTACTTCACTGAAAGGAATATTCAAACATTAGCATAAAACATACACGTACTATGAAGTTGATCACTGAAAATATATTCCAAATTTCAACTTTCTGGAATAATCGATTCATGAGATATGAAAAGAAATACTTTTGAACTAAAACTAGTAGTTACTGCCAAAATTTTGTTGCCATTGAGTTTAGGTCGAAAAGTGAACAAACTTCGGTGTATGAATGAACAAAACCCTTTTTGAAGTAGTTACCATACAAATACCTTTGAAAAATAATTGCATTTATGCGAACTTAAATTTTAAAGATAAAATTATTCAATATGATTCATCCACTCGGTTTTTTTATTACCAAATAAAATTTTTATCATATATCAGTAAGAATGAAATTTTTCATAATGAGAAGCTACCATAGAAGTAAATTTCTTGAAGTTTTTGTTGTTTTCCGGCGTCAGTGCAGTTTCTAGTGTAAAACCCGAACACGAAATCTCCGACTGTTGATTAATCGGTGTCCCTGAGGACATGACAGTTGGAAAACCTTCACTGGATAGATCAGTTTTTATAAGACTGTGTTCGACTGGGTCCGAAGGAGCTGTTTCGTCATCGAATGGCATAGACTCGTCAGAGTGTGTATCATACCTAAATGCGAAATACCCTTACAACTGGAGGTATTGCTGAGGATTATTCTATATAGCGATATTGAAACCTATTTTATGATCTGTGAATTATATTGGAGCTAAATTCTTGTCATCGCATCTTTATACTAAAGGTAGGTAGGTCCCCAATATTTCAACCAATTTGGTGGAATTTTTGGCTATTCGCTAGGATATATGAAGCTCAACGCTAAGGGCGCCACATCGAATCCCGCCAACATCAATTTTATTTGTAGAATTGAATTTTTCATGGTGCTACCATAGATGCAAATTTGTTTAAGTTTTTGTTGTTTTCGGTATTTACCATCTCTTAAAGAAATACGCCCCTCTTGCACCGTCTGTATGGGAGCACATGTGTCTATCGTATTTGCCATTTGATCTTGGCACCACGTTGCGGATTTTTCACGAATTCACTATTCAAATTTATATTAATTTTTCCACGAATTACAACCGAGTTCATTCATTTTTATTATTTTTCCCACTTGTCCATTCTCAACTGAATTGTCAGCGGCTTAAAGTCAAGTCATTTAAATTTATAATCGTAGAATTCAAAATTATGTGAGTATGTATAAAAACATGATTCTGTGATGAGCCGGTAATTGAACCCCGTACTTCTACTGGCACGCAAATACAATTGCTGCCATACCATAGAAACATATAATGTGATATGAGTGGAAGACATATTAAAATTAAGTGACCTCAACATTTTGTGATTATCGACAAGAAATGAACAAACTAGTTACAATTAACGAAACTTATTGCATTTTAATAATAATTGATTTAACCCTTTGCAATGTCATTTCGAATGTGGAAATGAGCGTCGTAGCAATGCAATGCAATGATTATTAGCATTAATTATGCATAAGTGTAAAACTTAAGGAAATTGAAAAAAGAAACTTGAACTTTAACTGCCAATTAATGTTCGCAATACCACGCTGTGTAATATGTCATAGTGCTGCATTTGCGTCATGAGTAAGTCTTAATTATGAACTATAAGACTCTTCTTAAAAGTTATTATTTTTAATTCTCTTTCTACCCTCCGTTCAGAGCCTAGTTTAGTAGTGGGACTTATTTAGGATAGGGTGTAACCCTTTTCTTTAACCTTCTGATGTTACTCCGTGCTGCTTGCTATTCCAGCCTATTATGTATATTGTGTTTATGGTAGGGAGTTTCAATTAATCTCTTGTAAAGTATATTGTACACGTTGAATGTTTTTATCTTTCGAACTAAATACGTTCTCATGATATCATTCAAACAATCGATCAGAATATTTGAATACAATAGTGCTGCAGTTGCGTCAGAAGTAAGTCTTAATTATGAACTATAGGACTCTTCTTCAGGCTTGTTATTTTTAGTTCTTGCCTTTTCCTAGTTCAGAGCCTACTTTAGTTGCATGACTTGTTCAGGATAGGGTGTAACACAATCTTCTGATGCTACTCCGTGCTGCTTGCTCTTCCAGACTATTGCTGCTCTTCCAGACTATTGCTGCTCTTCCAGACTACTGTTGTGTTCATAGTAGGGAATTTATTGGAAATTAATCTCTTGTAAACAATATGGTATATAGTACACTGAAGTTTTCATCTTCCGAACTTAATACGTTCTAATAATATCATTCAAGCAATCGATCAGAATATTTGAATACAATTGTATGTTAATTACCGGAAATAATTGACAGAATTTCTGTTCATTATTGAAAATAATATTCAAATGAATATCAAATATGGTACACAAAACGAACTCATTAGTTTAATTGCCGATGTTTTGTTGTTTAGTTACACGAGAAATTTAATTTCTTCATGCTTTACAATGTTTTAATAGAAAATATAAGTCATAATTACTATTCATTATTGTGTTCCTTTACAATGTAACACTTTTATTTTATTTAAATTTTCTATAGTTAATAATTATTATATAAATGAGCTTTGGTATTTTCTTCCATCTAAAGGCTACATAATTTAAACTTTATCTTCGCCACATTAACATTCAGTCGATTCGAAAAATTACTTGTCTGCCTTGAATTTCGAAGAAAAAAATTTGAAGCACAGAAAGTGGTTATACGAGTATTTGGGGAAGTTATATTTTAGGTTATTATCACATTCAAGATTGTTTTTTTCTCTCTATAAAGTTAAATTTAAATTTTTTGATGTCATTGTCTTATTAATGAGATCCACATTTTGTACTATGTATTTTATTTGTTTTTTTGTTTTTTTTTTAGATATAAGTTCGGTTTAACTTTATAGAATTTTGCAAAACAAACGTAAAAACATAAAGCTCCAAATAGCCTCCAGGTTATTATTTAGGCTGTTGGTCACAATTTACGGCCTTTTGGGAGTCGACTAAAAACCTGAAATTGGTTTTTTGCTGAAACAATTTGATACCTCATCTAACTTATCAGACATGACGAAATTCGTAAATACAAACAAAATCACTTAATAATCTTAGGGTTTGAAAATCGCAAAGTCCTAAAATTAACTTAACTAAGTACTAATAAACAATAAAGCCCAATAAAGCGAAAATTAATTTGATATTTTATCAAACCTAAGAGATTTCGCGGAATTCGTAAAATCGTACACAGCCGCCTTAAACTACCTTGTGGGTTTAAACTCAAAAATGAAAAAAAAAATCAGTTTTAAGACTAATTTATTTTAAAAAAAATTGTCCAATATCTTAACGTATTATATTCGTGAAATATACGGCACTAATTTACACCCCGTTTGGGTTGAATAATGAAAAAAAACTGAAAAGAATTTCAAGTCGTTTACATAAAAAAGTATGCAGATGTAAAATTCATTCGCTATCCTGGTAGACCTAAGATATATGATGAAATTCGTGAATATAGTTGAACCCTCTCCTTATTTAAGATTTTAAAAAAAAAGAATACTCATAAAACCTGTTTTTTTTTAATTTCTTGGAACTACTGTATATACCATATGTACATTTTCTGCAGTATTAATTGCAAATATAAAAACCAAAAATTATCATGTTGTAGAGAACAGTCTTAAGCTTCGAAATGGTTTGGGAACTGTTCGAATAGTGCTTAGATTTAAAAAAAAGTCCGAGGAAGGCAAGGCATCAAATTCAAATCGATTATTCAAATTCGAAAAAAAGCAAGGCACGCTAGTGGGTGGTCAACAAGAATGTCATAAAATTGGATCCTAGTTCAAATGTGAGAAACTTTGTAATTCAAAAAGGCTAACCTAAAGTTAGTACTTTCATCTGTTGTGGACAGTAGCAGCCTCTAAGGAAGAACTACCGAAACGTACTCTTTCATATATGATCCACTGACTGGTCTTTTAAACGAACAGAAGGGTTTTATATTTGATCAAAGGCCTTTCCTAATTTTAACCTTTGTAGCCCCTAATTAAGCCATTACTAGTGTTGTTTTTACAATTCAAAACAGTTGATCCTACGACGTGTTTTTCACCTTTTGTATTTTTGTATAAAAAGAAACCGTTTTACGTTTTAATCCGGAGCAGTCACTTGTTGCGCGACGACGCGAATAAAAGTTCCAATATCTTAGAAAAGTTAGAATCTTACCGGTTCTGTACTATCCTCAGTCATAACTAATTACCAAGATCACGACGGTTTCGGAGCTGGTGATCGTTGAGCTAGTGATTTACTTCCTCTCGACGCGATCAGTAATCCAAAAACGTGATTTTTAATTCCATACGTTGTCGATGCACTACACTGCACTATATTGCACTTTTTCAATATTATTTATATGACTTTTTACAACACTTAGCAAATCACTTGTAGTAATACTTAAAAAAAACCGATCGTTAAAATTCGATCACGTTTCCGATTCCTAGTATCTTTTCGAATAGATCGCGAATTTTTTTTTTTTTAACAGATCATCGACGTTACACGCTTCGAAAAGTGTGAACTAATCCGCGACTTAAAACCAACTGAAGAAACAATCAAAACGACTATAAGCTGAACTATCCGGTAACTGGTGTATGGTGTCTTGGTGCGGCTAAGGCTAACTGGTTGTTGTACCGATTTAATAGTTAGCAAGAAAGTGCTGAAGCGTCTTTCAACAGAGATCTTCGAGCGTACTATCGGCTAGAAAAGTGTGATCCTATGCGATCGATTCGCTGCTTCCAAACGATCTACAGATACTCGAGTACCAAACCGACCTGTTAGATAAAATTCCTCTTAGAAGGCTTTTTCTTATGGGCAAGATCTTAAGATTCACGGTTTACCACCTGCGGGCTAGTCACACTCCAGTACTTCGGTAGGAGAGAAATGAAAATAAATTTCACTTAATAAATTAAATGCTTCAACTGCGGTTCAATGAGTTTACATTGTGTACATAAACATGAAAGAGCCTCTAATAAATTATTAAATTTTCTTGTTAACTTTTTAAATTTTTACAGACGAAACCAAGAAAATAGGCACACAATTGTGCCATTTGGAGAAATACTCGAATTACGAATTATTGTAATATGCCACGAATTATTGTAATGTACCTCGGTACGTTGCGTGCCACATAAAAAGATCTTTTGAATTTCGTAAAGATACGTGGTTATTATCTTGTGTCGGCAGTTGTTTTGATCCTAAAACTACGAGTAGGTGCTTATATTTATGGAAAAATATTTAAAGAAAATGAATAAAATTAGTAAAATTATCAAATTAATAAAACAAATAAAATGAATCAAACGAATAAAATATATAAAATAATAAAATAAAGAAAATAAAGAAAGAAAATAAATAAAATAAGGAAAATAGAGAAAATAAAAAAAAATAAAGAAAATAGAGAAAATGAATAAAATAGAGGAAATAAGGAAAAAAAAGGAAATAAATAAGATAAAGAAAGTAGAAAATAAAAAATATAGAAAATAAAGAAAATAAAATAAAATAAAGAAAATGAAAAAAATAAAGAAAATAAATGAAGAGAGAAAACAAAAGATATAGAAAATAAATAAAATACATTAAAGAAAATGGAAAAAATAAAGAAAATAAAGAGAATAAATGAAGAAAATAGCGAAGATGAAAAAATTAAAAAGTAAAGAAAATAGAGAAAATAAAGAAAATAGAGAAAATAAAGAAAAGGTAAAAAAAATAAAATAAATAAAGTAAAGAAAAAAAAAAATTAAATTAAGAAAATTGAAATAAAAGAAATAAAATAAGAAAAAATAAAAAAGTAAAGAAAATAGAGAAAATAATGAATATAAAGAAAATAGAGAAAATAAAGACAATGTAAAAAAATAAAAGAAATAAAGTAAAGAAAAAAATAATAAATTAAGAAAATTGAAATAAAAGAAATAAAATAAAAGATTTTTTCAAAATTTTGAACACACTATAACTAACAAAAAAATTAGATAGAAACAAAAAATTTAATTAAACCAAAACTAGCGCTAGCCTAAGTCCCTAATGCTATGGATGCTGTAATGTAGGCTAGACCTGGCACAATGTTCGACCCCCAAGTATAGTTTTTTCTGGCCCAATACTAGAAACCAAGGCTGATGATATGCTTCCTGGAAAATTTTAAATAAAAAAAGTTTACAAAAGGATTAGTCGATTCTTATCCAATGCAAATTTAAGTGGAACGAAACTTTTTTACATTGCAGTCATTTCCCAATAGCCGTTCGTCATCCTAGTATTATAATGTTCGTTCAATTCCTTTCTAAATTTTCGTTTTAAAACCTTTTTATAATAATTTTCGTTTGCTTTTAATTTCAAATGTAAAACTCACTACCGAAACTAATACCATAAATCGAAACAAAAATTATTCTTTAAATATTCTTTCTTTTCATTTATGACAATTATTAATATAAACATGACTAGAAATTAAATTTAAGAGCTCGAATTGAGTGAATGGCAGTCCTAACATTTATAAAAATAACTAAAATGATATATTAATTGAAAAAAAACCGTAAGTGTCTTAATCGGAACACGTTTGATTGCAGCTTCATGTAAAATAAACCAAGAAAGAATTGCTAATGTTTATAATATTCCAATAGAACTTAAAATGTAAATTCGTTGTTTAATGTTAATTTATACTCAAGAATGGCTTTTTTTTTTTTTTTCCGATGGTTGGGAGTTTTAATTAAGTTGACTCAAGGTGGGCTTAAAATGTATTTTTGTTTGTAATTTGTTGACTAATTTTATTCCATAGGAAAAAAATTTATTAAATTTTCTCGTTTTAAGAAGCTTAACAAATGTTCCAATAATCGTGAGTGAGACTTTATCATTTTTCGGGACAAAGTGCGGAAAGTAGCTAAAGACAGAATGCACATATGAGCTACATTTTTTGGATCATAGTCCGGGATGGGGTCAAAGTGGAAATATAACATCTATTGTTTCAGGAAAGAACCAGTTTGTGAGTAGTTCTATGAAAAATCTGTATAAGTAAAAGCCAAATTGATATCCCATCAAACCTAAGAGACGGTGAGAAAATTGTGAAAACGTATGCAAACTCCTCACAACCCCCCAGTTGGGTTGAAAATCTACAAATATTTTGAAATCTATTTTTAGCTGATTCTAAAGAAAGCCCGAGTGACCAATTTTATGTCTTATCACTCCTAAGAGATGGAATTCGTGAAAACCTAGTCCGTGTATAGGCATATAAAGTGCTGATCGTCCTGAAAATTAGTTCTATTGAAAACACTTCCACTACTAAAAGAGGATAAGGGATAAAAGGATAAGGTAGTGTCAAGAAACAAATTTAAGTATACCTTCAAATTAACTGGCTACTTCTCCACGTCAGTCTGGTGTAGTGGAAAGCATTTTGATATGTCATTAAGTTGGTTGGTAGCCTAATGGCCGATCCTCAAGCTTGCAGTTTTGTCCCGCCATGTATCTATCAATTTATTAACTGCTTCAGTACTGATTACTTCAGTACTAAAATTTTTAATCTCCACATAAATAAACGTAAAAAGAGATATAAATATTTATAAAATTCTGTTAATATTATACATTATGATAACTGGCACTAATCAAATGATTGATAAGATTGACAAGATTTAAAAAATTCGCAACGATGGTTCAATATTCAAAGGTAAATTTTAAAAATGTTTGAAGATATAACAAAAATATGTTAGTACCTGATTGTTTCGAGATAATACGACATAATCAAAATTAAGTTTATTTATTGTAGCGATTGCAATATTTTGGTTGGTAGATTTTAATATCTTGTATGAAAGAATTGGGAAAAAATTCAATACATTTCTAGACCTATTTTACTCACAACGGGGCTGAGAGAGAAGGAACACGATTTTCTGCCACTGAGACTATGTCATATCATTGGCTTATGCTGTGACAATATCAAGACGATGTACTATTGATATTAGGCGAACTGAAGCTTACGAAAGCGTTAAGAAAACGTCAAGAAAATGTCAGGAATTTATCATATTTGTTAAAAATATTGAAATTCGATAGGGAAACCTGCACTTAAACCTAAACAAGAGCGGATTAAATGTTTGTCTTTATTTGAATAAAGTAAAAATATCTATGATCACAAGACTGTAAACTACTTGTCGTTTTTTAACATCAGAGCGACAAGCAGTATCCAGTAGACTCGGGAGCAAAGAAATCAATTATTGATACTATGCGACTACAATCAGAGATTCTCTTTTTTGAGTTGGGGAGAGTAGTACAAAACAGGGTAGGCGGGTAAAACAGGGAACCGCGGTTTTTTTCCATCCCTGAATATAGAATCTTACTACAAATCACCTTACCAATTCTAGGTTCCATGTCTCATCATTAGGCATTTGTCCTCTGCCGCGATCAAATGTTTTCCCGCTAGTAGGGTACAATTACCGTTTTTGACTAATAAAACTATTTTATTTAGCTGTTTTATTTCTGTGTATTTTTGGTGATTTCGTGTCTTTAATTTGGAGGTTTGTATATCATTATCTTCATTGTTGCCTTCCATTTAATTTGTAACGCATTAATTATATATAATGATGCCTAAATACCTACAATGACGTTTTTTCCATGGTTGGATAAAACGGGGTACTGACCCGTCTTATACGACTCAGTGTTTTGAATTCCCTTTCACCAATACGGGAACCAGACCAGCCATTTTCTGAATCTGCCATGGAAAATGCATTTACACTCCCGGCAATAGCCCCAAATACAGGTCTTAATGTTGCAACCAAAAATTTAGAAGCCAGATCAGTGGTTGGAATTTCAGCTTTAAATTCTGCTGCCAGCATCATTATTGAGTATTCCACAAGTTTCGTTTAAAAAACACTGCAGTAGACTTAGAGGAAAAACAGCTGTTCTGACTTCCTAACCTTATAAGGAAGAATTAGAAGAAAGTTTACAGAAGCATGGTAATAAAAGGAAGGCTGGTACCACAAATTCAAGAACAGCTAAATCAAGAAACCATTCGAAAAAAAAAGTTTGTTCAAAACCAGTAGACTCGAGTAGTGAATCTGACCACGACGATGATGCGCCCTGTATTTTCTGCAGTGAAATGTATTCGAAATCCAAAAGCAATGAAGGATGGGTAATGTCCGCCACTTGTAAGGGTTGGGCTTATGAAGCCTGTACAAGTCTTGATGCAGAAGATTGCGAAAATTATATATGCGACTTGTGTATATATAAATAAGGCCAATATTCCTAATAGCTTATTCGACCGAACGAAAAAACAAGTTCATATTTATTTTCTTATGGTTTGTTACTTTATTTATACAAATTTTTGTTTATTAAAAATGACGAAAAACTTTATTTTCAAAAAAAAGTATGTTTAATTTCGGACATATATAGTACCCCGTTTTGTACAGTCGCTTGTCCCGTTTTGCCCAACCATGCGTATAAGACGGGCATTTTGACCTGGTAGAGACACTATCATTTTTTCACCTTTAGTGTGATTCATATACAAATAAAAGTACAAGGAAAATAATAAGAAAGAAGTAAAGAACAACTTAATAATATCTATATATTTAAAAATGGATGTTTGTCTGTTTGTTTGTTTGTCCGGTATAGCCTCCTAAGCCACTCATATGACTGCGATGAAATTTTGGTGGTTCGTTGAGGGTACGCCCGCGATGGTTCGTGCGTTAGAAAAATCATTTAACAGTTGGTGGTTCGCGAGTTATTTCAAAATTTCAGTCTTTTCCGTATGATTTAGCGGCAGATTGTTCATTCTCGGTGTATTAGTTACGCGTTCCTAAACTACCTAAACTAAATGGTAAAGTTGGACTATGGATGGTGGAAAGAGGATAGTAGGTAGAAGATGAAGGATGGTGGATAGAGGATGGATGATGGAGGTTGGTTGATGGTAGATGAAGGATGGTGGATAGAGGATGGTGGATAGAGGATGGTGGATGAAGTATGGAGGATGATAGATAGAGAATGGAGGATGGTAGATAAAGGATGGAGGATGCTGGATGGGGGATGGAGAAAAATGAGAAATGTTTGTTTTCGGTGTATTGGTTACTATGGATGGTGGATAGGGGATAGTGGATGAAGTATGGAGAATGTTGGATAGAGAATGGAGGATGGAGGATGGGGGATGGAGAACAATGAAAAATGAAAAATCTAAGCAGTAAATGGTCGGGTTCGATGGAAATCTACACCACTCATACGATTGTGATGAAATTTCGGTAATTTGTTAAGGGTACGCCAGTGATGGTATCTGCGTTAGCAAACTCATTTAACAGTTGATGGTTCGCGAATCATTTCAAGATTTCAGTGTTTTTCATATGATTTAGCGGCAATTTGTTCGTTTTCGGTGTATTAGTTACGCGTTCCTATTACTAAATGGTAAAGTTGAACTATGGAAGGTGGATTGAAGATAGTGGCGGAAGTATGGAGGATGGTGGATAGAGAATGGTGGATGGAGGATGGGAGATGGGGGATGGAGATTGTAGATGGAGGATGTTAGATGATGGGGGATGGCAGATGGTGGATGGTACATACAGGTTGGTGGATAGAGGATGGTGGATAAAGAATGGAGGATGGTGGATGTCGGATGGAGAATGGGGGATGGGGATTGTAGATAGAGGGTGTTATGATGGAGGATGGAAGATGGAGGATGGTGGATGGTGGATAGAGGTTGGTGGATAGAAGATGGAGGTTGGTGGATAGAGAATGGAGAATGGTGGATGTAGGGTTGAGGATGGAGGATTGTAGATGGAGGATGTTAGATGATGGATAGAGGATAAAAGATGGGGGATGGTGGATAGAGGATGGAAAATGGAAGATTGTGGATGGGGGATGGTGGATAGAAGATGGAAAATGGAAGATGGGGGATAGGGGATGGTGGATATAGGATGGAGGATGGAGAAACAGGACTAATGGATCAACAGTAGAGATGGGAGTAACAGGGGCGATAGAACACCGTGAGCGTAGCGAGCGTAGTCGCGGTACGTGGCTAGTTTTAAATAAAATGTGTAACACCGATTCGAAGATATTTCACCATAACCACTAGGGACCCCGTTTTGTACAACTTTCCCTATAATAGGTACATTTTTCGGCTGGTATCTATTTTGTATTCTATTTCAAAAATTTGCGAAAAGTAGGTACGGATCTATATGGTTTTTTAGATTCTATTCATGAATTAGATTCACTGTTTGAATTTCACACCATTTTTTTCTTACAAACTGTTTTTTTCAGTAATTGACTCTTCTCGTGCTATACCAGGTGAACTGAAATTAATACTAAGAATACTACAACAAAAGGCAGCTGAACTTGATAGCATAATAAAAACCTATCCGTTCTACACAGTGTTATTAATTTTTTTTTTTTTTTTCATTCATTACATCTTGTTTTCAAAGTGAACAATCTTAATTATGATCCGAAAAGCGAGTAGATTACAATAATTTTCAGACCTCGTTATGAAGGCCAGCATCTTCCGGACAACATAATGGAAAAGAAAAAAACATGAGAAATTTACCTCATTTCTTTCTTAGGAATATCTTACATATATGTAAGAAGTCGTGTCAAAAAAAAGTCGATGGCGATGCTACAAGTGTAGAAGTTACAAGACCACAATAGTTCAGGTGAACATGCAAAAAGTGCATTTTTTTTTACTAAAGAGAAAGGAATGGAAAATACCGTATAGATACAGGAACGAGAAAATATATGGAGAAAGATACAAAAATGATTATATCGTAATAAGAAATTGCCTACAGTCGTAATATTAATCAATCCACACAGTTGTCTATTGTTAGTCACTCAAAAAAAAAAAAGAGAAAAAGAATTCTCCATTAATTTCCTACATAACACGTTTCAGCCGATTCTAATAAAATATAACCGTTGTGAATATGTGAATTGGGCCAAGAAAATAACCATTAGCTGATCACGTGCAAAGACGATAAAAAATTATAATTTCATTAATTTAGTTATGCATTGTTTAATATGCCCGCGATTCCTGATTACCTACATGAATTTTACATGATCGATACTAGCCGGTTTTTTTAATAAAGTATTTTCAAAAGTGCAATAAACAAAGAACAAGGAATTTAAATTTATTTCATTAGATGGTGAGACTCACCACATGTAATGGTCCTATAATTAATTATTCGGCGAATATAAAAAAAAACGTGGCCCTAATTCAATATCTGACCTAAGAAATAGGACGGAATTCGTGAGCACATGCACGAACCCTTTTACACCTTCTAATGGATTGGAAAGTAAAAAAATTTGCACTAAATTTTTTGGCGACTACATAAACTTTCTTTTGATGCCTGTTTTCCAGATCTAAGGGATATGGTAGAATTCATGACATGTACACAGCTGATTTACACTCCCGTACGCACCTACCTGTAATCAATTTAAAACTTTAGAAGACCTGAGAGATATGATGAAATTTGTAAAACTATATGCAGCTCATTTTCGTAGATAATTTTTTCCACACACCAATAAAAATAGGTTTTTTTTTACCTAACTAATTAAATTTTTTCTACATCTACATATACACATATATATCCAATAAATTTCAACTTTCTAGTACACCCGAACACCCATTTACCGCGCACTACTCCCATGGAAAAATTATATTTTTCGTAAATCCTAAGCTGCCGATGGCTAGCTCTATTAGAGGGTTACAAGATGCATTTTCACTCCCCAACCTTATTAGGCGTACATCCCGTATAAATTCTAAGATCCTTTTTACTTTATTATTTTTTAAAAATAAATAATTGTGATCGACTTGAAATTTTAAAAAAATTTACTACCTTGAAAATTTTGTATTTTCACGTTTTAATAATAATAATTGACTTAATCCCTTCATGCAAAATGGGCAACTCCTTCCAACTCAAAAAGTCGAAGAAGAATTCCCCATTTGGGTACACATCCAAAGCTTAAAGAACTGGAGACAATATTGTCATACAGCTCAATTAGCTTGTAAATTTTTTACCGCGTCGACATAGTCATGTATCATGTATGCTGACATTGGGCTCAATGTCTAATTAATATGTATACTTTAAACCCAAGAGTAAGACTAGTAAACCCCAAAAAAGCCAAAAAAATGTCCGTCTGTACGCCGTACTCAAAATGGTTTGAATGCGGAGGAATCTATGAAGGCGTGTGGCTCCCAAGCCCGTCGAGGTATTATCTTGAAATTTTTAATGGTGGTTAGATTGGATGAACGTCTACGACTGATATCTTTTAGAGGGGTGGAGGTATGAGAGGGTGGAGAGGGGTGGGGGTATGAGAGGGTGGAGAGGGGAGCGTTTTAGACGAACAATTTGGGTTTCTAGATCTCAGCAACCGCTTATGTTAGGAGGCGGAAACTTGGAATTTCTATAGAGCTTCGATAGTGGATCCATTTGCAAAAATGCTGATATGGTTGAAGGGGTGTAGGAGTGGGCGTCCGAAACTCAAAAAAGCCAAGATATACACTTTCTAAAATTCATATCTCCTGAACCGTTAATGGCACGCAATTAAAACATAGCAGATATCTGTGTACTAGGAGAGTAGATTGAAATCGAATTGCTTGCCATTAAGAGTATAGGAGAAATGAATTTTAGAATATGTCGATCTCGGCATTTTTGGGTTTCGGACGCATTATCCCACACCCCCACTCCCCTACCCTATCAGCAATTTTTTTGCAAATGGGTCCACCATCGAATATCTACAGAAATTGCAATATCCCTGTTGGCTGTTGTTGTGTTATGATAGCTTACAGGTACTTTTCGCAAGCTTTCGTTCATGTCCATAATGGATAGTGCTCTAGAAGATATCAGTGATGAAAGTGATGATGAATGTTAAGAGTTAGTTGTTTTTTCCGGAGTCAGTGGAGTGAAACTCCAATACGAAATTCCCGACTGTTGATTAATCGCCGTCCCTAAGGACATGACAAATTTGGAAAGAACTTTCACTGGAGAGGCCAGTTTATCATAAGATTGTGTTGGACTAGGTCCAAAGGAGCTGTTTCGTCATCGGAAGGCAGAAGACTCGTCAGAGGATGTATTCTAGCCAACTATCCGAAACACCCTGACAGCTGGTGGAACTGCTGAGGCAAATTCTATATAGCAACATCGTAATCCAAATTCATTTCTTTGACTAATGTAATCGGGAAATAGCCGACATCTACCTTATACTAAAGGCGGATGGTATAGAGAGGCTTATGGCTCTAGAACATGTTTTTCAGCTTGACTTATTTTTTCGGTTTCGTATCTCTCCGTTAAATATTTGATCTCGAATTCCGTTTTCTTTAACAATATTTTATTACTAAAATAATAAAGTAATTGTTGTTTTATTAAAATAATAAAGTAATTGTTGTATTATTAAAATAATGAAGTATGTAATTGTTCGCAGTCACCATGTAAGCCGGCCTTTTGTTATTGTTTTGACTGTTCCTTTTTCCTTCGTCTCATGGTCAGGTTGTGGAATGATGGATAAATGTTTCGTCCATAGTTATGAATCGACGCAAGAACTCGTCATTATTGCTGGGAAACATTGCCAAATTGAAACAGCATCAAGACGCTGTGGTGTTCCATTGTGAGCAAACGGAGTGGCAATCTTGTGCTTTTTCATGTCCAAATTTTCAGTCAATACAGGAGTTTGTGAAATGCCTATTATATCTGCTATAGCTCGCGCACTTTCAGTCGATAATCATCCAATACTATTATTTTGTAGATTTTCTTCACCATTTATATCCGTGGTCACCTTCTTCGGTCAACCACTGCATTGTTCGTCTTAACAGCTTGTAAGATATCAGAAAATATTTTATTGTTGCAAACGGAGGAGCAGACTAGAATCTAGCGGGCAGAGTAGAATCTAGTTCGGTTTGATATTGGTTGCACTGAGAGCCTTTGTTTATTACATAACGAAGATTCATTTTTTCTACGATCGGCTATCGCAATGAATCGTTTAAAGAAAATTATCTTTGAAACTGTTTAACGACTGAAACTGTCAAATTACGGAGGAAGCATGTGCTATCAGTGCTGTCATACTCCATGCAAAATTTAGTTTGCAAAAAGACTCCAAGCTGGCGCTGACTGCTCCATGAACCAGAAACTGGTTTGAAGCCAAGACTCAACTTGAACACAAAGTTTAAAATACTGGGAGGTTCGAATATGAAATTAGGCAGATCCATATGTCACCCTACTTCATTTTGTTTTTTCTTTTTAATTGTCTTTTAAGCGGTAGCAAACCAAAAAAAAGGTCGAACATAAAATGAACATTCAATAAACAAATTCCTGGCCATAAAATTCCAGCTTCTGGCTCAAATATCACATCGCAAAATTCACGTTCGTGACCTTGGCAGCACTGTTTCTTGCCCGGTTTATATACAAAACAAAACGTCGCCGATTTCCCCTGCTCGCTGCTATATACACCCAACCGCGAGGAGAATCTGGTTCTATAAAGTTCGCTCGTGCGACAGCTTCGGTTCTTTTCGATTCTCTCGTCAGTCGCACTCAAGAAGCGAACACGCGGGAGAACAGACTTCCGAAGAAGAAATCTCCGTGGAGACTGTTCTTCGCGTTCTTGGACATTTTTTCTACTGTGTCCCGTCGTCTGGTGCGCGGTTTTTTTCGACACCAAACCCGTTCGTTTGGCAGTTCTTTTATTTTGTTGGAAAAATTCTTTATGCAAGGCTCGGACGATTGTTTGCTTTGTTTTCGTTTTTTTCTTCGGTGGCTCTTGTCATTTTGTGTAATTCCGTCGGTTGACCGTTGCTCGGGCTCAGTGCAGTGAAAGAAGTAGAAAAAAAAACAAAAACACCGCGGAAAAGTTCAATAGCCACAGGGAGTCCCGCGCCGCCGCCTTTCCGAAGTGCATCCGCGAGAAGTAGCCGCCGTTTGCGTTCTTTTTTCCCTAATTGTTTTATTTACTTTTTGTGGAGTCGCACGTCTCGCCTCGTCCCCTTGCGTTAGTTGAACTTATTTACTCAGTGCGCGCCGAGTATATAAAACACACGAACACACGTGTGTAGCCCCCGTGTGAAGTGGCGAGAAATTTTTTTTGATTACGGAGTATATAAGAGGCGTGTGAAGTGTGCGTGAGTTGGTGGTGCCATGTCCTCTCGCTCTTTTCGCCAGTAAATAGAGGAAAACTCGGTGTCAAAAAAAAAAAATCGTCTGCGTTCTCTCTCTACGTTGCACGGCCGTCTCTCTTCTGTTGCGAGCCGCCTCTGGCCTTTGTCCAGTGTTTCTTTTTTTTTTCGGTGTGTTCTCCTCGTCTTGTGTGAGAGCGTCGCGCCGCCGTGCTATGCTCCCGTCGTCCCCGCTTCTTGCAAAGAAGAAGTCGACGACGATTCGACGACGACAACAAGATGGCAGACGGTTTGTGTTCGGGTTCGGATCGTAAAACATTTGTCGCGTCTTTAATCAATGAAAATGTGTTCAAATCGAGTGAAAAAATCGAAAAATGTACGAAATTAGCGACTGCGAGTAGCGACGAGTGTAAAACGGGCCAATACGAATGTGCTGAAACTCAGAAAACGGGAATAAAACGTGATTCGAAAATGACGGGTACGAATCATCAGCAGCAAACGCAACAGAAATTAATGGATACGAAATTATCGAATAAAAGTGCATCGGGCGCGTCTGCGAGTGTTCCAGCTGTCGGTGGTCTTGTCGCGATCAATAACAAATCGAACAATGGTCGGGCCGTCGAGCAGCAGCACCCGAAACGGAAAAATGTCGGATTACTAGCGACGGGTGGCGGAAACGGTGGTGCTGTTGGCCCAAAACAAAATCCGAAAAGAGGACCAGCCGTGGATTTAGGGACGACAGACGGGAACGATCCCGCGCAAGAGGGTGGCGGTCCCGACGACACGACCAGCACCAAGAAGAAACGATGCTCCGATCGATACGACTCCTCCGAATCGTCTGACAGGTGAGTTTCTTCCCGCAATTTTTTTTCTCGATCTCCACCCCTTGGATAATAAAATCCAGAAAAATACAATTCAATTCGATTTCGAATTGTCCAGGTAGACAGGCGGACAGGACGAGCTGCGACACTCCATACCACGACAATAGTCGGTACATTCCCCTCACCCAACGGCGCGGCGGCACAAGGACCAAACATTTTGTTGGGCCCGAAAGTCGGAAAGTCGTCTTTATCGTTATTTGTGGCCACCACCAGCTCACGACCGCCCCAAACTTAATCACGAGACTTTTTGTTGTAGAGCGACGTGCAACGTTGCCAAGTTCCCGATAACTTGGGAATCGTTGTCCTCGAGCGTGCCGAGAAACCTTCCTTCTTCAGTCGGGCATTGGTTTACAGCCCGCTCTTCGTGAAACGGACAGTAACAACAAACGTCGCTAATTCCCCAATATTTCGATTAGTTCTGGTCCCGACATTCCTTAGCCCTGCTGCTCTCGGTCTCGTTTCGGAAGAAACTTGGAGC
Source organism: Beris chalybata (assembly GCA_949128065.1). NCBI lineage: Eukaryota > Metazoa > Arthropoda > Insecta > Diptera > Stratiomyidae > Beris > Beris chalybata. The sequence goes on from OX421897.1 coordinate 8,440,564, forward strand.
GACTGCAATCCGATCCCAATCCAATATTAGAGATGTGGTGATGATGCGTCTTCCTTTCAGCGCGTTCCGAACGCCAGGCCCAGCAGGTTACGCGTTCATTAGCATTTTCACTGATTGTTTTTTTTTTTTTTTTGTGATGGTTTCTCGTCTATTTCAGATAGCTCAGTCGCGCTCCATTCTACACACGACTGATGAGAAGCCTATGCGTGAAATACAAATTCTTGCCGAGTTCCGACCGGTCGTCTTTTCTATTTTTTTTCACCCATTTATTTATTACACCACTTCGATTTTTTTTTTCCTGTGCCGACTGAAATTACTTCAATCGAGACTTGGGGCTCTGGGTGCTGTGGGATATTGGGCATAGCTATTCGGGGATGACTCGACACTCGCAAATTTCAGATTTGATTTGCTGTAGGCACTAGGCAGCCAGTTTGTTTGCCTTGCCTGCCTGTGAACTTCACTTCATTCGCCCAGGGTTCTTCATATTCCGGCATTCCGGATTTGATGGACTGGAAGCTCCCGAGAAGAAGTTCTGTTCTGGTCGATGGAGCGACCGTCCGTGATGTTGGTAGGATACCTGCCGCGTTCGTGTATTTGTTGAACGAAAGCCCCCCCCCCTCCCGACCGACCCAAAGGAACGAGTTTGTCGAGGTCGTGGTGCGTTCGAAGCTGTTGCGAAAGAAAGGAATTTTTGGTGAGATAGGCTTGGGCATTTGGAGTCACTGGGAAGTTGGATCGAGTGGTTTTTTTCGGGCATAAACTTATTGAGCAGTAAAACGAATTTAACTTGTCCATTATCCTATTTGATTTATGGCGTGAAGTGTAGATGGTATCAGGTTTACTTGATGGAATTGTGTATGGGGTGTTTGTGCCGTTTTTACGGGAATTAGGTAAATTTCTAAGCGGAGTTAATGAACTGAATGGAGTGGTTGGCTTTGTGCTCTTTTTATTCTTTTTCAATTGAATCGACTGGAAAGTAATTCGAGCTGAGTTTTAATTGAATTTTTGTTCGACGGACGAATTCAGGTCGAAAGGGAAACAAATTATCGATGCCAATATGGTTTCTGCGGTTCGTCCTGATCAGACTGTCTACTACCTACCCCGGCTTCAAGGACTTTAGTTGCAGTATGAAGTTCCTTGAAGACAGACGCTATACTCAAGAGTGGTTGGTTTGTTCTTGTAGTCCATCAGTCAGATAACGCCAAATTAGCGCAGACTTGTGTTGTTTTGTTTCCACAACTCACTTAACCTGCTAATGAACTGCTACAAAGACCCGAAGCTGGAATGCATTATCATATCCATCCGGAACTGTTTAAGAAGGTAATAAGGAATACGACGAAAACCAATTACATGCTTTTAAAACAAAAAAAATAAAGAAGACATTAAAATAAATCACATTATGCAACTCCCTTCGATTAAACGAATAAAAGAAACCGAATATTTAGGAATTACAATTGATGAAAACTTATCTTGGCCAACTCACATTCAAAACCTGTACAAGAAAATAGCACTGAAAAGAAATCAGTTCCTGGCGACAAGAATTAAGGAACTTGTCTACAACGCACACACTATCTCGTTTCTAACCTATGGAATACTAGCATGGAGTCAGACAGCTCTATACAGCATTAACAAATTAGAGAGACTTTTAAATAAAAGTATTTAAGCAGTATACAACCTACCAAGAACAACATCGACCACAGAATTATATACGATAACAATAAAACTTAACATAAAAGACGCGTTCAGTTCTGAGATGCGGCGTAGGTTACTATGTGACTGAAAACCTAACCAAAAGTTCGGGAAGTGGTTAGTATAGGGCGTAACATATGAATAAGATAATTGTGTCATATTTCGGGATGCAGTCTAGGGGTTGAAAAAGGAGAAAAACTTGTAAATGGGTGTTTATTAAACAAGTCCGTGGAAGTTAAATGATATTCGATATCTGATTAGATCTGAGAGATATGAAAGAATTCATGAAGAAGTATATAGTAACTTTATACCCTCTTAGGGGTCAATATTCAAAAAATCTTGAAAACACTTTCTAGGTATTCATATGGAAAATTCATAGAATAAAAATGAATTGAATATGTTGGAAAGCCTAGGAGATGTGACGAAAATCACGGAAAAATATGCATTCTATTTTCACTAATCATAATTTTTGCCCCCACCCCCCTTCTGAACGCCAATGGATATTCGAATTTTTTTTTCGTCAAAGCTGCTTTTCTAGTTGATTTACATATACACACACCAAGTTTCAACTTTCTATCATAAGCCGTTCTATTGTAAAAAAAATATATTTTGCCAACATGCCGCTACTATAGCTCTATCTAAATACTAAGGTTTATATCATGACAGGTTCTTAAGATATAAACATCGGAACTTTTTCCTTTTCACACTCCCTCACCCTCTAGACCCACATCCCCAAAAATTCGATTAGCACTACTCCTAGTAAAAATTCTAATCAACTATCTTACACTATTCTAGAGCTTTGAAATGTACTTTTTTTTGAAAAATTCTTATCCCCTCCACTTCTATGCTCCACCGCCCACTTAAAAATTTTTACTTCGATCAATCTTTATTTGTCGACCTTTATACCCAAACCGAATCTTATTTTTCTAGAGCAATTGGTTCGTGAGATATCGTAATCTAAAGTTTTTCACCCCCGTACACCTCCTTCTTCCCCCCACACCCCCACCACTAAAAATTTGCTCACTTCAAGGATCCTACCCCGTCTATTCGTCAAAAAAAATTCAATTTAATATCTCAAAGCGTTTGGGAGCTACTTGAAACGATTTTGCGTACGGCGGACGATGGACAGACGGACTTTTATTGCTTTTTTCGTGTCTACTAGCTATGAATGATTACTTATTCTTATATTTCTCTGTTTTTCTCGTAAATCGGCTCTGTTTTAAACTAGCAAAACAACACAGTTTGCATATGCCAAATAGCCCAAAAAGCTATAAGTAGCTTTTTGAAATTTATACCCAGCGAATTGAATATTCAAATAGCCCAAATCGCGGTAAATAGTCCAATCTGGTAACCTTAACTAAGAGACATTGCTGCCAAACTCGATCGAACGCCTTTGCAAGTCCAGGACATAGTGATGGCATTTGCAGCGCTAGGGGACATATGCCAGCCTAATCCTGAGTTTAAGAATTGACCTCTTAGTTTTTTGCTGTCTTCAAGGAAGTCTCAAAAAATTTCAGTACTCCATAAATCAACGGGAGCCCACTGTTGACAAAGCTAAAAAAATTGTCTCCCAGTGAGTGTGTTAGAAAACCCCAAACCAAAACGACGAAGTGGAAAAAATGCGTCATATGCTAGCTCCAACAAATTTCGTAGATAACCCGCCAACAAATACGCGATAAAAACAAGTACGGTTTTATGGAGAACGAAATGCGTATCCGCTCCACTACTGAAAACTTCAAAAATCATCACTTTAATTTATCGGTCAAAAAATATGGCTTCAAACTAATAATAGTAAATAGGTAATAGTTGTATGTCATGCTGTCAAATGTTTGAAATTGAATTATTTTAATTTTTATTGAAAAAAATATGTAGAAGAAATTAAACAAACAATTTGACAAACGAAAATTTGATTGGTCAAACATTTGTCACCGTAACAAATGCGGTCAGACAGTGTAACTGCATATGCTTAGGTATGAAATGATTGACTAAGAAAATTTTTCAAAAAATTAAATCGTGACTACAATCGTCAGATCGAGCTCGTGTTTCAATGATTTTACTTTTAAAATTTTTTTTAACAGTTCATGAAGATAAATTGAAACTGAATTTATTCTACTCACCCTTTTTTAAATATGCCATAAAAAAGGGTGAGTAGGACAAATTCGTGCACTTCCTTTTGAAGCCATCAAAAGTTAATACCTTGTCTGATTTTTGTATTAAGCAGTTTCCAGCGTATACAAATTGACGAAATGCTTCTGACCCTCTTCCAAGAGAATGCAGTTGTTCATATTAGTAACACCACGAAAAGCTTTGCATGTCATCAACATAAAGAAGAATTCTTGCAGCTAAAATCATCGAACTCAATTCGTTAAAAAATTAATAAAAAAAAGGTCTTAGATCTAGAAGATGGTGTGAAAAAAAAGGTCAGGGACGAGTTCAGTGAAGTACTTCCAGTTCTATCGTTCCTTCGCTTCCGTTCCATCGTTCGCTCACGAACTAGTTCCTTCTTTTAGTTAGATGATGACGAAAAAAAGGTCAGTAGATCGAGAAGATGAACCAAAAAGAAGATCGTTCAAGTTTTCTGTCACGTGTCCAATCGAACTGCAGCTCACCAAAAGTAGTGAGTTACTTCACTCTCTCCCTTCAATGAAGTGTTCTTTTGGAACAGTTCACTCCTGAATGACCCATCTCTAATCCGGATCACCCTTACAGTTGGTGGTATTGCTGAGGATTTTTCCCTAAATACGAAGCGGTTGGATAAAAAGGAAGGATTGCGAGTGAAGGAAATTGTATTCTTGGAACAAACACCGAGTTGGAGCTAAGCATCTGATCTTGTTGTCCTATTTCCCAGAGAAACAGCTCCCAACCACGAATGCTAACAAGAAATGCAACTATCATACGAAAAACGTCTTCGTTTCGAATTCATTGATAAGAAAATTACATAATTCGTATAGGAACGAACAGTTTAGTGCCATGTGCAGATAACAAGTAAATAATTGTAGTAGAAAAAACCACTTGAACCAAAATAGATGAAACTAGCTACGGATCACGATAACATTAGCGCTATATCTACGCTATTATGATACATCGAAAGGTGTTAAGTAATATACGTGACATTATCGCATTCGGATCCCGTTCTCAACGAGCTGATTATCGCTCCACGATCACGTAGTACAGCACCTCGAGTATACACTTACGTCGAAAAGCGTCAGTTTCATCGAGCGTCAGCGTCAAATATCCATGTGAACAATGAATAAGTTCTAGCGAAAAATTTCCCACACCCTGGTAGTTTCCCAGCCTCATTAGTTTCAAGCGCGCATTCATCACCAGTACAAAATTACGAATTACGCGACAACATCGTTTTACTTACACACTCGCTCGACAATCTTCCATTTTTTTCCTACTTTTCTGCTTATGTTAATTTTTTCTGGTTAATTCATGAAGACCAGCCACCACAGCCGGTGATAAGGAAAATCGTTTTCTCAAACAAGCAGAAGAAAAAAACACGAAGCTAAGAAACTCAAAAACAAGCTCACGAAAAGCTTTACCTCTTGCCAAGCTATCGACAAGGCCGACGGTAAAAAAAAAACCGACCAACTCGACAAGTTTTCTCAGTCGATTCCTAGAAGCAATTACACTTGAGCACGGACCAGAGAAGCATCATTTGGGATCGAGTCCAGGTCCAGGCTAAAAAATTCTCATTACTACTGATGGTTGGCTGTTGGCAGTGACTTGGGCTTGGAAGACTAACTTCTTCGCTTCCCGGCAGCATCTCCGGCCCCGTATTCTATCCTTCTGGTCGTGGCGGTCTTTCGGGGTACTCCACCTCAACTCTGCTATAACCTGTACGTCGTGTGGCACCCTAAGCACGAGAGCAAAATGACCTGAAGTTTCTAGTCATCGCATACGAAGTATGCTCGGACGAAATCCTCACGTTTATGGAGTAGGACCCAGAGAAAGAAGGGAACTGTGATATGATCTGGTTAGTAGGATATCTAAATAAAAACCAAATCAGTAAAATAAAAAAAAAACCTAAAGACGGATAAACAAACCTCGAACCCACACAGTTCAAAGAAATTCAGGTTCCTTCTGGAGGATCTCCTCGGAACGGGCAAGAAGTGGGAAGAAGGAAACAAAGAAAATACCTTTCGCTCGCACCTTTAGTTTGTTGTAGTTGGAATGGGGAGGTTTATGGGGCCCGACGAGTGTGTTGGGTCTTATGTGTACAGCAGGCAGGCTGGCTCTGCGGCTTATAGTCCCCATGTTCCGGAATCGTTCACTCGCATACATTGTGTGGCGTTTTTTTATTTATTCCCTCCCCCACCCCCCCCCCCCCCCCCGCCCCGTTCAGGGGAGACAGATGCCCAGACGACATCATTTGATGGATAGTGGTAATTCTTGAGGATTCGGGATGTGTTGCATGTGTGTACGTGTGGCACGGCTATAATCTGCCTAGGATGTTGCTGATGTGTTCCTTTTTGAGCTCTTGAATAACTGGAATTTGGCCCCTTTTTGTCGGCAAACAAAAATTCGGGTCTTTTTAGTCATTCTCTCGGGGCTTCAGGGTTTTTTTTTTGGGATAAAACTGGATTAAATGCATTTGTGTATGTTAATGGTACGGCTCCGAATTGGATTGTAGAGTAGCCTTTCTAATCGAGAAGGCAAAGGGAATATACATTTTCATCCAGTTTTTTTTTTGTTTCACGATTGAATCGAATTTTGATCGGTGAGGAGGAATGTGTTTGATAAATAAATGGATTGGTATTTTTGTAATCATTTCTTATCAATAGTCGAGTCGAACTCGTCGCCAAAGTTCGGTCAGTTAACTCGTAATGTCGCCGTAAAAGTTTAACTGTCGCCTGATTAAAGGGCTCTCTGGTGTGTATGGAGGTGACTGATTATCGCTAGCACTTTTAATTGCATAGGCTAGACCTTAAATCGTTTAGGTCTAAGGGCCGTTATTGCCACCTTCAGTTAAAATTTAACCAGAACTTTGACTGTAAGTTTCGTATGAGCATCTGTCAGTTAAAAGTTTCAGTTAGAACGTTACTATCGATTCTAGGAACGGGCCTTAGTGTTCCTGTACTTGATACAGTCAGCTTCTCGTATGCGCCCCTACCTTCGGCTAGATTTTAGTCTGCATTTTCTTTGGACAGTCTTAGACGACCCATAGACGGGCACGCATGCATGTCATTCTTCCATGAGTGTATGGGTCTGAAACTTGAATCTATCGGCATGATGGAAATCAAAAAATTGTTGGCGGATCCTAAACGTATCGCGACATGCATGAATGGCACGCATGCAAGCCTTTCTATGGTCGTCTTTACTTGCAGGTTTTGATTCCATTCGTTTTGATTGCACCAACGCATCAACCCTTCTCCTCTGGTTGGTTTCAGTGGAAGTCCTGTCTCTCAGACAGAGCTCAATTAGCTCAGAGGTCGTTTTGGAGCCACAAACTTGTGTTAAACCCGGATTTTAGGTAGTAGGGTTTGTTGTGACTGGGCAATAGAAGATGTGAGAGAAATTGATCGTATTGAATCACTATAACCACCCAGTGTTGTGCTGTTCAGGAAAAGTAACAACTCTCCAATTTTCTTCCCTGAAATCTTTATCAGGTCCCCGTGTAAGGATTTGCCTGGTGCTCGCTCTCGGGCTCTAGCTAAAGCCGGACATTCGCAAAGGAAATGAAGGAGCGACTCTCACTTATTAGTGTCCTGGCAGTTGCGGCAGTGTACATTGAACGGAATGCCCAATTTGGATGCATGATTCCCAATTGCCCAGTGACCTGTACTAATCGCTGTGATTCTGGAGACGTCTGCCCGGGTCTTGTGTAGAAGTTCGTCTGACTTGGCTCGATTGTAAGATGGGCATATCTTCCTGGATATTGCGCAGGTGGTTAGGCTTTTCCATCTAGAGTTTGCCGCTGTCTGGGAGTGGGAAAGTATGGCCCTCTTTACAGCTCCTGAAAGAACTTGGACTAGTTGCGCAAGAGAGCCGGGAAGAGCAGAACCCTCCCTGGCCAGTTCATCAGACCGCTCATTTCTCATTACGTCTCTATGCCCCGGGCCCCAGAGCACAGTGACTTTGAGCCGTTCCGCTAAATCGACTAGATTGTTACCTTGCTGAACTAGTTTAGAGGAGATGGCAGCCAAATGTAGTGCTTTGATTGCGGCTTGTCTGTTGGTGAAAATGACGATGTTTCTTTTTGGCGATAAGTCGTGCTTTAGTGTATGACAAGCCTCCCGGACTCCTAGTATCTCTGCCTAGAAGGCGCTAGGGTGGTCCGGGAAACGGTTTCAAACTATGAATTTTGCGTGGAAGAATCTTTTGGCTTTGGATTTTCGACCAATGACTTAATGCGGTTGCTAGGCTCACTTTTCCCAAACCAGTTCGAAAAAGATAAGCCCTTGGTCTGGACCTATGATTCCTTTGCTCCTCATAAAGTATGCGTGCAAAGTTGTAGAACGTGGGTGACTTATTCCTTTCATTAATTTCATTAATAACACTTTGACTGTATCTGTACTTAAGGCTCCTACCTGATTTGGTCCTCTCTTCCATCTGTTAAATTTCGCCTGCATTCTGGTATGCACCTTACTTTTCTCCCCAACTTACTGAGCCTCCTTCAATGACTTCTTCGGCAAGTTGTGAAGGGATTGTGGTCAAGCTTAGGGACATAGTAGCTGCTTCACTGTCCGCAGAAATGTAGACGACTCATTTCTGTTCAACTCCTTTCCCGATTAATCAGTAACCGGACGTAGTCTGGAAACCCACTTGCCCACTTGATTTTGGAGATCTAGTTGAGCCAGCCACATGTCCGAATGAATTTAGGTAGGTTAGGGCACTTGCAGAAAAAGTTTGTAACGCTCTTATCTTCCTCCTCACTTCTGCAGAAGTTTGCAACGATTAATCCAGATTTTAGTGCGGGAGCACCTAGATCTCGCTGGGCGATAGAAACGCAGGAACGATGACTTCGATTCGGGCCTAGTCTAGTCAGCTGCCATCACATCGCATGGCTTAACCAAATCGCATCGCGTTCACTGTAGTCCCACCCTTAGAATGTTTTCGTTCTGGCAATTTGGTTCTTCCTCAGAAGTTTGCTTCTAAGAATCAGTAAAATTAAATTAGCTTTTAAAGAAACCACGATGAAATCAAAAGGGGCTCACATACTAGAATTAAACCGATCCGACTATTCTGCACTCGCTAAATCAACTGATAAATTGATTAGCATTCGGATGTTAAATTTACATTCGTCTTGTAAGAAAACTGGAAAACTGTGAGCTTTGTTTGTAGAGCCTTGGAGCCTAGCCGATCTGGTAATGGATACTTCTATAGATAGCTGGTAAACACGATTTTTTGCCAGGAAACTGTCCGAAGTACTTTCGCATCAAGAAGTCGAGACAAAGGTGTACTTACTGTAATCGTGACTAACAACTTGTGGAAGAAGATTAATGGCAAACTTAGCGATAAATCCGTTGGGAGCCGGCGTTGTCGAGATAATCTAATCTCATACATTTGAATTCGCAGACTCTTTATCGTTTCGTCTTTGTCTTCGGTCCTGGTGGAACCTTCCGAATTTTTTTTTGGATGTTCCTGTGATAAAGGATTAATCTTTTCGCCAAAAGAAGAAATAATGCACTATCACCAAAACTACGGAGTGAAGCTGTTTTCTTTGATCGGAAATTCTACATATATATTTTGACGGAGTGCCAAAAGAAATAAAAACTCCTTAGAGATGGGCAAAGCAGTTCCTTTTAGTGAGTGAGTGAACTCCGACTCACTCACTGAAACGAACTAGTTCCAGTTCCTTAGTTCCTGCTTTTCACTTCCCCGGCGAAGAAACTAGTTCTTTTCAAGTTCAGAGTGAATGTGATCTAAAAAAACACTTACGAAGGAACTAGTTCTTTTGAAGTTCGTAGTCAATATGAGGACCTAAAAAAAAGATCATCACTAACGAAAGAACTTGTTCTTTGCAAGCTGTGTCACGTGGCGAAACAACGAACTAAAGTTCACCAAATGGAGTGAGTTAGTTCACTCACTCAGTTCAATAAACTGCTCTTTTGGAACAGTTCACTCATGATCGACCCAACTCTACTCCTAACTCCTGAAAAAAGGTTTCAAGAAACTTGCCTCATTCGTGAACAATCTTCGATACATTTTTGGAATATCCTGGATAACTCAAGATGATCTTTGGAAGATGACAAGGCAGTCATAAAAGGCATTGAGATTGGTCGTACTTTCAGGAAGCTTTGAGCAAGGTCGGAGTCCAATGAATAGACCGAGAAAATCGAGAACAAGTAAAGAAATCAGAAGCATATCTCGTCGAGAGAAAAGGTCCTTCTCCAACCTGGAGGAACACAAAATTGCAAGAACAGGAACAAAATTTGTGAGATCTTTGAAACATCCAATGTTTAGACTTCTTTCAAATATGTTGTTCAATTTAAACAGAGGTCCTTGTCATCTTGGAATTTGTCGTCCTCCAACTGGTCACAATTTTTCAGAAAGCTTTCATGAAGGTCTGAGTCCAATGAATAGTCCAAGAAAATCGAGAACAAGTAAAGAAACCAGCAGCCTATCTCTTGGAGGGAAGTTGTCCTACTCCAACTTTTGGAGGATCAAAACCGGAAGAACACGAACCAGATTTATGAGTTCTTTCAAACATCCAATGTCTAGAATTCTTTCAAATATGTGGTTCAATTTATACAGAGGTTCTTGACATCTTGGATGTTGTCTTCCTCCAACTGATCACAATTTGTGCTTTCCATTTCTCCATTGTTTGAAAAATCTCATTGACGCCTACCTATCTATGGTCCTTGTTCGGAAAATGGATTCTACTCTCGTCTCGTCTAACTTTGTCCTTTCTTTGAAGGTTCTTACTCAGACTACCTTACCCGAGTGCGTAGTCTACATATTGCCGAAAATTCCAAAAATAGAAGTCCAGGAATTTTTTTGCTATCTTAAAAACTGTTTTGAACTGATTTGAATATGATTCTGTCACATTCATTTCTTATCCTTGATTTAAACATATTTCATCCTCCTACGTCACGTTTAGTTCATTTGTATCTGTTCAATTTCGGAATACTTAAATCTCCTTTGGGAGTATTTTGTAAATTTTTGCAGTTAAGGAGATTTTTCGTATTCTAAGTAAATGAAAAATAAATAAATTGTTACGTAATCAGAGAAACCATAGTGTTTTTAGTTTTTTTTTTTTGTTTTTTACTTCATCTGCTCTTTCGGAGTTATTTCAGTCTCGACCTACTTGCTAGTTACTGTCACATAATCAGCACGTTTCCATAGCAAAGGTATTAGAATACAGAATGTATTCAGCGCCCTGATACCTGTTCCACAGGCCTAAATTCAATTGTCGATCAACCTTCGTAAGAATCGTATTGCTGTGTCGTTAGTGAAAAATGAAAAACGTTGAACTAGTTACAAATTGTGTTTGATTCAAAGTTCGAGAAACATTTACGAAAAAATATAGTCCGTCGAGCCGGATCATCCCTTATAGGCGATTGTTGCGGATAGAGTTGTTGTGTGTTTAACAATAAATATTCAAAGTCAGAAGACGAGTTTAAAGGCTATACTTGGCAAAGTTGGACGCTATGCTGTTTTCATTCATTTTTTTTTTGTTATCACTTCACCGACAATCATGTGGTTTATTTTTCATGTGAAAGATAAAACCCGCATGAATTGGTCATTTGAGTGTGTCACAATAACTTTTTAGTCTGACCGCGGTTAGACCATGACAGTTATAGTGTTGGTGAGATAACGTTTTAAAATCAATAATTAGCAAATTTTGTTCAAAATGAAACTTGACCTTATTTCTGCGTTCCGGTCAGTAGACTACTATTAGGCGTGGTTTTTTGCTCCTTTATCCAGTACAGAGCAGGTTAGCGAAACGCGAAATCAATACCAAAACGCAAAGCAAGAAGAGTAATACCACGTTTCCACTACACCTTAATCTCGCGATTAAGAGAACTAGATTAAGCACGTAGGGACGTTATTTGTGAGGTGAGGGGGGTGACAAGGAGGGCATTTGCCATTTTGTTATATATAATATATGAAAATACCAAATTCCCCCCCTCCCTTCACGAATTACGTCCCTGAGTGCTTAATCTCGTTCTCTTAATCGCGAGATTACGAGGCAGTGGAAACATGGCATAACTACACCATCTCAAACAGTGGTGCAGCTATTCTGGCTCATAAAAAGTTCAAAGCTTCTACTCTGCTCTGGATAAAGTCGAAAAAGAACACGCCTATTATTGTTAAACAATTTAAATACAACCGACACAAGTGTTCGAAGTGCGACGCTATTAGAGTGATGCGATATAACTCTAACTGACGGTACTCAAACTAATATGCATTATAATCAGTTTTCATCGCGTCGCATCGCTTTACGTGCGCCCGTCGCTAAACGTACCCGCGTCGCGTTCACTATAATTCCACCTTAAGTCATTCCGTGAAAAGATAGTGCAGATTTGTTGTTATTTTGACAGCTGGTGTTTTCGTGAAAAGATAGAGATACACTTGACGAAGAACTTGTGCACTTTACGTACGAAGGAGGATCAAAAACATTTTGAATTGAGAGTGAGCATAGCTTTGGAGCACGTTACGATTGGCAGCATTAGTTGTGACTCTTCCTGAGCTCAGCTACTTTTGTAGACTCTTTTTTAAAATTCTTTATTATGAAGTGAAAGAGTTTTTTGAGAAAGAAATTTTTCGTGTTTGACTATTTTTTGAGATTTTTGTCAATTGATTAAAAAAAAAGCAACGCATTTGTGTCCAAATTTGATTGAAGTTTGACAAAATTTTTAAAATATTGTTAGAGGCTTTAGAAGATTAATGCCTGAGTCAATCGCGGTGTCATCAGTGGTAAAAAAAAACCCCGACATCGTCAGAAGACAACACTAGTTCAGGACGCCCTCCAAATTTGACGATGATCATGTTGCCAGAGTGAACACTCTAGTGCGATCAAATCGCCGGCTAACCATCCGTTAAATGGCGGCATAAGTTGTCCAGAAACTTTTGACCGAGGAGCGAAAATAACACCCAGTACATGTTTGTCAGCAACTTCTTGGCTTCGCCTATTCCGCGTCATTCGCGTCTTTCTCGTGAATAGTAAGTAGAGGTTTCTCGTGGGTTTCTCGCGTTTCGTTATTCGCGATTCGTGAGTTTCTTGCGTTCCGTTATTCGCGATTCGTGAGTTTCTCGCGTTTGGTTATTCGCGATTTGTGAGTTTTCTCTACAGGAGGATATTTTTGACGACGTCAAAGGGTTTTGTTTGACAAGACAATGACGAAAAATGTGCGAGATGATTTTTTCGTGACTTTCTCGTGAACACAGCGCTTGTTGCTCATTCACGTTTATTGCACAAAACACCATGTCCGTCGTCAGCCCCCCTACTCGAAAGAGTTAACCCCTGTTTCTAAAATGCAAGAGATCCTTGAAAGGATAAAGATTTGGCTCAACCGATGAAATTAATGAAAAATTGCGCTGAAAGAGCTGAACAGCATTTGTGAAGATGAATTTTCAGGGTCCTTCCAGCAGCGGAAACGGTGGTGTTTCCATTCTAGCGTTTCCTTGGTAGATAGAATCACCCTTATTTTGTAATGTTTTGGAAAACCTTGATCGTTTTTCTTACAAGTGTCCTTTTGAGCCCACGTTGGGCGCCACATTATACCATTAAGTTTCGTCAGCTAGGTCAATCCCGGCACTTTTTTTGGGTTTCACTTGTCATATAGAATCACCCTTCTTCTCAAGGGATGTCTTAAAAGAACTGGTTCACTTTTCTTATAGGTGTCGGTTTTCCCACGTTAGGCGCTACCGTAGATCTCGAAATGTTATCATCTAGGTTGACCTTGGCCCTATCTCGTGTTTCCCTCGTTAGATAGTGTCACACTGCGCAAGTGATATATTAAGGTAATAGTGAGAAAGATTCGATAACGCGCGCGATGACAAAATTGCACCGCGCGCGACATATCGAGTCGCATCGCTTTACGGCACATCATGAAGAACTTCTTCACTTTTCTTATACGTATACTCGTAGGTAGAGATGAGGAAAACAGTTCCTTTTAGTGAGTGAGTGAACTCCGACTCACTCACTGAAAGGATCTAGTTCAGTGAACTAGTTTGAGTGCCTTTTGAAGATCATTTTGTTCGAGTGCCTTTTGAAGATCACTTTCCCGGGGAGGGAACTAGTTCTTTTTAAGTTCGAAGTGAATGTGAGGACCTAAAAAAAAAAGGTCCTCACGAAGGAACTACTTCTTTTCAAGTTCGGATTGAATGTGACGAACTAAAAAAAAAGGTCCTCACTTCCCACGAAAGGCACTCATTCCTTTTCAAGCTTCACATCGCAAAAGAACTACTTCCTTTCCAAGGCGGAACGAACTACAGTTTACCAAATGGAGTGCGTTAGTTCTCTCATTCACTTCAATGAACTGCTCTTTTGGAACAGTTCACTCATAAACGTCTCATCTCTACTCGTAGGTGCAATTTTCAATGTGAGCCCACATTGGGCGCCACCTTGCAATTATATTCGAGCTTGGTACTGTATCGTGTTTTTTTCTATTCGTCCACAAAATGATTTCAACCTACTAGCCGCGAACTTTGCTAATCTCGAAAACCTTATCAAAGAGGTACTATGTAGTAGCAATGCCAGGGTCAACGAAATACCAAAATTTGTACAAAAACTTACGAGATAACATCCTCTTACTAAATTAGTTAAATAATAGTTGTTTTTTTTTTGCAAACAAATCACTTAATTTGTGAAAATTCGCTTTGTGACTAGTTCACGCGAAAAAACGAGGAACGATCGCACGGGTTTTGCTTTGTAGTGTGATAAGGTAGACCCGAATAGCTGCGAATCATAGTTCGTGGTCGCCACGAGGTATGTTCCATCTTTATACAGAAGCAAATCTGTGTAATCACTTGACAATTTTGGAAGAAATTATTAAAAACCAAATTGAATGTTCATTAAAAAGTGGGTTAAATTAATAAAAAAAAAAATATGTTTTGTAAAAACAGTTTATTGTGCAGCAAAGAACATAAAAACACTGAAAAGAAAAAAAAAAAAGCTCGCCATCAATTTTTTCTGATGAGTGACGTCGCAGCTTAAAGCTAAGAAGATGGAATTTATTTTTACACAATGGTCGCTATCAGCTCAACAACGAACACAACTAGATTTTGGCGCATGCTTAGATCTCGACCACGCGGTCGCTACGCTACTGTGCAGCGAGTGCATTAGAAGTTGCAAACTCTTGCGCTGACCATGCTTCGTCTGGACGTCTGAATCGATCGCTCACTAGCACGCCTAGTCCAGCCAGCCGGCTTTTTTTTTTGACGAAACGGTACGACAACGTCTCAACTCAACTCTCCAACTAAACAAAATTACCACCACGGTGGTCAAAATAGTTCCGAAGCAATGACCTTTTGTAGTCCAAACTTGCGCGCGCGGCGTTCAAAACTTGAAGCCCCTCTTCAAGATCAGCGCGCCGCGATAAAAAAAACCTTAACCATAAACTTTTCAAATTATTTTTATGGCGCGCCAAATTCAAACTGCTCAAATGAAAACCGGAAAGTCTGCGAGCAAAAACGTAACTAACAGCAGTGATTTGTGCGATGCGCGAATGAATTAAAAAAAAAAAAAAAATGGAAATGAAAAAAAAAAAAAAATTCGCACATTCTCTTGAAATAGTTTTTCGTTAAATCATCGTTGCTTCAAGTGAAAAGAAAGCAATGAAAAAAAAACAGAAAAAAAATTTAACGTAATCCGGCCGGCGTTTGACGAGCTTTTCACTTTCCGTTTTAGACGCGGAGAACGGTGCGGCACTGAAATGATTTTCTCGAAATTAT
This sequence comes from Beris chalybata, assembly GCA_949128065.1. NCBI lineage: Eukaryota > Metazoa > Arthropoda > Insecta > Diptera > Stratiomyidae > Beris > Beris chalybata. Next base: position 8,456,098 of record OX421897.1, read on the forward strand.
GCAATAATTCGCGAGGTGAATCGTTCTCTGGGTATGTGTACAGTTGATCGAAATAGTTTTTGAACAATGAGAAAAAACAACTAGCCTCCATTTGGAGTAATTGGCTGTCGAGCCGGACTAGTCAGAAGTGAAAATTTCACGAACACGTGTAGCGTTTGAAAGTTCTTGCAACGGAAGCGAAAATGACATCTGTATGTTTAACTAGTGTTCAATTGAATTGGAATTTGGGACACAAATTGTAAAAAAAAATTACTTGAGTTGACATTTCGCGGAAAGAAGATTGTAATGAGCCCGATCGTCTAAGCTCCTCTACCTGAACCTCAACAAGGGGCCATGACGAATGTTGTTTGGACAGTGGACAATCGTGGCTGAGGCAGGATGGGCAGACAGGGCGCTGAAAACACCAAGCGCCCTGACGAATCGCGAAGTCGCGCAACTCCACCGCTTCTTGATCTTTCACGACCTATTGGGAAAATACTAGTTCCATTTTTGTGTACCTGTAGTAAGCTGACACGAAATTTTTGTTGTACAGGCCATGGGCTTATGGTCTGAAGTTCGAGCAAGAACCCACCCACAAATGCCGTAGCTAGTCCCGGCCACCAGCAAGCGTGTCTCTTCCGCTTGATTTTCAACCACCAAATCGAACTTAGAATGAATTGGCGCACTTTTTCCTGAACCTTCCTTTCCTTTCGAATATTTTGACTTTTTTAAGTCAAGGTAATCAGTCCAAGTCCTCCAAGGTTTTTTTTAAGTCAAAATAATCACTCTAAGGTCTCCGGTCACAATAAGATCCATGAAGCATGAACACAAAACAAATAAGTTTAAATTGTGATGTCAAAACGATATTGTTACATGCTACACAGGAAATCGACACAACTGCAGGGAGAGAAACATCCGATTGGCCGGCCACCTTGTAATACTCAATGAGAGACACATGGAAAAATCTCCCAAATTCTGCAGAGTTCAACATTCTTCTCGAACACTTTTCCCCTTCTCAGAGTGTTCTTAACATCCGAGGATCATTCCACATACACCACCAAATGTTCGGGAAAGCTTTTGACCCAGCACATGCAGGATATCGCCCAAGGTTTGCAGCCAAGGACAGTTTCTATGACGGTCAAGCGACAGTCAGTTATACGCGAAAGTGTTTGTAAAGCGATAGCGTAGCTGCAGTCGAGTAGTACCTACATAAAATCGGACAGTATTGCCAGTAGTGCGATTCTATTGAGTGCGAATAATAAATCGTTGTTACTTCTTCTGATTTTAAACGAATTGTGTTTTTCTTTCAATCCCAGCGAAATTGGGTGTGCCTGTAATAAACACCGCGAATGGATAGAAAATACCAAACAACATATTGCAACCATGTAGGCAACTTGGCGGTGAACTTTGATTTTTTGGGCAATTTTATTTCTCCGTTGGTTGGTTGGTTGTGACCGAAAACAGGGCCCAATTAGCTCAGGAATCGCTGTTTTGATACCACAACTCGTTTAACCTGGTCGTTAAGGGTTAATAAGTGGATACATGGTTTAACAGGGACCTGGGGCTCCAATACATTATCCTATCCATCCGGAGCTGTTTAGGAAGGTGATCAGTTCTCCAATCTTGTTCTTCGAGATCTCGTCAAGGTTATTAAAGAAAGGTTTGTCTAGTACGCGAAGTTTTGTTCTAGCTAGGGCTGGATAACAGTTTCCCTCTTGTTTACCTCCCCACAGCTGCGTTAATTGACGTCAAATGGAATACGCAGACTGGCCGCATGATCGGCGACTGGGCAGTGACTCGTGCTGACGCTACTCTGGAGACGTCCACACGGCTTCTGCTCAGGAATTCATCTGTTCTTCCCCGGTAGTAGGATGGTCATATCTTCTTAGAAATGATGCAGTTGGGCAGTCCTCTCCATCTGCAGCTCGCGAGAAAGCTTATCTCTGAACTTCTAAAACAAGGATTCTTGCGCCTTGTCGATGTACTCTTCGAAGTATCACTGGAAATTTTATTCCGAAAGACTATTCTTGGTCTATTCAATATCCAGGTGTTCTGCCATTATGATCTTATTTCCACTCTTAAGATAAGTGCACATCTGTTCGCACACACCGCTGGTCCAAGAAATCCCATGGGTGTGCTAAAAAGGTGTACCCATGGTGTTTTTTGGGATATCCCTTGGGTGCTCCTGAACTACCATGGGGCTGTATCAATGGAAGTTCCTCAACACCCAGGATACACAGGGTAGTTTTCAATTACCACAGCGGTTCCTCAACTACCATGGTTGTACACCACCAACAAGTGGGTGTTTGATTTGGACAAACCTCATTTGCAATCAAAAAAATTAAGTAGAAATAAAATTTGTTATTATTAATTTTACGGAGCATCCATCGGTGTGTCTTGAAACACTCATTAATGTAGGTGTACTACTATGGATGTAGGGAACCCCAATGGTTTTTGTTTGCAGTAGTCACTAATAGGTGGTACTTGGTTGCGTTTTAAAGGGTACGGTACACTTTTATGACAAGCAAAATATTTGGCAATATAAAATTTTCAATAATTCGCTGTCAGTTCGGTCCGTTTGTGCTCGAGAAATTTCTTGAGTTCTATTTTGTTGTCTTGTTCAATAGTGTCAGAACCGTTCACAGTAACATGATCACAACATACTTAGCGCAACTCATTATGGCATACATAAACTGATCTACACATGCATCGATTTCATGTGCTCTAATGACACAAAATTCACCATAATAAAAACTAACAATAACTTTAAGGTACGTTGACGAATTGACCCACTAAAATGTAATAGACAGTTTATCCTTCACTACCAATTTTAGCCTTTTCTTTTGTCACAACATCAATGGTTAAAATTGGTAGTGAAGAAAAAACAAAACTGTCATGAATTCTTAGCTATTTGCGGAATTAAAGACGGTGGCTCGAAATAGGAGCAGGGCTCGCAAGGTTCCTTACTCAACATGTAAGCACTTATTGTATGATCCCAATAGAATAATCGACCCCAATCAATTGTTAGACGGTAAGCATTATTTTGGAATATAAGCATGTACAAAATTAGAAATAAATACATCCAGAAGTCACAAGTCTCATTAAACCCAACCAAAAGTGGCCGCGAAATGGTCCGTCGAGCCGGATAGCCACTGTATTCTTCTTTTTCCTGTGGTTGATGTTATTTTGCTATACACGGTTGCCGCATACGCCTTCTTACTTGCATCACAGAAACCGTGCAAACTGTTTGCTGTTTGTAATTTCTTTTTAATTTCGCACACTTGTATATCACTGACATCTAGTAGCGAACTATAGAATTTATTTCACTCTACTTCGAGGTACCTTTTCGTTCGATTGCGTTTCGTTAGAAAACAGTAGTCTGCTTAAACTTTAAGATAATGAATGCAATGACGAGGACTCGATAATAGAACACGATCAAAAGTAGCTATATTCTTGTGTAATCGATGAGAAACTGAAACATAGATGGCGCAGATTGAACAATAGATAAGATAGGATCGAAGTGAGGTCAGATTAGTAGATAAAACAATATTCAGTCGACTAAGATTTAGGATTTAACTCATCTTCAGACGAAGACGCAAAGGTCACCCAAACGGTTGAAAATAAAGCTCTGTCAAAACTCTTCGTTAGAGCACTGTTTTCAGTCCGGCCTTGTATTGTTTAAATGCCGTACACATGGTGGCCCCGCTTTTATTCGAGTGTCAGTGGCAAAGATATCGCAATAAAACAGGCACATAACTTTTTTTTTTTTTTATTCGTCCGTCGTTCCATTGATTTTTCCCGTTGTTATTGTTATTTTTGATAGGATCTACCGACCGGTAGGCGGCTGGTCTGATAGTCTCATTACATCGTGCAAGTGCTTTTCACGTTTACAACAATTGGTGGTTGGTGTGATGGCGGCGCGACGATACACGTTGTAGGGGGTTGCCGACACCAGTAGTCGCCAGGCCACGCCACTGCTATGCCATCATCGAAATGGGATTCCGCCATAGTCACTAACCCCGACCCAACCCCGCCACCTCATACCGTCACTGCATATTCGGTCTCGTCGTCGTTTGCAGCTACAGCTAGCGGTCTACTCGCTCGGTGTGTGACTCTCCGCGTTTCACCTGGGCCTTTTTGTGCGATATTTTTGGCAATGGCATTGGAAGTGAAAAACCGCGAGCTTAAAGCCGAGTTCATGGTACGAAATCGCGAAATGGAAGGAGCGAGCGAGTGAGTATGAGATGCGAGACCCAGCCGAACCAGTGACGGGGTGTAAGAGCCAGGGGGAGGGAACCATTGATTGCTGACGGTTCATTTCGGGACAAGGTTACGGCCACACTACGTCAAACTGTTAACTTTTTTTTTCGTCGTCTTTTATTTCGAATTTCTTCACCTTTTTCGGGGGAGGTGGGGCCCACATTTTTTTTTGATCATTGCGAATAATGAGAGAGTGAACGCAGCGCCAGAATTAACAGATCAGCCTACTTATCGAGCAACAGCTGTTTTGATAGTGGCGCTTCATGCAGTAATCTAGCAGTAGTAAGTGACGCGAAACGAACTTAACATTTTTTTTTTAATGAATCTCTGATTATCTCGTATCAGTTGCAAAGTATGTATTTTGGATTGTATGTCACAGATCGAATCACTTTGCGTTGACGTAGTCTTATTTACGTGACAAGTGACACTTGTCAAAGCACTGACCAAAGTGACACGTGTCAAGTCTGGTCAATTTTAGGCGGCATCTTTTTAGACCGGTCTTGGGAATTCGTTTGGGGATCTGAGTCACTATTGCAAGCTGAAATACACCTGGCTAAAAATTTCACATCGCCAGAACGAGATTCTACTGCAAAATAAAAAAAAATGTTGCTGATATGAATAAACGCATCGCAGAGCAAACAAAGGAAGTCTTTCGAAAGACGAGACAAAAAAGCGATGGAAAAAAGATAACGCAGCTGTAAAAGTGAACAAAACACACCGCTTTATCTGCGCATTAATATGCTTCCGAAAATATCAAAGAATATGCACTGTCTCGATATAGACTGGGCTTTGTTGATTACGGGGGCATTTTCAAATAATCGAACAATGAATAAAAACCGCGTCTACTTTGTTCAAAACAACATAGCGAAAAAATCTGCCATTAGTCTGGGCGCAACATTGTTTCTTTCGGGATAAGATTTGAGAGCTGCTATAGTCGATCTCCAAGGACGACTATGCACCTGGCCATCGTGGTGAGTAGGGTCTTGCCCGAAACCATGAGATGGTGAACCTCGTCCCCCTCTCAATCCATCTCCCAATATCCCTTCACTCCACCAATCCGGGCTGGATCAAGATGTCATACGACCCGTGTCAAGGATCGACCAGGCTGGGTGTCCTATACAATAAGCCCAGTCGCCATAGGAGTATACGGATACCTGGCGACCTCCGGATTAAATAGCCTTATCTTCATAATGCGGATCTCTGTGCAGATGGACATTTCGTTCTTCGGTACTCGTGGGAAAAACACAAACACGACGTTCAAGAACAGAGTTCTGATCTCTTAAAAAACTGGTCGGAGAGATGAACGAAAGCTCAACCCTCTCTTCCACCCCAACTGGGGTGGTCTTGGCTAGAGCCAGACTTCGCGTACTAGGCAAACCTTTCTTTAATAATCTTGACGAGATCTCGAAGAAAAATATTGGACAACTGATCACCTTCCTGAACAGCTCCGAATGAATATGATAATCCATTGGAGCACCAGTTCTCTGTTAGACCATGTATCCACTTCTTCAACCCTTAACGACCAGGTTAAACGAGTTGTGGTATCAAAACAGCGCTTCCTGAGCTAATTGGGTCCTGTTTTCGGCAGACGGGTCGCAATGTAAACCAACCAACCAACGGAGAAATAAGATTTCAAGTTCAAGAACAGAGTTCTGATCTCTTAAAAAACTGGTCGGAGAGATGAACGAAAGATCAACCCTCTCCTCCACCCCAATTGCGGTTACATGCGAAGACTGGTCATAGCAACTCACTCGCGAGGAGTCCAGCAACCGAACGTGGTCCAAGCGACAGAACATTCACGAGAGCTTAGGCTCCCAAACCCGTGGCATTCTCAAATGAGGACTTCGGTCACCAAATCCGGTCCAATTACCACGGACAAGACTTTGGACACCAGATCTGGTCTTGGCTCACTCAAGAACGAGCTCAAGCTTTACCACACTGTGAAGGGGGTGAAGGGGCAAGCTGCTAATACCATGGCCACCGAACTGGTTACCTGCATAGGAAAGTGAGCTGCTAACATCCCAAAAGGTGCCGACACAATCATACTTCTAGGGGCTGATAATGACCAATCTCCACGTCACATCGATGCTTCTAAACAGCTCTACAAAGAGAGGAAAACGGCCTTGGGAGTCCTGAAACGCCTTGGTAACATACCAGAGAAACCGCTCATCTTGAGTTGGTTTTCTCAACTGAGTCCAATCCCAATAGCAGAGAGAGAGGCACAACCAGATTCCAGTGTTCCGGTATAATCTGAAGGGTAGTACCGCGCCGAACGTCAGCCATACAGTTACCTGGAATAGCCCTGTGTCCTGGTACCCAGCACAGACGAATATTGAACTGTTCTGCCATCTCCTTAACGGATGATCGACATTCTTTGATGCTTTCGAGGCAGATCCCAAGGATTTTATTACAGCTGATTTGATGATTTACAGATGATGGCCGTTCCATCGTTCCTTCGTTTTCGTTCCATCGTTTCTTCGTTTCTGTTCCTTCGTTTTCGTTCCATCGTTCATCCGTTTTCGTTCCTTAGTTCTTTTAGCTTATTCATAGTTAAACTTGAGGGGAGGTGATGATGATGACCAAAAAAAAAAACAGTCGATCTAGAAGATAATGGCCGTTCCATCGTTTTCGGTCCTACGCTTCCGTTCCATCATTCCTTCGTTTTCGTTTCATCGTTCCTTCGTTTTCGTTCCATCGTTTCTTCGTTTCTGTTTCTTCGTTTTCGTTTCATCGTTCTTTTAGTTTATTCATAGTTAAACTTGAGGGGATGAGATGCTGAGCAACAAAAGGCTAGGAGATCTCGAAGATGATCAAAAAGAAATCAGTCGATCTAGAAGATCATGACCAAAAAAAAAACCTCTGTAGAGTTTTTTGTCACGTGTCCAATGGAACTACAGTTCACCAAAGCAGTGAGTTACTTCACTCACTCGCTTCAATGAAGTGTTCAGTTCACTCAGGAGCGGCTCATCTATTCAAGATTGTTGAATGACCTGCATGTAGGCTTTAAGTCGAATGGTTGCCATTTGCTTGCCAAAAACGTCTAGGGGTGGAAGATTGAATACCATGGCTAGTGCTGCTAAGGGAGTTGTTCTCAGAGCTCTGCTGATTCGTATGCATGCTGATCTCTGTACCTTTCCTAGGGTGGTGTGGTTATCCTTTGGGTAGTTTCCATATAAAACTTACTCCCCTTAAACATTCTCCCCATTGGTAGTACTACCTACAACTTCAATCTAAGGAGGGATTCAGTATTTCAGGATATTTCAGGCCTCCGACGTTTTGTAACATAGTTATGTATGTTTGTTGTAATAGTATACAAGTGTATGAGACGATGAGATTGCGTAAAGGAGCAATGAATGAACAATTAAACGTCATAGTGCCATCGATGCTATGAATGAAATACGTACACCTACAGTGACCGTAAATAAAGCCCCATTCTTATTTAACCGAAAAGAAACTGGCATGCCGAAAAATCGTGCCCCGTCATCAAAGAGGACAAAGCACCGACGTTTGAAGATCATTAGCAAACACAAGTAACCTAGCGGTTATAAAGACAGACTCATCATTCCTATGGCGTTCTCCCACCTTGTCTGCTTATACAATGCAAACAGTCTCAATAAATATACAAAATATTCCAGTTTACCAGTTGCACTTCTACGCCTTCTGTCTGACACAGAATTTGTGTGCCAAATCCATCGGAAATTAAAAGTTCATTCAATTCGACTTACCGTCCAAAACCGACGAAAAACAAATAGCGCCGACAAACAACCAAAGCCGGAGTACCGAGTGAGTACACGGTGAAACATTTCAAAATTCCCATGCATATCGGCCGGGAAGAAATACTAAAAGCAATCGAGCTATTTAGCGGGGGAGGAAGGTAGGTGTGACTACGATGGAGCAGCGATGACTAGCGTTCTTGTAGCGTACCTGAACATTCGAATAGTATAGTGTGCCGCCCCATATGATTATTTACCTGAGTATCTCCTCGTCTGCGCACTGCATGCAAAACAACACGAACGATTCTATCGAAACGAAACGAGGTGAACGTCTGCTGCGGTTTTTGTATAGTTGGATTGCAACGCGCTCGCTGAAAGCTGCGAAATTTATCGCGCGCGCTAGCTTCTCTTGCTAGGCCCGCGCGCGAATAGCGCGCACAAGGAAGCAGCAAAATATTAAATCATAAATGAAAGGGAAAATGTGTAGTTCAGGCGCGGTTGGCATACGGAACGCTGAAAGTGAAAAAGAGATGGAACGAAATGAAAAGCCATCAATCCCGCGAGCAATGCAACTTTTATTGGACTCGGGACAGAATTGGAAGAATCGATGGTAGTGTTCCACACGATGATGGTTCTGTTGGGCTGGTCTGCGGCTGGCTGACTGTTCTGGCTGCGCTCCTCCAGATATGTCTGCAAAATTCGAAATATTCAAATTGAATTCTCTCTCTCTGTGATGGCTGCTGCATTAAATGGACAATTGATGCCTACAACCACCGCGCACACTATTCAAGTTTTTATATCGAAATGGTAGTTTTGTGGCGACCAAAATGAATTCACGCTATGCTCGATGACTTCGACTGCGGCGAAAAAAAAAAACATTACAACAATATTGTTTCCAGTCGCACTTTAATGGATTCGCCTGTTTTGTCTGTTTTGTCCAAACAAAAACCAATTTCGAAGGCAATGATCCCGGGAAAAAAGTAATAATTATGACTGGCTTGGGAATCATTATCTTGACTGCTTCCTCACTTCAACGGGAACACATCGTTGAAGCCTTCGCTCCTCCGCATATTTCGTTCGTAAATGATTCGAAACTAAATCACCTAAGCGAGTTAACTCGTCTTATGCGATTCAAAATTGAACCTCTAGGTGTAGCTAATGCACATCCAATTCTAAACTTTATTGCGATTAAAAAATGAATCATCTTATCGCCGATTCTAGCAAAGGTATGTACTTCGGGCGTTGGTGAACGTTACGCGAATCGTTTCTAAATCGTTATAATGATTCGCAGATGAATTAAAGTGGTAAACAGTTGCCACCTAGCTTAGATTAGATTTCATCAGAGGCGGAGGGATTCCTCTAATCATCGCGACCATTGGTCTATTGTGCTATACCTCATTGATCTGTCTCCAGTTTCAACCTAGAGGTCATCACTCAGTTTTATATCTCAAAGGAATTTATCTAGTGGGTATAGGTGTACTTTTGCAATGGTACTTTTGTCCACAAAGTGTTCTCCAAAACACTTGTGGCGCTGAGTTGGAACTGCCTCACAGCAGCACCAAATGTGTTCAGAGTAGAGATGGGCAAAGCAGTTCCTTTTAGTGAGTGAATGAACTCCGACTCACTCACTGAAATGAAGTAGTTTGAGTTCCTTTTGAAGATCATTTAACTGGCAAAGGGACCAGTTCTTTTCAAGTTCAGATTGAATGTAAGGGCCTAAAAATAAAATAAAAAAAAGGTCCTCACTCACGAAGAAACTACTTCTTTTAAAGTTCGTAGTGAATGTGAGGACCTAAAAAAAAAATCCTCGTTCACGAAAGAACTAGTTCTTTTCAAGCTGTATTACGTGGAAAAACAAGCTACAGTTCACCAAAAGGAGTGACTTAGTTCACTCACTCACTTCAACGAACTCAGTAATGATTCCTATTCTTTTAAGATGGTCTTCAAACGTTTCTATCAAACTGAAGCTGTTTGCTTCTTTTAGTTAAGCACCTAAAAGTCTTGGAAGTTATATCTCAGGACTTTGTCATTAGTGACTTTCTACAGACCCAGGGCGCCAGAATTTTATTCTCCAGACGGGTTTAACGGAAAGGTTACAATGGGACATTTCTCATGACATTGTTTCCTCAATTATCACTCACATTAAAATCATCAGCAAGGTGGCACTGGATGCTTATCGATTGTGTAAGACTGAGACCGCTCAGCATATTGTCTGTGATTGTGAAGCAATGGCCAGATCAAGAAAGCAGATTCTTAGGGCCGTTATTACGACCTTCAGTTAAAATTTGACTGGAACTTTAACTGTAAGTTTCGTATGAACATCTGTCAGTTAAAGTTCCAGTTAGAACGTTACTGACGATCGTAGGAACGGGCCTTAGGGGATTTACTGTAACCTACGTGGGCGTATCGAAGACTTTCTTGTATAAATTCATCGCCATTTTTTACGTGATTGATATGACCTTGGTAGTGACTAAGAACTAGGCTTGTTTAGTTCGTGAACGAACTAGTTCGGAAGAGCGTTTCCATAAGTGAAATGAACGAACTAGTTCGAAGTAAATTTCGGTCCTAGTTCGTTTGTAGGGAGTAGTTCATCATGACATTTGCGTAGACCATGTATCACTCCACTCTCGCGAACTGACAACTAAAAGAAGGAAGTAGTTCAGTTTGCGAGGGAAGTAAGGACTTTTTTGTCGCGCGAATTGCGAACTTAAAAAAGAGAACTAGTTCGTTCGCAAGGAAACTGAGGACTTTTTTTTTGTTTTGTTTTCGGTCATCACACTTCCCTACGCATTCATCATTTCTTTCTCGCGAACTTCGAACTACAAAAATGAACTAGTTCGCGAGGGCTCGGGAACTAGTTCCTTAGCGATCACTAATGTGAACTAGAATGCGCAAGCCTACCAAGAACCAGTTATAAAACCCATTTTGGTCGCTTCTTTGGGCTAAATAGTTGTATTACTAACAAAATTACTTAATAACACTATTTAAGTCAATCGTAAAGAGTAGATAAAGTAGGGAACCAAGCACGGATTCTTGCGGTATTACGCTTAGTTTTGATAAAACATCACCAGCGTTAACATTTATAAAAGGTCTTTTAATTGGCACCTGATCAAAGGTTTTTTCGGTTGGTTCCATTGCATCAAAATTTGTGCAGATGTCTAGACTCGAGAAGGCTTAAGTAAGTAGGCTTGTGTAGTTCGTGAACGATCTAGTTCGGAAGAGCGTTCCCATAAGTGAAATGAACGAAATAGTTTTCGCAGTGAATTCCGGTTTGTAGGAAGTAGTTTGTCATCACCTTTATCATTCCACTCTCGCGAACTGCGAACTTAAATAAAGGAACTAGTTCAGTTCGCAAGGTGAGAATTTTTTTTTATTTTTTAGGTCATCACATTCAATCTCGCTAACTGCGAACTTAAAAAATGGAACTAGTTCGTTCACGAGGGAAGTGAGAAGTTTTTATTTCTTTAGTTCATCACTAGATGATTGGTAAAAGGGGTTGGTATAGTCTCCGCCTGAAAAAGAGTGGATATTATGTGCATGCTACAGTAGAATTTGACATTTGGGCGCATTCCATAACCTCCTGCTCCTACACCTTGATCCGATTTATATAGGGATCCTGGTCTGGGGGTGGATTTGTTTGTGATCCAATCCTCCCTTTCAGGACCACAAGTACCATTGAATCAGCAAGAGGTATCGCTAGTATGTGGTCCTTGTTGAGCTCCGCGGTAAAAGTTGGCCAAGCTGTTTTGTGCTCTGACTTGTCCTCCGAGCTCAAAAGTTTGTATGTAGTAAACCTAGCTTCTTTCTGTATTTCTAAGTGTATAGGGGCTAGGTTAAGAAGCATCTCTAAGGTAGCTGTGGGAGTAATGTGCATCGCCCCAGTAATACCCAGGCACGCCAGTCTTTGGTATTTAGTCAGCTTAAGCTGATCAGTTTTCTGCTTCATTTTCTTCCACCAGACAGATACCGTGTAAGTTATTATGGACCTAGCAATGACGGTATACATCCAGTCGGTTAGTTTTGGACTCAGTCCCTAGTTTTTTGACGAGAAGGCTCCTCCAGGTCCAGAGAGAGATTCTAGCCTTTTCAGGAACTTTGTCCAAATGACCATTCCAAGTGAGCTTTTCATCCAGGATGATTCTCAGAAGTTTTACCTCACTATCATACTCTATGGTTTGTCCAAAACGAGTAGGCTTAGATAACTTGTCCTTAAAACTCCTTTTGGTGAATGCAACAATTGTGCTTTTCTTCGAGTTGATACCCAATCCTGCTTTAGTGCATCAGGTTGCTACCGGTTTTAGGGTATTCTGAACTAGATCTGTTACCGTCTCTTCAAATCAGATCATCACTAAGGTGAACTAGAATGCGTAAGCCTATTAGTACGTACGATGAGACTATGAGTAAATCCATGGTTCTTCAAAGGATGGTGTCGATCTTAAAGCACTTAACCATCTTTTGGTTAACCATGGATTTACTCCTAGCCTCACCTTACTTACCAAGCACTCTCAGACCTCTCTATGATTGAATTGATCTATAATTTGTGGTCGTGACTTGATCCTTTTCCAATCACTAGGATCTCTTGGACAGCCTAAGGGCCGGTGGTGGTATTTTATCTAATTAACGATCCTCGTGATTACACAACTCGAAGAAAACAAGACCGTGTAATAAAAATGGGCGACAATATGTGATAGACGTTCCAAGATGATGAATCCATTCCACGCTGACTCTGCGGCCGGAATCTATTTCTATTCCTAGTTTAGATCGGCATGCTATTGCTGACGATGTCTTCCCTAGTGCGAGACTTGGTAGGTCGTCAATAGACGCATAAAGTTCGTTGGTCGTTCGCATCGTGTATAGAGCTGAAATTATCTGACGAGACCCAGGGGGAATAAAGAATTACGATAAGGGGGGCCCCTTTACTGAAGCACTAGTCAATTAAGGCATGAAGGTTTTTTTTTTTCGTCGTTCATCGTTGTTTTTGTTGTTCCTAGCAAGAACCAGCACTTTGGGGCCGGACTTTCTTGTTAGGCTCAGCAGTGCCGGTTTTTAGCCGCGGCCTGGAAGTTCTTCTAGAGAAGAGGTAGAAAGAATCAACGAATCTCGTCTTATACCGGTGGCCGCGCGGAACTTCTTAGGCCAGGTTTTGATGTTGTTGTTGTTTTTTGTGCTGTGTGTTCACCGCTTGTCGTGGAATGGAAACGCACAGCTCGCCTATCAGCTCGCGAAGCTGACCTAATGCAGTACAGGCGAGGCGGCTTGTTGCACCGATGGATGGGGGGGTCTTGAAGCAAGTTGTGTCGTGGCCGAGTGCGCTCGTGTATGAATGGGGAGGCTTCCAGATTCTTGGATTTTCTTATATGGTTACCTGGGGGGCATACACCGAAGACTCGGTGCATTTCTACACGCAATCACATACGCCGAGGGTCAACGACCAAAACCTTAGAAATTCGAACTGGGTGTACTGGCCGGATCTCGACACGATTTTCCGTCATTTCAAATCGAATGGAATTTTCTTCGGCGGTTTTCGCGCCCACACGAGTTCCTTGATAAGATTCGAAGTTGGATCGTTTTAACTCCGCATCGGAATTAAAATGTTGCGGTATCCGATTACAAGCTACCAAAATGCATTCATAAAATTTGTCAACGATAATTGCAGGTGACATATTCCGTCGAATTGTGAGATCACTTGTCATGTGAAGTGTGAGAGTTTTTCGCACGGTACGCACTTAAAGAAGCAGCCGAAAAACGGCTTAAAAATCTTTGGAGCAAAAGGGGAAGCGGCTGCCAACTTTAAGATGCCTTGGAGGAATCGAGAGATTCGAGCAAGTGGCCGAGACCGACCAGTTTAGCTTCTTTTTTTTCGTGTTGGTCCAACACAGGCTTCTTTCGATGTTTGGTGTTTTTTCTTTCTTCTGTCGATTGTTACTGTTGTCGAAAATGATGTTGATGACGATGATACGTGAAACCTCGGTTTGCTGCAACAACAAAAAAGCGTCTAAAAAAAGATTTTGAGAAAAAAGAAGCAACAAGATCCAAGAACCAGTTTCGGGCTTTTGTCTCGCGAGTGAAATTAGTGTGAATTTCTCTGTTGTCTAGAATTTTTTTTTGGTGGTCGTTTTTTTTTTTTACTCATGTCTGTTCCTATTACAGGTTTTGACCCCAACTAAGCGGCACAAATGGATAATGTCCGAACCTAGAAGAGATGATAAAGGGCGATCATCAGATCATCAACATTTCTACGAAATTTGAGTGTTAGATCAAAAGCATTTAGTAAGACCGCAACACTGATGATTTACTTTGGCAAAACCAAACCGACAGCTATAAATTAGTTTTTTTTTTCTCCAGTGTTGGAAGAACCGCGATCTTCGCAAAACTTTTATCTTTAAAGTGCCGAAGATCGCTGTCTGGTAGCGACATGATCAAAATGTGGAAAATCGTGAGAAAAATCGCGCGATTCTCGGAAAAAAACTTCTTTAGCTTCGAGAGGCAACTCTGATCGGGAGGAGTTGCATTGAGTCAGGGTCCAACTTCACTTTAACATCCACTGTTTTTCAGGCGGAGACTCCTGCTATTGAACTATGCATTAGAGAAACAATCAGACGAGGCTACAGAAACCATCGAGATATACCTATGTATATAATGGAGATGACAAGCAGCGATTGAGTTGAAGGCGGATGTCGTCGCATTCACTTGCACGCAAAACAACAACAAATTGACATAAGGCTCCTGTTTTGTCTCACTCACTCACACGCTAAAACAACGACAATTTGATATAACGAACCTGTTTTGTCTCACCTTTCACCGTGCTTTGGCTTCAAAGCGCTTTATGCAAAACCGGTGGCTTGCCGTCTCCACAGAAACCAACAAATATATATTCTCTCGGACAGCAAGGCTGCAATGATGGCACTTCAGTCCGTTAAAATCTACTCCGAATTTGTTTAGAATTACCTCCAATTCCTGATTGAACTCGGAAATAAGAACAGAGTTAACCTCATTTGAATTCCAGGACACAGCGACTATGAAGGTAATGAAATGGCCGACTTAATGGCTAGGAAAGGTTCAGAAGCTGATTCGATGCGACCATATCCATTCTGTGGGATACTATTAAGCACAGCCAGAATGAACATCCGAATGTGGCAAAAATCGCAAAATGTCATTCACTGCGACTTGGCACCGGACAACAGGCACTCAAAGCTTTTTATGTCAAAACATTCGGAAAAAAAGTACATCTGATTACCTAAAATTAAGCAGCTTTCAGACCCGAACCCTAGGTGGAGCTCTGACTGGGCATTGTCACATAAGAAAGTACCTCAAAAGGATTGGTCTTTCTGAAACTAAAATTTGCTGAATATGCTATGACTGAAGACGAAACACCAGAGCATATCCCACTAATGAGGCCTGTGGAGGCAACAGCATTGCAAGGGTCATGGAGTAATGGGTCGAAGGTTGTCTGGGAACTCCATCTTCGATATGCCTTCGGATGCTATGACTTCCACTTCTGTGCTCAATAGAAAATATCAGGTACAGATCCCGAGTAGGGAGAAGTGGGTAAGCCAGTCCGCTCTGCTTAGCGGATTCACTGATATATTCTATACGGACGGCTCAATGACTGAAGAAGTCGGAAGCTGAAATGTACCTGCTGCAGACTGAAGATCTCGGGTACTCCGTCGACCTAGGAAAACATTCTTCGGTATTTCAGGCCGAATTATATGCGATTCTTAAGGCAGTAAAATGGGTTGTAGAGGGAAGATGGAAAGGCAGGATGATCTGCATTTGAAGCGACAGTCAGGCAGCTCTACAATCCCTAGATAATCCAATTGTCTTTTCGAAGATGGTGCGTGAGTGTAAAGAACGGTTGAATTCTGTTGGCAGATTCAATGACTTAAAGCTCATATGGGTTCCAGGCCACCAGGATATAAATTGCAATGAAATAGCTGAAGCATTAGCAAAGGCTGGATCGGAGTCAGCCATGGTTGGACCTGAATCAGTTTTCGGTGTGCCTGTTGCCTCTCTTAGGGCTGCCATTGCTGAGTGGGTGATTAAACCACGCATTGAAAAATGACGGCTTCTTCCGGGAATGCAGCAGACCAGAAACCTTCTTCAGGGACCAAGTGGACAAACCGCTGCTTTGTTCCTTTCAAATTGAGCAGAAAGTAATGTGGTAGTATGGTTAGTGTCCTCACAGGGCATAACTCGTATAGCCTACACCTGGTCAAATTATTGACGACCCCATGTACACTGCTTGCGACGAGAACGACGACAAAACGGAACATTTTCTTCTCGAGTGTCCAGCTCACTCTTTTGCAAAAATGCATGTATACGGCGTCGATGTTAGGAGGATGGAGGAACTCCGTTCTTGCTTTTGAAATTCGTGAGAAGTACGAAAAAGTTTGGGTAGAGACTGAGGGGATGGGCCATGTTGGCCTGAATCATCAAGATTCAGTGCTTTTCTGCGTGTCTTTCCCACACCAAACAACAATAAGAAAATGTCCTAGATATGAACACACCGTACAACTGCATAAATAAGTTTATTGTCGATTAACGTGTAAAACTAACAAGCGCAATGTGGATCGACCCAGTACTGAGCTTACCACCAAGTGCAGTCAAGGACTACCTACTAGGCTTGTGTAGTTCGTGAACGAACTAGTTCGGAAGAGCGTTCCCATAAGTGAAATGAAGGAACTATAATATTACGCACTGAATTCCGGTCCTAGTTCCTTTGTAAGAAGAAGTTCGTCATCTCGCGAACTGGGACCTAAAAGAAGGAACTAGATCGAGGGAAGTGAGGGTCACTTTTTTTTTATTTTAGGTCATCAGTCTCGCGAACTGCGAACTTCAACAAAAGGATCTAGTTCGTTCGCAAGTGAAGTGTAGACCTTTTTTTTAGGCCATCACATTCCCTACATCATGAATCATTTCTTTCTCGTGAACTAAACGAACTAGTTCGCGAGGGCTCAGGAACTAGTTCGTTCGCGATCATTAAGGTGAACTACAATGCGCAAGTCTACTACCCACAGCAAGGACTACTATCCCCTCGTCTATGGTATCTTCTTGTAGTTAACTTACTCAATCTGCTAGGTAACAAGCGAGCTTGCAGTTCATGCATATGTAATGAACCTACCATGCAGGGGTAACGAAAGTGGTACGAAGATGATTGACAAAAAGTTGCTGAGGTTTAGGAAAGCCCTTGCTTCGGTTCTTAGTATTTTCGAAATTCCAGAATCGGGTCAGTTCTTAAGGTCTTATTTCGAGCTATCAACGTATTGTACGATAAAGTGCTCTAAGTACTCTAAGACCTTCAAGTGAACCCATGCAAAACCACGATTGTGCCATTTACAAGAAACAAGGAACCTTCCATTAAAATGCGTCCATTTCCTTATGATGCTCCAGACTAAGCTCAGCATTCACCGCTACTTTTGCCATAGCGACAAGATTCCAAAATCAAGCCTCATTTTGTGTAGGTAGTCCTTACGCTTCTTTAAAAAAAAATCTAATGCACGATGCCGTTAAAGTCCCAGAGTTTTTCATCAAAATGATCCAGTCACATGTAAACTTGTGATCGTACTGTTATGTAACCTGTGTAACGCTCCGACTAGCCATAAACTTTCTTCATTATCCTAAAAGAAAAAGGTAGAATAACGACTTGATTTAAGTTTTTCAAGTGAAGATTTGTCTCGTTCGTTTCAAATTTCAATAAATTACCAACATTAACACCACAATTCCATGTAATCCCCTTCGAATGGATTTCCTTGGCATAATGCTAGTCACACACTTCCTCCTCTAGAACTTCTTGGAATTTCTAAAGAAACTTAAGCATCGGCTATTTGTATTGGATGGATTTTTTTTGAAGTTTCGAACATGATGAGGGCAACAACGACAAACGCGAAGGTATGTGATCTGAAGAGGCCCTTATTGCTCGGTAATCGTTCGGCATGTCATGCCTTAAAAAATATTTCAAACCTGTCTTACATTCGTCCGGCATGTTGAACCCAAGATTGTATTTGATGATCTCTGCCGGGCCAAAGACATTGTCGATCGCGTAGCATTTTCCGAAAATAAAAATTTTCGAGTGTGTTGGGGGGGGGGGGGAGGGACTTGGATCAAGCGACAATGTGTTCCGTTCTTCTTGTGGCCGTCGTGGTCGGTTTTATGGGATTTCTAGTGTCGTTCCGGAGCGATAATCAATTGCTGAGAAATGCTTTTCCAAATACTAGAAATATGTCTTTCAAGATGCCCCAGCCATTTAGTGTGATGATCTTTTACGTGAAATAGAAGAAAAGAATCCGAGAGATCGATATCGTGGCCGTAAAGAATCATAACCACAAACTGGTCGTGGTCGTCACAAACGTCTTTCTTGCGCTACTTTTCCTTGAAAACTCCTGTTATTCCGCCGTGGACAAAGCCTCCCCGTTGAAACGAATGGCAGCAGTAATAATTGCATGAGACGGCGACGTGTTTAAAATTAGTAATGTGCACTTTACTCCAAAGGTAAAACGAACGAAAAAAAAAAACAGCAAACAAACAAACAAACTAAATAAGAATCAAAATGAAAAATGAAGAGTTAGCCGCGCTAACTTCCATGTTTGCTTGGTGGATGGAAACCGCCGACAAATGGCCTCTTCAGCGGTTTTGTCCGGATACCACCGCGGTGTGATGATGACTTTGCCCTTTTCTAGACTTGGGGCATTTCTTTACATTTTTATTTTATGTAATGCCACAATGGAGAGGTGTTCTTTTTTTTTTCGTATTTCTCTGTTTGATTTTTGCTACTGGACACTGGTCTGGCAGACTTAGTTCGCTAATGAACTAACTAACTGACTTGGTATCCGGGCCTTGGGACTACCGATGGATCTTAGCCAGACGAGTCCATGTTGTGTCTGGAATATGTCTAAACTATAATCTAACATTGTTCCTGACTCTTGTTATAAACAAAATCTTAAGCTTTGTTCCGACACCGACTTGGAAAACCTTTGTTTGTGTTTTGGATGGTTTTGCAGACAACTTGATTCTAAAATTCTAAAAAAAAAATATTAAATTTTAAACAATTTGATTAACTGTTTTTTTTTTTCTTTTCTTTACAGGTATGTTTACATAAATGTTATCTACGCTAGTAGCAATTTTATTTGAATAATTAGACGAAACACAGGATTGCCATGTAGTAATAAATCAAAACAGGTATTTAATTAAATAGGTACCACCTTATGTTGACTATGTTCTTTCGTTTATTCAAGTTTCTCAAAGACAATTATTACACATTCAGGATAAAAAGAACCCGTATCCTTTAACTAAGACCACTGATACACTTCTGAGGTCTTCGAATGAACATCCTCTTCTTCGAATCAGATATTAAATAATCTTGATTCATTTACAGTCCCTGATTCTTTCTGGCATGCTTTCAATGCACCGCTGTATAATATTTTTGATACCATCGCCGTTTTGCCAGATATTTCCAATATTTTCTTTTAAGATAGTAACGGTAGGATTAGGAGAGGAGTAAACTTCAGATTTCAGGAGACTCCAGACATTCTCGATACGGTTAAGGTCGGAGGAATTGCCTGGCCAAGGAAAAATTGGGATTTTTGCGGTAGAGAACAGGTTTCTGATAATATGGGCACGATGACAGGGTGCACTATCCTGCATAAATATATTTGCTTTTTTACAACTCTTCAAGGAGTTGAAATAAGGAATTAAAATGGTTTCTATCACGTCGTAGTACTGGGTACTGTTCATGGTTCTTTCGACGAAAAAGATCGGTCCAGCTCCCTCGCGTGAGATGCAGGACCATATCATTGTGGCTGGTGGATGTTTTATTGTTTTCACAATGCAAGCTTCGTTATACTTCTTTGATGGCCTCCTTCTAACGTATTGGTGTCTCTCCGTCACAGACTCTAGTCTGCATTCATCACTAAACACCACCTAAAAAAAAACAATTTTTTAATGTTGGACTCCCATGCGAAAAGTAAATGCAATAAAATCATTATGCATTGAAATAAAATATTCCTTACATTTTTCCAATCAGCTACGGTGATGATGTTGATGAGCTCTAGCAAACTCCAGCCTGGCTTTTCGCATTTTAGCTGTTAGCTTAGGCTTTTTTGCTGGTCGTCTCGACTTAAGGTTGGCTTCATAGAAACACCTTCTTAAAGTCATAGCGGATATCTCTATCCCTTTGCCCAGCAGATCTTGACGCAGGCTTCTCGTCGATTGGAAACGGTTTTCGCAGGCCCTTTGAATAATCCTACGATCCGTTTGAGGCGTTGTCTTCCTTATTCCGCGACAATTCCGCCGTTTGTTGCTGACTAGGTCTTGATTTTCCTGTGTACATCGATAGCCACAACATCTTCCCGTCTTTCTGGCAGCATACGATTTCCGCGTTGGAAAAACTGTAAGTCCTTTGAGGCGATCCACGAGTTGACCCAATTTTTGACATCTTCAAAAGACCTGAGACGCTGCTCAGCCAAGCCATGCGCCATCGATAGATTGTAGTCGGAAGGAGCGATGTCTGATGATTACGGCGGGTGGAGTAGGACGTCCAATTTCAGTGTTTCTAGGTAGGTTTTCACAACCTGAGATACATATGGCCGAGCGTTGTCGTGTAGCAAAATCACTTTGTCGTGTCTCTGCTCATATCGCAGCCGTTTTTCTTTCAATGCTCGACTCAAACGAATTAGTTGTCTTCGATAAAGAGGTCCTGTGATGGTTTCATTCGGTTACAGCAACTCATAATACACCACACCGAGCTGGTTCCACCAAATGCATATTTTGGAACCATGGATATTCGGATTTGCGGTTGATGTTGATGCATGAGGGTATCCCTACGATTTTTACCGCTTCCGGTTGTCGTAGTGTATCCACTTTTCATCACCAGTTACGATACAATGCATAAAATCCTTTTCTGTTCTGCCGTTGAAGCAGCTGTTCGTACGTGAAAAAACGCCGTTCGACGTCTCTAGGCTTCAATTCGTAGGGCACCCAATTTCTTTACTTTTGCATCAATCCCAAGATTTTCAGACGATGTGCAATGGCTTGTTAGGTTACATCCAATGAATCCGCAAGACTTTGTTCTGTTTGGCATGAATCTTCGTCCAGTAGTGTCGCCAATTCTGCGTCTTCGAAATTTTTCGACAGGTCGCAAAGCAGCGCATCTTGAGCATTCAGGCCAACATGGTCCATTACACTCCAATCTCTACCCGAACTTTTTGGATCTTCTCACGAATTTCAAGAGCCTAGGTAGGGAGCGAGAACAAAGTTCTTCCATCCTCATAACATGAACGCCGTATACATGCATTCTCGCAAAAGAGTAATCTGGACACTTGAGAATGAAATGTTCCAACGTTTGCTAATGCTTCAGTTATTTCATTGCCAATTACATCCTGGTGGCCTGAAACCCATATCCTTGTATCTGCCAACTGTTCTTTACACTCATGTACCATCTTCGAAAAGACGATTAAATCGAATCTTACTAATCCTTACTTCTCAATTCTGAGTTCTAGGTAAGAAGCTTTTGACTCACATTTGTGAATAGGCACAATTCTTGCAATTGCCATCATCATTTTCTTTGAATCTCTATGTCCTTTCTTAACCTATCCAGTTGTTCTCTAAAGATGGTTCGGATTCCTGATTTCTTTTGATCAGGTTTCTCTATGTTTTAGTTTTGTTCGTAATTAGCATGGTTATTCCGGGTTAAGGATTGTAAAGTCGCTTCGTTAGAGTTCCATTGAGCTGCTAATTACAAACCTTGGCAAGTGCAAAACAATTCAACGAAGAGTCACCAATCGCTCTCACTTCCGAACAAAAGGCGATTGTTCACCTTCAACTTTCGAAGACTGACAAAGATGTGCCTTTTAAACAGTCAGCTGAAATTACAACAAATAACTTCAAAGTTATAGCACCGAATTGAGGCCGTTTAATTAGATTGTTTCATTTCTGTTTGACTCACCCCAAATTTTCACCTTCGGTTTTGCCAGGGAAATTCACACCAATGACTATGCATTTGAGTGGCAATCAATTTTTCCAAGATGGCGACAATCTTCTAAAATTTCTATCCTTGGTAGAAGACATAAATAAAGCTGGGTCGTAAATAGGATATAAAAATAAATTCATTTTTGAATGAAAGAACCAACGAAAAATTATTACCCGATTCCGGTCGCGAGTTTACTTTAAAAATAGTTTGGAGCCGCGCACGGAACAGAAAAGTTGATGGAATGGAAACGTCATTTGTTCGTGTTGTCTATAAAGTAGAGTCGTCGTGGCCAAGCCAACAACTGCATAGCGCTCCGGGCCCTATAAATAGAATTTTACGTTTCCTGTGTGGCAACACTAAAACACGCAGTGCAATGGCTCACTGCACATACACACCAGAAAACGGCCGGCCAAAAAAAAAACGAATAAAAATAAACTCCATCTATTTTATGTCGATGCATCACAACACAGAGTTTCTTCACACTTGTGCATTTTATCCGGGTCACACACCCATATAATTCTTACACACATCCATACACACATTTGCTGTGACTGACTGCGTGTTGTCATTGACCTCGCGCATCTTCGCTTTCGTATGCAAGTATATTTTTTATTTTTTTTTGTAGTGCTTTTAACTGCACCTAATACGTCGGCAAATGTACACAAAAGAATAACGAAAAAAAACGAACTAAACAAATAAAACGGCCTAGAAAATAAAAAAACATCAGCAGTTTGGGTCCGTGACTGATAAGGACAGGCCGCTTTATCGAAGAACAAAACCCACCCCCCCATACGAAGGGGTGCCATTTTTCATAGATTGAACAGAGCAAGGCTGTTTGCCGTCATCGGCTACGTATTGGCATAAATGCACTTGAAAGATGCGCGAGAAAAGTGCAGTGCAATTCAATGCAGCTAAAAATAGGCATGCCAAATTATCAAGGAATCAAAAACAGTGAAGGAAAAATTAAAAAAAAGTAGGGAGGGGATAAAAAACCGAATTAATATACAATCATGTCATGTCGTCAGGGATGGCGATTAGTCCACAGTCGGGGACTTCGTGTCGGAGTTTCACTCCACTGACACCGGAAAGAACAACTAACTCTTAATCATAATAGCTTCTATGGTAGCTTACCACGAAAAATCTAATAACAAAAAAAAAAAAAAAAATATACAATCCTTTAACAAAACAAACCTGCCAATGATCTGGGCGAAACTTTATTATTTTTCGGGTCAAAGTTTGAAACCGGTCAAAGTATATTATCAATTGTTTCGAGATTATGATTTGTTCTTAAAATAAAAACATTTAAAATAGAAATAACCAAATTCATATCTCACCAGAACTAAGGGATGGCAAAAAACAATGGCAAACCCCTGTAAGTTGAATATCGAAAAAATGTGAAATGGGTTTGTAGGCGTTTATATAGAAAGTCTGTGGAAGTGAAAAGCGATTTAATGATTAACAATCCTAAGAAATATGTCGAAGCTTACACCCCTTAGGATACCGACACAAAAAAAAAATATACTAAAGAAATATGTGTTAACATAATAAAAATCAATAAAATCGTGTAAACAAATAAAGAGCTTATAGCTTAGTAACTTAGAGTGCACAGCAATGCCATTAAGTTTAATATTAATACTGTAAATATAAAATTTTAGCTTTATTGGATTAGTTTAAAGGATTGTTGTTAATATTTTGGCATTAAAAAAAGACTTTAAACCTTAAAAAAGACTTTAAACCTTAAAAAAAACACCCCTTAGGATTGAATATC
This sequence comes from Beris chalybata, assembly GCA_949128065.1. Lineage (NCBI taxonomy): Eukaryota > Metazoa > Arthropoda > Insecta > Diptera > Stratiomyidae > Beris > Beris chalybata. The sequence goes on from OX421897.1 coordinate 8,479,781, forward strand.
TAAAAATACTGAAATTATCTTTTTGTCGCTTTTATAGGAAACCTTAGGAAGTAAAAATGAGTTCGATACATCATTAGATTTAAGCAATATGTAGGAATCTGTGAAAACATATACAACCTCCTTATACCCATTCGGGGGTTGAATATTCAAAAATCCTAAAAGGAGTTAATAGATAAATATGAAGACAGCACAAGAAGGTAGTTCGAACTAAGTAGTTCGTTCTTTTAGATCACAGTTCATTACTTCAGGCAGTTCAGTGATAAGTAGTCGCAGTTCAAAGACAGTAGATTTAAAAAAGGTCATTAGATCTAGTGGAAGATGATGACAAAAAAAAGGTCAGTACATCAGAATTTCGAACGGCAATGAAAAACGAACTAGGAGCGGAACTGCGAACTAGTACGTTAATTTCAGTTATGGGAACGACGCTGTTCTGAACCAGTTTGGTCGCGACCAACACAAGCTTAGTCTGAACTTATTCATTTTAAACTTTAATTTTAAAGATCATAAGGGCAACCACTTGACCTTCAGTAAATTTATGATTTAATTTGTGCCTGTTTTCGTTTTTTATCTGTTCTATTGTTTTCCCTTTTTTACTGAATTTTTCGACCTTTTCCCCTTTTTTACTGAATTTTTCGACCTTTTCCCCTTTTTTACTGAATTTTTCGACCTTTTCCCATTTTTTTTCAAATTTTTTTTCCTTTATCCTTTTCTTTATTTTTTCCCCTTTTTTTAGTGCAAAAATAGTCAATACAAAATGATTTGTTTTTTTTTCTTTTATATTTTTTTTCCCATGTTAGTTTGTTTCTTCTTTATTTTGTCCGTGTTTAATTTTTTTCTCTCATTTTTTAATTTTTTTTTTTTATTATTTTTTTTTTTTGTCTTTCTTAATTTTTTTTTTTGTTATATATTTATTTTTTAATTTGTTTATTTTTTGTTATTTATTTATTTGTTTATTTTTGTTATTTATTTATCTGTTTATTTTTTGTTATTTATTTATTTATTTTACGTTATTTATTTATTTATTTATTTGTTTATTTTTTGTTATTTGTTTATTTTGTTTCTGTTATTTTTTTTTATTATTTGTTTATATTTTTTATTCATTTTGTTTTTGATCTATTTTTATTTGTGAATATCAATGTAATATCTCAAAGCATTTGGGAGCTACGAGCCATTAAATGATTTTGCGTACGGCGGACAGACGGACTGATTTTTTTTTTGCCTTTTACGTGTGAACTTGTTATGAAACGTGAAAAAAAAATTTCAGGATGGCTAATTTTTTTATTTGTAAAACACAATACTGTATTGTTAGAAAAAATTTAAGTAAAAAGGAAAAATCAAATTTACATAAAAATACGAAGAGAGGGGAGGGGCTTGAATTAAAATACACAAGCCTTCAACAAAAAAAAAAAAAAATGACAAAATGAAACTTTTTGCTTATCAATTCTTGACTACCGGAAGATAAGAATGAAGGAATCCTACAATTTTTTTAAAGACATTTATATGGTAGCTACTCAGTGAATTATGTCCGACATATTTTTCGTGTGGTTATAAAAACTTCTTAGCTTTTTGGTCTCTACGAGTATTTATCGCGCAAAGACTTGTGTATGGGAACTACTGAAAGAAAGGCAAAGAAGCATCCGTTTATGTCCTCGGCCTTAATTTTTACTCGAAGCTTAGTTCGTGTAAGATTTCAAGTATTTTTTTGATTCTTAATTTCTGAAACTTTTGTGCGTTTCGGACTTTTCAGGGACTTCTATATGGCAGCTGCACAAAAGAGTTGCAGACTGAAGTTGTAAATCCGGTTTTAGTCTTGACAATTCTTTTAAACGAATAGATAACAAATTCCCTGGGGCATCAGACAACATTGAAACAGCTTGCAAGAAAGTGGCATGAATTTAGATTTGTTGTTCCTAAATGCTACTGTCTACCGAACGGGAATAGTTTGCTGGCTTAAGCCTAAGGCGAAAATTTTATTAATCTCTTTTCTGTTAAATTCAAAAATTAGTTGCAGATATTTTGGAATTAATGTTTTTTTTTGGTGGAACTCTTCTAATCTTCTGTTCATTTTTCCTAAAAAGTTTAACATATTTTTTTAATTTAATTTAAATCGGTGCAACATTTTACCTGGTCACATTTCGTTAATCTTAGCCTCCTGAAATTAACCATTAAATGAATTTGATTAAAAAAAATTGACCGAACATTTGCATAATTTATATTACAGGTGGTTGGTCAAATTTTTTCTATACCAACTCATCAATAAAATTTGCTGTTTTTTGCGAAAAAAACTTTTCACGAATTTCGTCGTTGAATCCATTTTTTTTAGCATCAAAGTTTCAAGTTTACGACTTTGAATTTTGAAACAACGACCTTCTTATGTACGACCATTAGTCGAAAGTGACAGAGTTTCTTGTATGGAGGCGTCAATTATGCGAACATAAATTGGAATTGAAAATTTATCGAAACATAACTCAAAAGTAGATTGAGACTTCTAAGATCCAATTCTGTTTGATGTGACAAATTAGCGTTTTGTATTTTCCTTGCAATTGTGGATTAATCAATTCGTGCAGAAAATTTTTGTGTGATTAAAGGTTGTAGGTGTCGCTCGGATTACGCCGAAATTACTGACTAGTCTTTAAAACTTAAAAGTGGGTTGAATTGGCTTTTCTTCCTCGAGTGAAATATTTTGTAATCCTCTGCATGTACGCTGCAATGCAAAGTACACCATCCAAAAGTGAATCAACTTTTTGTAAAATCCCTAATCAGTCGTTACCAATTGAAAGTAGAAATTGAAGTTTTCTACTGAGTTGAGAAACAATCTAAATTATTTTTGTTTAATCAAAAATTGTTTAAGTCAACTAACGAGTACGTAACCGAAAAGGAAAATTATTTGTCAAGTGCGTAAAGCTAAGAACGCTTGAAAAAAAAAATCGAAAAAGCATTATCTGTAAAAAGATAAGCAAACATTGAATGTCCATAGAGTTGACACTTAAATTTATGACGAGTGATAACTCAATAAGATAAACTGAAAACTATTTATAGAGAGCCATGTTCTGAGTAGACCCAACTGATATAAAAAATATCAATAGCCTTTAAAAAAAAAAACTAATATTTTACTCTATTTATATAATGAATAAGATATTTAGGCAGTTGTTTTGTTGCGCTCGTGTTTCTGTTGATTTAAAGAAATTTGATGAGATTTCTGCCTTCATTTACCATCTGAGAGCCATCTTCCTTTAGTTCTAGAAAACAATCCCTATCAATGTAGACCAGGGCTGACCACCGAAAAACTATTGGTAACTTGTGAAGGGACAATCGCGTCGCGCGCGAGATTGTGCGATAGTAGTTAGTGTAAGCGCGATGAATCGCTTGCCAAAACTGTCAAATAATATGCTCAAATATAAAAATGTTTTGCTCGCAGCCTGCAAACGTATTTCCTCTATTTTTTTATTTTATAGGCATTTATTAACCAGTCCCGGGTTATATGAAAAATCTGAATCGAAACTTCCGAAAAAATCGAGTTTCGCGTGCTACGAAATTTAAAAATTGGTAATCGAAGCGTCGCATTCTAGTCAGCTTTCTTCGGCTTCATGCGATCGCATCACCATAATTCAACCTTAATGCTGTCACAATGGATATACTGCTGGTATTGACATCATAATATCGTCAATACCAGCAGTGTGTCACCCAATACTACGCAAGTACGAGATAAACAAACTGATATAAATCTAGTTTAGAACCCGTTTCATAGTATAAAAATTCGATAATTTTACCTAGAACACTATGCATTTTACTGCTAGTAGTGCCATTCTTCCATTATGTGGCGAGTTTCGCAACTAAATGTCGTTACTTGCTATATCAGATACTGTCAAATCATACCATATGTTCAGTGTATCAATACTACACTTTCAATACCATGGTTTCTATATTAGCTATGCTTGTATATTAGCTGTTTATCCATGGTATTAGGCAACCTGGTTGAACTGTACTCAAAAAACTGGAAACCAATGCTGTTCCAACTTGATTCATAATTGAGAAGATTGAAACGTTTAACCTGGAGATTAGAACGTCAAGTCTTTGAAGTGAAGACGGGCAATAGCTTTGATTAAAATTAATTACCAGCAAGGTTATGACACAGAATGGTGTCAAGAAACATTGAGAAGGCTTGGCTCTGGTTCCTCAATTGAAATCCTACCTGTTCCTAGAACTTTAAAGTTAACTTTATCGTCAAATTTGACAAAGTTCAAGTACACAATTTTCAGAATATAGCTGGTGGGAACAACCATTCTATACAAAAATTGTGCGTAAATATTGTCAAGTGCTATCGAACTAATGGGGAACGTGAAAATTACCGAACGTAGCTAAGTCAATAAACGAATAAATAGTCCAGAAACATTTATTGACTTTCTACCTTTTATCAGTCAACTTGTAGATAGAAAAATTATCTAAAAAAAAAAGAAGTAAAATGAAAGAAATCTACTCTTCGCTTACTCCAAATCGACACGATATCAGAATGGAATGCTTATAATATCCTGTCTATGCTTCGTTTGATTTTTTCTCTGCCAATGTTGTTGACGTTTACGTGACCAAATAGACGTAATGTAGTTATTGAAACCAAACAGTGATTTTTTAGTGGCACTCTAAATTCGATTTAGGAGATTTTAATTCGGGATTCCAGAGTAAGATAAACCGAAAGAATCGTAATTGAAGCATTCACCGCCATTCACCATACATGTTTTCTCCATTACCATTTTTGATTTTTTTTTTCACTGCCGTCAAATAAGCTTTGGAGTTCACCCTTTAATGCAATTGCACATCTAACAGGAGGCTCGGTAAGTGATCGAATTGGGGGTAGGAAACTTAGAGTGATGGAATGTGTGAGAATAGCTACGTTGACGTTGTTTTTGAACTGTTGTACGTTATACTTATCAAAAAAGAGATTATCAGACAATGCGCTCCACATTATTACTTCTGTTGGAAGAGGGGGGGGGGGGATGAAGAACTATTAAGAATTTCACTGTTCTCCACGAAAGAGATTGAATAGGAAAACTGCGTTTAGCTTGACGAGTGTTTCCAAGACGAGTCCTTTTCGATCCTAATATCGATGCGAAATCTCAGAGTAATCCGACGTTTCATCAAATCTGGAATGGTTTTATATGTTTTCATATTTTCTTAGTTGGGAACGTATATTCTTGAAAATCAAAAAAAAAAGATCGAAATGAATAGTGTGGGAGACAGAACTGAATCCTGTGGTATGCCGGAATCGATTTGGAAGGATCGTGTTTTGTAAGAAATGTTCGCAGATATTGGTCTAAATCCATTTAAGAAAGGACTAATCAAATCCAAAGGTCTAAAACTTTCTTTTTAAACGTCACACACTTGACCTTCACCAAATTTATGACTTCGTTCTTGTTACCTTTTCGGGTTTAGAACTATTTGTTGTAGTATATAATTTTATTAACCTTTTACAACTTCATTGTTTGTTGTTTCGCTCTTCGATACTTTGGTTTTTTTGTTACCTTACTTCATATTATTTTCTTAATTCCTTTTTTTTTTTTTTGCACTCTTCCATTTGGTTTTGGTTTCTTTTTTTTGTTCCTTTTTTTGCACTTTTTCCTTTTTGTGTGTTTGTGTGTTTTTTTCTCTTTATACCCTTTTGTTCTTTATGTAATTTTGTTTTCTTCTGTATTTTATCCTTTTTTTATTAATTTTTTTTTATTTTCTTGGTTTTTTTTATATTTTATTTTACTTTTTTTATATAATATTTTTCTTTATCTTGTTTATTTTATATTTTTGTTTATTTTTTCCTTATTTTATATTTTTCTTTAAATTTTTTATTTAATATTTTATATTTTTCTTTATTTTGTTTTTTTAATATTTTTCTTTATTGTTTTAATTTTACATATCTCTTTATTTTGTTTCTTTTATATTTTTCTTTATTTTATATTCTTCTTTATTTTATATTGTTTATTTTATATTCTTCTTTATTTTATATTGTTTATTTTTTTTTTTTTTTTTATATTTTTCTTTATATTGTTTCTTTTATATTTCATTATTTTGCTTATTTTATATTTTTCTTTATTTTATATTTTTTTTTTTCTTATTTTATATTTTTCCTTATCTTATATTTTTTTTTTTCTTATTTTATATTTTTCCTTATCTTATATTTTTTTTTTTTATTTTATATTTTTCTTTATTTTGTTTCTTTTATATTTTTCTTTATTTTGCTTATCTTATATTTTTCTTTATTTTATATTTTTCTTTATTTTATATTTACGGTTTATTACCTTTTTTTTTATTTCTCACATTTTTTTTATTTTATATTTTTTTTTTGTTATTTCATACTTATTTTTATTTTATATAATTTTATTTTTTTCCGTGTCTGTGTTATATTCCCTTTTATTTTATTTTTCCTTATTTTTGTTAATATTAATTTTTTCCTTCTGTTTTTTTATACTCTTTGCTGTCAAAAATTTGACATAAGATTCAGTAAAAAATGTTCGTCATATGTAGAGCAAATGAAAAAATTCGGTAAAAAGAATTTGACGATTGCAATATCTGACTGCATTTGCCAACGAGAATAGTCAAATGTTTGACACATTTGACATAGTGGCATACAGTGTAATACAGGTTTGAAAACGCATAAGTAAAACCAAGACTGGACTGAGCGCAATCATGTCCAATTGCATAGATTTAAATCAGGTGTTAAATTGGATATCAGTGTCTTAAAAAAGTAAAATGTTAACAAGCACACCAGTTCAAGATTCATTAACAATGGAGCAGGCCTGTTTATACTTTTGCAGAGCACTTGTGACGGCGCACCTTAAAGTGTGTACGTTACTATTCCGAACTTCATTCTTTGCGGTGCGTGCTGGTTACTTTTCAGTCCAATACACGAACTCTATGCCATCATTCTAAGGAGAGGCAAACACAGCAAGTTGAAATTAGCTTCAATTCATCGGAGAAACTAATAAGTCTGATTACATCATAAAGCTAATTTCGTGTCGAAATCACCGAACCCATAACATAGAACACGACAAACAACTTTCTTCAAACGCTCGCGACCCACACGATTTTCATCACGCTCGCATATGTTTTCTCAAAAGTGCAATTTCTCATCATCAGAAGAAGCGGCGGACGGCCTACACGTCGTTTTTTTCTTCTTCTCACAAATGCATTTAATTAAATAATGCACTTCCGCTGATGATCGCTAATAAATTTTCTACTTTATGACTCCACACATAAAGTTGATGTAGTCGAATTGAAGCTAATCGGGGCTTTGCTGTCGGATGAGCCTTGTGTGTATCATCACCTGGCCTATCACACTAAATCCAGCAAAACGTAACTTGGTACATCTATTAATAGTGCAACTCTGGCTCTAAATATCCAGCCAACAACAACAAAAATACTAACGATCAATACCCGATCGACAAAACACATTCTAATCGATAGGCTTTCGCTACGTACGTCTAATACCTGTAGAAAAGCGCACAATAACGTACTCAACGCGGGGGGACAGGTGGCAATATATTGCCTTCAGTTATTGCAATTTTGCTTCCTAATAGTCAAGCGTTTGCGAGGCCGCGTCAGAATATTCTCGGCGAGTTGGGGTTGTTTCAAGGAAACTGCATCGATGTTTTTTGTCTCAACAAGTTAAGCTTTTACCGGGCACATTACGTCTAATTGGCTCCTTGAGATGGACTTAGCAATGGAACGCGGTATCGTATTTATGTTCAGTTGTGTGCCTGAGTTGTCAACAACTTTGACGGTTTGGCTAATGCGATTACTATTCTGGGTAAAATGAAATAATCTATTCATTTTTGTTATCGTTACGCGTAAGTATCGCTTTAATTGATAAGCATCAACTGAACTTGACTATCGTTTTCAATTCACTGGTTCTGCTTTTTTTTCCAAATTGTACTGGGTTTGTTTACAGATAATATTTTGAATTTTTAGTAGTGGACTTCGATCTAGTAGTTCAGTAATCCGTTCCAGTATCTTTCGTAGAATAATTCAGTAATCAATTCCAATATCTTTCGTAGAATTGTTCTCCAAAAGTTAACCAGAGAACTATCTACAAGATTAGTCAATTAAATTCTGTTGAAAAGACGGAGTATTCTTCCGAGAAGTGCAACACTAATTGTAAGTCACTTATACGACTATCTATACTTCTGTTTCCTTAAATCATCAAAAGCTTCCGATTGCTAAGCTCTGGCATGAGACTCTTGCACCCAGTACTGACAGAATCACTTACTACATCATTCCTTAAGGTCACCACGTGAAACTCATATTTTTCCGTTTGTCACAAGTACGATCAACTACCGATCGTTTTGCTTATCGCTTACATTTATTGTGACATCACACAAACCTGACGTCTGTTGCGCGTAGTCTTTATCGCCATGTGCCGCGCTAAAAAAATAAGTTATGTTAATTTTGATTAATCCGCCAGGTATTAGAAACAGCTGCTGTATATTTTCCATTCTGTTTTTTTTTTATTCGCCTACCCAATTGATATCATTCTGTGACGTCAGGTTGATATGAAAAAAATATTGCACACATCTCTGGATCGATTTAAAAGCGATGAACATGTCATGGTATTTTGATGAGATAAACATGCAGCAAAATTTAAAAGAAAAGAACGAAGTATTATTCGCTACCTTGTCTCGTCAAGTTCAAGGTGTTTAATTTTTTTATCTTATTAATTTCGTCTGAGATTATCTTAATTTAAAAACAGAACAACAAAAAAGTTAACGATTTGTTGCATAAAATTTTGCGCAGTTCAGTCTGTTTGCAATTAATTTCCAAGCTTTGATAATTAATTGCGCTCCGTAACCGATTATACAATTCGTGGGAACGAACAGTCAGGAAGGAACTTCAGGGAGTGAAAATAACATCCTAATACCGCAGTTATTATGTCTAGTGTGGCCAAACTCATCTCTGTTTGTATAAAACATATTTGTCTTAAGCTTGCGCATTCTAGGTAGTTCACCTTAGTGATCGCGAACGAACTAGTTCCTCAGCCCTTGCGAACTAGTTCGTTCTTGTAGATCGCAGTTCACTGACGAAGGAACTAGTTCCTTTCAACTTAGGAGTGAATGTGAAGTAGTTCCTTTCAAGTTGGGAGTGAATGTGAGGACCTAAAAAAAAGAAGGTCCCACTGACAAAGGAACTAGGGTAAGGCACCCAGTTTGCGAGCCCTGCGGCTATTCCGAGCCACCATCTTTAATTTCACAAAAAGCTCAGAATTCATAACAGTTTTCTCTTCACTAATAATTTTAACTACATATTTTGTCACAACAGCAATGGCTAAAATTGGTAGTGAAGAAAAGACTGTCATGAATTTTTAGCTATTTGTGGAATTAAAGACGGTGGCTCGGAATAGGCGCAGGGCTCGCAACTGGGTACCTTACCATAGTTCCTTTCAAGTTGGGAGTGAATGTGATGACCTAAAAAAAAGGGGACCTCTTTCACGAAAGAAGACACTGAATGTGATGTCCTAAAAAAAACAGGTCCTCACTTCCCTCGCGAACTGAACTACTGGTATGCAAATGTGATGACGAACTACTTCCTACAAACGAACTAGGAGCGGAATTCACTGCGAACTAGTTCGTTCATTTCACTTTTGGGAACGATCTTCCGAACTATGAGAGTTCGTTCATTTCACTTATGGGAACGATCTTCCGAACTAGTTCGTTCACGAACTACACAAGCCTACAAACTACGTCGAAATTGGAACCAATCTATTTTTATGAGTATTTTCGGTATATAATGAAATCAACGAACTAGTTCGCAGTGAATTTCAGTCCTAGTTCGTTTGTAGGAAGTAGTTCATCATCACATTTCCGTACACCATGGATCATTCTACTCTCGGAAACTCGGAACTAAAAGAATGAACTAGTTCAGTTTGCGAGAAGACCTGCTTTTTAGGTCATCACATTCAGTCTCGCGAACTGCGAACTTATAAAAAGGAACTAGTTCTTTTGCGAGGTAAGTAAGGACCTTTATCTTATGTCGTTACATTTCCCTACACCATTTATCATTTCTTTCTCGCGAACTGCGAACTGCAAGAACGAACTATTTCGTGAGTGCTCAGGAACTAGTTCGTTCACGATCACTAAGGTGAATTAGAATGCTCAAGCCTAGTGGGTTGGTTTATTGTTGAACTTTTTTCGTTCTTCCTTTGTTCGTGTACGTTCTTCGATCGTATTCAGTTTCTATACGAGAAGGAGGGGCGATAGGCCAGTGACAGCGTTTGTCAGTTAGTTTTTTTTTTTAGACTAGAGGCGTTCTTAAATGTTATTGATTTGTTTTTGTTCAGAAGTGTGTGTGCACTACTGCACCGTATTTGTTGGTTTAAAGGCTGTCGAGAGCTTTTCGGAATCCGGATCGACGGACCAATTAATACGGGAACTTTTTCGAGATCCGGATCGACGGACCAATTAATACGGGAACTTTTCCGAGATATGAACTGACGGACCAATTAGAGCCAGGAATATCACGAAATCCCGATCGACGGACCAATTAATTGCGACGACAACGTGCGAAATTGGTTTTACAAAATTGAACGGCGATGTTATATTTCGCATCAATTTCACTTTTGATGATTACTTTCGTTGCTTAAACTTCGGAACTGCAAAAGCTTTTCGAAGTCATCAAAGCGCATATTCCAATCAAAAAATCTGAAATGAAAAGGTGAATTGCTCGAAATCTAGTTAACGTCCCGAGTTCAATAAACCCAGCTGGAATACACCTGGTAAGGATTGCTTGCCGGTGTCCTTCCTTTCCATCGTTACCTAAACGCATTAATTTCTCATTAGCCAAGAGTTAACTAGGCAATTTCAAATTCATTTCCGTCTTGGCTTGCTGCACCGGCCACGGCGACTTCATCCACGATTTATGGCGATGGCCAAAGGCCGTCCTCTATACATTACTTACAAATTCATTAAAACTTCCCAGCTGAGATTTCCCATGCATGTGCCATGTTGTTAATCTAACGTTTTATAAATGTTGGTAATCAAAGCACATAACAAATTTCCTTTGAGGCTGAATGTTTGTTGTAAATGATAAGCGTGTGTGTGCAACTGCGAGGGAGTAGGTGGGGGAGGGCGGGGGGCTGGTTTGCAATTGAGTGAATGCACACAATATTGCATAATGCCGGCAAGGCTTTAGCCATTGAACTCAATTAACGTCAGCCTATTGTTGCGCCGAGTTGATGGGCAGTAGGGCAGATCTGTGTCTCTCTACTCCCTACATTAGGCTCGAATGCGGCTCGTGGTGGGCATTTGAACGAGTTTGGGCAACCTATGGCTGGTGGTGCCCTCTATTGCATCGAGTCAAACAACTTTCTCGCCATCGCACGTACCTTTGCACTCCATCTGTTTTACCTGTTCGCGCTCTACGGGCAAATGTTGCAATAGTTGCAACAAGTTCTAGTCTTGCTATTATTCACTTTCCGAGTTGTTTTTTTTTGTACCTGAGTTAGTAGTCTGCACGCTGGGTTGACTATGCTGCAATTTTTTTCTTCTTCCGTTTGCGCGAGAATAAGCATAGCAAAGTGCACTCTCGTGTGTGTATGCAGCAATGCAATGAAATGCAATTGCATAACTGGCGCACACTTGGTCTCGTTGTCGACACAAATCCGAGCCAAATTCATGCGGCTGCAATTCATTTGCAGACTCTCCCCCTCCCACGATATATTTGGTCGTTTTTTCTGGTTTTTATATTGCTTTTGAGCAAATTTTTTTTTTTCGTTTGTTCACTGATAGCCTCTTGGCGCAACATGCTTTAAGTTTTTTATTCGGTGCAGCATTTTTTCTGTATTGACTTTACTGCAAAAAAGTTAACGATTTTTTTTTTGCAATTGAAAAACTTTGTGCAGCATTATTGCTTGTCGTGCGAATTCATCTAAGCTTTGTTGCTATTTTTTGGTGGTGGGTTGGGGGTGCGGAACAACTCGCCTACATAACGAGTTCCGTGAAGTGCTAGAAGTGCAGAGCGAGAATGCTTACAACTTTTTCGTAGGCGGACACTAGTTGGTATGAATTTCAAGTTTTCCCGATGTCTACGCGGTTTTTTTCGGTTGGACACGCCTTAGAACCTGGAGGTTATAGTGGCGGGCTTAGTGACTAATTTTGGTCTATTTTTGGTCACCAGTTTTCGAAGGTGTTGGTCGTGAAAAAGCCCAAATTTGGATGTTACCTGCGTTACCTGGGAAATACAGACGTGTATAATTGAAAATTTGGCGAACTTTCGCGGTTTTACTTAATTTGGAAAACATGTCACGTTTCTTTGCAGAGTTATAGCCAAGAAGTAGATGAAGACCAAAATTTGCCAGAGACGACTCGACCACTAAAGTCTTAAGGTATATTGCGTCGAACTAAAAGGTAGGCAATGTACAAAAGCTAGCCTAGGGCTTAATGTGTCAGGACCGATCGGTTACCTTGAAATACCAGGTGAACTCCCATTGTAATCAACCAAACACCTGCAGGAAGCTGTTTTGGCATGGTCCAATCGACTTACTCATAGGGCCAAGAAAGTCGGTATAAGTATAAGCAACCAAATAATAACAACGCTGAGGTGTTAACCTCGAATATGGAAGAACAACTTCCAGTGGACACACCTCTACTCGGTCTTCAACTTCAATACGACCGCCTGAACTGCTACTGCTTTCAATACAATCTATTTTAGAGCACGGCGTCAACAATCGCATGACTGGATGAGATCCTACGCTAGGCTAACGAAGCATCAATAAGATCTAAGACTTCCAGGGAAGACCTGACAGAAAGAAAACGTTACCAGTCAACCTAACCACAGTCTGAAAGCAATGAACCAATTATTGCTGCAAAACATGGGCAACAAAATGGTAGAGCTTCAACGAACTTCTTACAGGACACGATAATCGGGAAGAGGATCTGCATAAAATTGGACTAAACAGAGACAACACGTCCGAGTACGCTCAACAGAATTTCCAAGAACTGCCACAAATACTGTTAGGCTAAGGATTCAGTTCTGTCACCAACCATAACTCCTCCAAGATCTCAGTGTGTTATGAAAACGAGGGTCGTATTGGTTCAGTGGGTCACCCTTCACACAAAATCCAAAAAACACCACAATTTAATTCCTAGGAAAAGTGTTGTGAATGCATAGAATGAAGCCTGGCTGAAATTCTTTCAATTTGTCCGTCGATCCAAACGCATGACAAATCCAGAACGCACCTACCTAGAAAGTTGAAACTTTGTATCAACAAATCTCTATATATAAAAATGAATTTTTGTTTGTTTGTTTGTTTGTCTGGCCCTTATACGCTCCTAAACCACTCAACCGATTGCGATGAAACTTTGATGATTTGTTGAGGGTACGCCCGCGATGATTTCTGCGTTATAAAAATCATTAAACCGTTGCTTTTTCAAAATTTGAGTGTATTTCATATGTTTTAGCGGCAGTTCGTTCGTTTTCGGTGTACCTATTAGTTATGCGTTCCTATTACTAAATGATAAAGTTGGACGATGGATGGTGGATAGAGGAAAGTGAATAGAGAATGGAGGATGGTATACGATTGATAGAGGATGATGGATGGAGGATGGTGGATAGAGGATGGTTGATGGTGGATCGTGGATGGACGAAAGTGGATGGTGGATGGAGGCTGGAAGATGGAGGATGGTAGATAGTGGATATAGCATGGAGGATGGTGGATAGAGGATGGAGTAACGAAAGCAACGTGAAAAATGGGAGAGACAGGGGCAATTGAGAAATGGGAACAACGGGAGACACAGGAACAGGAAAGACGCCAGCAATAGGGGCGATGGAACAATATCAACTTAGCGAGCGTAGCTTCGGTACGCGTCTAGTTTAATATAAATCGTCAGATTCCCCAAAGTCTCTTCCATACGAAACTCCTGCCGTGTTCGCAGTCACGTTGAAATTGAATTGGATGAAAATCGAACATGTTCTTCATATAGCTTCCATATCAAATTCCTTGAAAAGATTGTGAACCGAACGAAACGTACTCAATTAATCATTCGAAGAGCGAATTGATTTCAAATATGGAAGTGGATGAAATAATTTTATTCCTTCAAGTAGCTTCTGTACAAGATCTCTTAAAAGACGTGGTTACACTTATTACACCACGATAACTAGAAAACGCGTAATCCTAGCAAGTTGAATTTTTTTTTAAGTTACCGCCCTAGACTTAGGAGATGAACTGTAGTCAGCTTTGGAATGGCAGGTCAGAAATCGGGTGGGATATGGCAGAGTACTAGTTGGTGTTAATAATTTTTTAGTACTCTTTTGACTGTGATATTATCTACCAGAACAGCAATGTTGTCTATAACAAATCAACTACTGTCTCGTAGCTCTGACGGTGTCTGTAAATATGAAAAGAATGTAAACAGAACTCATCTGCTCAGTGTTATATCCTTTAGTAGTGACCCTATTAAAAATTCCGCACTGTTCACTATTTTTTTTACTTTTCTATAATTTTTTCTACCTTTTTTTTTTTATTTAAAATTAATTTTTGCTCCCTATGTTTTTGTCAAATTCTGTTTTTATTGTTTCGATTGAAAGACTTACTTAGCTACTTACTTCATGCTCCTAGTGCCGAAAGGCTGCCTAAAGTCTTGGTTACTTTAAAAAAAAAGGGAGACATTTTTTTACAAAGATTCGGTCAGTAAAGCCTTGGGATTTACAGTCTCAGTGTATAGCAGGCTAGTCGGAGGTTCGAATAACGATGAACTTTTGGTCGGTTGTTTAAAAAAAGAAGTACATGAACCCATGCCCAACTTATACCATTGATACACAGCTATTATACAAACTATAGTATTGAAATCATGGTATTGAAACTAGCTGCACATGATACACTGCACATATGGTATGATTTGACAATATGTGGTAGAAGCAAACAAAGATATTTAGTTGCGACACTCGCCACAATTGGGGGATTACACAACTAGCAGTAAAGTGCATAGTATACTAGGTAAAATTATCGCATTTTGTATACCATGAAATAGGTTCAATACTAGATATGATACCAGTTCGTTTATCTCGACGACATTATGATATCAATAGCAGTGTATTAGGCTTGTGTAGGTTGTTTGTAGGAAGTAGTTCTTCATCACATTTGCATACCAGTAGTTCAGTTCGCGAACTCCTTTTTTTTAGGTCAGCACATTCAGTGTCTTCTTTCGTGAATGGGAGGGGGACCTTTTTTTTTTTTGAGGTCCTCACATTCACCACTCCGAACTTGAAAGGAACTAGTACCTTGGTGATGAGTGGAAACCTTCGTGAGTGGGAACCTTTTTTTTTGGTCCTCACATTCACTCCCAACTTAAAAAAAATTACTTCACATTCACTCCAAACTTGAAAGGAACTATAGTTCCTACGCCAGTCAACTGCGAACTACAAGAACGAACTAGTTCGCAAGGGCTGAGGAACTAGTTCGTTCGGGATCACTAAAGTGAACTAGAATGCTACAGTGTATCCATGGTATTACGGTCATAGAGGAAGAGAAGGAAGATATGACCTTATGCCTTCAGTATGGCAGTTAGACTTACAAAGTCTTGGTCTTCTGGATGAATAGATATATCATTTCCAGTCAAAGTATGTTTTTCGTCGACTACGTCATATATAGTACGTACTCCTTTCATACATATTTCTTACCAATACAGTCGTGTTCCATTAGTAGAACAATTATTAAAACCATCAGATTTATTTCTCCTATTTTACACATATCTACTTTCAAACGACCCTCATTTTCAACCATAACAAAACAACCAACTCTATAATAATTCCTTAACAAATTCCGTCAGCGTCTCAAGTATTTTTCAATTGTGTACTACCTGTAAAAAAAGGTAAAACAAGAAAAAACAATGAGCATGCGCCTGGACATAGCAAGAGATGCGAACGAAAACAATAACAACAACCGATGTTTGTATATAAGTACCTACAAATCAGCGAATAAATTTAAAATTCTCCATGCATAATTCCACTGCACATATTCGTAACTCCAAGTAGTAGATATAATGCTCTTGACTGACCGGGACCATATGTGTAGAATGCGGGCTCCATTTTCAATATTATGTAGTAATTACGACCGCTATACAACCGACAGTCATAATGCCAGTCGGAAGGCACATAATTGTTATAAAATTTATTCTTTATGAACGTATGGTGGCTTTGATATGAGTTTACATTAAAAAAACAGTAAATTGAAGAGAACGAACATACGAGCAGAACTAGTGCACTTAATAAAAGGCGTCTTGTTTGCGTAAGAGTATCAGCAAGAAACATGACGTGTGCTCCGGGAGTCGGGATCACATCAGTTGCATTACAAAACTGAAAAAAAAGACATGAATAGGTTGCCCTCATATCGCCTGCTGGTACTTGGCAATGGATAGAGGGACTCCATCAACTATAAGTCGTAAAGTTGATGACTTTTTGTGATAGGGTGACATCAGTTTTGTTTAATCAAAAAGGCAAATTGTTATCGGCCGTTTATGATTTTTTTCGTTATACTCAAGATTATAATGACACGGAAACTTTAATGAGTGTTCTTATGCTAAGGGTCTTGTGTCGATGACCACTGCTTGTGTGTCCCGACTGGAGCAGAACGTTACTCACGCCAATCATTGTGAAGCTAGCTAAAGACTTTTCTTGTTTTTCGCATTTCGTGAGTTTCTCGTCTTATTTCACGAAACACATGAAACGTGCGAGAACACACACAATTCGCAAGTTTCGTGTTTTCGTGGTTTCTCTACGTTTCGTGAAGTTCACTTATTTTCAATTTCTGAACTCCTGCAAGTCCAAAACCACGAAAAACCAAAAACTCACGAGAAAGTCACGAAAAATCTTCTTACGTATTTTTCGTCACTTTCTCGTCAAGCAAACCCTTTCGATGTCGTGAAAAAACCGCCTCCAGCTCAGAAAACGAACGAACCGCGAACAACTAAACGCGAGAAACCTCTACACGCGACGCGAATGACGCGAAATAGGCGAAAGGCGATAAGTCTGTAGGCTTGGGTATGACTAGCGATAAACTTTGGAAAAGCGAATTGAAACTGTGTCTGATTTGGGCGAAATCGAATTCTTTCCATTTCTCATTCATAGAACTACCACTCGTCCTGCTAGCTTTGTTGATTTATCAAGTATTAAAAATCGTTCTCAGCTAGCCTTTCATTCTATCAATAGGCGTAGAAAGGACAAGGCACTCCATCTATGTACAAACTGAACTTTAGAATACTGTCCCATGAAATGATCATTAAAAAACCAAAAGCCAGCTTCACATAATTCAACTATGTACGCACAACTGTGCGTTGTAGATTCCATCCGAGAGAAATATTGATTTTCTCGTCCTTCGTACACAAATGAGAACTTTGTTGGCATATGGCAACACTTGTAAATTAATCTTTCACCGTCTGAAATAATATTTGCACACTTTGTATACAACCCGTACCATAAATAGGAATAGGAATCCACCCCATTCGAATGGAATTCTTTGCGTTTAATTAACTAATTTCTATATAATTATAATTCGTTCCCGCGAACCCTTCTGAGTAATTTTCTTTACAATTTTCGTCAATTTGTTGCCTAAAGTTGTATATTTTTTGGGAGTTTTTTGAGTGAAGACCTTAAAAAAAATCGTATTTGTACCCTTAACAAAGATGTTGAAACGATGAGAGTATTTGCATTTAGAGATGGGTCGTTCAGGAGTGATCTGTTCTAAAAAAACACTTCATTGAAACGAGTGAGTGAAGTAACTCACTTCTTTTGGTGAACTGTAGTTCGTTTCGGCACGTGATACAGCTTGAAAAGAACTAGTTCTTTCGTGAGGGAGGATTTTTTTTTAGGTCCTCACATTTACTACGAACTTTAAAAGAAATAGTTGTAGTAGTTGAATTGGAACTTGAAAAGAACTAGTTCCTTCTTGAGTGAAAACCTTTTTTTAGGTCCTCTCATTCAATCCGAACACGAAAACAACTAGTTCCTTCGCCGGGTAAGTGATCTTCAAAAGGAACTCGAACTAGTTCACTGAATTAGTTCATTTCAGTCACTAAAAGGAACTGGTTTGCCCATCTCTACTGAATTTGCTTGGCAAAAAAGTGCCTAGAGAAGTGGGAGGTGGACACCAGCCAGGAATGATAGTAAATATTTAGGGTATTCCTTTACAATAGCAAATTTGTCACCGATTTTCACCCAAATTTTCCCAAAATTTGTTTACACTTAATTAACTCGGAAACCCACCTTTACTTTGACCCTATTAAAATTGAATTATATTCCTCCACTATTTTGTGGGAGAGAGGGGGGACGTGTGAACGATAAAATTCATTCAATATTTAGGTTAATAGCTTGACAAGCGCGCGACCCTTCTTTCTCGGCTGGTTGAAACCGAATTGTTTCTGTGTCGCGCGGCGCCACTAGTCGTCTATCCGAAAATCTTATAGGTCCCGATTACATCCCCATGAATGGGGGGTAAAGAAATTATTAAAGTTACGTTTGTTTATCGAGTCGGTAAGTTCACCACGCCCTTGTCAAACACATTGTGCAATCGGTTTCGTCACACCACTTTCAAGCCGCCCCCCATCAGTTTCCCCGGGAACGTGTAAAAAAATAACATGTTCTGATGCTCCTCTCATCATCCCCCCTCGGGCCATTATGGCTTTTTGTCTTTTCAGCGTGTTTGCGCCCCTTTGGATGCTTTTCATTTCATTACGCTCGAAACGCTCGCGAACTATACAACAACCGCGCTAAATCGACGTAAATTTTGCTGGGCAAGCATCCAAGGACTAATTAGACTTCCGGGGTGGAGAATGGAGCAGACGGGAGCGGGGGATGGTCAGGGTGAAAGAAACTGAAAAGAAAGGACATGGATCCACCGATCGTTTCTCTGATCTCCTGCTAAGCTTCTTTTTGTCAATTTTATTGACACAACTGACGAGGAGCACACTATTGACTACTCGAATGTTATTTCTAATAATGCACGGTGTATCCTGGATGTATTTTCAGCCGCTACAGCGAACATAAGGACTTTATCCTCTCGTCATTTTTCATTCAGAGCTCGGAAAGTGTTTTCCACATTCGTCTTTCCCAGAAGGCTGAGGACGATTGAGGTGACGGGGGAGGGAAGGATAACGAAGAAGGGTATACACCAGGATGATGCTGATGAAGGACTCATTGCATGGCTTTAATATTTGCTATAAAGGATTTGCTTCGAGCAGAGAGTGAAGGCAGGATATAGGCGGACTTGACTATGGGAAAACGAGGAGGTTCTTGCCATCAGCCTACAACTGAGAATTGGGGGTGATTTTCGAGGGTTTGATAGAACGGCGGTGGTGAGTTTGTCTACTAACACATTCGATTGAGTGCATGTAGTACATTGAATGGATGAACACAGCGATAGTGCTTGAAGCTTATATACAGGGACATATCAAGGACTTTTGTAAGAAGCGAGGGCAACAATAAGGGTCGGGCTGTACATATGAAATGCTCCGTACACACTTCAATGAACGTCGGAACCCCTTACACTTTTACAGCTGTAATAATCGCATATCAATAATTTTTGGGGCGATTGCTTCATATGAAAATTCATTTCCAAGTATGAGGGCTTTTCATTTACGATTAATTCACTTCAGTTTCTTTTTTTGTTCATTCCAATTGTCCTTTAAGTTCTAGTTTCCCTCTTATCGAGGAAGCGAATAGCAGAGCCCTTATCTTCGTGATTGACACGAAACGCTAAAATGAAAGATTTTAATTTATTTATGACTGCAATCAAGTACAATTTTGTGTATGCCAATTTCGTAGAAATGAAGGAATGAAATGAAAACCACAGTTTTTTTCTTTTCTTAATTTAAATTCCAGTTTTAACGTATGAAGGTCTTTAAAGGTGATCGAAGAGGAGGCAATGAGCATTATGTTTACTCGACAAATACATGACTCGTCATCGTTAATAATGATCAAAGTCTAGTTGAATTAAACCGCGATGAAATCACCGACAAATGCACTTTAAGTAGTCAGCTCCTGGTCGGAAAGTGCATGTGAAGGTTTTTTTCTCACGATAATGTGTTAACCATTAATTTAAGATTAGATACGCTTGTATCGCATGAATGCACTGCCAGAATCGTGATTGTAACAAATCCGAATATAATTTGTATGCTCCAAGCTGAAAAGAAGCGAAGAAGAAAAGATATCACCGCCGTTATAGTGGCGCCCAACGTGGGGTTCCCATTTTAAAGCAGGTGGCCTTCAATATTTGGTTAGTTTTCAATTCAACTTTTAAATAGGTACTCATTGGGATAGAAAAAGAGTTAAGCTATAAAAAATTTAATAAAGACTGTAAAGAAAATAAAGGAAAAGACAAAGAGAAATGACAAACAGTAAAAACAACAATAAGAAATTCTGACAACAAGCTTTAAAACAGGCAAGAAAAAAATTGGAAAATTGTCCTAAAAAATAAGTAACAAAAAAGAAAAAAATAATAATAACCAAAGTTAGTAGAAAAGGAAAAAAAGAAAATAAAAGAAAAATTATTAAAAAAAAGAAGGGAAGAAACTGGAAAAGGGGGAAAAATAAGCATTAAATTACTAAACAAAATGAAAGGAGAAAATATAAAAAATAGGCATTAAATTACAATACAAAAGAAAAGGACAAAAAGAGAAAGTAAAAAAAGGAGGGAAAAATAATTAAATTAAAATTAAAACAATTATAAATGAAACGAACAAAATAAGCACAAGGAAATAAGCAAATAAGAAAAACCAACAAGTACATTTTAAAAGGAAACAGAAGAAAACAAGGAGAAAAAAAATAATTACGAAAAAGTATGGAAGGAAAAAAGATACAAGAAAGGAACGGAGAAAAAATAACATGTAAAATTTAACGATTGAAAGGAGAAAAAATTAAAATAGAAAATAATTAAAAATTAAAAAGAATAGAAGAAAACAAAAAAGAAAAATGTGAAAAGGAAATAAGCGAAGGAAAACCACCGAAGCACATGGATGTAAAACTGACAAGTTAAATTTCGGTTTGCAGTATTACTTTTCAATACATGTTTATCTTTTGTACGCGGTTACCAAGGCAACAAGAAAAAAAAGGATATAAAAAATAAATAAAAAGGTGAAAAAAGGAGAAATTGAAATTAAATCTATAGAAAAAAAAATGAAAATAGGCAAAAAACAAAGAAAAGGAGGGAAGGTGGAAAAACAATAAAATTTAAATTGCGGAAAACGGGAGGAAAAGAATAAAATAGAAAACGAAAAAAAAACAAATAAAAGAAGGAGGAAGGGGAAATAATTAAAACTAAAATGGAAAAAATTTAAAAATTACTAAAATTAATTTGAATCAAAGGTCTAGATGTACATAAAAAGGCAAAAAAACTAATAAGAGCTTCTCACATTAAAAAGAGGGAAAATAATAAAATTAAACTAAGGAAAATGTGAAGAAAAGCATGCCAACGACACGGTGTGAATGTGTGAACCTTAACAAAGAATTAGTTACCAACAGAGGTTCCGTAACTTGAGCTGTGCGATGGTCGTTTTCTTCAATATAACGAATGTGTTCATTAATACTATGAATATAAACAATGTCTTTTACAAATACAAAGCAAAGATGCGCTTGTTTATAAGAACTTTTTAATCAATATGATGAAGGCGTGCATCAAAAAATTCCAAGGTGTTGATTTTTTAGAGTATGTGTGCCCTTTCCATATACAGTGCAACTCGGTTATAACGACCACAAAAGTAGAACGATATAACCGATAGTACGTTATAACCAACATAAGAACCTTTCCCATTTGTGAATGGGGATTAAAAAAAGGTACGTTATAACCTAAAGCACGTTATAAATGTGCGATTTATAAGCTGGTTGGTAATTTGTAGTTATTGGAAACAAAATTATAAAATATTTTCATTTATTGACTTTTTTATTTTTTTTTATTTATCCCTAATTGTGTTCACTTTTTATATATATTTATACTATTTATTATAACTTTTTTTTTACTGGTTGACTTTAGACTTGTTGAATTGTTTTAAAGTGGTTTATGTTTAAATAAATTTTGAAAGGTTTTTTTAGGTGTATTTTTTGCGCACTTTCCAGATCAGAGCAGGTTAGAAATTTATATGCAAAACAACAATATAGATTTTATTACTTTTTAATAGCTTTTTTCATAGATAGTTGCTCCTGTGAGCTCACTGAGGCATTCGCGTGAAATTCTCTAATCTAGCCTACTACCTATGGAACAAAGTTATAAAAACGTTATAAAAATAGCAATGTTGTTGTTGCTTTGCATATAAATTTTCTAATCTGCCCTGATCTGGAAAAATGCTCTAAAACCAGTGGCGACTCGCCGCAAAAAGCTAGGTGTGCTGTGCTTTAAGCTTGTGTTACACTGTATGATCAATGAGAGCTTTCTACAAACTCGCCATACATTTCACAAAAATATATGCAAAAAACTGAGAAAAAGCGAACAGTGTAACACAAGCTTAAAGCACAGCACACCTAGCTTTTTGCGGCGAGTCGCCACTGTTTAAAACCCAGCTGTTATTATTTTTAAATCGATATTTTTTTTCATGAAATATAAGGGAACTATAACTATTTTACTTTAACAATTACCCTTTTTGTTTGTTTTGAATTTTAATATTTTTGTATTGATTAGCTGGTCGGTCTAAAAAGAAATAAATATTCCTTAAGTAATCATAAATGCATACGAACTATAACAAACATTAAATCGCCACCATTAACTCCGAACCGGATGTAGTAAAGTTCCCCGAAAAAAAGGGTTATACGATCGATCGATCGCTATATCGAAATAAAGTCTTGAATAGCTTCCAATGTACAGCAAATACAGAGCGCGTTAGCGACAAAGAACGATAAGGCAGCGACGACTACAAAATAGTTACAATCGAATTAGAAGGAAGGACACCAGAAGCCAAAAGCAATTTTCCTATCCGGCAAGGGAAAAAAAAATAAAAATAAAACGGAAACTTTTCTCGTCGGGGAATGGAATTTCATATTTATGGCGTCTGGCAGTAGTAGACTTCGAAGATCTGCCGATTCTGCATCAAAATCAAGCGTCTCTGTACCGAGCGCAGAGTTCAGAGTACGTGAAATGTGATTGAAAAGCATTTCAAGCAGAAAGCGACTTAATAATTTGATTAAAATCCCATTTCGCATCACAGCTCAATCATTTCGGTGGCGAAAAGGTTGATTCGACACGTTGGGTTTTACTGTGTAGCCTGTTCGGGGTGGGTGTCCTTTAGGGGTCGGGGTGTTCCACGGCAGATTACAGACGTTTAAGCCAGATGAAATGTGCATTTTTTAAATCGATTTGAATTTGAAAAACGACAACACCACCCACAATCAGGCGTTATATCAATAAAGATTCGGTCCTTTTAATTCAGATTTGGATGGCTAAAAGACAATTTCATTATTAGACAACTTCGACGTCATCGAACTTACAGATCAAAACAAGAATTAAACTTGTTTAGTAATTAAATAACAGAAAAATGTCCGTTTGACCACCGTATACGCAGTCTACAATCTCTAGACCCAAAAAATGTCGCTGTATTCTCCGTCTGCAAACGCTAGACCCAAAAAGAAGAAGAACAGGAATGTACTTAAAACCGCCGTATATACCGTCTCCAACCGCTAAGTCCAACAAACTCGAAAATGTCCGCCTGACCGCTGTATACGCAGTCTGCAAACGAAACGCTAGACCCAACAAAAAACAATATAGAAAAATGTCCGTCTTATTGCCCTTATTAAACGCTAGACCCAAAAATGCGAGAAACAAAGAACTGCGTATAATTTCAGTATATGCCGTTTCGAACCAAAATAACCGCGAGAAAAAATGTCCGCCAGGCCGCCGTATACATTAGTCCTTAAAAAAGAAGGAACAAAAATGTTCGTCAAATCACCAGTCAGTCTCCAAACTAAAAAAAAATATTGAGAAAGCACAAAGTCAAAAGGAGCGACAAAAAAGAATGTCCGTCTGACCGCCGTATATACTCCGTTTGCAAACACTAGACCCAAAAAGAGAGGAACAATAATGTGCGTATATGCCGTTTTCAAACCCAAATAACCCAAAGGCACTATGCCAAGCGAGAAAAAAATGTCCGTCAGGCCGCCGTCTGCAAACGCTGGACCCGAAGAAAGCAAGAAAGAAAAATATCAATTTAACCGCGCTCTGCAAACGCTAGACCCAAAAAAAGGTGACTAGAAAAAATATCCGTTGGACCGCTGTCTTCAAACGCAAGACCTAAAACAGTGCGAAACAAAAATGTCCGTCTAACCGCCGTTTACGTCGTCTTCAAGTGGTAGACCGTAAAGAAATAGCGAGAGACAAAACTGTTCGTCAGTGTGGAAACACCGAACCCAAGAAAAAAGAGCGTGAAAGCAAAATGTCCGCCTCACCGCCGTATACGCCGTCTGAAAAGTTGTTTGACGGCTCGTAGCTCATAAACCCATTGAGATATGAAGTTCAAATTTTTTATGTGAACTGCGATAAAGTAAACCTCTTCATTTGGTAACTTTTGGGGACATGGAGTATGAAGGGAAGCAATTTAGACGCATAATTTTGGATATTATATCTCAGGAACCGCTCATGGAAGTTGAAACTTGGAACTTATACGAAGCTACAATAGTAGAAAAAAATATCGATTTCGTTCAGGAATATAGGAATGGAGGGCAAAGTCGAGCAATTAAGAAAATTTGAAGATCATAGAGTAGTGTATGGTGATAATTAAGAATAATGAACAGTTGAAGTAGGGTTCAAAGATTTGACAATTCAGTCAAGCTTTCAGCTTCTCTTCGTAATGAAGCTCTGTTTATGAGAACTACCTTGCTCAAGTGATCGATCGAAATGCACAAATCTAACTCAACATCTTGACACTGCGAAAACCTTGTTCATTTCTTAGCAATTACGAATATCATTAATCAAATTCCTAATATCATTTAGAAGAAGTGACAGCCACAATTACTTTAATCCAAAGCTCAAGTTCTTAACTCGTTTTAAATCTACAAAAAAAAAAAAGTCAACGAAACGTAAACTTATATTAATTGCATAGCGTTCCGCAACATTCAAGTAGAACTTCTATTAAATATCTAACGGGTTTTCTTCAAAGAGTAAGAAAACTGCACACAGGAATGACCAGAACTGACCGGACAACCTTCTGCAGCTAACTATCGCTTCTATCCTCGAAAAATCCTATTACGACACTATGCTTTGGAAAAATTCTTCAATTTGTTGGTGACTAGCTAAACCCGCTACACTACGATAGCTAACGCTCATTTTTCAGTTTATGCAATCTCGGAAAAATTTCGTAATTGCAACGCGCTCGGCCATGCAACATAATCGAATGTATGCAATCGCGGGGGGAGGGGGGGGGAGGGAAAAGCGCAATAGAACCCAACTATGCAATGGAAAAACTGCAAAAATTACTTTCAAGTCTGACCTTCGTCGGCTGTGCGGTAGTAGCGCGCTTAATCCGTGAAACGTTTTTCCACGAGATTTTTCCTAGTTGCGCGAGGCACTAATCAAGAATGGTGCCCCCTTCGGCTTGAAGTCAGCTAATTTAGCACAAAGTCAAGCCCAATCAAGTGTTGCGCAAAACTCGAAACGACTCTTGGGTATTCTTGTAATGCAATTCTGCACTGCACGCTGCAAGAGGGGCGCCGCTAGTTTGTTGAGAAGGGAAGCGAACGTCTAACTAGATTTAATTTTTTTTTTTTCATTATTATTATTTATTAGATTTTGTTGCAATGTCTGCAATGAAGTACGTGTGCGCAGCGAGTAAGCTACAAAAGCGACACAAATTTAAAAGTTCATATGTGATGTACATTATGTCATGTGAACTTTTAATGGCATACTTTTAGATTTAAGATAATTTCAAGTAAAGATTAAACGCCGAAAGGTCAAGAGTATTTTAGATTGTTGGTTCGATTCTAAAGGTGAGAGCGGTGCTTGCCATGAAACAATCGCATCGCGTGTACAATATCACGACATCGGCTTTAGTGAGCACGCTGAATTGCTTTCCGCAACTGGAATCGGTAAAACGCACGTGACGCATCGCTTACCGCGCGCGCGTCGCTTTGCCCTCGATGTATCGCTTAACGCACGCGCATCGCTTCACTTAACGCGTCACTCCACTTAACGCGTCACGTGAATTCCACGTTAATTTTCATGGACGTGGACGTTTTATACTTTTTTTTTTGTTTTATGTTTTATGTTTTAAAGAAGATCTAAGCAACCGTTTATGATAGGAAGCTAAAACTTGAAATTTCTATAGACCTATTTGCATAAAAATTGTCAATATTGATCAATGGGTGTGGGAGTGGAGGGAAAAATAATGCGTCCAAAATCCAAAAAAGCCGAAATAGACACATTCTAAGAATCCATATTTCCTAAACCGTTAATGGCACAATAATCAAACTTAAGAAATATTTGTAGTTATGCTAGGAGAAAGAACTGAAAACAAATTTTTGTGTGGTGTCAGTGGCGTACGGGGGGGGGGGGGTGCAAAACTTTGGATTACGATATCTCATGAACCAATTGCTCTAGAAAAATAAAATTCAGTTTGGGTGTAAAGGTTGACAAATGAATATTGATCAGCTTTGATGAAAAAAAAACAAAAATTCGAATATCCATTGGCGTTCAGAAGGGAGCTCAAAAATTATGATCAGAGAAAATAGAATGCATATTTTTCCATGATTTTCGTCATATCTACACTGAAAAAAAAACTATGTTTATTCCAAGGTTGCATTGACTATATTAAGGTGCTTCTAACTATTGTAAAACTGACATGTTTCCAGTGATCATGGCTATGATGGTACGAGCCATAGCATATAATTCGTAAAAATATAGTATGGTTGCATTAAACATATATCCCTACTGAAATTTAATATGGTTGTACCAATCATTCTCGTTACATGATGTAATTGTGTATTATAATCAAGACAACAATATTCTATGATCAGTGGAACCATATAATTTGATAAAAATAATTCCCACAACCATACCTCTCACAGTACGAAAAGGGTCGTTCGCAGTGTAAGTTCGCTTCTTCCAATTTCATGTGTGCTTTGTTCGAGAGTGTTTAATTGTTGTTCAAGTCATTTATTTATGATCGAAAGTGTTTTCTTTGTGAATTATTTTTCAGCGTTACATCTATCTTATGATTGACCTAACCATCATATTATAAAAGAAGGTTGCGTGAATCATACAACAAGGTTCTGAAATCAGAACTATTATTCAATCAACCATGTCACATAAATTTTATGATTGACCCAACCATTATATTATTAAAGAAGGTTGTGTGAACCACACACCAAGGTTTATATAATCATAATTATGTTTAAGCCAAACATAAAATGTTTTCTGAAATCAGAACTATGATTCAAGGAACCATGTCACATGTATCTTATGATTGACCTAACCATTCTATATAAAAAGAAGGTTGCGTGAATCACACACCAAGGTTTCCACAATCATAATTTTGTTTGAGCTAAACATGTTACATGTTGTAACATAAGTGTGGCGACTATAACCTCAATCATAGTAAGGTTCTCCCAAAATATGGTTGCCACAATCATATTTTTTCTTTGAGTGTACTAGGTCTTCCAAAATATTGAATTCATTTTTATTCCACGGATTCTCCATATGACTATCTAGAAAGTGTTTTCAAGATTTTTTGAAATTCGATCTCTAAGGGGTGGGGGGGGGGGGGTAAAGTTATTATATACTTTTTCATGAATTCTTTCATATCTCTCAGGTCTGATCAGATATCGAATATCTTTTAACTTCCACGGGCTTGTTTAATAAACACCTATTTACAACATTTTTATTTTTTCAACCCCTAGACTGCATCCCGGAATATGACCCAATTATGTAATTCATATGTTACACCTTATTCTAACCGCTTCCCGAACTTTTTGTTTGGTTTTCAGTCACATAGTAACCTACGCCGCATCTCAGAATTGAGCGCGTTCCGAACTTCTGCCGGAAAAATAATAAAGTTGCGCCCAGAGACTGTTGGCAGATTTTTTATTATTGAATTCGTCTTTCTAACTATTTTTGTTTCAGTTTTGAAGGCCCATTTTCTGCCATGAAAACTTGTATACCAGCAGTTCTCCACCATTTTGACAATATCATTGACACTTCAAGACTTATCCATCTCCTTACACTAAACACCACTAAATAAACTCTACCTTTTTTTTTAATTTAAAACTGTTTGAACCAAATAGAAATTTATTTCTTCGTAGCAAAAAAAAAAACAACAACCCAACCACTAACTCCCTTTCCTTCTGGCCATTCAATTAAAAAAACAGGAACCCAATCCAATCGAAATGCCCGTCAATCATTTTGTCACTTAATTTCAAGAATTTATTGCCAAATATCCCTAAGCTGTGCTCTCTAATCCCGACTAACATTACATTTAATTAATTTTATCCTTGACTTGAAACTTTTAATCTAAATCTCGGAATACACAAAACGAACTGGGTGAAAACCGCTGGAAGATAGATACTTTAATTTTGGACTTCCGGCAGTTACACCTCCCAAATCTATTCCTAAAATTCTCAAGACAATTATTGATTTCGGAAAAAAACCTTTATTTTACATGCATAGAAACCACCCCGAGCTCGGGGTTGGGTTCTCTTGTAGCCTACAACAATTTGTTTCAATTAAAAAAAAGATAGTTTTGAATAGATTGCGGCCTCGGTATCAGCATGTAAACTATCTGTTCCGAAATCCAATAACGTTCAGGTCATAAATCGAACAACGGAAACGGGCAAACCATGTCGGGATTCATTTCGCTCCACCCTGGGATCAAACGTTCAGGATACTTGAAATTCGAAATCCGTACTAAGGGATAATCGGAAAATATCGACCCTTTTTCCTCCGTGGTGACGACAAGCTTTCGACTGACGCGCAAGATTCTTTTGCGTCCTTGCGCAATACTCTGCACACTCTTTGGGATACTCTTGAAAGGATACGCAAGCAAAATGAATAGTTCGCTCTTGAATCTATTTCTGGTTTCGAAAATGTCCTTGTTTGTCTTTTGTTGGAGGGGTTGTTGGGATATTCCTGCGCCCTTGGCACTGTTACAGAAAAAGACCGTTTCGTCGACTGTTTTCTGTTCTTATTTATTTTCGTCTTTCGATTTTGTCTGTATTTACCTTGTGTGGAATTCTTGGAAATACATGAGAAGTTCCTAGAGTCGAGACTGAAAGTTTCACAGAATTGTGTGTATTTTTTTTTTCCAGACCGACATACCGTCACTGTCAGCATGTTTTCCCATAATAGAAAATCCCGTCGAAATACACATATTTTTGCTCTGTCTGTAATAGTTGGAAGTCGGAAGGGATGGTTTCTGTAAATTTTGCCAACCACGCCACCATACCAGCTTTCACCTTCTTTCTCACCTTCGACCTGACTACCACGGAAGGGAGTGAAAAGTTTAAATAATTTTTAAGTACCAGTCCCAGGGACATTTCGATGGCATTTTCTTTAGAAAATCGGAATGTTGATCGGGGGGTGGTTCTTTAAATGGGCCTTTGTATCAATTCTGGCGTTGTTTATTGCGTGGAGAAAAGTCCAATTTTTAATGTGTTTTTAATGATGGTTTTATAATTTCTTTTCCAAGAATCATAAAGTGTCTGGCCAATTAAATGTCAAGTTTATGTCTTTTCTTGGATGTTAATTTCACTTTTTTTGGAAAATTAGTACAATTCCCTTTTGTCTGCTCGTTGGTGGATTGTGGCACTTTTTTGAGATGTTGGGTTTTATAGGCATTTTAATTATCAATGAAACCGAGACGAGAAGAGATTGAGCTATTCCTGGATCCACTTCTTTTATCTCCATTTGCAAACACCTTAAAAATCTCATAGAACATTTTTTGTTTCTTTAAATTTTACTTGTCTCAACTCTTACCGATAAAGTGACCCCCGTTAAAAAAATACTAATAACATTTTCTCGTTTTTTTTCAGGTAAACAACTGTTTATGGTTTTCTTCTTTTATACAACATGAGCTGAACGAAGTGTAGGGCTGAAAAATATGGTACTTAGTATGTAAACTTTTTAATTTCATATTTGTATGTGTCATATTATGACCAGCAAAAGCTGCATACATATCCATGACTTAGGTCTTACTAATTTGGATGGACTATGATTAAGTTGATATACATACCTAGGTAAGTAGGTACGCGTGGCTGTCTGTAAGAGCACGGATACACTTAGACCTAAAGGTCCGTTGTGATACCACAGGATCATCGAATCCGGTCCAACTCGTCAAACCATTTAGAGCTTGTAATGAAGCGTTGGATTCTCGCGATCTCCATTGTGGCAAGATCACCAAAGAAGTTGAAGAAGTAAGCTCCAAGATGAGCTTAGAGAAAGTGACGGACTCTCTCCTCCTTCTCATCCTGGCAGCTTTTACAAAAGTCGTTTGAGAAGAGGCCGAGCCTTTCAGTATGTCGACCTACATATAAGACAGTACACTCACTGAGGCCGCAGTGAATTTTTTTTTTTTTTTACCGTCCTTCAATTATAATCTAATCTAATAAAACAATTTTGTCGGAAATAAGCAAAAATACGTAAAATTTAACATTTTTATATGCGATAAAGTGACCCTCGTTAAACAAAACTGATAAAATTCCTGGTTCTACTTAAACATTCCCAAGTATTAGACACGCATTTACTACTTTAATTAAACTCTTTTTTTTGGGTTCTTCAATGAAATAATCGTTTATGCAAATATGTGTCCAAATTTGAAATATGAATGCTGTTTGAAGCCAAAAAAAAAACTGCACATAAAGAAAGCAATGCAACCATTAAAATTCGAAACGTTATAAGCGTATCGAAAGGATCGCATATGCCACGCTAACGACCAAACATATAAAGAAAAAAAAAACAGAAATCCTTTTCATCCCTTACGTACAGCTAAATCCATTTAATACGGTCTTCTTATTCTGCACACCCTAAAGCCGAGAATGCATTCGTTATGATAAGGGATGGTGGATGAATGGTGGGGTGATTCCCAAGTGATATGCTGTCCAAGTCCACCCATATTAGATTTCGCCTTTCAATTAGATTCCTGGCAAGAGAATAACAAACGTGCACTTATCGGAGAGGGTGGTGGCATGGGGTTGATGCCAAGCAAGGCAGTGGTCGTCATCGTAATAAAACATTTGTCACATTTTCAACAAAACGAAGGCTGTTGTCATACACCAGGCATACAGTCTGCTCTGGAAAGGAAATTCGACCACATACACCCCATTTGGCATCGGGATAAATCTAAAACCGTGGGATACCGAACATTTATGCGGTACTTGGGGTTGGGGGTGGTGGCATCGGGTTATAGGTCTTGGAATTGTTTCGGACGATTAATTAGTCCAATACTCCATTGAAATGTAATTCAGTGCCTGGGGAGCTTGGGCTACGAATGTTTCCGTGGGGTGCATGTCAATTGCAATATATATGGAGATTCTATTGTCCTCCTCAGACTCTTCCAACTCTTTTTTACACAGTCCACCATTAAAAAAGTGCGGTATGTTAACGACACTTCCTGTGGATGTTCACTTACCTGTAGATACGCAATCTTAGGGCCCCTTCTCTGTGTATCGGAAACGAGTGCGTGAAGTGTTACCTTGTTGCGTTGGGTTAATAACTTCAAGTCACGCTATTTGACCGAGTTGAGTAGTCGGGTAGGCATCTACTTAAGGACGGGAAATTTGACTTTTGCTTAACGGAATAGTCAGTCAACCTTTGATACCGTTTCCTTATCAATTTACACACAAACGTTCTGATCGTTAAATAAAATATAAGAAAAAAGGTTTGCGTGCTCTTGATATATTCCATCTAATAAAGATTTTGAAATGCAATTATTGCATAGGTATACGATGTTCTCGTCGTAATGGGAAATTTTGTACAACATCTGTTGCGGATTGAATTAAAAAATTCTATTCATTCGGAGGATTATTTGAATTTGCATTTTAGATTTATTTGACATTGTAAAGTCCGTGATTGAGCGAATACTTTACTATGAGAAAAAGGTTGGGAATAAAACAGAATGGGTTAGCTTATAGCCCGATAAAAGTTTTAAAATAACCAATTCTGTTTAGCTAATAAGCCAGTCTTATGTTCTTGAGGCATTGAATTCAACTTTACCCCTACCATACACTCTAAGAAATATTGGAGTAAATTTATCATTATTATAGTTGGAAACTGTTTTCCACTAGGCTTGTGCAGTTCGTGAACGAAATAGTTCGGAAGAACGTTCCCATTAGTGAAATGAATGAACTAGTTCGCAGTGAATTCCGGTCCTAGTTCGTTAGTAGGAAGTAATTCGTTATCTCATTTGCGTACACTATGTATCATTCCACTCTCGCGAACTGGGAACTTAAAGAGGAACTAGTTCAGTTCGCGAGGGAAGAGAGAACTTTTTTTTTAGGTGATCACATTCATTTTCGCGAACTGGTAACATAAGAAAATGAACTAGTTCGCTCGTGAAGGAGGGGTGAGGATCTTCTTTTTTTTTGTTATAGGTCATCACATTTGCCTACACCATTTATAATTTCTTTCTGGCGAAGTGCGAACTACAAGAACGAACTAGTTTGCGAAGGCTCGGGAAATAGTTCGTTCGCGATCACTAAAGTGAACTACAATGCGCAAGCCTATTTTCCACCGATTGTTATTATTAGTTTAGTAGAGCCTATAGAATAGAGATCAGTTGTTCAGGAGTGAACTGTTCCAAAAAAAAACATTTCATTGAAGTGAGCTAGTGAAGTAACTCACTCCTTTTGGTGAACTGCAGTTCCATTGGCTTGCACGTGACAAAAAAATTTACCGACCTTTTTGTTTTCATTAGATGTACTGACCTTTTTTTTGGTCCTCATCTTCTATATGTACTGAGGAAAGGAAAGATCGATGAAACGAAGCTATCCGGAACTACTTAACTGAACTCGTTCCTTGCAGTGAGTGACTCAGAGTGAAGTACTTCACTGCAAGGAACTGCTTTGCCCATCTCTAATTTGTTCAATCGTTGACCACCACACCATAGCGGCATATGTGATCATTGGTATTATAATAGACTTGAAGAGCGCTAACAGTCGGTTTACCAGTTTGATAAGCGATTTGGTATTTCCATCGATAGTAATGGTAAAATTACATGCTTGTGTAAATAGAGTGAGAATTACACAAATAAGTTGTAAAAATTACACAACGTGTGGCGTAATCAATATACATCAGTACTGAAATCATTTCACAATAGCTGCGTAATGACATAAGTGACAAAAATTATTACAGAGAGAATACTATTATTACACACTTTTTGTGTGAAATTCCATTTTATTATTGGGGATAATGCTCTATTTAATTCAGATTTAAAATTACACGATAAAATCATGACTAAAAACGCAATTTCGTAGTAGGTACATGTACTGTGTTAAATTGAATTGAGTTAATAATGATACAAATAAAACATGTTACGGTTACTAATTCCTAAACTATCTTAATTTACAAATATTGCACAAAAACATTTGGTTGACCTTACAAAAATAACTACGTGAAGTAAATAGAATGAAATGAATTTTAGCGAACTTGCTTACTCTGGCGTAAAGTATTTACTGTAAAATTACACTAAGCCTGAATTTACTTTATTAATGGTGTAATATTATAATCATGACTCATAAGTTTACTCTTTTTATGGACCAAAATAGATGTAATTGTACACCTTTTTGTATAATATTATCGATTTGTCCGTTAAAAAACAATTATACGCCAATAATATGTAAAACTACATAGATTGTGTATTTTTCAACTTATTTTTACTTGAAATACAGAGTATTTTTACAAACTGCTTTTGGAGTGTTGATTTGACCTGTTGGTTGTATACATTAGCTTGACTTTCGACAAGACGTGTTTTCGGTGATTGAGAAACTTTTTTACTGTAAAGATTGCCAGCGGCTGTCAAAATTACAGCCTTCTGTTTTCGAGGCATTGAATTCAGCTCTATGCTTGCCGTGTATTCGACCTGTTAGTCAACAACAATGCATAATTGCAATAGATTAGTTTCATTTGGATCGTTTCGAAGGTAATGTACGCAAAAGGACCGCCTAGTATACGGTTTCTTTACATCTTCCTACCTTTTGATGCAATCGCTCACAAATGTGCTCAAAGTGTACCTGCAGGGGCTTATTACGTACCCGTGCTGTAGACAAAAGAAAACTGC
Source organism: Beris chalybata (assembly GCA_949128065.1). NCBI lineage: Eukaryota > Metazoa > Arthropoda > Insecta > Diptera > Stratiomyidae > Beris > Beris chalybata. The sequence goes on from OX421897.1 coordinate 8,513,983, forward strand.
TGACCATCAGCTGATGTAAAGCACTCCTCGCTTGAATGAACGGCTGATCCCTTTCGAACAACAACCACAATTGCCTTGGAACAATTGTTTGTAATTCCAAGTCCCAACAGCATGATGCACTGCATGCATGCAAAAACTCACCAATTGCACCATCAATCATCCAACAAATTCACCAGATAGCCCATCTCGTGATGCATATTATGTAAATTTGTTTTTTTTTGGTTGGCGTAGTTTTTTCTTTTTGTGCAAATTCAAGTCGAACCGGACCGGATCTCATTTAAAATTAGATCAACTTGAGAAGGTTCGGATCCAGGGAGGACCGAGAATATTATCTGGAAAAGAAACCCCCCCGAGATAATAATGGTGATTCGGAACCTTTTGTAATTTTCTAAATTATAGGTATATCGAGTGTATGGAAAAACAACAACATCGCCATGGTATCATGATGGCAACGGACAAACAAAATACAGCATATGGCTGCCAAAAAGGATGATGATGAGTGTGAGTTGATGGTAGATTTCGTGTGGTGTATAATAAAATCTAAGGTGGGTAGTTTTTAATTGGGCATAGTCATCTGTGAAGAGTTTTTCTGTTATACGATTTTTTTTTATTCACCTTGCCAAGGTTCTTTTGAGTAAATTTCCAATGCAGTTTTGACTAGAAACGACATTAGTCAATGCTCCCAATCAACGCCACTGCTCTTTCCTATTGCCAATTGCATGGATTCCAATTAGAATGAAGCGAGCTCTTTTAATACCAATTTTCGATGGGCAAAACAGGTCATTGGAGTGAAGTATTTTTTGAGCTCTCGTTCTCTTTAAAAAGTTAGTTCAGTGAAGTGTTTCAACTGTTCATTTCATCTTTTCTCTTCGCCAACCAGCTGTTCGGTCGTCACTAGGGATTGCTTCTTACATCCTTATATTGACTCTATTCTCTTCTCTAACCAGTCGTTCGTAGTCAGTCACTGCTCAGTCAGTCGGTCAACTGTGCTGTTGTGTATGGGTTGGCTCTTTTAAACAGCCGTTCACTAGTCAGTCAGTTCACTTGTGGTTGTTGGTTGGGAAATAGTTCAGTTCACTCTGTCTTCGTTCTCCCTTTAAGGCAGCTTGTTCTGCTGGGAGCTCATTGCATGGACTCCGATTCGAATTAAACGGGATGTTTTGATGCCAATTTGCCATTTGATTGAAGTACTTTTGAACTAATCATTCTCTTTAAGGAGCTAGTTCGGTCAAGTACTTCAATTGAACTGTTCATTTTATCTTTTCTCGTCTCAAACCAGCTGTTCGGTTGTCACTAGTAACTCACTAGGGACAAAATTTCAATTATAGGCATGAATGTAAAAAAAAATCACACGAGTCCTTCATGTAGCTGCCATACAAAAAGCCTGTAAAACTGTCCTCACTTAATTTAATAATGGATTCGGATCTATAGTCGCAATCTGAAGTTATTCAAAAATTGGGCACAGTTGAATTATGGGTTTTTAACCATAATTGATTAAAAAGGATAATTAGTAGATAATAAGGAAGGATAATAAGTTGTGATTAATAAAAAGGTAAGCTTTATTTCGATTCGTAGTATCGTGTATCAATTCTTTTTTTTTTTTTAAAAAAAAAGGAGTGACCTAGTCCTACACTAAAGAGCGACTTGGAGCGCCTTAAATACAAATTACACTAATGTACAAAAGTTCAGCTTCAAAATTAAGATTCGTACATTAGTCCTTGGTAACGCGTGCTATTTATTGCACACGTGATGCACAAAGAACGTAATTAATCCACTTGGGTATATACTCGGTAACTTTTAAGCCCGTCTGTTTTGGCTTAGCCCGATCCGCCCATTATTTTCGTTGGACCATACACCCCTCATATGGTAGCATGTCAGCCTATTCCCGCTAGGTTACTACACCACGTATATACAACACACAATGACTTCCAATGAGGGTTTATAGTCGACAAAATTCGCCGTATAAAATCCCTGAAGCGTCGAAACTAGGGGGACTCCATTGCGCCATAATCGCTGTAATAATAGCAAACTTCTCCCACATCGGGAAGACGTCGACGAACCCCTCCCCTCGGTGTGCTTGTGCGAACTAATTACATTGTAAATATTTCGTATCGATTGTTATTATTTTGTTGCACCCTGTTGTGATGGTTCGGAACTGTTGTAGTTGGGGGGTTTCGGTTGGACTTTTTTTAAAGAAACAATTTTTCTTATATTGTCCACAGATGGCAATATTAACCGATAGGATGTTTCTTCCTCCTCCTCGTGAAAAGACTCCCTTATTTTTGTGGTAATCTTCCGAAGGTACCACATTGTGAGCGACAAACAAAGGCTGTCTGTTATGCAAAGAAAAAAGAGCAGAGGCGAAAACTTCGAACCCTGCGGCACACCACCCTCAATAGCAAGTTCAATCACCGTCCACCTGATTAGGCTCATTATTGCACTTATGATATGTCAATTCATACTCAAGATCGTTGTGCCAGACCTTATCGAAGGCTTTCCCGAGCTCCGTTGTATTGTTTCCTGTTGAACCCCTACTCTGCATTTTCTAAAGATAGGCAAAGCACACAGTAAAGAATTTATGTAAAAGTACTAATTTTTGTATAGTAATTTTTACTGTAGGGTTAATGTAATTAACAAGAACTGAACTAGCTCTAAGGCATTTCTTAACTATTTGTAAACAAGTAAATTGTATTCAGCATTGAAGTTGTAAAGATAGTAGTAGTCTAATTACTTGAATTTTTCTTCACAGCATCTAAGCTATGTAATAATTATCAGATCAATAAATATTTATATAGGTATGTGTATATATAGAGAGAACTCGGAAGTACTTTCCTTATTTGCTATTAAATGCGTAAATGTTGTAATTTCTGTAAAAATTACCTAAAAATATGTAACTTTAAACGAAGCTGTGCAAAATTCAATAGAGTTGTGTATACAGTAAACAATTTATGTAAAAGTACTATTTTTTGTATAGTAATTTTGGTTAATTTGCGTCAGTCTTGGCTATTCTTTATGAAATAAGCATGTTAAAAAAATGTTCAAGTGGCCGAGTGTTAGCGTATCGGACTTACGTGCGACGGGTCCATGGTTCGAATCCGAGAGTGTACAAAAGTACAAAAAAAAATAATTTACAGAAAAATAAATTCGTAGCAGAAAAATCCAAAAAAAAAATTTTTTTTGAATTTTTTTTTTACACACTAGTGTGTAAAGTGTACAGAATTCAATGTAATTTTTACATGACTTGCGTACATCTGTAAAGTGTAAAACCACGGAAAAGCATGTAATCACAGTTTCAGTGAAGTACTTCACTCCGAGTCACTCACAGCTAAGTAGTTTCGGAACTCTTCGTTCTTTCGTTTTCGTTTCTTTATCTTCGTTCCTTCGTTTTTGTTCCTTCGTTCTTTAAGTTCATTCATAGCTTAACTTGAGGAGAGAAGATGCTGAGCAAAAACAAGGTCAGGAGACCTCGAAGATGACCAAAAAAAAAATCAGTCGATCTAGAAGATGATGACCAAAAAGTAGAATTAGTAGAATTTTTGTCACGTGTCTCATGGAACTACAGTTCACCAAAAGGAGTGAGTTACTTCACTCACTCACTTCAATGAAGTGTTCTTTTGGAACAGTTCACTCAGGAACGGTCCATCTCTAGTCTGTTCGATCCTTGGCCAAATATCTGAAATCATTAAATAAGTTTCTTCCAATTGACTGCACTGTTATAATTGAGGTCCTTTGATGAAGTGATTCTTCTATGGCAACCATTAATTACCGTGCACCCTTACCGGATTACTAAGGCTTCGCAGAACAGACATTTTGAAAATCTGTATCCTGATGATTATCCAGACTGGGCGATAAGTACATGAAAACCTAATTATCTGAATGGTTCCTTTGAAATCCAACAAACACCTCCAGGGCTTCTCCTTCCTGATTTCTTCATGTCTGGAAGCGATAAGAAAGCTTCGAGTTTTGGTGCAAGGAACCCAAGGAATACAACATGTACGTGTTCTAGTTCCTGGACAGGTTCTTCTAGTTCATAGATAGATACGTGATCCAACGCACGTATCTTGGAATGAAATAAAAAGTTACACCCGAAATAGAGCGAGCGCCTTCGAATGTATACACGGGAAAAATGCAACCATTTTGTGATGTTGGCGCAGACGGTCGTCGTCCAAACAAAGAATCGATCTGTGTTTGTTTAGTGCCGTAAGTTAGGGCACTGTTTTTTTTTTGTTCATCTTATTCACTCTGTCGTTCATTTCGAAGAATTTTCCTCTTGCCCTCTTTTTACGACGATTCCTGTGGTGCTTTTTTTTCCCATCCTTTTTTTTCGATAGAGAATTTGTTCGAGGAAACCTGTTTGGCAGGGAGGGATGTAAGGAACCTCTATAGTCCAAATAGTTTTCCTCGAGTGTATTTGATTGCGTTCGTTCGGCTTCTCGAGTTCTATTTAATTTTCTTTTTATCACTCGAACCGTGTGATGTTCTTCTTTGCGCCGCAAAACGTTTGAAGTTCTGGATGAGCGTTATAAACGTATTGTGCAAGCGGAAATCACTTTGTATCCTGGCCTGGCTTGTCACTGTGGTATTAAATCGGGGTGTGTTTTTTTTTTTCTTCCTTCCACATTATCACCCTGTGTCTTTCTCGAACCACTTGCATATACAGCATCCTCTGCATAAGATAAAAGAACGATGGGAATTGGCACGTGCACACGTCCACCGTGGTTTATTAATCCGAAATTGAGATGACATGCACTTAATGAGCGAACGCAAGCGCACTGGCCGGTTGTTTTGATACACGAGTTTGGTATTAGTACAGTGGCGTCGGCAGTAGCATAATTCACCCCTTTTTTGGGAATTTAAGTCACCCCTGGGAGATTATTTTAATGTTCTCAGGGCTTTGCGCGCAAGAAGGGTCCGTGTTTTTGTTCGATATTCTTTATATACCTATCTGATGAATTTTATGATTTTGTTGATATCTACCAGTTGTCGGGAGGGTCAGGAGTAAAACTGGACAATGGCTACAACGAGGGACTAACTTGAAACGTTTTAGCACTATGCGAATGTCAGTTGCAATTGAATGTAATTTTTAAATTTTATTTAAACCTATCTTGTACTTTGAATGATCACTGTCTAATCACGGCAGTGGTCAAAGGTTCGAGGCCCAGCCGGTAACTACACCCTGTATCAAGCAGCACGGAGTAACATCAAATGGAGCAATATTTCTCTTCGCCTTCTTTTACATGTCAATGCCAATGAAGACTTGAGGAAATTAAATTGATCAATGTGAACGAGTGTTAATACACCTTCTGACTGGCCTTGGTGAGGACCTTTTTTTTAGGCCCTCACATTGAATCCGAACTTAAAAAGAACTAGAGCCTTTGTGAGTGAGGACCTTTTTTTTAGGTTCTTACATTCACTCTGAACTTGAAAAGAACTAGTTCCTTCGCCGGGTAAGTAATTTTCAAAAGGAACTCGAACTAGTTCATTTCAGTGAGTGAGTCGGAGTTCACTCGCTCACTAAAAGGAACTGCCTTGCCCATCTAATCATTACAGCATAAACCACAATGTCTCATCTTAGTGGTTGTTTAATGATATTGCAATGCTTGATTAAAGTACGTTCTGTTGCCCTTTTAGTCAAACTACAAACATTTGTTGATTCTGGATTTATATGTTTTTTGGGAAACATTCAACTGTAAATAGTAAAGTAATCCATAGACGGGAATACCTGCGTGTCGTTCATGCATGTCGCTATATGTTTTGGTTCCGCCCACAAAAATCAAAATTCTTTGATTTCCATCATGCCACATGGTTACTTACCCGAGTGTCAATGATAGAAGAATGACATGCATGCGTGGCCGTCTATAGACCACTTTAGTAACAGTCACTGGCAAATGTGGCAATTGTGTTTTACGGCAAGGACCTCCCTTCGATCGAGATGAGAAGGGCAAATCCGTTCCTTTCAGTGAACTACTTCACTTCGAGTCACAAGGAACGAGCTCACTGAACTAGTTCCAGAACTGTGCATTCTCTCGATTCGTCAGTGAATTTATTGAGGACCTAAAAAAATCTGCAGCGTTCTGTTAAGTAGTTCCGGAACTGTTCATTCACTCATTCCCATCTAGAATAAGAAAACCTAAAAAAAAACAAGGTGTTCCGTGAAGTAGTTCCTGAACTCTTAAGTGCTTCCGGAACCGATCGTTTTTTCCTTTCCTCAGTAGGTTGTTTGTCACGTGTCCAATGGAACTGCTGTTCACCAAAAGGAGTGAGCTACTTCACTCACTTACCTCAACGAAGTGTTCTTTTGGAACAGTTCACTTCTGAACAACTCATCTCTGATCGGAAGTAGTAAGTGAAGTGCGTGACATTGTCATGTGCAGGAAAAAAGAAAAGTTATCTGGACAAAAGGAAAGGTTATCTGGACATCTTACTCTTTTGCCTAGTGTCGGCATCTGAGGAGGATACCCGCGTCTCTGGGGGATCGATAATTTTCCTTTCCGCCTCATAAACTTTCTTTTTTATAGCTCCCTTATTTTTCTATTAATCCTAAGATCAGCGGCTTAAATCGAAGCGAGACTTACCACGAAAATTATTCCTCTACAGACAACCGCAAATTTACTTCGAACGATTCATCCGTAATTCATTTTCCGCCATAACTCTTTTTTAAATGAAAATATTATTTACAAAACATAAATTTTCCTTAATTAAATCACAGACCACTGGACAGATTGTGCAAATTTTCGCTTCAATGATTTGACACAATTCCAATTTGCGGCACGTGTGTCACTTGTCCGCACCCCTTTTTTGGTCCCAACTCCGACATCATCCCCGAATTATTACTATGCATGGAATAAACGCTGTACAACAAAACATCCATATGTGAATTTCCAGTCCCCATATATGTACCTACTTCCATAAAAAAAATATCAACTCGATTGTAATGCAAATAAATGCAGCACTCGTTATCCATGAAAGGAAGGGTCAGCGAGACACTCTGAAGCAGCACCTTTTGTTATTGTTGGAATCATTCAAATGCGAAAAAAATCGAAAAAAAGTGAAAACATTACTTTCACACCTAAAATCTTCAGCATTTTTTCGTGTACGAAATTAAATCGTAATAGGTTGAGCCGTAATTAAGTTGTGACGACAGAAAAATCACAAATTCTGCAGCAGATTTATTTACAATTGTAATCAAATTATTCTAAAATTGATTATATATTCATGAAGTAGGGTTGTATTTTTTCTATTTCTACACGTGTACGAAATTACATCGCAATGTGTTGAATAGGGAAAAGGAATCTCCGAAATTTATTTAATTATAAGTCTATCCGTATATTACGTCCGTGTCAATGTTTGACGCCTACAGCAATCTGCTTTCGATTGTTTAGTTTCATTACCATCGAATCACCAACCAAAATGTTTATCAGGATAATAAAGAATGAAGAAATTAATTAGCCATGAATACTGTACATGGGAATATAAAGAAATTTACAAGAATGCATTTCTTCATGGAGGAGCTGCTTTGGAAGCGTACTCATTTGTTGGTTCCTCTGCTCCCGGAAAACAACCCCAAAGTTTTAAAAAGCTACCTGATTGGTTTTCTCTGGTTCTCGCACGGTATGGCAGATCCATTGCAATATCATGAACCAACCACTAAGATGCGACTTATTGACTTATGCTCTAATTATGTTCTTCAGTAAACATGGGCAACAGCTAAGTGGTTAAGCCAGTCTAAAGATGTATTGACACTCGTTGACATAGATCAATTTAATTTCCCCAAGAAACTGTTTTCATTGGTATTGACATATAAAAGAAGCATCGAGAAATTTTACTCCATTTGATGTTACTCCGTGCTGCTTGGCACAGGGTGTAGCTTTCGGCGGGGATTCGAACCTTTGACCACTATCAAATCTAAAGCGCTTTAAATTAGTCCCTCGCTGTGGCCATTGTCACTTCTGACTCTTCCCTATTCAGCACTATATCTCAATTACTATCCTGGACAATTCATCCGACTTGTTAGGGTTGCAAGGACTTTACAGTGATGCTCGAAGCTATTCGGACATCATATGTAAGGCGTCTATCCTTTAGTGCTAAAATCCAGGAAATGTCAACTTACCTTCTGTTGTTACACCCTGCATATGATTTAGACGGGTACGTCTTAGCGAAATTGCATTCTTGGAAATAAAGTTCTGATTGAATTTCCTACATCATACCATTAACCACTCCAAACAGAGTATCCGATTATTATTATGTATATTTTCTTTGTTTACTGACCTTGAATCATAATGCCATACAGTGGAAACGCTCCGAAGGAAACAACCATACGGGGCAAAAAAACACGAATTGCAACCTGATACAGGCCTTAGGTAGGTACGCGTATCGTGTAGATACCCAGTAGTTTGCATTACACTAGGCATACTCAAGCGTACTACAACCGAAGGAATAGACGATTCAACTTTTTTCTTCTCATTTTTCGTATTATCATCGAAAATCTTACATCATCTCCTTTTCACCTGATTGGGCAAGGTAATCTTGGTTAAGACGCAGACTAGCGAACAGCTGGCGTTAAGTAAAGATGGAAATAAAGGGCGCGATTACGACAACGTTCTCCTTCTTCGTTCTTATTATAAATCTGCTGGGTTGTTGTTGGTTTAATCTAACCGAATAGGTAGCCAGCCAGCTATTTTCTTATTATTTTTTTTCTTTAAAAATGTTGAGTGGAATTCTTGTTTTGTCCCACATCTTCAAGCCACACATTTTCAAGTCTTGGCCCTTGGTTGTTCGGCATCATCTTACCCGGCTTTATGAAGGGCACCATACATGAACAGAAAAAAAAAAACATAAATGATCACAATAAATAAAAAAGAAAAACGATAAAAGAAAAGCAGCATTCTACTCCACATCGTCTTCAGGTAGAATATGAGAAAAGATAAGAAAAAAAAAAAACGCCTAAGAGTATGAGGATGTGTGTAGGCAGGTAAAGGTGAATCGAGAAACGCTTCATTACAACTGTAAAACAGCTGTCCACATGACATGTGCATCTGCACCGAATGAGTTTACAAGTTTACAACGACGCTAAAGGTGATTCTTCATGACGCGTACCACAAGGCCCTCGAGATATTTTATACAACTTTGTCAGCTTCGAAACTTATCGACAAAATACAAGAACTCAACCAGATAGCGACGAAGGTATCCTTTTTTTTATCCATGTCATAAGCAAATACATGTCGACAGGTAATTTATATCTTTAAATGGTGGAAAAAAAAATTGTTTGGCAGTTAAAATTAAATTTATAGAGTAGGCAGTCATAAAAATATAACTTCTTCGTCGATAATTTCAATTTTCTAAATTTATAGTCGGAACGACGTTGATACGACGTCATAGGTCGTAGCGGAGTTGTATTGTCCATAACTTAATTGAGTGGTTCAGTGGAAGAGTTGCCTAACCAACAATGCTGCGAAATGAGACATCGGACTCTAAACTTAGACGTAATTTGAAAAACTGCTCTCAAAAAGAAATAATTTCGATTTTGTTATATGGTCAAGCAATGTATACTGATAATATGGTGAATAAATAGGTTTGGAACACAAAAATATGGTTATGTGGTCGAATTGAAAAAGCCTAAGCATCAAATAATGCAATGTGTTGGATGTTGGTCCCTGATGAAACCTCTAACCGATCGAAAAAACTGTTAGTCATTCAATGACCAGTAAAAGACTTTTCAGTTATTTTTGGTGACGAAAACGTCGTACCGACTACTCGTCTTTTTGGCGACTGTTAAAAACCTTTTTGTAAAAGTCATAAAAATATATCAAAACTAGCATTTGTGTTACCGGTTAAAGACAATCGGATACATTGGTACTTAGCGACAACTACCACAACAGAACTCTGTGATAACCAAGAATCCTCTGAGCATGGTGAAAATGATAGCAAACCAAAGGACATCATCACGACCAACAAGTAATAGCATTAACCACAACATTCTGGTTATACTGGAAGTGATTTGCACAACCTCTTGGTTATGAATACTTCGACGTCCTGGTTGGGAGTATAACTTCGAAGATATTTAATAAACTTTTTAGATGCAAATATTACAAAAAATGTATTTCAATAACTTCATGGCTGTGAATATGACTCAAAAGTTATGCCAGTAGTTTTCTGATAATAAACATGACTTAAAAGTACAGGATTTGAAATTCGGCAGGGTATCGTCTACTATGAGCTCTTAAAACCTGGTGAAACTGTCGATTCCCACCGCCTACCACCAACAATTGATCAAATTGCACCGTACTCTGCATAGAGCTAGTGGAGACGACAAGCCACCGGTTTTGTATAAAGCGTTTTGAAGCCAAAAACACGGTGAAAAGTGAGACAAAACAGGTTCGTTATGTCAAATTGTTCTTGTTTTAGCGTGTGAGTGAGTGAGACAAAACAGGAACCTTATGTCAATTTGTTGTTGTTTTGCGTGCAACTGAATGCGACCTGAACTGAAAACCGGTCCGCAACTACTTGTACACACTCAATTGGGAGGTGCTACCCCCTCCCGCTCATTCATTAGACCTGGCCCCTTCTGAGTTCTACTTGTTTTCGTCGATGGGTAACGTTCCAACTATTCCGAAAGACCAAATGAGTGAAGTAACTCACTCCTTTTAGTGAACTGCGCAGTTCCATTGGACACGTGACAAAAGAGCACACCATTTTTTTTGGGTCATCATCTTCTGGATGTAATGACATTTTTTTTCTCCCCCAAAATAAACTATGAATGAACCAAAAGAACGAACTAGTTCGTGAGTGAATGAAGGAACGAAGACGTTGGAATCAAAAGTTCCGGAAATACTTCATTGAACTAGTTCCTTAACGTGAGTGACTCGGAGTGAAGTACTTCACTGAAAAGAACTGCTTTGTCCATCTCTAGTACATACTTCCTTCATTTCAGTTTCAATGTCATGACCTAAAAAAAGGATCCTCAGTGTGCAAGTATACGACAATGCGTGAATACGAACGAACTACGAGCAGAACTCACTGCGAACTAGTACGTTCATTTCACTTTTGAGAACGCTCTTCCGAACTAGTTCGTTCGCGAACTACACAAGCCTGTTGCATACATTAACTGCCGTATTTTTATAAGTGAAATTAAAGCAGGTTGGTGGTCGGTACAAAGTTATGCAGACGTCTGGTCGACCCTATAACGTGTGATGTTTCGAATTTGAGCAAAGGTTGTCTCTCTAACGTCGGCTTTTCCATTTTCCCAATTTCAGCAAACGCAGAAGACCAATAGATTGATTGCTTTTCTACTGATTTCTATGATGCATTTGACAAAATCAACCAGGTCTAGTTCATAAACTTTGTGCATCATCTGAGTTCCTATCTTTCCACAACAGGTACAATTTCGTGGCATGCTTTCTTGGATTACTGCAAACAATTCAGGAGTACCTCTACGAAATACCATCAACTACTACCTGCCTATTAGTACCTAACAACAAAAGTTCACTAATGAACTCTGGCGGCCAACGAAAACCCAGAGGTTAGTTAACTAGTGATAACTCCCAACGCTTGGCAGACAGCACTGCCCCAGCCGTGGCATACAGCTGGTACTCTAAACTCGCCAAAAGTTCGCTTGCCAACTCTGGTGGCGAATGATGGCCCGGGGTTAACCAGTGGTGGCTCCCAACGCTTGGTAGCCAGCACTTGCCCCAAGCAATAGCCCTGTATTAAGTGCTGGGGATTCCTATGCGGGTTATAACGTCGCATCCCTTAGCGAGCGCGCGTCGCGTTAGGGACATCAAGGCTTGTCTTAATCTTGGCCTAACAAAGAAGCGTCAATGACGACTTTGGAAGTATCAGGTATAAAAATCTCTCTCTTGGTTTGAAATTTACATTGAACTGGATACTGGGCCAAATTTGGGACTTCAATTTGGGGCTTCAGACTCAGCTGGTTGATTGATGCAAAGCAGCAATTAACTTTGGTCCCAATGTAAGGTGTTATTGCTTTTAGTTCTAGGCTATCGATTGTACGTGGATTCAATCGAATTTCATAAATTCGAACAAAACGAGAAGAGCCGTCGGAAACTCTTTTGATCAGTAAGCAATCTGCTACCCTCCACAGTTAAACACCTTAACGATCTTTATACTCGGCTTGTTGTTTTCCATCAGTGTGAAACCCTTTCTTCCAAATCGAAATTGGATCGAAAATATACCCTCCCTTCACCCGGAAGACCACATTTCCCTTTCAAGTGTGGAAAGTCCTTGCAAACTTTTGAATTCATATCGGGGATATTTTGCAAGAAAACGAATGAAATATGGTGCAACTACAACGAACAGGTGTTGTTGGCAGTTCTGCAGGGCACTTGCCGTAAGATAAAACAGGTAGCCTTCTGCTTTATGTACAGGCCCCGAAGTTAAGTCTTCATATCGATACTTTGACTTCACCTTAGCAGACTGATGGTGCAGCAGGTTTATTGGGCGAACACGCGATAAAATTCACTGCACGTCATATCTATTCAGACTTCACATGTCACGGCACATATGAAGGCGAACATCTTAAAAAATAAACTGCCCAAAATTGCCATCATGCAAGGAAGATTATAAATTTTTTCTTTCCGCCATATCTTCGACCCTAATTTCATCTGTTTTTCCTGGCCTCTAGGTGCTACCGCAAACATCGCCATTCATTTTCTGGAAATTAAGGAGCAAAGATTGTAAGAGGGTAGACGAATTAAAGATTTTTTTTTTGTTTGTGGTATAAAGACGCAAAGATCTGAAAGATCTCGTCCCAGTAAAATTAATACAAAGTAGTGACGGATAAGTGGATTTCAGGAAAAAAGAACTAATCTGATTTCCATGAAATTCGATATCTTTTTAAGTAAATTCGCTTGATGGATTTGATTAAGAGAAATGACTGGTTTTCACGAGGCAGACCGAAAGAATCAAGAAGTTCTCGTTCAAAACATGCTGCAATCTCGAAATAGTGAAAGACTCAATTTTTCGAGTTTAAATGCAGCCAAACTTCATTTTTAAGGAATATTCTATTTACGCTTTATTTACACTCTCTAGTTGTACAGTGGCATCACAATGGACCCATCTAGCTGTGCATGTTCTAGCCATCTCTGCCAATAGCTACCCACCTAACCTTCCTAACACCCATTGTAGTACACCAATGTTTACGGGTGTTTCGAGAAACGCTCATTGTTGTCGCATGAACACCCACCCGTAAGAACACCTATGATAGTACACCCACATTTATGGATGTTTCGAGAAATAGAAACGGTTGTCGTTAGAATATCCTTGGGTGTTCATGCGACAACAATGAGCATTTCTCGAAACACCCGTAAACATTGGTGTACTACCATGGGTGTTAGGAAGGTTAGGTTAGGTGGGTAGCTATTGGCAAAGATAGCTAGCACATAGGCCGCTAGATCGGTCCGTTGTGATTCCACTGCATGGCAATCCGAGCCTTTCTGGCCACGGTAGTACACCCTATTTATTGGTGTTTCGAGAAACGCTCATTGTTGTCACATGAACACCCATAAGAACACCTATCATACTCACATTTAGGGGTGTTTCGAGAAGTGGAAACGGTTGTCGTCAGAATGTTCTTGGGTGTTGATTAGAACACTCATGAATATTATATGAAATGATAGTACACCCATATTTATGGGTATTTCGAGAAACACTAATGGTTGTCGCAAAAACACCCTTGATTGTCGCAAGAAAACACTAAATGTATAGTATATAATATTGTCTCACAGAGTTTCGAACGGCATTGAAAAACGAACTAGAAGCAAGTCTGACTGCGAAATAGTTCATTCATTTCAGTTATGGGAACGCTCCTCTGAACTTGTTTGTTCGTGAACTACATCATCATAGGTTCGAATCGCATCTATGGAGGGCTTATCGGGATGATAAAAAGATATATAATGCAGAAGAGCAAGTAATGCCTTATTCTAAACATATGGGAACTGTGTAAGGGCAGCATGAAATAAATAAATAAAAGAAATAAAATAAAATAAATTTATAATAGATAAATAAAATAAACAAATAAAATAAATAAATAAAACAAATAAATAAAATAAATAATTAAATAAAGTAAAATAAACTCTTTTGGAAATTGCTCAACTTTTAGTAATAGTTTTGGTTAAATAGGCAGTATTCATCGGTTATTTTTAGGGTATTTGGCTATTAATGGTTTTCTCCGAACCGTACATGGTGGATTAAGAGATCTTGTTCAAAGAAGCTAATAACAAATGAAAAGAGACTAGGTTAATGAGTTCAAAAAAACAACTAAGCCTGTCCGCTTTACATACCTATATTTATTTTGAAGTTACTGACGACGACTGAACGAACCGCAGTGCTTCTTACCGGCCAAGAGTCCGACAATCTTCACGATTTGTTAATAATGAAAAAAAAAACACATAAAGAGACTATGAAATGCGAATAAAACAAAGAAATATACTTTACACGTCTGCCGGAAAAGGTGCGAATGGTATCCATAATGCATTACCCATTCGTCGTATCGAGTTCTCTTTAAAAACGCATACGAACAGGTGCAATAGAGCGACGACCCCGTTCTTTGAACTAAGTATTTTTTCCCGCTTTTCAAAATGCTTATTATCCGATTATACAACCGGAATCGGTAAATTAATCATCATTAAACAGTCATGTCACCATTGCCTATAAATCACATTAACGCAGCACTGTCTTGAATAGCTAATTCAGCGCACTCTATCGAAACACACTAAAAATAATGTTTAGTATGGGGGTGGACCTTTGGGGCCATCAATCGAATCTCTGTGTATTTTTTTTTTCTGCTTTTTTATTTATTTTTTTCGGAAATGCCCAAACATCGAAAAAGACACATGCTAAAACAACATGTTCTTCGGGTTACGTTTAGCATAGTCAATAGAATGTATATGCGATCCGCACAATTAACTTTTGATTTTATGTTTCCTGTGGGTGTGTAATGTATGTGTGCGCCGGGATGTAGGCAAAAGAAATTATGAAATGTGTGGATACGTAGCGCATTAAACTCTTATCAGAATAATCACTTGATGGCTTATTTTAAAAAATAAAAATAAATCAACATAATGCTCTAATGTTGTTTCCATAAATTGTCCTTCTGATTTTTTTTCCATTATCAAAAATGTCGTTTTTATTGACCTTTAAGGTGGTGTTATACTGAACGCGACGCGAGCGCGTTAAGCGATGCGCGAACAGCTGATTAGAACGCATGATATTGAGTGCAATCAATTACAGTGATATCGTATCGCTCTAATTGCGTCGTGATAACACCATGAATATAAATACAAAAAAGGCTACACGTTTGCAAGCTGCAACCGAATGGGTAATAAGAGGTTGTTTAGAGAAAAGCCAAGTAAAATAGCTGTATTCGTTTTCATGAATTCCGTCATTTCTCTTCGGCCTAATTAGATAATAGTTTTTACTTCTAAGATTTTTTATATAATCGCCTAAAAATCAATTTCAAAATTTTTCTACATTTCAAGATGTCTGAAGGACTTTTACAAGTTTTTACGAATTCCGCCATATCTCTTTGATAGCAAATGAATCTTCTGAAATAGTCAACTGATGTTCTGAGGAGAAAAAAAAATCTCCCTGTGAGAGGGATGGGGTCTTTTAAGGCGAAGAGAGACCCCCTACCTTCCTCAACAGTAGTATCGATTATCCTCATCCTCTAAAACTTAAGTAAAAGAAGTTATTATTTAGCTTTAATTACTTATGAAGTGGTTTGAAATTTCGAAATAGATAAAACTCCTTCATTCAGAGTTTTATCAGAAGGAGCTACATATATATTCGAATCTTTAGTACTCGTTGGGGGCCTCCCGAAATTCTTGAATCTCTTGAACGGTTCAGGTCATAAAGTTGAAATTTTGTGATTGTTTCGAGGTATACTAGGAGTGTCCAAAAATATGAGTGGGATAAACTAGGAGGAAAGAAAACTAAAGATTTATGGCTATGTAGAGACATCATAAAAGCATATAGGTATTAGGAAAATTATAAAATTTTTAATAGTTGAAGCAAGGAGGAAACAGGTTAAGCTAGAAAGTCGAAACTTAGTATGTAGATGTACTTCAGAAGTAATTAAAGCAAAATAAAATCAGATTTGAATTCATATACGGAGGAACGGTGTTAAAGCGTTTTTTTCTACATTTTCACGAATTTCGTCTTATCTCTTAGGTCTGTAAAGATTTCGAATTAATTTTACTCCTGCGGGCACTTTATTTAAGCGCCTAGAAACCGTTTTCCAAATTTTATATACATATAAATAATATGTATATATTCAACGCATGAAAGAATGTAAAGTGGTTGCGTACGTTTTAACGAATTCCGACATATTTTTTAGGTGTAATAAGATATCGAATTCCCTTTGACTTCTAAGAGCTTTGAATATAATTACAAAAAAACACCATTTAAGGATTTTTCGACATTCAACCCCAAGACTTAAAGAGTTTGTTCAAATTTTCACGAATTCCGTCAAATCTTTTAGGCGCAATGAGACATCAAATTCGTTTTTATTTCTATGTGTTTTGTATATAATCGCCGAAAAAGCAAATTCAGGATCATGCGTTATTCAACGAGTTTTAAAAATTACTGACTAAAATTCAAATAAATGTTAACCTTGCTGTGATCAAAAATTATCCAATATTAAATTGTTCTACTAATTACAAAAATCGTCGCACACAATTTAAAAAAGTTTAGTCACGGGCTACTATTCCCATTGTTGACGAAATTACACAATTTTCTGTAAATTATATCTAAAAAAAATTATCATTTCTATATAATTTATTGCAGGAAAATGCGTTGTTTTTACTCATACAACATGAGTATGCTGCAACCTGATAAGTGGGTGCAGCAAATTCGTTAATATTTGTATTCAGTGTAGGATGATTATTATATACATGACACATCTTTTTTTCAATCCCCATTCCTCTACGATAAGTGAAGTGTTTATTTTTACATTTTGACAATTTTTGACAAAGTACTATTTAATTTATTGCCGGTAAATGCGTTGTTTTTACTCATATAACATAAGTATGTTGCCACCTGATTCACATTTTGACAATTTTTGACAAAAGGTCAAAAATGGAAAAATTGGTGGACTCTACATTAAGTAGAAGTGGTTTTTTGTAGTTCAATTGATTATTTTAATACATGACACATTCTACGTTAATGTTTTGGGGCAGTCAGGAGATGGAGCTATCAAAACAGCTAATTGCATAATACAAATCAGATACTGACTAGGCTTGCGCATTCTAGTTCATCTTAGTGATCGCGAACGAATTAGTTCCCCAGCCCTTGCGAACTAGTTCATTCATGTAGTTCGCAGTTCACTCACGGACGAACTAGTTCCCATCAAGTTCGGATTGAATGTAAGGACCTAAAAAAAAGGTCCAACTACTTCCTTCTTTCAGTTCGTATCGCGGAATGATACGTGGTATGCAAATGTCATGACGAACTACTTCCTAC